>CM051631.1:2558481-3837721 GCA_028020825.1 Podargus strigoides
TGAAAGGTAGGCACAAATGTGGACACATTCTTTTTTCAGGAAGTCAGGAATGGCATATCTTTATGCCACTTTTATAAAAGAAGAGACATTCTAACCTAACTAAAGAAACAGCCATGCAATGGAATGAAACTATGAAACATACTATTAGTTTCATTCATTCTGAACAGGAATATTCCTTAACTGATTTTTATATGAATTTCTAAGTAGAAATGTCTGACTTTGCCTTCACTGTACAGCATCATGCTTCAGGCCTAAAAGGAGCAGCAGAAATGCTTACTGAAAGAAAGAAAGAAAGAAACTCTCCATATACCTGCCCTCACAGAAACAAGGTACATAGTGCCACAAGTACTTACAGCACAGAAATCTAGTTCTAGGTCATTTGGAAAAAACAGTAACATAGTAAGTTCCCAAATACCTCATACAAAACAGAGCTGAGAAAAAAGGAAGACTGGTATCCAAATTTTAGCCAGCTTTAGACTGATCTGGAAAAGTAATGTGCATTTAAGAAAACATATTCAGCAGAAGAATGTAGAAAGCAAGCAAAGGGAAGATGGATGTTCTAGCTCAAGATGTTTATAAAACAGGGACTGAAAATTTGGCCTTAAATGTCTCTAAAAAAACCCTTACAAAATCCAGAGAAATTCAAAAGTCAGTCATAAATATCCACAAGGCATTTCTTTTGAGGTAATTTCAGTGTACCTTTTACTGACTAAGTCTTAGCTGCTCCTTATATAATGTTCAGCCTATTAATTATGCTCAGTCTGATGAGAATTCTTTTAAAATGTGCTCAGGATCATCCCCCAATCTCTTGTTTCCCTGTTCAACTTACTGTGCTGCTGACAACGCTCAGAGCTTCTTCAAAGTGGCCCCACACCTCCTGCAGTATGCAGGCATCCAGGTCTGTTAATCCAGTCGGCAAAGAAAGATTAATCAAACTACGTAAGCACTTGCTGAGAATTGAAACAGAGCAAAAGAGAAACCATCAAATACCATGTGCACAAACAGCTGCTTTTTAGTATCAGCAGCACACTAACTTCTGTCTCTATGACTGTCAGACAGATGTGTCCACCTTGGTGCTTATTACAATCACGTTCTTATAGCAAAAACACACATTTTTTTAGCATCAGATCTCATTCATACAAATTATGCAAAAAGAGCCAACAGCAGCAAGTACTTCATTATTTTCATTTACTCAGCAAAATAAAACATGTATGTACTACGGCATCATATCACCAACTCATGGCTTTCTTCTCAGTTCTTAGTTTTTCTTCACTTCATTGTCTTTGAAACACCTAGTTCACTACTGCAGGGTAACATGTGAAATTAACACCTTGCTCACAAGAAACAGCCAGAGACCTCTTCTGGATCCAATTTTAATTTTCCTTTCTCAAGAGATTAACTTATTGGATATACAACTGTTTCAGTAAGTAAACCAAGTAAACAAATTGTAGTTCACAGATCTACTAGGCAGTCATTCTTGAGAGGTATGTTGGTTGGCCAGCAAGAAGTGGAACCTTGCACATAAGCTAAAATCCACTTTTTTTTCAAACTGCAGGCTTTATTCCCTGTCAGCATTTCCAGTCACAGACTCACGGCAAAGCTATGATACCACTAACCTAAATTTCACAGCATCAATGACAGTCTGCTTTCTGTGAAGGTTTAGTGCACTCTTGAGAGCTTTCTTACACAGTACAGGATACCGAGCTGGAGATTCCATCGCTAACGCTTAAAAGCAAATGAAAATAGAGAAAAAGAAGAAAGAAATGACTGGAGCCAGACTTTAATCTCATTGGTCATGAAAATAAACTACAGCACGTTGCCAGATCCCTTGTGATAAACAACTGAAAAGAGATTTGCTTAATGCCTGCACTGGTCCCAGGCTAGTGCTCCTCTACAACCTTCTTACTATGCACACCAGCAATGAGGACTACAAGGCAGAAGCAGAGTAGATTTCATAATTTATAAGGACTCTCACTGCTGTTTACTTCTGGTGCAGTAACCCAAAAATACTGAGGAGGGGATGACTAAAGAGTATTGTTTTGTTTGTCTCCTTGAGCATGAAAATCTGGATGGAAAAACTAGGCAAGAGTGGGATGTCACTATGGTGTTGCAAGCCCAGGTGTGTGCACCCTCACAACAAGGGAGATAAGTAGGTGTTTATGCAATCCTACAGAAGCCCTTCCAAAGATTTGCCATAGTAGTTCGAAATTTTACTCATCTTCCTTGGATCTTACTCTAGAGTCTCAAGGAGGCATGACTAGAACTTTGTGATGAAAGTATGGTACAGGATAAAGAAGTGCTATGTACAAATTAACTACAGTAACTTCAAGTTGAAGCTGCATATCTATCCAAAGTCCACATCCTAGAACTTCTGTATTGGGGCATGAATCAGCTAGAGTCACTCTCTGGCCTTTGCCAGTTTGGAGCTTGTAAAAGTTTATCTGAATAATCTTTTCCAGACTCAAAATCTATACAGATGTCTCAGGGTCTAGAAATGGAAGGATGCATAAATTTCTGGTTCGTCATCCATATTATTACGGTATTTCAAAATACAGATCTCCTAATGTTGCTGAGATCCTAAGCATCTTTGCTTCAGAACAAAACATATATGGGTAGACCCATTTTCTGCATGCTGCACATAACATGATAATCCTGGTCACCCCAAATGAACAGGAAAGAGTAACAAAACCTGGTTTGCATAATTTGAAAGTACAAATACAGTGTTTACATGCAATGATTTCCAGCGTCTTGACCTCCAGTTGTGGTTGCTCCCATACTGATTCCATGAGGTTGTGGAGTGTTGGATCATTCAGTTTGGATCTTGCCTCAAATTCATAAAGCAGCAACAATGTGTCTGTTGGGTCTTTAGCAAAATCTCCTATAGAATAGACAGAATTGCCTGTATGTAATGATTCATTTTCTTAAAGCCACATGGTGTATCATAAGGCATAAATTTTGCTTCCAACAGTCAGGAAAACCATTAAGGTACTCAGATTTAACAGTAGAACAGTAGAACTCTGAAGCAGTCTTGGACAGAAACCTCAGATGTCCAAAGCACAACCCAATCAACCAACATGCCTCCCTCCACCCCCCAAGAAAAAAATCTGGATTGGCTGTAATTGGCTAAATTCATGCAACCCTCCTAGACAAGGTAATAGCTACTAGGGAAGCCATTTTCATAGACAGATAACAGACAGATAACAGAAGGCCACCAGCTCAGAAGGTCAGCTTATAAAAGAAGTAATCATCAGCTTCAACTTTTCCTATAGGACTCGTTCCCTTTCTGGTAGAAGGGCCCTCAGGAAAGCCTTAAACACAGAAGAAGGGTGAGAGAACAGCAGAACTGCTACAAAGGTATAAACCTGACACGAATGTCAAACGATCCCTTACTGAACTATCACAAAGACCTTTTTTTTTACATCTAAAAGACATTTTCAGCTTCCTCTAGGGCAGCAGACTTGTCGACATGTTGGCCAAGGTCTAGTGAAGAAGTGAAGGAAGCACCAGGCTACCACTCCACAAACTTCTGCAGGAGAAACTCCAATATGGCCCTACCCTAAGACAATCAATTCCTTGGGAACTTAAGGATGGAAAACTTAAAAAGAAGTCTTCCCAAGTTATCTTGCCTTCAGTGGGGCAAAGAGAATGCTAAATCCAGGCCATATAATGAACCTTTCATTCTGAAATGTTAACGGGGGAAAAAAACCAAACAGCAAGTAAATTTCTTGACGAAAGTTAAATACTAATGCATCTTACAATGGAAACTCCAGTGTCCCAAACCTACAAGTGAAGAGAGACCAGATCACAAGCCAGACAAGGAATGCCTAATGGATTTTTTTCTACCAATATTACTGTCAAAAAAAGTAAAGCATGCATCTCTAGGCTAAGTCACTCAGCATCGCAGCTGTCAGCTGAAAGCATGCCAGTCTCTGGCAATACCCAATCTAAATTGACAGGGAATAGTCAGGGAACAGAGGATGGGTTTGGGCACTTCAAATTATGACAGCAGGACTTCCTGTATTCTGAAATACCTTATATGGGAAGAGGCTAATAAAAGTATTAAAACAGTGCAAGAGTGACTCCACTCTAGAGCAAAAAGCTTGGAGTTTCTTAACATTTAAGATAGAACAGTCCACCCAACTTCACTCTGAAAGATTGTTCCGTACTTCATAGCACCTAAACAATAAAAAGCCTGCAATGACAAACAAAAACAGCAGTTGGATTTCCCAGTACTTTTATCATATTGCCATATATCTGCTTCGACACCCTTCAGCTGAGACAGCGATTCCACATGCCCTGTGTTTTTCATTAATACAGTGACTAAGTCTAAGGGTTACATGTGCTAAACAGATATGCTTTGTAGCTTACCTGTTAATTTCAGAACTTTCCATATCTCCTTGCATGTCTGGAGATGTTGAAGGGCCTGAGTCAAAAGCTCTGTCTGTTTTACAAAATGTAAGAAGTTATTTTTGTCATAGTTTAAAAGTGAAGAAATATACATGTCACAACTAACTAACAGGATCTTTATATCTAACTATCAAATAAATTAAAAATCAGCCTAATTAGTTCATCACCTACTCCAGTTACTGGGGTTTGGGGTTTTTTTTCTCTCTCTTTTTCAAAGATCTTCACAACTCTGACACAGCCTCTTCACACTGAACATACCATTGGTCCAGAAAGAACCACATGGGTTCCTACGAGACATCATTTATTTTAGCTCCCAAGCATAGGATAGTGCTATAGAGACTGACAAACCACTAAATCCCACAACATAATTTGCTGTGTATTGCTCTCCACAAAAGTAAGTTTCTACAACAATCACTGTACAGCAGACATCCAAACTTCCTTCATAACCACTGTACATTTTCCTTAATCTTCTTACCACAGTAAGTACAACTCCTCAAAAAAAGGATGTATTCATAAAAACAAAAAAAAAAAAATTGTAAGCTTTATCACCACCATACTGGTAACTCCTTTCAGCAATGGCATGATCCTAAAGATGCAGTAATTATCTGCCTGACCAACCCACATTTAGCAGCAGACTCCTTACGTAATATATAAGGTAGACTGAAATTCTTCCAAGAGAAGATACTGCTGATATCTGTTCAAGTCAACAGAACTAACTGATAGAAATGCAACATTTACAATTGTCTGGAAAGCACTAGGTGCATTAATTCTAACTAACTCTGAAAGGTTCCCATGCTTATATTCTCAATATCCTGTTCTAAGTGAAACAACTAAGACTTCAAAAGGAAAAAATGCTACACTGACACATATAGAATCAGTTAACAGAGCAATGCCCTACCTGTTCAGAACGTGTCACTTGCTGTCTCCCCCTTTCCAGATCAACTGCAGCTGCCATTAACAGACATGTCTTCTGAGCAATTAGAACAGCTTTGTCAGAAGGACAAAACTGGGACAACTGACACCAAAAATAGGAAAAAGTAATGAGAAGCCTGCCCATAGAAAGCAATCTGTGGGTTAACAGATGATTGCTGAGTCTCCTCTATGACACTTTTAGTAATCAGTCATGAATGATATATATTCATATTGCAATTTTACTTGTACAATTACACAAGACTATTTAAATATAAAGCGTAAAGCAGTGCTGGAGTGCCCTCTCCACAAACACATACAAAACTGACTGTTGGTAGAAGTTCTGTATGGAGATTAGGGCCCAAGTCCTTAACATGTTTGTATTAATGACACAGTTTCCAAACATCAGACTCCATTTATTTTAGAAAGTTCTCATTGGAGTCTAAGTTTCTTATGACATTTTTAAGCAACAGAATGTAAAGTCTGACAACAATGCTTACCTTTTGTATTACAAGTCAATCTCCTTGTAACAAAAGTGTTCCATCTTCAGAGCATCTCCAAGGAGATACCGATACATAGATGTAACTTCTAACAGAACTAGACAGATGACAATATTCCTCAATCAGAAACCCTATTACCAGGAGTACATACCTTGAAAGACAGCAGAAAAAAATCCCTCATCTTTTCAGGGCAGCCTCTGGACTGTACAGCTAAGTTCCAAGCTAAAAAATACATTAAAAATGGAGACTAGAATAAAAATCTTCCATGTTACATGTATGCACATCTAATCTTTAGCAATAGGCAGTTCACATTCTACAATTCGATTTCTTACTCAAAATCTCATCATTGGCTTGTTTAACAGCAGCAAGAAATACTGTTATTAGTGATTTGTCAAAACAGCTTATTCATGCTTTCAAATTTTGTCTTAATAATTTCATCATAACCCAGTATTCATTCTACCACATACCCTACCCACAAGAGCATGAAGAAGCATTTTCTTATGTTAGTCAACTAAACTAGTATCTGAATAAAAGAATTGAACAATATTCCCAAAACAAATAAAAAAAAAAAGGAAAAAAGCCCACAACATTTTGAAACATTTTCCATTTTACCCCAGCAGGGTCAAGTACATAGCAATTAAACACAGAATACTGATTAGTGACTGGATGAGCCATCTAAAGACAATCAAATTATTTCTGTATGAGAATCTGCCCCAATCAAATGTTTAGATTCTGCAGTGACTTTGCAGATTCTAACTTTCCTGTCAATTTATTCCCTAGAATATGTTTTTGTAGTCTCTGAATTGTTTATTCTGTGAGTGTGAATGCTGCCTTGGAAAGGTCATGGTCACGACAGGTTCCATTCACACTCGTGTTACTGTATCTGACCTCTGCTGCTTGTCTCCCTCCTTTGCTACTCTTTATTGGAGCATGGCCACATTGTGAGGATGTGTGCAAAAGCTCATCGTGGCAGATACCTTCTGTTATTGATTTCAACTATTTTCTCTCCTGTAAGCTCTGGCAGAGGCAAGAATCAAAAAAACTGCTTCAATCCCTTACTCTATGCTTATATTTTTATTTATATATTCATATATGTTATTTCTTCCTTAAGGTCTGGCTAATGGAAGTGGAGGGGACTCAGTTTAGATTTTGAGAGTGCAACCTACCAACTTTTCTAAACCACTGAGCTTCAAGGATTCTCATGTCCCCTGTAAATTTCTCTTCTGTGAAGGACTCAGCAAGTCTCTTCTGAGCTGCAGAAAATGTGTTGTTCAATACATAAGTAACACTTTCTGAGTAGAATAAAAACATTTCCAGGTCTAATAACTACACTACCAAACAAAGGTTTCCAAAACTCCCATATAATTCCTGATGAAGAGTTATTCTCACAACTTAAATCTAATATGCTTGAGCAGAGAGGCTTAGAAATAACATCAAAAGGTGCTCCAAACAGCATTTTAGGTAAGATATATAAGGCTGCCAACAAATCCTGCCTCTTCAAAGTTTACTGACACTGAAGTCTAATGCAGAGGAGTTTTACTCAATTTCACAAAAACTTGAGGATTCTTAAATTTAATAAGAGGTTTGAGGCTTTTCTTTAAGGAACTTTTAATTAATATAATTCTAGTCTTCATTCTCTTCTCCTACTTGCAGTTAGAATGGCTAGTGTAGAAAAAGTTCTACAATCTCATTAACATTCTTGCCCAAGATAGGAAGAGAGGAGTAAAAAACATTTAGTGCAAACAAATATTTCTTCTGACTGAGAAAAGCCCTCTGTAAAACTCCTGTAACTTTCTCAAGTGCAAACAAGACAATTCTTTTTCAAAGGACAGCACAACTTAAAAGTTGGAACCAATTTTGACAAGCCTCTCCCATCTTTCAGCAATTTGCTATTACCCCTTGCAGTTTTCTAAGCCTTCCATGGCAAAAAAAAAAAAATAGCATTAACTTAATTTTAAAAATGCTCCCTTTTAAACAGCTACAACAGCAAAGACCACCGTTGGCATTTAATTAATGCCAGAAGAAAGTTACTGTTAATTCAGTTTACAAAACCAAGCTTCTTCCTTTCATGGTAGTCCTGCTACTAAAGATACTAACCTTGTTCCTGCCAATGCAGAGTAGGAGACTGTCACTTGAGGCCAGCCAGGCTGTGGCTTGTACCCAAATATCTGTTATTTGCATGCATGGCCTTATGAGGGATTAAAGGGAAACTGCCTAGAAGAAACTGCCCTTTTGTCTGAGAGACACTTCCAAGTACGGGCTTTACTAGAAACAGTTTTTCCAACTAGCCTGCAAGCCTTCCATAGCAAAAACCTGTAGCACTGAGATCCAACTTCACAACACCATTGCATCTCCAGCTTTAACTTTCACTGATTTCAGTGGGAAGTTGGAAACCTAGACTGAAATAAGGAGTCTAAACATTTCATTGGTATCGACCATATCATTAAAATGTTCACAGAACATGCAAATAAAACAAAAACATACCCAAGGTCAAGTAAGCCAGCATTGAGTTGATATCTTCATCTCTAGAATGGAGTAAAAATAAAGTTTTAGCAAATGTTTGGTTAAGTTTCTCACAACAGAACACATTATTTATGCTGGAATACATCATCTCTGTATTTATGGATATAATCATTCTTCCCCTGACAAACACCTTAGGCATTAGAAACTTCAAGCATTTGAAGATGCAGAAGGAATACTGAAGGCCTGCAAAAGTTTTATTGGTCTGCAGCAGTGAAGGTCATTGTCAAAGTGCAGTGGGAGATTCTCTCAGTTGTTAGTGCTGCAGGTTACACTTCAAGCCCCACTGACACTACACTGTTTTCTTGAGAGTCCAAATCCAGCAGTACAGTTCTCCTATTTATAAGCCAACACAGCATTTGTGAATTGGCTACTCTTCAGCAAGGGAGGTCCTACTCTGAAGTTCCCAAGCAGAACTTCTGAAAGATAACACATCCTACTGTCACAATTAAAGAGGTGCCTTAGCTCACACTCCACATCAAAAATATGTCTTATGCAGTCTTATGCATCAATAAAAGAGGAAAGTCATACAAGTAGAAAAGATGTTCCTATGTGATGTCATTAGGTAAAGTTGGGAAGTCATCTGGGTGGACTTTTTACTAGCATAAAAACTAATCTCTTGATTACTCTGCAAGGAAATAAGCCCACCAAGAAAATACTGCACCATACGTACAACATATTCACCATAAGAAAATGGTTTTGCAAACGGACTCACTTTTTCTCTCCATTTTCTGCCATGACCCTTGACAACGTAAGATTAATCAAACATCTAAATATGAGAAAAACAAGCAATGAAGGAACAAGAATTTTTTTTTTTTCGAACAGTGTACTTTGTCCTACTTTTCCAGAAAGGATCCCACTTTTCTTCCTTATGCTATCAGCCTATGAAAATCACAGAAGAATTCAGTGTCAAACTGAGAATAAGGTTATACTATTTCCCACCCTGTTGCCTTATTTTGTATATCACTTTGTTAAATCATGTAGTAGGAACTAGGCTTTAAGCAAATATTGGAATAAATACATCTGTCTCACAATATTTGTTTTTATAAACATTATGGCCTATTTCAATGATATGACACCACTTCATCAGAGGATACAAATGAACTGGTATTTTCACCAAATATACTGTTGCAATCTCATTGGAGTCACTGTTGCTCACCTGTTCAAATCACAGTGTAATCATAAAACTCAGAGCTACTAATACTATTTGCTTGGGAGACACTTGGAACATCTATAGAAACTGAGTGTTCAGGCTTGAGGTACATCTGCAGCATCAACAAGATTGCTAACTAATCTTTCATCTACTGGTCTCCACCTTCTTCAACATAATGAATTCTTTTTGAAAAAGAAACCAGAAAAATTTCTCTTTCCTTGTAAATATATTGAATTCTTACTTTAAAGCTGCAAATAATTGTTGGCAGTCTTGTAATTGTTCAGACAAATACTCCAAAACTTTGATAGCCACAACTTGTTGTTCATTCTGAAAAGAAATTAAAACATGCTTTGATAAAATGCACTATCTCAGTTACCACAAAAAAAAACAACAACAAAGCAACAGCATGTTCCAAAAGTCTATGCAGTCTACTAGCAGGAAAAAGAACAAAGGAGTCTGCACATAAAAGCCTCAGAGGCAAGAGAAAACCATAAGGAGAGATCATATGATTCCATGCACAAAGAGCCTATAGCAAGAACAGGATCAGCACAGGTCAAGGCCTTCATGCCTTACAGTGCTATGAACAAAGCCCTGAAAGGCAAGAAGCAGCCTCTTCTGGTTATGTCTAATTCAGACATCACTCAAGTCACCAGCCAAGAGGCAACTAGGAAGGACAAGTGACTTCTCAGTCTTTCATCGTTGACTTATGTGTATTTTGTACATAGGTTCCCCATAGCGCATCAAAGATCAAATCCCAGAGGCAGAAGAAGACGTAACATTTTGCTAAGCAGAATTTTACAGAAATATACTGTGTTGTTTCTAAATAACAACATTTATAAGTCATAATAATTTGTTTTCCTGAAGAAATATTTAAAAATACAATTTCTTTAGATGTGAAATCAATTTCTACTTTGCATTACATAACACATTTGAGTGAGACCTTGGTCACGGACGCATGAAATACTTAGAAACACATGAAATACACACAAACATTAGAAGTAGATCAGGTTACAGAGGCTACAGCTGTCCTACGTACATCAATAAAGCAAAGTAAAGACAATGTTATCTCCTCTACCTCTAAAGCAATTTGGGCAGCTAAACTCAAGAGGTTAAGGCCTGTATTTTCATCCCCTCTCAGACTGTCTTCATGGTGAGATGTCTTTTTTGCTAGCTTCCCCATTTCAGTAACTGCTTCCACAGCTGAAATATACATAGGGAGGAAAAAATAATTATAGAAGCAATTGGAAGGTGGAAAGTTCTACTTTTTTTAATGAGGCTTTAGAAAGGCTTTAATGAGACTTGTGAAAGGTTATAATTTTTTTTTAATATGAAAAACCAAGACAAGAAAACCTGACCATATCAGCACTTCTCTACAATTATGCATTTCTTCCTAGAGAAATGCCAAAAGGCCTTCCAAGCTACTAATCTAAGGAAACAAGGATGCCATGCAAATGAAACTCTATTTCACATCCTTAATTTTGTTCTGCTAAATAACTGTTTGTCACTGAAGACAGAAGACTTTCTCTACTACGCTGTCTGGGAGTGATTCCAAGCTCCCACATCTTGGCTTACACTAAGGGTGCTGCTGCTTTTATGTTCACACTGTGCTGTGGTTCCCACTCTACATTATGTGAACAAATTATGCTGTCATTATAAAGATGTATAGAGAAAATTAATTGGCACAGAACTCACCAGAAAATAAGCTCTGCACATTACTCTGTATTCTAAGTATGCATTAACTGTATTTCTCAATTTTCATTACTTGAGCTAAGATTCTCATCACAATATGAAATGGCAGAACTCATTAGAAAGAAGAAAGAGTCTACAGAGATATGTCATTCTGTAAGTCATCTCAGCAATTCTGTATTTTCTGGCAACTTCAGGCTCTACTTGTCCAGAGAAATTAAGAGCAGCAAATAGTGGTTCCATTAAGGTTCATTTAGCTCAATATCCTTTTTTAACATTGTATATGCATACAAAAGAATATTAGAAACAGTAAGCATAAAATGATTCTCACCCTGGGATGCCACTATAGCTTCTGCCCATGAGCAGAATAAAGACTTCCTAGCCAGAGGCTCCCTCCAGACAATATCAGATATGGCAGTGGACTCCACATCTTACATATCATGTACAAAAAGCATCCCACTCTGACAGTTTCGATCTACAGCCTGACAGTTTCAATGACTTTATAGACCCTTCTTCTAGGTTCCCTCTATCGTGCCTTTCTCAAGATGAACAGTCCAAATCTGCTTAGTGCTTCCTAATACATTTGCACTTCTGCTCCTTGTAGTGGACCCTTTATCTTTCACGTTCTACCTTTATCAGTATCTTTCTCCATCACTGCAATCTTATAGACACTGAATTTAGTAAAGATGCTGTTTGGATCACACCTCTCTGCTTCTTTAACTGCCTCTTTAGCCTATTCACAGAAGAGATTAAAGGAAATCAGTAATACAATTTGCAATATAAGAGAGTTAAAAAGTTACACAAAATGTTAATGGTTACACTACTCAAGAAGTTTGGTTTGGCAACATCTCCCCTGGAAAGAAAAGTGACAAGAGCAGAACATGGCACCAACGGCTGACAACAACCAGGCTGTGGAAAAAGCCAATTCCTCAAAAATAGAGCTACAGAATCAGAAAGCAAGAGAAGCCCTGAGAATGCTGAAAAATTAAACTCCCTTCTGTCACTTTGAACTGTGACATTTAACACCCCCAAACCAGAAGGCCTAGATCGACAAAGCAGATGCACTTCTCTGCAGAGGTGAGGGCTAACACACTGTTGTGGGAAGTTCTAGTGAGGCATGTCAAAAGTTCTTCCTGCCAGGGCTCATCTGTCTTGAAGAGAGAAGGACCTCTAATCTGAGAGGAGAACTGATATAACTGAGGCACGACCACACAACATGTGGACTGTTTCCCCTGTTAGAATGACAGGTGATAGAAGAGGCCCCCAGAGCAGCTAAGATGAACAACATCTCTCTGACAGATGATGCAAGATAGGCACAGTTCCCTCTCTCAAAGCAAAAGAGGTACAGTAACAAAGATGTAAATTAAGTCCCAATGACACAGCTACAAAAATAAAAACAATATGAATAAATAAATATGCATACATAGATATTCTACATACCTTGTCAACTTGTTTCAGATGAATATAGCAAGAAGCCATGTTCCTCTGCAGCTTAGCCAAGTTCTGATCTATCTGCCCAGGTGTGTAGAAGCTCACAGAATAATTGTACCAGTGAAGAGCTTCAGAATAGCTTTTGGCCTACGAAATTTAAAACAAAACAACATCACAACAAAAACCAAACACACCCTTACTTGGCTGATTAAACTGCCTATGTTTTCCCAAATTTAAAAACCAAAAGGTCATAGGAAATGGAAGATTTAGACATCAAGTCTATTCCAGTGTAACCTTTCCCCAAAAAGAGCAATCGATCCCTGGTCCCACAGTGCAGGTAATACTCATTAGGAGAACTCATGCTTTACCTACTCCTACTCTACCTTTATTCTTACAGCCATTATCAAAGCCATCATTCGTCTGACCCAGAAAGGACATTATTATGACTAAATATAAACCAGAAATGTTTCAAAAAATCTCTCTCTTCACGATACATAGCAACTGAAACTAAAGAAAAAAGACAAAAGTGTTGATCTCATTTTGACTGTGAACCTTGATGACACTATGCTGAAGATGGTACTCCAGCTCCAGTTCCAATTTAGACAGAGAATTTATTTTAAAATTAGGAGGAAGGAAGCTGTGTCATTAGCAAAATTTCTTCTTTTCTACGCAGATGAGAGATAATAAAATAGCACATGTATTTTTCTTTATATATTCAAGAAACAAGCGTATGACAGAAATACAAGAATAGAACATGAGCTCACCTTCTCCAAATACTGAAAGAATAAGAAGGTATCTGGTTCTGAATAACAGAACTTACATATACTCACAGTATGAATGTATATGAACTACGATACAATGTGAGCATCCAAAGCTACTTTATATAGGCTAAAAGGAAAATCAGTGTACAAATGATAACATTTCATGTTCCTGAAAGCAACAACTGACCTTCAGAGGGTAGGAATTGTAAAATAAACAGCTCAATGTAAAGAACATTTTCAGTTGTTTGTACACTTCCCAGGACAGAACCAGAACAACAGGCTGCACAGGTTCCTTGGCTGATCAGTTCTGGCCATAACTAACTGTTCCCATGTACAAACCTTGAGGCTATCTAAACTTGATGTTGTAATGGAGAACAGCACCCAGCTGGATGATAATAAAACTAGTGCCAACTGGAACACAGATCTTAGTAATAGCTTGCACTCTAACCAAAACCAGACATACCAAAGAGGTCAGAGGGTGGTTAGACACTGGCCCAGGTTGCCCAGGGAAGTTGTGGATGCCCCCTCCCTGGCAGTGTTCCAGGCCAGGTTAGACAGGGCTTTGAGCAGCCTAGTCTAGTGGGAGATGTCCCTGCCATGGCAGGGGGGTTGGAATGAGATGAACTTTGAGGTCCCTTCCAACCCAAACCATTCTATGATTCTATGATTCCTTTTCACTGATACAAATAACAACACTACTCTTTCATTCCAAACCTCATAATGTTTGGCAGCTCTGTCCCATAAGATGATGTGCAGATGGTTCAAGGCTTCAGGCAACAGTCGTTTCCCAGTATAATGACCTGAAAATATATTGCAAATCATCACTTTACAAGAACTTTAAAAAGCATACTGAGAAACACTTAAGAACTATCTGACTGTTCCATAGCCTACAAAAAAACCACTGATACAGCAATAGTTTCAGCCAGGACTCAGTGTTTCATATCCTGCTTCTGAAAACAAAAAACACACAACAACAAACTCACAAAAAACCACCACCAAAACCAAACCAAACCAAACCAAACCCCACAGTTGGTAAGAGAGTAAATATTTTCATGCTTGAACAACATAAATGTGCCCCTTGAACCTAGCTCAATGCTACATAAAATATGGTCTGATTTCCAGCAGATCTGACAGTCAAAAAATACTACAGGTGCAACAGACCTGAAAAAGAAACTGTTATCCAGCTGCTCAAACAAGGACATGCAACCTGTTTAAATACTGGGCTAGATACATTGGGCTGGATGGACAGAGTATTAACATTACACAGAACTTCTGATAAATGTTTCTAACCCCATGTCCATCAGTCATACACACAGTCTACACTAAGGAGGAACTGTTCTACAGAGTGAGTTTAACCCTCAGCTTTATCATGACTCTCATTCATTATGGAAGTTGAGAGCTGTCATGCAAAAGAAACATAAGGGAAAGCAGACACAAATAGAAAGAAAGATGAGAGTAGGCAAAAAAGTGAAAATCAGAATTCAAGACTTTAGCCAAATAAATCCAGCTTTCATTAAACAGCAGCAAAAGATGGATACAGACCTATAATAATTTCTTCAATCTTTTGCTTAGCAAGCAGCTCCCTCTTATTCTGCAACAGGAACTCGATGTGGAGCAGGGTAATTTTTCCAACGTCAGGTGAAGATTCAAATCGTTCAGGAATAGATTGTAGAAAATCAAACCCAACTGATTCCCTATTCACACAGATGCATTTTTAAGAGACTGCACAAGAAGAGCTGTTAAGTTTTCATTCTAAAGAATAACATACACAGTACAGCATGCTTCTCATTAATACTACTGGCACACAATCACCATGACAGAGTGAGACAAGGTATTAACTCACTGCAGTTCATCTATTCAGTAGTAACTTCCTACTAGCACACACTTGTTCCACAGTATTCACAAGAGAGTTTACTGCTCACAATGAAAGAGTAAGAATTTACTGCAAGATAGAAGCAGATACATAGGTAATCCTGATGGAGCATTCAACAGTGTGAAATTTCATGCCTCAAATTATTTTCAACTAACTTGTTCATCTTTATACTGTTTTTCACAAGAATGATTCTAGGACTCCAAACTCTTTCATTCTGAGGGTTGGTTAGAAAGATTTCAGTCAGATAATTCCAGAGTCATACATATATTATTCCAGATATATATTAAAACTACACAGCAAGAATCTTACCATTCCAAAGTAAGGCTACAGCATTGTACAGCACTGCAAATTGCCACTCAGCATTATTTCACACCCTGTTCTTTTGCTGCCATAATCTGTATCACCTTGCTATAGAAAAGACAGTGTCCCTCTCAAAACTGTTTACCTGAGTTTTTATTAAAAATAAAGTATCATTCTATAATAGATGTTCTCAGCTTATAAAAGAACATCTACAAAGCCCAAATCTTGTGTTCGCCTCCTCACTTTGCGATGCTTTCATACCTTCCATGCTCCAGCAGCAGTCTGGCAATATTCAAACAAAAGTCTAAAGACATCTCATGGTGCAGGAATTCTGCAATAGCTGGACAGAACACAAAGCAGTTAAGATTATTTAATCAACTTAGACACTTAACTGCTCCATTTACCATTTACCTCTTACAGCTTCTTTGAAAAAAATAAAAAACAACCCCACAAAAACCACCCCAATATAATAGGTCTTAAAACAAAAGGAAAAATAAAAGATGTATATTGTGCTTTGACTTTCCTTTCACTGTACAATTGATGTAGTACTACAGAAAGGTGTCAGACTGATAGGCCTGGAACTCTGCCCTCTGTCTCTTTAATCAGGAACAGCATAGGCACTAGTAGCACAAACTTTTGCCTTAACCTGCTTTCCAACAAAATGTCTCATCCTTATCCAGAGAAACCACTTAAGACTGAGGTCAGTGCTCAGGCTGCGTGGTGGTATCACACTGCAAGGGAAACTACTTAAGCCAAAAGCCTTTCACATCAGCTGTTGAACTGACTGATGCTGATAAGCAGGTAGCAGTTTTAGACCTCTCAGATAAAGTTTTAAAATTACCAGACTGTGCTGGATGGATAATAACAAGACTGTAGCTTGGATTAGATGAGCAAAGGAACACACAGGGGCATGACTGTAACAATTGTTAAAGGAAGCACTTCTAAGGCACCTGTGTAAAAGTGCACAACACAGTATTCCTGCTCTGGCAGGGGGATTGGACTAGATGATCTTTTGAGGTCCCTTCCAATCCCTAACATTCTGTGACTCTGTGATTCTGTGATTTTAGTCAAATGCCTAAAACTTAGCATGAACCTTCACTCAAAAGAAAGAGAAGTTGCAGTGCACAGGCACAATACTCTTTTCTGCCAGCCATACAAGAAAAGACAGACATGTGCTCAATAATGAACTTGCCTAAAAAACTGAGTGGAGCCTTAATGCTACTAAATATAAGCAGTGTGCTTCAATAGGCAACACTATGGCTTCACAACTCAAACTGCAGAACAGAAGCCAACTGTTGGAATGGTAAGTTTTGAGTAACTGTCCACTTGAAAGCTGGCTGAAATTCCCCAGGAGCAATCTGAAGTGGAGTTTCCATTCCTGCTAGTCTGGCAGCATTCAAACCATTCAGCTCTCTGCAAGAAATTCCTCATCTCATCCTACATTTATTTCTCAGAGCATTCATTATGCATCTGATGCTTTCCAACCATGAAGAGCACAAAGCTTCTCTTCCTTAACATGTCATTATTTACAGAAATCAATTTCTCCTGATACATTACCCTTCTATACTAAAGTCCCACAGAAAACTTCCTTCTCCTCTATTGCCAACAGATAAATCAGTTCTCTTCAAATGACAAGTTTGAGGAATAGGGAGAAAAGAGTTTATATGCCCTAGGTAAACTAAATAAATTCTGGTCACATAGGTTTATAACAACACACTGGTCAGTGCTTGACGTCTCTTGGCCAAAATCTGCAAAATCCCCCACAGAAAACAGCAATGTTTCACAAGCCTTTCTTCTGACTGCATAGGAGACAATCCACACCTTCACCCTTTTTGAGTAACCATAGGATATGTCTAAAATAAACCATACCTTTACATTGCTGTATTTTCACTGTGGTCATTCTAACAGGCTTCACAGTCTTTCCCCTTCCCTATTTTCAGCAAGTCTACTTAAATTCTCAACAAAAATAAAACCATGCTTAATTCACACTTACATTAGCACCTGGATAACTCCTCTGTGAACACGGACTACTGTGTCTCACACTCTAAAACCAGAACAACATTTAGCCAGTGAAGATTCCTCTAGGACACACAAGAAAGGGATTTTTTTTTTTTTTCTTTTCTATCTACAACTCAGGCTATCTTCTTGGATATGGAGTATTATGACCTATACCTATACCTACTACTATACATGCCATACAAACCATATATACTAGTATGACCTATGAAACCCATACAGACTGTGATACCTGAGTTGATATCTTCATCTGACGCTCCACTTTTAAGAAGAATTTTAATTTTCAAAAAATATCCTGCTGGATGCAAACTCTCCTGCACAATGAAAAACAATAAATTACTTGGACAGCTCTTTGTACAGTACAAATCCCATGAGAGTCCAGCACATTCATAACACAGACAAGTATCAGGAGATCACACACACTCCATGGTATTCTTCAGTTCCATTTTAATGATTGAAGCAATAGGTAGGCAACGGGTAATATTTTCTTCTTAAATGCAATGTGCATCTTTATTATTTATTTTTATACTGCCAAAAGACCATGAGGACAATGAAAGCAAGAGATACATGATTCTCATTTTGCTGTGGCCCATTTCCAATACTTTTATATAGAAGCTGAACAACACTGAATGATAGAAACATTTCCTGCTTTTCTATGTATGAATTGGCTGGATTACTCTAGAATTAATCTGAGCAGAATTCAAAGTAGCTTATAATAATACAAAATTTAGGAGAGAACAAAGATGGGAGCAAATGGAAATAATTAAGACTGTATACTACAGCTTTCACCAAAACACTGCACATTTCAGACTCAAAAAAATAAATTTCTTCTAGTTTTCCATACCCTCATACAAGATCAAAAGAAACATTATCAAAAATGATGACAAAAACACTTTTCACCTCAAAAGGTTTTGGAAAGTAAATACAATAAAAACTGCCAAAGGCTTAGATACATGTTACTTGAATTATTAAAATAATATCCTGATCTCATGAGCACATCCTCATCATATATCTGGAAGTTTAAACGGCATGTAGAAAACTGAATTTGAGCTTTCATTTAAAAGAGGATTTTATACTGAAAACCTGTTTTGTATGAAACAGGAAATGGAATCTTAAAAATAGTCAACCAAAGAAAAATACAAATTTTTCAAATTTAAGTTACTCTAACCTGAAAAGATCAAAGCAGCAAATTAATTCAACTGAATTGGTACAAGAGCAAGAGACCCCCACTGTAGTGACTGCTTAGAGATATATGAACTTTCTTCAGCATAGCTGGTATGTTTATACAGCTCATTTTTCAGATTCCAGAAGAAATACAGTCATGTTAGTAAAGTGCAATAGCTAAATTAATTATTTGAAATAAAACTGATGTAGCCTGGCTACACAGCTTCCAAAAATGAAGTCTGTTTGGCACTTGCTCAAATATTTGTACAGATGAGATGGGGACTCAAAATGTATGGATTTATCCATTATAACCCAAAGCAAGACAAAGGGTCTGGTGCATGAAAAGCCAGCTCCTATAAATCTCAGGTGGATCACACTGTGGTTTAATTCTGTTTATACAGTTTTCCTGAATACATGCCAGAGAAATTTTAGTCATATCATTATCAATGGACCTCACTACTAATAGATACGAGGCAGCAAGACAGCTCTACATCTACATGCAAAGAAATCTTTCTCTGTAAAAAAGCTGCAAACACTTATGACTATGAAGACCAAAGCAAAGCAAAAACACCTCCATCTGATGTCAAGGATTACACAACAGTGATTAATGTGGTCCATATTATTATGTTAATAAATGCTTGAGTTTTGACTGTTGCACACCATAAAGACAGTAACACATCACTACCTGATTTGCCAAGTTTATAGCTTTCAATGCCTTGTCAAGATACAGATTGCAATCCCACTCAAAATAGGCTGTAGCTAACAATCGCAGAACTTTAGCCTGGAAAGAAAAACAAACTGGAAGTTTAAATGCCATCTGAAGAGCAGGAAAAAAAATAGCCACACATGAACATACATATGAACACAAAGGACTTAAAATTTTAAGTCACGAAAAATAAAAGCTCTTTTGAGTCAAGAGAATGCCTGCCTGGTGCCAGACATGTAAAGTGACTGCTCAGTTCTGAAGTGTATCCAGTCTTCAGCACTACAATTCACAAAGGACATGAATCAGCCAGAGTTCAGACAAGAACAGAAGGGCAGCAAGGAAAACCAGAAAACTGGAAAAAAACAGAATGAGAGAAGAAACTGAAGGAACAGGAGGTACAAACTTCACTGAGAGGAAAAAAAACCCAAACAAACACAACACAAAGGCATACACGCTAATGGCCTTCAAACATATAAATGATTTACATGAAGAGATTAAAATCTTCTCTGTGGGTACTAAAGCAGTAATAGGCTTATGAATGAGACAGACAAGCATCTATCAGAAATGACACAGATGTAAGTGATGCCTTGAAAGGAGGGGGGAAGAGGAGAAGGCCATTCACAGTCTACTTCAGCCTTACTTTCTACAATTTAATTTCCATGAAACAGTAGATCCAAATGTGATTTAAGGGCACCCATCAGTGACTGAACTCTCAGACTGACGCTCAGAACAACTGACCTTGCAACTCTGCCAAACTCCATAGCAGACTGTACTAAAGAGGAGGCCAAAGAATCACTGGTCAGGTTTGGCACAGCAGAGGCAGATGATACAGTGGAGCCACATTAACAAAATCCTCCTATCTGTAGACATCAATTTCTCTATTTCTTACCTGCATTTCTTTGCTAATGGAATTTTTCATGTCCATCTTCCCAATATCATAACTCTGGCTATCAATGATAAGCAAAAGTTAGAATTAAATGGGATCACAGACATAAATTCAGCCAGTCTTTTGATATGGGCAACATTTCTGTCCTGTCCCACTTCTTAACCAGTTAGAAACCACATAAATCACACAAACTAATCTCAGTACTCACTCCTACTAGAGAACAGAAAATTGTTTTCTTTCTAAATCCTCACATTAAAAACTGTAGTCAATCACTTTCTTCGACCTGTTGCGCCACCTTCTGTAGCATCTTCTATTCAAACATTTCAGTAGGCTTTACCAGTTTTAACCATAGGGGGTTTGAAGAAACAAGTGTTCTCACTCCCACCTGACATATAATACAGTCATACACAAAAGTTATACATCATGTGGTCTCAAGATCACAGCAAATCAATAGCAGAGACAGAAACAGAATCATAGAATCACTATGGTTGGAAAGGACCTCCAGGATCACCAAGTCCAAGTCCATCAAGTCCAACCTGGGAGTCACAATTCCCCATTCTTTTTCTAAAAGTTAAATGACAGCACAAAGGACCACTCAGGAGAAAACGCAGTGGTAATTCCACAAAACCAGATTCAATTACAAATTCTGTGAATGAAAAACTGTTAGGAAGAAAAACAACAACTGGGCATTCATTTCCTAATCTAATATACTCTCAGTACAGAGAAATCTTAACCCACTAGATGGAGCTACATCCCCTACTCCAAATAATTATTTGCACTTTGCAAAGGTTTATTTTCTCCTCAAATTTTCTCATCAGGACTCAGTATTTAATTTTCCACAAGAAAAAAATATAAAATCATCTCCAAAGCACCAGTTGTAATTCATTCCAAGCATTTCCACAGATACTCTTTAATATATGTGACCATAACTATTTTGAGTATTATATGTTGCCATTCATTTTCTTCTATTTTTAAAATAAAAAAGAACAGGAAGAAATAAAAACAAATTTTCTGAGCTTAGGCTGTAACCTTGGCACGAGAATATGAGGATACTCTTCCCAATAGCCTCCATTTTTTTCTTCCTTACTTATTTGGTTGCTACCCAAACCATCTCTGACTATTCCTTTTTCACTTTGATGTTTGTGACTTCCATCAGTCAAAGGTCTGCTTTCAGTGAAGCACCTCCTTTATGAGAAATTCAAATACTGTTTAAACCAAATCCATTTAAAATAAGTCAGAAGAATTCATCTACTGTTTTCTAAAGTTTTCAAATCCCTTCACTATTATTTATGAATGGCACAAGAACTGGGAACAACCTCCTCACAAAAATAATCTCTTTGGAAGAAGTGTTAGCGAGAGAATTAACAACAACCACAGAAAGGAGACTTTCATCCTAATGACATGAAAATCGATGTGGAAAGCAAACATAAATGTTAAGCAATAGAGTAAGACAGTCACTAAGTATCTGCACAGCTGATTTGGCCCAGCTAAAATCCTGTGTTCTCACATTTTTAATCAAATCTCTGCTTTCCCTTGCTCTCCCCTCTCCTTCACACATATTTTTACATCTCAAAAGCAGGATTTCAGTTTGTTGGCCTTTGCACATTACCTCAGCCAGAAGGAGCTTTGTTCGTATCTCTTCCATTCGTAGGTTTCCACTCCAAAATTGTAACAGAGGATTGACAGGTAACAGGTCTGCAATAAAAGACTCCTGCTTGTATAATGTTCTTGTAGAAATATCATTAGATCTATGGCACTCCAGTCTTGGCTTCTTTAAAATGCATTTTACTTTAAAGATCTATCCACTGCTATCACTTCTGACCCTATACAAGGGGATATTGAATGTGACTAAAATGGAATGATAATTGTGTGAGAAAGTGAAGCATCATTAACCAGTCCAGGTCATGCAAAACAGTGGGATCCCTGAAACACATGAGGTAGAATAGTTCCTCAAGAAATCACACTGAAAGCACGAGAACTATGTCAAGTAAACAATAAAAACTAAAACTTGAGAGGAAAATTTTAATATCACAACTTCATTTTTAAAATTGACACAAAAATTTTACATAGTTAAATGAAGAGGACTCTGCCTCTTCCATGGTAGGCTTCTTCCCAGTATGTCTCTTTGGGGTTAAAAAAGGATCATCCATATTACAAGTTTCAGGAGAAAAATGGTTTTGAATGCTTGGTTATTCAAAGCACTGTTGCTTTCTGCTTAATCAGTCAGCCCTGACAGTATCTGTTCACAACAACTTGTCTTTCCTTTGAAATGACTTGCAGCTGTCATATGTCAGCCAAAGAAGAGACAGAAAAGTCATTTTATATGCTAACAGGCTGCCAATATTTACATCCATTTTGCCTCTGCAGTAACTTTCTTTTCCAAGTAGAAATGATGTTTCCTGCAAGTGACTACAGATTTCAAAACCTCAGGCAGGAATGAGAGAGGTAGCAAAACATCTTGCTTCAAATTTATTATCTCAATACAATCCAGAGACAAAAGCACAGATTCAGTACGCATGAACAAACAAACAAACAAAAAGATCACTCTCAGATATGAAACCCTCATTTTTTCATTTTTCATGAGTTCATTTGTGAACATCTTTCCAGAACAGAAAGTTGACTGTATTGAGAGGGTTTAGTGTAACACTGCAGGCAATCTGTGGCATACCCTGGTCACTTGCATGCTTGGAAAAGAAGGATTTCAAAGGATAGTTAAAACACTATTGCAGTGAATGACTATATTCCAGGCATCAAGCATCACCCTAAATATCCCCATAAACCCGGCACCTCTCTTAACAACAAGTGTTTGGAACAATTCTGGCATCTCACTCTGCAGAGCAAGAGTTCCCTGTTATGGTTCATAGACCACTGATGATCCACAAGCTGCAAATCCTCTCCAGGTGTTCTGTGGTACCATACATTACCATAATGCAACAATCTCCTTGTGACACTCTGCAAGTGCTCCCTGGTACAACGGGAGCCTGGAAAAGTTAAGGACTATGTAGTGGTCCAAAAGTTTCAAAGTCACTCAGCAATCACTAGCTCTTTCCTTCTCATTGTTTAAGTATGGCTCTTTAAACCAGAAGTAAATCGTATCTCTCCTGATCAGAAACCTTTTCCTTGACATGATGCAGACATCAGTGCTCCAGGTTTGTGCAGAGCATTCCTCATGAGAAGTTTAAAATTATTTAATGGAGGAGTTCAAGCAGAAAGCATGAAATTCATTTAAAGTGAAATGAGGAACAGTAATGCAAAGATCGCAGCTAGCATTTTCAACAATTCACAGTGAAAAGCTCTGCTCTTATGATTCAGATCAAAGCTAGACCCCTGCAACTGACTCAGTCACTCAGATACACTGAACACAGCCTGCAGACCACAAAAAACAATTTAAAATTGGTTGGAATTTAACTGGCTAAGAACCCTTTCAGAATTCACACCTACACCTTTGAACGTTATTACCTGTACCACAGAGACAAGAACAAAATGTTCCCTAAATATTGGGAAAACATTAAAGTAAGCAAATGAAAATAAATGTGGGGAAGTTTATTCTGGTATAAACATATTAGACTTTTATATTTGCAAATAAAGAACTAGCCTGCATATGCTAGAATTTGTTTTCTTTGGACATTGTTCTGTGACACAAGAACTACAAAGAACAGTCTAGTGCAGTGGGAAGCCTCCATTCATAGCTTCATGAAGATGAAGATTAGTACTGAGGATAGTGATAGACTTGCATATCAAAACCTCAGCTCTTCTCTTGTCCCATCTGTTTCCAGACAAAAGTTCACATGGGTACAAGTGAGGAAGCAATATACAAGATGTGAAATGCACCTGGTTCTGTAGAAGAGTAGGCGGCATATTCAACTTAGAAATCTTTTTTGCCTTGCTTGTTGATTTGCTTTCTCTCATTCTTTAGGAAGAGTTTATCATTTGATTTCAAATGATAAACATAAAAAATAAGGAAAAAAAAAATGAACTTTGAAGAAAAAAATTGCTGTTTTCACACAAAATTTTTAGTAAGAAAATCTCCAAGCAACCACAGAAGAGATACACCATTCAGAATACTTTTCAAAATGTTATATGGCATATGTCATTCTTTAACATATGGAGAGGAAAGCAGATTTTCAAAGTTTGGAATGATAAAGAAGGGATGATTTCACTTACCTCTTTAGGCAATTTCATCAACATATCTTTGCAGCGCTGCACACACATCACCGCTTTCTGAAAATCCCCTTGAGCAACTGCCTAAGAAAGCAGTAGAGCATGCCAACAAACTGTTAGTGAGCAAACTGTCTTTAAAATTCATTAAAAGACAAATTCTCGAATATAGGACTTAGGTTTTTCACATTCAGTAGAGCTAGGTTTGGGATTAGATATCTGTCCTTACAGTGCTATAATAATTCTGTATATTTCTATATATTGCCAGATGATAAAGATAGCCAGAAAAACACTGCAGTCCTTCGGTAGTATGAAAAGGCCAGACACATGGGACAAGTTCATTCAGATGTTAAGATGACCCAACAGTTCACCAAATCTTAAACTACCTCTCCAGTAATTCAAGGTCCTCTTATGTCTCCACGATCAAATTTAAAATTTTGGTCACTGCTTTGGCCTGTTTAGGGAAGCTCTTGAGAATTTTGGTGATAGTACTTCCCCTCTAGATACTGCAGTCAGTGGTGTTATCAACAAATGCAGGCAACTACATTTGCTCATATTTACACTCATACATTTGTAATACTCTATATGCAACACTACAGGCTTGGGGAAGAGTGGCTGGAAAGCTGCCCAGCAGAAAAAGACTTGGGAGTGCTGATCAACAGGCAGCTGAATATGAGCCAGCAGCGTGCCCAGGTGGCCAAGAGCATCCTGGCTTGCATCAGAAATGGTGTGGCCACCAGGACTAGGGAAGTGATCCCCTGTACTCAGTTCTGGTGAGGCTGCACCTCAAATACTGTGTTCAGTTTTGGGCCCTTCACTACAAGGACACTGAGCTGCTGGAGCGTGTCCAGAGAAGGGCACTGGAGCTGGGGAAGGGTCTGGAGCACAGTGTGATGGGGAATGGCTGAGGGAACTGGGGGGTTCAGTCTGGAGAAGAAGAGGCTGAGGGGAGACCTCATTGCTCTCTGCAACTGCCTGAAAGGAGGGGGTAGCGAGGCAGGGGTCGGTCTCTTCTCCCAGGTAACAGTGACAGGACGAGGGGTGATAGCCTCAAGTTGCACCAGGGGGGGTTTACATTGGATATTAGGAACAATTTCTTCCCTGAAAGGGCTGTCAGACACTGGCCCAGGCTGCCCAGGACAGTGGTGGCGTCCCCATCCCTGGAGGGATTTCAGAGCCGTGTAGATGAGGTGCTGAGGGACGTGGGGTAGTGGTGCCCTGGCAGTGCTGGGTTAATGGTTGGACTGGATGATCTTAGAGGTCTCTTCCAATCAAGGCTATTCTGTGATTAATGAAGTACTCAGAAACTTCGGGCAAGCACAATAATGCCTCACAAAGGTTAGAATTTTTAAATTACATACTTCTAATTATTGTAATTAGTGCTGTTGATCCCCTAGAAAACCTTTAGCACTTCTGCAGACTTCTCTCATACTGCACTAGGCTTTGGTTTTCTTATAATTATCACCATGATTCCTACCTCATTGTATGGTGCCAGAGGCTGACACTTTAAAGAAAGTATCAGATGCCATGGAACACACTTCTTCCAGATCTTGTGATTTTATACTGATTCTCCCACTGTTTAAAGCCTTTATATGTGGAAAGCAGCATGTATGAGGTCATGGAAGAGAGGGTATGCATGTATAGAAAGATCTCTGTCTGTTGGCATATAATATTAATAGCTTTGATGATGTTCATGAGTTTGCAGAGTCATGAAAGTTGTAAGTTTTAGAAGACTTTGTACATGTGGCTTATAATACCTACTTGTTAGATATGAACCTTGGCTTTCTGCAGCTGTGATGAATACTGCCCTCATATGCTTTCCATCAGCCTAGCTGCAAATACTAGTGCAGTATGATGAGCATTTCAAAGCCACTAGTCTTGCTGTGTACATGTTAGACAAATGTAGCTTGGGGGACCCAGGCTCTGTACCAGTCCTATGTCCCTTCTTCAGTCAAGCACAGGACACCTTTGGAACTGGCACATTTATGATTCAGAAAGGCAGCTGTTAGTTTTATAAACAGCCATGCTAGCCAAATCATCGAGCAACAAATCTGAACTAGAAGATAGAAACACCACAGCAGGAATGACTGCGATAAATTAGGCAAATTAAAAATCATTAAATGATTGCAACACTGAATGCAAACACGAGATTTGCTATCTTACATCTTAGTGAAGTAAATATATCCCTCAGCAAGTCTTCAGTGCCAAGAATTCATACATCTAATAACTGGGTCAGAGTTTCCCTCTATAGCCCTAGTGACTTATAAGGAAAACTGGGAAGAACACATACTGATTCAGCCTGATAAGAGAGTACTTTGAAGAGGTTCTTCTCCACATCAGCTTTGTGCATATGAATATCTGCTTCACCATTGCTCTCCTTAAGTAACTTTGCATACAATTTTTCTATACTCTGGAAAACAAAGCATAGACATCATGCATGGAACTTACAAATAGGTGTGTTTGTAAGAAATTAAAACTGGAAAAGAACTTACTCTCATGGCAATCTCTAGAAATTCATCGGCAAGCTCAGCTTTTCCAACATCTATCCATCCTTTCCCAGTTTTCACAGACATCTGAAGGAGAAAATGATAAGTGCTTTACAAAAATATAGTCACTTTCAAGAAAGGCAATGTTAGATCTCATCTTGTTGATGCACATATCTAACACAGGACAGGGGTACTGCAGGTCTTCAATTTATGACAAGCACCTCACACGTCTGAATGAAGTCCTTAACACTTAGATGCAGCATAAGACTTATGGTGCCCTACTAGTCAATATTATAAGATACTGAAATAAATTAATATGCTGCTCATATCACATTTTACCATATGACAAAGATGAGATGCTAACCACACTGTCCAGAAATCCCTAATTGCACTGACTCAGCAAGGTATCCCTGTGATAACACAGGTCCCCTTTCAGTGTGCACATTCCCCAGAACTACAGGTATATTTCACTCCCTTTCCAAAGCAACCACAATAGGGTTTGAAGGTTTCCCTTGGTGATCAAGCATACTTTATTGCTCACCCACCACTAGCCTTACCAAAATCTGTCTTCGAATAGTTCCCTCTGGAGGATCACTGCCTTCACAAAGACACACCAGTCTGCAAGCAACAAACCGTACTGCAAGAAAAAAGTGCAGACATTCATAAATTCCCTTTTCTCTTTTTTTTTTTTTTTTTTCCCTTAAGAAACTCAGGCCCTGCCATACCTGAAAGATGCTCATCATTTTAAATGACAAGAGAAAAAAAATCTGGAAGCTTCAGGAGTCAAAGCAGTTTGAATTTTTGACAAGCTGTTTAAAACTGCTTTTTAGGCAGTAAGAAAAAAAAATA
The DNA here is from genome assembly GCA_028020825.1 of Podargus strigoides. Taxonomy (NCBI): domain Eukaryota; kingdom Metazoa; phylum Chordata; class Aves; order Caprimulgiformes; family Podargidae; genus Podargus; species Podargus strigoides. The sequence continues at coordinate 2,586,287 of CM051631.1, forward strand.
TATTCTCATCAAAATACCTATTAAACTCTTTAAAGAAAGTTTAAGTTAAATACATGGCTTTCAGAGACTTAATTACATTGCAGGTGCTTACAGTAACATGTCTTGAGAGGCTCAAAATAGCCTTCAGCAAAACAGGGAAATGAAGCTTAATAATCTTTAAATTTTCAAAGTAAAAAGGAAAAATATTTTCAAGCTTTGCTTGGCCTTTCCTTGGATGGAAAAAGACACCACTTAATGTATTTAAAATAGCCTCTCCCTGGCCCTTCAGCTGTGATGCAAGATCTGGAAACATTACGCTTTATAATTACAACTTATTTTGTGCAAGCTTACCCTTTTCCCTTTACCTGATATAATTTATTTGATGCAGATTAGACATAATCCCTCAAGACAAAAATGTAGGCCAGAGATTGCAATCCTGCAGAACCACATAAAGAATAGGTCGAGGGAAAAGACCAAACGCTCACTTCTGCTTTCCCCCAGCCCTGCTCCTGGCTCCAAGCAAACCCCCCAGCTGTGTACCTGGCTAAAGCAGGGAAGTACAAAGAGGATTTAGAGTTCTTCTGTATGTAAACACTGATGAGATAGATAGTTACATTAAAGAAACAATCTCACTTCATATAAATTAAGCGACCAACAGTCTCAAACTTACATCTATGTTATTTCCTTACATTTTTAGATTAAAACCATAGCGTTAGAAGGCAAATTACAGCTTCCTTTGGTCACATCACCTCTTTACTGGTGCTCTGGCACAGAAAGGGGAAGTGCTAAGAATGCCTACATTGATTCTGTGTCACAAGGAGATCACTATTACATAAGGATGTTCCTTCCTTACCTGTTCATACAAGCCTAGCTGTGTATTTTCCTCTGTCTACACCCTATCTGCAAAGATACAAACACATCTACAGCACTACATATCGGTCTGTCAGCAGAGCATTTTTCCTTTTTGTGCTCACAAAACACATTTAGGAAGGTATACAGGACACATACGTTTAGCTCTTTGCTCATCACTGATGACAGAACCCATGTGTTTGGTCACAGCCCAGTTCCACAGGCTTATTGCATCCTCTTCAACCTGAGTAGGAGAACAGTATTAGATTTAATTTTGTCCTGGATTTGGATCACAATGAAATTTACTACTGGAAAAGGAACTATCTTTCATGTGTATCTCAGTAATGACCTGTCCAACTTCTTTTTACGTTGGAGTCAAAGGTGTGAATTTGCCATGAAACTGTCACATGATCCCACAGGGAGATCTGGGATAGTGACCTGAACACAGGCATGCTGAATGGACCACAGCATTTCTTCAGCTAAAAGTAGGGATCATTCTTTCCTATAGATCTGCCATTTCAGAAAAATTATAAGCAGCTGGCAGAAAGCACATACTCTCTTCATAAGTATATTTTGTAAGATATATTCAGTCTTAGACTACTTCACATCTTCTAAAAACATGAGAGCACTTCTAAGATGAAGCAAGGTAAGAAAGAACATGACTGCGTAAATCTAAGGCTGACAAGACCTGAAACTGAAAAGAGTTAATCGTATGACCAGTAGCACATATATGTCACGTCATATAGTTGACATATCAGTGCCTTCAGCTCCCATTTGAAATCATAACAGCAAATTCTGTAAGTGAAATGGTGAACTTCAGAAACATTCAAATATACTCCTAAACAAATCCCATTAATCTGTCATATTACTGCAGTGTTCTAACCTATGTTTCTATCAAGCCCTTTTCCAAGCAGCTTTCCGAACACATTATGTACATTTTAAACAGATGTTGAAAAATTTGAAAATATCAGAAAAGAGCTGTAAGAATTGTATCAGGTTTGAAAATACATCTATAGTAAGGCTTCATCTCTTTTGCCTATCAAAAAGAAAACTACTTAGTTTAATTATTCTAAGTATCTATGTGGCAAAACTTCTGACATTAGCAAAGAACAACTACTGACTATATACTCTTGCTAAAAAGATGATGCAGTCCTACATAAAGGCAATTAGCTCCTTTAACAACCCACCTTGAAGGGCTGCACTTTCCATCACTTCAAATCCTAGTTTCCATGGCAGATCCTGCATACAAATACTCTCTCGCCTAACTAGGAGACATTTTATGGCCCCTCTTACTGAAGAGAACAGATTACCAATTATTTTTAAAGAAAGAAGAAATCATTAATTTAGCCCAGCTGATTCAGGAAGAACTGAAGGATACCCATTTTATGCTCCTTTATTTCTTTACAGACTGCACTAAGCATACTTTCTGTTGTGACACTCACAGTTAAATTGCTCTTCATAATATAATTTTGGAGGAAAAGGTTGGACACTATCTCAGCTAGTCTTGTTATTATTCCGGATTCACGTACCAGCAGGTCCAAGGGGGAGATTCTCCCCATCCGCTCAGTCTGGTGAGACCAGACCCTGCAGTGCTGTGTTCAGCTCTGAGGGCCCCAACATCAGAAGGACATGGACCTGTTGGAGCAAGTTCAGAGGAAGCCACAAAAATGTTCAGAGGGCTGGAGCACCTCTGTGATGAGGACAGGCTGAGAGAGTTGGGGGTTTTCAGCTGGGAGAAGGCTCCAGGGAGACCTGACAGAATCTTCCAATACCTGAAAGGCCTACAAGAAAGCTGGGGAGGGACTTTTTACAAGGGCATGGAGTGATAGGATGAGGGGCAACAGATTTAGACTGAAAGAGGGGAGATTTAGATTAGATATTCTTTCCTGTGAGGGTGGTGAGACACTGGCCCAGGCTGCCCAGGGAAGCTGTGGCTGCCCCCTCCCTGGCAGTGTTCCAGGCCAGGCTGGATGGGGCTTGGAGCAACCTGGGCTGGTGGGAGGTGTCCCTGCCATGGCAGGGGGTTGGAGCGAGATGATCTATAAGGTCCCTTCCAACCCAAACCATTCTATGACTCTATGATTTCTCATCAGATTTCTTTTTGAAAAAGGCCTTTTTAAAATAGACATTTACTACTTTGCAAGTACTCCTCTAGAAGAAATACACAGAAGAAAAAAATCCTAAAATTAAAAACACTATAAACAATCTAATTCATTTACAATGTATGAAAAAGAGTACTTCCCACTGTAATATTATGAACTGGGTTTAGCAGGCAGTTAAATTGACATGATTTCTTGTTTTCTTCTTATTCAAGTATCTGCTGGAATCCACATACAGGGTGACAAAAAAAGCTCTCCTCTGACCCAGTACCAAACACTTAATGCATCAGCCCTCTATGTTTCCATTTTTACTGGAAATTACAATTAGATACTACTAGGAAACAGAAGTAATAAAAACCTTAACATCATTAAGATACCAGTAACTTTTCCCATGATGATGCACACTTTTACATTTAGGATCAACATTTTGCATTGACTTTTAAAATGCAACACTTTCCGCTTTGTTTTGAACTTTTACACTACGGGGTTAAAAGATGAAAAAACAAACTGTTGTGTCGACAGTCCAATTGCACTACAGTTAAGCGTTTAGCTTCACCACACAGGACTGAGAGCGGGAGCTGTGCTCGCCGAGCCGCAGGGACAGCAGCCACCAACCTGGGCCAGGGCTGCTGCGTGGGGTGAGGCACACGGAACCCCCATTTCTTCAGGCGGGCTGGAGAAGGGCAGCAGGCCAGGAGGCCGGGGCTCCCCCTCAGCCACGCTCCCATCCTCCTCAGAGATGCTCCCCGCCGCCTGGAAGAGCTCCTCGGTGAGGGAGGCGATGGCGGATGGGACCTCCTCCTTCAGCAGCTCCCGTATTAGTTCTGCAAAGCCATGAGAGGGGCGTGAGATACAGCGGCAGATCCCCAGCGCCCATTGGGAGGACAGCCCTCTCCTCGCGGCAGCCGGTACCTCCCAGGGCCGCCAGCCGCGCCCCCACCATGGCCGCCCACAGCACCGCCCTCAGGCGGGGCGGAGAGCGGAGGGGAGGTGAAGGCGCTACTGCGCATGCGCGCTGCCGCGCAGCATGCCGGGCCCAGCGTCCGGGTCGCGCACAGCCGAGCGCTCCTGACGACTCCGCGCACCGATTGGCTGTCCGGCGCTACGGCCCCGCCTTCTCACCCCGAGCGACAGGCGGCGGGGCCAATCGGGGCCGCGCGGCGGAGCGGAGCGGTTTCCCCGCTTGCCGTCCGGTGGGCGCCGCGCGCGTTCTGGAAGGATCCCGGGATCAGGGCCCGGCCGGGCGCGGGCGAGATGTCGGGGCTGCTGCACACCACGCTAAGCGGGCTCAACAGCGACTCCTACTGCGAGATCAGCCAGTACCGCGACCAGCACTTCCGGGTGCGTCCGGCGGCCGGGCCTGAGGGCGGGGGTGAGGGCAGCGGGCCTGGGGCAGCGGGGCCCGGCCGGCGGGGGGCGGAGCATCGCCTGAGGGGCGGGCTGTGTCTGTCTGGGGCCGGGCCGTGTCTGGGGCCGGGCCGTGTCTGGGGCCGGGCCCGGAGAGGAGCTGCCGGACACGAGCGCTCTGCAGTTCCGGGGTGGCGGGAGGTGTCCGCAGGGACTGGTGCTGGGAGCGGGGCGGCTGGCGTGCTCACCCCGCTGCGTGTCCCCGTCTGCCCTCAGGGTAGCAGGCAGCTGCAGGAGAAATCCCTGAAAATTTCCTCTACGCTGTATGTGGGCAACCTGTCCTTCTACACCACCGAGGAGCAGATCCAGGAGCTCTTCTCCAAGTGTGGAGATGTCAAGAGGATTGTCATGGGGCTGGACAAGATCAAGAAAACCCCCTGTGGCTTCTGCTTTGTCGAGTATCCTTTCTGTTTCCTGCTGCTATCAGCCCGCGTGTGGTTGCCACCTTTAGTTCCTCTCTAAGCGCTGCAAGCTTAGCTGTACTGTCTTGGAAGACCTGAAAAGCAGTGAGCATAGAATGGTTTCAGTTGGAAGGAACCTTAAAGCTTGTCTTGTTCCAGCCCCCCTGCCATGGCAGGTTGCACCAGTCTCGGAGCCAGGAGTTAATCTGCTGGCTCTTCCTGTTTATCCCCTCATCAATCCCTGCAACTGGTGGGATGGAGGAGAACACCATTTGTGCTCCTGATCCCTTAACCAACCGTCCCAGGGTGCTAAAGTCTCTCTTCATTGCCCCTAGACTTCTGGTAGCTACCTCTTCATTTCCTACTTGAAATATCACGTTGCTGGCTCATGTTTAGCTTTTCATCAACCAGCACTCCCAAGTTGGTCTATTTAGGGCTGCTTTCAATTCATTCCCTGCCCAGCCTGTGCTTGTTCTTGGGATTGTGCAGGACCTTGCACTTGGCCTTGTTGAACTTCATGCAATTCACATGGGCCCACCTCTCCAGCCTGTCCAGGTCCCTCTGGATGGCATCCCTTTCCTCCAGCATGTCAACTGCACCACACAGCATGGTGTCATCCACAGACTTGCTAAGGGTGCCCTCGTTCCCACTGTCTATGTCACCAACAAAGATGTTAAACAGCACTGGTCCCAATACCAACCCTTGAGGAGCACCACTCGTCACTGATTTCCACTTGGACATCAAACAATTGACCACAACTCTTTGAGTGTGACCATCCAGCCAGTTCATTATCCACCAAGTGGTCCATCCGTCAAGTCCATGTCTCTCCAATTAGAGACAAGGATGTCGTATGGGACAGTGTGAAGTGCTTTGCACCAGTCCAGGTAAATGACATCAGTTGCTCTTCCCGTATCCAGCAACGATGTAACCTCATCATAGAAGGCCACCAAATTTGTCAGGCATGATTTGCCCTTAGTGAAGCCAGGTTGGCTGTCACCAACCACCTCCTTATTTTTCATGTGCCTTAGCATATTTTCCAGTAGGATCTCCTCCACAATCTTGCCAGGCACAGAGGTGAGACTGACTGGCCTTGCACTTCTCAGAGTCTTCCTTTTTTTCCCTTTGTAAAAATGGGGGTTAAGTTTCCACTTTTCCAGTCAGTGGGAACTTCACCAGACTGCCACAACTTCTCAAATATGATGGATAATGGCTTGGCAACTTCATCCGGCAGTTCTGTCAGGACCCACAGATGCATCTCGTCAGGTCCCATGGACCTGTGCACCTTCAGGTTCCTTAGATGGCCTCTAACCTGATCTTTTCCTACAGTGGGTGGCTCTTCATTCTCCCTGTCCCTGCCTTTGCCTTCTGTGACTTGAGCAGTATGACTTGAGCCGGTGAGGACTGAGGCAGTTGTTGTTCCTGGCCAGATTTTATTCTATCGAGGCTTCAGCTTTCCTAACCTGATCCCTGGCTGCTCAGACAATTTCCCTGTATTCCTTCCAGACCACCTGTCCTTGCTTTCGCCCTCTGTAGGCTTTCTTCTTGTGTTTGAGTTTGTTCAGGAGCTCCTTGTTCAGCAGGCCTCCTGGAGTTTTTGCCTGACTTCCTCTTTGTTGAGATGCATCGCTCCTGAGCTTGGAGGAGATGATCCCTGAATATCAGCCATCTTTCTTGGGCACCTTTTCCCTCCAGGGCTTTATCCCATGGTACTCCACCAAGCAGATCTCTGAAGAGGGCAAAGCCTGCTCTCCTGAAGTCCAGGCTAGTGAGCTTTCTGTGCACCCTCCTTGCTGCCCTGAGGATCTTGAATTCCACCCTTTCATGGTCACTGCAGCCAAGGCTGCCCTTGAACTTAATTCCCCACTAGCCTTTCCTTGTTGGTGAGAACTGGGTCCAGCATGGCACCTCACCTTGGTGTTTTCTCTATTGCTTGGAGAAGGAAGTTATCATCAATGCATTCCAGGAATCTCCTGGATTGCTTATGCCCTGCTGTGTTGTCCCTTCAACAGATATTGGGGTGCTTGAAGTCCCCCATGAGGACCAGAGTTTGTAAACGTGAGGCTACTCCTATCTGTTTATAAAGGGCCTCATCCACTCAGTCTTCCTGGTTGGGTGGCCTACAGCAAACCCCCACTATAATGTCTGCTGTCCCTCCCCTCCCTTTAATCCTGACCCATAAGCTCTTGGTTGGCTCCTCATCCATCCCCAGGCAGAGCTCCATGCACTCCAGCTGGTCACTGACAGAAGGCAACACCCCTTCTTCATCTCCACTGCCTGTTCTTCCTAAAGAGCACATATCCTTCCATTCCAACACTCCAGTCACAGGAGCCATCCCACCATGTCTCTGTGATGCCAGTCAAACCATAGCCCTGCAGGCACGCACACGTCCCTAACTCTATGCTATGTGTGTTTGCATAGAGGCATGTAAGTTGGGCCACCGATGAAGCTGACTGGCTGGAATTCCTTTGAGGCATTTCACTGGTGTTTCCCTGTTGGCTCCTATTACCTCAGGAGTCCTTGACTCATCTCTCTAAGACTTCATGTGCTGCAGTGTATCCAGCACATCTCTGATCAACAGGCTGAGGGCCCTCACTGCACCCTGTCCCTCTAACCTTGGTTTGTCACCCCACAGCTTGTCACAGGCAAGCCTGATATAATCCCCCTCCCCCTTCAAATCTGGTTTAAAGCTCTGCCAATGAGCCCCGCAAACCCCTACACAAAGACACTGGCAGTCAAGTGCTTTCTACCAGGCACTTTCCTTCCAACCTTGCTACTCCCCCACCATCACCTTAATTGAGACAGAGGCTGTACAGCAGTGCCGTAGGTGAAAAGCACTACCACTGCTGAACTTTCTGGAGGTCGCAGAGCTCGTTCAGTTTGTTAATTTCCTTAATGATTTAAAGGCCAAAATAAGAACTGTTAGAATTGTCAGTCTAAGTGTGGCCAGAGCACATACTCACTTTCTCACCTTAAGTTCACACCTGAATGAAGTAGCAGAATAAGCCGTGGCGGTGTTCCCAAGCACAGGGTACATGTTTGTACAAGTTGTACCTTGAACTGTCTTGGCAAAGCTTTCCTATGAGGGCTGCCCCTCTTGTTCAAATTCAGTCAAGTTTCACATAGTTTGAAAAGGCATATTACAGAGTTCTTGCCCTTAGCAAGGCTATAACATGTTTGTTTCATCTACTTGTGAAAGATGTGATCCAAAGCTACTTCTTGTCTGTGCAGGTACTAACATTAAAGTTCAGAATCCTTTCGGAGTGAGCTTGGATTCTGGTTTTGGCTTGGATTTATATGAGCGCAGTTTTTTATCCCATAGAGAAGAGCAGGAAGAGTAGGAAAGGCTGGCAGGCAGAGTTTTTCCCTGTACCCAACAGAATAGCACGCTTAATTCTCCTTAAGGTACGCTTCAGGTACTACACAAGAGCAGACGCCGAACACGCGATGCGATTTATCAACGGCACACGACTAGATGACCGCATCATTCGGACTGACTGGGATGCAGGGTTTAAGGAAGGGCGACAGTATGGAAGAGGCAAGACTGGAGGACAGGTAAAGGCAATACCAGTTCATACCTTGAATTTGATCCCTCTAAGACTGTGTACTGCCTTGCTAGTTTTGCCTCTGGCAGAACAGTGAGTAGACTGTAAAGACCTGATAATGAACTTTATCCTCTCCCAGGTTGTTTTGGTAACTGATGCCTGGTTTTAAAAGCTAGAAACAGAACTTAAGGCCATTTCTGTCTAGGACTCCAAACTTCCTGTAGTGCAAGCAGAATGTCCCCTAATCCAAGCTAGTACTCCTAAAACGATGCAGAATTTGAACAGAGAAGCACAGCATAGCTGCAGGGCCAATCTCTGACACAGCAGTTTGCCCCAGTGCGAAGGTGAGGTTCCTTTGCAGATTTCCAGAGTAGAGGGGAGAAAATGTTCTGGAGGCTGAGCCTGGCAGTTCAGCAAGCTGGACTGCAAAGCGGAATGAAAATGTTTTGGGGTCTTTGCTTCTTGTCTAAAACGACCTCAGCCATTAGATATATCCTCATTTGTCATTTTCACCACCATTACCACCTTTTTGGTGGATTATTTGAAGAGATTTCAAACGAGTCCAAGTGCTTCTAACCTGAACTTCAGTTCCCCACCAACCAAGCAAGGAGGGGATGATGATTCTGAAGTCTAGCAGGAAACAGGCAGTGTAGAATACTAATGTCTGTGTTACTGCTGTGTCCCAGGTGAGAGATGAGTACCGGACAGACTACGACGTGGGAAGAGGTGGATTTGGCAAGATCATTCAGATGCAGAAGGCAAATCATCAGCCTGCAATCTATTAATTGCCTTGTGGGTCCTAGCTGATAGAGGGCTCTGTCCCCCCAGAGCTAGCCCTGTTCTTGCATTTCGGATTGGGGTAGGGAGTGAGATCCAAGTTCCAGCAAAAGGTGGACCCTCCTTAGACTGTGGATATACATGTATTCATTCCCCCTTCCTTACGGGCTAGAGATGTTCTGTGCTGATACAGGGCAACAAGGGAAAAAAAAAAAGAAAAAAAGACAGCTCTGCAGGATTCTGAGTAAGAAGAAATGCAGCATGTCACACACACCTCGCGCTGTGACGTATTCTTCACATTGCAGCTAAGCAGGTGGCTTCCTCCAAGCTACTACTGCCACCGTGGTTGCTTTCAAATGGAACTTCTTAAAAGCTTACCACCATGGGAGCCCTCCAGGTGCCTGGGCACCTTGTGGGGATGCACAGGAGATTCAGTTTTCTAATTTACAACCTCATCTGCTTACAAAGCAGTGTCGCTGTTTGGATGAGAGAAGTGCAACAAGGTCTTACCATCTGCTTGGAGGTGCTTGTCTGCACTTCTAGCCCTTGGGCTGGTCAGAGCCTGCAGAGCATTTCTCTTTATTACGCCCCCAGTGCTGCCTGGCTTTTATGATCCTCACTGTTCAGCATGATTTTGTTAAAAATTTCTTTAAATTTTTTAAATAAACAGTTGTATTGGGTCTGGCTGAGATGGAGTTAATTTTCTCCCAGGCAGTGCTGTGCTTTGCATTGGTAGCTAGAAAGGTGTTCATAACACACCAGTGTTTTGGCTGCTGCTGAGCAGTGCTCCCACAGCATGAAGTCTGTCTCTCCAACATTTTCCCCTTAGCCAGAGTAGGCTGAAGGTGGGCAAGATCTTGGGAGGGGACACAGCCAGGACAGCTGACCCAAACTGACCGAAGGGATATTCCATACCATATGATGCTTGCTCAGCAATAAAAGCTAAGAGGAAGGGGCAGGGGGGGGGAGCATTTGTTATTACATTCGGTTTCTGGAGGAACTGCTGTGCCTGCTGAAGCCCTGATTCCCAGGAAGTGGCTGGACATCACCTGCTGATGGGAAGTAGAATCACAGAATGGTTTGGGTTGGAAGGGACCTTAAAGCTCATCTTGTTCCAACCCCCAGCCATGGCAGGGACACCTCCCACCAGCCCAGGTTGCTCCAAGCCCCATCCAACCTGGCCTTGAACACTGCCAGGGAGGAGGCAGCCACAGCTTCTCTGGGCAACCTGGGGCAGTGTCTCACCACCCTCACAGGAAAGAATATCTAAACTAATTCTCCCGTCTTTCAGTTTAAAACTGTTGCCCCTCGTCCTTTCACTACATACCCTTGTAAAACATCCCTCTTCAGCTTTCTTGTTGGCCCCTTCAGGTACTGGAAGGTGCTCTAAGGTCTCCCCAGAGCCTTCTCCAGGCTGAGCAACCCCAACTCCCTCAGCCTGTCCCCATAGCAGAGCTGCTCCAGCCCTCTGATCATCTTCATGGCCTCCTCTGGACCCGCTCCAGCAGGTCTATGCCCTTCTTATGTGTGGGGCCCCACAGCACTGCAGGGGGTGTCTCACCAGAGTGGAGTGAGCGGCAGAATCCCCTCCCTCGCCCTGCTGGCCACACTTCTTTTGATGCAGCCCAGGACACGTTGGCGTTCTGGGCTGTGAGCACACAGTGCCGGCTCACATTGAGCTTTTCATCACCCAGCACTCCCAGTTGTTCTCCTTAGTGCTGCTCTCAATCCATTCTGTGCCCAGCCTATATTGATACTGGGGATTGCCCTGACCCGTGTGCAGGACCTTGCACTTGGTCTTGTTGAACTTCATGCAGTTTGCACAGACCCACCTCTCAAGCCTGTCAAGGTCAAGTAGAGAATATTTTATTTTTTTCTTTTGTTTCTATACATGGCCTTACTTTTGCTTTATTAAACTGCCTTTACTTTGACCCAAAGTTCTTTTTCATCTTATTTTCTCAACCCATCCTGCTGAGGAGGGGAGTGATGGAGCAGCTTAGTGAGCACCTGGTGTTCAGCCAAGGTCAACCCACTACAACAGTGAGTCTTGTACCTATTGCAGTTCCTGTGTCAAAACCACTCGCTCTATGAGACGATCTGAGGGGGAGCATCTGTTGGTGGCTTAAAGCTTCTGTCACTTGGAAACACAAAGATGAACACTAAAAGTGGGCACAAGTCTCGCTGTGTTTCTCTTGGCTTTCATCTTGGTGCTGGCTTTTCCTCCTCTTCCCTTTTGCCATATTTGATGGCTGATGTTGGAAGAAAGTTGCTTATAAAGTGTACAGCTGCTCTGAATAAGACAAGTCCTTACGTTTCACATCAGCAGGTTCTAGGAGAACTTTCCCTATCTTGTCACACCTTCCATAAGTGAAGGAGTGAATAAAGCAAAACAAAGGCCCTGTGTGTGGCCGGGAAGGAACTGGGAACTTCCTTCCCTGTGTGTATGACAAGTTTTCTTTGCATTTTAAGAAGAACATGGCTGACACTCTCTAACCTGTTCTAAGGGTCTGAACAAAAGACCCGAGGAGATGAAAACTGTTTCTGATCTGTCTCCAAGAACCTCTCAGCTAGAGTAGGTAATTCCATTGAACAAGTTAAATTTTGTCTGTAAATTGGCTTTGTATTATGTAAATAATAGCAGCTGCTCCCTGCCCAGTAATGTGTAATCATGATTTTTCATGCATTATCTCATCCAAGAAAATAGAAACTGTTTCACACTCATCTGCAGACCAGGCACACAATTTAAATTCATTTAACACTCACATTACCCCAAAAGTCTTGAGAACTGAGCAGGAGGGGTTGTTACATTTAGTTTCTTGAAATGTCTCCGACATATTTGTTTTGCAAGTCAGGTTGCTGTGCCTGTACAGCTGTCACTGGTCTTGAAGGAGCTGCCTGTTTAGTCTTCAGCAGGTTTAAGCAATGACAGCATGGAGAAGCCTGCAGTGTGGGCTGCCCTGAGGTGCAGTGAAAAGGAGCAGGACATTGACTTAAGAGTGCAAAATACAAGCAGTCATCTGTCCAGCCTGGCAAAGCAATATCAGTGTGAGGTGGAGAATATGATTTACAGAGGGCATAATTGCCTGGGCAAACAGAGCAGGGAAACTGGAAGATGTAAGGAAGATGGGCAGAGGTGTCAGCTGTGAAACTCTAGGATTAGCAAAGGAATCTCTTGTGTGTGAGGCAGGGAAACATAAGGCAAGCTTTCAGTTTGTTCCTGGAAGAGCCTAGTGTGCCCTGGTGGACACATCAGTTCTGTGTATGTGACAGAACGTGCAGAAACCTGTTCAGTCAGGTGCCTAGGCTGTTTTATGACTCCAGAAGGCATCAGTCCCTGGTTTTGCAAAATACTGTGATTTCAGCTCTACACAGATCTCCCTGTCCCACTCACTTCAGTCTGGAGGACTTCAGCAAGTCCCAAACCAGGGCTAGCAGTCTAGGCACCATTCCTCTTTCAACATAACCTTTGCAAAGAGATTTGTGCTGACTTTTATTCAAATACATGTATTTGCCTAAAAGAATCCACCTCAAATACTACAGCTGCATATATGTCAGGATCCCTTCCTCCTACAAGCAATCCCAGACAGAACCAAAGAGAGATAAAGTTTCCAATTCAGTAGGTGCTCCCAGCTCTCAGTTTGCTCTGCCTCGTGCAGGTACCCACGTGCCACCATGCTGCATCAGTCAGAAGTGTCCTCGCCAAGAGTGTTCCTAAGCACAGTGGCTGCCAGGGTCCTGCAGCAGCCTTTCCTGCCCTGGCCAGCCTCCTGGCCGTGGCATGCTCTGTGCCCAAGAAGACTCAGGCTCCAGGGCTGCCTTTCAGACACCTTTCATCAGCAGGAGAGAAAACACTTTGTCCTCACACTGCTGGGGCAGTGCCAAGCTGGGCAGTGCAGCCAACAGACCGAGCCCTGATGAGACACAAGAGAAACTGGGTATAGCTTAGCAGCATGTGCCTGCCTCTCCAAGTCACGAGCAGTTAATGTGCTGGCAGCAGAGGTCACTTAGAGACTTAGAGACTTAGAGGTCTGCTTAGAGAGCCTCAAACTCAAAGCCATATGCACTGGGGAGGGGAAGAGGCAGGCTGCAGCTCTCATGCAGTGTGACAGCTTTTAGAGCCCCCTTTGATCCAGTAACAAATCTGAGCAAACTTCAGAGTGGTCGGGCAAATGGCAACATTATAGTTGTGGTGCTCCCCAACCACTTCCAGCCACTGGTGCCCTGAGGACCCTGATCACCTCCCTGTCCCATTTGTGTCATACGAGGTCCCACACTTTGTCCTGTGCCCCAGGCCTGGCATCGCAGTGCTGGTAGATGCATCTAAGTGGACTGGTTTGTCCTCCACCCCACAGAAGCAGTAGACCAGCTTGCCCAGCTGGTCACTTTCAAACCCCAAGAAATTAATCCTCTTCCCAGCCATCTCCTCTGCTGCCAGAGCTGCCATCAGTTGCGTGTGTGGGCACCAGTGTGGCCTGTGCAGCTCCAAAAGGGTGTCATCTTAGCCCATGCTAAGTTGGGGCTCCAGATCCAGCCCATGGGCACCTGCACGTGCTGCACCCAAGGGTGCAAAGGAGGGGTAGTTCATCAGGAAGTGGTTCCCACATATGGAAAACCACCTGTCAGTGTCATAAATCTGCCGATTGCATTACACATGCTACCTCCACTCTGTCCCCTCTGCTCCACTCACCCGGGGGGGGGGGTCACTTCCACCGTGGTGAGGGTGCAGGCGCCATTGGGATACCTCTCATGAGAGAGGTACTGCTGGAAGTCCTGAGGGACCAGGGTGGCCTCCCACTGCAGCAGGCATCATTGCAGCACGTTGCCAGCTCCAGGATAGGCTGTGACAAGAACCACCCTTTGGCTAGTTGCAGCATGGACTGGGGAACAAGAACAGGAACCAGGTCAGCAGCTGGAGCACTGGGAAGAAAGGAGAGCAAGAGAAGAGCAAGCAGCAAGTCATCACGCCAGACCTGAAGAGGCAGAGCAAGGAAAGCATTAAGCCTAGATGATTAGTGCCGGCCACCTGCCACAGCTTGGGGCTGGGAGGATTATGGGATGCACACAGCCTCCTGCCAGCTACTGAGTCGTGCATGCTTAAGCTGTTACCACAGAAAGCAGAAGGGTTGGGACCTGCCTGGAGCCAGGTGAGTAAGGAGCGATAGGAATCTCACTCAGTACTAGCTTTGATCTCCTGGAGCTATGCTAGACAGTGAGGCCCTGCAGCACAACCAGCGCCACTGCAGGAATATCATGAGCTGGTGAGTTCACTGTGTCACACCAGTAACCCTGTCTGCCGCGGGGTGGATTTCCCCAGATGCCACACCTCATGCCCTGCTGATGGATGATCCCACCTGGCAGCTGCCACAGCTCCGCTCCACCAGGCGGTCACCTGCAGGGAGGAGGATCTGACAGTACCTGCTTGCTGGTCCTACAGGAAAGAAGAAGGTGCATTAACTCCTCAGGCTGAAGTATGTGGTGTCACAGAGCAGTGCGGACCAGCCAGCCTATTTTAACTCCAAAACCAATCATTGTACCCAATTTAAAATTTAGCCTGCTGCTACATCTCCACATGCCAGGGCCACCCCTGTTCCGGCAGAGGAGCAGTGCAAGGGCAGGTTCTGCAGTGCCAGCTCTCCCTCCAGCAGCTCAGCAGCACACCCCTCTGCCTCCATCCTGCCCCGAGCCTCTGTGCCCACAGAGGCTCCCACTCAGCAAGCACTGGTGTGCAGAGAGAGCTGCTCTGATGTCTCTGCTGGGAAAGCCCCGTGTCCCCTGAAGGCAGGCAGGGTCTGCACCAGACCTGTCAGCACATGAGGTTATGAAAGCTGCAGGGAACGAGGTGGAGCCAGGCAGGGAGGGAGGCTGAGAGCCACCAGCTCTCTATACTCCCTGCACCCTGACCCACCAGTGCCATGTCCCACGGCCAGAGCACGTCGCTGTCAGCCAGTGGCCTCAGCCAGGCCTCCGCTGCGCTGCTGCCCCAGCTGCTGGCCCCCTCAGCATGGCTCGTGCCAAACGCAGCCAGAGCCAACAACGCTCCAGTTCCCCTTTAAATCCAGGGGGGATGGCGACAGGGACATCACAAACCAAGCCCTGGCCGCAGCTCCCGGGGGCCTGCCTGAGTGCCCCCCTCCACAGCACTACAGCCAGCCCTGCCTCCCGTGCCCATGCTCCTGCCCACGCTGCTGCCACGTCTGCCTGGCATCTGTGCAGCCGCAGAGGCACAGGCAGGGGAGCAGCTCCAGGCCTGTCCGGCTCCCCCCAGGGCTCTGCCAGCCGCTCTGCCAGGGCCGGAGCCATGGCGGGGAGGTCCGCAGCTGGGTGGCAGGCAGGAGCACAGCCCGTGCTGTGGATGTGGGTGGAAGCGGCCGCTGACAGAGCAGAACACAGGCAGCTGTGTGCAGGGCTGGGACCGGGCCCCTCCGCGGCGAAGCCACGCTCTGCTTTTCGCTGCGTTTTCTCAGATCAGAAAATGGCCCCTTCCAGACTGACACGGGAGGGGGAAGCCCACCCTGCAGCCCCCAGCACCTGACAGCCTTCACCCCAAAACATGCTCCCCTCCCAGCCCCTTTCTGCACAGCAGAGCCCCAGGTTGCTATCGGAGCATCTCAGCAGGCCACACACCGCCTGGCGCCACGGCAGTTCCATCAGCAGGAGCCACGCAGGCTGCTCCCTTGAGCCAACAACGTGCTGGGGCTCCACTGGGTGTTATTCACCCGCCGAATGATGTGCCAAGATGTACAGGAATGCCGGTGGGGCCCGGGAAGGGCAGAGGTGCTGCCTGGTGGAGAGTGCAGTGCTATCCCTGGCAGCTCTGCTAGCCTGGATAGGGCAGAAGGTGGCAGAAGGAGACGGTGTCCCCCCATAGTGGGTTCCCAGGGCTGGGGTGTGCCCCCCCCGAGGCAAGCAGCCAAGAGCAGGACACCCGCCACGGGGCCACAGGGTGGACAGGACTGCTGCACTCCTGCCAGCACCCGTGCCCATGGTGGCACAGACTGGCGTCTTCCAAAGAGCTGCTTTCCCGCTGGGCTGCTGTGGTGGAAGCTGCCAAGGGCTTCCAGCACCTTGTGCCATGTCTGTAGCTCTGCCAGTCCCAGTGGGTGCCCAGGATGGGACACCAGTGCTCAGTGGGATGGCCTGGAGCCAAGCATGGACATGCTAATGGGCACAAACAGAGCTGCGTACAGCCATGGGCACGAACCTGCATGCGTGCACAGGGACATGGGCACAAACAAAGGCCAGGGGGGTGCAGCAGTGCCCAGCCAGGGGGTGAGGACTGCAGCCATATCACGGGCCCACTGCCCACCAGGCTCGGACAGCACCCAAACCTGGTGCATGGGTGCCAGAAGGACTGTGGGCTCCAGGCTCAGCAGAGCCCCAGGGACTGCCCCCAGCCAGCAGATACCCACCAGGCAGGGTGGTGGGACCCAGCACCGCACAGCGAGGCACCAACCCAACCAGGAGAGCTGTGAGCACCTTCAAGGAGCCGGTGCCAGGATTCAGCTGCACCTGGGGGCTGGAGCCTGAAGCTGTGGCAGGGCGCCCCTGCCCGGGGCAGCGGAGCGGCAGTGCCTGGCTCAGGGCCAGAACAGGCGCCGCAGCCCCTTTTTCTCCAGGCACAGCCCTGGGACAGAGATCACAGCTCCAGCCCAGGGGCCAAGCAGAGCTGATGGTGTGGGTCCTGCACCGCTAACCGTGCAGTGACCCTGCTCCACTGCCAGTAAACAGGGAGAGATGCCAAAACCACGCAAGACCCATCTGCCCTAAATTAGGTTATTTTGCAAAATAATGTCAGGACTGATTTAGACCAGACCAGAATCTGGGAAATCATCATCTTATCACATGGATGCAGCCCAGCTCCTGGCCATGCTTCCTCTGCAGGCTGTTGCTGGAGCCTCCAGGAGACATTTCCAAGGTCTTCACTGCAGCTGATGCCCTGGGACTTGGTGACACACAGCAGCACAGGGCCTGCCTGGCAGGCTGATGTCCTGCCCACAGACACCAGCAGTGCTGGGCTGAGCTGGCCTGGAGCACTACTGCATGGTTCCTGGCTCACCAGCTCACTGTCTCAGGGACTGTGTGAGGTTCCAGGCAGGGAGCTCACCCAGCACCACTGGCTGTGGCCGAACCCTGCTCTGCATTGGCACCAGCCTGGCACCCGGCTTGGTAGCAGATGGGGTCCTGCCCAGGGGTCTGTGAGCACAGGGCATTAACACAAGATGCGGCAGGACCAACAGAGCCAAGCACTTTAAAAACACTTAGTTTAATAGGTATAAAAGTTGACATTAAAACACCAATTATACAAAGGCATATGAGGTTGGACACTGGTATGGCTGCACTGTGGACAGCTTCACGGACACCCGAGCTAGATGCTTACACCAAGCAGCATGGCCAGGGCAGCACGGGGCTCAGTGTGGGATGTGAATCCCAGACACAAGAGAGGGTTTGGGCCAGCTGAGCCCCGTGCTGCCAAGGAGCACCAGGCTACTGACAGTACCAGAACAAGCTGCCCCCGGCCTCATCACACGGCTCCAGCCATGGCTGCCATATACACACCCAGCACTTGGAAAGCACGGAGAGGAGGTGATGACCACAGCCACACGGACAGACGGAACGAATACAGCTGTACCATCACATGGGGCCTCCCATGCGCAGAGAAAGCAGCATTTCTGACAGCAGCTTCCACAGCAGGAGGGCCGTGCCAGTGTCACTGCCCCTCAGCAGAGTTGCGGGGATGCACAAGCACTCCCACACGGCCCAGGGACTCATCTCCGAGACCTCTGCTCTGTGAGGGGAAAGGGCAGCGCACGACCTGGCTCCGCGGTCCTGATTCTGGGAATTGCTCCCTGCGGGATTGGGAATGGATGTACCGTGTGAACCATGATCTTGTTCCCAAGCAGGAATACTGGCAGAGGTCCACAGAGTGCCAGTGCCTGGTCCCTCAGACCACAGCAGCCCTGGGGCCAAGATCCAGTCCAGGGTGGTGCAGAGGCTTTTCCACTGTGGCACAGGGTTCCTCCATGTTTTTTCCTTCCACGCTGTTCCGAATCCCATAGCCAAAGTAAATCATAAAACCTGCAGGACATTTTCCACAATGAAATGCACAGTAGCGTGCTGCCAGCCCAACAGCCCCCCAGGGGAGACCCTGCAGGCACCGCGCTCCCCTCCGCAGGACACCTACCCAGAGCCATCCAGATGGCAAACCGCACCCAGGTGCTGGCACTCAGCTGTACCATCAGCAGGATGTTAATGAAGATGCTGAAGATAGGCAGGAGTGGGAGGAAAGGTACCTGCAAGGGACAAGAGGTGCTGTGTCAGCTATGCCTTGACAGACCCAGCCGGGTTCAAGGATGCTCCTGGCCAGAGGGATCCCACCCCTGCCATAGCCCAGAGAGCACCCGGGCACTTCCACAATGGGGACTGCACCTCAGAGAGCCGTGTCTCAGGGCCCTGGGCTTTCCTGGACAGTGACTGCCCAGCAGCAAGCCCTGGCAGACCCTGCAATGGCACAGACCCTGCCAGGGGTCCATGGGGGTGCAGACACTGAGCTGATGGGGGCTGCTCTCACCTTGAAGTTCAACCGCATGTTGCTCTGCGGCTGCCTTGAAATGATGATGGTGGGGATCAGCAGAGCCACGAAGAGCAGCACCAGGGCCACAATCCAGCCCACACTGCCATCCTTTAGCGCGGTCACCTTGAGGGTCAGGACCACACAGATGACTGTGATCAGTGCAGCTGCAAGAGAGGGGGCAGTCAAGGGGCTGCACAGCATGTGGCCTCCTTGGGACCCCAGGCCTCACTAACGGCTGGGCTGAGGCACCCACTCCTCTCGGTCAGGTATGGGTCCAGCGCATGCTCTCTCAAACACCCACCCCAAAGCCTCAGGAAAGTGCTTTGCCAGGGACACTTGCCAGCCCAGCAAGCCAAGGGGAGTCTGCACTCAGCTGGGCTCGAACCCAGCTCCGATGCTTACCCAGACCTGGCTGAGCCACCCTGTTCTGGCTGTACAATGAAGCTATTGATGGACAGATCAAACCTTGCTGGTCGAGTCCCAGTGCTCCCAGAGGGCCGGGAATCACCCTCACTGGGTGGTCAGCCTGGGCCAGTCTCATCACAGGGAGCTTCCGTAGCCACCCGCACATGCCTGGCTCAGCATCCACCCTGCATGTCCTCCATTAGCCCCCATGCACCCCAAACTCCAGCCATGCCCTGCACTTGGCACCCTGCTCAGGGCAGAGTGGGTCCAGTGCCCGCTGGTGCTGCCAAGAGCGGCTGGCCGCTCTCCTCCAGCTGGCATGCCCACCATCCCTCCCCAGCTCTGCGGAGACATGCCAAAACACTCCAGCCCCTGGTAGGAGGGGACATCAGCTGCTGGCTCCCACTCACTCACCGATGACCGAGACACAGATGTAGACAATGCGCCCCGAGAGCTCAGTGGGGGTGTTCGTGGGCGGGTTGAAGAGCGTCGCCAGGGACAACATCTCTTTCTGCTGGGCACTGGCAGCAGTGACGCTTGGGTTCATGATCACTCTCTCCTCCTCGTTCCCATTCAGCTCCAGCATTTCCATGGCCTTTGGGGAGTTCAGCTGCCCAAACTGGTACCTGAGCAGATGGGACAAGTTGCAGCAGAGCCCAAGGAACTTCCCAGCCCAGGGGGACAGTGGGCAGTACCCTCATACCCCTCCTGCTCCTCCAGCACCACATGCTGGTCTGGCAGCAGCCCCATGACAGCCACCCCATAGATGTGCCCAGAGACACCACGCAGGCTCTTGTTAGCAGCCTCCATCATGGGGGCTTGATGCTTCCCTGGGATGCACCCCCCTGGAAACAAGCTGTGGCCGTAAGCCCCAGGCTCGACAGAAGGCACATCCACCCCAAGCACCATGACGTGAGGGGAGGCACCCACCGGAGGATGAGCACACACACTGCCACCAGGGAGTAGGCCAGCAGCGTGCCAATCGACATGAGGTCCACCAGGTCTTTCAGGTCAAGTAGGAATGCCAGCACCGCTGCAACGAGAACATGCAGCATGAACACAGCTCTGGGCCACTGCAGTGCTGAGCGTGAGGCAGCAGCCAGGAGCCATACCCGCAAGGAGCCCTGAAGTGATGGTGGCTGACAGAGGGGTCTTTGTGCGGCTGTTGATGCTGGAGAGGAACTTGAAGAGCAGCCCGTCCTCAGCCATAGCATAGATCACGCGAGGCATGGGGAACATGGAGCCCAGCAAGCTGCCATGGGGAGAGAAGGCTCAGGGCCTGCCAGGCAAGATGTCCACACCCACCACCTAGATGGCGACGGGACCAGCTCTGTGCCAGGAGCAGGACAGCAGCTGTATGGGGCAAACCCCCAGCCCATCTGGGACACATGTTGCTGGTCCCCATGCTGTGCCAGATAGTGCGATGGATCAAGCCAGTCCTACCTGGTGGAGAGGGCACAGAGCGAGCCAGCAGCAACAGCATAGCGGGCGGGCTCCCAGCCCACTGCCTTGAAAGCCTCAGGCAGGGGGCTCTTCTTGTTCAGGAGGAAGTAGGGCACCATGAGCGTCAGGGCTGCAGAGACCCCAAAATAAGCCACGAAGCAGATGAGGAGGGACACAATGATGCCAATGGGGATTGAGCGCTGTGGGTTCTTGGCTTCCTCCCCTGTGTGGAGACAAGAGGCAACGTTTGTCCCCGCTCTGTGGCACAGTGCAGGACGAGCTGCAGCAGGGACCTTCCATGACAGCGTGGGGGGCTGGGCAGCAGCAGGCAGGGGCTGTTGGAGAGGAGGGGTCCCCAGCCACGCTGCTGCGCTGGCAGAGGCTGTGGCACAGCGGAGAGCAGAGGCATGTGGCTTCCAGGCCTCCTGGACCATCCCAGCCCTCTGCCCCCACCAGCAGCTCCCGCTCCCACGAAGCCTGTTGAATGTGAATCCTACGTGCACATGGACACAGCAATGCAGCCACCGTGCCCTCTGTCCCTGGCCTTTGCAAAGACACGCTCTGCCACCCTGCACCGTACTCCTAGGCACGGGCTCTGGGCTGGCATGGGAGGGAAGGAGGCAGCCCCTGGGGGCAGGGAGGTCGGGCAGAACAGCCTGTACCAGCCACCCACTAAGTAGATTCCTAGGGGAATGAGAAGACATTAAGCGGGCTCCCCGCATTCCAGAGAGCAGTGGTTCTGCATGAACTCGGTTGCTTAGAAAAATGTTGCTCGAGGCTGGGAAATAACCCGGAGGCACCAGCAGTTCCCAGCGCTGCCACAGCCTCGGCTCGGCAGCAGAAAGGCTCCCCGCTGCCCCCGGAGCTGCCGGCACAGGCAGGGTGGAGCCCCGCTCCCACCGCACGCTGTGAGGAGACCCTTTTCCAGGGGCAGGGCAGGATGTGAGCCCTTTTGTGCTGGCCCAGCTGGGGACAGAGCCGACACAGGGGAACCTCCCAGGAGCAGTGGGACAGGCTGTTTCCCACGCCACAGATCCTCCCCAGCGGGTCCCAGCCAGCTGCATGGGGGAAATGCCCACACCCCCCACACCCAAGGTGGTACCTGTGGTGGCGATGCAGTCAAAGCCCACGAAGGCATAGAAACAGGTGGCAGCGCCAGTTAGAATCCCTTCTAGTCCAAAGGGGACAAACCCACCGGAGCCGAAATTTTTTTTGCTGGAAATGAGAGAGGAGAGCAGCTGCTATAGGGTGCATGGACAGCAGGGCTGGTGCCAGCCCTGTGCCACCCCCTGGCCTGGCACGGTTGCTCTGCTCACCTGATGTCATCCAGCGGGACCAGGTACGAGCGGTTGACATAGTCATCCTCCGAGAGCTGCCAGTTCTTGATGTCTCCCTTCACAAAGCCAGCAATGATCACGAAGCTCAGCACCACCAGATTCACCACCGTGAAGATTTTGTTCACAAGGGCAGATTCGCTGACACCAAAGGCCAGCAGCGCTGTGGGGACAGGAGGGGTGAGTGGGGACCCACCAGGCTTCCATGCCACCACCCACAGTGCCGCAGAGCTGCTCCTACGCACTCACTCACCGGTGAGCAGCCCAATCAGGATCAAGGCGAAGAAGTCCGGGCGCTCAGCCAGCACCCCTGGCAGGTGCACTGTGGTCTTGTTCATGAAGAAGCTGGAGATGTGGTTGCCAATTATGTTGTCGAATGCTGCACTCCAGGATCGAGCCACGCTGGCCGTGCCTGGTTGATGGCAAATCTGTGCATCAGTTCAAGCCCAGGGCAGACCGACGTCAGCCACCCCCACCCTGGCATCCACCTACCTGCTGATCCCACCCCACACCCTGCTTCTGCAGCACCATATGCTGCCCCCACAAGGCCCCCATGCTGCCAGTGCAGTGATGGAAGGACCCTGGGTGCACGTGCCAGCACCCTGTCCAGCCCCATACCTATCACGTAGGAAAGGATGAGGTTCCAGCCGGTTGTGAATGCCCAGATCTCGCCAACAGTGACATAGCTGTAGAGGTAGGCAGAGCCGGTCTTGGGGACGCGGGCCCCAAACTCTGCGTAGCAGAGTCCAGCCAGTACTGATGAGAGAGCAGCCACCAGGAAGCAGAGGACAATGGAGGGACCAGCCATCTCCTTGGCCACCTCCCCAGCCAGCACATACACGCCGGCCCCCAGCGTGCTGCCCACACCCAGGGCTATGAGGTCCAGTGTGGAGAGGCAGCGAGCAAAACGTGTGTCCTCAGTGCTCAGATCCACCATGCGCCGGCGGATCAGCTTCTTCCCAATGCTGGTCATTATTCCCCAAAACATCTTGTCCTCTCGTGGGTGGCACTCAGCTGCTCAAAACCCCTGCAAGAGAAGGGACTGTAGGAGCATGAAGCTCAGTGTCCTGCAGGCAGCAGGACCCACACTGCAGGGAGCAGGGCAGACAGTGATGCCCACAGGAGCTGTGCCTGCTCCTGGCCAACCCATCAGCACCAAGCCCCCGCCACGCTGGTGGGGCAGAGACCATGGCACCTCCCTCCAAGGCACTGTGGGGCTACACGTACCTCACCTGTGCAACCCCTGTGCCAGGAGGACAAGCCAGGATGAGCCCAGCAAGTCGATGCTGGGAAACAGGCTCATTGCATAGGCCCTGTGTGGTCCTGACCGTGGAGCCCCTGAGCACATCCCAGAGCTTGCCCGTTGTCTCCCAGCAACTCCCCACTGATTTGGCAACTTGGAGATCGCTCAGCCCAAGCTTGACTGCTGGCCCATCCCTCCAGCCTGGCGTGTGGGCGTGCGCAGCAGCAATGGCAGGGAGACAAAGCATTCTTCTAGCTGTGGATTTGGCAGGCTGGGCTGACTCACTGGGACTTGGTCCTTCCTCCTTTGCTCCCAGCATCTGCACTATACCCTCAGCAGGGATGGATGGCCAGACACACGGCACGATTCCCCAGCACATGTCCCTTGCGTGCCAACGGTGCTTGCTGGGCAAACCGCAGACTGTAATCACCCTATACATGTGACACCCCCACTCTTGCTCTCAGCAGGCACCCATCCCCAAAAACCTCTGGGAGACAGCACCCTATGGAGCAGGCAGCCAGCACAGGGTGAGACGAGCTGCAAGGAAAGCTTCCAATGCCCATGGCCACGGCTGGCACCCCGTGCCCAGCGCTGGACCTCGTGCCCACCAGCACCTTCTCCCTGCTGGCTGCTCCCTTCATTGGGAAATGAAATGCACTGCAGCCAGGCACCCAGGGCAGCACTGACACCACGTATGGATCAGCGTAAGGACACACGAGGATAACTTTGTGACCCTTTTCCACTGAGGGGGATTGCCAGGGTTGCAGTGGCAGGCACCAGCTCAGCTGCTTTCCCCTAACCAGCAAACCAGCCCGTTTCTGGAGAAACCTCCTCCTGAGCTGGCATGTGCTACATTTGGCCTTGGCCAAAGCAGTCGTCTCAGCCCAGGGCAGCCTCTGGGCCAGGTTTCAAGGGAACAAGTGCCCCAGCACTGGCACTCTCCTCAGCCACTACCCGGGCAGCTCTGGCTGCCTTCCTCAGCGCTACTCAACTGCTCCAAAGATTTCTGATGCCTGACACGAGCTCTGCAAACTGCAGGCATGGGGCTGGCAGCAGAAACGTGCTCAGCCCCTATTCCCAGAGCAGCACAGAAAAAGTGCGAAGAGCGCAGAGCAGAAAGATGCGAGACAGCCTCTGGGTCCGCACCCCGCGGGGAAAGGAACACGTTAAGCACCCAGACCCACACCAGCCTCTACCGAAACGGCTTCGGGACAGTGCTCCGGTCGGCTGGCTCCGGGGAGGCTCAGCCCACGGCCGGAGAGGTGTCTCGCAGAAAGCCACACTGTCACCCGAGATGGAGAGCACGCGGTGAGCCACGGCCGGGCAGAGCAGAGGAGAAGCAACGTGTTGCGCGACAGCTCCCGCCGGGAGGATCCTCCCGCCGCCCGCCGCATCCCGGTACCCACCGCGTCCCGGTAACCCACCGCGTCCCGGTAACCCACCGCGTCCCTGTACCCACCGCGTCCCGCCGCGGCTCGGGGCAGGTGCCAGGGCCGTCAGCCCCTACTCGGGACCCTCACCCCAGTCCTCCCGGGAGCATCTCTAGCCCCGGGGAGCTGCCAGCCACGCTCCGTCCCGCCGGAGAACTCAGCGCTGCCCCGGGGACGGCGAGACCGGGACGAGACGCCGCGCAGGTCCCGGGCGCCACCCGCACCGACCCCACGTGCGGGCGGTGGCTGATGCAAGCGCGGCACCGGTTGCGCCAGGCCCCGCCCGGACCGGCGGCGCCCGCCGCCACTTACCGGCGGCTCGGCTCGGCTCGGCTCGGCTCGGCTCGCTCCGGCGCGGTCCCGCTCAGCTTCGCTCCGCTCGCCCCGGGACTGCCGCCGCCGCCGCTGCAGCCGCGGGGGTTGGAGGTCGGGCCGGCTCCGCCCGCCGGATGCCCGAGCGCACCGCCCCGAGCCGAGTTCCGCAAACGAGCACCGGCGCTCGGCCCCCCCGGCGCCCCCCCGCCCCCGCAGACCCGACCCCCGCCCCAGGGCAAGCGGCGGGGGCAGCCCCGCGGGCGGTGCGGGGAACCCCGGCCCCTCCCGCGCCCTGCCATCCCTCGGGTCACCGATTAAAAACACGTATAAATTCAAGTCACGAATGGCACCGGGGCGGGAGTGCTGTGCGCTGGCCAGGGCAAGGGACCATGCCCGGGAATGGCCCCGGAGGGGTCGGCTGGGGGTCCCCCAGTCGGGCTCAGAGGTCCTGGGAGAGCAGAGCCTGCCCCGACCCTGCTCCGCCGGGACCGGGAGCGAGGTGAGAGCTGGGGCACAGCCCTGCCACCGGGAGTGGGGCCGGAGCTCAGCCTGAGGTGTGGAGGGGGGCTCTGCCCGGACCCCTGGGTGCTCCGCGGGGAGTGGGGCCCGGCCAGCACCCAGACTGCTCCGCCACCACCTCCCCAACCCCGGGAGCGATGGCGGGAGCACGGCTGGGCGCTCGGGCTGGGAGTCGGGAGCGAGGCGGGAGCCAGCACCCCCTCTCCAGCACACAGCCTGCCGCCAGCCGCCGAAAACCCGCTCCTGATGCAATCCAGCGTTCACATGTCGTGAGCGCCCGTTCGAACAGGCTGGGAGGGGAGCCAGGCTCTCCTCGGCATCCCCGGCAAGGCTCTGCTCCAGCGCTGCTGCTGCCGCGGATGCAGAGGCAAGAGGCCCCCAGCATCTCCAGCAGGGCAGGGCGCTGGGTGCCTGCCCACCCCGCTCCCCCGGGGCTGCACACGGAAGGGCCGGGGAGGCGAAACCTCCACTCTGCAAAATGACCTCAAGGCGATGGAAAAAGAAACGCAGCATCCTGCGAGTGCAGCTGCCGGGCAGTGACGCAGGCACTCAGCCCTTGCAGATGAATGAACGGAGCAACGCCCCTTCCCAGCCCTCACGCTCTCCACCAGGAAGGAAGCGAGCTCAGAATGAAGCTACAGAACTCCCCCGCAGCCTCGCTGTTAGCGCCCCAGTGCTCCCAGCTCCTCCTCCGGCTGCCCACAGTGGGCAGGGACCCGGCTGGACCCCAGCTCTGCTGCCTGTGGCACCACCGCCGCTGGGCAGCCCTATTGCACTGGGGGCACTGGGGGCACAGCAGGGCTCCATGGGGGGACACGCTGGCCCAGTGAAGGAGAGGCTGGTACCCAGGCGTGTGAGGAGGAAATGACACCAAGGCTCGCCTGTTCCCAGAAACACTCTTGCGACAGCAGCCATTGGGAGGCAGCACCGGAACATGGCTCCAGCTCCTGGACCTCACACACAGCTTCACATCCACCTTCCCAGTGCCCCATCCTCACCTCCCACTCTGCCACTCCCTCCACCCCGTTCAGGGCCCTGATCCAGCAGCACAGGACACAGGCTGGGAGCAGGCAGAGATGTGGAGCGAGCCAAGCGCACATCCTGACAGGAGGGGCAGGAAGGCAGACAGTGGCAGGGCATGTGTAGCAAGTGCCAAGGAGGGTAGGAGGTGGCTCCAGCCTCAAAAGGGGCCCCAAACCTGCCAAGGCAGATCCGAGCCAGCCCTTGGAGCCCTGTCACCTTCCATGATGGGAGCACAGAATTATAAAATATCTCAAGTTGGAAGGGATCCATAGGGATCATCAAGGCCAACTCCCTGCTCCTCACAGGACCACCTGAAGCTAAACCCTGTGACTAAGAGCATTGCCCAGATGCTCTCTGAACTCTGACAGGCTTGGTGCCATGACCAGTTCCCTGGGGAGCCTGATCCAGCAACCGAGCACCCTCTCAGTGAAGAACCTTTTCCTAATGTCCATTTCCTCACGTCCTGTCGCTGGTCACCAAAGGGAGGGGATCAGCACCTCCCCCTCCGTTGCCCCCCGTGAGGAAGGTGTAGACTGTGATGAAGTTGCCCCTCAGCCCTCTCTTCTCCACGCTGAACAAGCCAAGTGACCTCAGCTGCTCCTGGTAAGTCCTTGAGGCCTTTCACCACCTTGGTCGCCCTCCCCTGGACACACTCCGATGGTTTGGTGTCCTTCTTCTAGTGAGGCGCCCAGAACTGCACCCAGCACTCGAGGTGCAGTGCAGAGTGGGACAATCACACCTTGACCGGCTCACGATGCTGTGCTTGATGCACCCCGGGGCACAGTTGCCCTTTTGGCTGCCAGGGCACACTGTGGACTCATATTCAACTGGCCATCAATCCAACCCCCCAGAGATCTCTTTCCACAGGGCTGCTCTCCAGCATCTCGTCCCCCAGTTTGTGTGTATAACCAGGGTTGCCCTGTCCCAGGTGGAGAATCTGGCTCTTGCTTTCGTTAAATGTCATATGGTTGGTGGTTGCCCAGCTCTCTACTCTAGCCACATCTCTGTAAGGAACCTTTACCCTCGAGGGAGTCCCCAGCTCCTCCTAGTTTAGCATTGTCAGCAAACTTACATTTGATACCTGTGTCCAGATCATCTATAAAAACGTTAGTGCTCTGGCCCTAAAATTGAGCCCTGGGGAACCCCACTGGTGATTGGCCACCAGCCTGGGGTGACCCCATTTGCTATAACCCTTTGAGCCCGACCCATCAACCAGTTGCTCACCCAACATATGGTGGACTGGTCTAGCTGTATGCGGGAGGGTTTATCCAGAAGGATACTGTGAGAGACACTATCAAAAGCTTTGCTAAAATCCCAAACCACCATATTTACTGGCTTCACTTGGTCAACTAGATGGGTCATCTTGTCATAAAAGAAAATTAAGTTGGTTAAGCAGGACATTCGCCTCATGGCTGGCTATGACCAATAACTGCATTGGCTCTCAAGTGTTTTTCAGTAAGTCTCAGAATAATCTTCTCCATCACTTTACCAGGCACTGAAGTGAGACTGACAGGCCTGTAATTACCAGGGTCTTCCTTCTTAATCTTCTTGAGAATTGGGACATTTGCCAGCTTCCAGTCAACTGGGACCTCTCCAGACTCCCCAGACCATTGAAAAATAATGGAGAGAGGTCCCTCAATGACATCGGCCAGCTCTTTCAGGACCCTACAATGAATCCCATCAGGCCCCATGGATTTATGCACATCCAGCTGGAGTAGCAAGTCTTGAACAAGTCCAGGGTCAGCTGGCAGTTTATCATCCCCTCAGTCATGGTCTTCCAACACAGGGCTCTGGGGGGGTCCCAAGGCCCATCATCGCTGTTGAAGACAGAACAGACTAATGTTATCTCTGATTCTCCTTTTGTTATTAACATACCTTAAAAAGCCTTTGTTGTTGTCCTTAGTGCTGGCCAGGTCGAACTCTAATCGAGCTTTGGCCACATGAATTTTGTCCCTGCAGTGGCAGACGGAATCTCTGTAGTCCTCCTGTGTTACCTGTCCTTGCTTCCAGTGTCCATACACGTTCCTTTTCTGCCCAGGTTCTAGGAGATCCCTGCTCAGCCAAGCTGGTCTTCTGCCCCACTTGTTTAACTTTCAACACTTTAGAACTGCCTGCTCCTGTGCTCCTAAGAGATGGCTCTTAATGAGTGACCATCATCCATGGACCCAGTGCCTTCCAAAGCAGATTCCCAGGAGACTTTACTAACTAGCTCCCTTCAACAGCCCTGAATCTGCTCTCCCCATACCCACAGTCAAAGTTTTGCTGGCAGTTTTTCTCCTATCACCAACAATTTGAAACCCAACTACTCTGTGGTCACTGTGACCAGGACAGCCACCAATCACCACTTTCCCACCAGTCCCTCTTTGTTCACAAAGAACAAATCTAGCAGGGCACCTTTCCTAGTCAGCTTCCTTAGTACCTGCACCACGAGGGATACACAGGAACCTCCCCATGCACTCCACTGGAGCACCTCACTGCAGATTGTGCCAGCACTGGAGCTGCTCACCTCAGTGACTGAGTGCCAAGCAAGAGTGGAAGACAGAGGACAGAGGATGCCTGTGCAGTCACCCCTACACACGCTTGGGGTAGCTGCTCCAGAAAGGGGTGTGGGCTGCCTGTGGCTCTCCAGGAATGCCAGCCAGAGACAGCAGGGGAGTGGGAGCAGGCCAGCCTTCCCAGCCCAGCCCCAAGTAACAGGACTTTCCAGGGCCTCACCCAGATGTGAAGCAGAGTGGCAAGGTGCCTGCATCAACCTACCACAGAAAGAAGGCAGCAGGCCAGGGTTTCCAGTGCAGCCAGGCAGGAACGGTGAGGGACTTAGTCCCAAGCACTGCTTCCCCACCACCCGCCCCCAGGCACTGACATGAGCCACCAGCTAACATGGTAAGTAGCATCTAACAGCCACAGAAGCCCAACATGCCATCAGCCAGCACTGGCTCTTCCCATGTCCAGGGGTGTCCTGGCTCCCCAGGAAGAGCCGCCCAGCCCAGGCACGCAGGCAGGCCGTGAGCAGCCCCGAGTCAGTGGGAGTTTGAGTCAGGGCAGCTGCCCCAAGCATGACTGGCAGGTGTATCCCGACCCACTGACACCAAGCTCATTATGAAAGGAGGGAGTTTACTGAGGGTGGAGGGTTCCTCTTTCTGGGACTCCTTCTTCTTGGCCTGCTTCTTCTGCTGCTCCCGAGGACAAGGCTGGTATTTGTATTAGTTTCATTATTTCATTAAATCCATTTCTATTTCAGCCCATGGGACTTCTTTTTTTCTCCCTAATTCCCCTTCTCAGCTGGGGAGGGGACATTGGGTAATAGTGGAAATACTACAGTTTGACCCCAGATACAGACTAAACATAGACAAGTGTGAAGGTAGTTTAAGGCAGAAACCTGCCCATACAGCTGCCTGCCACCACCACCCATCCAAGCATCCTGCCTGGAAGCACAAGGTTTATCCAGAAAGGCTTCCCCAGAGTCATGCTGTGCCTCCATCCACCAGCACTCACCTCCCCCATGCTGCAGACCTCGAGTCCCTGGATGAGCAGAACAGGCCACAGCCAGACACAGACCTGCCCTTTCTGCCCAGACCTTTGGAGAACAGCGGGCAGCACTGGCCACTGGCCCTGCCCCTGCAGACAGCAAGGATTACTGGGAAAAGGCACCTTTATTTCAAATATAAGGAATGAAAAAAAATCATTAATTCAAGAGCTCCACAAATATCACTGGCTCAGGTGGTTGGAAAAGAGGTGAGTCTGTCCTTCTGTGCAAGCTGTCAGTTTCTCTCCGAGTCACCACTCTCTTCCACTGCTGAATCCACTGGACAGATTCCTGAGAAGCAACAACAGCATCAAAGCACTACTGCTTGTGGCACTCGGCACCTGCCCCATGGAGAAGGCCACAAGCTGCATCCCTCAGTTACACCAGCAAGGGACCACTAGAGCATCCCAGCAGCCTGCCCAGGGGTGAGGGCTCACTCCAGCAAGGGAGCATACCTGCTGCTCTGAGCTGAGCCTACAAGGAGATCATCTGGTGAGACAAGCTTACACTGCAGGCCCTGGGCTCCAGGTACAAGTGCAGGGGGTATCATCTGGATTGCACATGTCCCCAAATCAGCGAGTCCCACGTAGCAAGCTTGCCCTTTACTCACTCCGGCTTGCTCTTTACACACCATGGCTCCTGAACAACTGATGACCAAGTGTGATGCAGGGGACGGCCACCCCCTCGCGGTGACCTGCAGCCCATCCCCAGCACAGCTCCTCCTGTGGAGGAGCAGCATCTCTGCAGGTGCCACACACACATCAGTGGTTCTTGAGCTTGGGGAGCCCTGCTCACCCCATGTCAGAGTGGGGCAGGGCCCCGTTGTGACAATCACCCCAGCTTCAGTAGCCTGATCCCTTTGGCAGGCTACAGCAACATAGCAAAAAACCATATAACTGCCAACAAATGCACAAACATATTTTGCAGGCAGGAGGCTTCACACCTTGGAGCCTCACTTTGCTGCAGGCTCTGCTCACCCCACCCTGGACACATCCAAGATGTCAGGAGGTATAAAAGTGGCACCACAAGCCACAGGGGTGTGCATCTTTCAAAAGGTCCTTAAAAAAAAATAACTGGACAGAAGCCTGCAGTCTCCTGAGCACCAGAGAGGTGGTAAAGCCATGCAGCAACTGCACAAGGTCTTGTGTAAAACCCAGGGAAAGGCTAAAACAGCTCAGGTGCCAGTTAGAAATTGGCAGCCTTGAGCCCCATCACCTCCCACCTCTGGCACAGCTGGCTCCAGGTGCTTTGTGGTGCCAGGACACAGCTGGCACTTACATGCTCAGCAGGAACTGCATCACCACACCCTGAAGAGAGGCCAGGGGCCAACTCACTGGAAAAAGAGGACCCCACACACATCTGCATCTGGTCAGACTTACCTGTGAAAAGAGGTGTCGCCGCTAGAAACCAAACTGCCATGCCCTGCCCCCCTTCAACCAGGCCAGAGAGCTGCTTCCAACCAGGGGCAGAGCCTGTCAAGGGGAGCCAGAGGTCTCCAAGTCCCTCCAGTTCAACCGCTGCTGCTGGGAGAAGATGCTCCTACCTGACCCAGCTCCCAGCAGCTCTGGGCTCCTGCCCGGAGCCTGCTCACACAGGGAGGGCAGGGCTGTCCCAGCAGAGTGGCAATGGCCTCCTTGGTTCCTCTTCCTCTGCAGGGCCCAGGACTGCAGGCTGCCCAGCTCCAGCAGGCTGGGGCTCCGCCAGGGGCGCCTCTCCAGCACGGACCCTGCAGGGGAGCGTGGGACCGCCCCACGGGACCACTGCTCACCTGCTCCAGCCCGCCAGGCTGCGCTCTCCCCGCTTCCCTTCAGCTGTCGGGTCCTGTCGCCTATCGGCTCGTGACGTGGGGTCCGGGAACTGGAAGCGAGGAACATCAGCCCCCGCTCAGAGGGCCCCGGCAGCACCGCACTGTTCTCGCCCTTTGCCAGGTGCCTCTCCGGGGCCAGGGACTTGCCGACCCTTCCTGCTCCGCCTCTCGCTGCCCTCCTCCGAGCCCGTGCACACGCTGCCCCCTCCCGTCCGTTCCCCGGGAGTGCCTCGACTCTGCAGCCGAGACGTTCGTTCTCCGCTGAGCGGCAGCAGCCACCCCACCCCACCCCATCCCACCGGAGCATCCACCGCATCCCACCCCAGCGCCCCTCCCGGTGCTGCCCCCGCCGCGCCCCGGTACCCGCAGGACGAGGCAGAGACTTGGCTTCACAGTGGTTTAATGCGAACGGAACCGGGACGTTACACTGGACAGGTGGAGACAGCTGGGTGGACGGTACCCCCGGCAGGACGGGCAGGAAGAAGGGGCCGCCCCGAGCGGAGGGGGACCGGGGGGCGACCCCCGCCGCGGGCACGGCCGCCTCCACCGGCACCAGCCTCCGTGCTTCCCCAAAGCCCTTTGTGGGCCGAGTCGGCCCCAAGAGCAGCTCCCTCCCGGTCTCAGCAACTTCCCCTCCTCCCCCAGAGCCACCCCTCCCAGCAGCGCCTGTTCCTCAGCACAGACCCGGGATGTCGGGGGGGCCTTGGGGACATGCTTGGCACGAACGGGAGGGCACTCACTGCAGGCCTGTGCTCAAGAAAGGCTCGACTATGCCACCACAAAGTGACCAAGCGCGTGTAAACCAGCCAGCTTTGACCTGAGGAACCCCTGAGCTGAGGCCCAGCACTGCTCATCGCAGCGGTGGCAGCTGAAGGAACCTCCAAAGGACAGTTCTGCTGCAGCAAGCCACAGCCTCACAGTCCCCCTCAAGCTCTGAACGCTTTCCTGACCACTCGTGTCCTCGCTTCCACACAAGCAACTGCCTAACTCACTGCAGAACAAGGGAGAACACACAAAATGCCATTGTTACTTCTCCAGCTTCACAAGCAAAGGTCTAACCCAGGACTGGCTGGCCATTTTCTGCTGTCCCTTTCTGGAGAGGTGGCCTTACCCCAGGCCCCACTGCTGGGCTCCTCCCTCCTGTGGCAGCCATCATGGCCACACACTACAACAGCCCCCACCAGCCCTCTCCTGCTCCTCCTCAGCCAGACCCATCTCCTCCTCTCTGCAGCTGCGGCACAGGATAAGGTCACCACGGCTCAGCTGAGCAGGGGGCTGCCACACACATTGCCACACCAGCCCAGGGCAGAGCAAACTGTGGTGTGTTTTAAACCCTGGGCCAGGGCATCACAGCACACACTGCTACAGCCCAGGCTATCCCAGCTTCCATAGGCCAAACTGCCCACGCAAAGCATCACGAGAGCACACCTCACGGAAACCCCTCAAGCTGCCAGCAGCACGTTAGAAAGGGGTGGGATTAACACAAACACACCAAACGGGTCTGTAACGCGGGAGGCTGAGAGCAGGGCGAGAGCAGGTCTTGGGTCTCAGCACTTCCAGACAGTGAAGAACGGGGGTTTCATGCAGGATGAATGGGGTGGACGAGAGACCAACATACCCAGGCACCTACTCACTGTTTTGGATAAGCCTCACTAAAACTCTAATACCTGATGCGATCACTGACCAACATGACAACTGCTATTCTTCAGAGTCTCCTGCAGAGATGCTCGGGGCTGCACAGACAGGGGAGTGAAGGTAATCTCATACCTTCCTGTACAGGGAGAGAGGCAGCTCCTACACCATAATGCCATAAGCAAGTTCCTGCTCCACACCTATTCACATCTGCCCCTAGGTGCAGGACAACACGCTCACTTGCATAAATCTTCATACCTTTAGGCCAAGACCACAGCCCAGTAGAACAAGCTGCTGCCAGTTACAAAAGAGGAAAATACTGAATAAACTGGGAGGTTCAAGAGAAGAAAAGCTGGTTCAGAGAAGACAGATTTAGTGTAAAAATAAATGTCATTTTTGCAGGAGGGAGGGTGGAATGGAGGAAGACAGTGCCAGGTGCTCCTACTGGCGCACTTTCCCTGGGACGTAATTCCTATCAATAGTCTCCTCTTGCAGAAACATATGTAAGCAGCGCTCGTTCTGTGCCAGCGGGTGTCCAGCAATTCTGGAAGAAAAATCAGATGTGGAGGTTAGCACAGCCACCACCGAGACCCCACACCTCTCTGTAGGGAGTGAGTAAGGCAGACCTCCTCGCCAGCGGGCAGCCAGCTCCAAGCACGCCCACACTGGACTCAGGCCAAGGTCACCAGCTTGGTGTGCAACAAGGCCAACAAGAGGTGCTTGAGCAGAGGGTGTTCCCTCCCACACCATGCCCTGCAGCAGGCCATGAGCATCCTCAACCAACGCTACCCTGTCGGTGGGTCTCTGTATCACAGCTATTCTGCTAATATTTGCTTCACTCTCGTAAGACAGTGCTGAACACAACCCACGCTCAGGGCAGGACTTGCTCCAGAACCTTGGTTTCATTACCCAGCTGCAGGCATCATCCTTTAGCTCAGCACCTGCGTGCAACAGATCAAGACTACTTCCTGGTCAACCCACAGCCCTCTTCTACTGGCAGCAGCAGGGACAGCAGCACACAGCAAACCCAGGACATCCAGCTTACTTGTTAATAAACTGTTCTAGTCCCTGTCTCCGCTCTTCAATGAAGGACTCCTCAAAGATGCCTTCATCTCCTCGGAAGGGAAGCTGTCGTTTCAAAGCTTTTCCAGGCAGCGGCGGCACTACAATCTGAAAGCACAAAACCACCCTGTCAGCAGAATGGCCATGTGCAAGCAGACATCTTTTGCCATTTGACACTCATCTCCAGCCCCATTACATGGAGAGAGATCAAGCCCCAACTGTTGCCCAGCACCACAGCCTCTCTTCTGGGCAGCTCAAGGTTATCACTACAACTGTACACATACATCCCAGTTTTAGGAATAGGCAGGTCTGAGCCAGGCCTCACCTTACTGTCTCGTTCCAGCTCATTCTTCAGCCATTCAAAGTCACTGTATCGTCTCCTCACACACGACTCCTTCAATTTGAAGATTGGGAGGTTTGTCTGTAACAAAGAGAAGTAGTTAATTTGCAGGTTGCTTTGGAAGCCAGATAGTATTTCAACACGTAATTGAAACCTGAAGCTGTGTTTAGAAAACCAAGCCTCCAAGAAGGAGGCATCACAAGAACATTCAGGTGATTTATTCAGGACAGAGCACAAGCACCAAAGCCCTTCAGAATCATGCAAGCCCTTGCCAGGCTATTCAGAGCCAGTCACCTGAGGGGGAGGGAATGGCTGTTTCAGAACACACCCCCTCCCAGGGGCAAACACTGGAACCAGGGCTCACAATATAGAACAAGCTGATTTTTTTTTTTTCCCCTGAGTTCACTCCATTTTGAAGTGATCTACAGGAAAGCTTCACAGCAAAAGAAGGGTGCAAAAGAACCTCTGACCCAACACTGGTATTTCCATGGAAGAACTAAGGGAGGAACTCGTGTCCCAGCAACTGTTCAAGGCCAGACCTCATGCTACAACCTTTTCTCAGAACAGATAGCCTACCCGAAGAGGCGAGCAGCTTATGCATATCTGGCTTGTGTCACAGGAGGAACATGCAGCAATTCCCCACCCTTCTCCCTCACCACTAAAGACTGACAGCTACAGTATCTTCACCTTTACCCTGTCAACCCAACCTGAAACATTCAAGGAACTGAGGTAGCTAAACCTTCTGACTAGCAGCACCCAGATGAACACAGTATTGCTGCAACACATTTAGCTGTGTTCTTAGGAGGTGTGCAAAAGGAAAACAGATGTTTTCAAAGCATCCCCACAAGAGCTAGTTTCAGAGGGACTAAGAGGTTCTCACTGCCACCTGCCAGTCATCCTTTGGCAGGCTGATGGAAAGCAAGCACCAGAACAGAAGAAAGCAAACACCCAATTCTTCCGAAAGGCGATGGAGACTTAGCAGTTAAATCACACTACAAACAGAAGTCAATGCCAGCACCCTAACATATACTGAAGGTAGCCTGTTTCAGGGGAAGCTCAATTTTATTGCCTTCAGCTGCCAGATGCAGAGCTGTCAGATGCAGAGCTGTGAAGAGGTCCCCTGTTTGCCTTGGTTAAGGCCCAGTTAAGAGAACCCTGCAACCCTGCTCAGCCTGCTACGCACAGGCTCTCTGTAAAGCTGACTCAGAAGGGGTAGCTAGGCTGCACTGTGAGCAGGTCTCAAGATGCTGCTAGCCAGCTTTCCTCCTCCACTTGAGACAACCAGCTGCATGCAGTCATGCCCTGCTCAGCAGCCACCCAACGGTGCCTAAGTGCCAGGCCTGGGGCTCTAGAGAGGGGACAGGAGCAGGAGCCTGCAGAGGCAGCACCTTCCTCGTCCTCGTGCATACCAGCCCTCACTAGATGCCAAAGGGCCCCGGCAAACCCACCAGCTGCGAGCGCTCTGACCTTGAGCCCCGGGCCACTGGGGCACAGCAGGCAAGCTGCCAGCCCCAGGCCAGCAGCACCCGGCTTGCAGGGCCGGGGCGCACCTCCTCAGCCCCACACCGCCGCAGACAAGCGCAGCCCCTGCCTGCCTACCCCGAGCCTCAGGAGCCTCGCCCGGGCTGCACGGGGCCGTCCTGGCCGGGATCCCTACTCCATATCGCCGCTCCCCCACCGTTCAGGCCGCGTTCGGCCACAGCAGCGAGACCACCCCGGCCCCCCCGGCACCGCGCACCAAGCGCTGCGCCCCTCCCCGGGCCATACACCCGGCCACCAGGCAGCCCTACCCCGCTCGGGCCCACACGGGGCTCCACGGCCCACGGCGGGCCCCGAGGCCTGCTCCCCGCCGCCCGCCCCGGGCCCGCAGGCCCCTCGGGGGCCGCACCCGCATCCGGAGCTCGTAGCTGGTGTATCTGGCGCGGCCCATGCCCACAGTCTGCGGGTTGAAGATGTCGATCTCGAGGAAGTTGCTGGGCGGCCCGTACGCGTCCGTCAGGTCCTGCGGCTTGGCGTTCAGGCGCCGGGTGTCCGCCACCGCCGCCTCCGACATTGTGGTGGTGCCGCCGCCGACCGACCCGCCCGGCCCGGCCCGCCAGCTGCCGCAGCCCGCCCCGCCCGCGCACGACGCGACGTCGCGCGCCTACCGCCTGCATAACGCGGCGGATATCCAGGGTTCGGGGCCCACCGCCGCCTGCATAAGCGGAGCGCGGACCCGGAACCTACACGCCGAGCTCGTTCTTGACGCTGCCCCGGGCCACCTAGGCCGGCCCAGCCGGGCCTCCGCGGGGCTATACAGAGCCCAAGTCGGTCGCGCTGTGCGCCTGGGCTGGAAACCGGGACACGGGGCCGAAAATCATACATAGGGACTGCGCCATACAGCTTCCTGGGCGGAGCCAGCCCCAGCCGCTGTATGGAGCGGGGAGTGCCGGGGCCCCGGAACCTGGTTGCCGCGGATCTGACGAAGGGCCGGGGCCCGGGCGCCTTACGCTGGGGCGTGTCCCGGAAACGGGCTGCCGTGCGTGGCACGACGGCGCAAGGGAGCGACACTGCCGCACTCGTACATCCCAGAGTGGTGCAGCGGGCTTTTCTACGGGTGGAGGAGCAGTTCCCTCCGCGAGGGTCCCGGTGCGACCCCGTGCGAGGTCACCGGGCCCGCAGACAGCCAGGGCGGGGCGGGGCGGGCCACGGCAGCGCTGCCGCCGCGGTGCCCGCTGGGAGCTGTAGTCACGCGGGCGCACCACCTGCCACGCTCACCCGTCGGGCCCTCCGCCCTCCGGCGCGGGGGACGCTGGGTATTGTAGTCCGTCGGCCGCAGCTGCGCAGCCTCCTGCCGCCCCGCCGGGACTACCGCTCCCGGCGTGCCCCGCGCGCGCAGGCGCAGCGCCCGGCGCCGATCGCTGGTAAACACAGCGGCGCGGAGGCTGTAGGGCCCGGGTCGCACAAAGGGGTGGTGGGCCGGGCCGATGCGCGGCGGCGGAGCGACTCGGATCCCGCGGCGGCGTTGCTGAGGCGGGCGCCTATGGCGGAGGTGGGCGGCGCCGTCGTGCCGCCGGACATCGACCCCGACTTCGAGCCGCAGAGCCGCCCGCGCTCCTGTACCTGGCCGCTGCCGCGGCCTGAGCTGCCGGCGGCGCCGGCGGAGGCGGGCGGCTCGGCGGGCGCGGCGGAGGAGGGCCCGGGCGGCGCGGCGGCTGGGTCCGGGCGGGCCGAGGGGGCACGTTCGGGCGGCGCGGCGGCGCGGAAAGGCGGCTCCCGGCGCAACGCCTGGGGCAATCAGTCCTATGCCGAGCTCATCAGCCAGGCCATCGAGAGCGCCCCCGAGAAGCGGCTCACGCTGGCGCAGATCTACGAGTGGATGGTCCGCTCCGTCCCCTACTTCAAGGACAAGGGCGACAGCAACAGCTCTGCCGGCTGGAAGGTACGCGCCGGGCCGGGGGGAACGGGGCTGGCCTTCGGCGGGGCGCCCGCGGTGTGCCAGGGCCGGGCGGGCGGGCTGGGGCTGCCGCTGGTCCCGGCCCGCAGCCCCGAGCTCACCTGTTGCTCCTTGTCCCCAGCCGGGGGACACTCGGCGTTGGTGCCGGTGCCTGACCCCGCAGCGCAGCGGCCCGGAGTCCCGCTCTGCCGGAGGCCGCGGCTGGCGCGGGTTTGCCCGTGAGCGCAGGGCAGAGCCTTCGCAGCCCCTGAGCTGCGGGTCTGTGCAGCTGGAGCAGAGGGCAGCGGGTTTCTGGCGCTGTGTGTTTACGGCACGGCCCTGTGAGGCTGCTCCTCGGGCCCTCTGCTTGGACAGTTTTCCTGGAAAGGAGCGAGGGTCGGTTAAAAGGCTGCATCTGAGCTCCTGTGCAAGATGAAGCATTAGCTGAAGGGTTTTTAAATGCTACAAGGCCGCAGTTCTTGGTCACCTGACTGTGCTAAAGTCAACATAAATAACTGTTTCATAGCAGGCATTCTTGGCTTTCAAGAGGCTCCCTTTAGGATGCTGTGTCCCAGAGCAGTGCCAGTGCTGGGGCCATGCGATGACTTGGGACCTCTGCTGGAGCTGGGAAAAGGGAAAGCAGCATACTGCTCCGAAGTCCCAGCGTTGTCTTGACCTCTTGGCCTGGAAACAAGCACGTGCAAAGTTCTATTAAAAGAGCTAAACTTCATTTCCGTCCTCTGCAGGTGGCAGACTCGTGTTCCCATTCTCTATAGTCAAACCCCAGCAAAGGGAAAGGGACATGTGAGAGCTAGGTTGCAAAATAGTCCCTCAGGCTGTCCTGATATATCGCAGTGGATGGATGCCACCGTGATTGGGGTGTGCAGAGTGATCTATTGCTCTGGCTGCACACTGGAATTGCACTCGTGCCACGCTCTGGTTTGCAGCGTACCTCTGTTTGCAGTTTGTCCGTGCTGCGGTTCTGTGGCAGCTTGAGCCAGTGTGGTTTGGGGCTTCTGTGACTCCAGCCACATGTTCCTCTGCCTGTGTGACTGGGCAGTAAGTCAGCACAGAGAGTTAATTTTGGGGGGGAAAACAAAAGAAAAGGATAGTTTTTTCTGGTAGGTTAGCTTTCAGCTGGCTCAGCTCTCTGAAGTGGCGACCATGTGGCTGCATGAGTGAGAATGTTTGCTCGAGAGAGGGCAGGAAAGTGGTGAGAGGGATGCAGCTGTTACAGCTTAGCCTGGCACAGGTTGATAGAAACTTTCACCTTTCCCATTTGTCTGACTCTCTGACAGTTCTTGGAGAGTGCAAGAGTGCACATAGTTTGACTAAAATTGACCTTTTTGGGGTTTTTTCTCCTTTGTGCAGGTTGAATCCTCCTTATTTAAGTTCTGATTTGCAACAATACTTGACTACATTTTCTTTCTCTTCAGAAGATTTGGTGGTCTCACTGGAAGATAGTTCTTTTTTCCTCAGGCTACGTGTGCTGTCCTGGTCGTGCTGCTGCTGCTGTGTGGAGTCACATTATTTTGGCAGATAGCTTATGGAACTGGTGCATTTTCTCTTCAGGAATGTGTCTGTGTCTGCTTGGCAGTAGTGCCTGAGACTAAAGTTCAGTGTGGCTTCTGAATTGTGTCCCTGGGTATCACGGGGAAGGTGGAATATAGTGAAGTGTCCTGCTGGACCAGGTGCTGGGATAGGTAGACTTTTAGCTTGATTCAGTGTGGCAGTTCTTTCATTATATTCATTCATGTGTAACGGGACCATCAATCTTTGGGTTTACTCTGTGGTTTTTATCATGTTTTGGAAAATGTACGGTTGGACTTAACTTGCAGAAAGGCAGAGATGAGAATTTGGGCGCGTACAAGGGTTGAGGTCCCAGCTCAGACACTTATGGTAGCTGTTCAGTGATGACTTTTCAGTGTGAAATTCATTTGTAGCTTTTCAGCCTGGGAATGGACTAACAACTCAGGCTGGCTTTAGTAGGGGAAGAGAAGAGAAACATTTTGCCAGGAAAGATGAGGGAGGGCAGAAGGACAGCAGCTGTGGTGGGAATCAGCCTGCCTCATGATTGGGGCAGTTTTAAACCCTTTGCTTTAACCAGCAAATGGAAAACCATGGTAGGAATACAGCTGAAACTTTAAATGCTAGGGGAAATTCTTGTGAGAGCTTGTTTTCATTTTTAACAAAGTTTGGGTTGGTATGTAGGGGGTATGTGGTTAGTCTTACGTGCCCAGGAGAGGTACAGGAGGGCTGTGATATATTCTCTCAGCTCCATTTTCTTCCCTGCCCACTCTCACAAATCCTCTTGGCAGGGTGCATGCCCCATCAAGTGTGACCACAAAGCTCTGACTTCTAGACTTGCTTTGTGTTAACATATTGTTACATGGACTTGCAAGAGGTTTTGTTTGTTTTACTTTAGTCTGTTTGCATCAAGGTGCATTAGCTGAAGGCAGGTTAGTCATTTACAGTTTTAAGGATGTGGAATCAATCAAATCAGTTCAATTTGATTTTGTGGACTTAGGGTAAATTTAATAGGTGCATGTTTTATGTT
The DNA here is from genome assembly GCA_028020825.1 of Podargus strigoides. Lineage (NCBI taxonomy): Eukaryota > Metazoa > Chordata > Aves > Caprimulgiformes > Podargidae > Podargus > Podargus strigoides. Next base: position 2,626,963 of record CM051631.1, read on the forward strand.
TAAGGCAAAGTAAATAAATGGACGATATCTCTTCAGCTGAGGAATGGACTTGCCTGCTTTGGTTTGTTTTTTTTTGTTGTTGTTGTTGTTGTTGTTCCTTGGTATTTTTAGAGCTGCCAAGCTCTGCTTGCATCTTTTTTTTAATTTGTAAAGTACATAAAAAACTTCTTGAGTTGTCTTAGCTTTATTGGTTTCTCAGTTTTGAACTGAATGAGTCTGGGTAAAGGAAATTACTGTGGAGCTGCTGCTAAATGCTGATGTAGCATTGTGATGCCTGTTAAGATAGTACTGTACCTCTAGAGTTCCGATATTTCTGTTGTTTGGGCAGAACCATACTGATAATATGTCCTATTTGTATGTAGTGTAGTTCTAACAGAGAATTTTAAATGGATAATTAAAAGAAACGTGTCTTTAAAAACTTATATTAACTAAAGTAGATTAAAAAATAAACCCTGTAAACTCATTGCTTTGTAATTACTTTAGAGCTGTCCTACTCCACTCTACAGTTGAGGAAATAGAGCTGTTACAGACTGCCAGGGTGTAACCTCTGTGAATTCTGGCAGAATCTGTGTTTTCGAGGGAGGTGGTATTTGCTGTTCTTGAACTACGTCGAGTGCTTTGTAAAGGACAGATTTGCTGGGTGCACAGACTGGCCTTTCCTTGCTGAAGTTAAAATTAACCAGCCTAGAAGGCAGAAGTGTCCTTGCACAGAGGTGTGTCGTGGGGCATCTTTGTAATCCTCCCCTTGGTGCTCTGCAAGCTGTTCTGTGGATAAGAGGTTAATTCCTTCTGGCTTTGAGATGACTTGGGGGAGGAAGGTGTTGAGGGTTTTGAGTGAAGTAGGAGTGCATAAACCCTGCTGAAGCAGTTTGCACTGGTTGTTGCATTTCTTGCCTCCATGAGGATAAGCAAGTTTGGCACAGTGAGGAGCAATGTTAAGGACTGGCTTTTCTCAGTTAAACATTGTGTGTTCTCCCAAAGCAGTTGTCTTTCCCTTTGTAGGAACAGAATGAACTTTAAAATCATCCTTTTCAGCTTCCAAAGAAACTTCACTGAAGCAAAAATCAGATGTTCCCTATGCATGCCATGTAAGGGAAAGAACAAATGATTCTGCAGTGTTGCATTAGTTATAGGAGGCTGAAGTTAAACTTCTGCATTCTGGTACTTTGCATTCCCTTTGATTCAAATGGGACATGTATGTAACGTACATACGTGCAACAGCTCAAGTAGCTTTATTAGGAGTTAAAAATTACCAAGAGTTCTGCTTGTCTGAAACAGAAGGTGTCACCCATCTGGAAATTCAGCTAGCTCTTAATCTTTGTTACACTGGGCAGCATTTTACTTTAAACCTTCCATTCCATGCTTATGTTCTGTGCATGTTGCCTGTAGTTGATGTTAACTCTTGACCAGATGAATCAGGAGACCTGGCTGAGGGCTCTCAGGTGCTTCCTTGCATGTATCCTGCTGTTTGGTTTATGATGATAGAGTGACTTCACTGGCTTCCAGTCCCACAGTGCTGGCTGTGAAGACCCCCGTCCTCTCCGAGGGCTGAGGGTGTCTGACCTCATGGCAGGGCATGCTCAGAGCTCCGTTGGGTTGGAGCAACTGCTTGTCCTGTGGCCCTCTGAAGCTCCTCCGTGAAAGAGTAGTAGACCAGCAGACAAAAGCAAGCCTGTCTGTCTTCTGGAATATTCCTGCTGTGCTGCAGCTGATAGGTTCTGCCAGGTTATCTTTATGCCTTGCAAATAAATTCCAATTCAATGGATACAAACCTATGTGAATACATGTTTTGGTAAAGATTAAAAGTTTATCATTCGTTGGCATGTTGACTGCTATTCTCCAGCTTTGGGGTTTTTTTCTGTAGCCAGATGTACAAAAAAGCAGTGATGAGTTCCTAAAATAGTCACATTAGCTGTTTGCTTATATGTGCCTGGACTAGGCTGCAGTGTCCCTGTATCCTTGAAGATTTTTTGGCTCAGACTTCTCAGAATCATAGCTTCTTAATATGGACAGGTAAGGGCCCATTTCACTATCAGGAGAGCTTTCTTTAATTTCACAAAGAAACCCTTTATCTGGAAAGGAACACGGTGGGAGCACTTTACACAGGTTTGCTTTTGACTTTTGGTAATGCTGATGTCAAGATGATGCTTTGAGAAGATACTTTTATTTCCTGTTTTTGCTCACTGACTCGATGCCATAAAGCAAAAGGAAGCATAAAACTTAAAGTCAGCATCTTAGCTCTAAGCAAATATCATTCTCCCCTACCTTCAGCCTGGTGCAGGTTTGTGCATAGGGGAGGCTCAGTCTGGAGTCTGGGTCTCTCTGTTGCACAGAGCCATCGATGTCAGCCTGTGAAGAGGGAAGGCGACTTTCTGTTGACCATGCTGAGAGGGCCCTTAGTGTTTACTTGTAAGTTCACATGCCTGAAATTATACAATTGCCCATTAAACCTTTTGACACTAAAAATGAAGAATTGCACATTCTAAATTGAATTGGAATAGCTATGTCATCATTGATACTTAAATTAAGCCTCATTAATCTTTAGTGGTGGTGTAAGTGCTGCTTTCTATTAAGTTGGGGTTCTTTTGGTTTCTTGGAAGTTGCTGTCCTGCAAGGGCTCTTTGGGTGGGAACTGATGAGCTCTTGCCATTACCTCATATGCCCCCCAATATATTTGTGTGGTGGTAGCACTGTGCTTGGTCCTGGCAGCAGGGAGATGTTCTCTGTCCCAGCTGCTGACAGCCTAGCTGGGTTTCCTTAAAGCAGAGAGGGAAGTAACCAACAGAAACTAAACAACGGTTGTTCAGAGGCTCTAGTGAAGAGTCTAGCATGGAAGCCTGAGGAGCACGGGTGGCTTTTGTCCATCAGTCTGTCTTTTAACAGAATCTTCTACCCTTTAATCCCACTGGGCCTTAAATGGTCTGGCCACAGCAAGTAGTGTGGTCTAGGTGAGGGGCTGGTGAGCACAGAGGATGGCAGCTGGGCACGGCAGGCTGTGGAAAACAAGGCTGGTGGCAGTGCACAGGAGCAGGACGATGGTGCAAGTGTGGGGTCACCAAGGTGTCCTATCTTCCAGGTGGGATAAAATTTACTGAGTGGTCAACTGTGGTGAGGACTTGCCCTCGAAATGGAGTGACATATACTTAGCCCTCGTTAAAGTGACATTAGCAGCTCCTTCTCACAAAGAAAGTGTAATGTCCTATATGGAAGTGCAAGATTTATTTTTGTCATTTGAAGTCTTAGAGTGTAGTGTTCCCCATCAGAACTGGGGGAGAGCTTGTCTTTTGGCAAAAGTCCATCTGCCCCATGCAGTGCCAGGCAAATTACCTGAAGACTTTGCTGCTCCTCTTTCCTGCTCTCTGCCGGTTGGTTCTGGAAAGCTGCTTTGCTGAAAGGTTATTCCTTGCAGCACAGGTTAATTTTCCAGTCCTCGGAGAAGGCTGCTCCTGGGATGCTGGTATTACTTGTTCCAACAAGTTTCTTCTGCTCTGTCTAATCCTGAACAGCTTTTATTGTCTTGGTACACTTGTAAATCGCCTTGGTCTTTGCTTTTTAGAGAGCTAGGATTTTCTTCTGGGCTTCCATGGAAAGATCACAGAAAGGAGAATGTTCTTCCTAAGGTACTGTCCCTGTCTGCCGAGCTTGACATCTGTGCTCAAGTGTGCCTTCTGGAAGGGGACTGCTGGGGAAATGCCTGGGCTCCCTGTAGGCAGTTGCTTACTTGCTGGAGTGTAACTTTTCAAAATCTCTGCAGCAAAGACTCTCTGGAGGTATTTGGAGCCGAGTGGCCAGGTGAGTGCTGAGACAAGCACTGACAAATGCAGCAGGCAGGGCGTTCTGCCCGTGCAGCTTCCCAGGAATGCCATGGCAAGTGATAATTCAGCACAATTATAGGCCTGGCTTTGGAACATGGCCCTGTGCCAGGATGTGACAATGTTCTTTGTATGCCTCCGAGGCAGTGAGAGTGTATTATAGGCAGCTGCAGTGATTGACTTTTTTTTTTTTCTTCCCCCCCTCCTGTCACTTGTTCTTGAGAGAGACTTTTTGTTATGAAATCCGGTGCCGCTGTGGTTTGTAGGAGAGATTTGACATTTCGTGGGAGAATGGTCCTGGTGCTAGGGAGCAGTGATTGAAAATCCAGGCAAATATGGGCAAGCACAAGATTTTCAAGGAATAGCTACTCTTTCTTGTGTCTTTCTCAGCATAGTTTGTGCTTGGCCCTGAGCACTCTGCTAGCATGGCTTGTGCACTGCTGCTGCATGGATGAGCTCCTCCAAGGCCCTGCACAAGAGTCACCTTCTGCTCCTGTCACAGCAGAAAGTGCATCACAGGAGGGTGAGTTCACACTTGGTTTTACTGTGAGGAACCTTGAAGTCTGGACAGACTATCCTGAATGTTCTGACCTGCTCCAAGTAAAGCTTCAGTGTTACGGTAGATAATGTCAGTGCTACCTGCAAAGCCATATAGTCCCCTGGAAAGGCTCACTGGCATTTTTTCTTCTGTGTGACCCACTTGTTCATTTTCCATAGTATCCCAGTATTTCTGGCAGTTGTCCAGAAGGCTGATGGGGCGGGATAATTACTTGGTAGTGCTGCCAGCTCCTCTGGCTAATTCCTCACCCTGAGACTGAAGCACTGTTCAGTGCTGGGCAGGGTCTACAGCAGCACTGACACTGGCATGAGGACAGGTCTGGTATGATGTCAAGGAGTGTTCCTGTCCTTTAAACAGAGCTAGGAGATTTTATCAAAGAAGATTTAATGTTGTGGTAACTGAGAATTAGGAAATAGTTTGTGTATGCTGCTAGCCACACTTCTGTGGCTGGTCCATATATCCTAGCCTGTGTGTATAGTGGCTGGGACCTGGTGAATGGTTCACCTTTTGGTGTACAATAAATGTCTCTAGCCCAACTTCAATTTTTTGCATAATATCTATCAATTTCAGATTGATTTTGTCTTAATGTGCTTTACAGTAATCATTGATCTGTGGTGCATTAGACACACAGACTGGCATTTTTTCACCGCAGTACTTAACATGCAGCCATAAGAACCTCTCTAAGTTATCTCAGTAAACAGCAATAACCACCCCTAACTAGTTGTTAGAGGTTCCTAAGGATTTGAAGGATTCCTGCCTGTGCCTCTTCCTTCAGGTCAGGCTTCCTTATGGTCAGAGATGTTGCAGAGCCAAGACCTTGTATGGATTGCAGGTGCTCAGACCAACTGGGACCCTCCCACACTGCTGAAGTTCAGCATCTAAAAAGTTAAAGTCATCTATATGTTTCTGGTTTGAGTTGCTTAACATCGAGAAAGGAACTACGTCAGGGTTGCCTGGGTGACTGAACTCCTGTCATTTCCTCTCCTGTTGGGTTTGACCTGGAGTTCTGTGATTATTTTAGCATAACTGGTTTGGCCCTCACTTTCTCAATGAGATTTGAGGGTGCCCTCCATATGTTAATATATTAAATCATTCTGACGGGTGCATTCCTGTGCATGGGAGGGTGTGGTATGCAAGTGGGAATCTCTTGTGCCACCTTGCAGCACCCAGCTGGTAGGTGTGTCAGTTCAGTGGTATTTTGGGACTCTCTGGACTCGAGTCTCCAGTGTGCAGGCGAGCTCCGTTGTGGCAGTGTGTCATGGCTCTGGGGCCTGCAGTGGTGCTCTGCCTGGCAAAGTCTGCAGGGGAGGTGCAGAAGGGATGGTTTGGGCATTGCAGCTTTGAGAGCAGTTAACCCTAATGTGAGAATTGGTTGGGGTTTTCTCCTCTGCCTCCAACCACACATTCTGTTCTCTTCCTTAGTTTTCAGTGCTTGACCCCCACGGTGAGGTAGTTCAAAAAAAATAGGCAGAGGTAGGAGTCAGGAAAAGGAATTTTCATGGAAGGATAGTGCTGCTTTTCAGTTGGGTTAGCTCTCTGAACCAGCTCGTAGGGTCACAGATGCTTGTGTTATCGGAGGCTGTTTCTACAGCTAATAGCCATTATGTCAGCTTAGCAGTAATATGTAAATGCACTTTGAGACTCTCTCATAAAAGCTACCAGGGTTTGGATATCTGTGTTCATGTGAATCCTAGTCTTATTCCAAGATGTCTTATTTCAAGCTGCTTTTCAGCCCAAAACCTAGCAAACGAGTTACTAAGATCGTCACTTACGATACCTGAAGTGGTACTAAGACACAGGAGTTAAAGCCTGGCTATAGCCATACATGAGAAGAAAACAGAATATAGTTAGCTGTGAAATTTTTAAATCCTGAACCTATTGGTTTGAAGTTCCATTTTCATAAATGAAGCTAAAAACCAGGTGGTGATGAGACTCCAAATGTATGCTGTGTGTACAAGCTACTGGGTCGTTCCTGATGGGACTGGGTGTCATCATGAGTTCACAGATTACTTTCAGGAGAATAAATGAACAGTTAGTGACAGCCCAGTGGTTCTTAGTGCTGCAGCAGTATGCACATGCAAAGTCATGCACATTTACCTGGAAAAAGCAGGGGGATTCTTTGGAAATAAAAGCAACAGCCTTCCAGGAGGTGGAGTACCAGTCTGACTTACTTTTTCAAGGCTTGAAGGAAGAGAAAGCTTTATTTAGAGAAGATGTCAGGCAGGAGTGTTGTATAGCTATTACTGTAAACTGAAATAATAAAACTGTGTAAGAGCACTGACTGACACATGTTCCATCAGCCCTGGCTCTGCAGCAACCCTTGAGGTGCTCTCTGAGTAAGAGCACATGTATCCTTTGATACCAGTCCCAAGAAGCAGCCAGTCTTCTCCAAGTCCTCAAGAGCCAGAGGTTAAAACAAAAGCTAACACAGAATGATTATCACATCTCCTTCCCTCCCCATGAAAACTTTCCACTTTGCCCATATTGTTTATCTACATCTGCTTCGATCTAATGATGTGTGATTTGACCAGCTGAACAAGTTAAATGCAAATACCAAACAAATGCACGACACAGGCCTCAAGGAGAGTTCATGGAGGATCTGCTCAAACAGTGAGAATATTGCTTATTATAACATACTGGGGAGTGTATCAGTTGCAGGATGAAAATGCAGTTTGATGATGGTGTGCAGTATGTTAGCTTGCATTTTCCAGCAAAGCTAAACCTAAAGAAAGGAATTGGGAGAGGCAGGGAATGTGTGCCGTGCCAAATGGAGAGCTGGGAGAGGCTAAAACTGGCATGTACTGTGTGGGAGTGCACTATCTGCTGAACATCTTACCCCATTAGAAAGGAACACGGAGGAAAGCGTTCTGCCTTCTTGCAGAGTGAGGCTGGCAGGCTCCAGGATTACTAGGACTCTTGTTCCACAAAGCTTCTTTCTTGTTTCTCTGGTTTGGGGATGAAGACGGTAATGGGCATGCTGAATTAGAAGTGTTTTGCCATTCTTCACCCAATCTATTTGATTCACTGCTGTGCTGTCCTTGAATCTGTCTGAAAGCTGGGCATGTCAAAATGTAAAACTTCAGCCAGGCTTGTGTTGGCAGAAGGGTGGGAGCAGCATTAGCCCAAATTCAGTTAGGCTCATGTTGAAGTTGCAAGCTGTGTTTGGGAATTTGCTTGCTTGCTCTGTGATATGCTTAGTTTTTGCAGGTTCTGCTTGGTCTTGGAAAGTTCTTCTGTGTCAGTATTTTGCTAGTTGTCATGGTAGTTTCACCCTGGTTGCTGCAGTGAGGCATGGCAGTGCTTGCTAGTGCTGTCAAGCATGTTCAAGCAGAAATAGCAGGGTTTTATGAGTAGGTCTTTGTTACAACTTTATTCTCTGGGTACTGTCTGCATTTATGCTTGTGAGGTTTCTAGGTGGGAGGTGTGTCAACTGTCAGGTCCTCATATCTTGTTTCTTTCTGTGTTTGTTTTTTTTTCAGAACTCTATTAGGCATAACCTATCCCTGCACAGCAAGTTCATTAAAGTTCATAATGAAGCCACGGGAAAGAGCTCTTGGTGGATGCTCAATCCTGAGGGTGGTAAAAGTGGAAAAGCACCAAGAAGAAGAGCTGCCTCCATGGACAACAGCAGCAAACTTGCAAAAGTCAGAGGTAAAGCATCCAAAAAGAAGCCTCCTCTCCAGTCTGCTCCAGAATCCACTGCTGACAGTCCTGGCTCCCAATTCCCTAAGTGGCCTGGGAGCCCATCCTCCAGAAGCAATGAGGACTCTGATGTGTGGAACACCTTCCGGCCTCGAACCAGTTCCAATGCAAGCACCATTAGTGCGAGGCTTTCTCCTATCCTGACAGAGCAGGATGACCTCCACAATGAAGAGTTGCTTCCTTCTCTAGTGTACTCCAGTGCATCCAGCAACGTTCCACCAACTGTGACTGAGGAGCTTGAGCTCATTGATGGGTTAAATTTGATGTCTCCCAGCTCCTCTGTGTTATCCACCCAGCAATCTTCCTCGAGTGGTCAGATCCAGAGAGATTCCAGCTTTTCCTTGAGGAGCCCAAATGCGGCTGGTCACACCACTACTTTTGGCAATTCCTTGTTTAACCCTGTTGATGTCTCGCTGCAAAGTTCTGTCAGCCATTTCTCTGGCCCTCAGACCTTGGAAGCTCTTCTGACACCCAGCTCGCCGCCTCCAAGGGATGTTATGATGACTCAGGTGGATCCAGTTCTCCCGCAGACTGGTAACAGGATGAGCAGCCAAACTCTTCTGCTCCTAGGTGGACAAGCCACCCAGAGTAAGATGAGCTCAGGCAATTCACGAGGAAAGCCTACAGAGCAGCAGGCAGAATCAGTTGGTACCAATGTTTTGCCATCAACACTTCCAATAGTAGCGTCTCCTCAAAACGCTGCCAGTGTCACCAGTTTGAAGGCTCCAGTTTCTGCAATGAGTGCCCAGTCAGTCCAGCTGGGCAGTCCACTGCTGCTTTCGTCTGCTAGCCCTGCTCCCTTTGGATTGAACCAGGACAGGCTGCCCACTGACCTGGACATTGACATGTACATGGAGAACCTTGAATGTGATATGGATTACATCATCAACAGCGAACTCATGGATGGAGAAGGACTGGACTTTAATTTTGAACCCATTCTGTCTACTCCCAGCTATCCCAGCACTTCACAGGCCTCCAACCATACCTGGGTACCAAGTTAACTTCAGGACCACAAAAAGGTAGGTGTAGTTGTGTAAAATGCTACAGCTCTATAGTGGGAGCAGCTCTGTGTGGGATGGTTCCTGTGCCCAGCTCTGCAGCAGTTAAAGATACCTCTTTGAAAGCACAGGTGCTCTTGGATTAAAAATCTTCTGGGAGAGCCACACTCCCTTTTAGAAGGAGAAAAAGCTGTGTAAAGGTAGGTAGATTTAACTTACCAGGTAGTAAACTCCTCTATGGAATAGAGCAGCAACCTGAATGAACCTCCTCTTGTCTCTCGCTGGCAGAGATGACCGCGTTACAGGACGTCGGTCTCTGCCACACAATGCCTATAGCTCTGAAGTTGACATGAGACCATATGCTGATTCCATAAATAGACATGATCCTCTCTATACAGAACAGTTGAACTCAGCCAAGCAGATGCTGTATTTCTATCCAGGTTATTATTATCCTTGAAAAATTTTCTAGTATGTGTAGTTGCAAAGCGTGTCTGTGTCATGACTGCCTGCTTTGCCCTGGTTGTAGCAGGACACAATTGTTCTCAGTTACCAGATCTTCTGCCCTTCCCTCTCTGGGATAGTGACTGTAAAGTCTGGTAAGCTGGCTCCTCAGCATTAACTGCTGAATTGCTTAGGTACCCGTTATTGGAATGGGAATGGGGAGTGTGCAGGGTGGCTGGAGAGGGAAAGGAGTGTTAGTGCTCTCCCTGGCACAACAAAGCCACCTCTTCAGCAATGTTTCGTATTTGCACAAAAATTTCTAGAGTCAGCTTAGCAAATAGTGTATATCAGAACAAGAGTTTAAAATGTCTTATTATTAAAAATGTCTTAGGGTGCGGTGCCCTGATTTGAAGCTCTTCGACCACTGAGGCAGTTGAAGAATTAGAGGAATGGAGCTGAAGGCATACTTCACACTTGGGGCTCAGTTAGTAACAGAACATGGACAGTTTCTTTTAGGGACTGGAGCACAGGCTGGGGTGTTTGTGGGGAAGGGGAAGCCTTGCCAACAGCTTTTCCTGTTTAGGAGGCAGATGGGGTATTTTTTAGTGTTGTGGATTCAACCCCTAATACTGGCCAGCAGAGCAGGCAGGAGTAAGGACAAATTGCAGATACTGCTTCAGTTGTGGGAAGCCCTTGAGCTTCAAAATGATGGCAACTGAGTGAAATGATCACATGCTTGACCTAGGCACCTGAGTGACCTGGAGGTAGTTTGGACTAGGTGACCTCTGGAGGCCCTTTTCAGTCTAAATTTTATGGCAATTTTTGTTCCTGTTTGTGCTGGAGACCAGATATGAAGTTAAATATTTTTCTGCTCTGCCCTAGTGCAGCTGTCTAGACAAGTGTCTGGGTTCTAGACTAAGTGAAATGCTGTCCTTTGAGCTGGTGCTACTTAAACCCTGGCAGTGTATTGATACACCACCATATACTGACTTTTAAAACCAACTTTATTTCCTCTTATCCCAAGTCCCACCACACTGCTTAGGATTTCATTTGTTAGTGACATTCTTCTGTCTGTACCTAACATCTTTACTGTAAGAGTGGGAGAGTCAGTCAAGCTTTTCTGTTTCATTATGGGGCTTTTTAATAGTCTTGTGCATTTAACTGTGCTCTTGTTGAATTCAGGAGTGGCTGTCTTAAATTGAATATCCTAACTTCAAGTGGAATATGAAAACTCAGTTTTTAATTCAAAGACCAATTTGGTTGACAAAACATTGGCATCCTTCATCCATGTTAGGATTGTTTGCAAGTTAGTGACAGAGACTGTAGCCTTCTGAGCAGTGTTCCCACTGGACATTGTTCTGAGCTGTTGTGTTGCAGTTTTGACTTTGCAGGGGTGGAATGTTTTTGACAGGAGTGTTCTCAAAACAAATGGAAGCTGTCCTGCAGTCCTGGGTGCATTAATTACCTGGGCTTGATAGACAAGACCTTTGTCTACAGAATACCAGACATAAATTATTTTTTGGGGGGGACTTTAAAGCAGAGAAGCCAAGGGAATGTTTATCAAAGGGTAGGTTCTAGTACTGGTGAAGATGTGGTTATCATCAAATGCTCCAGAGGGAGAACATGAGCTCTTAACAGCATGATTATGTTCTTGTTCCATATTATTATTCCATATTTAGCATGGGAATTGCTTCATCAAAACAGAGGAGTTATCTGATGTTAAAAACCCTGGCTTTGCTTTGTCCCATGCATGAAGTTTCTGGGAAATACGCTGGACACATGTTCCAGGTCTCACTCCTCTCTTAGAGAGCAAGTTCTGAACCAGTTCCCACATTTCAGCAGAAAGCATGGCCCCTCGGTGAGCAGCTCTTAACAGCAGTACTGCACTTGGAGAAGTGGTGCCCTGTTCAGCAGGCTTTGTTTCAAGCCTTTTATTATGTCTTTATGTTTGTTTTTTCTGAACCTTGCAAAGCTTTTCAGTTTTATCTGTATCCTGGAATCCATGGAGTAGGATGAAGGGGAGCTTTTTTCCCAAAGGAGAGAAAGTATTGTGTAAAATCCTGCCAAGACAGAGAGGTGGGTCAGGTTTCTAAGACAGGGGAACAGGGCACATGTGGAGAGGGATAGAAGTATTCTGGGAGGCCAGGAAGGACCCTAGGAAAAGAAGGCAGAATGTTTTCTCAAGTTTACAAGTTCCAAACCCAAGTGAGCTGCAGACACTGGTGTCTGTGAGGAGGTAGAGGTGTTGTAATCTCTTCCTTCTCTGAATCTGTTACTGCAGTGGGTTATTAGGGTCCCTGTTGGAAATAGGTGTTCAAGGAATGCATGGCTGCTACTGTATATTGTTCCACTGTGCCAGGTTTTTTCTTTAATATCCTTGCTATGAGTGTGGTTTCTCCCTGTTGAATGCACATTGACAAAAGTTACTCTTAAGTCATTACTAACCCAAAGCTGTCCTTCAGAGTAGTTACTGTGGGCTTAACCTGTGGCCTTCTCAGTCAGTTATGGGTGTAATGCCAAGCAAAAGCTGTTGATGAATAAACACCAGTGATGATGCTCTGCGATTTGAACAGCCAGAATGAAACTGGAGCTGGGGAAATATTTCTCATTGTAGGCAAGAGAAGATCTTTAGGAATAAGTACTTAGTCTCTGCAGCAGCTGGGAAGACACAAGGCTCTGTATCCCTTGCCAAGCTTGATCTAGACTCATGGTTTTCTTGTTGTGCTCTATCTAACTCCCTTGGGTCCAAACACTGTATTTTTGTCTATCAGAACATTAATAAATAAATAAAATGTCCATCAACTTGCAGTTTCCCAAAGTAGTTGCTTTGACTTCAGTTTTAAGTTACTGACTTTTCTCATTCAGGGCTGATTCCCTGTTGTAGCTTCTTTCCCTTTCCACAAGTTTATTTCATACTCACTATTATTGGATGCCCTACATTTATCTCACTGTTCTGCCTTTCAAAGTGGATCATAGACTTACATCACAGAAGGTTATGTCAGTGTCTTAAGTCTGCTTAGACCTATACCAAGGCTTGAACGAGTTGTGGCAGCTTGGTTGAGGTGAGGCAGAAGACCTGAGAAGGGTTCTTTAGACTTGCAGGGGAATGAGATACCTAGAAATGTTCAATTATTTGTAGGTAGATAGACGATTTCTTGAAGTGGGTGAGAATAACCAGTTTCAGTGTGGTTTTCAGACCTCTAAAAATCCCTTTTTTAGTCTTTTCTCTGCCAGTTGTTAATTGTGGTTGCTTGAGGTGAAGAGTAATTTTCCTCTTCCTTGCTGCTTTCCTGCAATTCATCTGCTGTTAGCCAAGTCCTCCTTTAAACCTCCTTATCTTGCAGAGCTTTGTTGGTACCATCAGCTTACAGGAAGGGTACTTTTGACCTTTGTGCTTTTGTTTTGTCTTTGTCTCAATCGTAGCCTGAAGCTTGGAGCTGAGCTGTTGCATCCTCCACTTGACTCTCCACCGACCAAGGTCTCTTGTGATGTGGGTTTGTTCCTTGCTGGAAGTTGGCATCCTTTGAGCAGCAGGGGCTGACTGATAGTTAACTCCTTATCTATCTATGCATCCAGGATTCCCACTGAAGCTGAGATCTAACCATTCACTGTATTTTTCTTCTTCCTAGTGTCCTTCAGGTTTTGAACATCGGGTTCTGACTTCACTTCCCACCCCTGGCAGAGAAAAGAATGGAGCACGTTGGATTCGGTTTTCCTGCACACCACACCTTGGGCAGAAGGTGCTGCCCACCTGGGAAGAAGGGGCAACCTGCATCTGGCTGCAACAGGATGTTTAAAAATAATAATCCTGTTAGGTGCCATGGCTCTTCCTACAAATCTGACCCTGCCTTGGAGCATCTGAAGAAACCCTGGGCTGTACGTGTCCAGAGAGGAGCCCTGGTAAAAAACCTCGGCCGGAAGACTCTGTGCCAGGCAGTAGTGTGTTCCCATGTGAAGAGTTGGGTTTGCTGAATCTCTCAATGGCTATCCTCTCTCTGCTATGGCAGAAAGTCTCCCAGTGCCTCGGGCTGGTGGATGGCTGGCTCTGCTCTCACTTGGCTTGCCCTCTGGGCCAAAGTAGTTGGATGTTTTCACTAAGCCACCAGATATGCACATGGTATCCCACAGGCTTGCAGAGGAACTGGAAGGAGCTTGTTAGTGGAAGTCCTGTGGGGAAAGGGTGCGCTGTTTTAGGGGCTGGTTTCAGTAGTTTCAGTGTGCCCATCTCTGGATCACCCATCGTCATTCTGCATGGAAGGGTGGTGGTCGTGGTGTAGAAGGCTTCCTCTAGTCCATCTGAGTGGAACCAGGAGGACACTGAGTTTTTCATTGTGCCAACTGAGCCCCATTGAATCAGAAGCATGTTTTGAGAAGTCCCTATGCTGTTCTCAGCACTTTCCAGGCTGCTGCAAAATAAGCACAGGTGCTAATAGCTGTTTCTGGGACATGAAAACATCATTTTGGGTTTGTTTCTGATCTGTCTTTCTACAACAGAGAAATGGAAAGCCTGGGTGTGGCCTTAACAGAGCCCTGGTTGCTTTTCAGAAGGGCATTTTCTATAGATGAAATATTTTTTTACTAATCTGAGAACTTTCTACAGTGAATATGAAGCCAATGTTAAATGTGTCCCCATTAGGCATATTGGGCATCTCTCCCTCTGAGAAGGTACCAGTGACAGACTTCTTTTTTGGAGCTGTATTAGGAACAAACACATCTGATGTTTGATAATGTATATGATTGAGGGGAAGGAATTGGCAGGTCCCCGTGGTTTCAAACCACCTTGAGGAAGAGTTGTACATTGTTGTAATCTATATGTAAAAGTAGCTGCAAATTACATAGAAGCTTTTCTAAACCTTTTTAAATATATATTATATATTTTAATTGAAAATGAGATTATTGGATAAAAAAACCCCCACATCTGCTGCATCTGTCCCCTTGATATCAGATAACACTACAGTATGGGAGGGGACAGGCCTAAGGCATTTTGGGCAAGAAGCTGAAAATGTCATTGGGAAAGTGGGAGGGGCACCATAGTGTAAGTGGGGAACGGCTGCTCTCCCCAGAAGAGGCAGAAGGTGCTTGTGTGGCATGGCATTGAGCCACAACCACTGGGTCTCTGTCCTCATCTGGGCACTCCTGCCAAGCCGAAAGCACGACGTTAGGAAATGCTGATCATTAACAGTGTGCTCATTCTCAGCTAATCCCTTAAGTAGCTGGACTGCAGCTGATACACAGGACAAATTCCCTAGTCTGCCAAGGAGATGGTGTGGACTGGATCATGCTAGATCTGCTGACACTCTGGGTAGCCCTTATGGAGGGCACAGTTGATTGTATTTGAGGTTTCTGAAGGCTTTTGTTTTCTTGCTGAAGTTTCTGCTGCTGCTGGGGAACTTGCAGCCTGCAGGCCCACCCTTGGGGATGTGCCTGTGATCCTGCCCTGTCTCTTTGTTCTTGCAGGACACAAGCTAGAAGTCGAGGGGGCAGATCAGAGCATTAGCTGGCATATTCCTGTCACCTTTTTGGTGTTTGCAGTGGCAGGATCTGTGGGAGACACGGTGCTTTCATGGTGTTATGGTAGGCTTGGTCTGGCAGAAAGCCTCTCCAACCCTTTCTGAAGGTGGCAGTGGCTTCTGTTTAGAAGATTTGTATCATGCAGTGCAATGAGCCATACTCTTTTACCACCTTGCCTGCTCTGTTTTCATGGGTTTCATTTCATTTTTGAGTGGAGATTGGAACAGGAGTGGTTTGTCTGGTTACCTGCAACAAGGAGTTTACAACAGTCTTTTCTTTAGCATTTTTTGCCATCAGAGCCTTTGAATAGTTTGATAGCCTTTGCTTTGAAGGCTGTCCTCATGGCAAACCTCCTGGTGATATGTCTCAGATTGATCCACAATCTGCATGTCTGGCCACACCACAAAGGAACATCCTGAGCTGGGATCACAGGTCTTGTAGACTTGTCATCGATGCACATTCTCACTGCAGTTAGTTCATTACACAAAGGGATAGATACCCTCTCCCCAAACACCTGATGACATGTGCTGCACTTAAGAGTCAGCCATTCTGGGCTGCAGCTAATCGATCTGGTGGGATTTGTGTTACTTGGCATATCATATCCCACTTTGTCAGCTTGGATCCTGAGGGGAAACGAATCCCATGATCTCCAGAGCAAGTTGGCTGCTCGTGCTTCACAGCCACATATTGAAGGACAAGATGTTGGTATGTGTGGTCATGTTGTATGTGAATCTCTAGCTCATTTCTCATGAAAACTGAGCCCAGAGCAACAGGAAGGACAATATTTAAGTAATCAGTGCTTCAGACCTGTAAATCTGTGGTGAGCTGCTTCTGGCTGGGTTGGGGAAGAAGTGCTGTCTTCAGGCTGTTCCAAGGTGTCCCCTAGGTGTGACAGCACTGCGGACCTGGCCTGATCTCTGGCTGCAGGGAGCCTGGCCCTGAGCACTCAGGTAGTGTCCCCGAGGAGATCTGCCACCCTCTCAGCTAGTACCCATCCTCAGCCTGTTCCGGCTGCAGAGCTGCAGCCCAGGTACACCAAGGCTCATCATGGTTGCTACCCTACAACAGGGTTCATAAGAGATCCTGTCCTTTTATTAAGGAAGAGAGCACCTATCTATTTTATTATTTTTTTCCATACTCCCAGGCCAGACAGGGACATTGCTTGTCATAGGGACAGCACTGGAGATGGGAGCACCTCAGGGTGGAGTCCTGCTGTACCAGTGTGCTGGCAGTGACATCTCTGTCTTGCAGCAGCCTATGCAGGTGCTCTCTGTCTCCTCATCACAACAGGAGCTGGCAGTGGTTGAAGAAGCCTGAGAGCACACTAGTGCTGAGGATGGTGTGTGGAAGACAAACAGTGCTCTGGGAGTGCTCAGTAAACCATGAATGTAATGTTGCAGGCTCAGGCAGGGAACTTAGCATCTCGTTTCTGTGTGTAGTAGGGTAGCTTGAATCATGGGCACAGAGGGCAGGTATGCAGAGAACTTGGAGTTCTCCAGCCCCTTCTCAAATAACTTCATAAACCTTGAGCTTTTCTAGCCTGAGATATTTCCACATAGAACACAGGAGACTTGAAATTTCCTAAGCTGCTGCTTGCTGAGAGGCTGCACCTGGCAGGGGGTTGCTCAGTACTTGTCCAGTTTTTTTTGTATTCTTGCCCAAAGTGTTTGCTACTGACTGCTGGTGGTTTCAGGATCATGTCTTGGTGGGTCTTTGTTCTGCGTTAGCACTGCAGGCCCCGTGCTTGTGGTGTAGTTTTTGCTCTAACGAAGGATTGGGTTGGGATTTCACGAGCAGCTGTGAGCTGGGTGGGGAGGGAAGGAGCCAGTGACATGGGGAGCGATGCTCCTGGGTAAGTGCCTGAGGGGAGTTGGGCAGGGGACTCTTGGCATGAAGCCTTATGTTGAGCTCTCTGTTTCCCTTGTCCTCACTGAGCTTGGGTAACAAGTTCCTTCATCTCCAGAGGATCAAAGGCCATCTTTCACAGCGTGAAGCCACCATGCAGCTGTGGGCTGCAAAGGATTTGGGTAACTAGGCCCATGGAGCCTAGTAGGAGGCAGACTTGTTGTTTTTATTTACACCTGCTTTTAGCAAATTGCTTGAGCCTTCTTTATAACTTAAGCATATTTTACTGTACTCCTAGCTTCCTGCGAGAGCTTGGAATATCAAAAGCTTCTTGGAGCCCTTAGTTTTCCTTGTTGGTGCATCTAAAAACATGTCACCCCCTACCCTATGCTGCTTTAAAACCAGTAATCAGATCATCCTGGTAAGCGAGAGGAATGAATGAAAGCAGTGGGAGCGTTCCAGAGCCCGGGTGTATTTATAAACGAGGCTCATACTAAAAGCAAGTAGCACTAATCAGCTTTTCCAAAGGAAATGCCTAGAAAGCTTTTGTGTAGATCATAATTTGTTAATTTTCTTAGTTGCTTATTTATAGCCACGCTCAAATGCTTCAGGACTAGCCTTTCTTCAGGAATGAGAAACCCGTGTCTGGTGCCACAGGTAGGAGTGCCTTGGGAGTGGTGTCCTGGACTGTCACCAAAATAATGTGCAAGTTTGGACCCCATTATAAAAAAATAAAAAAATCAACTCTGGGACATGAGCATGAACAGGGATAAGCTTAGGGTTTGCCTCAGTTGCATGTCTAATGAAAAACATATTTGAATTAATGTGGGGAAAAGCAAGCAAGAGATGACTCCTGAAGCCTAAAAGATCTGTCCGTGTGAAAGCTCGGTAGCTCGTGTGAAAGCTGTCACCACAGTTGCTCACCCATCAAGGGAGGGATCCTCTCTTCAGTAGTCTGTGTCTCTCCCTGCACCCTGATGTGGCTGTAGTCAATGGAAAAAAAAAAATCTCTGATGGAATCAAAATTGCCTCTCATTCCGTGGTGTAGAGCAGGGAGAAGAGGCAGCAGAAGCTGAAGGTGAAAGAGCTGATGGTGTTGCATTTATGGTTCTCTGGCTAAGGCAGTGTTACCAGTGTGTGGTAGAAGATGTTCACAGATGGTGCTGTGGTGCTTCCCAAGGTGTCTTAGATGTGGTTACACAGAAGATAGGTCACTTCTGAAAGGAGCATAAGGCAATGGGGATGGCTCTGTGAAAACATGCTTCCAGCAGGGTGGAGTCTTCACCGGGTGCGATCCCAGGAAGGGTTTCTGCATTGCTAGCACAGAGGTCTGCTGCACACAGGGCAGGCACAACTAGCTGACATAGCTTTCACCCCATCCCCTCTGCACTCTTTCACCCATTTCTCACAATAAATTTTTTTACATAATAAAACTCTGCCTTTGTTTCCTCTCTGTAGCAGTGTAACTTCTGAACCATTACAGGCTCTTTGTTACCATCTGTGCTAGCAAGACTGTAGAATGTGCTAGACTAGGGGGGAATGTTTGACAAATAAAAACCTGTAATCCTCTGCTCTGTGTCTCATGCAGTTTGTTCTGTTTCCCCAGTGAGGACCAGTTAATTTTTCCTTGCCCTTGGTATCTTTCCTTTGCCCTTCTCCCTGGTTAGGGCAGTCCTGTAGTGAAATGCCCCTTAACTGGCTGGAGGTGGAATGGTCATGGTGTGACAGCCCACAGAGGCTCCACTGAGCCCTTTGTTACAACTTGCCAGCAGGGTGGGGACCCAGGGGGTTGTCAAGCCCTAAAACTGACCCTGGGGAGTTTTAACTTCTGCAGGACTGGTCTAGAGCCATCCTAGCCCCTTCGTTCCTTGCCCTTCTAGGCCCAAGAGCAGATGACTCTGTTCATGTTATATAGCCACATTCAAACATCTTCGAGTGTTGGCCACTCTACTAGTTATCTCTAGGAATATCTCTCTTCTTTCAGCCACCCCATCCACAAGCAGATTCTGACACTTAGGACAGATGAGCATGTGAGTGAGCTTTTCTCTTAGCTTGCATACCCCAAATCCTCCATCAGAAAGAATGTTACTACAGCTGGGGGGCATTTTCAGATACTGGAAGATGATGGCTTGGAGGTGCCCATCAAAGAAGACACGAATGTCAGAGCAGAAGCCAGGAGCTGGTTATTCCTTGGGACTGCTCAGAGGTGTGCAAGTGAGCAGGAGAAGGCTTCAGCTAGGTACGTTGAGTCCTTCCTACACACAGGGCAAGTAGGAATGCAGATATGGTCAGAGCTGGTGAAGCAGCTTGCGAGGAACGTGGTGGACCCCATGAATCCAAGCAGCGTACCATTCCAGCAGGTCTGCTGTCTCACAGCTGGGATGAGGCTGGAGAATGTGCTGTCCCCCTCTGCCCTGGGGGTGCTCTGTGCACCACAGCTCAGGAGAGGTGTTCCAGAAGATGAGACCAGTTCAGAGCCTCAGTCATGTCGCTTTGGAGTGGGGGCAGGTAAGGAGATCAGAGAAATGAGGGAAGGAGTGTAGGGCATGGATTCTGCTGGCCTGGACACATGGAGAGCCTTGGGGATGTTTTTAAAACTGCTGAGTCTCATTCTTGAAATTGCACAGGGACAGAAAACTTGTATTCAAAGCCTTAGTATTTGGTAATATCTGATAAAGACTATTGAAAAATAGAGGTGATACTGTTGTGGTGTCTATTACAGGCCACTGGATCAGGATGAGGAGCTACAGGCAGCTGATAGCAGTCTCACAAATGCAGGCCCTGGTTGTCATGGGGGACTTTAACTACCCTGGTATTTGCTGGGAGCCAGCTCAGCCAGCCATCCACAGCCCAGGAGGTTCCTCCAGTGCATTGATGATGACTTCCTGATACAAATGGTGGATGAGCCAACTAGGAGAGGAGCGCTGCTGGATCTTATCCTCACGAACAAGGAGGGTCTGGCTGAAGCGCTGAAGGTTGAGGAAAGCCTTGGTTGCAGTGACCATGAGATGGTGGAGTTCAGGATCTCATGTGGCAGGAACAGAATACCTAGCAGAATCACAACCCTGGACTTCACTAGGGCCAACTTCTGCCTTTTCGAGCAAGTGCCAGGGGAAATCCCATGGGACAGGGTACTTGAAGGTAAAGGGGCCCAAGATAGTTGGTTAGCATTCAAGGACCTCTTCTGAGCTCAAGATCAGTGCATCCCAACAGGTAGGAAGTCCAGAAAGGGTGCCAGGAGACCTGCATGGTTAAACGGAACTGCTGGGCAAACTCAAGTGGAGGAAGAGAGTGTACAGATCATGGAAGGAGGGGCTGGCTGCTTGGGAGGAATATAAGTCTGTTGTCAGAGGATGCAGGGAGGCAACTAGGAAAGTCAAGGCCTCCTTGGAATTAAACCTCGCAAGAAAGGTCAACAGAAAGGGCTTCTTCAAATACATTGCAGATAAAACTAACACTAGAGGCAATGTAGGCCCACTGGTGAATGAGGTGGGTGCCCTGGTGACAGAGGATAAAAAGAAGGCAGAGTTACTGAATGCCTTCATTGCCTCTGTCGGTACTGCTGGAGGCTGTCCTGAGGAGCTCAGGACCCCTGAGGCCCCAGAGGAAGTCAGGAGAGAGGAGGAGTTTGTCTTGGTTGATGAGGACTGGGTTAGGGATCAGTTAAGCAACCCGAACATCCATAAATCCATGGGTCCTGATGGGATGCACCCGCGGGTGCTGGCAGATGTCATTGCTAGGCCACTCTCCATCATCTTTGTTAAGTTGTGGGGAACGGGAGAGGTGCCTGAGGACTGGAGCAAAGCAAATGTCACTGCAGTCTTCAAGAAGGGCAAGAAGGGAGACCCGGGTAACTATAGACCAGTCAGCCTCACCTCCATCCCTGGAAAGGTGATGGAACAACTTATCCTTGGCACTGTCTCTAGACATATCAAGGATAAGAGGGTCATTAGGGGCAGTCAACATGGGTTCACCAAGGGGAAGTCATGCTTGACCAACCTGATAGCCTTTTATGAGGACATAACCCAGTGGACAGATGATGGTAAAGCAGTGGATGTGGTCTGTCTTGATTTCAGTAAAGCATTTGACACAGCCTCCCACAGCATCCTCACAGCCAAACTGAGGAAGTGTGGTCTGGATGACCGGGTAGTGAGGTGGGTTGTGAACTGGCTGAAAGAAAGAAGCCAGAGAGTTGTGGTTAATGGGACAGAGTCTAGTTGGAGGCCTGCATCTAGTGGAGTCCCTCAGGGGTCGGTACTGGGACCAGTACTATTCAGTATATTCATCAATGACTTGGATGAGGGAATAGAGTGCTCTGTCAGCAAGTTTGCTGATGACACGAAACTGGGAGGAGTGGCTGACACACCAGAAGGCTGTGCTGCCATTCAGAGAGACCTGGACAGGCTGGAGAGTTGGGTGGGGAGAAATTTAATGAAATATAACAAGGGCAAGTGTGGAGTCTTGCATCTGGGGAAGAACAACCCCATGTGCCAGTGTAAGTTGGGGACTGACCTGCTGGAGAGCAGCGTAGGGGAAAGGGACCTGGGGGTCCTGGTGGACAGCAGGGTGACCATGAGCCAGCAATGTGCCCTTGTGGCCAAGAAGGCCAATGGCATCCTGGGGTGTATAAGAAGGGGGGTGGTTAGTAGGTCGAGAGAGGTTCTCCTCCCCCTCTACTCTGCCCTGGTGAGGCCACATCTGGAATATTGTGTCCAGTTCTGGGCCCCCCAGTTCAAGAAGGACAGGGAACTGCTGGAGAGAGTCCAGCACAGAGCCACAGAGATGATGGAGTGGAACATCTCCCTTATGAGGAAAGGCTGACGGAGTTGGGTCTCTTTAGCTTGGAGAAGAGGAGACTGAGGGGTGACCTCATTAATGTCTATAAATATGTAAAGGGTGAGTGTCATGAGGATGGAGCCAGGCTCTTCTCAGTGACATCCAATGATAGGACAAGGGGCAGTGGGTGCAAGCTGGAACATAGGAGGTTCCACATAAATGTGAGGAAAAACTTCTTCCCAGTGAGGGTGACAGAGCACTGGCACAGGCTGCCCAGAGAGGTTGTGGAGTCTCCTTCTCTGGAGACATTCAAACCCACCTGGATGTGTTCCTGTGTGACCTGATCTAGGTGTTCCTGCTCTGGCAGGGGGATTGGACTAGATGATCTTTTGAGGTCCCTTCCAATCCCTGACATTCTGTGATTCTGTGAAAATGGTGAATGCAAATAACTGGAAGGGATCTTGAGGCTCCTGCTTCAAGCTTTAAGACAACCTCCAATAATGGGGGATTAGGAGGAGATCCTTAGGGGAACTGTCTGTCCCTCATCTATTCTCTGGGCACTTCTTAGGGCTTCCTGCAGGCATGTAATGGTAGGTGCTCTTGGAGAAACAAGTGCCCAGAGTGGGTTTTGCAGTTGTGGATTAGATCAGAGTGGATGCGTTCAGAACTTGACATATTATAAGGAACTGTGCCTTCCCTCCAGTAGCTCTTAACACTTTCTATGCCAATTTGGGCATTGCTCTGTGACACTGAGGCATTGCTAAGGAGGGCAAAGCACAGACTAGCTGCGAGGTTGGGACCTGGATGCCTCGGCTCAGGGTTGCTTTTGATGTGTGTGACACCATCTGCAGTAGTCTCTAGAAGTCCTGCTGTGTTCTGTCCCAACAGCTACATGGGTTCAGTGCACCTTGTTTGCAGTAGGTCAGCCTTTCTTGCAGCCTTGGAGACCTTGCAGCTCTCTTGAGTTGTCACCACGAGCATTTTGGCCTATGGAGTAGTTGCCTGCAGAGCAGCAGTACCTGAAGCCAGTGCAAAACCTTCAGCAGCTTTTCTGCTCAAGTTTAGTTTCTTTCAGAGACCTGCTTTGCCCTAGGTGCTTGCTGGTTGATGAACACTTCTCCTGTGCCACCAGTGATGGGACCACATGGAAGCACAGCGGGGAAGGCTGTTGCCCTGCTTCACGTGGCTTTTGTGGTGGAGTAGCAGGTGTGTGTGGAAGGCAGGCTGGGGAGAGGGGAGATGGTGGGGTGCATGCTGCCAGCTCCAGAGCTGTCCTGGCAGGACAGTCTGTCCTCAGCTACCACACACTATTTTTTCCCCTTCCACCACTGTAGTAGGACCAGCAGCCATAGGCCTGGCTTTTACTTGGGTGGGTTGTAGGAGCTGTGACAGTAACCACTGCTGTAGTGCAGCTCGCTGTTCTCTGCAGGTGAGGACACTCCATCCTTCCCACCACACAGCCTGGGGACGGCTCGGCTGTTACAAAAGCAGTCCTGGCTGTGCCTGCCAGCACACCTTTCTGCTGCAGGCTCTTGCAAGAAATTTGGTGTCTGCTTTGGATGCGTGCCTGCATCCTCCCCTCAGTAATTCCAGGTAAGGTCACAGTGACCTGGTTTCTGCATGGGTGTGCTGGCCACCCTGGAGGTTTCCTGCAGCACAGGTACCCCAGGCTCTGGCAGCTCTCCTCTGGCCAGCCACAGAGCAATAGAGAGGAAGATCCTAGTCTAAGCAGACAAAGGGTGCAAGGAGCAGCAGGGCAGGGTCCCAACCACTGAAGTTGCCAGGCTCATGGCGTGCCACGTGGCTTAGAGTCAACTGCTTACCTGGAATGGTGTAGTGCATGCACTGCCCTTCCCAGGAAGCCTCGGCTTCAGTGAGTGCACCAGCTTCATATCCTGGCTGGGCACAGGAGAGAGAAGCTGGGGGGTTGGTAAGGCAAAGGAGCAGCTCATGTGTTTCAAAAGCTAAGCTGTAGTTACTGCTGTGGGTATAGAACTGCTCTGAAGTGTCTGGTCAACGGGACCCTTACGGGCTTCTCCGGTGACACAATCCCCCACGCTTGAGTTACCTGCTGGGGACACAATAGTAACTTCACTGGCTCTGCAGGGATGTGAGTAGATGGTTGCTTTATCTCTTGCTTTCTAGCTTTGAGATCATGTGGGGATGTTTTCTTGTCAGGGAGCTGAGGCTGGCAGCCTCCCCAGGCATTGTCAGCAGTCGTGCTCGTCTGGTCAGGGTTGACAGCCCATGGAACCCTTCGTCTTCCTGCTGTGACTGGTGCTTGTTCTGTGAGCCAGAGCAAGCAGCAGCTGCCCTGGCTCCTGTTTGTGCACAACCGGAGAGAGATGGGGCAACCAGGAACCTGCTTCATGTCTCCTAGGGATGGGCAGCCCTTTGCCCCCAGCCAGCACCACACTGTCACTGCCTTCTCCCTTCTCTGTCCCCAGCAGCGCAGGGTGATGTGCTGGCTGGTGGCGAACTGGCTCCTACAGCTCATCCCAGCCCTGCAGGGGACAGAGCTGCTTTTGCTGGGGCAGGGAAAGGGCTGGCAAAACAGCTGACAGGCAGCCAGGCTGCTATGGTTCATCAGAGCACTGTGCCTGACTGGGAGCAGGACACTCGGCTGCCCCCATCTGTGCCCAGCCCTTCCTGGGGGTAAATGGTACAGCAGTGCCTGTCCCAGTGCTGTTGAGCCAAGCCTGGTGGCAGGTGTCCCAGCACTAGTCATCCTGGTGCTGGTGCCACTGTCCTGGCACCGGTACTGACTCAGCCAGTACTGCCCAGCACCAGTTGTCCTGGCATCTTAACTGCCTGAGCACCAGCATGGTCCAGTACCAGCTGGCCCAGCCCCAGCACAGGTTCCTCCAGCCCATGCTGCAGGGAGGGCACCTGCAGCGTGGTGGGGTAAAGTGCTGGTCCTGGTTTCTGACTTTGCTCACTGAGCACCTGCTTCTTCTTCAGCTGCAGCAGCAGCACCTACACCTCACCCACCCGCAGCCAGGTACCTGGCAGGGGAGAAGCCAGCTCCTTCATCTGGCACCCTCCTTGCACTGCAAGCCCCTTGAAAACCTTCCCCCTTTTCCTGTTGAACGTGCAGTGCTGCAGGAGTTGCTCATCTGCACATGGGAAGAGGGCACAGCTGAGCTGAACAGGACAGGTCCAGCCCGAGTGACTCGCTGCTGGCCCTTGACCAGAGCTGTGGGTGCAGAACCCTGCAGTGGCTGGGAATGTTGGGTTTCCTGGAGCTGGAGCCATCCTGGGGCTGTGGTCACCCAGGCACTGCTGTCCTGCCTTCAGAACAGCCCTGTAAGTGTGGATCCCCTTCCCAACATCTGGCAGAAATAAGGTACACATCCATGTCAAACATAATATATTTATAGCAAAAATAGGCTTTTTCTGTAGCTTCCATACACAAGGTTTTCTCCCTGTACACATTTACGCAGTAAACAGGTCGACTGAAGCAGCGTGTGCTGGGCTGATTCGACAGCTGCCCTTGCTTCAGGCTCCCACTTATCACGGCGGCCTCGTTCTCCTTTCGGGGCTGCTCTCCAAAGCCTGCACCAGCTCCCTCGTACCTCCCCAGCCAGGGGCTGTGGCACAGGCAGGGAGCAGCCCTGGGACAGGGGAGTGGTGGTGCATCCTCCTGCTTGCCAGGCAGAGGGAAGGCTGGTGCACAGGCTGCCTCTGTGCAAACGGGGACAGCCCAGTGAGTCCCCCAGCCTAGGTTTAAGAAGTTTCCTATGGCTCACCTGTGCCCACCCCAGGCTCCTCCACCATGCTGTGAAGCATCAAGCAATTGGGTACAGGACCTCAGCCCTCTCGTGGTGGTAAGACAGAAGCCACATTAACTGAGGAAGCCTCCCTTGTTCCTCCTGCCCCTCCACTGATGGAAAACAGAGCAAGGGCTTTGGGGAAAGCTTCTCTGGGATAGCCTGCAGTCCCCTGCAGACACCTCCAGAGCCTGAACCCTGTCAGAGAAAGCAGGGCACTAGGGCACCCAGCCAGCAAGAGCTTCACAGTTTGTAGTTTGCCTGGGTCATCACTTGTCCAGCCCAAAGGGGGTTTGGCACATAGACTTAAAGAGCAGAATGCATAGCAGCCAGTGCATCCCCTTCCCATCCCAGGCTGGGGAAGGGCCCTCGCTTGGAGCCAGTGCTCCTCCCTGCCTGGCCACACACCACGGGATACTGAAACACACCTGCGAGCTGCTGGTCCCAAGTGAGATGCATCACCCCAACAAGGCCAGGTGCCCAAGGGTGGCTTGCAAGCAGGGCAGCCACTGCAGTGCAGGGAAGCCAACTCCCCCCTCTGCCATCCCCACAGCTGAGGCTCCTGCAGCGCCCAGGCGAGGAGATCAGGGGGGAAGCATCCCTCTAAACAGGCCCCAGTTCCCTCCCACCTCCCTTTCCCCTCATGTCTTTGGCAGTCCTCCTTGGACACGTTCAAGGCTCCAGCATCACACTGACATCTCAGCAGCACGGACTTGCCTCACAGTTTGGTAATTGCACGTCAGGGGGCCACTCAGTGAGCCCCACAGGAGGGGAGAAAAAGAACCAGACAGTCAAGTAAACTAAACAGAGTAATCCCTTGCTGTCCATCCCAGCATGACGGGTCACGCAAGAGTTCAGGGAGAGAGGGTGCTGCCCGGCCCTGCCACAGCACAGCTCCCACCCACCTACGAGATCATGTACTGGGTGATGGCCTGCAGCGCGTAGAGCAGCTCTGCCTGCATCCGGGCTTCCAGGATGAGCAGGTTCACGTGGACCTAAGGGAGAAGCAAGAGAGGTTCAGGCAGCCACAGTGTGGCAAGCAAGCGCCCACCCAGGCTGGCGAGTCTTTTGGCATGGGACAAAATGCAAAATTGTTCCAGCAGAGGCAGCTGCCCTTTCCCTCAGTCCCCCCAGCCCTGCAGGCTGTGGCTGCCTCCCAGAGCCACATGCTGGGCAGGCACACTTGGCACCAGCACGCCAGGCTGGCACCAGCACAGTCCCTGCCACCCACAGCAGCCACTCCTGCGAGTTATGGCTGGACCAAGGGCTGGCCTGGAGGCACTCACCAGTGGGGTAATGGACTTTGAGGTCCCTGCACTGCTGGTGGCCCCCGTGCTCATTGCACTGTGGGCAGCCCCACACCACACTCAGCCCAACTCCTTTCAAACAGCCAGTCTCCATTCCCCCCACCTGCCTCGGACTGGTTTGGTGGCTCAAAGGCTTCCTGTACACCCCCTGCAGCATCCCAGCCTGCAGCCCCTGCCCACTCCCAGCCCCACCACAGCCACTCAGAGCCAGGGGCCGGCTGTCCCACCTTTTCACTGTGCTTGAACTGCTTCCAGAACCTGTCAAACATTTCTGGGTTTGTCTTCTCTGGGTAGCAGGTTACAGTTTTAATGTAAACTTTGAGCATTCGCTCCAGGAGCTGATTCACTTCTGCATAGTCGTAGTCATCGTACCTGTGGGGAGCACGGGGGCGAGTCACGGCCAGCACCGTGTCCCTGCAGAGCACCTCACCTGTGGTCTGTCCAGGGCACAGCACGGCATGGGGCAGGAGGACACACTGCAGTGGATACCAGGCCACTGAAGCACCATCCCCGAGGAGCCCTGCCCTGGCCAGAGAAGCTGAACATCTTTTCCCTGCCTGGCCCAACATCAATCTTTTCCAAGCCCATCTGCAGACAGCCTGAGGGCCCGACCCTCCTCCCACCTGGGTCAGCTCTGTTTTCTAACCCTGGACCACCAGGTTGGTTTCCCTACCTAATGCCAAACATGCAGTGGATGTAGTTCCAGATGCCACGCTTGAACACAGAGGGTTCACAGCCCTGCCGCTTGGCCATGGCACTGCTCTGCAGACCATCTACCATGCGAAACTTCTCATCCAGGAGATGCCCGATGTCAGAGTAGAGCCGGTTGACCAGCGAGAAGCCATGGTCTTCCCAGGAGTAATCCTGTTGAGCACAGCAAGAGGCTTTCACAACTGCAAAAAGGAGCCCAGGGCATGTTCCCAGGAAGAAGGGCTGGAAGCCTCGGGATGCAGCAGAATTCAATAGGTTTGCTCTGGGGGCAGCTCTGCCACAAACTACAACATCCCTCAGGAGGCAGCTTTTGAAGGATTTTGACCCTTGCTTCCATGAGGGTGATGTGAAGAATTTGGCAGCCCTTGGGAACAGAGGTCACCAGTCACCTCCCTCTCCCCAACCCTAGTGGGGCAGGTCCCCTCTCAGAACTGAGCTTCCTGGCTCAGGCACTTCACAAAAGCAGCCACGCCAGATCTGGGCTGCACAGGCACCCCCACAACCATCTGCTCCCAGGGGGGAGAGGGAGGAGGGGCAGCCTGGGCTGCTGCCCGCCAAGAAAGCAGGAACCTCACCTGGACTCTGAATACCTGCGTCTGATCCTCGTCCCGCCGGGCAAAGTCCTGGTACCCAAAGTCAGGGTCCTGCATGTAACATGCAAGGTTGGTGGCACCGGTGACTTCCCCGTCGGTATCTGCGAGAGGGGAGAGCCCCGCAGGGGGGTCAGAGTGATGCTCAGCTGCCCTGTTCCCAGCTGCAGCAGGTGTCAAAAGCCAGGCCTTGCTGTCCCTCTTTGGGAAACACCACTGCCTTCTTGCCACCCCCCACCAGGAGCCCCTCTCTGAACCGTACATCATGGAAAACACAAGTATAGACTCGAGGGAGCAGCACCCAGGTATGCCATATGAACTTGTGTCCTGCACACCCACCTCCGCTCCCTGCCCCTCACCTTCCTCTCGGTCCTGCTGCAGCAGCCTCATCTCTTCCCTGCCCTCGGTCTCCACGTGGATCCGCTGCATGCGTTCCCGGAGGGAATCCAGCTCCATGCAAGAGTCCAGAGACTGCACAGACACAGGCTGGGGGTGAGGGCAGCAGTGCCAGCTGTGCGCCCCGTCCCTCCCTGGACCCACCCTCGGGGACTCACCCGCTTGCGACTGATGCGCAGCAGCTCCTGGCTGCAGCCGTTGCCGGCGGTGGCTTCGCAGAAGCACTGGT
Source organism: Podargus strigoides (assembly GCA_028020825.1). Taxonomy (NCBI): domain Eukaryota; kingdom Metazoa; phylum Chordata; class Aves; order Caprimulgiformes; family Podargidae; genus Podargus; species Podargus strigoides. Next base: position 2,655,610 of record CM051631.1, read on the forward strand.
TCCCAGGTGACAAGGGCTTCAGCAAGCCTCGGCCCCCCAGTCCCTCATCCTGCTCACAGCCACAGCCGAAGACAAAGCTGGCGAGCGCGTGGCAGTGTGCCAGGAGGACGACGGCATGCACCAGCTCTGCCAGTGACCAGCTCCACTCGCTGATTTTCAGCAGCTTCTGCAGGACACAGACAGACCAGCGGTGTGACACAGGCAGGGAGCTGGCACCCCTTGGGGCTGCTGCTGTCCCTGCTATCGCTGACAGCCCCCCCCAGTACCTCAATGTGCTCCTTGGTGATGAGCCATGGCCGGTGTGCCAGGATCTTGTTGATCTCGTTGAGGTTGCGGAGTTTGGGGGGGATGAAGTCGAGGCCGCGCAGCCACTGGGGATCACCCCCCGCCCGCAGGAACTGCAGCACATGCAGGTTCACCAAGTACCGGCACTGGTGCCGGGCAGCTGCCTGCAAGAGCAGCACATCATCATCCCCGTGCCATGCCAGCGGCGTCCTGGGACCCTGTGCCCACCTCTCGCCCAACCTCTAGGACATCATGATTTGGCCTCTGCAGAGAAGCCTGCAGCACAGGCTCTTTGGTGGAGGGCAAGCAAGGAGCCTCGTGGGGCTGAGCAGAGCGCGTCCCCTCCGGCAGCTCCCCGCAGGGCTCACCATGATGGCGATGTAGTGCCGGCAGTCGAAGGGCAGGGGGCCGTCCATGTGCATCAGGTAGTGCTGCGTCTTGAGGAAGCTGTCGAGGTACTGCGGGTGGTAGCCCATCTGCTGGGTCACAGCCTCCAGCCGCCCCCGGCTTGCCAACACCTTCACAAAAAGGAACTGGGGGCGCTCAGGGTCGCTGCCGGACATCTTCACTACCTGCAGGGAACACGCTCTGCTTAGCTCTCCCCAGAGCAGCCCCTGCTGCAGCAGCCCACCCCAGGCTCTGCAAGGTGCTGGGATCCCTTCTTCTGGCTTGGTGCTCCCAGAGGGACGCCATCAGGTCAGAAGCCACCGTAGAGTGCTCGGGCTCAGGTCAAGGAGGTGCTCTGAGGGGTCACTGCTAGCGGAAGGACAGGCTACAAGAAAGCCAGGTTGGTCTCTGCCTGAGAGAGGGCGTTGCCAGGGGAGCAGAAGCAAAGGGCAAACTAGGAGTGATGTTTCCTTGCAGCCTTAGAGGCAAATGCAAGGCCAGAGCAGGAGAAACATGACAGATAAAAAACCTCCCAGAACGGAGCAACCTATCAGCCTTAGTGCCAGCCCCTGCACCACCAGCACTGAGCCCTCCCACCAGCACTGGGACAGGGAGAGAGCTGTGGGGCCAGCTGAGCTGCTCCGGGCTCCTGCCCCAGCCAGCCAAGGGGCAAGTGATGTCCTGGCACCTGCCACATGGGTGGGAGCACATGGAGGGGTTCAGAGGTCTCCCCATGCACTGCACAAGGACACGGCATGGGAGCAGGTCCTGCAGCACACGGGTGCGTGGCACAGCTGGCACTGGGTGTACCCACCAGTGAAAACACAAGATGGGCAACTTGGTGATGGGGGGTCCATACATCCCCAGCCCTGTGGTGGTGCCCCAGCCCCTCCCAAGAAGGGGGATGTGCAAAAGGTACCCAGGCAGCTGCAGCACCTCAACAGCCCCATTGCCACACCTCCCACCCAACAGCGGGGTCTGCACCCCCAGCCTGCCTGCACCAAGGCATGGGCGCAGCAGGCACTAACCCTTTTCACACAGAAAGCCATGGCTCCTGCTCACGTGTTGGAGCCCAAAGAGCACCCTTGGAGGCTGCGCGTCACCTTCCAGGCTCAAACCAAAATCTGCCCTGGGAACAACTGGCTCTGCCAACACCACTGTCATCTCCCTCCCACCCACCTCTCCAGCGCAGTCACCTGAAAGCTGGTGACCAGGGCATGGTGACCACAGTGACACAGCAGCAAACCAGGAGCACTCCTGCAAACCAGCAGAGCCATGGGGAGCGCCCTGGGTGAGGGGGAGGCAGAGCGGGGCCGAGCTGCGCGGCAGCGCGGAGCAGTCGCACTCGCACAGGCAGTGCAGGAAGCGGCTCTGGCTGTTTTCTACCACCCTGCGTTTCTGACGAACGGACCATCGCTCGGGGGTCAAGAGATTTACTTGATGCCATTTAGAGCTTCCTCTTCATTTCTTTGGGCCAAAGGTGTCCAAAACCCCCCCAAAATCAAATTAAAATGAGGAGGGATGAAAAGCACTGGCTTCCCTGTCCCACAGGAGAAGGTGCAAACCAGAAGTGACCCACAAAAGTCCCCTGCAAAGTCCCCCTGCTCGGGGAAACAAGCTGCCCTGAGGACACCCATGGGGCTACAGCCACCAGTCTTCTCCTTCTGGTGGGCAGAGGTGGAGGAGCCATGTGACCAGCCCATGGCTCAGCCTCTGGGGCCACCAGCTCTCCTTGCTCTGCTTGTCCGAGGATGATGGAGAGAGGGACCAGGCAGACATGGCTCGGGAGGATGAAGGAAAGGGGGGATGAAGGGAGGTGCAGGGCAGCTGGTACCTCAGCCCCGGGCCAGGCTCTCCTGCCCACTGCCCACGGCTCAGCCCAGGGTCTCTCCTGCCACCGCCACCAGCCACATCACCCCCTGGCCTCGCCTCCCCAGCCCCTCACACTGCCTCCGGTGCCACCTTCCTCACCCTCCCCTGCACCCACCTGCAGCCTCACCTCCTTCCCCAGGAGCCTTTTATGTGTCCTGAACCCCAAGAGGCACCCCGACCCCGTACCCATCGCCAGCCTCACCCCCTCCCTGCCCGGGCAGGCGCTGCCCGCCAGCCAATCGCCGGGCAGCAGTTTACATGTAAAGCAGGCAGGAGGATGGAGGAGCCCAGCCGGTCCTGCGCCCGGGAGCAAGCCCGGGCAGTGCCAAGCACCGCGGTACCGGGGGACTCCGCCTCGCCTGCCCTCCCCCCACCCCGCCGGGCCGGGCAGAACTCCTCGGTGTGAACCCCACCACCCCACGGGGCTCCGTCCCTCCGCGAGGACAGACCACGGCTCTGCCGGTACCAGTGGCTCCGCCGTGATGCTCGCCCGGGACGCGGCCGCGGCGGGCACTTTGCGCCTGCCCTCCCCCGCCGTGGGGCCGGGGGAGTCGCTAGTACCCGCGGCACGGATCCCCACGGCGGCCCCGGGCCGGGTAACCCGGGCCCCATTGTGCGGGCGGCGGCGGCGGCAGCGCCCCCGGTGCGCGGCGCGGGCAGTGCAGACGGAGAGAGAAAAACAAGTTTGATTGGCAGTGATGGAGGCACGGCGCCTCCCGCATCCCGCACAAAGGGGACGGGGACGGCGCCGCCGCACCGGTACCGGGCCGCCGGCCGCCACGGCAGGGGAGCACAGCCCTGACGACCCGCGCAGCGCCAGCGAACGGCTCGAATGCCCTGGCCTGCCGGTGCCGCAGCCAGGCCGGGCCGGTGGTGGCGAGCGGGGCCGAGCCCGGCCGGTGCTCCGGTACGGCCTCCGGTAGCGGCGGGGCGGGTCCTACCTGCCCCAGCAGCCGCTGGCACCGGCTTCCTCGGGGGTGCTCTGCGCTCTGGGGACACACGATCATGGTGAGCCCGCGCTGTGCCGTGCCGTGCCGTGCCGTGCCCGGTACCGGTGACCAGCGCCGGTCCTGCTCGCCCCCTCCTGCCCTGTCCCGGCTGCCGGCAGCGCTGAGCAGGGCACCGCGGCAGCCCGAGCCGCGGGGGGCGTGCCCGCCGCTCCGCCTCCGCCAATCACCGCCGCAAGGGGGCGGGGCCTCAGCCGCCGCGCTCCCAATCGGCCGCGAGGGGGCGGGGTCCCGGCGCACCACGTGGGCATGGGTGGAAAGTTACCCGTCCGTCAAGCGCAGAGGCCACGCCCACATCGGGAAGGGGGCGGAGCCTCCCCAGCCCCGCAGCGCCCCCAAGCGGCGGGGCAGGTCAGACCTTGGGGGCGCTGCGGTGCTGGGGGGAGGCCCCACCCCTTGTCCCCCTGCTGTCCTCGTCCCCGCCGTGGCCGGTCCCTGCCTGTCCCCAGGGATGGCCGCAGCTATTTATGGAGCCTCAGGGCTGCCTGTCCCGCCGGCCTGGCCCTGGCCATGTGTGGAAGGGCGAAGTGCCTGGCACTGGTTCCCCTCGTGGCCTGGGCCACACGTTGACATCTTCGCCTGCACAGAGAGGGGTGGCGCTGGGGGCTGCGGCAGGGGGCAGAGGGGCACGGTACAAGGGGGCGTGAGGATGTGGGCACAGGCAGGGCAGGGGGATGGAGGGTGGTGGAGGACAGGGCAGCAGGGCATGAGGTGATGGGGCATGGGGACAGGGCAGTGGGGCACGAGGGTGATGACAAGTGGGGACAGCAGGCATAGGGACCAGGCAGCAGGGCACGAGCATGACGGGGCATGGGACAGTGGGCGTGGGGATGGGGCAGCTCCTGCTTTGAGCTGCATGCCCACGAGGAGCTGGAGGCCACATGGGTGGGAAGGTCCCCTGGGCAGGGCTGGTCTGTGGCTCATAGCATCCCGCTGTCCCCAGGACAGAGGTGGTGCAGGTGGGCAAGGCCACACTGGCCACCCCTTACTGCTCCTTGGCCTTACGCTGTGGAGGGCAGTGTCTCCATGTCAGGTGTCCTCCTCTTTTCTGGCAGCTCCAGGGCACTGGTCTGCTTCTCCTCAGTCCCTGTAGATGGCCCCATGGTCACTCCTGCCCACTGCGCCCCACCGCCTGTGCACTGCTGGCATGCTCAGTGACCAGGGGGCTCCGCTTGGCCAGACATCTGCCACGCGCTCCAAATTCCACCCTGCACACACAGCAGGTGCCACGCGCCTGGAGGAACTTGCTGGCCCTCTCATTCAGGCTGGTCACACAGAAGAGCATCTTGGGAGGGTCCAGCTTGTCACACAAGTTGATGACATCTGGAAAAGCTGAAGGTGGATGTGGTGAATGAGGGACTCCCCATCTCACTGCTGTACTCACGCCATGGGGACCCTCTGCAGCATCCCACTGGAGATGGGACTAAGTGCTGGTGCTGCTGCCAAGGCAGGGGCCCACAGCCAGGGCTCACCGGTGTTGGAGACCCCCATTGTCCTCTCCATGCAGGAGAAGAGTTGGTGCTGGCCAGAAAGCTCTGGGAGAGGCGGTGGCTGAGGACAGCAGGCAGCCCTGGCAGTGGCCGCAGAGCCCACCACCTGGCAAGGCCACAACATGTCCCCACAGGGCCCAGGGAGCTGGCACCCATGGAACGGCCAGGAGGGGACTCACCCCCGTGCTTGATATAGTTGAACATGCAGCTGCTGTGAGCTGGGACTGTGAGGCTGGGATGGCAGGGCTGGTCCATGGGGCTGGGGGCCAGGCTGGTGGGGCCAGACCCCCGTCGCGGCATTTGTGAGGTCAGAGGTGGCTGGGTGGGGGGCTCTGTGGGCACCTCCCCCAGACCCTCAAGACAAGTCCAGCTCAGTCTGGCTTTATTGCAGCTTTATTGCAGTGGGAAACACGGGGCACAGGCAAAGGAGCAGTGAGGCCAGAGGGGACAGCTGGGCTTGCCCAGTGCCCCAGGGGCAGCAGCTCGGGTCATGTGCTCAGGTCATGTCCTTAGGTGTGTTTGGGGGCATCTCAGAGAAAAGAGGGGGGCTCAGCGAGTCCCCAGTAGCTCCAGCATGCCCAGCACAGGGGCCCACGGGAGAGCAGTGTGTGAGCCCGTCAGTCCTCCCAAGGCTCTGCTCCACCACAGCAGCCCCACAAGGGATCCTGCATGCAGCAGGGCTTGTGATGGATGTCACCCTGCCCCCCTGGATGTCCCAAGGACAGGGCAGGTGCTGGCACACAATGCAGTGGGCCTAGTGTGCTGCAGTGCATCCAGAGCAGCACCCAGTGCAACAACCAGTGCACTCAGCGTGCTACACACTGCATCCCCTGCACTGCCCAGTGCACCCAGCACACCGTGCTCACCTAGCACCCTGCAGCACGGGACAGCCGCTGTGTCGTGGGGGGCTGAGTGTGGCTGTGGCAGGGAGCTGGGCTGGGTGTCATGGTGGAGGCAGGGTGGGAGTGGGGAGCAAGGCCTGTGGGGTGGCGAGGTTTTGGGCAGTGGGGTTGCAGAGCATGTGGGTTGCAGGGGTGCAGGAGTGCGTCACACTCCCACGTAGCTGTTCTTGTAGGGGCTGTGCTCAGGGACAGCCAGGGCCCCAGACACCACCAACGGCGAGTGGTTGCTGCCCTCCCAGAGGGGCTCATAGCTGTCCTTGGGGGGCAGCTCACTCACGTAGCAGATGCTCTCGCTGTAGTTGGGCTTGAAGCTCTCCACGATGTCTTTGGGGACTCCGGCCCATTCCTCCAGGGAGCAGAGCAGGGTGAGAGGAGCCACCACCCAGCCCAGCCTAGCCCCAACCCTGCCACAGGGCAGCGGGTGAGCCCGGGCCAGCGCTGCCTGCTGCCACCTTACCTGGAAGTTGCCATTGTGGGTGATGAAGAGCTCATCAAAGTTCTTGCTGGGGTTGGGGATTCGGGGCATGAGGATGACCCACACCCTGTGAGGGAGAGACGTGTCAGAGGGGAAGGGCCCCAGCACTGCTGCCCCCCACCAGCACCCCACACTCACCTTTCCATGCGTACCAGCAGGATGACAAGGACCAGCAAGAGCAGGCAGGAGGCAGTGGGGATCAAGACCGTGTGGATCCAGAACCAGTGCAGTTGCTCCTCCGCTGCACCTGGAAAGAGCCAGAATGACATGGAGCCCTGGCTGGTGCACCACCACAGCAGTGGAGCGGGCATGCCAGTGGCCCTTTGCGGGTGGCCATGGGAGCTTGGCATCATCCATGGCAGGGCTCAGCTGGGACAGGAGGATGTAGAAGGGGCCTGTCCCCAAGTCCTGCCACACTGCCACCACAATTGGCTGGTGACCCTATCCTGGACCAGCCATGCCAGAACAGCCCTCTGGGGCTAAGAAACCCCTGGCAAAGGTCAGAAGTTCCCACTGGTGGGGAGTGTTTGGCTTCCAGAAGTGCAAAGGACTCAGGGGCCAAAGCCACTGCTTGCGCCTCAGGCACCCAGGCAGGTGTTGCCCCTACAGCTGCTGTCTTGGGCTGGTTTTCCACTTGCTTGGCCATCCCTCACCTGCTGAGCCCCACCATCCCCCAGCCCGTCCTGTCCCACTGCAGCCCCCAGGACCTACCCTTGCTGGTGGAGTTGCTGCCCCAGACTACAGGGACGCTCCACTCGCTCCAGAGCTGGGTGTTGCCGCAGTAGCTGTTGATCTTGCTGCGCACATAGAAGGTGTAGTACTTCTCATAGTCCACGCTGGGGAAGGAGAAGATGTCTCCTTTCACCTGGTGCTCCTGCAGAGACATGGGCCATGCAATCAGGGCTGTCACAGCTGTGGAGGCTGGTGCACAGCTTGTCCCTGGGCACAGCCACAAAGGTGCTGCATCCAGGGAGCTCTCACCGTCCAGCTGGTGTCCTTGTTGCTCTTGTACTTGACTTCGTGCTCCAGGCACTTGGGTTTGGGGTATGGGGAGTTCCAGGTCAGCTGTAGCTGGTTGCTGCTCATGTTGTGGATGGTCAGGTTGACAGGCGCTGCTGGCTTCACTGCAAGGCACAGGTGATGTCCCATGAGTGCTATCCCCATGCCCCAGTGGCCCCACTGCCAGCTGGGACATGATGGGGCAGTCCTGGGGAAACAATACAGCCCCAGTCCTGCCCCACAGCAGCCCCACAGAGGAGAGTGGGTGCCCCCCATCACTCTGTACCCAGGTTCTGCAGCTCCATGCGCTTGCTGAGGATCTTCAGGGTCCTGCCACCGAGACTAGCATTGACGAGGACTTGGAAAGGCTGGAACTGGATGATCTCGCTCTGGTTGAAGTGGCAGCCAATGTTGGTGCCCTGGTCCTGCACGTACTGCTTGCACTCCACCACGGGGGACCTGTTCTCATACCTGGGCCACAGAAGGTTACCAGGGCTCTGAAACCCCGCACACTGCAACCCTCCTCGGGACCCCTCCCCCTCACACATCCCATCCCATTTGCCCTGGAGACACAGCCTCCCCCACCCTGGGCTCGTGGAACAGAAGCATGCTGATGTTGGGATCGGTGACACTGGCAGGAGCCCCCCATGCAGGGACCCACTACTGGACACCCTGCTGTGGGGCTGGCCGTGAGGCAGGGGCACCTACCAGTAGTAGAGGGAGTAGTTGGCTGTGAGTGTCTCTCTGCTCCCCCACATGCAGGTCATATACTCCTCGTTGAAGAGGACACACTCCACTTCTGCAAGGGACAGACACCTGGGCACTGCTGGGCACCACAGTGGTGAGTGACTGCCAGGGCCCAGGGGTGCACCGGGGAGACATGGCACATGCCAGGGGTTCCAGCACATCCCCTTCAGCCTTCTTCCATGTGAGCCAAACAAGCTCAGCTCTTCCCAGCAGAGCTGCCGTGCATCCTGCCTGCAATGCTAGGCCCCTGCCACCCCTTTCACACACGCTGTGTCGGTGACACCTGGGCTGCCAGCAGTTCCACATCTTCCTGCGAAGGACCACTGGCCAAGCAGCTGTCCCACCCGCATCCATGCCATGGGCTCCCCTTGCTCCAGACATGCTGTTTCACCCCAATTCCTCCATCCACTCCCCTTAGTCACCCCATGGCCACTGTTCACTGTCCCCCCCAGCAGTGTGGGACAGGACAGAAAGCCCTCCCTGCCAACCCGTTTTGCTTATCCCATGAGAAAACTGGGGGGTTTTCCAGGATTTGTGCCTGATGTCTCCATCCTGGCTAAGTTAGTCTCACTGTTACCCTTTTGGGTGCTTGCAGGTGGCCATGTGTCCCTGTGTCTGGGTGATGGGGACTGTGCTGGGCTGTGCTTCCCTCTGCAGCCCCTCCGCAGCCCCTCCACCACAGAGCCAGAGGCTGAGCCCCGGCAGTTCAGTCTCTGCAGGAAACACCACGGAGCCCTAGGAGACCGAGCAGCCGCTCCAGGCACCCACGCCAGCTCCTCTGCCCCCTCCTTCCGTCCTGCCAAATGCAGCAGGAGGCCACATCCTGGGCTGGATGGGGGCTGCAGGGCCACCCGGGCAGACTCCATGCCAGGCATCGCACCGCAGTCTGCTCTGGCAGCCACCAGCACGGCTCACTGTGGGATGGGTATCTCCGACAGACTCATAGAACCCTTGGAAGACCCAAACCAGCTGCTGGTGGCTGAGAACTGTCTTGAAGGCTCTCAGAAAATTGGGGTTTTTTTTCCCCCCTAAAAATCAGGCAATGAGACACCTGGTCCCTTCCAAGGTCCGAACCCATCAGCCACCACTGTGGGGGCAGGAGAAAGCCAGAGCCGGGCCTTCTTGGGTTGTAATGTGACTTGATGGAGCAAACGGGCTGCGCTCTGGCTGTTTCTGCACATGAAGATCCCAACAGCCCAAGAAGTCCAGGGATACAGAGGAGCAGTGTTTCTACAGAAAGCTGGTGTTTTTCTGACAGCCAGCCAAGAAGTGGATTTTTTCTTGGAAAACAACCGCTGGGGTGAAGGTGCAGGGTGGAAAGAGGAGCCTCTCTCCCCTGTCCTCAGTCTCCTGCCTGCATGCAGCACTGCTGACGTGACCGGAGGGATGGAAAGGGTGTCTGGTGCAGATTTGCCAGCTGATGCACAGGGCCAATAGGATCTGTGCATTGTATCCTGCCACTGCCCCCTGCCCTCACCCTCTACCCCTATGGCCAGGGGACCCATGTGAGCAGGGACCCCTAGGGCCAGCAGAGCTGCAGGGCTGGGAGCTGAGGGGCCAGTAGAGCCACAGGGCTGGTAGCCATGGGGTCAGTGGTGCCAACAGTGCTCCAGTGCTGGGGTTGGAGCAAGGACACCCAACGGGGCTCCAGCACAGGCTGGCTCTCCCGGCAGCCCCACTGCATGTAGGGGCAATGTAGGTGCACGTCGGGAGGTCACGGGGTCTCTGGTGCACACCCCAGTGGCTCGCTGGCCCACGCAGCCCCACATCCTGTCCTCCTTGCCCACCGCCCTCCAGTCCCACCACTCATGAGGCACTATGGCCTCCCACCCCCCTGGGGCCCATGTGCCCTCTTACCTGAGGGGCTGTGGGCAGCAGCAAGGTAGGGGCCCAGACCAGAGAAGAGGAAGAGGATGGGTGTGAGGAAGGCGCTGGGCACCGCCATGGCGCGACGAGCTGTGGAGTGCGTGCAAACAGCCTCGGCGCACGGCGCTGCGCAGGTCTGCCAGCTTCCGCACCCACGCTGCTTCCTGCCCCACGGCACCGCCTGCCGCCACGGGGCCCACCCCACGTGGCACTCCAGGGGGGACCATGGCGCACCCCGCCAGGGCCCCGTGGCTCACCCCAATGGGGCCCTGTGGCTGACCCCAGGGGGCCCCATGGCTCATCCCACTGGGGCCCAACCACCCTCCTGCCCGGGCCCCATGGCTCACCCTGCCGCGTCCCCAGGGCTCGCCCCCACAGGGCTGCCCCCCAGGAACAGGGCCGGGGCAGGGATCCTGACCCACAGCCTGACCCCGAGTGTCCTGGGCTGGGTCCCTGGGAACTGGGAGTCACCAGGGGAGTCCCAAGGGGCATCTCGGAGCAGACGGTCACAAAGGGGCTCACGGGGAACGCCGCAGGGAGCTGGGGGCAGTTACGGGAAGTGGTCACAGGGGCCAGTGATGGGGCACTGACGGGGACGGTCATGGGGCTGTGGCCGGGCGGACGGCAGCCGCAGGGCCCCAGGGGTGGCCGCAGGGCAGATGTCCCGGGGGACAGAGGGCGACCCTGGGAGCAAAGGTAAAGGCAGCCACGGGGGAGATCACGTGACCTCAGCCCGGCGCGCCGCCGGCAAAGCGCCTCCGCCAGGGGGCGTCACGCGCCCCTCGGGCCGCCCCTTCCATCTTCGACACTTTCCGCCTCCGCTCGGCTCCGGCTCGAGCCCTCCTCCCTACGCCGCTCGGGACTCTTCGTCCGTCCTCGGCCCAGCTTCAGGACGCTCCGGCTCCCTTCGGCGGCGCCCGTCACAGCGGCGCGGCGCTCGGGCCTCTCCAACGACGCTCGAGCGGCCCCGGCGCAGGGCGCAGGCGCGGGCGGCACCCGGCGGTCCTTGTTGTGGCCCGGCCGCCTCCGCCCGCCGGCTGGCCCGGGATGGCGGCCTTCGGCGTCCTCAGCTACGAGCACCGCCCGCTCAAGCGCCCGCGCCTCGGCCCGCCCGACGTCTACCCGCAGGACCCCAAGCAGAAGGAGGTACGGGGAGAGCCGGGGTGCGGGGCCGCCGTGCCGGGGCTGACCGTGAGGAGGCCCCGGGGCTGCGCTGGCAGCCCCAGGTGGGAGTAGGGAGCCCCGCGTCCCCATGGTGGCTGGGCGTGAGAGGCCCGTCCCGCCGGGCCCCCAGGTTGTGGGGCGGGGGTTGGCCGGGGGTCCCGCGGTCCCTGTGTGCCAGGGGCGCTGCCTGGCAGCGAGGGCCGGGGGTGGCCGGCCGGGACCCGCCGGGCCCTTGCCTTGCCCTGTCCCCACGCTGGCTCGGCCGCGGTGGCAGGAAAAGAGGCTGCGGGCGTTTGGCCTGGACGGGCCTTGCCGGGCCCTGTTGATCGTCCTTCCCCCGCAGGATGAGCTGACTGCTCTGAACGTCAAGCAAGGCTTCAACAACCAGCCGGCGGTCTCGGGGGACGAGCACGGCAGTGCCAAAAATGTCAACTTCAACCCAGCAAAGGTGAGAGCAGCAGGACGGTGTAGCAGCTTGGCAGGTGCCTGTGTGGGTAGGCTGCTGTGTCCTGGACAGGCCTGGGTCTGATTTCTTACCCATGTCCAGAACCAGGAGACCCTTCCCTTTAGGATGGGTGTTTTAGGACCTAACCCTCTGTCCCTGGGCAGTCAAAGTTCTGCATTGTTTTGGAACTGTGTACCACCTCTGAGAGAACAGGTTCTTGTCTTCCTCCATACATCTTAGGGACAAGTCTATATCTGCAGTCTCTGTTAAACCAGCATCTAGAACTCATATTCTGCAGTTAAAGCAGAGGACTAGGGTACCAGAAGAGGGAAACATGGTAGAAGAGACAAGTAAGATTTCTTGAAACACCTGGCAATTTGAACATGGGAGTTATATAACAGGCTTCAACTCCATTTTTCCAGTCTCTAAAATCAAGATGTTAACTTCCTGGCGTCCCTGACAAGAGAACTAGTAATGACCTGGGATGGAAGGCAATCAATAAGCACAGTATATTTGTTTTCCTTGGCTGACATCTGTCTGAGAAGCCTTCTGTCTGGTTTGACAAGTATTTATAAAGAGTTGTGTCCACCTCAACTCGAGTCTCTGCTTGGTTGAACGAGTTGTCTAGAAGCATTCCTCTTTGCAAGTATAACAAAGGAAATCATCGGCAGGTTTTTTGTGTTTCAGAACTTGATACTGATCACACTTATGGTAGGAAAAATAAATGAGATATTAAGCACATAGAATAAATCTTTGACCTGTAAAATGTAATTCATCTTTTTGTTCTTTTTTTTTTCAGATCAGTTCAAATTTTAGCAGTATTATCGCAGAAAAGCTGCGGTGCAACACACTGCCTGACACAGGAAGACGGAAACCCCAGGTGAATCAGAAGGATAACTTCTGGCTGGTGACAGCACGTTCTCAGAGTGCCATAAACAACTGGTTCACAGATCTAGCTGGAACTAAGCCCCTCACTCATCTCGCTAAGAAGGTATGTTACAGGAGAGGCTGCCTGCCAGGGCAGAGCATTTCATCTGTGCTTGTCTCTGAAGTGTTCGTAGGAGAAGGTTTTTACTGTTTGAAGAAGTTTCTTTTGTCGACATCTCTTGAAGCTTTCAGCTTGAGGAGCGTATCCAGGATTTGTAGTGCAGTGTCTGTAGTCATCCCCACTCAAAGAACTGATGCCTCATCCCTTGTTTGGAGGTTGTGTTCAACTTTGCCTTTTGGCTTGTATGGTATGACCGATTTGTTTTAAGGTTCGAATGTTTTTCAGAGCTGCCACTGTTGCCTTTGGTCTTTTGTTTACATTAGGACCATTCCTGTTGTGGAGGGTTTTTCAAGTTCTCAAAAGTCATAATAAGAATTAGTGGAAATAATCAGCCGAGTGACTTCTCAGACTTATGTTGCAGTGACACGTTTCTTGTTTTACGCTGAGAAGAATATGTATTATAGCTTTGTCTCAGCCAGGCTAGAGCATTTCTGTGCCCTGGGGTCTAGGCCTAGGTAGCATTGAATCCTGTAGAACATGAAAGAGGAAAGAAGGGGTTTACTCTGCTGTTTGGTTGGGCCCGGTAGCAAGGGGAGCTGACTCTTATCAGGGTGGGCTTATAAACAAGGAACTTGAGAATCTAGTATGCATTGTGGAAAAATGTAACTCCCAGTTGCGAAATGGTAGCAGAGTACATAGTTTAGAAGCTGGAGTTTGTCTGGTCCTTGGTGGACTGAGTCACTACTGGGGGAAAATAATCAGATTTTCCCAGAATCTGTCTCTCCATAAATTGAGTCCTCGTACCCTGCTTTGCATGTTGTCTGTCTGTTTCCTGAGGTCGTTATGAAAGCCTGAACCTTTCAAGGCCTTCCACAGTTTCCTGCAATGAGCTCCATCAGTTTTCGTGGATTTAGACGTGAAAGCGGTGACTGTCACTAGCCCAGTAGTCTGTGTCTTTGTGTCTTTGAGTCTTTGAGGCATCAGGGAGTAATTGGGAAGAATGTAAGAAACATAGTAAGTGATTGAACCATGGGTAATTCAGAGACTTTGAGATACCTACCAGATGGACATGTTCTCTGTTGATTTGTCTGCTTCCTCTGTGAACACACCCATACTTTCGCTCTCTCTGAAGGACCCTCTGGAAATGAGCCCCACAGCTGCACTTTTTCCTGTGATGTGTTATTGCTTCCTGGTTTATGGATCTGCAGTCTGATATCCTCCCATGTTGTATCTTGAATTTTGAATCTTGGATTAATGCATTCCTTCCTACTATGGTGCTCAGTTCCCTGTTTCTCACAGTTTTCTTTTGGCTACTCATGGTATTACAAGACTTTCGTAACCACTCTGTCTTGTTTACAAAATGAAGACTTCAGCCTGTATAGTAGGTACTCTGTGTTTCTGACTCAGTCCTTAGTCTGTACCTTTTGTAGTTGTTTATATCCTCTCTGAAGGATATCCTCAAAGCTGTCTGCAGGATTTAGGGTGTGAATTTACGGTGATGGAATTATGTTTTGTGTCGTCTTTAAATTTGTTTTGTTTCTATACAGAAATGCAGCTCTGGTACTGCTAGTTTCTGACCAGAGGTGAATTCTTGCAGTAGGTTTTTTGAGATACTGAGCAACACAGTACCTTTTCCTTTTTAACCTTTTTACAGCTTGCAGTGCCTGCAGTGTTTGTAGTTACTTTGGAATAGTTCCCATCTCCATCCTTGGTTGCAATTCTCCCTCTCAATTCTGTTACAGGTGCCCATCTTTAGCAAGAAGGAAGAGGTCTTTGGTTATTTGGCAAAATACACTGTTCCAGTAATGAGAGCAGCCTGGCTCATCAAAATGACTTGTGCCTATTATGCTGCCATCACAGAAACCAAGGTGAAAAAACGTCATGTCATTGATCCCTTCATTGGTAAGCACTCTGCGTGGAGCGCTGATTTTGTCAGTCCCAGATGGTTCTTTCTCAGCCTACTCCTGAAAAATAAGAGGTAGCCTGGAAATTCATATAAATTTGTTTCCTGCTGATAAGCCCTAGTGCTCTGACATGCCTAACTGTCTCGAACAACAGGGCCCACCTGTGATGGAACACTGTTGAAAAATAAGTCTTAGCAGCCACAAATACTTCCTGAGAGCCTACCTCTTCTTTCTCCCTGTTAAGTTCTGCTGTGCTCCTCTGCTGTACAGCCTGGGTTTTTTTTACCTTACAAAGACTGTCAATGTTATAATTTAGTGATGACTGATTAGCTTCTTCTCAAGTAAGTATGTTTCCCACATCATTCTAGAATGTTATTCCCTGTTTGTGTTTCCACTTTCATTAAGCCTTACTGGATCCCATATCTAACACCTCTTGTATCCTGGCCTGCTCCACATTACTGCAGTCTAGGAGAGCTCCCCTGGCTGTTTTCTGGTTTGTGTGGCTGTGACTACAGGACCTGACCACACTCCTTTGAAAAGCAGTGTTAGCAGCTGAAGTCCATGGATTTTTTTTTTTTTTTTTTCCTTCTTGTTTATCTTTGGTATAAAAATTACACAGGCTTCTTAGCTCTCTTTCTGGAGGTTGGTCGATTTGTTAAGATATATTTATTCCATTTACTTTCTTGTTCCTTTGGGTGTTTGTGCTACTGCTGACTCTAAGTGTTGTTTATTTCACATTCTTGCATATTTTGCCTTGGCTTTTACCATCTGCATTGTCCCAGAGGAGTGTAAACATTCTGTCACTTTGTGTATTGAGTGTCTCTTACACACTTAGATTTTAGTAAAAACAATTCTTTTAAAAAATCATTGGTCATGGCTTTACACTGATATCTGAGAGACGTTAAGAACAAGTTCAGAATTGAAGTGTTTCCAGTGTTTCTGCTGTCTGCCAGAGTATTGAGGATGGTAAACCAGGCTGGCCTAACACTGCTCCCTGCTGGAAAGCCTCTTTTCTTTGCCTGTTGATGCTCAGCAGCTGCGGTTGAGGAATCTTTTTTTCCCCAACTTTTCTTGTATATAGTCCTGCCCCCACCCCTGCAGATGTTTTCCCCTTGTTCCCTGTTTCTGTGGATGCCTCTTCCTCCCTACCATCTCCAGGCCACAAGCAAAGCTAATATTGTGGCACTTACTTTTCTTTCTTTGTCTTTCTGTCCTTTTCAAATGACAGGAACTTTTTTGGGTTTCCACCTGCGCACCAGCCTGGTTCTTTCCTGGTTCTGTTTGCCACAGCAGTCACTGCTAACCTCTTTCCTCTCCTCCAGAATGGACACAGATCATCACCAAGTACCTGTCAGAGCAGCTGCAGAAAATTGCGGAGTTCTATAGACAGCTCCCAGGGCAAGGCTGTGGTTCCCCATCTGGGCCAATGCCCCAAGAGGTGGAACAAGCTTTGAAGCAGTGGGACTACAATGAGAAACTAGCTATGTTCATGTTCCAGGTGAGGGACTGGAGGGGGCTGTTGGGTGGGTGCATAGCAGAGGAGGGCTAGGGGAAGTGGATGCAAAGTGATTTATTTTTGCAGAATATTCTCTTTCTGTGAATAGATTATTGGGGCTGGGTGCAGTTTTGAGCTCAATTGTAGAAGAGGGGTAGTACAAACTTCTAGAGATATTTCCACTGTTAGAAAGCAAGCAGCTGCTGCTGCTCTGCCTTAGTGGATGTTGCTTCAGCTTTTGTCCATTTGCTCTGCCTTTATCTGTGTGCAGGATGGCATGCTGGACCGGCATGAATTCCTGACGTGGGTCCTCGAGTGCTTTGAGAAGATACGGTCAGGAGAAGATGAATTTCTGAAAATGCTCCTACCTCTGCTGCTGCGGGTGAGAAATATGTACTCGGTTTGCTTCAGGAGAGTGCTGACTTATGCTGTTGTCAGTCCCCTTCCTGTCGCCTAAGGGATGACGAGCTATTTTGCACTGAGAATACTAGGGAGTGTCCCTCTGAGAATACTTCTTAGCTCATGCATTTAACAAGCCTTTTTTAGTCCTGCTGTCTTCTGTTTCTTTCTCCTTTGCTCTGTTTTCCTGCACTGGACTTGGTAATCCCTGCCCGTGTCATAGCTGTGGTAGTTGGACTCATTGTGCACCTCTACATGGAAACTGCTTTTTCTTTCTCTTACAGCAGATTCTAGGCAGATGTTTGAAGCCCTGGGAAGGCTGGGTGTGGGTACCTTTTGATACATGAAGTCATTGCAACAGAATATTTAACGTTTTTTTCTGATGCTAGTAGCCAGTGGGTGATTGATGATGCTAAGTAGCCATCTGTAAAAAGGGACTATCTCTACAAGGCATTGCCACACAGTATGCTAACTTTGTGAGGGTCAAGTTGTGTTGCATTTAACAAGGCCATTTTCCCCCTCCCTCTTCCCTACAGTACTCTGGAGAGTTTGTGCAGTCTGCGTACCTGTCCAGGCGTCTGGCCTACTTCTGCACCCGCAGGCTTGCTATGCAGCTGGATGGTGCTGGTGGGCACCCACCCCACATCCTGTCTGCCCAGACAGGGAACACTCTTCCTTCAACCCCCACCCCTCAACCAGCTGCAGGGAATCCTCCTTCCAGCCCTTTCAGTGACTTACTGCTGTGTGCCCAGCACAGGCCAGTGGTATATGGGCTCAGCTGCATCCTCCAGGTAGGTTTGAGTAGTGGTTGGTGATAGGTCAAGAGGGATAGTTTATGTTGTATGTGGTCACAGAAGAATCATCACAGTCTGAGTCAGCAGCTTTCTGAGTAGAGAAATATCAAACCATGATTGTCAAAGGATAGGTCTTCGCTGACGTGTTACCCAGCTTTTGTACCAGACGTCAGTGCTGTAGCAGTGCCCTTGACTGACTTGCTTAATAAAAATGGATTGGAATAGAGCCTTTTGCACTATTCACAGGTGCCTCAG
Organism: Podargus strigoides; assembly: GCA_028020825.1. Taxonomy (NCBI): domain Eukaryota; kingdom Metazoa; phylum Chordata; class Aves; order Caprimulgiformes; family Podargidae; genus Podargus; species Podargus strigoides. The sequence continues at coordinate 2,673,084 of CM051631.1, forward strand.
ATGGTTGGGAAAGCTTTGTGAAAGAGATGAGAAAGGAATGATTATTTCGTCTTGGTTTTGTCAATAACAGGTTGTCATCTAGCAAAGAAAATGATGCCAGAAGTGAAAGTGCTTTGTAATTTTGTGAGTTCTTAAAAGCAAACAACTCCTCATCAGAACAAAAATAAAACAAAAACAAACAACCAGCACACACAAAAAACAACCCCTCCCACTTCTTTATGGAAGAACTTTAATGATTTAGGCAGACCACTCTCCTCAGGAGTGGCAACAGGCTATGAAAAGGACCAACTCTAAACTCATAATCTTTATACTTGGAACTGATTAAACCTTACCTTGCAGTAAAAGGGCAAGGTTGCTGAAGCCGTAGTGATAGGTGTTTGAAGGGCAAATGCTGTTGTGTTGCTGTGGGACTCAGTCCATACTGTCCTTGTGTCAAAGGGAGATAGATGAGTTCTATTCAGTGTGTGTGTTCATGGTTGTGAGTGACTAGGTGGAGATTGCCCCTTCCAGGGGGGCAAAGTGGCACATTAAAGCAGAGGAGCTTCCAGAGAGTGCAGGATAAGCAGGAGGTGGAGAGGAAGAGGGCACAGAGCTTGGGAAGCTGCAGCTCAACAGAGAAACCTGAGATCAAGGAGCCCTGACAGGATCAAGAAGCAGCCAGCAAATTCTCAAACAGGGTAGAAAGAAAGTTGGCTAGAAGTAAGGAGTCTGCAAGGGCTAGAGTGCAATGTGGGGGTTATAAATAAACCCTTTGTATTCCTGTTAATTTGAATTCCTATTTAAGTCCTGCCTTGGTCATTTTCAGTTAAAAGAGTTTAGGGTGGTTTAAAACAACCTGCTTTAAAAGTTCCAATTGGTTAATGATGGTCTGATCTTTTTAGTATGTCTTGGAAGAGCTCTTCTGATAGAAGCTATACAGATCTTCTGATCTGCAGATAGTAGATATGGCTAAGGCAGAATAAGATCTAGTGGTTAGAAGTTGGAGCTGGGTAAAGTCAGGCTGGAAACATGCATTTCTATCAGTGTACATAATGAACCTTTGCTCAAATGTTGTCGAGATACGATGGATTCGTTGGTTTGAGTGTTTAAAACAGCCTTGGTTGTCCATCTTGATGTCTGGCTCCTTGTGAGCCAGAAGCTGTAGGGATGTATCCTAGGAATCATTCAGTAAAGTTTTGGCTGTGTTTGTGTGGGTGCCTGCACAAGATCATAAAAGAATGAGAATGCGTATATAATAGTATTGTTATTATAATCATTACTATAATCAGACTTGTAATTATTAAATAATATGAGTTTGGGTCTGTTGACTCATATTTCTTCTCACACTTTACTCCTGATGAGGTAAGTCACTGATGAAAATGCTACTCCTTAACCATTGAGAGTTGGATTGTGCACTGATGATCTGAGTTATAGAAAATACTTTCTGTTTAGAAGCAGCAGGGAGCTCTGCAGCAGCATGTTGCTGCTTTTGGAAAACTTGGGACTCTCAGTGCAGGAAAAATACTAGTTTACCCCCTTGTACTCTAGTCTGGTCGTTAGCCCAAAGACTCTTTCAGAGCTTAGAACAAAAAAAAACCCCAAATACATATACAGGATGATAGATGCCTGGGCAGTAGGATAAAGGAGTGGTTATTTCTATAGAAAGTAATCTAACTGAATAGTTTGGACCTTGATTTGCTCAATGATACTGACTTTACTATCTGTTGCAGAGTATAATTTTGTGTTGCCCAAGTGCCCTTGTGTGGCATTACTCATTGACCGACAGCAGGATAAAGACTGGCTCTCCACTGGACCACCTGCCTATAGCCCCATCCAACTTGCCCATGCCAGGGGGGAATTCAGCCTTTACACAGCAGGTGAGCAACCTTCTAAAAAGAGAGCTCTTGTGGTCCAGGAGAATACCTATATCTTAGCTCTTTCAGGATTTTCTTTTCATGTTATGTGATAAGCAGAACTGGAGGTGCTGTCTCACTCCCAAGGAATTAACTGCTCCCATTCTGCTATAAGCAAGACAGTGATGTCCTTGGAAGATGGGCATAATCTAACCTTGAGTAGAACTATTGTTGTGCTCTTTGTTTTCTGATAGTTTTGTATGTAGGACTTCTAAAGCATCCTTTTGTATATTTACACAAGTTCATTGCTTTTAGGTTCGGGCAAAGCTTCGTGAAATTGAGCAGCAGATCAAGGAACGTGGCCAGGCTGTGGAGGTTCGCTGGTCGTTTGACAAGTGCCAGGAAACCACAGCAGGTAACTTGCTGTAGGTTAAAGTTTCTCTCCCCCTGTTTCATGTGTTACCCTGAGAAACTTCCTGTCTGGCTGTTTTCTTTGATTTTTCCTGTTTGCTGCCATTGGTGTTTACTGTCAGCAGTGGGAAAAAAAACAAATGGCTCTTTGTCTATGCAGTGCAAAATCTTGTGTGGGTCTGTTTCCCCAGGTGTAGGGGGAGTTTTTGTTACTGGAAGCTGGAAATGTGTACCAGAGAAATATACTCTTGTATATGTGCCATGTTCTGGTGCTTTCCCCTAATATCTGCTGTTGGCTGCTGAGAGAGTCAGGATACTTGGAGCCTTGCCTGACTGGTACAGCTTTCCTTAGGCAGCATTTCCTCAGCAATGAGCTCGCAGAAACTTGAGCAAAAAGTCTGTTGTATCAGTTGCCAGATACGCATTTCTCTTCTCTGTTCTCTTCTAGGTTTCACTATTGGCCGTGTCTTGCACACTTTAGAAGTTCTGGACAGTCACAGCTTTGAAAGATCTGACTTCAGCAACTCTTTGGATTCCTTGTATAACAGGATATTTGGGCTGGGTCCAACCAAAGACAGTCATGAGGTGCCTTGGGACTTTGCTGCTGGGCCCTGATCTTGGATGTGGCTATGTTCTTGTTTACATTCCAGTTACTATCCTGTGTCTGCCTGGCTAGGTAGTGGCCTTTGGCCAAGAGATGTGATCTCCACTGAAAAGGATTTTGTACAGCCTTAAGCTAGGGAGGTACTAAAGTGAGAATGGGGAGTCTGTGCTCTAGAAAGTTTATGATAACAAATATGTGTAAGCTTGAGAGAATCCACATGGCTAGCTGAGGAGAGTCTCCTGATGGAAGACATCAGTCCAGATAGCAGATTGATGATAAAGAGATGTTACATGTCTGAGAAAAGTAAATGCTAGCCTTGTCAAATTCTGGGCAGGCAGCTGCTTCCTGGGAGTCTGGGAGTTCACAGTTCAAGTTCCTCTTAGTCTGGGAGGTGACATGTTTGTGATGTGTAGGACCATAGTGCAACCAATACTGCGTTGGTTTCTGGAAGTCAGCTGCAGGACTGGTAGTTTGCATACTTTGTATAATGCTGTTGAGAAGCTGTGTTTCACTCTGCTAAGATTGGCACTCCATAGATGTGCTGATCAAAGAGAGATGCTTTTCTGAAGCAAAGCCAGCCTGGAGATTTGTCAAGGGTTGTGGATCACCTCATGTTGCAAAGTGGAGATAAAGCAGGAAGGCTCTAGCTTGACATCTCTTCTCCATGTTAGGAAGAGGGAGAACGTAGTAGTCTTCAGGCTGTGCTATACTGGAAGTAGACTCACTGATATATCCAGCCCAAGGCCTTAGGACTTCTCACCTCTTTTGTTTGGCTCAAGTTCTCACTGTAGTGTTTGTATCTCAACAGATCTCCCCAGATGATGATGCAGTGGTGGCCTTGCTCTGCGAGTGGGCTGTCAGCTATAAGCGCTCTGGACGCCACAGGGCTATGGTTGTGGCCAAACTTCTGGAGAAGCGTCAAGCAGAGATAGAGGCTGAGGTAAGTCCTTATTCCCGGAAGGCTAGCAGCAGTAAAGGAGAGCAGAGGTTACCTAACTACACTTATCAAACTGTTACACCGAAAGGCAAAGGCTGATTGGTGCAATGTCTCTTAACACTGGTGCTGTTAATTATGGCATTTGCTCTGTCTAACCCAAAGGTCATAAATGAACCTGCGGGATGGTTTGTATCCCATTTCTTGGATGTGTTTGAAGACAGGTGATTGCAGTGTGAAAGTACTGGCATACGTGGAAACTGAAGTAGCTTACAGAAACCTGCGTGGTGGCTTTCCTATAAGTGCAAGATAGGAAAATTCTCTTGCGGGTTTCTTTTTTGATTTTATAGATAGTGAGTTTCTGCTCTGTGACAGCATCGGTACTGTTTTCTTTTTTTCATAGAGGTGTGGGGACTCCGAAGTCGTGGATGAGAAGGGCTCCATCTCCTCAGGCTCTCTCTCAGCAGCCAGTGCTCCTGTCTTTCAGGATGTCCTTATGCAGTTCCTTGACACTCAAGCTCCTATGCTAAGTATGTAATAAGAACTTGTGATCTCCGGTTTCAAAGCTTACAGGAGAGGGAAAGCTAGAATTCGTGTGCTATTCTCTTGTGTTTCAGTCTTGGATTTACCTAAATTATCTCTCTGGCTTCGTTGTGATCCAGAGCATACCTTGGAGAGGGAGGGAAAGCAGCCTGAAGGGCCAGGTGACAGAAAGATAATGCAGAAGCACTTCTCTTAACAGAGTGTTGGCCAAGAATAAATGAGAATAGCCTAATTGGGAATTAATTCAGGCTGAGAACTAGAGTGAGGTTTCTAACTAGTAAGTAACAAAACTGGAATAGTCTCTCAGTGGAAGCACTGCCAGCAGATGAATGAGAACAGGATACAGCTCTGAATGATGTAGGAAACTGTTTGTACACCCAGGAAAGGCGCTTCCAGACTGAAGTCCTATGCCTCCAGTCTGTGAGACTAACTGGAGAGCTTTTGACTGACTTAACCACCCCCTGTTGAAACTGGACTTTCTGTTTTTAGTCCCTGCTGTAATCTCAGAACTGTGTATCAGTGGCTTACTGTGTTGAGATCTCTGGAAGCACTTTCTCCAGCCCTAGGTTAGGTGGCTGATGTTGCTTAGAGTGTTGCAGAACAACTCTGGTAACCCTGACTGTCTGTGCTGTCCTTTCAGCTGATCCTGGGAAGGAAAATGAGAAGGTGGAGTTTTTTAACCTTGTGCTGCTGTTCTGTGAGCTAATCCGACATGATGTCTTCTCTCACAACATCTACATGTGCACGCTCATCTCCCGGGGTGATCTTGCGATGGATTCTCATGGGCCTCGCCCACCGTCGCCCTTCGATGACCCTGCTGAGGAGCATGATAGGAAGGAGACAGAGGGAAACAGTGGCATCAAGCTAGAGGTGAGAGCACAAGCACCATGGCCCTCCTGTACATGTCCCCATGTTGTGCTTGCCCATTTTTACTGGCTTTGCAGCCTCCTTGCTGGAGGATGCACTAGTGACTCCAGTGACTCAAGCTTCTCCTTCCCCCAATCTATTCCTTAGCATTTCAGTTTCAGAAGTAGAAGGCTGTGTTGTAAGTGGCTGGAAAGGGCCTGCAGAATGTAAAGGGCTAGTTAGGAAAATCTTGCTCTGCTTGGAGCAGAGCAGCTTATCATGAGGTGCTGTGTGAGGTCTGTCCATGATGTTTGCAATGTATGCAGCTTCAACTTGCCAGGCACCATAGGTGTGTTGGCATATTGCTCTCACTGTCCAACATGGGCATTGAGTGCTGTAGTAAACAAATATTCTCTTGTTCCCTGGTGCATCACTGAGATGTAAAGCTGCTCTGTCGTTCCCAGGACACAGGTCTTTCTGAGCCCATGGACATCGACCACAACTCCAGCATGCTCTTTGATGACATGGAGAAGACAGACTTTTCGGTATGTTCCTGCATTTTCTACCTGCTACTCAGTAAGTAGGTCAGTATGTTTGAGTGGGTCCAGGGACAGCAAGTGCCTCGCTTTTGTGTGAGTACTCCCTCTCTACTGTAGAGCCAGTATGCTGGAAGTGGCTGGGTTGTAAGGCAGATGACGCTGTAGAAAGGTCCATATAACCTGTTAGTGTGGGTGGAGGTCCATCAGAGTAAAGTGAGTCCCAGTCACTCCTGGAGTCTCTTGTGCTCAGGGTGTTTGGGCAGGATAGGAAGTGGGCTGCTTGGAAGTGGATGGGAAATGTATGACTGTGATAGCCCCAGAAGATTGGGAGTGGCCAGTTACCTTTGGCAGAGATTTTCTTGATCACCTCGGAGAAGACAGAGGTCTACTATCATTGTACTGTGTGGCCTTCAGTACTTCTTCAGTTTTACAGTTCTTGTGGGCATAGTTAATGGTTGCAGAATGCTTTGAAGCACTTAGTAATAAAAATAATTTGTGGTAGTTGAAAAATCCCTGAGTACCTACCTTATTTCAGCCATTTCTGACCTTTCAAGGTACATGTTAGGCAGGTGTGATGTGCAGAGCTGTGTGGCTTTCACATGGCTTTCCCAGGATCCTCGCTTGTTCTGTGAAGGTGGTTGTTCCCAAAATCCTAAGTCATGGTTATTTATCTCCTGTTGGTTTTAGCTCAATATGCAGTATGGACCAGAAGTGGAAATGGGAACAGTGTCTTAGCAAATTGGCTTTGTCATTACCGTAAGAGCTGACTGTTTCTCCAGCCTTCTCTCTCCTGCTCCTTTTTAGGCCTGAGCAGTACCTTCCTGCAGCCATTTTCACTGTTGCATGACCATGTTCTTTAACTACCTTTTCTTGTTCTTATGTCTGCATAGATGTTTTCTCCTCCAATGCATTGTGAATCAAAAGCCAGCCCTTCCCCTGAGAAACCAGATCCTGAAAAAGAAGGAAAGTCTCTAATGAAGGATAAGTCTGTGGAAGGAATGCTAGCATCCCTCTATGACCAGCCTCGGCATATCCAGTATGCAACACATTTTCCTATTCCTCAGGTATGGGACCTGCTCATAACTGCTCCCTTGCTGCTGCCTTGTGCTCTGGTCATGAGGCCTCTGTGTTCCTCTGCAGCACTGCTATGGGTGCATAAGGAGCAGTCATGCTTTCCTGCATTGCTGCAGGAGGTGATCTATTTAAGGTGTCTCCTTGCTTACTCCCAGAGCAACTTCTGAGATGAAGTTTCCTTTTCTTTTAAGAAATCCAGATGTGAAACAAGATGAAAGTATTCAGCCTCATAGTTGCTAATACAGCTGTCTCTTTTGGTTCCCTAGGAAGAGTCATGCAGTCATGAGTGTAACCAACGGCTGGTAGTTCTTTTTGGGGTTGGAAAACAACGGGATGATGCTCGGCATACAATCAAGAAAATAACCAAAGACATTCTAAAAGTCTTAAACAGAAAGAGCACTGCAGAGACAGGTTAGTAGAGCTTGAGCCACTCCTTTCTGAAGTAGGAGTGTCTTTCCAGTTGGCTGGCTTCTTTGGAGTCTCACGGTGAAAAGATTATATAAAATCTACAGTGCCTGGTAAGCTGTATCAGTCACTGGGAGTCTGGATGGTGCTCTGTTCCCAAACATACTAACCAGCAAGTAAGGTGACTGGTTTCCTGCTGACAATATCTGTTTATTGAACTTTTCTTCAGAAGAGGATTAAGTCATACCAGGTTCAGAGTGAGACCCTCACCAAAACTTGGGCTTTTCAAATTTTATTTTCTTTAGTTTTTGCATTTAGATCCTTGCACAAGAAGGAAAGAGGACTTTGCCTGTGTGTATTTGGCAAAGACCTTGATTAAGTATAGCATGCTGTTATGCTTGGGGCATGTGCTAAATGCATAGGATGGGAGATTTGGATAGCTCTATCAAAATCAATAGAAAGCCTCTGACTTCCAGCAGCTGAGAATCTAGCTACACTTTTTTTTTCCCTTCTCTTAGTCTGATTCCTGAAATGCAATTTGAATGTAGTAGAAAGATGATTATTTAAAAGATGGGGTGCTCTGACAGAAAAATTTTGAGGCTGAACGTCTCCAATCCAGAACATCTCTTTTTATCAGGGAATCAGGGTACCCCTGAATTGAGAAAGTATTTTCCCCCTCCAAGGAGTACCTTCAGTTGGGATAAACTAGATATAACCCTACTGTCATTCTTGGGTTAGGAATTCTTTCCTCAGCAGTTTATTATTTTGAATTCAAGATGGTCCTGATCAGCATAAGGTCTGGGACTCATGCTTTTTACCTGTGCTGCATGGCAGGGGCTGGTCTTGCTGAGGGACTGGCAGGTGCTGATGGCTGATGTCTACTTCTCCTCTGGTGAGGAAGGTAGCCGGATACTGTTTTCTGACTGTTCCAACTTTGGTAGGTGGAGAGGAAGGCCAGAAGAGGAAAAAGAGCAAGCCAGAAGCATTCCCAACAGCTGAAGATATCTTTGCAAAGTTCCAGCACCTTTCTCACTTTGATCAGCACCAAGTCACGTCTCAGGTACGAAACTTTCCAGGCTGCTGTCCTTCTTGGGCTCTGACTGGGTCCCTTTGTGTACTGAGAGCAGCTTCCTGGAGGGAAAGGGAGATGAACCTGCTGAGGGACTTCTGCAAGGGCAGATAGTACTGTGTGTCACCTTGCACTTGCAGGTATCTCGCAACGTCTTGGAACAGATCACCAGCTTTGCCTTGGGAATGTCATACCACCTGCCTCTGGTACAGCACGTGCAGTTCATATTTGACTTGATGGAGTATTCTCTCAATATCAGTGGTCTTATTGACTTTGCGATCCAGGTAAGTGCAGTGTGCTCAGATGCTTCCTGGGGAGGGGTTCATCAGCCTGAAAGGCAGCAGAGCTGTGCAGCGATAGTTGGGCTGCTCCTGCGATCACTGGTGACCCTCTGACCTGTGTCATGGAGGTGGTCTGATTAAGAGGCCATTGTGATACTCCTGGGCTGCAGCTGTTAAGAATAGGTTGTCTGTGGCAAATAGTCTGAAATGTTGTGTTGTGAGCATTATTCTTCCAGACGCTTCAGGGTTGTCTCCAAAGGGCTTACGTTGCATCTCTGTCCCTGGCTGCAGCAAGGCCTTGTTCGGAGCGAGAAGGGGATCGTCTGTCTGTGGCAGCTCTCCCACCTCGCTTCCCTGGAAGGATCCTTGCAGCATGGCAGCACAGGCTGCCTTCTGGATTCTACTCAAATCCTGTTGCTGTTTCTGCAGCCTGTGCCAGGTGTCTCTCGAAGCCTTGCTCTGATTGCTCATGGAATTGAGGCTTTTAGCTTTAAAAAGGGAGCTGAGTGAGATACATGTAGGACAGAATTACTAAACAAGCTGTCTGCTACTGTCTGTGGCCATATCCCAGTTACTCTCTGATAGCCAAGCACTGACAGCCTCTTGTGCTGCCTGAGTGAAACATTATGCCCAAGTATGGCTCACCAACTGTTCCAGGGGTACATCACTAGGCAGTCCCTTTCCTGGCAGGTCCTATAGGCTGTGGTATGATGTGCCTGCTCCATTTCTGACCATACCTTACCCCTGTGGCTGTTGAAGGGTTTTTCTGTCATTGGGTGCAGTTGCTGAATGAACTGAGCGTGGTGGAGGCAGAACTGCTGTTGAAATCCTCCGACCTTGTTGGCAGCTACACCACCAGCTTGTGCCTGTGCATCGTGGCTGTGCTGCGACACTACCATTCCTGCCTTATACTGAACCAGGACCAGATGGCTCAGGTCTTCGAAGGGTAAGGGACTCTTCCCCTCACTGTATGGAAGGGAGCAGTGTATCTTCTGGGAGCTTGTGAGGCCCAGGGCTATATCTATGTCCTTCTTAAAAGGCAACAACTTTGTGCCTGAGAGTTCAGCTCACAGAATTTGTGGGAGATGGGATATGTTACCTAGTGGGTACTGTTACTGTAAGCTCAGGAAGATATCTATGGAATGACATTATTCCTTCAGATTTTCTTTTTGCATTGCTGCAGCATTTTTTTTTGTCTCTGTACAGTCTGTGTGGGGTGGTGAAACATGGCATGAACCGCTCAGATGGCTCCTCGGCAGAGCGCTGTATCCTGGCCTATCTCTACGACTTGTATACCTCCTGCAGCCACCTCAAGAGTAAATTTGGGGAACTCTTTAGGTGAGTCTGAAGTAGGTGGAATGCAGTGGGTGCTGCCAGGATAGCATCTTGGCTTAAGCTTTGCTTGTGGTCTTGTTTGATGGGATTGTCCCTGAGATCCTCTCCCTGGGGAACTGAAGTCCTGGGAGCAGTACCTGTTTCACAGGCAGTAATGGCCCAGTGTATAATCTTGATTCTTAGATCGGTTTTGGTAAAACAACTCCCTTAGCAGCTCAGAGACAGAGTCCACGGATTTACCTGGCTTTTTGCTTACGTGATCCTGTGAAGGGGTAATTCTCCTGACAGCTCTGTTTCCTGGTACAGTGCTTCATTTTGTCTTCGCTGGCAGCCTGTGCTCCCTCTGTGTTTCCAGCTCAGGCATGCTGTAGGGAGGTCTAACCATCAGTGTTACCCCTGCACAGAGACTGTGAGAGTGGCTTGTGCCGTGGTGTCAGCAGGCTAAACTCCTGGCTGCTGAGAGCCTTTGAAGTCTGAACTGGACTGAATTGAACTCTGGACTGAATTGAGAGCAAGAGGCAGTGCTGTGGTCACAGGTGCACTGGAGTACTTTGAAGGAGTCATCACATATACGGAAATGAGAAACCTGATATTAGTCAAACTGAATTCTCAAAAGCTGTTCAGCAAGGCTTTAAAGTAAATGGCCACAGATCACAGAATCACAGAAGAATAGCCTTGGCTGGAAAAGACCTCTAAGATCATCAAGTCCAACCATTAACATAGATGAAAGGGAATAGCAGGCAAACAGGTTTGCCTCTAGCAGGCAAACAATAGGTTAGAGGTGGAGACAGGGAGTGGGAAGGAGTTTGTGTTTTGAGCATGATCCCTCCCTGAGGAGTCTCATAGGGCTCTGGTGGTGCTTGTGCCATTCTGTGCATTGGAAGCTGTACGAATGGTGACATCAAAACCTTTCATATGACTGTTATTGAGCATATAACAATAGAAGTTGGCTGCAGATTGTTGTAGTGATGCTGACCAGTTGATAAACTGGCAGGTTTAGTGTTGTTAAACATAATTCACATAGGATTGTCCTTGTTCCCTCCCAAACTGTGTAGCAATGGATATATACTACCAGCTCAATAAAGGATCTTTGAGCTGTAACAGATACATAATTAAAAATGTCATCATAGTGTTCAGTAACAGTCAAAAAGCAAATTAAATCTAGAATCATAGAATGACTTGGGTTGGAAGGGACCTTAAAGATAATCTCATTCCACCCCCCTTCCGTGGGCAGGGACACCTCCCACCAGACCAGGTTGCTCAAGGCCCCATCCAGCCTGGCCTGGAACACTGCCAGGGAGGGGGCAGCCACAGCTTCTCTGGGCAACCTGTTCCAGTGTCTTGCAACCCTCACAGTAAAGAATTTCTTTCTCATATCTAATATAAATCCACCCTCTTCCAGTTTAAAACTGTTACCCCTCATCCTATCACTCCACGCCCTTGTAAAATGTCCCTCCCCAGCTTTCTTGTCAGCCCCTTCAGGCACTGGAAGGTGCTCTAAGGTCTCCCTGGAGCCTTCTCTTCTCCAGACTGAACAACCCCAACTCCCTCAGCCTGTCCCCGTAGCAGAGGTGCTCCAGCCCTCGGATCATCTTTGTGGCTTGCTCTGGACTTGCTCCAACAAGTTTGTGCCCTTATGTTGGGGGCCTCAGAGCTGAACACAGCACTGCAGGGAGGGGTCTACCAGAGCAGAAGAGGGGCAGAATCCACCCCCTTGACCTGCTGGCCACAATTCTTTTGATGCAGCTCAGGACACCGTTGGCTTTCTGGGTTGTGAGCGCACATTGCCGGCTCATGTTGAGCTTCTCATCAACCAATACCCCCGAGTCCTTCTCCTCAGAGCTGCTCTCTCTCCATTCTGTGCCCAGCCTGTACTTGTGCTTGGGATTGCCCTGACCCAGGTGCAGGACCTTGCACTTGGCCTTGTTGAACTTCATGAGGTTTGCACAGACCCACCATGTTAGGTACTGTTTAGAAAGGAGCAGAGAACAGACCAGACCATTTAAGTCATGGTACCACTGTGCCTTGTGGTTTGGGGCAGCACACTCCAAAAAGCATCTAGTGGAGTTAGGCCCAAAGGAGGGTGACTGGATAGATGATGAGAGGTTTGGAATGACTCACTTAAGAGGAACTGAATCTCCTCCCCACAGAAGAAGGGGAAATGATAAAAGTCTGTAAAGTTCTGGTTGATATGGAAAATATGGAACACTCAGTTTATGCCTTCAATACAAGCACAAAAATGAATGAATAGAAAATAACAAGTGATAGGTGCAGAACAAAAGAGTAAACTTAATAGTTCTCATAGTTAACATAGAACTCATTCCATGTTTTGAACATCAAAAATCTACTGGATTCAGAAGCAGGTGGACAAATTGGCAGGAGGAAAATCTGTTGAGGAGAGCATTATCTTTAACTCTGAAAATCTGTGAGCCCAAGTTGCAGCAGGGTGGGGAAGGATGCTGGAGCAGTATTGCCTGCCTTGCTCTTAAACTCTTCTCTGGGCATCAGCTGTTCTGACATCAAAGGCTGAGGTAGGTGTTTCCCTGATCTGACCTGCAATAGCCATTGCAGACATGCTGGGTTCGCTGAGCCCACAGGTAACTCCTAGGTGCTTCTGCAGTGATGCACCAGCCTCACTCTTATGGAAGAGTCTTTGTTGATCTTGAGTTTCCCCATGTTCTCACCCAAGGAGGACTTGTCTTGCACAGGATTGCTTTGCTTATCAGAGTTCAGTGGAAGCTTAGTTTTGTGTATTTCTGATCTCTCTTTCCTGTCCTGTTTAGTGACTTCTGCTCCAAGGTAAAGAACACAATCTACTGCAACGTTGAGCCATCTGACTCCAACATGCTGTGGGAACCAGAGTTCATGATTGACACTATTGAAAATCCATCTGCACATAACTTTACATACACCAACCTAGGCAAGAGCCTCAATGAAAACCCGGCCAACCGCTACAGTTTTGTCTGTAACGCACTTATGCATGTGTGTGTGGGACACCATGATCCAGACAGGTGAGAGGCAGAACTTTCATGGTTCTACTGAGACAGTAAAATCTATAAGTGAGGGTAAGAAAGCCAGTAGCCATTCCTTAGCTGTTTTGGGGTGTGAGGGAGAAGGAGCCAAGGCTCCATGGCGTGCATGAGTAGGAAAGTTGACCCTCTGCTTTTTTCATGATTTATTTCACAGGGTGAACGACATTGCTATCCTGTGTGCTGAGCTAACTGGCTACTGCAAGTCTCTGAGCGCCGAGTGGCTGGGTGTGCTCAAAGCTTTGTGCTGTTCCTCCAATAATGGAACCTGTGGCTTCAATGATCTCCTCTGCAATGTTGATGCAAGTGCAAACATTCAAAAGGGGAAAAGGAATTGAAGCAGGAGTGGAGGGATCCTGTGGGAGAAGGCAGAAATGAACAAGGGATGGAGGCTTTGTCTTCTGAGGACAGGGGAAAGGCTTTGAATACCGGGGCTACCTTTTGGTGTTTGCAGCCTGGGCTGATCATGGACATTGACCTGGGGTTATGGGCCCTTCTACCCCCCAGCTCCTAGGCAAGCTGAGGAATTGCTGACTCAGGGAATGAGGCAGAGGCTGTTGTGATCACTGGCTGATCTCCTCTCTTCCAGGTCAGTGACTTATCTTTCCATGATTCCTTGGCCACCTTTGTTGCCATTCTCATTGCCCGGCAGTGCTTGCTGCTGGAGGACCTGATTCGCTGTGCTGCTATCCCCTCACTCCTCAATGCTGGTAAGTGCATTGCTGCAGAAAGCTGGTCTTAGTTTCAGTTCTGGCCCAAAGGCCTGTGCTTAACAGATACTGTGTGAAGCATGCCTCCAATACTTCTTTTGTAGTATAGTACTTAAGAATTGAACATTTTGCTTTAGAGGGTTTGTGGCCATGTGGTTTCTATCCAAAACTGTTTGTGCTAAGGTTTTGCAATGTCTCGCTCTCTGGAATTTGTGTGCAAGCTGAAATAAGTACGGAGAGGTGTTATCAGCCACACTGTCTGACCAGTGTACTCGGCTCTGAACTCCAGCAGTACACCTCTAGCTGTTGATAGGATGCAGCTTTTGGCTAGAGCAGCTAGCTGACCAGTTGGGTCACTCTGCCTTTACTCTGCCACCAGCCTTCCCAGCTTTGCTTTGGGGATTGCAGCATCCAGTATCTTGACAGGAGGAAGCTGGGAAGATGGAGCAAGCAGAATGTAGTACATGTCATTTGGGTTACTGATGGATTTGCTCATTTGCATGTTAATTGCTGCACATGCTCCATATTTGTAAATACAATAAGGCTGTTGCAGCTTTTCAACTGACTGCTCCAGGGCACTGTACTGTGAATAGCTTTTGGATTGAGAGTCAGTTGTTCCAGTGCTTAAGAAATCTCAGTTGACTGTTTTCTTTACATAGCCTGCAGTGAACAGGACTCGGAACCAGGAGCACGTCTGACCTGCCGGATTTTACTCCATCTGTTTAAGACTCCACAGCTGAATCCATGCCAGCAAGATGGCAGTAAGTGAATGAAAGTAGAGCTGTTGTTTTTTTGTGAAACTACTGAGGCTGTTGCACCACAAGAAAAGATACTGGACCCTATGATTAGAGATCATGCTTTGCTTTGAATAAAGCAGGTGAAGCCTGATACACTGCTTTCTGCAGAGGACAAAGAACAATATCCCTCCTTTTATGTCACTCCATGGTAGCCAAGCAGGTTGGGGAGGTGGCAGGAAACCAGCCAGTAGAGGTGGCCCTGCCCTCACTAAGCCACTAGAGTAATGATCATTTCTTTTTTTATGTCTAGAGCTTTGTATAGCCTCTTAATTTGGTTCCAGAAGCTGCTATTTTACAGCACTCTCGTTTTGTCTGATGATGGAAGCAGTCCAGAAATCTCTGTTCTTGGCTCCCCATCAGTATCCTGATAGCTCAGATCTCTAAACCCAGCCTGTATTCTAGGTTAGGGTACTGCTGGAGCTTGGGGTTCATGACACAGGCAGTGCTCCCCATTTGGATTTCGTGGTTCAGTTGTCACAGTGTGATTTGCACTATGCTTCACGAAACTTAATTAAATTGACCCCATGTTACAGCTGGGGAAAGCACTAGCCTCAGGATTCTCTGAGCTGGTTCTACAGTACAGGCAGGCACATAATTCAAGTGGCTGTGGAGCCTGTGCCTGTCTTTTGCTGAGTGTTGCCCTTCCCCATTGTCCTCTTTTCAGACAAACCCACGGTGGGAATCCGCTCTTCCTGTGACCGTCACTTACTGGCAGCTTCCCAGAATCGTATTGTGGACGGAGCAGTCTTTGCAGTGCTGAAGGCTGTCTTTGTTCTGGGTGTGTACCTATGTTACCCTGACCTGTAAGAATGTTTTTAGGGGGGTGAGACACTGTGTTGCATGTGTTGGCTGTAGAGAAGGTCAGAGGAGATCTGTTTTGGTGGATATGTGGCTTGTGTGAAGCCCTTTGCTTGAGCTTTAAACATGCTTTGTATCTCTTAGCTGCAGAGAGGTCACTGACTGCAGAGTTTATAAAAGCTCAAGATGTTTTGTTGGTCAGGCTTTGGGTTTAGCATTGATGATTGTGACACTTGTGCTTTCTTTGTAGGAGATGCAGAACTGAAAGGCTCTGGCTTTTCCCACCCTGGAGGTGTCGATGATCTCATGGATGATGAGCTGGGCACCAGGAAAGCTGGTGGTCGGGTAGTAACTGTAGAAACAGCTAGCTTGGATATTTATGCCAAGTATGTACTAAGGAGTATATGTCAACAGGTGAGTCTGTCCCGTCTCTAGGTTTGTCCTTATCCCTTCTGCAGACAGATACATCCCATATGACTTTGCAGACAGGGTTTGGCAGGTATTTCTCTGAAAGCTCAATAAAGAACCTGCGGTGGTTTTGCCACCTGATGGCACTAAGGACCACTCACTGTTAATGAAAACTGGAGAGGCAAACAGTTGTCCAGAACTAGGTGTTGCAGGATGCAGGGAGTGCACATCCCCTTTGCTTTGGCAACAGCACAGGGCTCATGTCCAAAGAGGGGAGTGCTGGGAGTGGTTTGCGGAGATGTGTGCTGGAGGCAAAGAAGGTAAGTATGAGAAAGACAGCATGCTGAAGTGATAAATGGTGCCTTTCAGAATGCAGCTCAAGTGTTGCTTGCAGCTAGGCTGTTCATGTATCCCTGGGCTTTGCAGTGCCCTATTCAGTTAATTAAAGGAGCAACAATAAAAATCTTTAGCTTAGCCTAATCTGACAGCGCCAGTATTTCTGTTCCTTTGTGGAAAATTGACACTTGAGGAACTGAAACCTGGCTAATAAGGTACCTAGTTGCAGAGTGGAGTGACTTACCACTAGTGTATGAAAATGGGTGTTGAAGGCTGTCCTTGGACTTGGTTGCAAATTTATTCTGTCAACAGGAAAGGTGCAGAGTTACAATTTGAAACTTGCATTCCATGTTCCAATTTGAAACCTGTATTCTGAATTACTAATGTGTAAACACAACACATTACTGCTGTGTTGCCATTATGCTTTGTGATGCTTTTGTTTGTTACTTGGCTGACTATATAGGAATGTTACAAGCCTGTCAATGAAGAATTGGAGCCATGTATTTATGAGCATAAGTTCAATATAGTTGGTGTTACTGAAACCTGACTGTAACATTGACAGAAGTATATATTCCCTTGCTGGTCCCAATCTATTGGGAAGGACTCACAATATGTAGAAAGTATGTGTGTGTAACAGGAGGGAGCAGCAGTGTGAGGTGTCACTGCTCATTGTGGCAGCACTGGTTGTGTAGGAGTGAGCATTCGGATAGACACCAGTGGGTACAACCAAAGTGTGCCAGGGTTCCTGCAGCTGTAAAGGGCTGGTAAAATGATGTGTGTAATATTAGCACCTCCAATGTGAGTGGTGGATGCTGCAAAGCTCCCACTATCACTTCTGAAATGTCTGTACAAAGCCTTAAACTGTAGGCTGTGATTTCTCAGACTCAGAAAATGTTGCATCTCATATTCAGGTGTATATTTTGTAATAGACTTCATCATGGGGAAAAGGAGCAGGTTATAGAATTAAGCTAAAGATTTCCTAGGTGCAAATGATTATGATGTAGTTGCTGCTCTGCCCTTTACCCTGTTTAAATTAATAAATGTAATTGTGACTGGCCTTTTGAAAAGGTTAATTTCATAGAGTTGTGATAAACCACAGTGGGAACCAAAAGGGAGGCTGAAACAAAGGTGCTAACCTGAACCTGGTGATTGGGATGGCAGAGTTGTCCACAGTGCTTGGAGAATGTGTTCATAGTGCTCTCCTGTGAAGAGGCAGATGAAGGGCTCTGTTGGGGTAATACAAAGCCTGCGGAGGTGGCTGTTTTGTAAAGAAATGTTTCAGAGAGAGAGAGGGGCTAGAAGTCCCTCAAGGTTACAGGTGGTAGTTGACTTCTTAGTTATTTGTGAGGTTATACCAATAAAGTGGATCAGAGATGAAGTCTGAATTCTTGTAGAAAGCTGAGCAAGTGACAATAAAGGGTCTTCCCAAGCACAGGTGTATTACACGTGCAAGGAAGAGAAGTTTCAAGAGACTGTGCTGTAGTGGCACTGAAGGGGAGAAATGCAATAGGCATTAGAGAAATCACCAGTTCACATGTATTGGCAAAGTGGAAACTTGATCTGGGATGAAGTTGAAGATCTAGGCTGTGGTTTCACAAGAATTTCAAGCCAGAGATTTAGCCTTTCCAATCTCTGTGCTGTCCTTAATGCTGAGAGTGCTGCTGCTGCTGAGAGGGGCTGTTGCCAGCTTTCCAGGCTTAGCACCAGTGCTTCATGAACTGGATCCTCACCTCCTCCTCTGGTTGTTATTTCTCAGTAGAAGTGAGATCAGAGATCAGGCTTGCTCTGCAGCTGCAGAAGTGCTTATATAGCAGTCCTCTGCTTCTACAGCAGTCCTCTGTAAATTTTCATTTCATGAATTTGCCTAGTTGATTTTCAGTATGAAAAAATCCTGTAGTAACGAATTCTGCAGATTAACTGTAAATTGTGTGAAGAAATACCTACCTCATGTTTGTTCTGGAAACTGCTGCCTTTATCATACATTTAGGGACCACCAACTGAAATTGAGAGGCTGACAATAGTTTTCTGTCTAACTTCTCCTCATGATTTGTGCCTTTATAAATGGGTTGCATCTAGTCAATTGTTTCCCCTTTCAGGTTTTGAGAAGCAAAGTCATTGATTTTTACTAAGGATGGCAGTGTGTTTTCCGTCACTATTTGAGAATTAAGGGATATGCTTTTCCCTAAGACATGTTCTAGTTTAGCCTTAGCTGCAGCCCCAAATTATTTAATTTGGGACAGCTCCAGGGCTTTGTTGTGCAGGAAACAGACTAAATAATTTTGAGATCCCCTATGATCTTTTGAGCCCAGGCAACAGTGTTGATGGTAGCCTGGGCATGGCAGTGACTGTGCACTGTAAAGTCATACCAATATTTTATCAGAAGCAAGAGCAGCTACTGTGTTTCACCACTGCTGACTTGTCAAAGTTGATGTATCCTCTGTTGTGATTGCTGTGCTGTGCCTGATGCCTGCTGAGTCAGGATAGTACAGTTCATGAAAAGATTATCAGGCGTAACTGTGTACTAATAAGGTTTTTAAGAGTTTGGTGTGTTCCCTGCATCTCTGAGTTTGAAAGCAGGGGCGCTCGTTTGGAGTCAGGCATCAGTCTGGCTGTGGTGACTGGCTTTGTCTTGCAGGAGTGGGTAGGTGAGCGATGTCTGAAGTCCCTCTGTGAAGACAGCAATGACTTGCAGGATCCTGTCCTGAGCAGCACACAGGCCCAGAGGCTGATGCAGCTTATTTGTTATCCACACCGGCTGCTGGACAACGAGGAAGGAGAAAATCCTCAGCGGCAGAGGATTAAACGCATCTTACAGGTGCAGGCTTCCTGGCAGAACCTGAGTGTCCTAGTAATTGCCTAATGTAGTGTTAGAGTGGGGTTGTCCAAAATACAGACCTCTGAGGGGTCTGACACTCATTATCATGGGAACTGAGGGTGTGGGATGACATAGTTTGAACTGAGATGAGGACTTGTTTGAAGTATATGTGTGTGTGTTGCAGAATCTGGACCAGTGGACCATGAGGCAATCCTCGCTGGAGCTGCAGCTCATGATTAAGCAGACAGCAAACAATGTGAGTTTCTGCTTAGAGGGACCATACAGGGGGGTGTACTGCTGGTGGTGAGGTGATGGGGAGGCAACCTGGCAGAAGTGGGAATGGGGAGGAAGTAAACATAGAGGGAGTCAGGCCTGTGGAAGCCAAACATGAGAAGGATGTGATGAGTCCGAGACCTGGAGAGCAGCAACCGTGGGGAAACTGGCCAACTGGGTTTGTACTGAGTTGTTGTAACGTGCAAGCTCTGTCCGTGCGTGCTCTCAGAGAAGGACTTGGCTGTCTTTTCTTCCCTGTCTCCAGGAGATGAACTCCTTGTTAGAAAATATAGCCAAGGCCACCATTGAGGTATTCCAGCAGTCTGCAGAGACCAGCTCTGCTAGCTCTGCTGGCAATGGAGTCAACAATATCAGTAGCTCAGCAAGTGCTGCACCTGCCAGCAACAAATCCAAACCCATCCTCAGGTAGGTGTAGTCTCAGCGTGCAGCTGCCTTGTAGACAAGTCTTGAATCATCGATTGGATAGCAAACTGCTTTTCTCTCCTGTGCTGTCACAGCTCCCTGGAGAGATCAGGAGTGTGGCTGGTGGCCCCTCTGATTGCCAAGCTTCCAACCTCAGTGCAGGGCCACGTGCTGAAAGCTGCTGGAGAAGAGCTAGAGAAAGGACAGCATCTGGGGTCATCATCCCGCAAAGAGCGGGACCGCCAGAAGCAGAAGAGGTGAGTCCTGAGGAGAGGGCGGGCAGTGCTTGCTGTGCTGAACCCCAGCCTGGCAGTACAGCTCAATCTCTGTTCTCTCTGCAGCATGTCCCTCCTGAGCCAGCAGCCATTTCTGTCACTGGTGCTAACATGCTTGAAAGGACAGGATGAGCAGCGGGAAGGCCTCCTCACCTCTCTGTACAGTCAGGTCCAGCAGGTAGGTGTCTTACTTCTCCCTTTACTTTCCTCAAGGGCTTGTTCCTCCAGCAGGCAGGCTATTGGGCATGTCCTTGGGGATGTTGTCTGTCTGATTATGTGCTAAATAAGGCAAAGATCTTACCCTGCTTGGTACAGGGTGCTCAAGCTGACCGTCTCTGAGTCACTGGACAGTGGGCAGTACAAGGTGCTCCCTATAAATTTCAGCATACAGCTTGTGAGGTCTGTCCTCTCTTCTAAATTTCTTAGATTGTCACAAATTGGCGAGAAGACCAATACCAAGATGACTGCAAAGCCAAGCAGCTGATGCATGAGGCCCTGAAACTACGGCTGAATTTGGTGAGCAGTAGAAGAAAAATAACTTAACCATATGGGGTGAAGAGTTGTCTGCCTTTTTTCTTTTCATGGGAATGTGCACACACTGGAGGGGCTATGTATGTCCTGTGGCAAGGAAGTAGGAGAGAGGCTCATGCTGCTTCTAGGTCTTGAGCCCTGAGTGGGATAGGGTGCATGGGAAAACTCCCTTGCTCAATTTTGCCAGGATGAAATCCAGAGCCTTGGTCTCTGTTTTGGAGATGTGCCTTCCCATTTCAATGCTTTTGCAGTCCATAGCACTATTTCTTGCACCTGAGGTTTGTCTGGCTGAGTGCAGTCTCCTTTAGCTCTCAGTAGGAGTTGCTCTGGTTTAGGCTCCTTTCTCACTTTTAAATCTTAGTGTTTCTTTGTGGTGTCCTTGTGACTAAACTGCTTTTCTCTGCCAGGTGGGGGGAATGTTTGACACAGTTCAACGCAGTACACAGCAGACGACTGAATGGGCTGTGCTTCTCCTGGACATCATCAGCAGTGGCACTGTGGACATGCAGTCAAACAAGTAACTTTCTGGCTGTCTTCTGATCCATTCACTTCCCAAGGGAGGCAGTCATTAGCATGCCCCCTTTTCTCATGTGAGCTAGCTGTCTCTCTAAACGATCTGTCAGAAGTGCTGTGACAGCTGAAAAAGACTTTGGAGTAATAACAGGCTGCAACCTAGGTCCTAGTATCCAAGTGCACTCTGAGATATCCAGAGCAAACTTGGCTTTTCAGATGCAGGGAGATAAGCAGAGGAGAGCTGAGTCTGGACCTGATTTTTGTAGAAGCTGAATGGATAGACAGGAGGCCAGTCTTAATCTGTGATCCTGCACTTGACTCAGTTGTACACCCTGTGGTGTACAAGCAAAAGGAGGATTAGTGTGGGAGGTTAGTCTGAAGAGCTTTTGGCACTTCTGACTGTGGGTAGTACTCTCATCAGTCTAATGTTTGGTGTTACTGTGATGGCAGAGGCTTTATATCTGCTTCTGAGGTGATTTTGATCTTTGTGCTCTGACCAACAGCGAGCTCTTCACCACCGTGTTGGACATGCTGAGCGTTCTCATCAACGGCACCCTGGCTGCTGATATGTCCAGCATTTCTCAGGGCAGCATGGAGGAGAACAAGCGGGCATACATGAATCTTGTCAAGAAGCTCAGGGTGAGGGACACCAGGCCTTGTGTGGCAAGCAATGTGTGCTGTGTCGTGGTTGTCCAACTATGCAGATTTACCTGTGTCATGAATGATGCTTGTCCTGTTGCTGCTGCTTAGATGAAGCAGTGAGGGTGGCCCCAGTGGCTCTGTAGGGCTGGAGGGTGCAAAGGTGAGAGGTAATGCTGGGATGGAGGTTGACACCAGAAAAGGCACAGGTGGACTTTGGATGATTTTTCCTGAGTGATTCTTCAAGTCTTCTCTATTCCTCTTGTGCAGAAAGAGCTGGGGGACCGGCAGTCTGACAGCCTGGAGAAGGTGCGACAGCTACTGCCACTTCCCAAGCAGACCCGAGATGTCATCACGTGTGAACCTCAGGGATCCCTCATTGACACCAAGGGCAATAAAATAGCCGGATTTGACTCAATCTTCAAGAAGGAGGTAGGTGAAGCTTTTTTGTCTGCATCACAGCAGGTGTCACCTACTCCTCTGGTGCCTTGAGCCTGCACAGCTTGGAAGGCATCTGTATGCAGTGCCTTGTTGCCTGCTGAGCTTGAAGTGGCTGGTGGCACATGGACAAGCTGGCACATAACCATGTCCAAAAAGGGCAAAGCTGGGTGTTAATGCTTAGCAATACAGGCTGCTATGGCCCGAGAAGTTATTTGAACTTTGGTTTTGTACTTATGGCTATATAAAGCATCAAGAAAAACCCATAATCCCTGTTATGTGTGTTACTGGGCAGTGCTAGTGTGCAGAAGACTGGCAGAGATGGGATGGAGACTGTCAGTTGTTAGAAATGACTTGGTTTGCCACATGGAAGAGCAGGGACCACTAGTTAAGGGCTCAGGTTGTTTTCTGGAGTAGAGCCTGCAGAAAGCAGAGGGTTTCCTGTACCCCTGTAGAAGAAACAACAGGAACTTGGAGACTTGGAGGTTCTTCTCTCTTTTGTTTTAAAGGGTTTGCAAGTCTCTACAAAGCAGAAGATTTCCCCTTGGGATCTGTTTGAGGGCTTAAAGCACTCAGCCCCACTCTCCTGGGGATGGTTTGGGACAGTCCGGGTGGATCGCAAGGTGTCTAGATTTGAGGAGCAGCAGAGGCTTCTTCTGTACCACACACACCTGAAACCCAAGCCCCGCAGTTACTACCTGGAGCCATTGCCACTGCCCCCTGAAGAGGAAGAGCCTCCTACACCTGTGGCTTTAGAGCCAGAGAAGAAAGCTGCGGAACCAGCCAAGACTGATAAAACAAGCTCCAATCCTGCCACCTCTACTGAAGAACGTAAGAAGAAACAGAGCAAAACTAAGAAACGCAACCAATCTGCCAGCAAAACTGAGGTAAATGACTACCAAACACCTGTGGATCTCCTGTGTCCACCCCTGCTAGTCACAGAGCACTCTCTTGAGTCTTTCTGAGGAGCCTGAGTGGTGTAATGGTGCAGATGGGATGTGTTTCCTCTTGGCTGGGAGTGTTGGAGCTCTATCCTGCTTTCTCTAGCCTGGGGCAGGGCAAATGTTTTCTTAATTTCCTGATGGGAGGGAAGGAGGCAGTCCAGCTCAGATAGCATCCCAGGCTTCCTCCTGTGGACTTTGTAGCCCTTTCACGCTCTTCATCCATTCATGAACTCACAGTGCAAATTGATCTTTCTTACTCCATGTTTGTCTTTGCAGGATTTTGTTTTGGGCCCTAGCCGAGGGGTTTCGTATGGAGTTGGTATGCCTACAGAGCTCTTGCATCACCAGTCAGGAAGCACTATGTCGAGGCTGGCATACGGGCAGTCACCAGTGGGTCTCTATGCCCAGAATCAGCCTCTTCCAGCAGGTAGGTGCATAGGAGAGATGAGCATATTGCACCTCTTTGGGAACCTCTTGTAAGAATGCCTGCTGGGAGATGGTCCTATCCAAGTCCCTACACTTCCCCTTTTGCCCATCATATGTCTAGATACAGTGATGAACAGTCATTCTGGAGCTGCAAGGCTCAGCCATAGCCTGTGACTAACCAGCCTATTTCTCTTCCTCTTGCAGGTGGCCCTCGCCTGGATACATCCTACAGACCTGTACGCATGCCACTAGGGAAACTTGTACAGAGTCGTCCTCCCTATAGTGGTGTGCTGCCCCCAGGGATGGGGAGCATGATGGGCATTGACCCCTCCTACAAGCCATCTGTGTACAGACAGCAGCCTCCAGTGTCCCAGGGACAGATACTGAGGCAGCAGCTTCAAGCAAAGTTGGTAAGTCAGAGCTGTGCTCTTGCTGTTGCTGGACCCCACAGTACAGCAAGACCTGGCTGTTTGCTTGGGCTATCCCTTCTATCCAGAACTCTCCAACCCTCTCTCTCTTTCTGCCCTGGAGAGACATCTCTTGTGTCTCTTCCTCTGGAACAACACTGTGTTTGCCACCTGCTTTGTGGACCCATGTCACTGGCAGTTGGTGGAAGCTGTCAGTGAGGTGCACGGAGACATCTGTGGCTGTTGGGCAGTGCAAGGGGTGTATCCTGGCTGTGGAGTGCTATGGATGTTAGTGGCCTGTTTGTCCCAAGTTAGAGTGAGGCAGGAGTCATTAACATCTGCATGCAGTGCAGCAGCCTGGAAGGTTTAGCAGTGAAGCTACTTGTCTGGTTTGGTGGGAGCTGCTGAGAAGACAGCAACAGTGTCCTGCCCTTTGGGGAGGTTAAAAAAACATTTCTCTGTTGCCTTCCAGCAGGGCCAAGGCATAATGGGACAGCAGCCCGTGCGCCAGATGGCTTCAACTCCATCCTATGGAGCACTGCAGCCCTCCCAGGTAAGTGGCAATGACTGCAGGGAGAGCTGGAATCTGGCTCAAGCACAGGGCACCATCTTCATTTTGGCTGCTAAATCCCGAAGTCTCTTGGCTCTTTTCACTCCTCATTTAGTGGGCAGCATGAATCTGAATCCCAGGGATGAGCAGTCTTGTGACAGTATTTTCAGGAGGCTGATGTCTTGTGTTCCAAATTCCCTTTTGGACCTTACCCCATGACTGAAACAGGCTTTTTGTTTCATTTCAGGGTTACACACCTTACGTCTCCCACATAGGCCTTCAGCAGCACCCCTCCCAGTCAGGCACGATGGTTCCTCCTACCTATTCTGGCCAGCCCTATCAGAATTCCCACCCCAGCTCTAATCCTGCCCTGGTGGATCCTGTCAGACAGATGCAGCAGAGACCCAGCGGCTACGTACACCAGCAGGCCCCTGGCTATGGCCACACCTTGGGCAACACTCAGAGGTACCTCCCACCCTACTGGATGTTAATAAGTTGTATTTCATCAAGAGCTTCCCTGCTCTGCTCAGACAACCCTAACAGCAATCTCTGTAAAATCTCTGAAAAGCCTCTTCTCTGTGCTGTGTTTGTACAGCGTTTGAATCCTTTGCACCCTCAGGGGAACATCTTTATCCAGAGACAGTATTACCAGCCAGAGGAGGATGGAATTGGGAAGTATGAGAAAAATGACCTGGGAAAGTTAGTTTTTGTTTTAAGTCTAACCAGCAGATCACCATCAAAGGGCTAGATTGGGGATTTCCACTGCTCCTGAACAGGCATAAATCCAGCAGGGAAACCATGCAGAACAGTGGTCCAAGGACTGTTAGGCTTCTAGAAGGCTTCTAGAAAAACAAATTGGATGAAACTCTTGAGAGGCCCTGGTGTCCCTTACCTGTCTGCAGAGAGGCAGCATGGATTGCAAGGGGCTGTTTGGACTATCTGTCTTGATGATGGTAGAAGTTGGGTTTGGATTAAAGAACCTGGCTGTCTATGAATCCCTTACTCCATGAGCTTGTCCTTTCTGTTGCAGGTTTCCTCACCAGTCGATACAGCAGGCCCCCATGATGAGTGGGATGAACCATCTGGGTCCACAGGGAGTCCCCTCAGGAATTCGACCCAGCCAGATACTGCCTGACCAGCAGCAGCAGCAGTACTTGAGGCAGCAGCAGCAACAGCAGCAGCAGATGCTGAGGGTGAGTGGTTGCTGACAGGAGGAGGGCTGCTGGAGCTGGAGGAGGCTCGCAGAGTGCTGCTTACCTCTGTGTAAACAGTGCTCTGCTCTGCTCCTCTGTGCCAGGAAGGATGTCAGCTCTGCTGGAGGCTGGCTGTAGCAATTTGCTAGGCAGTTCTCCCTTCCTTAGAGCTGGCCACTCCTGGTGGAGACACCTGTGGCACTGCATTTTGCCAGTCACCCAGCATGATCTAAAGGGAAGTGAGGAGCAGTAAAGGTCTGTTTAGTCCTCTGTGGCCTGCATCCCACCTCTTCCTGCTCCAGCTGAGCCCATAAGGTTGTGCAGAAAGCTAGCTGTCTTAGAAGTGTTACAGGAACCAGAAACAAAGTGAAAATCTGCCTGCCCACACAAGAGCAGGTAGAGCTGTTCCTTACAAGATCATTTTTAGGGGCATATCTGCATTTTCAAAAGATGAAAATAAGCATTGGTTGCAGTTTACAATGGCAGGAAACCTGGTGTGAATCAGTCCATGTACTCCACATCCAACAGCAGATGATGAAAAACTGATCCAAAGCAAGCTGTTACACCCACCTCCTGAGGTTTGAAGAAGTTTGCAGGTGTGCATCAACAGACATGAGTATTCTGTGTATTTGCATTATGATCTTATGAATATTAGATACTTATATACAGATATGAATACATTTCTTGGAGTTGCAGAAATGTATTGATAGAGAAACACAGAAGTACTTTGGGTTAATTTGTGAACTGCATACCTTATGGCAAGGCCTAGAAAACCTGTAGAATATGGGGAGACTTTACATGGCAGAGTGCTGAGGCTTTGTGTTCTGAGGAGGGCCTGAGCAAGACTGTGGTTCCTGCAGAGAGCTGCAGTCAGCAGTATTTGAGAATTGCTGCTTTGCACTGGACAAGAGACTGCCTGTAGCATGGTCAGCAGTTTCCAGTCCTTTTGATGAGTAGCACCCCCTGACTGCTCACTTGGTTTCTTTCAGCATTCTCCATCACTCATGTTTAGAAAAAGAACATGCCTCAGACAAATTACTAGCACTTCTCCTAGCTTAGTAACTTCATGCATACCTTCAGCTTTTAGCTGACATCACTTGGTTGCTTAAAGAAAAAGTAGAGTGCCCAAACTCCCTCCTGTTACTGTGACTCCTGCTGCATTATCAAGGCACACCGGGTGCAGAACAGACTCCTGGTGCTTGAGTTGACTGTCATGATGTAGAAAGGATGGGATAGCCTTTTGGTTTGTCTTGCATGGGTTGGTAGTCAGCTGTTGCAAGAAGGTAGGACATGAAATTGGGAGGGATGTGCTGGCTCATTCAGTCAGTCTTCTGCTTTCTAGTGTACCCAGGCATAGCATCCATTTCATGAACCTAAGTGGCCAAACTGATTTAAGATGGAAGTTAGGCTCTTCTAGAAACTCACTCCCTTTTGGGTTGAATCTTTGATCCAAGGCTTAATGTGTTTGTGACTGGTTCTTTTATCCAATTATTATTGTCCATTGTGTCCTATTCTTTACTTGCCTCTTCTTTCTCTCGTTGTTTGCTCAGTGTACTCCTAGGAAGCACTTGCAGCTTCCATAGGTCAGGTTTTTCGAACCTCCTCTCATAGGATACTGTCCCTTCTCCTGATTGTATTTTTGTCTATTTTCTGAGACTGCTTAAGGTTTGAACCTTACCCTTTTGAGCCAGTGATCAGAACTATACCTAGCATCACCGTGGGTGTTTTATACAATAGCTTTAGTAGTTTCCTGTTTCTACAAGAAATTCTTCTGTTGATCTAGAGAGTTCAAAAATACATTGGCAGTTTGGAGAAACATCTGAAAATTACAAGAATTCTGACTCCCAAGTTCAACACACTGAATATTCTTCTCACCATAACTAGTTCTGTCAACATCTAGGTTGGAACACTACACCCAGTTTTGTCTGCATCCTTTTCCCAAAGTGCAACACCAGCTGGCATGAGTGGCAGAGAAGGGCAGCAAGATAGGTCAAAGAGCTGGGAAATGTGACTGAGAAGGAAAGGCTGAAATAGCTGGGTGTTGAGTTAGAGAGGCAAAGACAAGAGGAGAGATAAGTCTTCAAATTTGTTGTCTTCAAAAAGGCAAAAAAAAACCCAAAACCTTCTGTTCTTGTCCCTTAGCTCTAGGACAAGAAATGCCTGTAAATCATAACATACGAGATTCAGGGTAGAGATTAGGGAAAACTCTAGCAGGAGTAACTGTGACCTGGACTGGATTGTGTAGGGAGATTATAGGACCTATGTTGCTACCTCTGGAAAAATTCTGAGAACAGGTCAGGCAAATACTCAGTGAAGTCAGTATTGCTGATCTTAATCAGGAGGCAAGAGATGAACCAGCCAACCTCTTGAGTTAGCTCTTAGTTGTTTTCTCTTCTTGTATCTTGTGTACTCCTAATCGTTCCCCAGCTGACCAGTGGGCTCATGGTTCTCTTTCTGCACTCTGATACCTCATCTTGCAGAACTTTTGTTACTGTCCCTGTATTGCCTGGGCAGGGTCCTGGTGAAATTTGGGTAACTGAGGTACCCGTAAGGAAAATGGTGTAAGAGGGTATATTACTGCATGGAACATCCTTCCTCCTTCAGTCCTTGTGCCCTGTTGCTGTGTGCATTGCCCAGACAGTTCCCTGATGGTCCCTTCTCTTTTGTCTTCACAGCAGCAGCAGCAACAACAGCAGCAGCAGCAGCAACAACAGCAGCAACAACAACAGCAGCCGCAGCCACCACAGCCCCAGCCCCAGCAGCAGCCCCAGGTCTCCACAGTGCCTCAGCCACAGGCGCAGGGCCAGCCCCCAGGGCTGGGGATGCAGGCTCTGCCCCCCCAGCAGCCCATTGTGAGTGTTCCCTCGATGGCAGGGGGACATGATAGTCCAGCACAAATCCAGCAGTGCTCTACCTGCATCCCCCCCTTCTCCCTCCCCTGCGCATCCCAGGGTTTGTGTGAGTGCTGAGGCTGCCAGCCAGGTGGTGTGGCTATAACTACATTTCTTTCTCTTTTTTTTTTTTTTTTTGCAGTTCCAGCGCCAGGGCCTTCAACAGACACAACAGCAGCAGCAAACAGCTGCTCTGGTTCGACAGCTTCAACAGCAGCTTTCCAGTAAGCCTTAGTGTTCTTGATCCTGTCTCCCTGGTCTCCTCCCTGCTGTCTTCTATTGCAGGTGCCCCTGGTGTAAAGAAGCAAGGCCAAGCCAGACTGTCTGAGGCCATAAATTAATGCTGGCAGGGAGGTGGCATCAGGACTTAGAGCTCCTGGCCTAAGGGGGCACAGCAGCAGGGCAGGCAGTGCTTGTGAATTTGTGAGCAACCCTCCAGACCTTCTGTTGCCTGCAGAGTGACGAGGAAGCTGAGCCTTTGTAGGGGCTGCTGTGCAGCTTTCCTGAAAGGATCCAGTCTGCAGCTTTAAAGCATTCAGAGGTATTTCCTCTGCTGCAGATGACCCCTGAGGGGCACAGGGAGGCTGTAATCCTGGGGCAGTCACTTGGGGGATGACCTGGAGATACTGTATTTGTGTTGTGATCAAGAAAAGACTTCTTGGAGGCAGGGAGGGTGCTCTGGGAGGGTGTTGCTGCACATTTGCTGTGTTTACAGTGTTCTGTGGGTTTCTGTGGCTGCTGTCACAGACAGGATAATGGCATAGATGGTATTCAGTCTGGCACTGTATTCGTACAGTCTGCATTGAACTACTGTCTGGGGGATCTAGAAACAGAACTCGGTGTCTGTGCTGTTCCCTTCTGAATGGCCTGCTGTTTTACTGTCACCTCACTGGCTTTTATGCCATTAAAATGGCAGACATGCTATGAAAATGCCCAGAAATGGACTGCACAGGATTTTCTTGCAGTGCATTAAGTGTGCAACTGTGCTAGATGTAATAATGTGTGGAGTGGAGGCTTGGAAATTGTGCTTATACTTGTTCCCTGATGGAAAATTTTTAGTCCTTGTGACCAAAAAAAACTTACCCAAACCAGAAGTTTTAATGTGCTAAGTTTTCCACTAGCCTGATTGACAAACCACATGTCTGTGCAAGGATCCCAGCCAAGACATTCAAGTATAGGAAGACCTCATGTAAGAATCTGAATATAGCAAAATAGCTGTATTTTTGTACCCTGCCTGTACAGCAAATGGAGCTGTTTTACATGGAGCAGATGCAGGTCCAACACAGCCATGGGTCAGCATGCAGCTTTCATGCTTCCTCATTGGGTTTGCATCAGTTCCACCAGGAACCATCTTGCTTTCTTATTTGTAGTATCTGGGATGGAGTGGAATGCAGGACATAAACCAAGAGCAGCCTCTAGGAGGGAGGCAAGAATACTTGGGGCCCAGGATAGGCTGTGTTAGGAGGCTGCAAGGTTCTGAATGTGCTATTGTCCAGCAGAGCTGAGGACAGCAGGCTAGCCAGGTTACACTGGTCTCCTTTTACGTAGGCTGACTTAGCAAAACATGCTGATGTAGTTTCAGGGGAAAAAAAAAAATGACAATTTTATTAATCTGACAGTACCCAAGTATACTGTGAGCACTGTACATCAAAAAACATCAGTCCCAGCAGTTGGGAAGTTCATCAGGTTCTTTGAATATAACTTCATCATGTTTCCTGCCCTTTTTGTGCCATCTGGAGGTCCTTTGGGCACGTCCTTCATTTGTACCAGGATGCTGACAGGGAGCCAGGACAGTGGTCTCTGCAGCCTTCACTGACTGCTTTCTGGGTGTGCCTTGGGATGAGCGTTTGACGTGAGCTGTCTGAGCAGCTCCTATGGCTGCAGGTGTTGTACAATCTTACAGGGCTGATTTTTCTTTCCAAATCAGAAATAATTCATCTGTAAACTCGTCTTCCCAGCTAGGTGCCACCTTTCAGGGCTTTGTTATGGTGCACCATGAGGGGTGGAGAGATCTCCTCTGGCAGAGTTTCAGGATTGGGACTGGCACGTATCTGTCTCTTCCTCAAAGAATGTGGGGTCCTGACTGTGCTGCTACCCGAAGGCTCAGACAAATGAGCAGAGCAGGGAGTGCCATAAAGGTTATATTTTTCTTCTCACAGCTTGTGCCACACTCCTCATACTGTGCTGGGGATGTGGGGAGAGGGATGTGTTTTCTGAACCGGACCTTGTGACTGTCTAACTCTGTCTTGACCTCAACAGATACACAGACACAGCAGAACAACAACCCGTTTGGACGCTACTGATCTGTGGCACTTCAGCCTGATGTAGGAGGGAGACATCACTGTGGACTGCATACAGCCTCTTCAGCCTGACCCACAAACTGGGGCTGCCCCCAGCCTGTGCCCCCAGTGCTGCCGCTGCCCATCTCGCAGGGAGATGCCAGGAGGATGGTTTTATTGCACAGAGAAAGTGTTTTTACTGTCTGATTTCTACAAATGGTTATGGAGATCCCTCGTGGCTGATAGTCTCCCTTCCTACTTTGGTTTCAGTTTTTACTCAGTTTTTAGTATTTTTGTTAAAATACTGATTAAGACATTGTAAAATTTTGTACTTTATTTATACCAGATGAACCCCGTACTGCAGACATTCTCAGATGAATACAGAGAGCTTACTTTGCAAAAGGAGTGTGTATTCAGAGCCTGCTGTTCCTCCTCAGCACTCCTCCCAGTACAGCCCAGCAGCACCTCCACACATGGTCCTTGTCTTCCTCAGCAGAACTCACGTCTGCATTTTCTGGTTTTGTGAATGGCTAAACAATTTGGGTTGGGAAGGAAAGCCCTTCTTCCATCTTTGTTTCATCAGCTGGCGTTCACATGCTGGCGAGGGTTTGTGTAAGCCTTGTAGGATTTTGTATGTTGATTAAGAGCTTTACTAGTAGTCTGTGGCATGTTCCACCAGGACAGATGTATAAGGCAAAGAGGGAGTTACATTGCAGGGTAATTCTGAGCTCTAACAAGCCTGGCTTCCGAGCCACAGCAGTTACTCAGATGCTCAAGCGTGTACCTCTGCAGTCTAGGAGGAGCTGGACACTGAGTGCACTCACAACACTCCTCATCGCAGCGTCGTTTTGCTGATAAGCACCAAGGCTCCTCTGCTAGCTTCTTCCTGACAGCCACAGTGTGTTCTTTGGATGGGTAAACATGCTGCATTCTCAGCTTTTGACCTGGCTACTGCAGCCTACAGGTGTGGGTCTCATCCCTGGCTGCAGCAGGCTGCTTTAGCTTAGTGCTCTCCATTCCTGCTGTCTGTTCAACCTGGAAGCCACCATCACTTTCTTCTCTTTAGTTCTTCCTCAACAATTTGCTTGTGGACCATTTGACCTATGGTCCCTCTGGTAGCTTTTCTTGACCAGTGTCCTCCTTCAGTTCCATCCATGTGGACATGGTGAGGCTCGTAGGGACTCTGGGAAGAGCTGCATTTGACCTTAGTGTAAGCATGAGTAGTTCTGTAGGGGCGGCCATTGCAAGGAGACAAGCTCAGGGAGCAGAGAGGAAGGAGGGGTGTTGGGGCTCAGACTGCTGAGGAATGTGGTGCCCCAAGGCCTGTGTTTGCTGCCCCAGGAACTGGTGCTGAGCCCTTTCCTGCTGTGGAGCAGGGAGGGGGACAGCTCTCAGTGGGGGGAGCAGTGTGGACTGCCCTGCTCAGCCTCAGGCTGCACTGCCCTGTGCCAGGCTCCTGCCATGTTGTTGCAGGTGGGTTGGAAGGTGTTACTGGCCAGGCATGGTGGAGATGGGCTCCCTTGTTAGTGAGGACAGATGTGTGTGCAGGGCTGCTTCCTCTGTGTCCGTTTGTCCCCTCCTGTGAGGGTCAGGCTGGGGAGCAGCCTGTCTGGTCCCCCTTGCCCTCATGCCCAAGGGGAGGCTGCTGCCGGGGGCTTTGCTTGCCCGCAGCCTGTGCTGGGTGACCCCAGAGGTGGAAGCCCTGTTTATGGCCATGGCTGTGCCAGCTGGCCCTTGCTCTGAGCAGGAGGAGGGCTGTGCACCACCCCATCCTGCTGGGGTGTGGGCAGGGGGTGTCCCAGGGCCAGTGGAGGCACAGCCTGGGGCAGCTCGGCACTATCTGGGCAGGGAAGCCCCTGTTCCTGGCGTGTGCTGTGGCTGGCAGCCCCCTCCTTTTCCGGCCCTGGGAGGCAGCTGAACCTGTGCCAAGCGGCATCTTGGATGCTGCCTTCTGCATTGCTGCTGTGCTGGAGGTGGGAGGAAGGTGTCTGCAGCAGCTGGTGCCAGAGTGCAATGGCAGAAGGCAGCACGGCTATGGGTGGCTCCTGGCAGGGGTGCAGTAGGGTGCTGCTCACACGGTGGCTGTGGCCAGGTTGTGGTGCTGCAGCAGGAGAGCACGTGGTCAGGGGCTGACCATCCTGCTTTGTGCTTCTCCGGGCTCCAGGGATTTGGTGAAATTTTGGTGAAAATTTTTTTGGGGAAAAGAGAGGACTTGTCCCTCCCTGGGGCAAGGTGCCTGCTGCCAGGGGACCTTGCTGTACTGCATGGCCCAGCACCAGGTCTGCCCCTGCTCTTTCCTCCTGCAAAAGGCTCTCCCCAGCCCTGCCAGCTGCTTGGCAGGCTGGGGCTGCATGGGATGATCAGGACTCCAGTGTGGTGACAGACCCAGGGCTGCCAGTGTCCAAGACCCCACAGGACCCTCTGACTGTCCAGAGGTTTCCAGTGGGTGCAGGGGGATATGGGGACTGGGGTGAGACCTGGTCAGGGCACGGGGCACATGGTACAGGGAGCTGCACTCTGCCCAGGATGGCTGGGCTGCACAGGAGCTTCCAGCCCTCCTGCAAATCATGGCTAAACACTGCTTGTGACAGAGCCAGAGGTGTCCAGGGGCATTCTATTATATGCTGCACATTGAGTAACACAGGTGGTTTTCCTGCTGTGGCCACCAGTCTGTGGTGGGTGTGTGTGTGTGTTTGCTGCTGGGCTCCCTGGGGCTGGGGGCTGCCCTGAGGGGTGCCTGGGCAGGCTCCACAGGCAGCATGGGCAGGCACTGCCACACGATGTGTGCCTTGCAAATGAGTGGAAGCCCAAGGCTGCACAAGGCTCGGCACGGTGGGGTGCTGGGTGGGCAGCAGCAGATTGTGCCCCACACACCCACCCCACAGACTGTGCCCCAGGCAAAGGGGGCTTGTCAGGCACAATCAGAGCTGGGGGTGTGCATGAAATCGATCGTTGCCCATTCAAGCAGCTGAAGCTGGGAGCAGAGAAACTCCACAAGCACCCAGCCCTCCCTCGGCCGTGCCCATTGGGGGGAGCCGGCCCTGAGGCACTACTGCAGCCATGCACCATGACCCTCATCGTCCTGGACTGGTTTTCCTGGGCAGCAGGACAGGGGGAGCCATGCCTCCTGTGGGGCAGCCTGGCACCGGTCCAGAGGCCCCTTCAAGGTGCTTCTCAGGGCTGATGAACCCTGGTGAGCACGGGGCAGGGCTGCACATCCATCCCGCGGGACCCTGGGCCGTATTGTCTGCTCAAGGGCACACAGGGTGGCAGCGTGCAGCTCGCCCCGCATATAACAGGGCAGCAACACAATCAGGTAGGCTGCTGCCCACGAGTGAGCAATTCCTTGGAGAGGGAGTGGGGCAGGGAGGGCAGGAAAGCTCAGACCTATGCTGCGGTGGCAGCGGGAAGGGGCTGGGGCAGGTGAAGCCCAACCTCCAGTGAGGTGCAGCGATCTCCCTGCGGCTCCGCGGTCACTGACCCGGTGCCCATGCTGGGGACAGGCAGGAGAGCCGGGATCCATGCCTGCCCTTCTCCTGCTGCCGCATGAGCATCCGAAACGGGCAGCAGTAGCTGCTCTGCAGAGCCCGATGGGGTCAAGGTTGCAGCTCTGGCAGCGGGAGGGAGGCAGAGCCCAGCTCCCCCTGCCCGGATTGGAAAGCGTGGAGGTGTCTGCTGGTAACTGCACGTCCTCCTCTTCGATCAGGCATTGTGGCTGACACTGCCCTGGTTCTGGCAGAGAGATGCAGAGCCCAGACACAGCCAGCAGGACCCCAGTCCGTGCCCTGTTTCAAATGGTTTCTGTAATCCCAGGGAGGGAGCCCTGCCGCAGGCAGAGGCAGGCTTGAAAGAGGCGGCTCCTGGCAGGGGGCTGTGTGTGGGAGGGGGAGATGTCCCCACGCTGGGAAGGGTAATGCTAAGAGGACAGGGGAACGATGGTGGTGCCGCTGCGGCCTATGGGGCTGTGGCTGCTGGGACCGCAGCCCGACGCATGGCAGGGGGTGGCAGGGCTGCGCCGAGCCCCAGGGCTGAGACTGGGATGGGGTGTCCCAGACTGGTACCTAGCGGATCGTCCCTGGAGCAGCTGAGCGCTGCAGGGCAGGGGGAGCGGCAGGGGGAAAGATGTCGGGGCTGGAGGGAGTGGGGTGCTCCGGCTGCTGTGGGCAGCACAGCCCGTGGAGGGGACCCACGCAGAGTGCCTGGGGCAGGGACAGGGTCCAGTGGGGCAGGACTCTGGATGCCCCGGGTGGGGCAGGGATGCCTGGGGCAGTGCGGGGATGCCCAAGCTCGTGCAGGATGCCCGGGGTAGAAGAGGATGCCCGGGGCGGTGCGGGGATGCCCCAACAGACGAGGTCGTTTGCGGGTGTCCCGGTCGGGACGGCGGGGGTTATTCCCCGCCCCCAGCGCCCGTAGGTGGGCAGTGGTGCAGGGTAGGGTTGCTGGGGCCGCGGGGGATACCGGGCGTGCAGGTGCGGTCAGTGCCGGTACCCGGTGGGTGCGGTACCGGTCTGCGCGGTGCCCGCCGGGTGCGACACCCTGTCGGTGCGGTACCCGGGGCGGTGGCGATGCCGGGGCATGCGGTACCGGACCCCGCCAGCGCAGCGGCGTGGGATGCCCGATCAGTGCGGTACGGTACCGGGCGGCGGCGGCAGCGAAGGGGTGCTGCGGTGCGGCCCCTCCCCTGCCCGCCCCCGCCGTGCACGCGCCGCGCGCTCCCGGTGCGGGGTCGGGCCGGACCGAGCGGAGCGCGGGGCGCGGAGCAGCCGCTGCCGCCACCGGCATGGCCCAGCCGCGCCGCCGCCCCCGACGGTGAGTGCGCCCGCCCCGCCCCGCCTCGCCCGGCCCGCCACGGCTCCTGCCGGGGAGGGCGCCCGGGCGGCACCGGCCTGGCCCCGCGGCCGTGATGGGGTTCCCGGGGCGGGGGTGGCCGCGGGCCAGTCCCTGTCCCGCTCCCGGTCGCGGTCCCGGGGCAAGGGCGTCCGGGGCCGGGCGAGGCATCTGGGCGCGGCGGGGGTTAACGGGCGGGGCCGAGCGCGGCGGCGGGGAACGGCGGGGGTAGCGGCGGGGGTTAACGGGGCCGGATGAGCCGCGGCGAGCCGGCGGGTTGCCATGGCGACGAGCTGAAAGGGGGATTGTGCGCCCGCCTCAGCTGCGCGGCCCCCGCCGCACCCCCGGCCCGGGGCCGCCCGGTTCCCCCGCCCCAGCCCGCCGGGCCCGGCACGGAGCTGCCCCGGCTCGGGAGCGGGGCCGGAGCTGCCGGTGCAGGCAGGGGCGGCTGTTTGGTGCGCAAGGATCCGGCCGGTGCGGCCCCGCGAGGCTGCTGGTGCGAGCATCCCGGGTCAAGGGCGGGCAGGAGAGTCGGTGCGTTCGGCAGAGCACCGGGAATGACATTGGGCATTGGGGAAAAGGCATTCCCGGTCCCTCCGTGGGCGGGTGGCCGGGCTGGAGGCAGGCTCGGTGTCAGACAGGGGCTCTGTCACGCTGGCCGTGCTCGTCCCTGAGCGGGGTGCTGGGCGGGCACATGGCACCGGGCTCGCCGGCGGCTCCGCCGTGCGCTGGGGCTGGAGGCAGTGCCCTTCGCCTGAGCTTGGCTCTGTCGTGCTCAAAACCACGGAGCAGGACAGGGGTGGTGGGTGATGGTCGGTACTGGGGTCCATCCACGTCCAGTGCTGTTGGCAGCAAGGGAGAGGAGAAGCAATGAGGGACGTGAGGCCCTTGGTCAGCCAGTCTCCTTCTGGACCACGCTCTCCCAGATGGTGACACCTCCCAGTGTCTCTGCTGGCAGCCCTGCCCAAGGCCACAGACCTCCCCCGGGGAGGTAGCTCTGGCATGAAGTCCCTGTGATGCTGGGATTTCCCTTCCGTCCTTTGGGGGTGCCTCGGCTGCTGCTGCTGCCAGCTTGACCCCAGGTGACAGCAGAGGGGCTGGAGGTGCCCCCATGGCTGTGCGCTCATGGGTGCGGCGGGAGAGCTCACAGAGCCAGCTCCCCACTAGCCCCCGCGCTGGCCGTGCTTCGTGTCAGCCTGGTGGGACCTCCTTCCTCTGCAGTCCCGGGTGCTTCGTGGAATCAGGGGCACCTGCCAGTGGGGTAAGGGGCGGATGTGTCCCCAGAGAGGGAGCTGTGGGTTGCCAAAGCAGGGGTCACTGAGCGCTGGGAAACACATGTGCCACCTTTTCTCCCTGCTCTGCACCAGAGCATCCGTGCCAACCCCTGGCGCAGGGCTGGGCGCCCCGAGGTCCCCGTCAGGGCAGACCTCCTCCTGCTCCACGTGCTGCAGGTGGCCACCACCAGAGCTGGTGTCTGCAAAACGGCTAAAGACTGACATTTAGAGGTCACACTTTTAGCAGTGTGCATGTTTGCTTCATTTGCATTTGCAGTTAGCCCAGCTTGAGGCTTTGCCACTCGCATGTGCAGTTGCCATGGTTACATGTGCAGTCGGGATGTGGAGTTTGGTTGGACACCTGCAAACATGCAGCTCTCAACCTCTGGAGCACCAGGGCATGAGCAAAAGCTGCTAAGATGCAGGGCAGCCCTTGGACCTGGGTGTGTGGGCCCTGCGCAGTGATGCGCTGAGGAAATGGAGCTGCAGTGCCCATCTTGGCAGAGTCTGCGTGCTCCTGCCTTGCACAGCCTCCAACCGCGTGCATTCAACGCGCAATGTGCACCTAGGGCAGCATTGCAGGAGAGGAAGGTTGAGCCCATGCCAAGAGTGTTGCCCTGGACCTTTCATCTGCATCTGTCTCCTTCACAGACCCCGCGTAGAGGCTCTTCTCCCAAAGGGCTGGGGTGCAGGTGCTCCAGAGCAGGGTGGTGAGGGTGGGCATAGCCTTGGAGTTGCGAGTGGAGCTGCTGTGCAGGCTGGCAATGCCTTGCCCGTGGACACTGCCCAAGGCATCAGAAGGCAGCGTGAGAATTGGCAGAGTGCTGTGCCGAGCCTCCAGCTGTGGTGGCTGCATCTCTCCTGGCCCTCTATGGGGTCCACTCTGGGTGCTCAGGTCCAACACAGTCAGGCACCCGGTCCCAGTGCCTTTTGACCAGGACCATGTTGAGTCTGCAAGCGAGAGCAAGATGGTGACTGCTAAAATCCTTTGGCAGGTCCACATTGGCCTTGTCTTTGTGTCAGGGGAGGAGGACTTTTAGGACAGCAGGTATGGAAGGGACCTTGGGGTTTCTAAGCTCCATCTAAACCATTCCAGAGCAGCATCAGCTCAGCCAGCTCCTAAACCTCCCCAAGCACAGCTGCCTCCCAGGCAGTTTGCTGCCATCTTCCCACATCCTTCCTGCTAGGAGCTACTTCTACACAGCAAGCAGAGGACAAGGGAAGCCCTCTTGGCTGTCCAGGAGCAACTGTGGCCTTGGACACCCTGGAGTTGGGTGTCCACCATGCTGCGCCTGTGGCCACTGGAGGAATCCAGTAACAGGGGAAGGGTGGAAGGATGGTGGGAAGTGGTGAGGATGGGGACATGGAGCATGTGTCTGAGCACAAGCTGTGGGGGACCCATGGAGGAACCTGTGAAATCTCACACCGGAGCATGGAGGGGCTGAGTAGCTGTCGCCCTGGGGCTGTGTACCAAGTGCAGAGGGGTGGTGCAGGGACAGCTTGGCTCTGTCCTTAGGGCTTAGGGATGGGACAGTGATCTGCTCCCCATGGGATCCGACAGAGATTCCTCCCCTGATGGTCTGTGGTTATCAGCTGCCACTGACAGGGCGTTTTGGAAGATGTTTCTCAATCAGGGTCTGGCATTTGTACCTCCAGCCACAGCCAGGGGTGTGCACGAACCTTGGGTTGGCACAGAGGGGAGGTGGTCGCTGGTGGCTGGCAGGGGCACATCAGCAGAAGGAGGCAATGGGGATCCTGGTACCGGGGTGCTTGAGGGGACCTGGGGCTGAGGACTGTGGCAGAGCTGAGTGGTGCTGCATGGTGGACTAAATGCTCTGGTGGTCTCCTAACGTGATGCTCCCCGGAGCTGGGGGCAGGGAGTGGGCTGTGACCAGTGCTGTGTGCTGCTGGCCTCAGCAGGATTCTGCACCGGGTGTGAGGGGAATGAATAAAAGGCCCTGCAATTGCCAGAGCTGCTGATTTGAACCCACATCATTCAGACCTTGGAGTCTGACTCAGGGGAAATGGGGATGAAGTGGGAGCGGGGGAAAGATATGTGGGCTTCTGTCTGCAGCTGCTGGGTCCTGTCTGGTGCGTGCAGCTCCTGGAAGTCTTCCCTGGTTGGGAGGATACGTGGTGTTTGTTTGGAGGCTTGTCTGGGCTCAGTAGAAGGTGTGGTATTACAGTCCATGATTAAACCCGTGTTCCTGCTTAGTCTTGCAGTTGTGTGGGGAAACTGCCCTTGCAATGTACTCTTTTTGCCACATTGGCTGTCCGGCAGCGGGGTGGGCACGTGGCATGGGGGGGCTGTCTGTGAGCAAGGCTGTGCTGGGGAGCGCTGCTTGGGCTCAGACTGCCTTGGCAAGGAGCTCAGGGGATTGTTGGTACAGAAGCCTTGTTCCTGATACTGCAAAATGCAGAACAGTGGAGTAACATCTGTTATTTTCAAACTGCATCTCAGTGTGAGCATATCCTGCGAGGTGCCTGGCAAGCAGAGCTGAAGCTTTGCCTGGTGGCCAGATGCTTTGGCCATGCCAGCAGAGCAGGTGGCAAAGGTTGCAGGGAGAGCATGTTACAGGGCTTGTGCTGTGCGTGAGCCTTGTTTGGGTCTGAGCCTGGGCTGCTAGGGCTCTCTGAGTGCAAGGATGGTTGGCAGAGGCTGGTCAGGAAGGCTTTTGAGATGGGCTTGGGGAGGGGACTGCTGAGAATGCCCTTTGGCGTGGTGCTCAGGGGCTGCAGGGACTTTGCCTTCATCGGGTGTTCGTTAGCTGCTACTCTGAAGGAGTGGGAGAAGCAGTCTGCAGCGTGGCCAAAGTGTCTGCGTGCCACACACCATGGAGCTGGCCACGTCCATCTCCTGGTACCGGCACCCAGTGCTAAAGGATTGGTGGAGATGAGTCTGTGAGTCTGTCTTTCTTCACATCTTTCCTCTACCCTTACACGACTCCAGGCACCACTGATGCAACCTGAGGACTTATGAGACAGTGATGCAGGAGAAGGGGTCAGAAGTTGTTCTCTGTCTCTGTCTCTAGAGCTGCCCAGGGGAGCTCAGGAGAGATGTGTGAGTGTTGAGCTCATTGTGGAGTCAAATGGCTGGAAGTTGCAGCAGGAATGGTCAGAGGTCTGATGGCCTCTGTGCAAAAGATGGCTAAATAAGGCAGGGTTCTTCAGACTGGAAAAGGGACAACAGAAGATGGATATGTCTCCAGGAGGCCAGGAGAGAAGGGATAAAGGTTAACGGTTCACTCTTTCTTTCCATACAAGTACAAGGTCACATCACATGAAGCTGGCAGGAAGTGCCAAACAGGCAGAGGGGCATTGCCCTGGCAGACGTGCTATCACACTGCAGAAGTCCTCAGAACAAGGTGTCATGAACAGCAAAACCTTACGTTGGTTCCAGGAGAAACTGGATGAATTCAAGAAGGACAAGAGGTTCCTGTAGAACCAATAAATACACCGAGATCCACCTCTGACTTGGGCAGCTGCTGAGCTGCAAATTGCTCGTGGTTCTGACTCCTGGCGTGAAAGCACGTAGGGCCAGGTGGACCCTCGCTCTGAGCCGTTGTTTTCATAACGCTGTGCCTGCCAGAGACGGTGGAGGCAGGAGGGAGCACTGGGTTTTGCTGAAGAAGGATGGGTTTATCCCCATCCAGCTCTGCGTTACTTTGCTTGGCACAGGGTGACAGCTTCCTCGCTGAGGGCATGGGATGCTCTCCCCACATATTGAAGGTGCAGCTGGTGGGAGAGGTGGGACCTCTGCTAAGCTCTGACCCTCTGCCTCGGCATCACAGGACCCTTTGCTGGAGACTCCTGATGGACTTTTGTCCGCTCAGCAGTTGCTAATTCAGTTGGTTTGCAAATGGATGGCAATATCCCTTCCCTCCTGTGTAACCTGGCAGTTCTCCTTCCTCTGGTTCCCTGGGCACAGGGCACCTGCCCGACACACTGGCAGCAGAGCTGAAGTCTCGTCCTGGCATGGTCCCAGTGGTGGGTGCTCTGGGATCACCAGGGATTTGATTTTCGTTTCCCCCTCCTCCAGTCCCCTGGCTCTCACGCACGTCAGGAAACATCAGTCTCACTTTTGTTCCTGGTTTTATGCCCAGATGAAAAAAAACTCATGTCCTACTACCAGCGAGGATCCAGTTCAGCCTCACCTCAGCGTACATGGAGTGCCAGCAGGCTGTCCCCCAGCTCCCTGAGCAGTGCAGGGACAGCAGGGAGACATGAGGCTCAGCTTGGGAGAGGTTTTCTTCTTGTGGGGAAAAAGTAGACTTGGAGGATGCAGGGATGAGCTGGGGTTCTAGTGGTCCCCAGTGGATTTTGGGTGGGGGGCAGCAGGATGAGGCCAAGCAAGGCTGGAGCTCATGAAGCATTTCCCATCCCTATGACTCCCAGGAGGACCCCGAGGACTGAGGGAAGTGTCCAGCCAGCACAATGGTGTCCTTGGAACCACAAAACTGAAATGTGTCCTTGGCTGGCAGCTGAAAGGGGACAGATCCGGTGTCTCCAGACAGAAATGATCTCTGTTTCTGTCTTGTTGCCATTTTGGTCTCTGTTGCTGTTGAACTCCCTTGATGAGGATCTGAGTGGCAGACTTGGGCAGGGAGCTGCTGTACTTTGATGCTCATGACCTTAAAACGAGCCAAGTGGTTACCTGCTCTAACAAAAACCTCCTCCAGTGTCCACAGGGACAGCAGCAGGGAGCACAGGAGCCTTCTTGGCACTGGGGGTTGCCTTTCCTTAGCATTGCTGGTCCTTGCAGCCTGCCTGTATGCCTTGCTTCATCCTGGTCTGCTCCCTCTGCAGAGACGGGGCATCCCCAGGCTGCCTGATTTGTTCTGGTCCAGCTTATTTCTTTACACTAGGCAGCCTTTACAGTAAAACACATTAAAGGATTTTTTGCCAGAGGTTTTAGGCTTTCTGCTTTTTTGTGCTTGAAGATAGAAAATATGGGAGGAGAAAGCTACAAGGGAAAATAGAAAATACATTTTGGATTAAATTTGAACAGGTTTTCTTCCTAGCT
Organism: Podargus strigoides; assembly: GCA_028020825.1. NCBI lineage: Eukaryota > Metazoa > Chordata > Aves > Caprimulgiformes > Podargidae > Podargus > Podargus strigoides. The sequence goes on from CM051631.1 coordinate 2,714,756, forward strand.
GCTGGCTTGTCTGGCCTCCAGTCCTGGTTGTGTGGGCAAGCCAGGCTTTGCAGCGCTGCCCTCCTCTGGCCCAGGGGGTTCCGTGGCCGCCTGCTCAGCCGTGCCAGCTTTGGCTTCAGTTTGGGGACATGAGTGGCTGATGGCTCTTGCTGAGGGCAGGCTTCCCTGCTGGGGGAAGCTGCTTGTCTTGGTTGAGCAGAGGCTGTTGTGAGCTTGGGCTGGACCGTCTAAGTGTCTGAGGTCCTTCCAAGGTGACTTGGCACCACATCTGTCCGGGCTGCCAGCTATACATACGACCTGTGACAACAGTGATCTCTGTCTGTGACACCTGTATGAACTCGAGGTTGCTGACTGGAGCACAGAGCAAATCTGCATTTCCAGAGTTCCTGGGAAAGCCTTTAGGGTTTCTGGGGAAACCAGTAATTTGGATGGGCTTTATCTTATTACGCTGCAGACGGGTGGTTTGGGATGCTGTGCCATGCCAGCAGCATGCGTGGGTGGCCGTCGTGTCAAGGGCCCCGGGGCTCCCCTCACCCTGGTGCTGTCCCAGGCTCGGAGGGCACCACCGGCACCATGGCAGCTCTGCCATGCACCAGTGCTGGTGTGAAGTCGTCAGCTTTGCCCAGGAGCTCCTCCAGAGCCGCCAGCCATTATCCTCGGCGCGGTGCTCGGCAGCAGGGTGGGGCGAGGGGGAAGACAGATGTGGAGGGGGAGGGTGGCTTCTCCAGCACCTGTGCCTTATTCTGGAGCGTGCAAGTGTGAAATACAATTTGTAGATAAGCTGTAGCTGGTGAGGAACACGGGCCATGGCATCTGCTGAAGCCAGGCGGTGTCTGGGAGCAACGCGGCCAGCATGCACAGCATGTCCTGCCTGCCCGCTCTTGCAGAGGCTGACGTCACCTCGGAGGAGCAGTGGCTGCTGCAGGATGTGGCTGCTTGATGCTGTGTCATGTTGGGTCTGGGTGTGCAGGGGCTGGTCTCCCCTGCCCTGCAGCACGAGGGGCGCAGCGCAGCTGGAAGCGAGAGGGACCTGGTGCTCTCTGCCACCAGCAGCTTGCAGGCTGAGCGGCCGGGAGGACAGGTGGGGTGGACAGAGGAGTCCGTGGTGCTCCCAGCAGCCATGGCATTTTCCCACCTCCACGTTCAGATCTTCCCTTCCTGATGTCTGCAGTGAGCTTGCTGGTGGGAACAGAGGGAATGGGTGTTAGCTAACGCAGCTTGCGCTGGCCCGTGCTCTGCCCTCTGCGTGCGTTGCTACCAGGTCACAGCTCCCCTTCTCCTGCCCCAGTCCGGAGCTTTCTGGGTCTCCCAGCTCTGAGTGCTTTGCAAAGAGCAGCCTTCTGTTGTGGATGAAGTGACCAGTGCTGTGAGGAGGGGAGCGTGGTCACCCAGGCCAGCCGCAGCAGAGCTGGGACTGAGCAGTGTACTGGTCCTCAGTGGTGGCTGCCACTGGGGCTGGCTGTGCCCCCTGGCAAGCCGCAGTGTCATGGAGTGGTGGGTCGCTCCTGATGCTGTCAGGCCTGGAAGGGGCACCATGGTGATGCCAGGATGAGCAGTCTTTCTGGATGTTGCTCGCTGGCCAGAGAAAGTGCTGCTTCCCTGCCCCTGGCTTGACGTGTATCAGAAAATCATGTCAGGTCTCTGGTCAGGGCCACTGGTACCAACACACAACTCAGCAGTTTGTGTCAGGCAGGACTCGCCTTTCTGAGTGGGGTGATGAGCTGGGGTCCAGTTGGAGCATCTCTGCGGTGCAGGATGGGACTGGCAGCTCTCCCAGCTGTGGGAAGCCGGGGGGACATGGGGTGGTGGCACAGCCCCGCATCCCGGACTCTGGGCGTGTGGGTCTGCACAGAGCCTGCTTGGTGTTTCATCTGGAAGCAGTGGCTATTGCAACAAGGTGGAGTTGGTGTGGATGCTGGAGTGATAAGAGCTCAAACATCTGGGACAGCTTTCCTGACCATTGCCACAAAGGGCCCCCTGCAGTGAGGACACAATTTGATGCTGGACTGCAATGCTTGGGCTTTCTAGCACCATGAAGGACCATGCATGGCTGTGCTGCCTGTGTTGTGACCCTGGAGGGGTGGCCCACACCCCCCTTTGCACAGGGATTTGCTGATTCCACAGAGCCATCCTGCTCCATGGCCTCGCTGGCTGGGTTGGTGTCCCATGGCACAAGACAGGGTGGTAACGGGTGGTGCAGAAAGGTGGTGCTTGTATGCTGCCCGATAACATGGAACCTTATCTGTGCACAGGAAAACTGACTAATTATGTCGTGTTTCAGCTTCTGTGGAACAGGTAGTTCCTGCCTGTCTCCAACTATTTTCCTAATCTTTGTTCTTTGCCCTGCCTTTCGTTACCTTTAGCCAGATCACCTCCATGACCTGGTTTACAGTTCTGCCCCTCAAAACTTTGCTCAGCTGACAAAGAGGAGTGGGCAGTGATGTCAGGCAGAAATAGGTGGTTGGGGCAGGTGTCAGTAAAGGAAACAATCCTTTATCAGCCCTGCTGATGAAACCAGAGGTTCTTGCAGCCACAGTCTGGATTACAACCTGTGATTAAGTGGTTTTGGCTTCCTGCTTTGAATCGGTAAAAATGAAACATTGACAACTTATTTTGAGCATAGCTGTTCCCATTCAAAGCACTCTTGGGTTTTGTTGCCCACACTCTCTAGTTGCGTTTGCAGGAAGTCTTTGTATTTTAAGCTGCAGTTGGTTCCTCTCTGCCCAGCCCACCTCCTTACATTTATAGAGACGTCTCTGGACCACGCTAGTCCATGGAAAGCATCAGCTGTGCATGCACTCAGCCTGCCTGCAGCCACTGGTGCTTTCTCAGCTTTCCTTGGAGCATGTGTGAGACATCTTGACCCGTTATTAGCAGAGGTGGTGGTCTGGGTAGGACAGGGCTTTGTGCAAATCACCCATGGCTCAGCTGGTTGGAGGGGGCCCACGTCCTTTGCATGGCTGGGTACCTGGAAAGGAGCTTGAGGGACTGGGGTATGAGAGAGTTTGGGGGAAGGACATTCCATCAGCAGCTTCAGTTCATACTTGCTGCTTAGTTTGGGGCATTTCAGAAATGGGGGTGTCATTGCATCGAGCCAGCCTCTTTGGGCCACTGAAATTTATTTGTTAAATTTCAAACCTGCTTTTGCTAAGGTAAGAAATATGAATGCATCCGAATTTCAGAAGCTTGTTTCTCTGAGAAGAGCCTTGTGCTTGTGTAATTGCTCCCTAACATGGTTCAGTCATAACAATCCACATTAACTTAAAAGCTGGGGCTCCTGCTAGCCATGGCAGCTTCTGAGGCAGTTGCCTGGGAAAGGACACGGGAGCCATTACTCTGGCAGATGTGAGGGGGATGGTGATGAGCAGCTGGGATAATGTCACCGCGCAGCTTGCCGAAGCTGGAGAAGGAGTTGAGGGGAATGCTGCTTGTGCAGAGAGCTCCCTCTTCACTGAGTGAGATTTGCATGCCAGTCTCTAGCTGCAGAGTGTTTATCTCAGATTTGTGAGTGAGCTTATATTGCCTTAAAGGAGATGCCTGGTGCTTGTTTGTGATGTGTTGGAGAGCGAGCAAGTTGTCTTGGCATGAACTTTGTGCTGGTGCCAAGGGCTTGCTGAAAGCAGATTGTTCGTCAGTTCGCTCCTGAATGGATGTCTGGGAATTCCAGGGTTCTGTAGCTGCACTTTTGCATTGTCAGTCACCTGCCCTCACAAAGCGAGCGCTGGAGTAATTCTGCCATTTATTTACATGGTGCTGTTTCGAATGGAATGGACTAGAATAGAAAATAGAATATTTCAGTTGGAAGGGACCTAAAATGATCATTCAGCCCAACTGCCTGACCAAAAGTTACAGCGTGTTGTTAAGGGCATTGTCCCAATGCCTCTCACACACTGATGGGCTGGGACCATCCTAGACCTCCTCTCTAGGAAGCCTGTCCCAGTGTTTCGCCACCCTCGCTCGGTAAAGAAATGCTTCTGAATGTCCAGTCTGAACCTCCCCTGGTGCAGCTTTGAACCATTCCCACATGGCCTGTTGCTGGATCCTAGGAGAAGAGCCCAGCACCTCCCTCTCTGCGTCCCCTCCCCGGGACGCTGCAGAGTGACGAGGGTGCCCCTCCTCGTGTCCTGCGATGTGGTTTGCTGGCAGACACCCTTGTGCATCCCCCCTTTCCTCCAGCTGCCAGCCAGTGGTCCCACTGAGCACTGCTCCTGCAACTGCTCCGTGCCTGTGGGACAGTGGGCTGCGGGGCAGGGCTGGGGGCACTGGGCAGGGCTGGGGGGCACCGAGCAGCCCGCACCCCCTCAGGGTGGCCAGTCCTGCCAAGCCGGACCTGATGTGCCCAGAGTGGGGCCAAGCACTGCCATGTCCAGCTGCCACGGTGTGCACAGGGACCCTTGGTGTTCCCCCAGCCCGCTGCGATCCCCCAGGCTGGGGCAGGCTCTCTTCCCTTGCTGCCAGTCGTTCTGGCTGGGGAGCAAGTGCAGGTCTGTCCGTGCCGAGGCCCAGGCACTGTGTTTGCTGTTTAGATGCTGGTTCTCGTTAACCTCTGCCCCCACGGGGCAGCACTTGTAAATCAGAACTGGGCAAGCAGCAAGGTGAGGGAGAGAACAGCTGCCACCATGTCTTCATGCTGGGTCAGGGAAGCCATAACATGAGATAATCCAGATTATTTCTAGCCAGAACGTGGCACTACACAGCCTGCATCCAGCAACTATCCCTGAGCCCCAAGGAAAAGCAGCAGGCCACCAAGAGGCTGCTGCCACTGCCCTCTTCCCAGCCTGGGATCTGTCCTGGCAGAGCCTCTGCTGGCTGTGCCAAGTGGCCCTGCCTCAGCTCTCCACCACGCCCCTGGGAAGCAGTGAGTGGAAGGTCAGTCTGAATCTAGACCAGCTCAAGGTCAGCATGTAACCCATGTCCAAAGAGTCCAGGCTTTCAAGTATGGTTGTCCTAGGGTCCCCTATAGAGGCCACCCTCTGCATTGTATTGGGTGCTGACCCCAATGCCATCGCTGCTGCAGTGCTCGCTGGCTGTCCTTCAGCAGCATCGCCAGTCCCAGCTCAGTGACACTGAGAAACCTCCTGCATTTTTGGACCTTTGGATGCTAAACAGGGATTGGAAATGAGCCAGGCTACCTCACCTGCTGGGTAGTGTGCTTCTGGAGCTGGACATTGAGCAGTGTGCTGGCATTCAACACCAAAAATGTCTGGAAAGGCTGAAGGGTGGGCAAGGGAAAGGTCTGCTTTGCCCCTGGTGTCCTTCCCAAGGCAGGCTCGACTCTTTCATGAAGGACTCGTTAAAGGCCATGGAGCAAATGGGGACAGGCCATATTGCAGCAGGAGGCCATTGGCACCACAGCAGAAGTGGCACTTGAAATTGTCTGTTTCGAGGGATTTTGGGTAATGTTCTTCTGAATGGTAGCTCTCGAGGATCTTGGCACATATCTGGGAGTTGTCAAAGAGCTTCTGTCCCACATATGTTCTTGCAGCATTGAGGAACTCATCTGACACTTCTCACACAGTCTCTCATCCTCTCCCCAGGGCAAAGGATGTGCAGTGGAGTGTCTCGTAGGCTTCTGATGTTCAGTTTGCTTTGGATATCGGTGGTGCTGTGGGCAGAAGTTAGGAACGGCAGTCACAGGGATGTATCTTGCACTTGAAGCAAATGAGGGTGAGGTTTGTGTCTGGTTTTCCTCCTGTCCCATCAGGGTGGCTGTGATGCCTAGATATTAGAGGTCCTGCAGATGTGCCTCTAGGAGGAGAGTGAGATGGGGACACCGGGCTCTGGGGGAGACTTCTGCAGAGTGGAGAACAGATGTGATGGCCCCCACGGTGCTGGGGGCCCTAAGTGCTCTGCTCTGTCGGAGTGTCCTGAATGCTGAAGACTTCATGGCCAGGGTGGCTGTAGTTTGCCTAGATGGTGACAAATGATGAATGAATGAGGGCAGGGACAGAGCTGCCAGGCAGGGTTATGGGATGTGTAGGAGACTGGGCTGGAGGGGATGCCGAGGGGTCACTTGGTCCATCCATCTGCCATGTAGCACCCTTTCCAGATATGCATGGGGTGCTTTAACTTTTCCTGGGGTACACTTGACTCTCCTTTCTTAATATGAATGTGTCTCCTACCTAGCACGAAGTTCAATGTCAGACTGTTCTGACCTTTTTTGCAGTGGTTTTTACGTGTTACAGAACTGTGTCCTCTGACTTGTCTGGACTAGCCCCAACTCTTCCAGGCTTTTGTCCGAGGCTTTTTGGTGGTCTTGCTGGTCTCATGGCCTCTCTCAGTTGGTCCAGATCTTTTGGGGAATGAACTGGTTCTCTGGAGAACATTATAATTACTTGATGTGCTTTTATGAGCTGAAAGCAGAGCAGAGTAATTACTTCATGTGTCTTTATAAGCTGGCCTTTCACACATCCTACTGTATCTGCCTTTTTTTGTGGCAATGACATACTGGCTTGTGTTCAGTTTGTACTCCTGTGTAGCCCTTATGACCCTTCTGGCAGAAACACTGCTCTTTTCTTTGTGGTCTGTGCAGTTTTTTACCTCCCACTGACTCACAGCCCGGTCCATCATTTCTCAGCCCTTTCCCTAGTCTATCAGGAGTGTGTCAAATTCCCATCCTGGCCTCCAAAGTGCTGGGGGTCATGTGAAGATTCTAAAACATACTCTGTCCTGTCATTTAGGTCATTCACAGAGAAGCAGAGCAGTAGCAGCAGCAGGGCAGACCTTTCTGAAACCCGACTTGTCCCCTTTCAGTGTAACTGCGAGCCAGTGGTAACCACTGATTACTGTGCCCCAGCTCTGTGATGGACCTGAGGTCCTGGGAATTGCTCCCACAGTGCTGTCAGACTGGGAAACATCTGCCTGTGGCATGGGTGGGTAACCTGGGGTGGGTCAGGCACTCAATCCTTAGCACATAACCACCAACTTTGCTCTGTAGTGTTATCCTCGAGCATCGACCCAGGCCACAAGCGTCAGAGGGTGCGAGCAGAGACCTGCTGGCAGAGGGATGCTCTTGAGGAGCTGCTGGGACACACGGACACAGGCCTGTCAGCCCAGTTGTGCTGCGGCTTCTGTGCTCCCCAGGGTTTCCTGTGGGGTTTCTGCAGCACTGCAGGCCAGGTGGGATGGGGCTGGGGGCTGGTGAGAGCCGGGGTCACTGTCCAGCAGTGGACACTGGTGGGGGGCAGGGAGCACATCTGGCAGGTGCTGCTGCCCGATAGCCCAGATCAGCCTGAGGTCCCAGAGCACAGGCTGGTGGAAAGGGTTGGAGCTCGCTCGCCCCAGGGAAGAGGAGGCAGAGGTTTCTCATGCCGATTGCCATGTCTGTGTTGGGATGCATGGGCTGGCCCCCAGCCTTCTCCCACCGTGACACAGCGGGGTCAGGCGGTGAGCAGAGCTGCAGAAGGCAGAGTGGCCGGGGGGTGGAGGGGACATCCCATCTGCTTGCTGTTGGGAGGAGATCATCCCTCCGTGCTCACCAGGCTGAGGTCCCAGCCCATCCTGACTCTGGACCACGCGGGACACAGAACCACAGCCTCGATATGATGAGGGTGGGGTTGGGTCAGCCCGAGCGCTCAGGGCCAGGAGGCTGGACCCCCATGAAGGTCTGGCGGGGGCAGGCTGTGTGTCCCCCCCCCAGCCTGCTGCCAGGGAAGGTGTGGATCCGACCCGTCTGGCTGGCGTGGAGACGCCTGACTGTGCATTTGCGAGGGAGGCTTCCAGAGGATCCCGCCTGCCCAGGTTTCCATGGAGAGTGTCTCCTTGTTGAAGAGGGAGCCGTCTGGCAGACAGTACGGCCGTGGAAATACCGATGGAGCATTTGTTTTCCAAAGCACATGAATAACATCCCTAACAGCTACCAGCCTCGCTTCCTCTGCTCGCCCCACCAGTGGTCTGGCAGAGCGACCTGAGATGCCTGCTGTGCTTTATCCTCTCGGCTCCTCGCTGTGCGCCCGTCTGAGCACCCCCAGCTTAGCCATCTCTGCCCAGCCCGGCCCAGTTCCCTTCCAGTTGGCAGGCAGGGCCCCTCCTGGCGCAGGGCTGCAGGGAGGCAGCAGCCATCTTCACCGGCGAGCACATTTGGCTTCGCTGCTGGAGCGAAGGACGGGAGTGCTGTAGGCGGCAAAGCTGGGAAGTTTTGCTCCCACCTCCTGTGGGATGCGAGGGGAATTGCTTCCCTGAAAGAAAAGTCCTTTCCTGTATCTCTCTCGGGTATTTTGCATGCTTTGAAAGACCAAGGGGAGGCTTAAGAGTTGTTGAGGCAGCAGGCAGTGATGCAAGGTGCAGGCAACAGCCCCCAGCGAAGGGGCTGAGCTTGAGTTTTCACGGCAGTATTAAATTAAGGCTAAATTCCCATCCTAAATGTTATGTTGTCATGAAGTTACAGCAGAAAGCACAGAGCTCAGAACAGCAATATGAAGGTATAAGATGTGTTGCATGGGTATTGTAATCATCCCAAATGAGGCATTTGAAACCCAGGGAATTCTAGATTTAGGGTTTGCATCGTTTTTCGGGTGTGTAATTGAAAAACAATCCAAACATAGGAAGGCTTAGGAGCACGTTGCTGAGATTGTTTGGGTGCCTTTATTCTGTGCTGTGGGGGCAGATGGAGGGAAGAAGTCTTTAAAAAATAATAGAACCAAATGTGGAATTACAAATGTTAAAATACTGTGGTCTGGATTTGAGTGTTAAGGGTCTCAAGGGTGACGTTAGGGCTGCTGGGTCTTGTCTGTGCATCTCCATCACTGGACTTATTTGGCTGTTGCTAACGTAACTCACCTCTGTGCCTGATGCTTTGTAAAACTCCTAATTGGACACAATTGCAAGTCCTGTAGCATCATTTTATTTAAGTTCAGGATGTGTACTTGGAACTTTAATTCTATCTTAGTTTATGTTTTTTTGTCTTCAGATTTCCACGGTTTTTAAAAGCTATTAAAATAACCATGGCTAAGTATTAAACAAAACCCCAAAGGAATATCATCATAACATAGTTCTGAGGAGCTGTAGCAAGAAGCTGATTTTGGGCTGTTTTGTAAAACGAGATTCCCCATTGTGCCAGGACAGAGTGGTTATGCTGGGTGTGCAGCCACTCCAAGGATGCAAAGTGGGTGGTGAAGCCCTAATTTCGCAGCGACAGGTGTGTGCAGCCCTAATTTCGCAGCGACAGGTGTGTGCAGCCCAGCCAGGCAGCTGCGGGCTGCAGGGCAGCACTGCCTGGTGCCGGGATGTCACTTGGCTGGAGGAGTTGGTGGAGCAGCAATACCCGTGGCAGTGTGCAGTCACAGCCCCGAGGAAGCTCTCCAGTTGGGAAATCAGCTGGTAAGCCACCGCTGGCAGGGCTGTGGGGTTCCTGCAGAGGGAAAACGATGACGGTTTGGTTGAAATGGCTCTGCGGGGAGTTGTGAGCACTATCATAAAGACTGGAAGCTGCCTATAGCTTCCAGTCATACAAATTAGACATGACAGTCGTTAGCAATTTGGCTCTATCCTAACCCACGGTACCCAGAGGAACCGCAGCAGAAGGTTTGCAGTGGGCAGTTTGCCTTTCGGCAGCATGGGGCAGAGCAGTGGGTCTGAAGCACCTCTGAGATCCCACTTGGGAAGGCAGCTTTGGGGGGCCTTGGGTCGTCACTTACACCCCTGGGATGTTGCTGCTAGGCAGAGGTCAGCTCTCTGCTGAAGGAGTGTTAGTTGTATGATGGTTTTCTTATGGAGCTGGAGGCAGAGTGGGGCAGCTGAGGCACTGCGCTGCAGAGGCAGCTCCAGTAGTGGTGGGGCAGAGCAGAGCTTGGGGTCTCTGGGTGCCTCAGCTGTATTCCTGCCCCTCAAGACACCTTTTAGGCTTTGGCAGCTGTCTGGGGGGTAACACAGCAGTGTCATGCTGCTACCGGGTGTGTTTTTGTCACTGCCTGCTGGGGCAGGAGGAGGGGAATGATGCACAGTGGTGATGGGGGGCAGGGGTAAGAGCAGGATCAGCCCCGGTCATGACAGCTCAGCCCTCAGGCTGTCCCTGTGCCATGGATGGGGCAGTAGGTGCAACTGCTTCTCCACATCATGTGAACCTCCCTCCTTGTCTGGCATTACCTGTGGTCCCTCTGCAGGCTCTGGAAAGGTGCCTGCATGTCCAGCCCTGCCAGGCTTCACTCCTCGGGTGGGCTGGATGCAGTAACATGATTTTCTGGGCTGAGTGTTTCTTATTATGCCTGTCACACCCTGATTTCTGAGCCTGCTGCATTCCCTGGGCATATCAGGAGGGCAGGCACAGCAACAGGGCCCCTTTCCTTAATGACCAGCAGCGAATTGCCTGCACATGTGCAGTGCAGATTTGAGACGCCCTCCATGTTTTTCTTTTTTTTTTTTCCTGTGGATTTTCCTCATTGGACCTGGTGTTCTCCATTTGTGGAATCCCTGCCCAGCTGAGCCTCCACCAGAGCCGCATCCTCCCATCTGCATACAGCCCTTATTTTGTGCTCCAATAATTCCAAGGCAACTCTCCTCCCCTCTGAGCTTGGGAGAGGTTTACCAGGTGAGCATGTAAGGATGCTCTGGGGCCAAATGGAGGTGCCCTGCCACCACTGCCATCTCTCCCAGGGTAAGGACAGGCTGAGCATCCTTCGACCCGCCACCAAGCAGTGCCTTTTAGCAAGGACTGGGCTGTACAGCCACCTGCCAAGGTGCAGAGCCCACCTCCAGCTGAGGCTACTCTCGCCCAGCCAGGGGGAGGGTGAGCTCTGCAGCTCCCCTTGCCCGGGTCCCCTGGGAGCAGCAGTGCTGGCAAGGGGAGGCAGGGGGCACTTACATAAGCCCTGAATGCAGCAGGCAGTGCAGGGAGGGGAAGGGCAGGCGCTGGAAATCCATCCAGCCTCCAGCAGCTCCGCTCGCTGATGTCCAGCTGCAGGTCCCCAGCTGCAGCCTGCCTGCAGCCCCCTCCCTTCCCCATGGACCCCACGGGGCATGTCACATCTGCTCCCCCCCAGCTGACAGCCTGGTGTGGGGATGTGGGAGCAGAGCTCTGCCGCCCCAGGACTTGCTTGGGTGGCCGGGAGGCAGGGAGGGGGCGGCTGAGGTGCTGGCACAGGGGGATGGGATGCTGCCAGAAGCACTCTGGCTGTTCCCATCCTGCCCACCCGGCACCCGGGGTGTGCCTGGGGTCTCCTTCCTTTGCCCAGTGGCACATGCAGGGAGAAAGCTGGCTGGAGAGCGTGTGGGCAGGTGAGAGGGGTCTCTGGGTAGGATGCGTGGGTCTAATTTGCTGGTGTGTGAGGTGGGGTGGTGGCACCTGGACAGGGGAGCACTGCTGGGATGGAGCCAAGAGGAGGAGCACAGACTGTGTGGTGTGGGAGCGTCCCCCCCGACTCAGCCAGGAGGGGAGAGGTGTCCGCGGGCTCTTGTGCAGGGGCTGTGCTGGGCAGTGGTGGGGCCCTACAGGTTCCTGGTGGGGAGGGACGGTGCCAGGGAAGTGGCACTGTCCTACTTATCTTGGCACCCCTAATCTGATGCTGATACCCTCCTGTAGCGGGGGGCAAGGGCAGAGTGCTGCTGCACAGGGGTGGCTGTGGGGCTCATCCAGGAGGGCAGGGGCAGGGCTGGCCACAAGCACTGGGGATGGGCTCTCCAGGCATGGACAGACACAGTCTGTGTGTCTGCACATGCTCTCCTTGTGCTGCCCGCACTTGCCCACTCCCAGGGCCACCATGGCCCCTGCCTGGGCCATGGCAGAGCCAATGAGCACCCATGGGTGGGAGAGTCTGGCTGGGCATCCTGGATCCTTCTGTGCTGCAGCTCTGACTCTTCCCAGAGCAGGTCTGCTGTTAATTCCCTCCATCTCTCCACAGTATCAGCAGTCCCCTCTGGGCCGGACTGTTGGCAGGCAGGCAGCAGTGGGCAGCTGGCAAGCTGTGAGGAGCGGTGGCACATCTCCCTGCATCCGTGCTTCTGACTCATCCAGCAGAAGGTGTGGCTGGGCTGCGTGCTCCTGACCCCCGGCTCTCCTGCTCCATCCGTTCCCAGTGGGTAAACTGGAGGCTTGGCACGATGGGGATGCCCTGAGCCCTCACCCCAGGAGCTTCAGGCCTGGATGTTGGTGCTGCTCCTCCCGGACGATGTGGCTGATACTCTGGAGAAGCCCTCTCTTGCCCCCCATTCTCCAAGTGCCTGAGCTGGTGGCCGGCTGGGACCTGCGTCTTGCCCTCTGGGTCCTGAGCTTCGCCTCGGCGGTCGTGCGGATGGAGGGCCAGGTCTACTCGCCCACTGTCAACACGCACTATGGGAAGTTACGAGGGGTGCGCGTGCCGCTGCCCAGTGAGATCCTGGGGCCCGTGGACCAGTACCTGGGGGTGCCTTATGCTGCACCCCCCGTCGGGGAGAAGAGGTTCATGCCCCCCGAGCCACCGCCATCCTGGTCGGGCATCAGGAACGCTACCCACTTCTCACCGGTCTGCCCCCAGAACATCCACAACGCCGTTCCTGAGATAATGCTGCCCATCTGGTTTACCTCCAATTTGGATATCGTGGCCACATACATCCAGGACCCCAATGAGGACTGTCTGTACCTCAACATCTACATCCCCACGGAGGATGGTGAGTCCCCGATGAGGTGCCCGCAGGACGGTGGGGGGGGGGGCTGCTCCGCCCCTCCCCGGCAGTGGTTGGTCTCACCTGGGTGTTGTGTTTGAAGCATGTGGTTGTGGACCCTGCAGCATGCTGTCTGTTTGTGGAAAGCTTTCTCTGGTCACGCAGCTCGCCCTCTTGCCCTCAGCTGCCATCTCTGTCTCGCGTGCTCCTGCTCCTCCACGCCTCCCTGCCCCCCCCCCCTCCACCTCCATGGCATCGTCACGGGTTCCTCTCGTGTTGCTAAATCTGAATCCGACTCTCTGACCGCAGATCCACAGAGCGACAAGCTGGTTTGTGCTCCCCAGGTGCCAAGTGCCAGGTTCTGTCTTGAGCTGGTTCGGGTTTGTCCTTCCTCCCACCCTCCCACCCTCCCCAGGTCCATGCGCTAGTCGTGGGTGTGGGCTGCCCCTGCGGCTGGGAGGAACACTCTCTGCCTATCCCTGGGGAGATGCTTCAGCAAGGAAGGGACCGTGGAGCCCTTTTCTGGGCCCTGGTACGGACGGAAGGTTGGGGGCATCGGCAGGCACATCACTTGGCTGCTCCCCTGTCTGCCAGCGGAGCGGCGGCAGAGCAGCGAGCCTGGGGCGCTGGGGATCCACGGGGCATGGTCCCGTTGGGGTGAGGCTGAGCGGCGCTGTGTGCCTCCTCGTCTAACCTTTTCCTTTGTAGGGGATCTCACCTGAACTGTAAGTAGAGGGCAGAGGAGGCAGTGCCTGCCCACACGCCCACCCCAGCCTCACCGCAACGGGAGCCCTGGGGGATTCTCAGCGGCAGGGACCCGCAGCGGGTCTGCTGCGGGTGGCAGAGCAGCCTGGCGGGCCGGTGGCTTCTCCCAGGACAATTGGCTCCGCTCCTTTGTCCCCGGGGCCCTTGGCCGCGGGATGCATCGTGCCTTCCCTCCTGCCCAGCACGGCTGGCCTAGAGTTTTCCTCCCACGACGACGCTCCCTCCCCACCTCCCGCGGTCCCGGGGTGGCGGGAGGGCGGCAGCGTGGTTGTGATTGCATGCCCACTCCCACCAGTGGAGCCTCCTGTTATTTTGTAGTCTTTTATTCATTTTACAGTAAAACGGATTTCCAAGGAATGCACCCGAAAGCCCAACAAGAAAATATGTAGGAAAGGAGGTATGTAGCAAGCCGACCGGCAGAGAAGCACAGGGAGGAAAGAGAGAGAGAGTGAGAGGGTGCCTGGCCGGCTCCCAGCCCGAGGCATGCTCCTCCAGCACCTCTGTGCTGCCACCCAGAACGCGGACCCTCCGAGCATCCCACCCTGCCACCCCCCACTGCCCTCTCGAAGGAGCCCCACGGATGCTCCGGCCACCTCTGCTCCCCAGCCAGGAGAATGGGATGGGTGCTGGCTGGGAGGGCAGGTCTGGGGTCTGGTCAGAGGAGAATGCTCATGCTGTTCCAGGCTTTTCAGAACAGCTTCTCCCCGGGCCGAGCCCATGCTCCTGCCTTCATCCCACTGCTTCCAGCAGCCTCCCAGCCCCTGGGTGTGAGGGGCAGCCTCGGATGGCGAGTAGCCCTTAAATGCACCCATCCCTTAGGGGTGCATCCCCCATTGGGGGTGTACAGACCTGCTCAGAGAAGCACCTGTGTGGTGGGAGACTGCAGTCCACCCTGGGCTGAGCTCTTCCCGTTGCATCTGTAGTCATTTTGCATCCAAAGCTCCTTGGTTAAAAGCATAAAACCTCTCCTGGCCGTGTAAGCACTGATTTAAAACACTGTAAACTGTGTTCTGCCCCAGCCCATGGTCCCACCAAGGCCGCTCCCCGCTGCTCACCCCCGCCACACTTCTGCCAACCCTGTCAGTGAGGATTGGCTCTCCACCCCCAGCACAGCATCCTCCCTGAGCCCCAGCAGGCAGCCGAGCACCTCCAGTTCAGATACGTCTCTGCTTTGCCTTGTCTCCATCCACAGGGCTGTGCAGGGCTCATCCTGCTGCTCTTTGGGGCAAGGGGCTCAAGCCTGTGTTTCCTGGCCAGCCCCAGCACCATGGGCTGGGAAGTGGAGACATGCAAATGCCTCAGCCCCTTGTGGGACACGATGCTTTGCCCATCCTGCCGCACAGCCCCCTTGCAGACAGGGAGAACCCGGGCTGCTCTGTGCACCCCAGAGCTGGATGTGCCGGCGGCCAGGCAGCCAAGCTCTTCTGAAAGGCTCAGTGCAGGGAGGGGGTGTCTGGTGGTACGGGCTGCCATCCTGGACATCCCATGGCAGTGGGGGGCCCTGCATCCCAGCCTCCACTTCCCTGTGCCCCTGGGGTTGGCAGGGCCAGTGCAGCTGGGCTTGGAGGTTTGGGGAGCACTTTCCTTCCAGCCATTTCCCCCCAGTTCTGTTGTTGGGTTTCTTTGCTTTGCTTTTCCTGTCGCTGTCCTGGCTATTCACATGCCATCTCTCTGAGTGCCAAGGCTGCCCCTGAAAGGGCTGGCGCATTAGGGAGTCTCCGCACGCTGCCTCCGGAGCTGGCTGTGCCAGCGATCACCAGCCACTTCAAAGCGCTTCCTCTCCTGGCCCTCCCACTGGCTGCCGGGGCTGGCAGACCCGCGCCGCCCCCAGCCCTGCCACCGGGGCCAGGGAAGCAAGGGCCAGGGTGTGGATGGAGAAGGGGGACATCGTAAGCACGGCAAAACACCTTGGGCGCACTCATCTCCTGGTTTTCCCTCCCTATTGGCTCTGTTTAATGGGCAGGTTTTCTTTGCAGCCCGTCTGTGGTTGCCTCTGGTCACCTCCTGGGGAGCTGGTGGGAAATGTGCCCTCTGCCCCTGCCAGGCTGTGCTGACTCACGGCCCAGCAGGTCCCTCGTGCACGCCCTTTGGGCATCCAGGCGTGATGTGCTGGGAATTAAAGTACCCAGACGCTGGTGCTGCCCTTTGGCTCCAGCCACAGCTCCGGTGGCCCTTGGCACAAATTAATTGAGTCACTTGTGATGAGACACGGAGGCTCCCCAGCCCCTCGGTGCCCTGGGTTAGTACTGCTTGGGGTGAGGGTAGCGTGCCTGCAGTGCTGATTTCCTCAGGCTGTGTGTCACTTGAACATTGGCTCATTCTGGAATATTCCTGATCTTTATTTCTAAGGCCCTGTATGAATGGTGAAGAAGCTCTCCTCTCGCAGAGCAAGCAACTGTGTGGTATTTTGGTGGTTCGAAACGCCTCAGCTCCCACCTTACTGGAGTTTTTATGATTTCTGCCACCCCTAAGCTCAGTGCATTTCACAGCAGCCAAAGGACTGAGAATTTATCATAATTCATCCCTGGGACAGAAAAACATCCCTGTTTCCCTGCTCAGTTGCCCACAGTCGTTTCCTACGGCCAGTCTCCTCCAGGCACATCGGTCCCTCCTCGGGAAGCACGGCAGGGCAGCTGTGCTCGGAGGATAATGAGCCATGCACAGCGCCAGGGAAGCCGACAGCATTGAGGCTCAGGTTTTGCTGGGAAAATAACGCTGCCCAGAGCATGTACACACACATGGTGCAGCACCCGTGTGCAAAACAGAGCTCTGCCCTTTGCTTTGTGCTGCCAACACTTCCAGCCTGTGCTTGGCTGCGGTGAGTGCCGGGATGCTTTCCCTTCCCTTCGCCCCCAGCCTGGGCAGGCCTTGCTGCAGGGCATGGTGGATCTCATTTTTTTTTACTAGCCACTGCTCTAATCTCTCTGGCCAGGGCTGTGCAGAGCCCGCGATGCTGCGGAGGCAAATGTGCCAATCCCGCATCTCGCTCTGTTGTGCGAGGGTGGCTGGAGCTCCCAGCAGCTCCCAGCAGCTCCCAGGCTCAGGATGCACTCTGTAGGAAAAGCGTTATGGTTTCTCTGTTGCTCTCCAAGACATGAACTTGTCTGAGTACCGGCTGAGGCTTCCCTAGGGCTGCTGCAGTGCTCCCTTGGCGGAGGGCTCCTCACCAGCCTCCTGTGGAGCCTGCTGCTTTGCGGGCTGGCCGGGAGCAGAGCACTGTCCTGGCACTCTGCTTCCGCTCCAGGGAGCGCTTTGCGAAGGTGAAGGTAGGTGTTTGTGCTGGCGGAGGCAGCAGAGCGTGACAAGATGCAGTGCTTTTACAGAGGCCACTCAAGAATGGAGATGGCTGCTCTGCATCACCCAGGGAAGGGAGGGGAAGGGCAGCACCAAGGTACACTGCAGTCCTGCAGCCCCGACACAGGGCTCGGGGGGGCTGCCCCTGCCCACGGGGTTGTGCAGCAGCAGGTTTAACAGCTGTCATCAGCCCCAGTCCTGCTCCTTGTTGCTCCCAGAGAGGCACCCGAGCCAGTGTGGTCACCAGCATGTGTGCCTCTGGGTGCACGTGGCCATCAGACATGGTGGCAGCGCTGTTGCGGGCTCCTGCTCCCTGTGGCATTGTGGCTGCCACACGGGAACGGGTGTCCTGGGGAGCAGAGGAGGGGGTGCTGGGGGGCAGCCTGCGGTCACCCTGGGCAAACATGTGGAGCTGGACAGGTGTCAGCTCAGGCTCCTGCTCTCCTCTTATCCACCCCATCCCGCATGAGTGTGAAGGCTCCGAGGACCAAGGGTCCTCGCCCTCCTTTGTCTCTGTTTGCGCTGGTGTCAGTGCTGTTGGCATGGTTTACTTAAAGTAGCGTAAATCCAGTGTGGATGCCCCTGTTTCAGGGACAGTGATTTTATTTTTTACTGAACTTGAGCTTAAATCTTCCTAGAGCCTTCAGATAAGAGCGCAGGCATCCTTCGTATCGGGCTGAACAATGTCACTTTGCAGTCAGCTAAAAGTGAAGCGACATAAGAGGCATTCACACAGGGTCAGTGGAGCGAGCTTTTGATGGGCGAGGAGAGTAAGAGCCACGAGTCCTTTTGGTTTCTCCAGCTGTGAATCCACAAGCTTAAACCCATCCCTATGAGAGTGGGTGCTGTGGGGCTCTGCGTGGTGGCCTTTCCAGCGTGGAGGAAGATCTCCTGGGATGGGTGTCCTTGAACACAGTAATAGCTGGTGGAGGGAGGCAGTGGAGCAAAGTGCAAGGGATGGGTGAGGGAGGTGAAGCTGTAATTGCTCTCAGAAGCTGTGGGGCATCGGTGGGTCGTCAGGTAAGCAGGCAACATAGTGAGAGGCAAAAAGCCTGCTTGGTTGCAGCAGTCTGTGTTCACTGTAACCCCGGCCACCCAGGCACCTTCCTGCCATTTGGGACGGCTCGTGCTTTTCATCTGCCATGCACATGTGCCACTGCTGTTCCCCTTCCTCCTGGCCTGCGTTACTGTGCTTCTGCTTTGCTTAGCGCTGCTTTCTACTGTCCCTTCTGCAGTGCATGAAGCTCAGGTTGCTTTAGGCTTGTCCCAGCTGTCCCCAAGCTTCAGGGCAGCGGTTTCCAGCCGGATCCCTCCCTGCTCAGCCAGGACAGTTGCTCAGATCACAGGGATGTTGTCCACTGCCCTCTCGTACAGCCTGACAGCTCCTCATATCCAGTTCCTCCATCTCTGCGTGGAGACCTTTGTTCCCTGAAGGAAACCAGGCTGGAGAGCTGCAGCCCAGCTTTAACAGCACCAGGGCCCTCAGCAGTGGAAAGGGATCTCCAGCTGCCTGTGATCGGCTTCCCAGCTTGGAAGCGTGGTGGGGATGAAGGCTCACTGCCTGTGGTCTTCATTAGCAAGAAATCCCTGTCCCTGAGTAGTACCAAGGAGGTTGGTGCATAGCCCCAGTTAGCAAATGTTGCATGAGTACTTCGTCATTTAAGTGCTTTCTGGGCTTGCAGCTCTTCCTAACGAAGATGCAGTAGGTCAAGCTTGCAGCCTTCTGCAAACAGGCTGGGCAGCCACACGTGCCCACTGGTGGGTGGGCTGGGTGGGGAGCACACAGGAAGGATGCAGCAGGAAGGGGGGATGCTGGGGTGAGAGGTGGCAGCGAGGGGGGTGGCGCTGGGTGAAAGCAGAGTGATGAGAGGAACTCAGGACGTGGCTGGGTGGCAAAGCAGGAGGCAAAGAGGCAGAGCTGGGGCATGGAGGGGTAGGTCAGGAGGTGAAGTCTGAGTCAGAGAAAATCAGAATGACTCTGGAGACAGCTGATCCATCCCCACCCTGGCTGGGCAGGAGTAGCTCTACCTCACCTCTTCCTGGCAGTCTGTCTTGCCTGCTCTTAAACACCTCCCCAGGCCACCTCTTCCAGTGCTTTCCTGTCCTTTCTGCCAGGAAGGTTTTCTTCTCATCGAGCTTCAGCCTGCCTTGTGTAGCTCTGGGGCTGCCTGTGCTCTGCACAGTGGAGAGTTCTTCCACCTCACCACCTCGCAGTGACCTTTCATGCATCGGAACACTGCTGTAGCTCTCGTCACTCCTCTGCTCCTGGGATTTGCGTGACCCAGTCTCCTGCAAACTTTTCTTGCCTGCTGGATTTTTGCTAGGCTTCTGGTCGTTACTCTTCCAGACTTTCTCCATCAGGTCACGGCTGCTTGAGATGTTGTGCAAGCCTCTTGCCCTGATGGAGCTGCCTCTCGGCTGTTTCAGACCTCTCACTCCCCCATTACAAATTCATTTTAAATTCAAATCCTGTCCCTCTCCATGCTGCCATCTCTGTTATCCGCCACCCGTGTCACCTGTGGTATCTTGCTCCCAGAGTGACAGATGTCAGCTCCCTGATTTTGTCTTCCTGGCCAGTTCTGTGCTCACCTCGTTGTAGTTCCTTCCAGGTGCAGGGCTGCCCCTCGCTCACAGGAGCCTTGCTGGAGGCCAGCAAAATCCTTGCTGTGGTGGCAATGGGGCTGGCTGGTGACAGCAGCGGGACCCTGGGATCAGCCAAGTGCTGAGTGAGAGCCTGGAGCCCTGCGTGTCTGGGGGAGGCTGCTGGGCAGCGTGGGCAGTCCTGCCCAGGAGAAACCCTGCTGTTACCCTGAGGTCACCGTCACCTGGGGAGTTGTACTGGTGCAGGAATTAGGGAGCAGAGGACTACAGGCAGTGGTCTGCAGCTTTAAGGGGATAAGAAGAGCTCAGCTTCTTTCTGAAATTCGGGGCTGCAGGGCACAGGGATGGCACCACTGGGCTTTGTGCCCACAAGGGCACACAGCCCTTTGTGGCAACAGGGCTTCAGTACAGCTCTGCATTGTGTCTGCCCCCCGCCAGCCCACAGGCCACTTCTCCTGGCTCACGCCAGCTGCATGTGGCTCAGGAGCCACCATGCTCGGTGCACGCCGTCTGCAACAGCATCCCAGTGCTGGGCTGGGGCTGCCGGCCGGGCCCGTGCCCTGGCACTGCGGGTTTGCTAAGGGCCATGTAATTGCTGGAAGACATTCAGGATGTTACAGAAACTGCTGTTTTTAGGGTTCTGCCTTCGTCAGGGCAAGCTAGTTGGTGCCTTTGCAATCCTCAGTGAACCATGCAACTAGTCCTTTAAGAAAGGAGTTGGTACAGGACAGAGCGGAGCACCCATCGCTGTGGGTCCCCGCAGCGTGCCCCGGTGGTCTCGTGCTGCAGCACTGGTGGTTTGTGGTGTAGCCGTGCCAGGCACGAGGGGCCGTGCACCATGTGGGGGTGATGAGCAGGACCCCAGCTGGTGGTCAGTGGCCACCCAGGGCAGCCCTTCACGTTGGCTCTGCTGGTGGCAGGGGACGGCTGTCCCTGCTGGCAGCAGAGCTGGGACAGGGCTCCCGCACGGCCGGGCGGTAGGAGAGGGAACACAGGGATGCGCGAGCAGGCGGGGGCCAGGCTGGGATGCAGGAGGATCGGTGAGTGCTTTGAGAGGCTGATCCTCTGCTGGCACAGATGCTGCCCCAGGCCCGCTCTCCTCCTCCCGGCGCCCCTGAGTTGGGTCTGGGAAGGGGTGCAGGCGAAGCAGCATCCTGGCGCGGCTCCTGGACAGTCCTGCCCGCACCCTGTGCGCCCTGGCTCTGGGAGAGGTGCAGTGTGAGTAGCCAGCAGTGCTGTGGGGCGCAGCACTGCCCCCACTGTCTCTGCTATCATGCTATCTTTGAATTCTCTTTTGTTTTTTTTGTTTTGTTTCGTTTTTGTTTCCTTTTGGTTTCCTTTTTTTTTTCGTTCTGTCTCCTCGTGTTTGGTCCCTAGGAGCCAGCGCTAAGAAACAGGGCGAGGACTTAGCGGATAATGACGGGGATGAAGACGAAGGTATTTGTGTGCTCGAGGCTGCCACTGCATGACATGCACAGCAACTCTGTTTGCCCGCCATCCGCTGCCATGCCCAGGGAGCCCCGTGTGTGACCATGCGCCGCGCGGGGCGGGGGGCAGGCTGGCCGGCTGTGCAGGGCACCCAGGCCCTTTCCCTCCTCGGGACAGGGGGGGGAAGCTCGTGGGGGTTTTTTGCTTTAGGAGACATTTGCTCCTGCTCTGCTTGAGCGAGGGCAGGGAGGAAGCATGGCAGCTTGGGAGGAGAGCAGCCCTCGGGCACCTGGGCCCATTTCACCCCGAGCCCGGTCACATCCCACCTCCAGCCTCATCCCTCTGGAGTCGGTGACATGCAGCTGGGAGACAGTGACCTCCCCCTCCACCCTTGCCCAACCCCACTGCAGAGTGACCGTACCAGCAGCTTGGCACCCACAAGGTACCTGGCTGTGCCCAGGAGACCCAAGGTCCACTCGGACATGGTTTCTGTTAACTCGTCTCCTCCACCCAGCAGGAGTGAGATCTGGCTTGTAACCAGAGCATCAGCACCAGCCCAGGCAGAGCACGCGGGCTTTCAGGCAGACCTGATTCTAGATGTACGCCAGGGCTAAGGGAGTTGCAGAATGAGCTATTTTTAGTAAAACAGGGTTGTTCATCTGCAGGGTATGGAGTCAGTGTGTTTGGCTGCAGAGATGTGAAGAGGAGGCAGGAGGAAGGGTCAGCCAGGGTGCAGCCCTAACGTGCTGAGGACAGTAAAACCTCATGGTGTGCAGGAGTCCCAGGGCAGCTCAGGCACGGCCTGGCAGATGGTGTTTAGGAGCTGGGAACCAGATGAAAAGCTTTTTCCTTGGCAGTACCAAAACCCCATTGTTTTTTCCCACTAACCTATGCCCCAGGATCTCTTGTACCAGGGTGTAAACTGGCATTCAGCCTAAGTGACTTGACTGTGCTAAATCCCCGCACGCTAAAATGTGCTGCAACCATTAGGAGCCATTTGTTCCCTGGTACATCTCTGCACGTCACTGCCATTCTGCTGCGAGGATGTTCCTCGGTGTGTCAGTGGGAGCGTGTGGCAGGGAGGAGAGGACACGGGCACAGGCACCGATGTTCCTGCCCTTTGCATTTCAAGCAGGTGGCCCTGGGAAGAGTTATCCTGTCATAGCTCTGCCACATGGGCCGTGTCTGTCCCGGAGGAGCCACGAGCACTTTTTGCTCCCCAGGTTTGTGCATTTGCCTTGCTGCATCCTGGGGACAGGAAAAGAGCTGGCACAGGTTTTGCCATGTTCCTCGTTCTCCTGGAGGAAAGAGGTTTTCTGTACAGAAGGGAGGCCACCTTTAGCCATGCAATGGGCCACAGCTGGAGGTGGGAATAGCCAGAGGCACCCACCAGCCTGCCCTGTAGCCCCCTGCCATGGGCAAGCCAGGGAGGAGTGGACATGAGCAGGGTGGACATGGTTAGGTGGGTGCGAGGGACCACAACATAGAATCATAGAATCACTGTTGTTGGAAAGGACCTCCAGGATCATCAAGTCCAACCTTTATCCCAACATCTCCCTAACCACTAGACCACAGCCTCAAGTGCTCCATCTTCTCGTTTTTTTAACACCTCCAGGGATGGCGACTCCACCACCTCCCTGGGCAGCCTGTGCCAGTGCCCAACCACCCTCTCAGTAAAGAACTTCTTCCTAATATCCAATCTAAACTTCCCCTGATGCAACTTGAGGCCATTTCCTCTCATCCTATCATCAGTAATTTGGGAGAAGAGACCAACACCAGCCTCACTACAACCTCCTTTGAGGTATTTGTAGAGAGCAATAAGGTCTCCTCTTCTCCAGACTGAACAACCCCAGTTCCCTCAGCCAGTCTCCATCAGGCCTGTTTCCCAGACCTCTCACCAGCCTCGGGCATCCCTGCTGACTTGGTGTGGCTGTGCCCTGGGAGTCCCAGCCGTGCAGGGCTGGCTGCCGGGGTGGTGTGGTGCACCACGAGGGAGGCAGGCAGGGAGCAGGGGCTGGCCAGGGCAGCCAAGGCCAAGCAGCCTCAGCGAGGCTCAGGGTGTGGGTGAGCACAAGGGAGAGCAAAGTCCATCGGTGCTGGATCTCCAGTCCAGGAGAGGGCTGAGCACCACAGCCATGTGGGACCTGGCACTGCCTCCATGATGGGTGCAGCTCTTATCCTCCAGCGTGGGTGAGATGTACCAGAAGCTGAGCGCGAGTGTTCTTCCCTTGCACCTGGACTTGGCTCCATGAGGGATTCCAGGCCAGTGGGGCAGAAAGGAGCCAGACATCCCCCCAGAGAGGGCCAGTCGAGAGAGGGAGTGTGGCTGCTCCCCATCCCCTAGGCTCCCACAGTCCTTTCTTCTCCGACCCTCAGGGTCCCATTCCTCATCCTCACTCCATGTCTCATGCCCTGTCCTCGTCCAGATGCTGTACTCACCTCCCTGACACACACACGTGCACACACTGTCTGCCTCATCGCCATGTCTCTGTCTGGGCACTGGGGTGCCATGGGTTCACATCCAGGCAGTTGGCAGGTTTCTGCCTTCGCAGGGGGATGGGAAGGAGGGGCAGGAGGGTCAGATGTTGGAGTACCCACCAGTGCCCCCCCACCTTCCAGGTCCTGCACACCCCCATCCCTGCCCCCCTGCAATGCCAGCTTCCAGGACTCCCACAGCCAAGGGCTTGGGTGGAGCCAAAGACAGGACATGGGGCTGCATCCTGGGGCTGGACTCTGCAACTCCCACCCATGATGGAGGTGCTGCTGGTCTGGCTCCCACACATGGCCAGAGCCCACTTCAGGGGAAGAGCAGCTGGGTCCAGCCAGCATCTCTCTCGCATGTGCCGAGACCGCCGAGGGGACAGCAGCGTGGGGACGGCGCAGTGGCTGCTGCCACCCAGAGCGGGGCTGGCAGGATTGGTTTGGCTTTGGAGGTCCACACTGCGGCCCCCAGGAAAGCTCTGGGTTTGGCTCCTAAGCCCTTTCCCCAGTCCTGGAAGCTGGCATTGCCCTCGTCCTTGGTCTGCCTGTCGCAGGGTGCTGCGGCCATTGGCGGGGTCCTGTGTTTAACTGCCTCTCCTTCCAGACATCCGGGACAGCGGGGCCAAGCCGGTGATGGTGTACATCCATGGTGGCTCATACATGGAGGGCACGGGGAACATGATAGACGGCAGCATCCTGGCCAGCTACGGAAACGTGATTGTCATCACCCTGAACTACCGCGTTGGAGTGCTTGGTACGGGCTGCGTCCCCATGGCCAGCCGGGAAGGGGGTGGTGGGGGCCATGGGGCCCAGCAGGATGGGGTCTGCGCTGCGGGATGCCACGTGGCAGTCGGTGGCAGTGTGGTCTGGCTCCTGGCACTGGTACCCCCCCCCCCCAGGCTCATTTACACAACCTGGCTCCGCTGAAAGCAAATATTGGTCTGCGGTTAAATAAATAATAAATGTGTTTACCCAGCATGTCCTCCTGAGAGGGCTCGGAGCGGCGAGCTGCCAGCGGGTACTGCCTGGCTGCCCCTGGGGACCTGGCAACTCTTCCCCCCAGGCATGGGCTGCCTCCAAGGCGGTTGAGCTGTCGGGACCCCCACAGCCACCCACTGCAGCCTGGCTCTCTGCAGAGGGTATCGCCAGAGGGTACTGGATGCTGTACAGAGGAGGGTGGCTATCCCATTTTCATGAGCACTGGTGACCTCAAGAGGTGAAGTGGGGACACAGGGTCAGAAGGCTGCATGGTCCCCTGCCTGCTGCAGCAGAAATCCCCCGGGGGCTGGGACACAGGAGATTTGCCTGGAGCATCACTGCTGCCTCCCTTAGCAGAAGGGAGAACAAGGGGTGCGGAGGTTTGCGGAGAGCTCCTTCCCAGCCACGCTGCTGGCAGGGCTGGCTGTCTTCCCAGCCATCCAGCCTGGCACCGCGCTCTCCCCGGGCAGCTGGGCTCCTGGCCAGTACCCAGGGCAGCACATCCCTCTGATGGCCTCCACACCCCAGAGCCTCTTGGGGAAGATGGCAGTTACCTGGTAGGAAATAAGCTCTTCAGTAAAAACAAGCCTATTCAAAAATTTTCAATATTAAAAGTCAGGCCTTTAAGATGGATAAGTGCAAATTCAACAGACAAAAGTCATAATACGAAATGAGACTTAAATGGTGCCATCGTCATCTCCATTGAAGTGCTGCAGCTTTCCTGCCCAGAGACTCCAGGGCTGGAGCAGCGCTGGCATCACTCCCTGCCTGCCAGAGTGACCCACCTGGATTTTACCTCAGGACCATGGTTTTGGCTTCCTGCTTTGAGTCAAGGCAAATAAAACACCGATAGCTTATCTTGGGTGTTCCCTTTGCTACTGAAAGCATTTCTCACCATCTTCCTCACTGAGAGCCTTTGTATTTTAAGCTGCAGTTGGTTCCTCTCTGCCCAGCCCACCTCCTTACATTTATAGAGACTCCTCTGGGCCACGCTAGTCCATGGAAAGCATCAGCTGTGCATGCACTCAGCCTGCCTGCAGCCACTGGTGCTTTCTCAGCTTTCCTTGGAGCATGCGTGAGACATCTTGACCCGTTATTAGCAGAGGTGGTGGTCTGGGTAGGACAGGGCTTTGTGCTCATCACCCTGTCACTGCTTGCAGTTGGCTGGAGAGGCTCTCTGAGGCTTGCAGCTGCACTCGCAGCCTTTTGCCCCTCTGAGTGCTGTGCAGAGGGTGGCTGGAGCTCAGTGGTGTCCCTGCTCCAGCTTAGAGCTCACAGGATTCTCTTGGTAGTGGGGTCTCATGTTGTGGTGGGACAGGGTCCCATAGAAGCTCCTCTAGGCCTGGAGAACGGGGGTGGGAGGTGAGGACACCCTTTGCTTCCTTGTCCCTAACCAGGGTCCTCTTGGCCCGCAGGGTTCCTGAGCACAGGGGACCAGGCTGCCAAGGGCAATTACGGGCTGCTGGACCAGATACAGGCGCTGCGCTGGGTCAGCGAGAACATCGCCTTCTTTGGGGGAGATCCCTTGAGGATCACAGTCTTCGGGTCCGGCATCGGAGCCTCCTGCGTCAGCCTCCTCACCCTCTCCCACCACTCTGAAGGTAGGTGCCAGCTGTGCCCCAAGGGTGCTGTGGCTGTGCCCAGGCACCCAGCTGATGCTGACCCAGGGAAAGGAGCCCGCCTGGGTACCGCTGGCCACCCTAGCAAACTCTTTTAGTCACTTGTGAGAGCCTGACTCAGGGCCAGGAATCAAAACCTCGTTGTGAGCAGGGAGAGGCCAGCAGCAGAGCACATGGGAGCCAGGGATGGAGCTGGTGCTCCCAGCGTGTGGAGCTGTAGCCTGGGGCGAGCACCTGGGCGTGGGGAGAGGTGGGCACCCCTCCTGCAGCACCCTGCCCTGATGCCTGGGCTCACCCACACACAGGTGTGGAGGGGGTGTAGGGCACCGGGAGCTCAGATCTCAAGATCTCAGTGCTAGGAGAGGCATTGGTACTGAAATGGGGAGCCAAACCTGAGCCTGGAGGGGGATGGAGGGCCCTGTCTTGCGAGACTGGGAGAGCTCGAAGTGCTGCAACTGGCAAAACACAGGGGGAAGTGATATGATTGATATCAGTAAATACAGCAGAGTGTTTACTCTAGATAAAGAAAGGAATTATTTACACTAAAAGATTATGTTGGCGTAAGAGCAAATGCATGTAAACCGCTTGCAAAGACATTTACATTGAGCATTGGGAAAAATAAAATAAACCACAGGAGTAGAGGTGTTCCTAAAGGAAACTGTAGGATCAAAGTCTGAACTGGACGTGGTCCACAGGAGACCAGGCTGCCAGGGACTTGGTCACAGGGGCTTCATATGAGGGTGCAGCCCTCTTCCAGTGCTGTGTCCCCAGGCACCACGCAGGGGAGAAGGGCAGTGTATGGGCAGTGGACACGAGTGTGAGCCTGCACCCCAGAGACACACACAGAATTGCACTTGAAGCCATTGCGAAGAGCTGCAGCCCTGCTCGACAGCCTGGGAACTGCACAGGAATGAAGGAGACCTTCAGAACCTCAGCAGGACTGATGGCATGGTGGAGGGTGTATGGGAGGAGGCTGGCACTGGCCAGGCTACCAGCAGAGTTGGGGGCAGCCTTCCTCTGGCCCTGGGAGCTGTCTGTGGCTTGATTGCCCTGGGACTGAAAGCAGGAATCTCAGCACAGACTGCTGCAGCAGGGACTGCACCAGCACCAGCACCAGCACCAGTCTGCTTGGTAGTGTTTGGTGTGGAGGTCTGCAGGTGCTGCAGGCAGCACCAGGCTGGCATTAGCTGCACTGAGAGGTGGCAGAGCTTGTGCTTGTGGTGGGGAGTGAAGGGCAGCACCCCGCTGAGCCCAGACCTGGCACAGGGCTCGTAGGACACTGGCAGTTCACTATGGGGTCAAAGCCAAGCCTAAAACAGGTCTCTTCTCCCAGATTTCTCCAGCTGCCCTTTTGGCTGAACTTTCCTGATTCCAGCAAACCACTTGCCCTGCAGTGAGCCCACCGCCACACTGTGCTGGGCTCTGCTTCCCACTGATGGCACTTCCCCAGGGACAAGAGTGGGGCTGACAGGCTGCCCACGTCTCCACACCCTTCTCTGCTGCCCATCAGGGTCACTGCTAGCTGCCAGCCTCTCCTCAAAGGGGCCAGCGACCTGAAGCAGAGAGGCTGAGACACGCTGCCATGGCCCGTGGGATCGGAGTGTGCAGAGGAGCTCCAGAGCCTCCTTGGGGGGATATCCCAAACGGGCTCTGGAGCCCACTAGTGCCCCTCTGTGCCCCCTTGTGCAGAGTGCTCCTGCTCTGGGGTGGCTGCTCCCACTGCTGGGCTCCCATTGGTGCCCCAAGGACTAGAGATCTGGGGAATGCTCTGCCCCACAGAACCAATAACAGACCTATGTCTGGACCTGGTGGGCAACTGCTTCCCAAAAGCTGGCAGCTTGGGCGCTCCCACGTGAAGTCTGTGGTTGTCCCTGGTCTTCCATGACTGCCCTGCAGCCTGCTGGCTCTGCTGCCACTGTCACCGGTGCCCTGCCGTGTCTGAGTAAAGCAGGGAGAAACAAAAAGGCAGGTGAAGGTGAAGTGATGCAGCCCTGGCAGGATGTACAGAGCTGCTGTTGCCCACTCAGGACATGTCTGCTGTGGGTAAGCCCCTTTCCCTGCCACCCAGGGCGCTCAGGACACTTGTGCTCAGGCCACTCTCCTGCCTGAAGTCAGCCCTTCTGTCATCCTGCTCCCCCTGTGCCAGCACCTGAGCAGGATGCTCCTGGGGCTGTTGCCCCATCCTCTTCAGAGGTCTTGGACAAATATTAATGGGTATTAGACTACAATAAGCTCAAGAACATGCACATGTGAGTTTTACCTACAGAGCTGCTGCCAATGTTGCGATGCCAGAGCAGGGCAGGACCAGGGCTGCCCTCGCTGCTTTTGGGGCTCCTGGGGTAGGAGTCCCAGCTACCCAGGGCTGTGTGGGGCAGGCAGCAGCTCCCTAGCCCACAGGAGGGGAAGCTTTTGATGGCTAAAGCCAGAGGATGCTTTGCTTGTGTTAGATGGTGAATCAAGCAGTGTGTAGGAAAGAAGCACGAGTAGATCTTTGCAGACTCATTTCTGAGCAGCGGGCAGAGCAGGGGATGCCCTGTGGCTGTGGGGCCCCATGCAGGGCCGTGCCATCCCTGTGTGGATACCTGGGGGGTTCTTTTACAGGCTCCTGCAGAAACAAAAAGGGTTTTCCCTGCCCATACTGAGTGTGAAAGGGGAGGGAACACTGAGGGTAATGCAATGCTTCTTCGGGGCTCCTCTCCATCTCGGGAGTGCCTGGGAGGCAGGCGTGTATCATGGGGAGGTGCTCTCAGACCAGGAGTCTCCTTTCTGGGATTGAGTGCTTCTGGCTTGGCAGCCCCAAGGCTGCAGACTGGTTTTCCCTGGCTAGATGGTGACATCTCTTTGGGAGCTGGACCACGTGCTTGGCTGCCCAGGTGGCCCCAAGCACCTGTAGAGGCCTGGGATGGAAGGAGCAGCATGGAGAAAAGCTGGGCGTGGGTTGGAGGGGCTGCTCCCTGACTTTCCAGCCATGAAAAACACTGTTGTGCCACTGTAGCACTTTTTAGGTGACACTAGGCTTTCTGCCGCTAAACTCTGCACCTGTGTGCCGTGTCCTTTGCTGTCCCATCCAGCCCCAGTGCCTGCAGTGTGGTCCCCCCTGCACTGCAGCAGTGCTGGGTGCCTGGCACCTTTGTTGCTGTGGCAGGGGAGATGCTGCCAGCTGGAAATGCCATGAAGCAGGAGGGCAGTGCTCGGTGCTGCAGCCAGTGTCACATCAAAGCAAATGGCCATAAAATGACCTCAAAAAACCCCCCACGCTGGAGCACCCATCTTTGCAGGGCCAGGGCAGCCAATTCTGCAGCACTCCGCAGACCAGGCGGGTTTGTTTTTATCACATCAAAATAAAACTCATAGTGATCAAGAGCTATTAATGAAGCTGCTAATTTGTGCCTGCTCTGCCAGACGCTGTGAGAGGCAGACACTGGAGGCTGGAGTAGCACATGCTGTGTCTGGCTGCTGGGGAGACCTGCAGCTCCCGTGCCAGCCTCAGCCCTTGTAGGTGGGTGGATTCCTCACCAAGGACCCAAAGTGCTGCTTCCCTCCCCAGCCGGCCATGCTGGGGCAGAAGCAGTCACTGCTAGGCAAACCTCCTCTGCTTCCTTTGCCCCATTTCCTCTCCATGGGTCTGCTGCCCTTCGCTGCCAGCTCTGGGGATGCTCAGACCTCAGCTGGACAAGGCACCCAGCACTCTGCTTTGAGCAGGGCTTGGCCCAGACAGCCCTCAAGGTCTTTCCAGTCTCAGCTACTGTGTAAAGCGAAGGGGAAATCAGGAGCTGGCGGCAGCCTGCAGCACTGGGCACCCTCCAGCATAGACCTGGAACCAGTGCTTGGCTCCGTTGTGCTGGGTCAGCCAGCTCTGCAGGACATGGGGTGCAGTGGGACCCTCATCATGGAGGGGAACAGGCAGGAAGAGGCACAGCTGCATTTTCCTGGCTGGGCCCCAGTGGGCTGGAGGGCTCCAGTGTGAGCTGCAGGGTGGCCATGCCTCCCTGGGGTGCTTGTCGGGCTTCAGCTGAGTGCTGGCACCGAGGGGGAAACTGTCACAGGTCTGGGCTTTCGCAGAATTCTGAATCCTCCTGGGTCAGGACGTGGCCATGCAGAGACACGGTGAAGGAGCTCCATCAGGGACATGACCAGCTGTTGGTGACACCAGCTGCCTGTGCTTCCCCAGGCAGGGGCAGAGCCCAGCCTGGTGGGTCTGTCTGGGAAAAGATGTTGCTGGCAGGGGGAGCAATATGCTGGGACAGCATCTCCCAGGAGCCAGGGAACTCCCATCCTGGCTCTTGGGCATGTGGGTGATGGTGCAGAGCAAGCAAACTCATGGTCAGACTCCAGCCTGTAGGCTGGGTGTGGCTCTCTAGGGCTCTGGGAGGTGATAAACAGAGCTTGTGACTTCTCTTTGTCTCAGTTCATGGGACTGTATGTCAAGTACTTGGCAGAGCGAGGACTGTGTGTGCAGACAAGAGCTATGGACATGGTGGCCAGGAACCAGGAGCCTCTGAACACTTCTGCTGTGGGAAGGTGCATGCTCCCCTGCAGAGCAGCATGGCCTTGGCCACACTGGGGGTCTCACGCAGGCGCTCGTGTTTCAGGGCATCAGGGACAGCCCCACGGCCACCACACTGCTTTGCCAGCACCATTCAGAGACCACCCGAGACAGTCCCTCACAGTGAGCAAGTGACGGGGTCCAGTGCAGGCATAGGCAGCACTTGGGGTGCAGGAGAGGGCTGGCCCAGAGCAGGGACCCCAGGGTGCACCTCAAGCCTTGCTGCCTTTCCCTGGCCCGGAGGCTTCGCTTCCTCACCGCCCTTTGTATTCTGTGCACAAGCGCCATTGACAAGGGGCTGGAGCCCAGCCACGCATTCCTCCGCCTGGGCCAGGGCCTTTGTGGCCCCGTTTTCCAGGGTGAAAGTCCATTCCCTCTGTGTTCCCGGTGGCAGAAAGGCCTCTTTGTGCATCTGGCAGCATGCTCCTTCGGGCCGGATTGGCACCGAGCAGCCCCAGCTGGGCAGGAAGCTGCAGGGAGGGGTGTGAGGGGGACTCTGACAAAGCAGTGGGGTGGGACATGCAGGGTTAAGTGTCCCCGAGCAGGCATTAACCCTCCCACTGCTGCCAGCCTGCAAGCCAGTGCCACCCTGGGCTGGAGCATGGCACTGAGCTGGGGACAGCGTGTGCCCCTCAGTGGCTCAGACGACAGGTCCTTGGGGTGGCTGAGACAGCGTGGGCTGCTCAGCAAGGCCAGGCTGTGATGCCAGGCCACCCCCTGCAATGCCCAGCTGTCACCCTGCCACCCTTGTGGTGGCCCTGAGCTGAGTCCCCCCATGCGAGCCTGGCTTAGTGGGCAGCACAGCCCAGTTCAAAGCCAGGTATGGGCTGGAGCGCTGGGTCCTTGCAGGGGTCCAAGGGCATCAATGCTTTCTCCACATCGAATCCTGCACTGCAGCACTGGGGTGTTAGAAGGGTGCTCACCTCTCTGCAAGCTTCCTCCGCTCCTTGCCTGTCTTGCAGGTCTCTTCCAGAGAGCCATCATCCAGAGCGGCTCCGCGCTCTCCAGCTGGGCAGTGAACTACCAGCCCGTGAAGTACACCAGCATGCTGGCCGACAAGGTGGGCTGCAACGTGCTGGACACAGTGGACATGGTGGACTGCCTGCGGCAGAAGAGTGCCAAGGAGCTGGTGGAGCAAGACATCCAGCCAGCTCGTTACCATGTGGCCTTCGGGCCGGTCATTGACGGGGATGTGATCCCAGATGACCCAGAGATCCTGATGGAGCAGGGCGAGTTCCTCAACTACGATATCATGCTGGGGGTCAACCAGGGAGAGGGGCTGAAGTTCGTGGAGGGCGTGGTGGACCCCGAGGATGGTGTCTCAGGCAGTGACTTTGACTACTCGGTCTCCAACTTTGTAGACAACCTGTATGGCTACCCCGAGGGCAAGGACACCTTGCGGGAGACCATCAAGTTCATGTACACGGACTGGGCCGACAGGGACAACCCTGAGACACGTCGCAAGACTCTGGTGGCCCTCTTCACTGACCACCAGTGGGTAGAGCCATCGGTGGTGACGGCCGACCTGCACGCCCGCTATGGCTCCCCCACCTACTTCTATGCCTTCTACCACCACTGCCAGAGCCTGATGAAGCCTGCGTGGTCCGATGCGGCCCACGGGGATGAGGTGCCTTATGTGTTCGGGATCCCCATGATTGGCCCCACAGACCTCTTTCCCTGCAACTTCTCCAAGAACGACGTCATGCTCAGCGCCGTGGTGATGACCTACTGGACCAACTTTGCCAAGACAGGGTGAGCGGGGATGGGTGCTGTGCCTGAGGGGTCTGTACTCACTGCAACTGCACCCCTTGGGACCCTACTGGGGGGAGGTGTCATGCCTGGTGTGGGACACTGAGCCCTCTGTGCTCAGAGGTCCGTGTGCTGCACTTTCACTGGGGTCAGGGCATCAACCACGGAGAAGCTGAGAGCGTGGCCAGCCCCTGGGACAGGACCCAGCCAAGCACGTGGGTGGGGAGGTTGGTTGGCCGTGGTTATCGTGAGTGAGACTTGACCCAAGGTTGGGGCGCTGCCCAGCCATGCAAGACCTTTCACCAGCCCACACTGTTCCACCACTGGGAAAGGTCTCCCCAGCCTCCATCTCTGCATCCAGCTCTCCCTCCTCGCCTCTCTGGCTTTTCCCAGTGCTAGCTCTGTTTTGCCTGTGTTTCGCAGGGACCCCAACAAGCCCGTCCCCCAGGACACCAAGTTCATCCACACCAAGGCTAACCGATTTGAGGAGGTGGCCTGGTCCAAGTACAACCCCCGTGACCAGCTGTATCTGCACATCGGGCTGAAGCCACGGGTACGTGACCACTACCGGGCCACCAAGGTGGCTTTCTGGAAGCACCTGGTCCCCCACCTGTACAACCTGCACGATATGTTCCACTACACCTCCACCACCACCAAAGTGCCACCGCCTGACACCACGCAGAACTCCCACATCACCCGCCGGCCCAATGGCAAGATCTGGACCACCAAGCGCCCCGCCATCTCGCCCGCCTACAACAGCGAAAATGGGAAGGAGAAGTGGAGCCCGGAGCAGGAGCCGGGCACCCTGCTTGAGAGCCCCCGCGACTACTCCACTGAGCTGAGTGTCACCATCGCTGTGGGCGCCTCCCTTCTCTTCCTCAATGTGCTGGCCTTCGCCGCCCTCTACTACCGCAAGGACAAGCGCCGGCAGGACACGCACCGGCAACCCAGCCCCCAGCGTGGCGCCGCCAACGACATCGCCCACGCTCCTGACGAGGAGATGCCCTCCTTGCAGGTGAGCCAGGGGCACCACGAGTGCGAGGCTGTGCCGCCCCACGACACCCTGCGCCTGGCCGCTCTGCCCGACTACACCCTCACCTTGCGCCGCTCTCCGGATGACATCCCACTCATGACCCCCAACACCATCACCATGATCCCCAACTCGCTGGTGGGGCTGCAGACCCTGCACCCCTACAACACCTTCACCGCTGGCTTCAACAGCACGGGGCTTCCCCACTCACACTCCACCACCAGGGTATAGCTCCCGCCGCCAGCGCACACGCACGCACACGCACGCAGCAGACACTGGCAGAGGGACCGGTGGGGCCGATGGAGCCCCTGGATGGAGGGGCAGCGCCCACGGACGGTGCGGCACCGAGCCCGGAGACCTGCTGGGTCACGGCACGGCTGGATGCCCTGCTGTCCCCCCCGGCGCTTTCTTTCATTCCTGTCTAACTTTTGAGAAGTGCTTTGACTCTCCTGGCTCCCGGCTGGAGGGCCCCACGGGTCACCCTGGGGCACCGGTGGGGTGCAGGGGGGGGACATGGTGTAGCCCCTGTGCCCACGCACCGGCGCGAGCGGGCAGGGGGACCCTGCTGACAGCGGCCACGGGGCTCCCTGCCCCAGGGCTGTGCCTCCCCACGGAGCGATGACATCCCTATCGCTCCGCCCGCTGAGCACCCCGGGACTGACAAGGTGCTGGGCATCCCTCGGCTGATGCCCAGGGGTCCCCAGGCGGCTTGGCATCCTGAGTGCCCTGGAGAAGCGGCCCCGGGCCACGGTGCTATAGGCAGAGGGAGCGGGCAGAGTGCGGGCACTGGGGCTGGCGCTGGGGACCCCGGGGACCCTGGGCTGGAGACTTGGCACCTCTGCCCCTCTTTGCGCTGCAGAGAATCTCTTTTGTGTCAGTCGTTTCTCTTTGCAGAGACGTTTTTTAAGCAGATCTTTAGTTCTTTACACACTAACGGAGTCGCCGCGTTTTGTCCTTTGTAAAGATTTTAAAAACCAAGTGTTCTTGATATAAAATAAAAAGCCAGTTAGAAGCCAGCGTGTGCGCGCGGTGCCGGCCCCCCACGGCCCCCGCCCGCCGTGGGTAGGCGCCAGGCAGGGCACTGCCTCCTGCGCCGCGGGGCTGCGCTCTTTTGTATTTTTGATATTCTCCCCCCTCTGTCACCCGTGCCCACGTATCTCAGCCAAATAGCCTGCCCGTGAGCACCCCTGCCCCCGCCCACACCGCTGCCACCGCCGGCCAGTGCCACCCACCGCCCCATCACCCGCTCTGACCACCATCCCTGCCATTCGCCCAGGGCAGCCCCCTGGCACCACGTCCCAGTGCTCCCCACCCTGCCCTGCTCCCCTGGGAGCATCCCACACCCCTCCACCGCTGCCCCGGGGCCACGCTCCACCCGCACGGCTCCCGGCAGCAGAGCCAGCGGTCTGCAGGGGTGGGCAGCGCCGCGGGGCTGGCAGGAGCAGGGTGAGCCACCCACCCACAGTGACTCTGCCTCCCGCCTCGCTCCCACTGGGGCCGTTCCCCTGTCGCGGAGTGACCCCAGCTCCGGCAGCTGGGCTGTGCGGCTGGGACAGCAGCCTGGGCAGGGGCTGCTGGAGCGGGGCTGCCGGGGGTGATGCAGCCTGCGTGGGGCTGGCAGCCCCTGCCCGGCGCTGGGGCACGCACTGAGCTGCTGGCAGCCACCGAACTGCACACGGCTGCGGGGACCAGGGCTGAGGGCAAGGGGCTGCGGTGCAGCTGGGTGTGGAGAAGGAGCTGCCCGGGAGCCCACGTGGGGCACTCCAGTCTCAGCCCCCCCCCACGGTGGGCGCTGGCACCGAGGGCCCGGGGAGGCAGGGGGCAGGCACGGGTCCTTGCGGGGACACCATAGCCCGTCCCTGTGCAAGACGGACCGGCTGGCAGACGCTGCCCGTGCTGGCGGTCGTGACGCACCGGTGCCGGCTGGCCCTCCCCCCGGCCATGCATCCCGCGTCCTGCCCCAGCCCCCGCCCCCGGGCAAGGCTGAGGGTGAGGATGCTTGTTGGAGAATGTATTTATACCCTGTCACCCGCGCAGAGTAACAAATTCCAAATAAAACAGAAGTGATATTTTTAATAGCGACGTGTCTCGCCTCTTCTTGGGGAGTGCAGGGGCTGGGAGCTCCCAGGCTGGGTGGAGTGCCCTGTGCTGGCTCAGGGCCATGGCAGAGGGTCCGGATGGTCCCCCATGTCCCTGGCACCCACCCTGCAGAGGCAGCAGGAGGGCCCCAGTATCACCCCACCAGGTCGGGGTGCTGGACCCCCAGCGCAGCACTCATGGAAGGCAGTACCATGCAACCCAGGATCGCCAACACTGGGTGCCACAGTGGGGGGGTCCCTGCCTGCCCCCAGCCCTGCTGGGCCCCACCAGCACTAAGACCCCATGTGGGACCTCATCTGCCCCACAGCCCCCTCCCACTGAGCTCCCCCCCCATCTTTCCCAGCCCAGCTCCCCTCCCCCTGCTTGCCAACCAGAAAAGCTGCTGGTTTAATTTCTTTTTAATGTAATTTCAACTGGAGTTGCCATGGAAACCAGGCATGGGGCCTGAATCGCCTCCAGGCAGCGTACAGGCAAGGGAGCTAGGGCCGAGGCCCTGAGCCAGGGACGGATGGACAGACGGACACCCACACCCACACCCCCACCCACACATCGTCCCCCCACACCACACCTCACACACCCCCCCTCCCCACTCCCCCGACCCCCCCACTCCCCCCAACAGGCAGGGGGCAGGTCAGGGGCTGCAGGGGGCTGTGGGGGGGCGCTCTGCCCTGCTCTCCTGGGGGCCCCTTGCAGCTGCAGTGCCACTGGCATGTCACCCTTCTCAACCCCTGCACCAGACCCCCATGGCCCCCAGTACTGCCCAATGGGGGGGTCCCACAGTCCCACGTGCAGCTGCAGCACATGGCAGGCAGCGTGGGCACGGGCTGGGGCACCAGCCTGAGGTGGCAGCAGGCCCCTTGCCATGGGTGGATGGAGAGGGTGGGGAAGGTGCTGGAGGCAGGCAGCATGCTGTGCTGTGCCATGCTGTGCCATGCCGTGCCATGCTGTGCTGCCAAGGGCCGGGATGCTGCAGAGCACCTGGGATGGGTAGGAGCAGAGCAGAGCCATAATGGGACTCCAACGGGCTGATGAAACAGGGCATGGGGTTGTCTTCCCCATGGCTTTTCCATGCTGACAGGCTCCCACAGCTCTCCATGTGGGGGGATGGCTGTTCACCCTAAACCCTGACCCACAGCCCCATCCAGCGCTGCCCAACCCCCGGCCCCCCTGGTCTGACCCAGCCAGCAGCCCCAGGACTGCGGTCCCAGGGTCCTCCCTCGCAGCTGGGTGCCCCTGTTTAGTGACTGGCTGTGAGAGGAACCAAGATGAAAAACCCTCATCAGGCCACAAGGCCAGGTTTCCATGGAAATGCCGGTGCTCCGCAGCACAGCACTAACAGCAGCCACCTCACAGGCGTGCAGTGGGGCCAGCCCTGCCTGGCGGCCACTGGCTCACCCCTGGCATGCTGGCATCACCTCCAGCTGCCCACACTGCCATGCCTGGTGACCTCTTGAAGAGGAGAGGCTTTTCTGCCCCAGAACAGGGGCTGGCCCTGCCCTTCTGTCCCCACTCCTCATCCTTGCACAGCCCCAGACGCCTGCTGTCCCCATGTGCCAGCACAGACCCCAGGGGCAGGCTGGTGACAGAGGACGTGTTGCTGTTGTGCTTTTTGCCTTTGCAAAACTCCCGAGCCTGCCATCTATCCAGGGTGTCCTTGGCAGCATTTCTCTGATGACCTGGCAAAGCCCAGGGGACACTGTGTCCCAGAGGGTTCATGCAATTAACATCTGTGTGACGATTGTGGGACATCCTCAGCTTCAGGGGATGTGTTTAGGGCTGCTGGCAAAGAGAAGTGTAAGGGAACTGAACCACAAAAGTCACCCTGGCATGGGGAGGGGATGAGTGACCTGTGCCTGGCCGCTGCCTGTTCCAGGAGCCACAGCCAGCAGAAGGGCAAGGATGCTGCTCCGCATAGCAGCATCTCCTGGACAGTGTCCTGTCCTGGTCCCTGCACCCCGGGATGCCCTCAGGACAAACCGCTACGCCGTGCACTGCGAGCCCCACGCTTCAACAGCACAAAGGATTTCTGTGCTCACCGCTGCCAATGCCCGTCCCGGCAGAGCTGACTCACACCAGAGGGGTTTGTCTCTCTGGGGACAGCAGCCTGGATCCAGGGACGCCTGTGCTGCCCTCAGCCCGAGCCTGTGGTCCTGGCAGCTCCTGTGCTGCAGCGGCCACCCAGGCTGGTGGTAAGGCTGGAGTGATGCCGGGGCAGGGGAAAGGGGAGAGCCTGCTCTGCAGCATCCTTCTCCTCCTGGCCGCAGAGCTGTTCCGGTGCTGGCTGGAGCTCGATTTCCTCCGTTGTACCGATCCGGAGTGCTGGGCTGCAACATCTCTGACCCCAGCAAGGTGCCAGCAGCCGCGTCACCCCCGTCCCGCCACCCGGATCTCGGCTGAGCTCTGCCCATCTCAGCGGCTGCCTGTGCTCGGTGTGCCCACGGCCCTCCAGCTCTGTGCTGCGGCTTCAGACGCCAAATGAACCTCACGATTAACGTCATTAACAAAGAGCTCGTTTCTGGCCCACGTGCTCGGGGACGGGGCAGGTCGCTGAGCGCTCGGTACAGGACAGGCACAGCCCGTCCGCGCCCGCGGGCTCCGCACTGCACCGCTGGGCACCGCAGGCAGGCGGCCGTGCCCCGGGCCGGGCTCGGAGCGTGCTGCCCGCGCCCCCGCCCGTCCCCGCGGCTCCTGCGACACCGGCAGGCACCGGGCTGGACACGGGTTTTTTATCAATTTTTACCGTATTTTGGGGTGGATTCCCAAGCGGCGAGCCCCCCGTGCTGCCGCGGGAAGTGCGGTCCCGCCACCCCCCGGCCCGGCCCCGCAGCGCCACCTGCTGTCCCGGCCCCGCACCGCCTGCACGGCGGGGGACACCCCCCTGCCCCGCACTGCCCCCGGCCCGCCCCCTGGCGCCCCCCGTGAGCCCCGCCTGGCCCCTGCAGCCCCCCCAGTGCTTCCTCCGCTGAGCCCAGCCCACGAATTGTCCCCAGGCACACCAGTCTGCCCCCGCGCCTCCCCAGTGCCCCCCACCAGCCTGATCCCCCCCAGCCTGACCCCAGTAGCCCCATGCCCATCCTGACCCCTCCAGTGCTCCCCCTCCGCCTGCCCCCACCCCCCACCCCTGCTCCGCGCACGCCCCCCCTGGTCCCGTTCGCGGTCCCGTCCCGGTCCCGTCCCGGTCCCCAGGGCGGTGCCGCCGCTGCGGCCACCGCCGCTCCCGCCGGGCGCTGCTGACTCAGCCGGTGCCTTATCGCGGGCGGTGATTGAGGCCCCGGCCGCCCCACCCGCCCCGCACCCCCGGCGCTCCCCGGCCCCGCACTGCCCACTGCCCCCGCGTCGCTGCGGGGGGACCCCCGCCGCCGCTCGCCGCCCCGCAGTGCCACCCTGCCATCCTCATGCGGGGGACAGTGCCCCCACTGCCGTGTTCATGCAGGGGAGAGTGTGCGGGGTCCTGCAGCCCACCCCGGTGCCCCAGGCTGCAGAGGGGTCACGGCGCGGGGCCGGGGGTGCTGGGCGGTGGGACCTTGGAGCGGGTCGTTAGCCGGGTTAATGGTTGACAGGCTGTTTGCCGTTCCCGGCTGCACTTTTACACATTAAATGTGGGTGTTGGTGGCTCCCCGGGGACCAGCCAGTGGCCTCTCACAGTGGACCAAAGTGCCCCAAGTGCTGGGAGTGCCCAGAGCTGTCCCCCAGGATGGGGAGTGAGGCCCCACCATGGTACATGTGCCTGGCTTGTAGGGGAAATGGTGGGGAGGATGCTCACAGCAGGGGAGTGTGGCCAGGGGGACCATGGACCTCTCACAGTGACCATCCTGGGGGGCTGGCCCTGCCTCGGTGCTGCGGTGGCCCCTGGGCTGTCCCACGGGATGCTTGGCCACGGTGGTGGGTGCTGGTGGGTGCCTCGGTGGTGTGGGCACGGGCCAGACACACCTGCGGTGTTTACTTGGCAGTCCTGGAGCAAATCCTGGAAGAAACGAGGCTGTTTGGGAGGGGGTGGGTGACGCGCCGGAGGGCAGTATAAAGTCCAGGGTGCTGCGCTGGAGGCTGAGGCCACTGCACTCCTGGAGAGCTTTGCCTGTCCCCGTGCTGAGGTGAGAGGCTGGTGGGCACAGCACTGCTGGCACACCTGGGGGGGCAGGGGGGGCAATCCTGGGTGGGGGCCACAGAAAGGCTCAGTCGTGGGCCTGGGAGGGCAAGAACAGGGTGCTGGCCCCCGTGGGGCAGTGAGGTGAGCAGAGCGTGGCCTGGGCACGGGCTGCCCTCCCTGCGGCTTCACTGGGGGGGGTCTTTCCCCACCACCGTTTGTGGAGCTCCAGGCACTCTCACCCTGGGCTGAGGGGTGGAGGTGGCATTTGGGATGGCATTGCTGCCCCGTCACCTCCTTCGCCCTACAGGCTCCCCACTTGGTCAGTTTTATTGGATGTGGTGCTCCTCACCTGAGGCTGGGGACAAAACCCAAGGGACATGGCACCATCCCCATGAGAATGGGAGATAGCGTGGCGGTGTGGCTGCGACACCAGCCCTGAGGGACATGGGCACAGGGCCCCTGCAAGCACAGGGGCTGTGTGCTTGCCCCAGCCAGCGTGTCTGAGCAGTGCAGCAGTCTCAGTGGCAGGAGAGGAGCACAGATCCTGCAGCACACAGCCAGTGTCACCCCTGTGGACTCCTTCCCATGTCCCCAACAGGACAAGACGTGTGGAGCAGCTCCAGTGTCCCCACAGCCATTGCTGCTGGCACCAGCCCCCTGGCAGTAGAGCCTCGAGGGCATGGCGGACCCACAGGGGCTGTGCACAGCCCCACAGGTCCCCAGAGACTGCTCAGTGCCATGCTGGGCAGCAGCCAGACCCCAGCTCCGGTCACGGTGCCCCATGCCAATCGTGCAGGATGGGCATGCAGCTGGGCTCTGCCATGCACCCCGGGACAGGGATCCCCAGGCACCCCAGGTGGCCACCCAGGCAGGTGATGTCCGCGGTGCTGGTCCCACTGGGCAGAGTGACGGGCACCCCACCGCCAGCAGTCGGGGAGACGGTGGCCGTGGTGGGGGCGAGGTGGGAGCGGGTGTGGGGCCGGGCAGCGGGAATGCAGCACACAGGCACTTTGTTTGGCCGGGGTGGGCGGAAGTCAGGGCGTTGGATCTGAATGCTAAAGTGTGTTGTTCAGGGGCCGATAAAGGCCTCATTGTATGCAAATAGTTTATAAAGCAGCATATGACTTCCAGTGCAGGGCAGTGGTGGATAGAGGCGAGGGCAGGCGGAGCAGAGCTCTACTGCAGGAGAGATGAGACCTTAGAGGGGCCATTGGGGGCGGCTCACGAGGACCCTTCCTCACCGGCAGGTACGCGCTGCCGGGACCCTCCCTCCACACCAGGGGTGGCCCGAGGGCAGGTCCTGGGCCCCTGGCCTCGTGCGTGGGGTGGGAAGCAGCTCCCGGGGCTGCTCAGTGCTGGCGGGTGGCCCCAGTGGGGCGGGGGTCTGTGCTTGGGATGCGGGGTCACCCCCTGCTCCCCAGGCAGGGTCGGCTCTAGGAGGCAACGTGTGGCTGCGCAGGGAGTCTCCCCAGCTTGGGGCTCCCTGGTTCCCCTCCTGCAGGGAATGGGGGGATGAGGGCAGAGAGGTGCTGGTGCAGAGGAGCCCATGGAGCTGCTTGGGTCCATCGCTAGCCAGACTGCTCTGGGTGCAGATTGGGGGTCCCTGCAGAGGTGTAGGAGCTTCACCCCCATCCTCCGCGGCAGCCGTGGGTCAGGACCCCTGTGCCAGCGTGGGGTGGCAGGGCAGAAGCAGCTGGCACTGCAGGGCCGACCAGTCTCCTGCCTGCTCTGGCCAAAATGCTGCCCCGAGCTGTGGCCGTGCTGCCATCCATCCGTCCTGCTGTCCACCTACCAGGGC
This sequence comes from Podargus strigoides, assembly GCA_028020825.1. NCBI lineage: Eukaryota > Metazoa > Chordata > Aves > Caprimulgiformes > Podargidae > Podargus > Podargus strigoides. The sequence continues at coordinate 2,755,805 of CM051631.1, forward strand.
TGTGGCAGCCAGTTGCTCCTGTGTCCCTCCTGGGGCTGCTGCCACCAGGGCAGGGATGCGGTGGTTCTCAGCCAGGGGCCCTTCCTGCTCCTAACACCGTCTCCCACTGCTTACTCCTGCAGACGTGAGGAGCGATGAACTGGGCTGGCCTCTACACGGTGCTGAGCGGGGTGAACCGCCACTCCACCGCCATTGGGCGCATCTGGCTCTCTGTCATCTTCATCTTCCGGATAATGGTGCTGGTGGTGGCAGCCGAGAGCGTCTGGGGGGATGAGAAATCTGCCTTCACCTGCAACACCCAGCAGCCTGGCTGCAACAGCGTCTGCTATGACCACTTCTTCCCCATCTCCCACATCCGTCTGTGGGCCCTGCAGCTCATCCTCGTCACCACGCCGGCCCTCCTCGTGGCCATGCACGTGGCCTACCAGCAGCACCAGGAGAAGAAGCTACTGGTACTGACGGGGCATGGGGACCCCAAGCACATGGAGGAGGTGAAGAAGCACAAGATGCGAATATCGGGTTCGCTGTGGTGGACGTACGTCTGCAGCGTGGTCTTCAGGCTGCTCTTTGAGGCCGTGTTCATGTACATCTTCTACATGCTCTACCCGGGCTACCAGATGGTGCGGCTGGTCAAGTGCGAGGCTTACCCCTGCCCAAACACTGTTGACTGCTTCATCTCCCGGCCCACCGAGAAGACCATCTTCACCGTCTTCATGTTGGTCACCTCCAGCATCTGCATCGTCCTCAACATGGCAGAGCTGGTCTACCTGGTGGTGCGGGCCTGTGCCCGCCGTGGCCAGCACAACTCCAACCCCCCGTCAGGGAAGGGCTCCTTCTACGGGCACAAGCTCTCCTCGGAGTACAAGCAGAACGAGATCAACCAGCTGCTGACGGAGCAGGACGGCTCCCTCAAGGACATGCTGCGCCGCAACCCTGGGCTGCAGGAGAAGGGCGACCGCTGCTCTGCCTGCTAGGGCCAGCGCTGCGGGGCCCCCAGCCCTCGCCCCAACCCCAAAGCTGCCCCACAGGCTGTCCCTGTCTCACGGATAGCATCCCTCAGGCACTGGTCCAGCCCTCCCAGACGGCCAGGAGGGCATCTTGCGCCATTAAATCTCCATTCTCAGGCACTGCCTCCCTCCTTTCTGCTCCGGCCGGGACGTGGTGGGGGCTGGGGTGCCAGTGTGTGGTGCCAACCCCTGCACCCCAGCCCAGGGGGGTGCCACTAGGGGCTATTGGGGCTGCAGTGCCTGGGCTGGGCTGTGGTGGCGGTGCCCTGGCAGCTGGCGTGCAGGAGCAGCGACCCCTGGGTGGCATTGAGCAGTGTCCAAGGGCTTGCGCTCCCCCAGCATCAGCCCCTGCAGCCCCGAATATATTTAGAAAAGTGCCCAGACCAAAAATAGAGGAAAATGTTTCCCCGAGTGGCTGTTTCATCTGCCAGTCACAACGAAAGCCAATGGGGCACACGGCTGCCTCATGCCCCAAGAACCCCGCACCCACCGCTGGGTGGACAGACGGACGGAGCCAGGCAGACCTGTTTGCACCCCACTGAGGAGCCAGGGACCAGCTGGGAAGGGGCCTTGCAGCATCCTGCCCCACCAAGGGGAGCCGACAGCGCAGGAGCACCGGGCTTTGCCCCAGGCACCCACCAACGGTGAGGGGTCCCCATGCAGGATCACCACTGCCATGGTGCTCCTGGCACAGCAGAGCTGCTTCCTGCCACAGGCCACTGCTCCCACTGCCCTCCCCACAGCAGGGTAGGGGGTCCCATGGGACAGAGGGTGGGGACCCTCCAGGGACAGCCCCAGGTTGGGTCCCTGCATGCCCACCTGGCCACGGGATGGGGTGGCGGTTGTGAGCTGTGGGGTGGCCGTGTCTGGAGGGTGGCTGTCTTACAGGGCACTGCAGTGCGTGCCATGGGGGACTGGAGCCTGTTGGGGCGGCTGCTGGAGAGCGCCCAGGAGCACTCCACAGTGGTGGGGAAGGTCTGGCTCACCGTCCTCTTCGTCTTCCGCATCCTGGTGCTGGGGGCAGCCGCCGAGCGAGTCTGGGGCGACGAGCTCTCTGGCTTCTCCTGCGACACGCAGCAGCCCGGCTGCCAGAATGCCTGCTATGACAGCACCTTCCCCATCTCCCACCTCCGCTTCTGGGTCCTGCAGATCATCTTCGTCTCTACCCCCAGCCTTGTGTACCTGGGCCACATCCTGCACCTGGTGCACCTGGAGGAGAAGGCACAGCAGCAAGCGGTGGCACGGGCCGGCAGCGGGACCAGGCGGCAGCGCCCCAGGCAGCTCCGGCTCCCTGCGGGGGACATGAGGGGACGGGTCTGCATGCGGGGGGCCATCCTGAGGACGTATGTCTGCAACATCGTCTTCAAGGCTCTCTTGGAAGTGGGCTTCATTGTGGGCCAGTACGCCTTGTACGGGTTCCAGCTGAAGCCCCTCTACACCTGCAGCCGCTGGCCCTGCCCCAACACCGTCAACTGCTACATCTCCCGGCCCACCGAGAAGACCATCTTCATCCTCTTCATGCTGGGGGTGGCCTGCGTGTCCCTGCTGCTCAACCTGGTAGAGATCTACCACCTTGGTCTCACCAAGTGCCGGCAGCGGCCGGGCCCCAAGTCTCGCATCCTGCCCAGTCCCAGCGGCCCTGTAGGGCCCTGCAGCACTCATGTCACTCTGCCCGGCAGTGGCAGCCCTGTGACTGCTGGCAGATCCCCCCAGGGCCTGGCACCCCTGGGGAAGGCGGGTGCATGGCTGGGAGTGGGCGGTGGGTCCCACGGGAAGGCACGAGCAGCAGACCTGGCAGTGTGACCATGGCCTGCAGGGATGCTCAGGGATGGGTGTGGCACAAGTGGCCACAGTTGTGGTTCTGTCTCTGGGCTGTGCCAGGCTTGTGGTATGGACCCCATGGCCAGTGCAAGAGATGGGCACAGCCCCGGGGACATGGCTCGGCTGCTCCCCGCACCCATGGGAGTGGCGGGGCTAAGGCTAGGGCTGGGCTGGGGCAGAGGCCTGTCAGCCCTGGGGAAGCAAATAAACACCCAGTGCACCTCACTTGACTCCTGCTCTGCCCACGGGCACCGTAACATCACTCTCCAACCAGTCTGTGCCACCGACACAGTGCACAGCCAGGGCCACCACTGGGTTGGGTTGGGCTGCAGCCCTATGGGCAAGGGCCAGGCAGGGAAGGGCCAGGCAGGGTGTGCCCAGCTGGCACCAGTGGGCACAGGGTCATGGGTTGTCCCAGTATGCCAGCACTGGGTGTGAACCAGTGGCCAGACAAGGTAGGACGTGCAGGCAGCACAGGCAGGCAGGGATGGGCAGGAGTGAGAGGCAGAGGGACACTGCACTGGGACACTGGCCTTGCTCTCCTGCAGTGCCCAGGGGGAAAAATGCAGGGGCTGCCAAAAGTTTTCTGCATCTTTATTTGAAATGAATGGTTTCTAGAGACACAGGGTTAGTCCTACTGCCCTGGCATCACTACAACAAGACTGGTGAGCAGCTCATTCTCCACATGGACACAGAGAAGAGAGGGCCCAGAACAATATATACAGGCTCAACAGGAGACCCATGTACAGCTCAAGAAAACCAACCAGAACACAAGGAGGGGCAGGAGGCACAAGGGAATGGCAGAGCCAGAGCCAGGCTCACCCTGGGCAGGGTGCTGGCACCCCGCTGCTTTGGGAGAGAAAGGCCAGGCAGAGCTCCTTGCTTCTGCCAGCAGCTGCCAGCCCCCTGGCCAGAGGGGAGAGACCCACCAATGGCAACCTGCACCGGGGAGGGGGGTTATGCCAGGACAGGGGACAGTGGGGAGAGGGGCAGTGCTGGCACACACCTGTCTCCATCAGTTTTCTGCCGACTCAGAAAAAGTTGACAAAATTGAGGAAGCGTACGAGGGAGACATCCCTGCAGCAAGCCTAGGTCTCTGCCCTCATGTTTCAGCACCAGCTCCCCCTGCTCCTTGCAGCCAGCCCAAATATCTCCAACCTCTGGGAACAAGTCCTCCCCCTGACCCAACAGCTCTCAGGCAGCAGTCCTTCCCTACTGGCTTGAAAACACCATCCTGCCACAGCAGCAGAGCTACCATCCCTGCTGTGCCACCCGCAGCCTCGAAAGGGGGTGCCAAAGGAAGGGGGAATTAAAGGCCTTGGGGCCACTGGTCTCAGACCCTGCTTTGCAGTATTGTGCAGTTCCTGCCCCAGGGCAGGGGAGGAGGGGGTAGTGTCAGGGCTGGTGGTGGGGGTGGGAAAGGGCTGGGCAGCTGCCCTGGGTGATCTGCCACCCCTGTGCTGTGGGGACTGGCCCCAGGGAAGACAGCTCATCCAGCAGCCAGGACAGGAGGCTGGGCTTAGCGCAGGGGCCACATACGTAGGAGAGGCCTGTGACAAGCAGGATGTGATGTCCAAGTCCGGTAACAATGAAGGGACAGCACTGCTGCAGCACCATCCCCTCCCGTGCTGTACAGCCCCCACCCCACAGCAGGGGGCAGGGAGATGAGGCGACAGTGCTGGAGCGCAGCCAGCCCGGCAGCACCTTGCTCTTAGTCCATGTCGTCCTCCAGGCCGCTGAGCCGACTGTGCTCCTCATAGATCTCCCTCACGGCCAGGATGCGGTTCAGCATGCTCTCCAGCATGCTGCGGTCCATGGGGATGACCGAGTACCAGAGCGGGGACTCGGCGATGCACGACCGCTCAGGCTGCAGGTAGAAGACATCGTTGCGGTTCCGCAGGCTCTCAGGACTGGAAAGAGAGAGAAACGTGAGCCCTGGGACGTCTGCTCCAGGGGCTCAGAAAGCCTGGCTTGCCCTCACTGTTATCAAGGGGGGGGCTCAAGGCTTGTCACAGCCTCTCATGCTTGGTCAGGATGAGGGCATAAACTGAGTTAGCAGCTCCTTGCTCAGGACCAAAGCCCCTAACCAGCCAAGCACCAGGACTCATCCTGCACACTCCTGCCTGCCTGGAGAGAGGCAAGCAGTGGAAAGGGTCAGAGAGAAGCATTCCCTCAACCACAGTCTACACAAGCAGTGCAGACCCTGGGCAAGGCTTTGCACTCAAGTACAAATATTTGGAGAGCACCAGCCACTCCACAGGGTCCCACCAAAGCTAAGAGGTGGCCCCAAACCAGCACAGGCCCCTTCTCCAGAGAAAACCTCACCATTTGGAGAGATAAAACTCATAGAACTTGACTGGGCATCGGAGGGGGTTCATCCTGTTCTCCCGCTGCTCCAGCATCGGTACCTCCTCCTCACGCTTCCGCTTTCCAGAGCCGCCATCTGCAGAGGGGGAGAGAGCAGGATCATGGCTGGGACTCAACGGGAGGAGGGACAGAAGGATGCTCCATCAGATCCTACCTCGGCCTTTCTTCTGCTTGGCAGGAGCGTAGTAGCGGATGCTCACCACCTTTGTCACGCCACGGGCCGTTGTGCACTTGCGGGACTGGCGTACCACGTTGGTGAAGGAGAGCTGCATGTGTTCCTCCGCTGTCTGTAACCCAAAGAACTTGGTGTTGAAGAACATGAGGGTGTTGAGGAGGACAAAGGGTGAGTAAACGCCCAGCTGCTTGCACTCCCAGAGGTGCTCCTCCTCCACACGTGAGAAAACTGTGTCTGCAACACACAGAGGACAAACCAGGTCACATCAACAGTGGCCTTGTGGCAATCCCTTCACCCAGCCCAGGCAAGCTCACTGCAAAAGACTGATGCTTCACAACATGCAAGGCTCCTTCTCCAGTGCCCTCAGCAGAGCTAGATGTTGGCGCTGCCCAGCCATGAGCCACCTCAAAGCACAGCCAAACCACAGGCCAGAACTCAAATCAATCCTAACCACACATCCCTACAGATGGCCACAAAGTGAACTCCAGGTCAGTGGTCCACCACACTCAGCACGAGATGAAGGAAAATCAGTAGGCAGGACAGACATGGCCAGCTCCTGTCTAGACACACACAGGTCTGGAGCCTGGGACAGCCAATATGCAGGGATGAGGCTGGATCTGTGAACTAACTGCCAAACACAGCAGGGAAGGCAGCCCAGATCACAGCATCATGAAAAGCCTCTGCAGAGCTCTAAGTCAGTGGCACAGACACCCTGGCCAACATTTAGCACAGTGTGCAGGGCTTGCCCATGTGCTGGGAACACAAAGGCATGGGCCAGCGTGCCTTCTGGCTTGGTATCCTCTTTGCCAAAGGGCGGAGACATCACTGTGAAGCATTGTAAAGATTCAAACTGTCCCAAGGCACAAAGTAGCCGTGCTCTGCTCCCAGCTACTCTCACTCTGGGCACCAGAAGCTGCTGAGGCGTAAACCAGGCTGGCTCTTCCATCAGTATGGGTCAGTATGACCCCAAGACGCAGCATGACCATGCTGCCTGTGCCAAGGAAGGGGGCTGAGGCTGGGGGAGCACAATCAGATTGGAGGATCCAAGGCTAGAAGCACAAACTGGGTACACATGGTGACTGAAGGTACTCTGGAGACACATACTATTTGGTAGGACTGTGGGTTGCCAACCGCTCAGGGACTTGTTCAGCTCCTGCACGAAGGTCAGGTAGTAAAGGTCTGTAAATATATTCACCATACGATTGTTCTCGAGCAGGTACTAGAAAGGACAGAACACACAGTCAAGCGAGACATGGCAGCACCTGCAATGCAAACCCTCCCCAGCAAGCCCAGGGCACACACACACAGTGCCCTCCTTGTATGACCAGAGCTGCAGGGCAGACTCCTGAAACTAGCCACTTCTGAGAGCTGTGAGGAAAACCCCAGGGCATGACTTGGTGCTAAAGAAGGGACTAAACTTGGGGAGAACTCACAGCCCTCCCCAGGGATGTGCAAGAAGGGTGCAAGGCTGGGAAATAGCTGCCACCCTACCAGGTGGGCTTGGGAACAAAGACCGAACCAGGTGGGCTGCTGTCCTGGTGTGAGGCACTGAAGGAGAGTCCAGTGAGCCTCTCTGGGTCCCCAGAAAGCAGAATAAAGGGTACAAGCTCCCTTGAGGGTAGCAAGCCCTCCCTCACCTGCTGGATGCCAAGGCAGAGGTAATAGATGCTGTCTGGTTCATAGCGCTCCCCATTAGGCCGTGTTATCTCCTTGACAAACTGGGCTAGGCCGTAGTTGAGCTCAGCTGCTGTGCAGGCCAAGACATCTTCCTTGATCCTCATGGGCTTGGCTGTGGAGACAAGCACAGCAGCCTCAGACAACAGCCTGTGAGGCGAGGAGCACCTCAACATCCTGAGATCCAGCTGCTGGGAGGTGTCTGCCACTCCACCCCATCCAGACAGGGCACTTACGGCCGAAGCGTAGCTCTTCTCCCTTGCTGGTCTCCCCCCCTGCATATTTGGCTTGCACCCAGGACTTCCAGGCATTCACACCGTACGAGTAGTTGAGCACTGTGCAGCTGGGCTGGCTGCTCATCGAGTCCCGGGAACAGCTTTCAGAGAGCACCAGACGCTTCTGCCCCTGCAGAGAGGTGTCAGGTGAGACTGGGCATCTACCTGGGACAGATGCAAGAGTCCTGGCCACCCCTCAAGACCTGCTGACTGCCAGCATGCCTGTGCCCATGCTGGCAGGCATCCTGCTGACAGCCAAGCCAACAAGGCCCACTAGTTATGAGGGCCACAGGCAGGAGAGGTCAGCTCTCACGTGACCTGTGGCATTCAAAGCTCCTCCGAAGTGACAGGCAAGTATTTTCATTCAATGAGTGGCTTGAGTGGCGCACAGGCCAGGCATGCCCTGAAGGGAGAGGGCACAACCTCCCCAGCACACCAAAGCCTCTAGCACACTTCACCTCGTACATCCCAGATGGCAGCTTCCACTCCCAACCCAAAGAGCTGTTCAGCAGGCAGCACCCAGCTCACCTTTCGGACAGCACGAGGCAGGTCTTGCTCTGTGGATACATCATCTGGTCCCACCAGCCCACAGTCAAAGAGGAAGTCCACACTGGGGTTGATGTCTAGAGGGTCTGAAAGGAAACACAGGCAGAAGGGCTCAGCTGAGACTTCTCATCCTGCCCCCTGCGCTGGCCTGGTTCTTACAACAAGATGAAGAGGGAATATGCAGCCTGATGCTTCATACCCTCCACCACTGCCTGGCATGAACTTTTACCCACAGCCCAACAAAGAAAATAAAGCTCTGGCAGGTGATACTAAGCTTTCTCAGACTAACCAGAGCTCCACATTCTCCCCTCTGACAGTTTTTTGTTTGTTTTTTAAACCCAAAGAACATTCTTCATCCTCTTGTGCCAGGCCAGCTGGAATCAGAATCATTATCCATAAGCACACCGGCACCACTGCCCTGCTCTCTGTGCTGTTAAAATCAGCTTCTCATTCTCCCTTCCCTGCAGACCTATGTTCACTACAGGCCAGTTAGTGCAGACAAACACACACTTCTTCAAAAGTGGTGGTCTCCTGATCCCTGCTGCAAGCAGGCATCTGCAAGACCTTCACGAGCTCCTGGCCTCAGGCCTGGTCAGTCAGAGGGCATGGGGAGGTAAGTTCACATAGCTCTTAATGCTGCTGGTAACGGGCGGCTGAGGGCAGCAGGAGGACCCTACTGCAGCACGAGCAGCCCTGCATGCCTGTTTCACCCAGCTCTTACTCTTAGGGAAGTCAGCCTCCAGGTCCTGGCCCGGCTCATCAAGGACATTTGCCATCTTGACAGCCATAGCCAACACATCGTCCCGTGCCGGTCCAAACAGATCACAGTCCTCCAGGAGACCCTCTGCACTCTGGTTACTCACCAGGTCTGCAATGCAAAAGCAGATCATAAATCCAACTCTCAAGAAAGTCTTTTGTCTGTTTTCTCCCTGACGGCTGGAAAATGAAGTCAGGCTCCCTGAAGCACAGCCCTGTGCTCAGAGCAGCCCTGCGGCATCTGCACTGCCCAGCTTTCCTCAGACAGCAAGACACTGGATGTTTCTCCTCTCCCCAGTCACAGCCTGAGTCACTGGGGCTTGAGGAATGCAGTCCCCAAGTAAAAGACCTGCGAGGTCAGGACTGCCAGTCTTCTGGCTGGGAAGCTGCTCTAGGTAAGAGCCCAAACAGCCACCTGAAAAACCTAACAGTGCAGCACATGTGCCACAAGACTGGCACTCCCGAAAGGGACAGTGGCAGACACTGCTCCCTGCTGTAGCTCTCCCCTCCTGGTGCCTCCTCAGCAGAATTTGAGGAGTTGCTCTTTCCTGCTCCCTTTTCAAAGGCTTTGGGAGAGTTGTGATTCAGCCAGATGCTCTCACTCCAAAAGCTGGAACCCCCCACATGATCCCAACTGTTGGGCCAGACCAAGCCATGGCAGAACCTACCACACAGGTCCGAGGAGGCCTTGTCCAGTTCCTCAGCCTCTGCAATCATCTCGGCCATGGCCAGGATGTCAGCCTCCAGGGGATTGGAGGGGATCTTCACCTTCAGCTCCTCAATGGTCTCCACAATCTTATCTGTGCTCTCCAGCGTGGTGGGCAGGAACATTGGCACAGGCACCTGTTGACAGCAGCACACCAGACAGAAAACTGACACTCAGCCAACTGATGCAAAAGCAGAGGCAGAAGAAGAGGACGAACAGAGAAGCAGGGAGGCTGTGGCAAGGCAGGATCGAGACAGTAAGGGAACACGAGCAGGTGAAGTGTATCGCTTACCGGGACAGGCATGGAGAAAGGCACAGGTACTTTCTGGCAGTACATATGCATAGGCACAGGCACGAAGATTGGGACAGGAATTGGCAACACAATCACCTGGGGCTTCCAGTCAGCCTCTGACAAGAGCAAAAGTACGTCAGTGAGCTCACTCCCAGCAGCCCCTCCACCCAGCCCCGCTGCACACTGCCATGCCCCTAGCCATCCACCACCACAGCCCTTCCAGCCACCAGCTTCTGTGACCCACAGGCAGAGTTGGAGCAGCAGCAAGCCAAACAGCCCTGCAACAAGAGGCTTGCCTTAGCCAGAGGTGCAAGCCCTGCTTTTACGTGGCCCTGCCGAGAGGTTGAGTTGCCTTGCATATGCTGGAGACCACATACACATGCCTGACAGCAGCTACAGAGCATAACTTGCTCAGCACACGGCCCCTCAAACAAGCTGATTATCTTCAGAGGAACAGAAGTCATCCCACAGAGGTGGGATCATGCTGCAATGCTTTCTGTGTCTCTGCTTTCGCTGCTGATGGAAATGGGCTCCCTACCTCCAGCCCTGCCATGTGTGCCCTGCTCTGCCCTGAGACTCCTCAGCACGGTGCCAAACACCCCGCTGCTCTCTGCAGCATTCCAAGCTGGATTCATGCTTAGTCTGGAGCTGGGATGTGCCACCTGTCTCTCCAAAATGCCCCTGTAATCCTGCAGTTATGTGGTGTTTTCCTACCTGTCTGACATCCTTTAGACTTCATTTCTATCTTGCAGGAAACACCCCGGTTCTGCATCAGTGGTTTACACATGGCAGCTTTGTTTTTCCGAGGGGTCGCTGGAACCGGAGGGGGCGGGGGAGGCGGTGCGGCTGGAGACATCTGGGCTGAGGAGGTTTTTGCTGACAGCTGAGGAAACACAGAAAGCAAGAGGTTAGTCAACCTAAGGCAGTACCACCTCTTCCCAACCACAGACACAGCTGGAGAGACAACCAAAGCACCTTCTGGAGCCTGGCAGTCCCCAACACACACACACAAACACACACGGTCAGACCCAGCTGAAGGACTGCCAAGCTGCCCCTGGCAGGCAGCAAGGCAAGGGGGCATCTCTGCAGTAGCCCACAAGGAGTCTGGCACTGGTTGCTCCTGCCCCATAGGGCAAAGGGGAACACAGTGGGACAGCAACTATACCCAGACATGGGGGAGCACCATGCAAAGAGAAGCCAGTGCCACAATGGCAGGCTGTTCTGGAAACCATCAATTCCTGGGGAATGGTTATTTTACCCCTTGTAGGAGATATGCTGATCCTGCCCTCCCCTCCCTGCTCTTATCAGCTCCCACTACCCAGATACCTAAAAAAGTATTGGTTATAGAAGAATGAAATCTCCCTGAGCAATGGCAGATCTGTCTTCTCTTGGGGGCCCCTCCCTTTGTGTTATCTTGCAAACTCCTACCTCTAATGGGCCTTACCATGTTAGTCTCTGCCTTCTGTGGGGAAGGGGCAGATGGTTTTGGCTCTGAAGTCTGACCTGTAAGAGAAAGCAATGACTCTAAGTTCAAGAGCTCCTGGGCCAACAGGTCCCACTTCTGGGACTGGAGGTGGCAGCAGTCAGAGGGCAGCGACAGGCTCCCCCAAAACTGCTCCTGGCCACTTCAGGAACAGTTAAGGTTTCCACAGTCTCTAGCCCTAGCAGCTTAGAAGACACTACAACTACAAAATAAAATCATTCCCATGCCATTTTGAGCTCCCTTGCAGTCCACCCCATCCCCATCAGAGCAGGTCAGGAGAAATCCCAGCCCCTTGTAGAGAGAGGAATCCAGGGCTCTATTCCCAGCTCTGCCTATTGGCTTGCTGTACCGAGCCATGGCCCCTCCCTGTGCCTCCATCTCCCTGCTACAAATATCTTGGCAAAGTGCTTCGAGATCCCTAGGAAGAAGGTGACAGAGCTAGTAGTAGCATTACGAGATAACCCAGAAAGCAGAGACACAGCTTTGCCCCAGCCCTAGTGATGAAGCCCATTCCCCTATGGAAAGAGGGGATCACTTGCAGGTAAGAGGCGCGACATCAGGTGGCGACATCATCCTGGTTTGGATGATAATTCCAGCTCACTTGCTCTGCAGAGAACCTGCACCCATCTCAAAGGCTGATGAGCTGAAAGAGCACCTTCATTCAGGTCTCCTGTGAGCCCTGGTTACCCATGCAGCTGGGAAAGAGAGCTACCTTCTACAGCACTAACCATGGGCCAAGCATAGAGGAGACACCTGCAATGAAAGCAGCAGGTCTCAGCACTCAGAGTCATGGGTCCATCTGCACCTCCTACACACAGATAGGCTCTCCAGGAAAGACCCAGACTCCCAAAAGGACCAACGCATGGGCGTTCGCACTGTGCAGATTTCCTCTGTTCTGAGGAAACAGAGGACAGCTCGTGAGCAGGGTCCACTTGCTGACCACCACAGGAGGACGAGTGAGTTCCAGTTGGAGGAAGCTCCCTAGCCTGAAGCTGAGCATTTAGTCATAGGTTTTGCAATGGTCTCAATGGGTCCAAGAACTCCCCCTGACCAGCCTGAAGTGGGAGACATCGATGGCTAGAATGAGAAAAGACAAGCTACAGAGTATGAGCAGAGCTTCTGCTGCAGCAGAATCAAAACCAAAGTTGACAGCCCCACAGGCCAATGATTTAGGACTGAGGGAAACAAGAAGATCCTCCTGCAACAAAGCTCCATGTGCTACATGTTCAGGCTTCCAGGAAAGCTGCAGCTTGCTCTTTACTCTCATGCTAACACCAGCAAGAAGCTGTCAAGGCACTACTTGCACCAACCATGACTTCTGGCCCTCTGTCCTCTCCAGCTAGATGGCCCTGCAGAGAGCCAGTTTTAGGCAACCACTGGCTGCAAGAGAAGAAGCAAGTAGACAGCAGGACTGCCCAAGATGGGCCTGAAATCCAGGTAGACCCTTGTGACCTGGCAACACAGATGCCAGGCCCACAGGAGACCCTGGCTGGACCAGGCAGAAGCTGTTCCTCACCATGCACTGACAAGCTGCTCCTCCCGAAATCACCTACACAGCACGCTGGGCTGGAAAAATTTCTGTGTAAGCACTTGGCAGGCCCTGGCTCCAGCACCCTCCCTTTGCAAGCTGAGCAGTATGCCACAGTCCCGGGACAAAGATGTCCACAGCTATCCCACAACTGCCAGAACGCAGAGAGCCCAGTGCCACCAGCAGCATTCACCAAGCATGGCAGATGCTGGGGCAGCCTGGGGCTTGTGCTCAGCTGAGCACTCACCAGTGCTGAGGGGCTTTTCCTTGGCTGCCCTCAGAGTCCTCTGCCTCACCGGCGCATGGAGAGGCAGCTGTGGCACGGTGAAGGGTGATGGCTCACGTGCCAAACAGCAAAGTTCTTGGGGGCCTCCAGAGACATACTGAAGGGAGGGTGCTCAGACTCTCTCATGGTGGTTGGTGGTGGAGAAAGTACTTCTCAGAATCTTGTGGTCCATGGCTCCAAGGAGACAATGGCCAAATGGTGTGAAACATGCTTCCCTCTGCAAGGCAGAGCTTGCTCACCATGCCTGTGTTCCAAAAGCAGTGTTACTGGTCCCTCAGAAGTGACATGCCTTGAAAGCAGAAGACAAACAGAACAGCATGGCTAGGGCCATCCCTTGGTGAGCTACAGGAACCAGCAAGTTTAACACCTCTTCCTCCCCTGGGCAGCAGGACAGACTCCGCCCCATCAAGCAGACTCCCCCTGGGCACCCTCATGCCAGCAGAAACCAACAAACCAACAGTTCGTTATCCAGGTCACTCCAGTGTGCTGCCACTTGAGCTGTTGCCTCACATGGCGTTTTACAGAGCGTGGCTCTTGGAGCACAGGTGGAGACTCCCCGGGCTGGGGGAACCTGCTGCTTCTGGCAGAGCAGCTCTGCTTTGCTGTCTAAGCAGCACTGACATCCAGGGCTTCCCTCATCTTGCAATCAGCCCACTGCTGTCACGAAAGGAACCAGGAAGAGTCTGGAGACGGAGGATGAGGTCTCTCATGGGAAGGTCCTTGTCTTGGTTTCCCCTCCTTGCAGCACCCTAGTCAGGGCTTTACACCTCATGAAATCCCAGGGAGGGCAGCAAAGCCCCGAGCCTGCGATGCAGGTATCTGTCGAAGCTTGATGCACCGAAGTGAGTCTCCCCATAAGCTGCAGGCATTTAACTAATCGCACAGATTACCTAGATCGTAGCCTACGAAAGACCAAGTAGAACAAGACTATGGGAGTGTCCGAGGGCCAAGCGATGTCTTGTCACTGTCACTACGAGCACCTTCCGTCCTGAGGGACCCCAAAGCACTTTGCAATCTTCCATAAGCAACTGGCTCAAGTTAATGATAGGAAATGGGGCAACAGGCAGTGAAAATCTCCTCTCCAGCTGAAGCTCCATGGATGCAGGATGGGGTTATCCAGGACACAGGGTTGCCAACTCCCCAAAGCTGCAGCGATCTTTGGGTAAGTGGTAGGACTCCGATCTAACATTGCAAGACAGAGTGCCTCCAGCAGCTCAGCGCTCCCTCAAGATCATTCTAGGTTCAGCTCTGTCTGAGGAGAGCGCACCTACAGCATCACCAGCACCACTTCCTGCAGCACCCTGTATTTTCCTTGAATGTTTCCCATCCAAGCACTGACCTGGCCCAATCCTGATTATCTTATGAGATCTGAGAAGGTCACAGCTTGGAGGTGGTGTGGGGCTGCAGGTGGATTACCATGCCAAACCACGCTGTCCCCTAACCCTGTAAATCGAGCTCTCCGCTGGCAACATGAGGATGTTAAATCCCTGAGTATCCTCGCTAAGAGTGTGAGCTACAGGCAGCACGCTGGCACCGGCTCCTCCCGTCTGGGCCCTGTGTGTCATAGAACCATAGACGTTAGAGATGGAGAAGCCCCATTAGGTCCCACTCCGTCCTTTCCCTCCCAAGGGCCAGTGCAGGATTGTTCCCTAGCGTCTCATCCAGTCCCGGGCAGGAAGCTTCCACCCCTCGCTGTTCAGTCTTCCCTGTGTCTCTCGGACTGAGCTATGCAGGTCCCCTCCCTCCCTCCTACTCACTGTTCAGCAGGCTCTCGGGCCCCTTCTGTGTGTCCAGGTTGGGCTGGTTCTGTTGGTTGTAAAATCGCAGCAGACACTGCTGGTTGCAGAAGTGTTTGATTTGCCCCCGCCAGTGGATGGTTTCCAGCAGCTTCCCCTGACGCTTGCAGGCATGGCACCGAGCTGCCTAAAGCCCGCATCAGCAGGAGAGAAACAACGAGTAACTAACCACACCCCCGCCGAGTGCAACACAACTCTCCAGTGAAAGGTGCACATAGCAAGGTGCTGTGAGCTTCCCCACAGCAGTGCCCTGCCAGTGCCAGCCGGGGACTCCAGCGGTGCGAACTTCTCACAGCAGCACTAGCCGCGGATCCAGCACTGTGAGCTTCCTCAGTGCAGTGCTCTGGCAGGATCAGCTGGGGACTCCAGCTACGTAAGCTTCCCCGTAGCAGTGTCCCGTCATTGCCAGGCAGGACTCCAGCAGTGCCAGGTTCTCCGCAGCAGTGCCAGCCAGACTCCAGCAGTGCGAACTTCCTCAGTGCAATGCCCACTTATCTGGGTGCTGTGCCCACCACAGCACTTAGCACAAGCTGCCAGTGCCAATACTGACCTTGAAGTACCAGAGCAAGTATTTGCTTTTGCAGTCTTCACTACAGAAGTCCCAGGTGCTGCCCTCCAGCTGCTCGGTGACCGCCCGCTGGCAGGTCTGAGAACAGTAGGTGCAGGTGATGCAGCACAGGCCCAGGTTCTTGGTGAAATCCTGTTTGTAAAGAAGCACACACCCTGCGGAGAAACAATAGGAGTGAAACCTTCCCAGGATGAACTGGGGGCCTCCCTGACCCAAACATGACCAGAATCCAGGTCTGCGGAGACAATAGAGCACGCGCAACACACTGTAGGGAACAATCCAGCACTGGCCCCTGGGGCTGGGATAAGATGGGACCTCACGGGGACTTGCCATCTCTCACCTCCATGCTTCTAGGAAGAGTCTGACTCCAACCTCCTGTGTGCAGGAACCCAGCAGGCAGGGCAAGGCCAGGTCAGGCCAGCCCAGACGCAAGAGCGTAGAAGTGCATGATGACAGGAGGAGCGGAGCTGCCACCTGCTGTCTCCCCAGCCCCCAGAGAGAGAAAAGCTGTGAGAAAGCCCTCCCCAAGGACACAATGAACGGTAAAGATCTTGCCCTAGGGCCTGGCTGGACAGCAAGCCATCCCCACGACAGTCCTCCCTTCACTGCATGGTAAGGCTCTCGCCCCAGGGCCTGGCTAAGACAGTCTCCCCTCTGTTCCTCTCCATGCTCTCTTCTCCTCCCCCAGCATAGGCTGGCATGGGGGCTCTGCCTCTCCCGTGCCTTCCCCAAGTACCTTCGCTGCAGAAGTTCTTCTCCACTCCAGAGAAGCGGATCTTCTCATGCAGCAGCTTCTCCTGCTTGCAATGCTCACACTGAGACACCACTCCACGCAGCCGCTTGAAGTCCTCGCAGCAGTCCTTGCAGCAGAACTGATACACCTTGTCCTGTCAAAGAGACCGCCACGGGGTCAGCCGGGCTGGCAGGAGGTCCCCGCACTTCTCAGGGAAGCAGGAGCAAGACTACGGGGCTGAGCCAAGCCCCCAGCTCTCCCGGAATGGGGTTTGGCAGAAGTGGTCCCCTCCTGCCCTTCTGACATCCTGATGTTCATCAGGAGCACAGCACTCAGTGCACGGTCTCTGGGCATGTCTTTGCATCTAAGGCATTCGGGGCACTGGTGCAGAAGGAGCTCTGCTTTGAGCAGGGAAAGGAAGGAGCCCTGTGGTCCTCACTGAGGTTGGCCTCCACCTCAACATCCCCCTGGGGAAAGTCCTCACCTGCCAGTCTAGGATCTCCGGCTTCCCACTGAAAAGATTGTGGCAGTAATGGCAGTTGAGGTGGATCCCACCTTCCGGGCTGGTGCGCTGCAGGAGACAGAGACAGCTCATGGAGGGAGAGGGACACAGAGGGCAGTGAGCACCTGCTTCACACTGCCACCACCTCCTGCCTCCTCCACCGTTCACAGTAGTCCGCCTGCCCTTGCTGCCACTCAGTGGCTCACAGTCAGTCCATCAGATCTGGTCTCAAGCTCCTGGATTCTTGTACAATTTCACTTTGCTTCCAGTGTACTGGGTCCAGCTCTTCTCAGGAAGGCAAGCTTTCAAGCTGCCACCCCTCTGGATTTCAAAACGTTAGGAGACGGGGGCTCTGCTAACTCTTCTGAGAATTTCCCTAAAAGATCTTGAAGCACAGGTGCCTGGTTTCTATTTTCAAGGTAATGCAACCTCAGAATTCAAGCAGCCGTTCTCAACCCACCTTCCTCTGCTAGGTTAAACAGCCATTTAGCACTTGGTGTCTTGTCCACAAGGATACATTTATTAATAAAGTCATCTTCCTGGTTTTCTTTCTGATAACCTCAGGTAAGGTGGTCTGTGAGTGCCTCAGTACATGCATTTTTCAAGCCCAAACGTAATCTTCCTGTCTATTTTCAGGATACTTCCAATTTTTCTTCAACATTGAAAATAAAGTGGACATCAGATGAACATCTTTCCTATCTGTGCAACATTCTAAGGAGCTCTTTCCTCCCTAGCCCCTGAACTTTAACTCCCTGTTCTTCTGCTTGTACTTGCAATAACTTAATCCTTCCCTCTGTGACTGTAAACTGAGATGGTCATTCTGATTGGCTTACCTGCTGTAATCCCTGGGCCTTTTGAAAATCCTTACTTCCCCAGGACTTCCATCCCCACACTACTTGAGTAAGGCTGATACAGGATCTTGCACTGAACTGTCTTTAAGCACACATTAGGAACCACCACTCCGGTCAAGGAATCCAATTCCTTTGCTTTCTATGACTGCCCTGACCTCAGCATGACTTCACACTTCACCAGTTTTTGTTTTGTCTGCAAAATTTCATCATGCTTACTTTGACTTTATTACCAGATGACTGATGATGATGTTGAACTCCTTGGGCTTCATACTGATCCCCAAGAAGTCATCTTGAAACACTCTCTTCAGTGCTTTTTCTTTGACAAGTGTGTTCTGAGATCGGCCAGCAAGACAGTTCCTAAACCAGGTTATGCATGAGTTTACTCATGTTACAATGCTGATTTCACATGGCAATAATTCAAGTTAGGTGAATTAGGCAAAGTCCCTGGTGACTGGAAAAAGGGACACATTGCACCCATTTTTAAAGAGGGTAGAAAGGACCCTGGGAACTACCAACCTGTCAGCCTCACCTCTGTGCTTGGGAAGATCATGGAGCAGATTCTCCTAGGAGCTATGCTAAGGCACATGGAGGACAGGGAGGTGATTTGAGACAGACAGCACAGCTTCACCAAGGGTAAGTCCTGCCTGACCAACCTAGTGGCCTTCTGTGATGGAGTGACTACATCAGTGGACAAGGGAAGAGCTGCGGATGCCAACTATCTGGGCTTCTGCAAGGCCTTTGACATGGTCCCCCGCAACATCCTTCTCTCTAAATTGGAAAGACATGGATTTGATAGGTGGACTGTTCAGTGGATGAGGACTTGTTTGCATGGTCGCATCCAGAGGGTAGTGGTCAACAGCTCAATATCCACATGGAGACTGGTGACAAGTGGTGTCCCTCAGGGGTCCATATTGGGACCAGTACTGTTTAATATCTTCATCAATGACACAGTGGGATTGAGTGCACCCTCAGCAAATTTGCAGATGACACCAAGCTGAGTGGTGTAGTCGACACGCCTGAGGAATGGGATGGCATCCAGAGGGACCTGGACAAGCTTGAGAGGTGGGCCCATGTAAACCTCATGAGGTTCAACAAGGCCAAGTGCAAGGTCCTGCCCCTGGGTCGGGGGACGAAGGGATTGAGAGCAGCCCTGAGGAGAAGGACTTGGGGGTGTTGGTTGATGAAAAACTCAACGTGAGCCGACAATGTGCACTCACAGCCCAGAAAGCCAACCGTGTCCTAGACTGCATCAAAAGCAGTGTGGCCAGCAGGTCGAGGGAGGGGATTCTCCCTGACTTGGAGCACTGCGTCCAGTTCTGGGGCCCCCAACACAAAGAGGACATGGAGCTGTTGGAGCGAGTCCAGAGGAGGCCATGAAGATGATCAGAGGGCTGGAGCACCTCTGCTATGGGGACAGGCTGAGGGAGTTGGGGTTGTTCAGCCTGGAGAAGGCTCTGGGGAGACCTTATTGTGGCCTTTCAGTACTTAAAGGGGCCTTATAAGAAAGATGGGGACAAACTTTTTAGTAGGGTCTGTTGAAATAGGACAAGGGGTAATGGTTTTAAACTAAAAGATTTAGACTAGATATAAGGAAGAATTTTTTTACGATGAGGGTGCTGAAACACTGGCACAGGTTGCCATTCAAGGACCTGGAAACATTCAAGGGGCTCTGAGCAACCTGATCTATTTGAAGATGTCCCTGCTCACTGCAGGGGGGTTGGACTAGACGACCTTTAAAGGTCCCTTCCAACCCAAACTATTCTATGATTCAAGTCTTATGAAGTCTACAACTGTAAAAACTCTTGAGCTACCCTACCAACACCATTTGTGATCTCAGCGGAGGATTACATCAAGGATTGATTAAAAAAAAAACCCAACCCAAACCGAAACAAAATTAAAAAACCCCAACACAAATCCACAAGAAAAAAAACAACCCCCAAAAGCAAATGCTGCAGCTGCCAGTAACTAACACTCTGCCTCTAGATTCTCTAAGTTTTCTCAGTTGCCCAAGGCATGCCCCTGGCCTGAGTTTCCCAGGTCTTCCTGGCTGTTGCTTTGTTCTTTTGACAACTGTAAAAAACTAACATTCTTCCAGTTACCTTTGAATACTACAAAGACTTCACATATGCTGCAACTTAACATCAGAAGATTAAAAACCACCAGTCAAGCCTTTGAAGATTATTAAACATGAGGTAACCAGGTTCTAAATTTCCAGACAACACATCCTAGAAGACTTATGTTCCTTGGTGATGCCTGGCTCAGAGGGCAGCTCTGCCCCTTTCCACCCCACTAGCAGATGCCCACTGTGCTTTCCTAGCTTACTTGTATGTTTGTTCATGCCCTCATAAGGCTCCTACATCCCAAGCCACCCATGCAGCACACCTCTGCACCGCACTCCTGTTGGGCAGAACGTGACAGACAGGAGTGAATTACAGCCTGTCTTATCCCAATGGAGGAAGGGGGAGATAGGGCCAAGACTGAGTTACTGGCAACTACAGTCACTGCAGCTCTTGTGCTCCAGCAGAGACTTTCTTATGGATCCTCCCTAAGGAGCTTGAGGAAGGTGGAGCCTCTGCATGAGCTCTGTGGCCCAGCCCAGCATGAAGGATATTTCAGTACCTGGAATTTGGTCCAGCAGCTGGGGCTGCAAAACTGGTAGACAACCCGGTCTGTCTTGTTGTAATAGCAGGGTTCAGATAAACTCTTTCTGCAGAAGCTGCAGGGTCTAGGGAGACCTGATAAAACAGACAGGAATTGGTGAGGTCAGCAGCACAGGAGGTGGGACTGGATTCTGAGGATGGCATACAAGCTACTCACTCGTCCTCAGTCTATCAAGCTATTATCAAAAAGCAAGGGACAAGAACACCAGGAAACTAAGAGCACCAGATTTTGCTAGGAAAGATATGTTAAACGGAGATGGAGAGCAGAGTGGTTCAAGGAAATGACCCTGGCTTTATAGGAATTTGGATATAACAGGCTACAATACTTGCACCAGAGACCATACCCATTCCTGGACACCCTGGTACTCCGTGTAATGGAAAGGGCAATGTCAGCCCAGTACAGCACTCAACTGCTTCCTGCAGTCTCAAGAACAGCAATGTACAGTGCCCCTCAGTATTAAGATGTTTATATGCTGCAAGGGTTCCTCACTCTCCAAATCTCCTTCCACTTGTCTCTGTGGTCTCCTCCCCAGGCAAACACCACACCTTATTTCCAGTCTCATCCACAAGCAATCAATAGTATGAAGGAATGAGTGAGAGCGGAGAGGTGACTGATGCCCTGTATGTAGGTGCTCTTACCAACCAAGCCTGACTGCTTCACTTTGTGGGAGGTAGTGCAGCAAATGGAGCAGAACAGGCCCATCTTGCCACTGCGATCCACATTGGGCAGCATGTCGAAGTTCTTGCACAGTGTCTTGCACCACATGCATGGGTAGACCCGAGTGTTCTTCTGCAAACACAGAGCAGAACAGAGCTGCCAGGGAGACCACCACAGACAGCAAGGTCCAACCCTCATATCCCACCCCCCTCTGTACCCACCACAGGGCAGACCTCCTGCAGGGAACACCTGATGCCAGAACCAGACTCATAGTCTGCAGGTTTAGGTGGTGGTAGCAAAAAAGGCTGCCTTTGGCACCTCACTTTCTCCTTTCAAGGGTACCCTGGCAGGAACACAGTCCCATCAAGACAGTTAAGTGGAGCCTGCTCAGGCCACAGACGAACATATCCAAGCTTTGGGGACACATCCAAAAGAAGCCAGTGTTGCTGCACAGTCCAGCTTACTGGGTGCCTGACCTGTGCTCAGGTCTAAGATGGGCCCCACGCAGAATAAATAAATTCTGTTTGCCCTCCTCAAAGTTTCTCCACAGCAACCTCTTAAATGTTTTGACAGCAATAAAAAGCCAAGGGGATTCAAGTCACCCGCTATTGCAGAAAGTGCCCTGTGCCACACTGAGCAAAGGAGCTGTGTGCCCACAGACACCCCACCTCAGGCAGGTGACTCCACACACCTTCTTGTAACTGTTGAGACAGGCAGAATTGCAGAAGCGTTTCTGCTGGCCTTCGTGGAAGAGGTACTCCAGGGGCAAGCCCTTGTTGTAAATGTAAAGTCCGCAGTTGTCACAGCAGTTGGTTTTCAGCCCCTTGGTGGCCCGGAACTTGGTGAAGCAGGTGTCACTGCAGATGCGGTGAACCACGTTCCCATTGCTGACCTCATGCTGGATCTGCAGAGACATCATTGCTGTCACTCCCCCAAACCACCACATGCCTCATTCCGATGTGTGTGCAACAGTACTGCCACAGCCCTCGGGGTAACAGGCTGTTACACTACAACTTGGGCAAGCACCATACTGGAAGCTGGTGTGGACTCAGACTGGCCTCCCTCACCAAAAGTCAGCAGAGGAATTGGGAGAGCAGAGTGGCAGGAAGCAATGAGCTCCAGGGTGGGGAGAAGCAGAAACCTTATTTCTTCTGCTGGGATAGGGGCTGGTTCACAGTAACAAGGAAGGACCTGAGAGTGAGCCCAAGCCAGCTCAGGGGCTGAGGCCTCGCACCACAGGAGAACCTGGCAAATGCCCTGCAACGGTCCCAGGCAGGGCCAAGCACTGCAGGTCACGATCACCTCATCCAGGACAGGAAGGACAAGGGATTTGTTTACCTCGCCAGGCTTGTGGCAGACGCTGCAGCGGCTGGTGTCAGAGGCATCTAAGGACTGAGGTGCTGGTCTGTGCTGCTGGGCCTCGTAGAGGGAGAGGCAGACGGAGGTGCAGAACTCGTGGAAAGAGCCACCTGAACCGATCTGGGCAACCACAGAGTCCCTGGTGTTCCAGATCTCCCTGGGGATCGGAGGGGAGGGACACACCAGTTAGTAGAGGGACACACCAGTCCTGCCACAAAGGGACAGGATGGCACACTACAATGCACAGGACTTTCTGGTGTCCCAAAAGGGTGGCAAGAACTGTCTCACAGTAGCTCTGTCCTGTCCCAGAGAGGTGGTGCCTGAGGATGGAGCATGCAGGAGGTTGTTTTGAGAAGAGGCTGGGATATGGGGCACGGAGCCTGGGGACAGGCAGGGAGAGATAATAATGTGAAGAGGGTGTAAGGAGCATGGGATATGTGGTGTGTGGAGAAAGACATGAGGGGGCTGCAGTGATGTGGGTGAACAAGAAACACGAGGGTCACAGAGATGGGGACTGGCGGGTAGGGCTGTGGGGCAGGTGAATGGGGTCACAAGAGTGGGAGCACTGAGGAAAGGGCAATGAACACACACTTTTTACAGAAGGTGCATATCTTCTTGCCGGGTGGTTTTTTTGAGAAGGTGGTGAGACAAGAGCTGGAGCAGAAGAGCTGAGGGAGCCCTTTACGCTGGTAGGCAGTTTGGCCCTTCTGCAGTGGAGTCCGGCAGTTGGCACAAGTCATCTTGCTGACAGCAGAGCGGGCGGCTCGCTGAGCCATCTGAGTGCGTAAAGACATGCGAGTCGAGCGGCGGGTACGAAAAGGAACAAAATCCTCATCGTTGGGATCATCCACCATGGCATCAGAGTCTTCGTCAGAGACCGGAACTGCAAAGCAGCAGAGAAAGATGCACAGAAATCCCTCATTAGGGACTGAGACAGAAACCTCTGCCATGAGACACATGCTGGGGCTTTCTGGGGTCACCTTTCTGGAGACCCTCTACATACTTTGTGCCTGTCTGGGTGGAAGGATAAAGGGACCCTTAAAAGATATTCTGTTGGAATTGAAGAGGAGGCGGGAGGTCTTTAAGCAAACAGAGCTCAAGTATAATTCCTCTCTAGGAAGTCACGATTTGCCAAGGTTGAGCAGAAGACCAAAGTGTGAACCTTTACAGCAGAAAACCCTCCAAGAATCAGTAGACCTTAAGGGGAACAAGCTGGATCACCAGCCTCCAGCACAGGCAGGCAATGAAGGAGCAACACATACCACGGAATAGCAGGGTGACACACAAAATCTCAAACAACAGAGACTTCACGTTATTTCTGCAGGAAAATCCCCCAAATCCAACATTCCTCCAGACAGCCTGCTGCCATAGTGACAAAGGAATAAAGTTTCTGAGGAGATGGAAGATGGATTTCCTGGGAACAACCCCAGAGTCTCATCCTCACGCTTGGTGTCCACACACCACTGTAAAAATACTGCAACCCTCCCTTCAGCCTAAGTGCCCTGAGAAAGCAAGGCAAGTGTCCCAGGGTGAAGGGAACTGTCCTGTGTAAGAGCAAAGTCTGCGCAGAAGCTCCAGAGTTCCCATTCTGAACCACCTGCCCACAACAAGCCCAGGCCCTGCTCTCTGACTCACAGCAGGCACTGGCTAGCCCTAGTTACTCACTGCTCTCAGAGGAGTTCACAGTTTCAGGCCTGGCAGTTTCTGATCTTCTGGCTCGTTCGCTTCTTTTCTGTTCCTAAAAGACATTCAGAAAATACTTAGGCTAACCATCTGCTAGGACAACCAGAGAGAAATATCCCAGATCGTGGTAAAGTTCCAACTTCTGGGATTTGCTTTCCCAATAATTAGGCTGAAAACAGATAAAACTCCAAGGATACCTGACCAGAGCTGGCAAGATGGGGGAGAGGGGGAAGTAGGCTTATGAGAATGACGTTCCAGCTGGGGGGTAGCAGCACACATTACAGGACAGTGGCAGTACACAGGGATCACACTGTCACAGGAGACATGCAAACTCCTTCGCAGAGGGGCAACAAGACAGCCAGTGTCTCTCACAGAGTTTGACAACAGCCAGCCACCCTCTGTGCTCCTTAGCTTAAGTATTTGACTGCATTCTCCTCACCTTCTCAGATGGCAGCTTGCTTCCTTTCCCAGGCAGGCCTTCTCCTGGAACAGAAGCACAGAAGAAGCTTGCATTTAACATCATGGCTTTCTCCAACAGAAGAGGACAGGTGTTGTTCAAATGCAGCCACCCTTTGGGTCAGCACAAGACAGTCCTGGCTAACAAGCACAGTTCTGCTGGTAATCAGACACAGCAAAGTTCTAAAACCCACCACCAGTAGTCAGAGATTCAAACACGCAGCGTGGGAGCAGTCCTGGAAGGGGGAGACCTCCCTGCATAGGAGAGGCACGCTGGGCAGTTGCCTCCAACTGCTTCTGAGACCGAGCACCTCCTGAGGATGGCCAGCCTGGGCAGAGGAACTTAGTCTATTGGAAACACCTTCTCCTGGTGACCCTCAATTTCAGCAAAGACTTTAGTGATGAAGTGTCAGCTAAGGTGATGTGCAGCTGCAGCTTTATCAGGGAAGCTCCTAGCTGACACAAGCATTGAAAATCAAAGTTTAAGCTAGGAAAGCCAGAGCTCGTGTGCACCAAGGAAGCAGCCTCCAGAGTATTACCCCTTGTATCTATCCCATCAGCAGCACTGACAATTTCCATAGCAGGGGAGGATGGGAAAAGCTGGAGTGCAAAACAAACTCCAGCTCCAGCAATGTGCATCAGATGACCTCCTGAGCAAAAGGAAGCCAAGTTCTGCAGAGATAACAACCTACCTGCTGGTGTAGAGGCTTCCTGTGCTTTCAGTACACTACTTTCTTTAAGCGAGTGGTTCCCACTACCATCCCCATCCTCTGCCTGGTCTTCCGTGGGCTCAGGGGGCAACGCTGCAGTACTGTTGTCTGCGCTCAGTTCCACCTCTGCTTCCCCTGCCAGCCCTTCCCTCTGCATGGGTGAGCTTTTCCTTGGTGCCTTCAACCTCGTCTTCTTTGTCTGTTTAAGGTGGAGGGGCGGGGGGGGCATTGGTGGACTTGAGGATTGTGCTGTGATTTCTTCCATGGCTGGGGCACTACTGAGGTCCCCAGAGGGAGGAACCGGCTGTTGAGGTGATTCAGGGGCATTGTCATCAGACAGTGCAGGAATAGCAGCAGCACTATCTTCCTTTTGGTCCCCAGAATCATTTTTTGGTGCATCTTCCCCTTCTCTCCATGCTTCTGGAACAAGGGCTTCTCTAGTGAGGGCAGAGGAGTCCGCTGGTGCATCCTCCACATCCTGGGAAGGATGTGCCTTATACAGCCCATCCAAACCTTCTGATTTATCTAGCTCCATCAAGTCAGCAGTTTTTTCCAAGTCATCTAAGACATCAGGTTTCTCCAACATACCCAAGACAGCAGGTTTATCTAGAATGAGATCATTTGATTTGTTTAGTTCAGATAGGCTGTCTGCTTTCACTAGAAGGTTCAAGTCCCCACTTGTGGTCATCTGCTTGGATTGATCCCAGTCATGGGGCCGAAGAACTGCAACTTCTGGGGCAGAAGGTGTTTGGGAGCCCAGAAGATCTTCCCCAAACTCCATGTCAGCAGGAAGATCACCAATAAGTGGTTTATCAGGCAAGGACAGGGGGTCCAAAGATCCCGAAAATTCACTGGAATCCATTTAGAAGATAGTAACTGCAAACGAGAGAGACTTGCAAGTTAATGAAAAGTAGTCTAACAGTGCATGAATTGTCCACCTTTCTGAACACTGCTGGAGTACAACAAAGCCTGGTAATACTGCTAGCCATAACCAGGATACCAGCAGGCTGATCATATCTACCCATGAGGTTACAAAACTCTGAAGCCAAACAGCAGCAGTGGGACACAGCAGTTTGCTACAGCAGACCTTTGGGAACTCTACAGCCACCACACACCCCCCCACAGCATGGGAAATGGAATTGCTTACACTAAATGACACAGTGGGGTAGCAGACATGACTCAAGTACCGATTCAGGAGGCTTCACAGAGCTGTTCTGTGGTGTGTAATACCACCTTCCCTGCTTTCCTTTATCTTACCAGACCCAAATAATCTGGCCTGTCCTTTCTTCTGATCTGTTCTCCTGGAGCTAACACATTTTTTATTTTTAAAATATCTTTTCTCTTAAATATAGAGGCAGAAAGAACTCCTTTACAGGTCTGTAGTCTGTGCCTTGAAGAAGATACAGGATAAGATGCATGAATTTTGTCAGAGGACAGAAATAAATCACGTTACAGTATAACTACAGCTACAGCATAGCCCCATAGCTGATATTCAGACACAGAATTGGAAAACTTTTAAGTCAGAACTAGGAGGAATTCTGGAGAGTGGCAAGAAGAAAGGTGGTAAAGCCCATGATGTTAAAAGCAGTCATAAGAGGAAGAACAAGTAGCAAAGTAGACACAAGCATGCAATGTGGAGTCAGGAAAAAAGACCAGCGTGACATTGCAGGACACAGAGAGCACACTTGCACAGGAAGATGTGATGCTGATGGCTAACCTCAGAGGGACAAAGTTACCACCCAGCTCCTCGTGACTGCCATTATCATGAGACAGAAAGGGCAAGACTTTAAGAGGAGGCAAGCGAAGATTAATATCAATATTGGTTAAAAATGAATTATACCCCCACAAAGAGATAATGGTTGATAAACCTAAAGAGAGAAAGGGAGAAGGAGCTGTAGTCTACAAGTGGTAAGGCAGAGTAAGACTTGAAGTGGTATCACGTCCCCAAAATAAGCTGTAAGGAGACACTATAAGGAAAGCACTAGAATCAAAAGATGTGGCACCAGCTTATCCCCCCCAGTAGTCATTCTAATTCTAAATCTGGCACTGTTTTAAGCCCTGAAGCAGAAGATTCAGTATTCCTGTCTATTGTGTCTTACTGTGGGCATAACTCACCTATATCAATGAAGGAAGAAGCCTGAAATAATTTCACTGGTTATGGCTGATTAATTCTTTCTTTATATCCTTCTCTCTGAAAGGATAACCAAGTCTCACTCACAAATGGTTTACCCAGAACTAAACAGGACATACTTGGACAGAGAATGTACCCAACTTCTGGAACTCATTTAAGCAGGAGTTTAGGGAATCATATCCTACAGCTGGAGTTCACAGCCATTTCCTCCTTATTTTATCTAAAAACACAGTGACATTTTCTGTTTCGCAGTGGCAGGTAAGCACTGTTTCCACAATCACAAATAAAAACTACAGAATATGGAATCTTCAGAGATGCTCAGCAAGTTTCATCACTAAAGACTTTAGTGATTCTTTTCACTTTCTTTAGTTACAGAGGCGACAAAGCTGCTAGAATGAGCCAATTCCAGAGCAATACAGGATCTAATACATGTTTTAGGGTGGTTGACAGAAAGAACAAAGTAAAATGGAAATAAAGACATCTGAAAGAAAGGTCCTAAGGATTCGAAGCAGGTGAGCATCCTCCCAAGATGACACATTTTTTCTGCTGCTCAGAATACAAACAATGCCTTCTTCTCAAAGATGTCCCCCATCCAGATTTCAGACAGACAGCAGACCTTACAACAACAAGCAGCAGAAAGGTCAAGCCACCCAGATGAGTAAGTAAAGTTTATTTATAGGTATACTTAACAGGACTAACATACTCCTCAAATTCACCTTCAGACACTTTGCACGAGTCTGCAGTGAACCACAGAGGTGACACTCCCACAGTATTTGCCACTTCCAGCTGGCCTAGGCTCTGCTTGGTAAAAAGAGACCCTGGGAACAATTCTGGAGCATAAGAAATCCATTTGGGCATTCCCTCCCAGAGGATAATGCAAGCAACAATTA
Organism: Podargus strigoides; assembly: GCA_028020825.1. Taxonomy (NCBI): domain Eukaryota; kingdom Metazoa; phylum Chordata; class Aves; order Caprimulgiformes; family Podargidae; genus Podargus; species Podargus strigoides. The sequence goes on from CM051631.1 coordinate 2,783,718, forward strand.
ACTATAAACTTGCCATGCTACTCATGTGCTCTACAAACAGACCAAAAGCAACTGGTTTTAGCAGTGTATACCTTAACATTGCTTTCAAGCTTTGGGTGCAAGAGCATTACAATGCAAGACAAGACTCTGAGAAACCTGATGGCAACAACACTGACCAACAAAATGATCTTAAAGAGAACAAGTATCCTGCAGGTACTCTTGGTATGTGGCTGGGACAGATCCACAGACCTCCCTGCAGACCCAAGAGTCTGCAGTAAAACCATTCACTTTTACGTTCTGGTTGGAAGCACAGCACTTGCCCTGTGTGTTCAAGGTCTTGTCCACTTTCATCAGCTCTGTTCAAATTCCCCAGGCAGAACAGCTCACACGTTCTGGCAAATGACCCAAAACTTCTTCTTAGGATGTGCAGTCAGTCCAACAAAAGGACTGTGTATTCGAATAGCCTGTTCCTACTCACACCAAGAATGGATACCCGGGGAGAGAGGTATAAGAAACATAACTAACAGGATGTTCCTCTTTAGCACATCCTCAGACCAAGTGGCAATGAGCTGCTGAAGAACTGCTTGGCTTGAGTTGCACTGAGGCTGTCACTGTTAAAAGACTGCACTGAGCAAAACCTCTGTGGATCTGCCCCTTTGAACCAGTTTATACTTTGGGCCTCCAAAAAATCCAGTGGCAATACATTCTGCAGCTTAACATTTAGTTTTAAAAAGTATTTTTTTTGTTTATTTTAAACCTGCTGCAGCAGAGCTCCGTAACAAGGCAATACAGAGCAGATGAGTGCTGACTTTTGATGTATTTATAAGAATCTGGAAGAGCTGATGTAGTTAGAGATGAGGCTGGACCCAAGGAGGTGATGCTGACAAGCAGTCTGAGTGGGAAACCAAGGGATGTCCCTGCCCATCACTGCAATTCTGTTTCCCTGACAATGAAGTCTTTACAGTGGCTTTCAATCACCAGCTGCTGAGGATGAATAGGGCAGCCCTCAGAACAGGAGAAAACTATGCTTTCCAGCTTGGTGGGCTGCTCTGAAGTCAAACTCAACTTGAGGAAATTGGCACTGCCCAGCTGCAGCAAGGTAAGGAACGCTACTTCTTCTGTTTGCCCCAGGCATTCAACTCAGGCAGGCTTTCTGCTGAGCTTCACAGAGTTAAGCTGCCAAGTGAACGTGCACTTTACCTCTGGTAAAGTATCTTTTCACTTTCCCCAACAGAAGAAAAATAGCTTATTGTTTCTGGCAGATGCTGAAATGATCCATCACAAGTCATCATCTTTTTATTCTAGGACCATTTAATGCACAGCTCAGTCCCTGGTCACTGGTCTACTTGAAATCGTCCTCTTTCCCAGCCACATCCCTGGCAGCAAGGAGTACGCTGAGACATGACTCGGCCAAATAAAGAGGGGGCAGCATGCTGATCCTGCACATTACAGCAGATACGACTGCTCTATTGGACATTTAGAAACTCCTTACTTAGGACTCAGCACCATCCTCTCTGGAATATTCAGTAACAGGCATTCCTGGGAAGATGAAGTTCAAGGAGCAAAGTCCTCTGCACAACAGTCTGAAGCAAAGTGCTTCTAAGGTAGCATGCAAGAGTTTCCACAGAAGTGGGGGGATGATTTGGGGTCCTCCCTGAGTGTGCAGGACTGGCATAGAATGCAATATTGACCACCAAATCCAACATGTGTGACTACCAGACCTGACCTGCCCTTTCTGCCAAAGAGAGGGCACATGGATGTCCTCCCAGACCTGGAAGCTCAGACCCAGACATCTCACCCAGGACACTCAACTACACCAAGTGACTACCTGGAACTTTATCTACCTTACTAAAGGCATCAGTAGTGCTGCAACTGCACAGATCTTCCACATCTCAGTGCCCTCAGATAACTATCAGCAGGGGAACATGTGGCCTGCCTACAAAAATGAGGACCTACCACCAAATATTTAATTAAAATCAGACAGTAAGAGGAAATATTGTTGTTACGCCCTCACGATGAAGCGTATACCTCAGAAGTCTCTACTGTCCACGAAGGAGCATGGCTATGCAGTGACTGCTTTCCTCTAGCAAAGGAACAGCAGCTGCTTGGACACCTGTCCTCAACTTTTGTTCGTGGATATGGATTCAGATTTTCAAGATTTTTGAAGGCCAAAGGATTTATCTTTTTTTTGCTATTAGAGATCATTTGAGATATAAAAAGTATTAACTAATAACTACGAAATTTAAGACACTTAACATTCCAGCAAATTCCTACCTATGAGTTCTGTACAATCTTAGCAGAGCTCTGGAGGAAGTCCCTATTTTTCATGCCAAATTTTAGAATAAACAGTAATACCCAACGTAGTATTTCTTGACAAAACCAGCAGTGGTTGATACACAGGTCTATCAATAAAACATGAAGAAAATAATACCACATCCTACCAGCATGATTTCAGTCAACAAATCTTCATTAACAATGTTATACCACGAGTGACAAATACAGCACAAGCTAACTCCACTGCTGTGACGTATCTGTGCAGCTGATGGCTTTCCAGATTCAAGCACTGCAAACAGTTATTACAGAAAAGATTTCGTTATTCACTAGTGTTTTTGGAGAGGCAGCTCTCCGAGCTCCCACCTGGCAGCCCAAATTTGGTCTTCAAAGAGCACAAAGCCCACTGATGCCACCCATACAGTGCTGTTTGCACACAGTATCCCATTAGACCATTACTGGCTCATTCTTGGCTGGTATCTACACTCAACGACAGATACTGGAAGAGCTGAGGTGTTTCAAATTTAAAAAATAAATATCTGACACAGTAATGCAATAATCTCACTGCTTTAAGAATTAACCATGGTTCAGAAAACACCTTCCAGTGATAAACCTATTTTGTTCATTGAAAAGAAAAGGGGACACAAGATTCATCTCAAAAAAACCACCACAAGGTAAGAATATCTACAGCAGAGACTCTTCAGACGTACAGACAACTGCACATGTGTACTCACAAAGCTGGAAGTTGGACAGACTCAGAAACAGCTATTTCTGGATTAACACTATAGATGATTACTTAAACCACCAACCCAGGGATATGTAAACCCTCTGTGAGTTGGAGATTCTACAACAGCGTTCAGTGACTCTCTCCAAGCCAACTATAGCTACTGTAGATGTCACTGGTCAAGTTCTTAAATCTTGTGCTTTGCTGTCTTATCTCCAAATGTATTACTGGTTCTCTCAATTTCAGTGCAAAGAGCAGTAGCTATCACCATGTCCCCTTCAGGCCACTCTTCATGTGTGACTGTCTACACAACAGGAATCGGTAGGGAAAATAAGAGCCTTCCCAGAACATCACCAGTGCCCTCAAGACTCCAGCAATGGTCTTCTAACTGCCCCAAAGCCAGGAGGTACCAAGACCACTGCTAGATTTTTCTACAGCAGGAGCACCAGCTTAGGGTACAGGTCTCAAGCGTACTATAGCAGTCACCCAGAACCAGGAAAGCCTGAACCTGCAAAGACACAGCAGATGGTGCTGCCAAACAGCACCATGAGTTTCCTATTCATTCCTCAAAGGCAGGAATGACCAAACTAGATTTTGAGCTTGCATTCCAGAAACTTCATCTCAGCTTCAAGAACGCGCAAGAGGAAGGACAAATTTCAGAAATCTTCTGGCAGAATTGTCTGGAATTAGGTTTGCCAGGAGACTCCTTGCAGCACTTCAAAGGGACCTGACAACATTCCTCGGATCTCAGCATTACGTGCTGCTAACCCAAGACCTCTGTACTAGTAGTAAACTCTAAGACAACCTACAAGAGGATGCTCATCCATTCTGGCAGTAGTTTGAAACTGTTTGGATACTTACATCTTTTCATAAGACCAGGATCTGCCCCGAGCACTATGTGCCAGGGCTTTGCAACAGAGAAAGGAGCAACAAGTCTAGGTACACTCTAATAAAACAAAGCAAAACTTGCTTTGTCTACACGTGTTAAGACAGAGGTCTTAGCAGCAATGCCTGATGTCTGGAGAGCAATTCAGCTTCAAGAACCAATTCCACTCAGAGATCAAGTCAGGGAGAAAATGCTTGTGCCACTTGTACAGCTTTGTGTCTATAGCATGAATAAGCAACATTTCTTCTAAGGCTCACCACTCGCCACGTGACGACATCTGCCAAAACAGTGCTATACATGGGGAAAAGGGTGGGTGGGTAAAAAAGCTTTGGGAGTACTATCTGAAGCATGACAAAAAAGCACTGAGGTGCACAGCATGCCCAAGCAGCATCTTCTGAAACTGCCCTAATGATATTAATAGACTGATTAAGGGCAGAAATAGACAATAGACCTGGAAGTGGTCAAAAAAAGACAGCCCCCACGTCTCTACCTGTTGCCCAAATGCTGCAGGCGGCTGTCAGATCACCTAGCACAAAGTCCTGGACACCATCCACAAGCAGCCACAGCCAGCCGGAGAGGGAAGCTGCAGGCATAGCAGGTGACTCTCCCAGTGCCACAGCCTGGTAACAGGCCATGGAGTTCCTGGCCCTGGAGGTCCTCAAAACTCAACTGGATAAAGCCCTGAACAACATGACCTCAAGTGAGATCCTGTAAGCAGGAGGTCAGTTGGACCAGAGACCTTCAGAGGTCCCTTCCAACCTAAATCTGTCTGTGGTTCTGTCCTGGGTTGCAATGTATTCTATTACCATGAGCTGTGGAAACCTGGCGCTGGTGTTCCTTGCCTCCCCCCTCGGGACTATTCTTCTGTTAATGCGCCCATCAGGGCCTTGCCCCAGGACTCACCATCCCTTTGTGAGATGCTCCGGCCAGGGGGGGAGGGAGCCAAGCATTCCCACACGGGATAAAATCTGGGGTTTGGAACAGCACGAGCAGCCTTACCCGCTGGGATCCCAGAGGACAAGGACTGCACCACCACCGGATTTTCGGAGGAGGACCAGTTTTCTTTTTCTACAAGACCACCGCTTCAACAGGACCATTTCAAAGAGAACTGCAGCTACCACTACATCGGACTGGTATCAGCACCCTGCCCGGCAGGGGGCCAGGTTGTATCCCTGACTCTGTCAGGCTTTAAACCAGTTCCTCTGTATTATTGGTTTGTTGTATATATTAGTAAAAACTGTTATTCCCATATATTGGTAAAAACTGTTATTCCCATTTCCTCATATCTTTGCCTGAAAGCCCCTTAATTTCAATTCTATAATAATTCGGAGGGAAGGGGGTTGTATTTTCCGTTCCAAGGGGGGCTCCTGCCTTCCTTAGCAGACACCTGTCTTTCAAACTAAGACAGGTCCCTTGAATAAGCCCTACTACACAGGGAAGAGAAGACAAGAGGGGAGAGAGTCCCAAAGAGGATGTATCTTTGAGGGGAAAACATCTGATTTTCCTTAAGTGGCCTTACAAAGCCAAAATACTGGAAGTGCAAGGTGAGCTGTCTCCTCAGCCTTGCTGACAGCCCCAGAATTCCTCTCCAAGATACCTACCACCAAGTCCCCAAAATGGCATCTCAGCATTGGGATGCTTCACGTGCAGCTGTACAAACTGGCACCAGGTAACACAGACTAACGTCTCACCCAGCCTGGTGACCAACTCCTTTCTCTTTGCACTGCCGAGGACTGAGCCAGCAGAGCAGTCTTATGGGAAGCAGCCAGAAGACATCACCAGAGCCCACGGCCAGCAGGACTGGTGAAGATGGTCTCAAGCACTGCCCTTTCCTGTGCTGCCAGCAGAGGAAGATGTTAACACTCTACCAAGATTAAAACACAATTCCAGTGAAATCCTGCCAGCATGACCGACAAATTCATTGCCACAGCTGTAGCCTATTCCACACTTCCCCTGGATTGCTCCCACCAGAACCTTTCTGTACTCTAGCACAGATGTGTCCATCAGGGTCACACATCACAGCGTCACAGACCATAAAACATCCGTAAAAGAAATAACACAGGGGCCTTGCTCCCAAAGTAAGGCTAAGGACTCGGCCCCTTGCTTTGGCTGTCAGAGCTGTGGAGGAAAATCTGGTGTGAGTGACTGGCATCCCCCAAAGCATCCTCCAGAAGCAAGGGCACGCACTGTAGAGGGGTGTAAGCAGGTGCAGAGAGAAGCAGAGACTGCGCAAACATGCGTGCTGGGGCTGTGAGCTGTGGGGTGGCTGTCACGGGCGGCAGCTCTGTAGGCTGTGGCTGTTCCTCTGGTGAAGCTGGGCTGGCAATAACAGCAGAGCTGCACTCTTATCATCAGCTTTGATCCCAGGACAGGCAGGATTAGGGGAGAAAATGCAAATTAAAAGTTTTCCTGGGGAATGCAGCAGCAGTGAGAGGGAAAGAAGTTGCAGCCTAGAACAAAAGCCATAGCTGAAGCACAGGAGAAGGGAAGAGCACAAATGAAGCAGCTCTCATCCTCATTTGAAAGAGACTCCAGGAACCACCCCAGCTCTAGGCTGAGCATCCTATCCCCCACCATCGCCTGACCCAGACCACGTCCAGCACTGCCTCTGCCCACACAAGCACGTCCGACTGCCAGCGCCTTTTCCTGTACCAGGCACAGGCCACCACCAGCTCCCAGCCCTGCTGGTGCACACCCCAACAAGTGGGGCCAGTCCTGCCTCCCCTCTGCACAGCACACAGGACCTGACACGCCCCAAGGCACCTGGCTGGCCACGGCCACGCTGCTCACACACGGCCTGGCCTGGCGAGGCTTCGGCACGTCAAGGCTTCGCCTCTCCAGTGGCACAGGGCAGCCCCAGCCCCCGTGGGGCTGCGCCTTCCTCCCGCGAGGCCTGATCCTCGAGAGCAGCGCACGGTGTCCAGGGACCCACACACAAGCCAGGCCTTGGGGACACTCCCAGGCCCTGCCCCAGCCCAGAGCCACCCCACCCTCAGCGGGGAAGGCTAGCCAGTTCGCACACCGGTGAGCTCCACAGACTTTGTCACTACGTGTGGTGACAACGGCATAAAGGCTGCATTGCTCAAAGCCTCTGCCCGCGCTGCAGGGAGAGGTGAGCCGGGGAGGGTGCTGGGGCAGAACACTGGGTGCAAGGCAACCTTCGGGGCGCTGGGGCCCGGGGTCATTTGCAGCCACTCCGCAGCGCGGGTTCCCGCAGCAGGGACCGGCCCCGTGCGGGTGGGTGCACCGGGGGCTGGGGCAGGACTCACGAACCACGGACCCCTGGGCCCAGGCACCGCCATGCAGGGGGCACAGCCGACCCAGCACCAGGGTGGGGACCACCTCGGGGTCCGCCTCCCCCTTCTCTGGGTGGCGGGGGATGGGTGAGGCTGGGGGAGGTCCCCGAGGCCTGCTCCCCCCAGTAGGGGCGAGGGCCGCACCGTGGGCTGCCCCCGTCCCAAGCGGGGGCTGGGGAGCTGGGGGATGCCTCCCTCAGACACGGGGTCGGTAAAGCAGCGGGTGCGGACCCCGGGACCCGCCCCCTGCCGCAGGGCGCCCCCAAGCGGCCGCCACGAGGAGAGGGGGCGAGCGGCGCCGGCCCCGCCCCCTCGCGGAGCGGCAGGCCCCGCCCTCTCTCGCCAGGCGCGAGCCCCGACCCCCATCCTGCTGGGGGGAGCCCCCTGTTCCGCCCCCACCCCCCCACCCCCCCCCCCACCGAGACCCGCGCCGCGCGCCTACCCCACCCCCACCCGCAGGGCCAAGCACCGGCACCGACGGGCGGGCACCCCGAGGCCGCCCCACGCCGCGCCGCCGCCGCCCCACCTGCGTCTCCCATGCAGCCGTAGGGAGGCGCCCGCGGCCGGCGCCTCTCGTACCTGGCTCCCCGGCGCTGCACCGCCCGCTCTACCCAGAGCCCGGATTCGGGTCGCGGCCCCTTTAAATGGAGGCGCCGCTCGGAGCCCTCAGCGCGCTGCAGACTGAGGGGGGGTGGGGGAAGCGCCCCATTGGCTGAGCAGAGCGAGGGGCGCCTTCCCATTGGCCGCGGCGGGGCCTGGGCTCGCGAGACTCGCCTACAGGCGGCGGCCTCGGAAACGCGCACTGGATCTTCCAGCCCGGGATCGGCGCAACAGCCCGGACTCCGCCGGGCGGCCGGAAAACCCGGAGCGGATCAGCGTGGCGGAGCGGGGCCGCGCGAACAGAGAGCGCGGAGCCAAGCGCAGGCAGCGGCTGCACCCCAGCGGGGCACGGCGCGGTGCGAGGGCCTTCCGCGGCGACGGGGAGCAGGCCGGAATGGGGCGCCCCAGTCCCCGCCGGTGCCTGCGCGGCCACTCGCAAAGCCCGGAGCGGATCGCATGGAGCGGGCTCACCACCCCACTTCCACCCCCCCACACCCTTAACCCTCTCACTGCCGCTTCGCGCGGTCCGGGCCCCGGGGCTGCCCAGCCCGACCGCGTCGCCACAGCCTCTACCTGCGCGCCGGGGGAGCCGCCCGGCCAGGTCCAGGCACCGCCACTGCCTCCCTGGAGCTGGAGCGTCTCCCCGGGGCGGTGAGTGACAGCGCGGCCGGGCGGGGCTTTCGCAGGGACCCGGGACACGGCACCGCCCCCGGGAGGGGCTGCCCCCGCCGCCACCCGCGCCGCCTCCCCCCCCCCCGCCCTCCGCCGTACCCCCCAAGGCTGCCCTCCCCCACCTGCGGCACCGCACACATCCCCGGGCTCCCCTCCCCCACCCGCGACACCCTCACAACAGGCACCCACCCCCCTCCATCCCCGAGGGGCACCATTCCCTCCTCGGCCGTCCCGCTCCCCTGGCGGGGGGCTCTCCCACCCCCGGCCCGCCCCCGGGGAAGCCAGGGGATGCGGGGACTGAGCGTGGGCCGGCCCCGGGGAGGAACCGGCGGAGTTGCGGAGAAGCGGCCCCAGCGGCAGCTGCTCCCCGCTCCGGGAGGGCTGCTCCCCGCTCCGGGAGGGCTGCTCCCCGCTCCGGGAGGGCTGCTCCCCGCTCCGGGAGGGCTGCTCCCCGCGGGCGCAGGGCCCCCCCTCCCGGTTACGTGCGACAGGACACGGGGGGAAACGGGACGTTTTATTGAAAGGCGGTGAAATCGAGCCTGCCGCGGGCAACTAACGACCACGGTCCCGCGGCGCCCGACACCGGGACGGCGGGCGAAGCGTTCCCGGCCCCCTGCAGCCGCCCCGGGCAGGGCCTGGCAGAGCCCTCCCCGCTCCCGCAGGCCGGTTCCTTCTGCCGAGCCGGCTGTCCGCCCGCAGAGGGGCAGCGCCGCCCCGACGGAGAGAGCTGCCGGGACAGCGAGAACGGGACCCAAAGGACGAGGGGGAAGTAAAGGGGCGCCCGCGGTCGGACGGGGAAGGACCGGGCAGGGGCTGCCATAAGGAAACCCAAACGGCTCCTCCGGCCCTGCCCGGGCTCCGAGTACTTACTGCCGTAACGGAGGGGCGGAGGGGGCGCTCCCGCCACCAGCCCGCCCGCGCGCACAGACCCCGGGAGCGCGCGGCGCGGCACGCCCCAGCCCCCGCCGCTGTCTCTTTAAAGTGAGCTGCCCCCGGCGCGCCTGCGCGGCCCTTCCCACCCTCACTGCGCCTGCGCAGCGCACGCGGGCGGCTCGCTGGGGTCCTTTGTCCCTCGCTCGCCTCTCACCCAAGCATTATGCCAGCGTCGATGACTGGCAGTGCGCGTCGTGGACCGCCGCCGACGCACAGCCAATCGGCTTCGCGCGGAGGGCCGCCGGGGTCGCTAGTCCCGCCCTGCCGCGACCAGGCTGTGAGTGGCGGCGAACGCGGCCAGTGGCGGCGCGGCGCTGGAGGCTCGGAGGCCAATGGGAGCGCGGATGGTGGACGCCAGGTTAGGCTGCGCGAGGTCCGCCTGCCCGCGCGCGCGCTTGTGCCTGGGCTGCTGCGGGGCGAGAAGGCCGCGATCCACCTGGACGCCGGTGTCCGCCGTCAGGTGAGGCCGCGATGACGGCGGGACCGAAGCTCGGCTCCGCTCCGCCGCGGGGCGGGCGTTCTCGGGCGGCCGCCGCTGCTAGTGCCCTGCCGGGGCTCGTCGCGGCCTGTGCGGCCCGCCCCGCCCCGCCTCACTGTCGCACGCGGCCGCCTTGGCGGGCGGGCGGGCGGCACCGGTGAGGCGGGGCCGGCGGGAGGCACCTGGGGGCCGGGAGCTACGGGCGGGAGACGGGGTCGAGCTTTATGCCGCGGCCTTGTCTGCTTCTAGGTGGCGAACATGCAGGGCAACAAGGGGTTCAACATGGAGAAGCAGAACCACACTCCGCGGAAGCAGCACCAGCACCAGCAGCACCCGCCGCCGTCCATCCCCGCCAACGGACAGCAGGCCAACAGCCAGAGTGAGTCCCGGGCCCGCCGCGGGGGGCCGCCCGGCCCCGCTCTGGGTAGGCGTTAAGCGATCGCCCGCGCTGCGGAGGTCCCTTCGCGTCCCGGGGTGCGGTGCAACAGGTCCTGGCAGGAACGAACGGAACCCGCTCGTGCCATTTAAAACAATAAAAGCTCACGTCCTGCAAACCGCGACTTGCTTTCACTGCTCGCCTGCAACAGCAACTTTTTTTTATTGTTAGAGACCGTGCTTTGAGTTACAGCCTGGTTGGTTTTTGATTGTTTTTTTTCTCCGGTTTACTCAGAGGTGCACGCGGCTCCTGTAGGGTTTTACTGGGATTTGTTTGTAAATTCCTTCCGTTCCCGAAACTGGGCAGCGATGTAGAGATTCCTTCTTTGTCTTTAGCTCTCGAGAAAAGCTCACTTTAAGAGTTTGGAAGTCTCGGAACCTTCAACAGTGTTTCTGTAAACCTTGCAAACACGAGGTGGATGGTTTTCCGTTGGCTCTGTTTCCTTTTTCCCAGCCATAATATCCCGACCAAGGGATACCCAGCTTTATTTAACAATATTTCAGCATTCAAATACCAGCTGACATTGCTGATGGCTGTTACTCTAATGTGTTTCCGCGTTTGTTTTTCATCTGTGTGGACTGTAGTTCTGTCACTTGGGATACAGAGGGGGTGCTTGTGAGCTAATACTCGTGAATGGCTTCTGGGGCCTTAGCTGATCTAACTTGATAGTTCAGAAGTATGGCAGTAAGGCATTGCCATCAGCTTTTTTTTAGGGGAGGAAGTGCTTTAGTTAGATTATTTTTTTTCTAAGTTTGGATGCTTCAGCTGTTCAAAACAAAAATGTATAAAAGTCACGTGCATTGTGCATGATTTCCCCTGTATGTTTTTTTCTGTCAAAGTTATAAGTTTAAATGTATACACATATGCAGAGATACTGGGCTAGTAAAATATTCCTATGTATTTGTATTAGGTGGTCCTGTTAAACAGGCTTCTTATCAGTTATACAGAATATAATAGAAAAGGGCATCCGACCAGTCTGCTTCCAGTCAGGTTGGAAAAAACACCACACAACCACTGCATTGTGGTATTCTCACAGGGATCAGCTTATAGTGAGTGACTACCTCAGATTGCTTTGAGTGGATCCACTTGAGGCAGAACAATGATAGTGGTATAACTCTGCCATAAGTCCCTCGTAGCATATTCACAGGCCTTGCAATTAATCCCCAAATAATTCCGATACTTCTTGTGAAGAAGTTCACAAGGCAAGACACTTTACTTATGCACCCTTGCTGTGTGAAGTAGATAACTTACTCTCACTACTCTTCTATAGCTATGCTGTCAGTCTTATTTTTTTTTAGTGTTAGCCATGGAGGTGTGCTTATTCATATAAGAGAGTTGTCCTTGCATGAATAGCCTTTCCTGCTTAGTGCCATGCTTTTTAGCCTAAATCAAGCCACTCATGTTCATAGTTAATTTCATATGTGAGGCCATGAGGTGTGTCCTCTGCAAAGCAAAGGAATTGCTTTCTGTGGCTTGCTGTCCTATGTGGGGAAGGTCCATATACATTTCAGAAAATGGGACACAGGAAAGTAAAGTGATGATACAGCCTTGTGTCTGGTGTATAGCAGAGCTTCAAGGATCACGCTGGACTCTTGCTGAATTAAGAATTAAAGATTGTATATGCACGTGGGGATTTGAGAAGGTGCCTACAGACTGTCCTGTTTATAGAGTTAGATAGAGTATTACTTACTGGATATAGATTTTTATAATGAACTTCGTAATTTTCTGAGGTATCACCTATATGATAGGGTGGGGTTTTTTACTATTTTCACCATTCCAGCCTTCTCTTCAGCTTGGAACCCAAGACGCTAGAGCCCAAATCCCATCTTATAGAATGATGGCTGTCTCAAATGTTACAACGTTTGTCTGAGCAAAATTTCCTCTCATTTGCATATTTTTCTAGACATTCAGGGTTGTGGTTTTTTGAGGAGAAATCTGGTTGCTGGCCAACCTGTGGCTTTTCTGTAATTATTCAGGTTGTATTAGCAAAACCATGTATTGACACTACAGTTGATTTTGTTGCGGGCCAGTTGTCTTGACCAGGTCTGCAAAAGTTGAGTGCAATCTCTCATGTTATTTCAAGCTACAGTGTTCTTCTTTTCTCCAGTTCTAGACTTTTACTGGTGTTAATGAGCACTGAGGTCCAAACACGTTTTTTTCTTTAAAAAAATACAGGCCCATTCTGAAATAAAATCCCCTTGTTGCTGTAGAGATAGCATTAGTATAACCTATGTTGTACTGTGACTCTGTGTTCACTGTGATGAAACCTAATAGAATTTATCCCCCCAACTGTAGAGCAGCTGTGTACCTTATTCCCCTCAGATGAAGGCCTGACTATTGACCTGAAGAATTTCCGGAAACCTGGTGAGAAGACCTTCACCCAAAGAAGCCGCCTGTTTGTGGGGAATCTGCCCCCAGACATTACAGAGGAAGAGATGAGAAAGTTATTTGAGAAGTATGGCAAGGCAGGTGAAGTCTTCATACACAAGGACAAAGGCTTTGGCTTTATCAGGCTGGTGAGTGACTTGCTACCTTTGGAGTGTTATTGTGGCAATGACTAACCCTGGAGGAGTATTGGAAGTAGTAGATGTTCAGATATCTTGCTAATTAAGCCTGCTTTTGATTTTAGTAACCTGGAATATGGGATGAGCTTGTTATGAGAGGGAATGTGAATTCAGGCTGCTTGTGGTGGGATTTATGAGATACCTGATAAAGTTATTCTGAAGTCAGCTGGTAGGAAACAGAAGGAAAACATGAACGTGATGCTATTATAGACAAGGTCGACTTCCATTTTCTGGAAGGGTGTGAACATGGCGTTTCCATGAACATAGGTTGTCATGCAGTATTACTGGAGTGATGGGTGGTATTGAGGTAGGGGGGTCTCTTGATGATCACATTGAAGCGTTACTAGGAGGGAGGTAGCTACCAAAAGAAGTGTAATGGTTCTCAGACTTTATTGGCTCATGTCCTACCTTTCTCAATACAACAAGGTGAGTGGATAGAGCGTGAGGTTCCCACACCAAAGTCTGGGGTGCTTTGCTGTAGTAACTGCTTGGTAGTGAGTTAGATGAGTGGAAAGGTGTGAAGCTGGCATAGTATGTCTTTCATGGATTGTCATACAATCAGCATTTCCTTTTACAGTTGTCAGTCTTGGCTAATTTAGTTAAATCTTGATTATTTTTTTTTAATGTATTTATTTTTTTAAAAAAGACATGCTTTGTAGCCTTCATATAATTATGTCTGGTAGATAATGATTATTTAATTGCTTGCTTAGTTCGTACTGACTGTTGGATAAAGCTTATGTTTGATACGTTTTTCCCCCCCAGAGTTTTAGTGATAACTTTTTTTTAACTTCAGGAAACTCGCACTCTGGCAGAGATTGCAAAGGTGGAACTAGACAACATGCCTCTACGTGGGAAGCAGCTAAGAGTGCGTTTTGCGTGCCACAGCGCATCGCTGACAGTCAGGAACCTGCCTCAGTTTGTGTCCAATGAGCTCCTGGAGGAAGCCTTCTCGGTGTTCGGCCAGGTGGAAAGGGCTGTGGTTATTGTGGATGACAGAGGACGATCCTCTGGGAAAGGCATTGTGGAGTTCTCAGGGAAGCCTGCGGCTAGGAAAGCCCTGGATAGATGTAGTGATGGGTCTTTCCTGCTAACTACGTAAGTGTGGAGGGTGAGAAGTGCTATACTGGCACGTGTGCAGGTGGATGGGTGGCATTGGCTTGTGAGCAGTGTTTCTTAACAGCAGAGCAGGACACATGAGATGTGGGGCAGGAGGTGGTAGGTGATTTGCCTGGGGAGAACTTTACTTAGCTTTGTTCCAACATGAGTGAGTCTGTGCTGAAATTCGTGTCTGCAGACTTTCTTCTCGGAAGCTGCTAGTGAGGTAAGTGCATAAAACTTCCTGATAAGCTCTTTCTCAGTAAAGCCTTCATAGGGCAATTAAAGTAGCCTTAAAGAAGCAGGAGCTGTTTCAGAGACCATCCATTTCATTTGTTGGAAACGAAGGTCAAGTATGTTAATTGTGCACTCTGGATCGTTTCAGAGGTGAGTCTTGGGATGGGACTCCACTCAGCAGCATGAGCTGCTGGGGTAGAATGCTGATCCACTGCTGTGGGCCTGGGATCTGGCCCAGAAACTGGTCAGATAGGTTGGACTGTTTGGAGTTTTCACTACAAGAAACTCTTCTCCTTGCACTTGAATATCATAAGGCAACAAAGCATGTTCTTGCTTAATTATGTGAACTTGCTCAAGTGAATTACTAATTCTAGATGCATTCCACAGAGCATGGCTTGTTGCTCTAACTATTAAGAGGGAGCCATTTTTGATCTCTTGGAAATAAGAATTGCTGTATGTTTTGTGTGTATGCACCTAGAATTTTTGAATTGACAAATTCCTGAAATTTGGGGTATATTGCTAATTTCTAAAGTAATTTTATAAGCTTTGTGCTTCTCACTTCTGTCCTTTTTCTTGGAGGACTGAATATGGTACAGCTGTACACAAACAAGCACGTTTAGTTTCAAAAAGCAGGTGTTTGTTTTGTTTTTTTTTTTTTAATATCTGTTTTTGTCCTTGAGACTCTGTGGGGATAAACAGCTGTGGTGGTTTGACCTTGGCTAAATGCCAGGTACCCACCAAGCTGCTCTGTCACTTCCCCTCCACTCCCTCTTTTCTCAGCAGGGCAAAAAGGGAGAAAGAAAATAAGACAGAAAAAACCCAACCCTTTTGGGTAAAACAAAAGCAGTTTTAATGTAAGCAAAGCAAGGTCCGTGTGTGGAAGCAGAAAAAGAAAACAGATTTATTTTCTACTTCCCATCACCAGGCAATGTGGGACCTTCTCAGAAGCAGGGCTGTGATACGTGTAGTGGTTGCCTCGGAGGACCAAGGGACACCCCACTCCCTTTCCTCCTTTTTCCCAGCTTTATCCTTGAGCAGACATCACATGGTGTGGAATATCCCTTTGGTCAGTCCAGGTCAGCTGTCCTGGTTGTGTCCCCTCCCAGGATCTTGCCCACCCCATCCCACTGGGGGGAGATGTTGGAAAGAGCCTTGGTGCTGTGTAAGCACTGCTCAGGAGCAGCCACAGCACCAGTGTGTTATCAACACCCTTCTAACTCCCAGCATAAAACACAGCACCATGAGGGCTGCTATAGGGGAAAATCAATTCCAGCTCAGCCAGACCCAGTACACCAGCACAGTGTGCAGTGCTCTGCAGGAGGGTTGCTGTTAGGGAGCTTTTGCTGATTCAGAAGTCTATATCCTGAAAGAACCATGAAAACAAGTTTTTAAAAGGGGTCATGCAAAACTAATCACTATCAATGTGTAATGGAAAGCACCTGAGGGTAACATTCAATCTGTTTGTAGGTATCAGTATATTCGATTCTGCTGTCTAGGACAGCAAACCAGAATGTTGCTTATTTCTAGTTATGGTTTAGTTTTGTTTAAATCTGTTCTGGTTTTGTCCTAGTTCCTGACAGGAACAACTAGATAAACCAGTTGGAATTGGTTCATGTTGGAAAAATCAGACTATTAATAATGGAATATGTCACATCAAAGTGAAAAGCTACATTGTGGATCTTCAGCTGAGGAGAGAGGTTTTTAGCCCCTCATATCTCACCTTGCTGCTGGAGTCTGGGCACCACGTGCCACTCGGGATAGCTTGGTCGTTTCTCTTCCATTGCCCAGCTCTGGCAAATGGGGTTGAGGAGCTAATGAGAAGCTGTGGTGCGGCTTTGTGCTGAGGATGAGCAATGTCAGTGTTGTGGTGGGGAGCTAATTCGGAGATGGGGGACACTTCTGTTAAATATTTCAGCACACAACAGTGGATTTCTTGGGGGAGAAAATTCAGACAGGGCCCAGCAAGCCCTTCTAGAGCACTGCTGCTTAGCAATAATGGCATGTGGCGGTCTTACCAGGTGAGAATGACATAACAGTACAGCCAGCAACCTCCAGTGAGGAGCAGTGTAGTTACTCTTTGCTTTAGGCAGCTATAAAAAGCACACAATGGCTTGTGCAGCTGATGATTAGCCATGTAGCAAGGGAGAAGAGAGGTAAAAAACAGACTCTAGGTATTACAAGGCTTCATGCTGAGTAGATCCTGCAGGAGGATGTCAGGTTCCAGTTAAGCTGTTAATTCAAATGAGTATTCTTTCAGGACAATTCTGGTTTGGATTCAACAAAGATTTGAATTAACAGTTCAGCTCCTATTCTAGAAAGAAAGAAAAAGTGTTCAAAGTGATTTCTGATTTTACTTTGTTTGAGATGTCCAACTGCTCTGAATTTCTTTGAGCAGGGCTAAAAGCAATATTTTATAAGTTCAGACACAGTAAACACATGTGCTTTCCTACACTGCAAGCTTGATCTTGAATTTTCTTGAAAGCACCTAATCTTTTCTTTGCAGATTCCCTCGGCCTGTCACTGTGGAGCCCATGGATCAGTATGATGATGAAGAGGGACTACCAGAGAAGCTAGTCATCAAAAACCAGCAATACCACAAGTAAGTGCCTGCCATGCTACAGGAGATGATACTACCTGTGGACTGGGACATTGAGTAGTGCCTCAGTCTTAGGAGGCTCATCAGTGCTACTGAAATTCCTCCTTTTTTTCTGTAAATGTGACCTCAGTCTGGAAAGAAAATTGCATACACTGTTCTCTTGCTGTCAGTAGCAGTGGTTTTGGATCCAGGCTGCTGGATAAGACTGGCAGTCTCCACCTATTTTTCATAAGTCTGTTTCAGTTGTTGCAATAAAAAATGGTGTCACTTTGAGAAAATGTGAGATCCCCTTGCTCAGGTGAGAAGCTGAAGCAATGACTTAAGTTACGTGCTTTAAGTATTATGGACAGTCTGTAGAGGAAACAGATTGGAACCCGCAGTGAAAATTTAAGGAATGATGTGAATAGCATTAGGAGATTGTAGAGCTTTCCAGTGTAAGGCCATGGTCTTTGAAGGCTTCCCAATGTGAGTAGGTATCATGGGATCTGTGCAGTGAGAATTAGTAAACCATGTGAGCTCATGAATTTTTCAAGCAAGGAAATTGAGAGCTTCAGGAACTGGGAGGCAGCGTTAGGAATAGTCACATGCTGCAGAGACTGCAGATTAGTGAAATATGCACACATGTTTGGGCAGTGCTTGCTTCTGGAGTAGATCTGTCCATAAGATGCACAGCAGGAGCAAAGATTGTTTCTTTCAAGAGTATTTCTAAATGTCTTTACCCTGAATCTTTTGGTGTCTTATGAAAGCAGTGTCATTGCTTGTTATGGAGGAGGATGGGACACAGTTTCCATGTATAATTAATCCTGCAGGAGGATTCTGCCAGAGTTTCTCCTCTCAATAAGATGATTCCTGAGGAGCAGACAACCTGGTATCTCAGGCATACCTATTTGTGAGAAAGCAGAAGACAAAGTGGTTCCTTATTCGTTGCACTAATAAATGCATTTCTAACTTAAAAGAATCTGCCATTGAGTTTAACACAAAAAATTATTTTTCTTGGTTCCTCCTTGCTCTGTTGAAGCATTCACTTGCTCTTGTTTGTCAGGGAGCGTGAGCAGCCTCCTCGATTTGCACAGCCTGGCAGCTTTGAGTACGAATATGCCATGCGTTGGAAGGCTCTAATAGAGATGGAGAAGCAGCAGCAAGAACAAGTAGACCGCAACATCAAGGAAGCTCGAGAGAAGCTGGAGATGGAAATGGAAGCAGCTCGCCATGAGCACCAAGTTATGCTCATGCGGCAAGGTACCAGTCAAAGATAAAAACAGTATCAGAGTGTGGCCCTGCAACATGCAGGGGTGGGGAGCTAAGCAGGCTGGCTGGAGCCCACTGAAGGTGAGCTGTGGTGTAGCTGCTTGACTTGTAACCAAGCATGGTAGCAGCAAATGAATGGAGAGATCTTACTGTGTGCTGGAGGCTCTGTTAACTTATTCTTGTGTGTGTATTATGTGGCTAGTTCAGGAGCTGATGAGGTGGCATGGGAGCTGGTTTTGACTGGGTTTTCTACTGTTGTCTTTTACAGATTTAATGAGGCGCCAGGAAGAGCTGAGGAGGATGGAGGAATTGCATAACCAAGAAGTACAAAAGCGTAAGCAGCTGGAACTCAGGTAAGGGGACAGGTTATGAAGTGCTGTGAATCTGCAATAATGTGGAATGAAACACTTCTTCAGTGCACCTAATTGTTCAGCATGACAATTTAATTACTACCTGAAGTGTGGCTGTTATTTTGGGCCTTTTTGTTCACAGGGAGAATGTACAGTTGGTTTAAGATGGAAGAGTCAGGAGTTTCTTTCACTGATTAGTACTTGGTTTTTTATGGTTCTGTGTCTCCTTGACTGAGGCAGATAGAAAAATCAGAATCTGTGCAGGGATTCAGTGGCTGGGAAACCCCATTCTAGCATCTGTCTTTCTGTTTGAGGCGTAACTTAGTCTCAGAGATTTCTCTCTCCATTGCAGCTCTTCCTTGTCTCAGGGTTATTTTGAGAAGCTCCAGGAAGATCTCCAGACTACTTCTGTAATAGAAGGGGCTTGAGAACTGTCTGGCTTTGTATGCATTATGTTCATGTAGTCAGCATGTATTTGGGAGCTGCTGCGTATGTAGAATCATAGAATCCATTTAGATGGAAAGGTTAAGGCCATCCAGTCCAACCATTAACCCAGCACTGCCCAGTCCCCACTACCCCATGTCCCTCAGCACCTCATCTACACGGCTCTGAAATCCCTCCAGGGATGGGGACTCCCCCACTGCCCCGAGCAGTCTGTTTCTCTGCTTGACAGCCCTTTGGGTGAAGAAATTTTTCCTAATATCCAATCTAAACCTCCCCTGGCACAACTTGAGGCCATTTTCTCTTGTCCTATCGCTTGTCTCTTCGGAGAAGAGGCCAGCCCCCTCCTCGCTACACCCTCTTTTAGATAGTTAGAGACAGCAACAAGGTCTCCCCTCAGCCTCCTTCTCTCCAGACTAAACACCCCCAGTTCCCTCAGCTGCTTCTCATGGGACACACACATGGGTAGTGCTTGTGTTAGGTTTTATAATGAACTCCTTAAAACTGGAAGTGTTGAAAATGTCTTGGTGTGCATAGATGTTTCTGTTTTCATAATGAGGTACCTAATATTTTACAGCCTCAGCAAAATAATGTTCTTAAAGTTGTAGGTTTCCAAACAAGACCCATTAGGGAGCACTGCAACGCTGATGCAAATGAATATTGTATGTTGTGCTGAGCATCCTTGGACCCTTTTTTTGCAGGCAAGAGGAAGAACGCAGGCGACGTGAGGAGGAAATGAGAAGGCAGCAAGAAGAGATGATGAGGCGCCAGCAGGAAGGCTTTAAAGGGAATTTTGCTGATGCGGTACGAGTGTTTCTACCTTCCCATTACCTCTGGACACTGACATTAGGTTTTTGCCCTTCCACAGCATGAGGCTTTCTGTGAATGCTTAACTTGTTGGTTGAGGAACTCTACGTCCTTAGTGCACTGTGTCCTGAATTATTGACTCCCTCCAATCTTAATACAGTTTAGTCTGGAAAATATAAATACCCCAGTTACTGTTCCACTGCTGTTCGTGTAGGACCCTTACCAGCTGTCTCTTGCTGTTCAAAAGAATATATGCTAACCAATTTTATTCTAACAGTAACAAAGATGTACTCTCCTGAAGTACTGCTGCAGAACCCTGTTATGGTCACATGCCCAGCTGTATCCATAGCCTGAAGTCTGGTTTAGTCATTGTGATGGTTTGACCTTGGCTAAACGCCAGGTACCCACCAAGCCACTGTCACTTCCCCCACCCCCCTTCTCTCAGCAGGGCAAAAAGGGAGAAAAGAAAATAAGATAGAAATAAACAACCTTGTGGGTAAAACAAAAGCAGTTTTAATGTAAGCAGAGCAAGGTCTGTGTGTGGAAGCAAAAAAAAAAAGAAAACAGGTTTATTCTCTACTTTCCATCAGCAGGTGATGTGGGGCCTTCTCAGAAGCAGGGCTGTGATACATGTAGTGGTTGCCTTGGAGACCCCACTCCCTTTCCTCCTTTTTCCCAGCTTTATCCTTGAGCAGACATCACATGGTGTGAAATGTCCCTTTGGTCAGTCTGGGTCAGCTGTCCTGGTTGTGTCCCCTCCCAGGATCTTGCCCACCCCATCCCACTGGGGGGAGATGTTGGAAAGAGCCTTGGTGCTGTGTAAGCACTGCTCAGGAGCAGCCACAGCACCAGTGTGTTATCAACACCCTTCTAACTCCCAGCATAAAACACAGCACCATGAGGGCTGCTATAGGGGAAAATCAATTCCGGCTCAGCCAGACCCAGTACAGTCATGCTTGGATGAAATTATCCCAACTTGAGGCACTGCTGCAGGCATCATAATTCCTTGTACTTAAAAGTCAGTTGGTTGAGTATTTTTTTTTCCTAGTGTAAAATGTGTGGTAACCTGCCTTTAATAGCAGTATCTCTAGTTCTATAAAGAACTGCCTTACAATTCATTTCAAGTCCTAGCAGCTTTTTCTTGTGGAGGGCAGCTGTAGTGCTGTCGAGGTGTTGTACTGGCATTGATGCAACTGGGTGGCAAGTGTCCTAGCAAAAAATTGGCCCCTGAGCAAAATACCTAAATATATGACAAACCAAAAGGGCCCAAATTGTGTGACTGACCTAGATGTGTGACTAGTACCCTGTGTAACACAACTGATTTGTCTAAATAATTGTGCCTTCATATGATGAACAGTGACACTGAAACTACAGATGAAGTGAAATCTGTTCTTCAGTTCCCACTGAGGAAAAGATTGTCCCCTCACTTGAAGTGGGGAAGTGCTTCTAGCTGGGCGGTGAGGCCGATCTGTGGTGTGTGCCCTATGCTCAGTTAATAAAAGAGAAATTGATCTCTCTAACTGGTGTTTCAATGCAAGTAAGTGACCCAGTGCTGCCTCTTAACGTAAGTTTGCATTCCTTTCAACAGGAAAAGTTTCTTAGCTATGCTGAGCAAGTAGCAAAACTAATTCTATCTAATGTATTACTGCTGCTCAGCAGATCTCTCCATCCAGCTCTCAGATACCTCTTTATGTTGCTGTTTGGTAAAATCTGCGTGTGCAGCTTTGCTGCTGGATGTTTTATCATTATAGTGAGAAACAGTCTTTCAGAATGAGGTATTTTGAATAAGGCCTATTTGTTCAGCAGTTGTGTGAAATTTGTCCTAGGAATGTTTTTTCTACACAGTTTTCAGTAGCAAAACCCCCAAACTCATTGAATTTTTATAATTACATTTTTTTAAAAGCCTGAATCTTTAATGTTTTAAATGAGTTTCTTTTTTTCCAGAGGGAGCCACCAGACATGCGAATGGGACAGATGGGTATGGGAGGTAAGAGTATTCTGTGCCTGTCTTTGTTCCTATGCATGTTCCTTTCCTTCTTTACAGAATCTGTATATTTTTTGAGTAGTCTTACTTTGGCTTCTTATTTAGAAACCCAGTTTCTTTTCCCAGTTCAGTGACGGGAAGCATTCATGTGACAGGAAACAACAAAACGTGGGTATGAGGCAGAACTTGCACATTTATGAAAGACTCAGTTCAGTAGGAAAAAGATTTGGTTGAAGTTGCTGTCAGACCCATAGGTGCTAGACCCTGAGCCCAGGAAATCATATTAATTACTGTATTTGCATATTTTGACTGCGTGATTTAGAGTTTTAGGTCACACGTACAAGAGCAAGTGAAAAGGTGCTGGGGGCTTTGTGGCTAATGAAGGTGGTAAGTGTTGGAGCCTGCTGTAGTTTCAGATAATACTGGAATGCAAAATCAGTTTGTCTTGACCTAATAGTGCAAAGCTAGTTAATAGACAACGACTCTGTCCCTGACATAACACTGTGGGGAGCTTACATGGTGTTACGTGGCTCTGGAGTGATGAGGAGACCCCAGTCACTGTTTGTTAGGACTATTTATTCATTTTTCTTTTTCAGGTACCATTGGCATGAACAATAGAGGAGCTATGGGTGGTACCAATGTCCCAGCTGCTGCACCTCCTGCGACTGGTCCCGGAGCTATGATACCTGATGGAGCCATGGGAATGGTAGTGTATCTCCATCTGCTTTTTGTGCACACCTTTTAAATGCAGATTATGTTGTTTCCATTGTTAATCAGTATGCTGCTGAAGGAGAAGCTTGTTTGTCTACCTAGACGTGTTGCTTAACTCCTGCTGAAATATTTAAAAGTTAATATTGCTTTGATACTAGTTGGTAATTGTTAGGAGATTGAGCCAAGTCTATCTTGGAAGTAAAGTAAGTAGTTATTAGCTAGTGCTAAAATGCTTGTTAGAAAGATCTTAGCAATAATACATGGTTATTTTTTAAATGACATAATGAGAAGCACTTTGTTGAACAAAGATTCTTGCAGGCACAAAGCCAAGCTTTCAGGAATGTTCTGTCCATCACCAGTTTTATAAACAATTATCTCCTATGCTAAATATCTCTTAGGCTAAAATGAGTATGGTAATAGTGGGTACTCAAAATGAGTTGCTGATTTGCTTAAGAGGTAAAGAGCAAAGAATCACTGGAGGTTATGCTTATTTGCCTTTTTAAATTGTTCTATTTAATTTAGTTTTAAATTTCACTGCAGAGTTTTGCAATAGACCATGTGGCATCTGTCATCCCTCCCTGTCATACAGAGGATCGGTCCTCTCACAGTGTCAGCACTTCCAGTCAGCAGCAGAAACAGCAGCAGTCGTAGTCAAGGTTGTCCTGAAAGTTCATCTCCCCATAGCAGTTTATATCAATGGATATAATAAACAATTCTCCTGCAAACCTTCCTACTTAGATTTGATCTATCGTGACTGCTACATCACAGATATTTTTTTTTGTCATAAAGAACAGTTTTATTTGGCTATAAGCTTTTGTACCGAAGGGTAGGTACAGTGGAGCAGCTGAGGTTAAGGGAGTGCCTACTACACAAGGAAATTAAGGAGGAAGATGAAGAGAGGAATGTAAAGGGGAGGTGAGTTCAGATCAATATGATGAAATAATACCATTTAGACCAAAAAAGCAATAAGCTGTTTCTTTAGTGGCCAGAAATATGTATAGTCTTTTTGGAAACTGTTTATCTGGGCCATGTGCTTGTTTTTAGGGGTTCCTAGGCCCATGTATTCCAGCTTTTTATTCATGTAGGGAGCAATTACTTTGCATGTTTGCTCCAGCTACTCGGATTGATGGGAGTGTCCTTCCCTGTGATGTCCTATAGGAGAAGTTCATGATTACTCAGAATTTTTCAATCGTAGGGAAGGGGAAAAGGTCAGAGGAGTGCTGTGTTACTGCTGTGCCTGCCCTGCACTGTAGTGGTCAGCACTGAGAGTCCCTGGGACCCCCCCATTGATAATCTTCCTGAGGTCTGGGTCTGTGTCCTGGATGGAGTTATCTACAGCACTAATACCACTTAAAATGTGCATATATGTATCACAGTACATTGCATACATATGGAGCACTGCTGTAAACCTGTGGAGCCCAGGAGCCTGGTGTAAAGCAGCTCTGCTCTATGAAGTCACTTAGCCCCAGTCCAGAGTGAAGGAAGAGGCAGTGGTTGCCTCCAGTACCTTCCCTGAAGGAAGCACCATGTCTGCCATAAGGACACTAAAGCAGTGGAACAGGTTGCCCAGAGTCTTCATCATTGGATGTTTCCAGGACCTGAGTGGATAAAGCTGTGACTAACTTAGTCTGGCCTCCTAGCAGCTCCACTTTGAGCAGGAGGTTGGACTACAATGCTCCTGGGGTACCTTCCAGCCTGAAGTACCCTTTGAGCAACATCTCCCTGCTGGAAGGAAGAGGCTGTGCAATAGCAGTAACCAAGCTGGGAGAGGGGAAAGCCAAAGGAAAGGCAGTAACAGGATGTGATCAGGGCACAGGACTGGTATTGCAGACTGAGACCATGGTCTAGTGGTCTAATGGTTTAGGAATACGATGGGATAAAGGTTGGACTTGATGACCCTGGAGGTCCCTTCCAACCATAATTATTCTATGATTTTGGAACTGGAATGTTGTGTACACTTGGGTTGTGGTAGTGCTGTGGGATCACTATATGGCCCCCCCTCATTTCCATCCCATGTGGGTGAAGGAATATGGTGGAAATATGAAGTTCTCCTTTCCCAGCCTGCATTATTTGTGTGCTCCACAGCAGGGCACCAGTCTGTGGGATGGTGCAAACTCTGTTCCCAAGTGCTTGACTACAAGTTATGTGAGGAGAGAGACTGGGTCCTGCCACTCCAGTTTTGGGGCTTTGGGGATATTTTTTGTTGGGGCGAAGGTTTGTAGCAAGGTCAGCTGGAACTGTGGAATCCTGGTAGAATCTGAATTGATTCCAATGGCTTTTAACTACTCTTTGTTGTTCTTCGTTTTTCTTCTTGCCTCTTCCATATTGGTCCTCCTGACAAGACTCCACCACCGCCCGCAGATCGCTTTGGCCAGGGTGGTGCAATGGAAGGCCTCGGAGCGATGGGAGGGAACCCGCCGGCCTTCAACAGAGGAAATCCAGGGGGTGACTTTGGCCCTAACAAGCGTCGCAGATACTAACAGGATTCAGCTGCCCCCTGCACACACCCCAAAGAGGAGAGGGAATATTGGCAGGTCGCGTGGTGTTCACCTGGGGGGTGGGGGGGATATTAAAAATAGTTCATTAGGGCCTGTTTTGGTAAAAGCCACTCTAGGACAAGGGGAGTGCAGTCCGAGTGGGAAAGGTTTTAGAAAAATTTCATGTGGTGCATTCCTATAATTTCAATGTGAAAAATGGATTGTGGGAGGCTGCCATGGTTGTTCAGGAACGGTAAAATCTGGCAAGGACCCTAATACCTTGACCATTCCAGGTTTCCTATTTGCAGCCAGAGTCCTGAGAGAAAACTAGATAAAACCGCCGTATGTCTCGGGATTAATTTTTTTTTTTTAGTGTAGCGTACCTTGCTTAAGAGCACAGGGAAGTGTCTGGAGAACTAGGGCAGCATCTGGGTACTTCGCAGCTCCCATGATTCTGTAAATTTATATAGCTCCAAACGATCCGTCATGTAGTGAATCGGGGGAGATTCTATGTTCGGTTTTGTTTTGTTTTTGTTTTTTTCCTCTCCTAACTTGTAGTTATTCTTTTTATCTGGACCATCTGTTTCTTTAAAGTCGTTGACCGTCACGTGCAGCCCTGGCTGGGAGGCTCTTGGGATGGATTTTTTTTTTTTGATAACGTGTTGCATCGCTGTTTCTTTTTACTGGTAGTAAAGTACAATCTCTTGGACAAAGATACTGTATCTCATGCTGAAGATTTAACTGAAATGTTTGTATAACCTTAACCTTGCCTGTCTTTTGTGTAGAAGTACTACAAGATTTTTTCATATAGTGTAAACTGTTTGAACACAAGCTGTAATTGTCCCACTAACAAGTTTGAGTTTGTCTGAGAAATGTTACAGGAATGCATTATTAAAGTGGATTTTAAGCCTTTTTTATCTGGTGTGTTGTCTCTTCTGGTTTTTTGAATAAAAATGTGTACAGAGGGGCTGAAGTAAATCAAGCTTCAGATGGTGACACAAAAGTTTTTCTTGCATAGCTCTATAAAGAAGACATCCAACCCTTTCCTAACAGTTCTCCTTGTCACAGAACAAGTTTTATTTGTGTGTTAGAGCGAGACCTTCAACTTCAGCAGGTCAGAACACAGTAGGGGAGTTCCTGGTGCACCCGGGCTGGGACTGTTGTGGGCGCAGAGAAGCAAGCTGCAAGACTCGCTCACGGGGAGCGTGGAGTTCAATCCATGTCTCGCCTGCCTAGTACAAAGTTGTCCGTCTGTCTGTCTCTGCCCTGTGTGGGATGCAGACCTTCCTGCAGCGCTCGGAACTCCTGCACCTGTGCAGGAAGCAGAGAACTCTTCGCTGTCGGTGGCAACAGTAAAGCTTTCCCTTGTGTAACACACGAGGGAGTCTGCAGGGACAGGAGCTGTCTGAGCTGTGTTCTTGCACTGAGACTGGGGAGCGGTGGCAGAGGAGGAAGCTTCGGAAGAAATTTAGGTGAGAAAGGGAGGGAGGGAGTGTTGCAGCCTGAGAGCAGAAGGAGCTGCCATACAGACTTGTGAAATGATTGGGAAGATGAAAACATTTTCAGGTGCCTAATGTTACCAAGGCGATAACCTTAAAAAATTAGGGTTTGGTCCTGTAGGTACAATGTAAGTAGGGAAAGTTGAACT
Organism: Podargus strigoides; assembly: GCA_028020825.1. Taxonomy (NCBI): domain Eukaryota; kingdom Metazoa; phylum Chordata; class Aves; order Caprimulgiformes; family Podargidae; genus Podargus; species Podargus strigoides. The sequence goes on from CM051631.1 coordinate 2,810,151, forward strand.
AATTACTCTGGTGGTTTTATTGGTTTACTCCTGTCATTTGATAGGTGTCCTGGTTCCCCAGGGGCACAGCACCGACAGCGGCACCTCTGCCGGCCCCACTGGCACCCGCCTCTGGCTGCAGCATGTCCTGGGGCCAGCAACAGGGCGAGAGCAGGGCACAAGGACGGTAACAGGGGTAGCACAGAGAGAAGGGAGTAGAAGGGCAGTGTGAGGCTCAGCCGTGGCACCAGGATGCTCTAAGGCTCACCATGTATACCAGTGCTCCGTATGCCAGTGGGGCTGGACATTGCCAGGCGTTGCCTGGTGTTGCCAGGCACTGCCTGGTGTTGCCAAGCGTTGCCAAGCAGGCAGGGCAGAGGGTCGTGACATGCCAGGGACTGAGCACTGTTGAGGAGCAACGTGTCACGCGAAGGCTGAGGTGAGGGCTGCAGGGAACATGGGGGCCATGCTCCACAGACGGGGCGCAGGTGCTGCTGGAGGGGGCCCACACACAGCTCTGCCATGCTTTTGCAGGAGCCCCAGGCTCGGCGTCTCCTGCTGCAACTGGGTGCTCCTGCAATGGGCAGTGGCAGTGCCAATTGCCACAGGATGGTGGAGTTGCCCCTGACAGGGCTGGGTGACATCTCTGGTTGCCCCCTCCCTGGGACTGAAGGTTTTCGGGGGACAGTGGGAAAGACCTGTCCTGTGTTTGCTCCCTCTAGCAGCAAGGGAGCACCCAAAATGTGGCACGTCCAGGGAGGTTCCTGCACCTCTGGGCCAGCCTGAGGGTCCCTGTGGAGGGCGACAAGGAGTGGAAGCAGCAGGAGGCCCTGGCCAGCCCTTGCCTGTGCCACCAGACAGCTTGTCCCCCAGGGCTGGGGAAAGCACAGGGGCTCAGGGGTGCCCAGTTGTGCTGTGGCTGCACCCGTCCCACTGCCACCATTTCCCACAGCAGCCACAACCTACGCTGGCATCACTGCAGCGCCACTCTCTGACCAAATCCCGGACAGATGCTGGCCTTGATGAAGATGCTGCAGCAGAGTCTGAGCTTCTGGAGGGTCACAAACCGCAAGCGGCTGGTCCAGCTGCAGCAGCAGGAGTTTGTGGTGGAGGAGAAGCACCAGGACTTGGTCTTTCTGATGCACCAGTGCTGGGCACTGATGGGCAAGGTACCGCTCCCAGACACAATGGTCACCGGCCAGGCTATGAGTCCCCCCACCCTTGGCCAAGCATCCCCCCCAGCCCCCGGCCATCCCATCATGGGCTTGGCACCATGCTGGCCCGACAGCCCTGTCTGCAAACAGCTGGTGACCAGCCTTCCCGGGGGACGACAGGGGATGTCCTGCCAGCCACACGAGGGACGAGGATTTAGCATCGCACCCTGTACGGAGCAGCCCAGCCAGCCCAACCACAGGGCAGGCATGGCTGGCATGGCCCAGTCCACCCAGCTGAGCAGAGTTGGAAGACTGAAGCCCCCAGTGGCCCCACTGACACCCTGGGCACCATCCCAGGGCTGGTGGCACTGCTGCAGCTTGCAGCCTTGCCAGTGAGCCAGGCTGACTGCCCTCCTCACATGCCTGCACCCTGTCACAGGTCAAGGACCACAGGGATGCCTTTCGGGGGCTGCTGGGTGTCCAGGAGACACTGCCACAACAGGAAGGGCACTTGGGGGGCTGCACAGGGATGAGAGGGCCAGGAGCCAGCAGCCGTCCTGCCTCCCGCCTCGTGTGGGCCTCATCCCTCTGCCACAGGCCCTCCCCAGCAGCCCACTGACCGCAGGTTATCCCAAACTAGCTGCCAGGTTATCCCAAAGAGCCCCAGCCTCTCCTCAGCAGGGGCACAGGGTGATCCAGGGGGTTCCCACACCCTGCTGGGTACCCACGGGCCAATGACACAATTCTCCACAGGACCAAAAGGATGAGGCAGTGCAGATGGAGGTCACCTCCTATGTGGCTGCCCACAGCCCTTCTGACACCAGCCAGCCTATCCAGGAGGAGCAGACAGAGCTGCTGGAGGAGGTCAGTGCGGGCAGGCCATCAGGCACAGCACCGCGGCCAGGCGGGAGCCAGCAGACAGCACATGGCTGTCCGGCTCACAGAGGGGTGGGAGGTGCAGAGGTGATGCACTGCAGGCAGAAGCTGGCAGCTGAGAAGTGCCGGCATGTGGCACAGGGCACGCGGCAGGCGAGGGTGGCCAAGCAGAGCACTGCTGAGGAAGGTGGGGTGGGTGAGGAGGGGGGCACCCAGGACCGGGACACGAGGGCTGGAGCCTGCAGCCAGCAGCCTGGGGCTGCACGCTCTTGGGGAGTCCAGTGGGGAGCCCAGGCCCAGCCAGAGCTGGAGCCCGTGGCTGCCCTGATGGCAGCGAGCAGCAGCAAGGAGGCATCTGGCACCCACCAGGGGTGAGGGCACACACGGCGCTCACCCTAGTGGGTGGCATGAAGCAGGAAAGCACCCCGGGAGGCAGCAGGCAGTGCTTCCCCATCAGTTCCTGCATGCCCACGTGCTCCAGCAGCACTCAGTCGATCCTGGTGCAACAACGGGGAAATGGCGAGACCCTGCGGGCATCACCGGCTCCCTGTGCTTTTGGGGCATCATTAGTGGCAGAGTTAGGGGGCAGACAGTGTTTCCCTGCGCAGTTCTGGGAGGGTGGAGAGGCAGCTGCCCGAGCCTGGGGAGAAGCAGCTAGGGTGGCTTAGGGGCCACGAGAGCAAGCGTCCCAAAACCACGCTGCAGAGCTGAGCCTGTCTGCACTTCCCGCAGAAGCTCTGGGACGGGGTGAGGGGAGGCAGTGCCAGCCTGCCCCCACTCTCTTCAGGCAGCGCGGGCACCAGCAGTGCAGCTGCCAGCCCCAAGCATCCTGCAGTGCCCAGAGGAGCAGCTGTGCCTGCCCTTGAGGAAGGGCGTGCAGCACGAGGCCAGCTGCGAGGTGGAGGCCGAGCTGCAAGCACTGCAGAAGGAAGCAGCCAGCAGCAAGGCTGAGGAGGCACAGAGCAGGCAGGCAGGCCCTGAGGCTGGCTGTCCCTGGCACAGTGGGAGCCCGAGCAGGGTTCTGCCTGCGCCCACTCCATCAAGGGAGGGCAGCCTGGGGGCTGCCGCAGCTCAGACTCTGCCCTTGCTCCCAGGGGGCTGGCAGTGCAGCTCCAGGTAGAGCTAAGTCAGTGGCAGTGGAAGCAGCAGGTGACCCCTGAGCAGGTGCCGCAACCAATGCACGCTGCGGCCCATGCTGAAGAGAAGCTGCAGAGGAGCCAGGAACACCCTGGGGCCGGGAGGGAGCAGGTAGGGAGCAGACAAAACCTCCTGTGGGGTCCCTCTGTCGGCCTGGCCCCGTCTCCTCTGCCTCCGTGGACAACCCAGGGCCTGGGGAGTGACAGGAGCAGGCTGCCAGGCCATGGGGTCTGCAAGGGGAGCTGTGCTGTCATCAGGATGGGAAGGAAAAGCTCTAGCAAGAGCTGCAGCAGGCAAAGGAGAGCATGAGCACCCTCAAGAGAGAGAATAAAGCCCTGCAGCAAGGCCTGTGCTGCAGGAGTGGGCAGTAAGCTGGGATGGGCAGCAGGAGAGAGGGGCACAGACCTCACTGGCAGGAAGCAGCACTAGCCCAGCAATGCAGCACCCGCTAACACATTGCCTTCTCTGCAGCGGGGGGCACAGGAGGAGCAGGGACAGGGCCTGCAGCACAGCATGGCTTGGCTGCGGGAGGAGCTGGGAGCTGCCCAGGCGCGGGAGCAGCGAAGTCTGCAGCAGCTTAGCAGAGCCAAGGAGACCATCCAAGACCTGCAGCAAGAAGTGGCCTCCTACAAAAAGCAAATGGCAGAGCTGCTGCAACAGGTGAGGGCGAGGACAGGACAGGCCCAGGATGCAGGCAGCCACCACGCAGCCCCGAGTACCCGAGCAGCAAAGTCCTGCGGAGCCCTTTCCTGCTCCTGGGCGGCAATGGCCCCCGAGTGGAGGCCCAGCCTGCCCACACCTTGGCCCACCACCCTCCCTCCCCCCTACTTTGCACGCAGGTGGTGTACATGAGCACCCTGAAGGGAAAGCTGGCCCAAGCCCAGAAAACAATAACCAAGCAGGAGGAGAAGACTGCAGCCTACGAGGGACAGAGGCTGCAGCTCTCCTTGAAGCTGAGGAAGCTGCAGCGCTGCCAAGAGCAGAGCAAACAGGAGGTAAGTGTGTCCCAAGCCTTCCCACAGGCCACCAGGAGTCTGTGCTCAGCCTGTCTCGCCCTCACTGCCTCTCCATGCCACCCGCAGGCCCTCGCCCTCCGGCAGCAGCTGCAGGAGCTGAGCAGCCAAGCCCAGCACTGGTGGAAGCAGCACCTTGACAGCGAGCGAGCGCTGGCGAAGCGAGAAGAGGAGCTCGTTGTTTCCAAGGTGGAGCTGGCTTTCCTCAAGGCGGAGCTCAGCAGGGCCACGGAGCAGGTGCGGGACAGGGACAGGCAGCAGCGCAGCCCAAGGGCAGGAGCGCAGGCTGGGCCTCTGGCCCCGGGCAGCAGCAGGTCCTGGCCCGCAGGCAGGGCAGAGGGGGAGCGGGCGGGACAGGGGACAGCACCCTGCAGATCCCAGGCCACTGAGGGAGGCAGCTGTGGGTCTGGCATCAGCTGCAGGGCAGTGCATGGGACAAATGGACAACTGCTGGACTACCCAGGCTCCTGCAAGGCCAGCAGATCAGAACTGTCCCTGCACCACTGCGTCACCTCATCTCCCCTGCCTTTTCTCTAGGCATCTTCCAGACACACTTGGCCACAGGAGGAAAACATGTCCCTCACAGTCCATGTGAACACCACGCAAGTGTGAGCAGCAGCAGGTGAGCAGAATCCTTGGCACAGCCTGGCCTGAGAAAGGGCTGGGCCTCTGGGACAGTGGGGCACCGGCTGCCTGCCCAGGGCACGGGCTGTGGGAGCACTGCCTTTGCAGCAGTATGGGCCGGGGCTGGGCCAGGACCAGGGTGTCTTTGCCCCCAGGTCAGTCTAATTCTGTGCCTTGTCCCAGCCTCTACAGGGCAACACCTGGACAGAACCAGCCCTGCACGGTTCTGCAGGGCTGCCTCCACCCAGCACTCGACGCCAGGACAAGAAGCAGCGCCAAACAAAGCGAGGCTGAGACTGACAAGCTTTAGACAAATAAAATTCTTTCTGTTTCGTAGCAAAATTAGTGCCAAGTGCCAAAGTCTTCCTGGGCCACAAGCTGTAGAGAGCCTCAGAGAGTACAGTGAGCAGAGGAGGTGGGCATTCTCCTAAGGCTCAGCTGCTGCTGGAAGTCTTTAAGCCTCACAGCAATGGGCAGCGCCTTCTCAGAGGCCAAAACGGGCTGGGGTACGTCGTGGTGTCAGGGGCTCCCCCTGCTCCTTCTGCCCCAGGGGGTAGATTTTAGTAGATCTGCCAGGAGAGGACAAGGGTGTTTAGAGGAAGATGCGACCTGTCCCTGCACCAGAACACCCATGGGGAAGTTGGGATCCTCCACGCAGCTCACAACTGCACGCCTTGGGGACCGTTTGTTGATTTGAGTGACAAATTTAACAGAGGTGACCCACAGCAGCCTCGCTGAGCTGGCTATTCGCAGCGCTGTTTGTCATGCTGCTGGGTGGCAGCTCCCAGCCAAACAATTCCCAACAACCCCAGCAGGAATTCTGAGCCAGCCAGCCAGGCAGTCAAGAAAGAAGCAGCTGAAAAAGGGCCAGAGCCTGCAAAGGGGCTGGGAAGCTGGCAAGAAATTAAAGGCCAAAAAGAGGTGGAGGCTGACAAAAGGCAGGACAACCACAAAAAGAGAAGAGGTTAAAATGAAAGAAGAGGCTAAGAAATGGTGGGAGAACACAAAGAAAGTGTGAGGCTGAGAAGGGCAAGGAGACCAACAAGAAAGTAGAGGCCAAAAAGGGGGAGAGCTGGGAAAAAACCCAGTCTGAAAGAGAGATGGAAAGCGGTCAAGAAAGTAGAGACTGAAAAGGTGTGGGAGGCCAACAAGAAAGTAGAGGACAAAATGGATGGGAGGCCTAGGCCAAAGAAGGGTGGGAGCTGGGCAAGGGGCTGGGGCTGCAAGGGGCAGGGTGGGTGGCGGGCTGTGAGCGGTCTGTCTGGGCAGCCAAAGGGCTGCAGTGCCTGCCCACAACCCCCGTCTTCAGTGCTGCTCCCTGGGGCTGCTGTGAGCCAGCAGGCATCTGGCACGGGCCTGAAGACTGGAGGAAGGCCAACATCACTCCGGTCTACAAAAAGGGCAAGGAGGACCCAGGGAACTACAGGTCGGTTAGTCTCACCTCCATCCCTGGAAAGGTGATGGAGCGACTCGCTCTGGATGTCATCTCCAAACATGTTAGGAATAGGAAGTTATTGGGAGTGGTCAACATGGATTTTCCAAGGGCAAATCATGCTTGACCAATCCGATAGCCTTCTATGACGTTATAACTGGTTGGCTGGATGAGGGGAGAGCAGCAGATGCCATCTCCCTTGACTTCAGCAAGGCTTTTGCCACTGTCTCCCATAACATCCTCATTAAGAAACTCAGGAAGTGTGGGTTAGACGAGGGCGCAGTGAGGTGGATCGAGAGCTGGCTGTGTGACAGATCACAGAGGGGTGTGATCAATGGAGCAGAGTTCAGTTGGAGGCTGTAGCCAGTGGTGTCCCCAGGCGTCAATACTCGGTCCGGTCTTGTTCAACATATTCATCAATGACCAGGGCGAGGGGACAGAGTGGGTCCTCAGCAGGTTTGCTGCTGATCCCAAGCTGGGAGGGGTGGTGACACTCCAGAGGGTTGTGCTGCCATCCAGTGTGACCTGGAGAGGCTGGGGAGCTGGGCAGAGAAGAACCTCATGAGGTTCAACCAGGGGAGTGTAGGGTGCTGCACCTGGGGAAGAAGAATGCCAGGGACCAGGAGAGGTTAGGGGGCTCCTCCTGGAAAGCAGTTCCGAGGAGAAGGGTCTGGGAGTCCTGGCAGACAGTAAATTATCCATGAGCCGGCAATGTGCCCTTGCTGCCCAGAAGGCCAATGCCACCCTGGGCTGCACAGGGCAGTGTGTGGCCAGTAGGGCGAGAGAGGTCATTCTCCCCCTCTACTCTGCCCTGGTGGGGCCACAACTGGAATCCTGCGTCCAGTTCTGGGCTCCCCAGTTGAAGAGAGACAGGGAACTGCTGGAGAGAGTCCAGCGGAGGGCAACGAGGATGAGTGGGGGATTGGAGCATCTCCCCTGTGAGGAAAGGCTGAGAGAGCTGTGACTCCTTAGCCTGGAGAAGAGAAGGCTGAGGGGTGATCTAATGAACATTTACAAATACCTAAAGGGTGGGGTGAGGGAGGATGGAACCAGACTCTTTCCAGTGGATCCCAGTGACAGGACGAGGGGTAACGGGCACAAGCTGGAACATAGGAAGTTCCATTTAAAGATGAGAAAAAACTTCTTTCGGGTGAGGGTGCCCAAGCACTGGCACAGGCTGCCCAGACAGGCTGTGGAGTCTCCTTCTCTGGAGATTTCCCAGCCTCGCCTGGCTGCTGTCCTGAGTGATGTGCTCTAGGTTGATCCTGCTTTACAGGAGGGAAGTTGGACTGGATGATCTCTAGAGGTCCCTTCCAACTCAGACAGTTCCGTGATTCTGTGAATATGGTGTCTTTGCCTTCTCCAAGGAGGAGAAGGAGCGAAAGAAGGAATGCAGTAGGGATTGGGACCACAGTCGTAAATAGGACCACGGTAAGCCAGGGACACGGCACCGAGAGCGGCACCTCTGCCAGCCCCACTGGCACCCGCCTCTGGCTGCAGCATGTCCTGGGGCCAGCAACAGGGCGAGAGCAGGGCACAAGGACGGTAACGGGGGTAGCACAGAGAGAAGGGAGTAGAAGGGCAGTGTGAGGCTCAGCCGTGGCACCAGGATGCTGCAAGGCTCACCATGTATACCAGTGCTCCGTATGCCAGTGGGGCTGGACATTGCCAGGCGTTGCCTGGTGTTGCCAGGCATTGACAAGCATTGTCAGGCATTCTCAGGCATTGCCAAGTGTTGACGGCACTGCCTGGTGTTGCCAAGCGTTGCCAGCCACATGAGGTCACCAGGATCTGGTTCTGGGCATTGTCCGCAGAGCCGGGCCAGGGCAGTGGCTGCAGGCAGGGCAGAGGGTCGTGACATGCCAGGGACTGAGCACTGTTGAGGAGCAACGTGTCACGCGAAGGCTGAGGTGAGGGCTGCAGGGAACATGGGGGCCATGCTCCACAGACGGGGCGCAGGTGCTGCTGGAGGGGGCCCACACACAGCTCTGCCATGCTTTTGCAGGAGCCCCAGGCTCGGTGTCTCCCGCTGCACCTGGGTGCTCCTGCAATGGGGAGTGGCAGTGCCAATGCCACAGGATGGTGGGGCTGCCCCTGGCAGGGCTGGGTGACATCTCTGGCTGCCCCCTCCCTGGGACTGAAGGTTTTCTGGGGACAGTGGGAAAGACCTGTCCTGTGTTTGCTCCCTCTAGCAGCAAGGGAGCACCCAAAACGTGGCACGTCCAGGGAGGTTCCTGCACCTCTGGGCCAGCCTGAGGGTCCCTGTGGAGGGCAACAAGGAGTGGAAGCAGCAAAATCAGAGCTGAGGAGCTCCATCCAGCAGCTTCAGCAGGAGATGGAGGCCCGGCAGTCGAAGGTGAGCAGTGTCGACCCCACTCCCACCCCAAGGGCTGGTCATGAAGCCCCAGGCTGGTGGCCGGGTGGTATAGGAGGCCCTGGCCAGCCCTTGCCTGTGCCACCAGACAGCTTGTCCCCCAGGGCTGGGGAAAGCACAGGGGCTCAGGGGTGCCCAGTTGTGCTGTGGCTGCACCCGTCCCACTGCCACCATTTCCCACAGCAGCCACAACCTACGCTGGCATCGCTGCAGCACCGAGTGCCAGCAGTGCTGGGGGCTTGGCTGCTGGTGAGCCCAGGGGGACTGGCAGAACACACACACACACACACACACACACACACACACGGTGGTGCTGCCTGGGGAGGAGAGGTCTGCGCCCACCAGTCATCCACACACTGCAGCGCCACTCTCTGACCAAATCCCGGACAGATGCTGGCCTTGATGAAGATGCTGCAGCAGAGTCTGAGCTTCTGGAGGGTCACAAACCGCAAGTGGCTGGTCCAGCTGCAGCAGCAGGAGTCTGCAGTGGAGCAGAAGCACCAGGACTTGGTCTTTCTGAGGAACCAGTGCCGGGCACTGATGGGCAAGGTACTGCTCCCAGACACAATGGTCACCGGCCAGGCTATGAGTCCCCCCACCCTTGGCCAAGCATCCCCCCGAGTCCCGGCCATCCCATCATGGGCTCGGCACCATGCCGGCCCAACAGCCCTGTCTGCAAACAGCTGGTGACCAGCCTTCCCGGGGGACGACAGGGGATGTCCTGCCAGCCACACGAGGGACGAGGATTTTGCACCGCGCCCTGTACGGAGCAGCCCAGCCAGCCCAGCCACAGGGCAGGCATGGCTGGCATGGCCCAGTCCACCCAGCTGAGCAGAGTTGGAAGACTGAAGCCCCCAGTGGCCCCACTGACACCCTGGGCACCATCCCAGGGCTGGTGGCACTGCTGCAGCTTGCAGCCTTGCCAGTGAGCCAGGCTGACTGCCCTCCTCACATGCCTGCACCCTGTCACAGGTCAAGGACCACAGGGATGCCTTTCGGGGGCTGCTGGGTGTCCAGGAGACACTGCCACAACAGGAAGGGCACTTGGGGGGCTGCACAGGGATGAGAGGGCCAGGAGCCAGCAGCCGTCCTGCCTCCCGCCTCGTGTGGGCCTCATCCCTCTGCCACAGGCCCTCCCCAGCAGCCCACTGACCGCAGGTTATCCCAAACTAGCTGCCAGGTTATCCCAAAGAGCCCCAGCCTCTCCTCAGCAGGGGCACACAGGGTGATCCAGGGGGTTCCCACACCCTGCTGGGTACCCACGGGCCAATGACACAATTCTCCACAGGACCGAAAGGATGAGGCAGTGCAGAAGAAGGTCTCCTCCTATGTGGCTGCCCACAGCCCTTCTGACACCAGCCAGCCTATCCAGAAGGAGCAGACAGAGCTGCTGGAGGAGGTCAGTGCGGGCAGGCCATCAGGCACAGCACCGCGGCCAGGCGGGAGCCAGCAGACAGCACATGGCTGTCCGGCTCACAGAGGGGTGGGAGGTGCAGAGGTGATGCACTGCAGGCAGAAGCCGGCAGCTGAGAAGTGCCGGCATGTGGCACAGGGCACGCGGCAGTGGAGGGTGGCCAAGCAGAGCACTGCTGAGGAAGGTGGGGTGGGTGAGGAGGGGGGCACCCAGGACCGGGACACGAGGGCTGGAGCCTGCAGCCAGCAGCCTGGGGCTGCACGCTCTTGGGGAGTCCAGTGGGGAGCCCAGGCCCAGCCAGAGCTGGAGCCCGTGGCTGCCCTGATGGCAGCGAGCAGCAGCAAGGAGGCATCTGGCACCCACCAGGGGTGAGGGCACACACGGCGCTCACCCTAGTGGGTGGCATGAAGCAGGAAAGCACCCCGGGAGGCAGCAGGCAGTGCTTCCCCATCAGTTCCTGCATGCCCACGTGCTCCAGCAGCACTCAGTCGATCCTGGTGCAACAACGGGGAAATGGCGAGACCCTGCGGGCATCACCGGCTCCCTGTGCTTTTGGGGCATCATTAGTGGCAGAGTTAGGGGGCAGACAGTGTTTCCCTGCGCAGTTCTGGGAGGGTGGAGAGGCAGCTGCCCGAGCCTGGGGAGAAGCAGCTAGGGTGGCTTAGGGGCCACGAGAGCAAGCGTCCCAAAACCACGCTGCAGAGCTGAGCCTGTCTGCACTTCCCGCAGAAGCTCTGGGACGGGGTGAGGGGAGGCAATGCCAGCCTGCCCCCACTCTCTTCAGGCAGCCCGGGCACCAGCAGTGCAGCTGCCAGCCCCAAGCATCCTGCAGTGCCCAGAGGAGCAGCTGTGCCTGCCCTTGAGGAAGGGCGTGCAGCACGAGGCCAGCTGCGAGGTGGAGGCCGAGCTGCAAGCACTGCAGAAGGAAGCAGCCAGCAGCAAGGCTGAGGAGGCACAGAGCAGGCAGGCAGGCCCTGAGGCTGGCTGTCCCTGGCACAGTGGGAGCCCGAGCAGGGTTCTGCCTGCGCCCACTCCATCAAGGGAGGGCAGCCTGGGGCTGCCGCAGCTCAGACTCTGCCCTGGCTCCCAGGGGGCTGGCAGTGCAGCTCCAGGTAGAGCTAAGTCAGTGGCAGTGGAAGCAGCAGGTGACCCCTGAGCAGGTGCCGCAACCAATGCACGCTGTGGCCCATGCTGAAGAGAAGCTGCAGAGGAACCAGGAACACCCTGGGGCCGGGAGGGAGCAGGTAGGGAGCAGACAAAACCTCCTGTGGGGTCCCTCTGTCGGCCTGGCCCCGTCTCCTCTGCCTCCGTGGACAACCCAGGGCCTGGGGAGTGACAGGAGCAGGCTGCCACGCCATGGGGTCTGCAAGGGGAGCTGTGCTGTCATCAGGATGGGAAGGAAAAGCTCTAGCAAGAGCTGCAGCAGGCAAAGGAGAGCATGAGCACCCTCAAGAGAGAGAATAAAGCCCTGCAGCAAGGCCTGTGCTGCAGGAGTGGGCAGTAAGCTGGGATGGGCAGCAGGAGAGAGGGGCACAGACCTCACTGGCAGGAAGCAGCACTAGCCCAGCAATGCAGCACCCGCTAACACATTGCCTTCTCTGCAGCGGGGGGCACAGGAGGAGCAGGGACAGGGCCTGCAGCACAGCATGGCTTGGCTGCGGGAGGAGCTGGGAGCTGCCCAGGCGCGGGAGCAGCGAAGTCTGCAGCAGCTTAGCAGAGCCAAGGAGACCATCCAAGACCTGCAGCAAGAAGTGGCCTCCTACAAAAAGCAAATGGCAGAGCTGCTGCAACAGGTGAGGGCGAGGACAGGACAGGCCCAGGATGCAGGCAGCCACCACGCAGCCCCGAGTACCCGAGCAGCAAAGTCCTGCGGAGCCCTTTCCTGCTCCTGGGCGGCACTGGCCCCTGAGTGGAGGCCCAGCCTGCCCACACCTTGGCCCACCACCCTCCCTCCCCCCTACTTTGCACGCAGGTGGTGTACATGAGCACCCTGAAGGGAAAGCTGGCCGAAGCCCAGAAAATGATAACCGAACAGGAGGAGAAGACTGCAGCCTACGAGGGACAGAGGCTGCAGCTCTCCTTGGAGCTGAGGAAGCTGCAGCGCTGCCAAGAGCAGAGCAAACAGGAGGTAAGTGTGTCCCAAGCCTTCCCACAGGCCACCAGGAGTCTGTGCTCAGCCTGTCTCGCCCTCACTGCCTCTCCATGCCACCCGCAGGCCCTCGCCCTCCGGCAGCAGCTGCAGGAGCTGAGCAGCCAAGCCCAGCACTGGTGGAAGCAGCACCTTGACAGCGAGCGAGCGCTGGCAAATCGAGAAGAGGAGCTCGTTGTTTCCAAGGTGGAGCTGGCTTTCCTCAAGGCGGAGCTCAGCAGGGCCACGGAGCAGGTGCGGGACAGGGACAGGCAGCAGCGCAGCCCAAGGGCAGGAGCGCAGGCTGGGCCTCTGGCCCCGGGCAGCAGCAGGTCCTGGCCCGCAGGCAGGGCAGAGGGGGAGCGGGCGGGACAGGGGACAGCACCCTGCAGATCCCAGGCCACTGAGGGAGGCAGCTGTGGGTCTGGCATCAGCTGCAGGGCAGTGCATGGGACAAATGGACAACTGCTGGACTACCCAGGCTCCTGCAAGGCCAGCAGATCAGAACTGTCCCTGCACCACTGCGTCACCTCATCTCCCCTGCCTTTTCTCTAGGCATCTTCCAGACACACTTGGCCACAGGAGGAAAACGTGTCCCTCATAGTCCATGTGAACGCCACGCAAGTGTGAGCAGCAGCAGGTGAGCAGAATCCTTGGCACAGCCTGGCCTGAGAAAGGGCTGGGCCTCTGGGACAGCGGGGCACCGGCTGCCTGCCCAGGGCACGGGCTGTGGGAGCACTGCCTTTGCAGCAGTATGGGCCGGGGCTGGGCCAGGACCAGGGTGTCTTTGCCCCCAGGTCAGTCTAATTCTGTGCCTTGTCCCAGCCTCTACAGGGCAACACCTGGACAAAACCAGCCCTGCACGGTTCTGCAGGGCTGCCTCCACCCAGCACTCGACGCCAGGACAAGAAGCAGCGCCAAACAAAGCGAGGCTGAGAGTGACAAGCTTTAGACAAATAAAATTCGTTCTGTTTCGTAGCAAAATTAGTGCCAAGTGCCAAAGCCTTCCTGGGCCACAAGCTGTAGAGAGCCTCAGAGAGTACAGTGAGCAGAGGAGGTGGGCATTCTCCTAAGGCTCAGCTGCTGCTGGAAGTCTTTAAGCCTCACAGCAATGGGCAGCGCCTTCTCAGAGGCCAAAACGGGCTGGGGTACGTCGTGGTGTCAGGGGCTCCCCCTGCTCCTTCTGCCCCGGGGGGTAGATTTTAGTAGATCTGCCAGGAGAGGACAAGGGTGTTTAGAGGAAGATGCGACCTGTCCCTGCACCAGAACACCCATGGGGAAGTTGGGATCCTCCACGCAGCTCACAACTGCACGCCTTGGGGACCGTTCGTTGATTTGAGTGACAAATTTAACAGAGGTGACACACAGCAGCCTCGCTGAGCTGGCTATTCGCAGCGCTGTTTGTCATGCTGCTGGGTGGCAGCTCCCAGCCAAACGATTCCCAACAACCCCAGCAGGAATTCTGAGCCAGCCAGCCAGCCAGCCACCAAAATGGGGCAGGAGGAGAAGAAAGAAGCAGCTGAAAAAGGGCCAGGGCCTGCAAAGGGGGTGGGAAGCCGGCAAGAAATTAAAGGCCAAAAAGAGGTGGAGGCTGACAAAAGGCAGGACAACCACAAAAAGAGAAGAGGTTAAAATGAAAGAAGAGGCTAAGAAATGGTGGGAGAACACAAAGAAAGTGTGAGGCTGAGAAGGGCAAGGAGACCAACAAGAAAGTAGAGGCCAAAAAGGGGGAGAGCTGGGAAAAAACCCAGTCTGAAAGAGAGATGGAAAGCGGTCAAGAAAGTAGAGACTGAAAAGGAGTGGGAGGCCAACAAGAAAGTAGAGGACAAAATGGATGGGAGGCCTAGGCCAAAGAAGGGTGGGAGTTGGGCAAGGGGCTGGGGCTGCAAGGGGCAGGGTGGGTGGCGGGCTGTGAGCGGTCTGTCTGGGCAGCCAAAGGGCTGCAGTGCCTGCCCACAACCCCCGTCTTCAGTGCTGCTCCCTGGGGCTGCTGTGAGCCAGCAGGCATCTGGCACCGGCCGGCCTCCGAGGGCTCACCAGAGCCCCACTCAGCCCTCTGCAGTCTGTGGAAAGCTGAAGAACCCCCCAGGCAGACACAGCGCATCATCGGGGGGCTGAGGGCTGGGTAGGGCAGCTTCCATTGGCAGGGCCGGCTGGTTACACACCACAGCCTCACTGTGGGGGCGACACTCGTTGGTGAGCAGTGGCTGCTGACCATGGGCAGGAATGTCTTCCTGAACCACAGTGAGAACACCAAGCCGGAGGAGATCACCCCTCCGCTGCAGCTCTTCCTGGGCAGCCGGGTGCAGCCCGCCTTGGGCATCGAGCGTGTGGTGCTGCATCCCAACTACCCAGAGGCTGTGGATCTGGCCCTGCTGAAGCTCAAGCAGAAGGTGCTCCTCAGAGAGGAGGTGATGCCCATCTGCCCATCCCAGAAGGACTACGTGCGCCCGAGGCAGGTGGGTTACATCTCCGGCTGGGGCCGTGGTGCCACCTTTGCCTTTCCTGACATGCTGAAGTACGTGATGCTGCCGGTGGCAGAGGGTGGGAGCTGCAGGGAATACTACGAGGCGTGGGATGCATCCTACTGGGTCCAGCCCATCCTGAGCAATAACATTTTCTGAGTGGGCGTGAGCGAGTTCCAGGAGGATACGTGCTATGGGGGTGCTGGCGGCACCTTTGCCATGCAGGACCCCGACGATGACACTTGGCACATGGCTGACATCCTCAGCTATGACAAGACCTGCACGGCCTCCAAATATGGTGTATGCATGGACGTGCAGCGTGTCCTGGCCTGGATCAAGGAGACAGTGGTGGCCAGCTGAGGTGGGGCTGTGGGGGAATAAAACTGCCCCACACCTGGCTGCTGGCTCTGTCTGTCTGTCTGTTGCACAGCACTGTGAGGGTGTGCATGTGCATGTCTGTGTAGGGGGTGTGAGTGTGTGCATGCGTCTGCCCCTTGGCGGGGGGTGTGCCTGTGGGATCCCTGCAGAGCTTCCCCTGGGAGGTTGCTGGCGGGCCCTTGTTTGCAGGGGCTGCCTGGGACTCTGGGGGTTCTCCCCCTGCTCCCTGAGTGCAGGTGTGTCTGTGGGGTTTTTCCTTCGCAAGAAGGCTCTAGCAGGGTCTTGAGTTTGCTGGTGGCCAACCGAGTGGTTCCCCTGGAGCTCATCCCTGTTTCATAGTGCATGTCTCATGTCTGTCTCCCAGGCTGCACCCCCTCACTTTGTCCTCCCTGGAG
The DNA here is from genome assembly GCA_028020825.1 of Podargus strigoides. Classification (NCBI taxonomy): domain Eukaryota; kingdom Metazoa; phylum Chordata; class Aves; order Caprimulgiformes; family Podargidae; genus Podargus; species Podargus strigoides. Next base: position 2,825,520 of record CM051631.1, read on the forward strand.
AGCCTCCCATTGGGTTGGGAGCTGCAGATGCCTCAATTTACCGTATGTCACTCTGCTATGTTCCAAGTAGGTTCTGTCTTTCGAGCTACCTTGCTCCCTGCAGACATGTGCAGGGGTGCAGCAGGGGAGCAAGGGCAGAGCAGTGCTGCTGCGTGCTCTCAGCCACCTGCCACCACTCCTTGAGTCCTGAGGGGGCTCTGCTTGGCCCCCACCCAGCTACCTGCTGGTCTGTCTGCAATGAGCCTTGGTGTGTGGGTCAGCCACAGCATCCTCTTGGCTTTTCCTCCGAGGCGTGCGAAGTAACCTGAGCTCCAGATTCTCACTGGCATGGGGATGGCGGCAGCTGCAACCTTGCTGACAGTTCGTGGAAAGAACAAGGAGACCTGAAACCCTATAGCTCTGCTCAGCCCCCAGACCGCAAATTCCCCTGTCACAGGGTTCTGCCTGACTTCCTGGGTCGCAAATGATCCTCCCCTCCTGAGCAGAGGCTCTGGATGACAGCAGCATTTTTTTAACCATGTTTGGGACTGTTGGGTCATTTATTGTGTCTCGAGGCACTACAGTCCTTTGAAGGAGATATCATCAGCTGGAAGCCACATGGCTCCTGCTCGTGTGATGGTTCCCCAGTGCCCTCATTTTTCCCTCTGAGCTTTTGGATAGGTTATGGGTTTATACACAGGCTATCCACGTATAAGGAGACCTGATGGTGATGGGGATACATGTCCTCCCTTCCAGCAGGGCCGTCTTCCTTGCTAACAAGATGACAAGGAAAAGCCTGACATTGATACTGGCTGAGGCATCTCAAGGTGGGGACAGCAGACCTGAGCTGGAGGTGGAGCAGCAGGGCAGCGTGAAAGGAGTCCAGAGTCCTCTCCCTGGTGAGCTCCAGAATTTCAGCAAGGGTTTCATCCTAACTCTGGACTGTGGAGATCCCCCTGGGCTGGCAGCAGATCCTGCAGGCTGCTGTAGGGGAACTAACTAGGTTAAACAAACATTGTGAGGCAGGGATAGGGTTACATCAGCCATGGCAGACCCTGTGGGTTCCCCTCCTGAGCAGACTCCCTGGGCAGCTGCTACCTGCAGGACCTGCCCTTCACGCTGTCTGATAGTGTCAAGGGATTATGTTGAACCTGGTTCCTGAGCAGAAACGCTCTCTGGGTGCTGTGTGCTCCAGCAGGTCAGGGCAGCCCCCAGGAAACCACTCGCTCTGCAAACAAGAACAACACAAAGAAAAGATGCTTGTAGGAACTAAGTAAAACCTTTAATCTCAAGAGGGTTTCTTGTTTGTAGAGGAAAACCCTTGGGTCCCGGAATGGGAACAGGGAATCTGAGCAAACCCCTCCTGGGTACAAGCGCACCCATGTAATGTTTTGTGCTCTTCTGCAATGACAGTGATCTCCCAGGGGACAGATTTCATCCCTGGGTTGCACAAGACCTTGAATCGAAGGCTCTCGGCCACACACACTGCTTTGGTCTGTTGGTGCCGCTGTCTAGCAGATGGTCATGCCTCTTGGGGCTGGGGAAGACCAGCACAGGTTTTGGCCTGGGACTCTGGGTAGTCTCTTCCCTTCTTTTGCAAGAAACTTTCAGTTGCTTCTATAAACACTACAGAAACTGAGGGCAGTTGGTCAAGAGCAGTCGCAGGTTGCCCTGAGCTGAGCAGGAGCACTGGGGTGGCACTGATGCCTCCATGCTGGATGCTGGCAGGGCTGCAGATGCTGTGAGAGGTCCTCTGCCCACCCCAAGTGCGGAGCCATCCAGGCACAAGGGCAGGACAGAAATGCCTCTCGAGATAGCGTGGGCGCTGAGTCCCATCAGCTGCTATGTCCATCTTTAGCCTGCTCTCCGGTTACCAGCCACCTCCTCTGGCTGCCTCCAAAGATAGACAAAGCCACCTCCCTGTGCCTGGGCTAGAAACTGCGGGGAAGCAGAGGGGGGATCACGGGCAGGGATGAGATTGATGGGATTTTTGTGGAAGGAGTGAAGGACGCCACGAGTGTGCCTAAGCTATGGCGTTGCTGTGCCACAACAAGGGCTGCGGGCAGAGGTTTGATCCTGAGCACAATGCCAAGGGTAAGTGGGCTCGTCTGCCTTGCACGGGGGTGAGTGGGAATGTGTGCTGCTTTCCCAGCCTGCGGCCTCAGCTGCCATGCTGCAGCCTGAGCTGCCAAGCAGGGCTGAGCTGAGCCCCGCACAGGCAGTCCACATGGCAGGAGCTGCTGAGTGGCTCGTGAGCAGGATTGCTCCTCCTGAAAGATGCTGCCCGATTCTCCCTTTTCAGATTCCTGCCTGTATCACCCAGGCATCCCCATCTTCCACGATGCCCTGAAGGTGAGTGGGGCAGGAGCTGGGGCTGCAGATGCAGGGAGGGACCTCGTGCCCAGGGGGTTTGCCCACACCTGACCAGTTTGGTCTCCTGGTGCCTAGGGCTGGTCTTGTTGCAAGAAACGCACAACAGACTTCTCTGAGTTCCTCTCCATAAAGGTGAGTGACCCGCCAGCCCAAAGGCACCCACTGCTCCTCTGTTCTCTCCTCCTTGCCCCTGCCCTGCCCTGTCCCCACCGTCCGGCTGGGGATTTCCTGTCTGCTTCCAAAGAGCCTGCAAGAAAGGGTGCTGCTCCCAAAGCGTGGAGCAGGTGCTCCTGGAGAAGGGTGCTGGGAGGGGCTGGGATCAGGATCCTGTGGAATGCACACAAATGCCTCAAGCTTCAGCACAACTGTGAATGTCTGAGCAGTCCTGGGGGAGGGAAGGAGGCAGCAGTGGTCCTGGGACATGGCGGGGGCTCTCATGGCCCCTCAGCTGCCAGGCTGGTGTGCAGCAGAGCTGAGACCTGTCCGTCATGGCCCTGGTGGCACTGCTGTACTGTCTTGTCCTCGGGAATCCCTGTGGATGCAGCCCTGGTGCAGGGTCAGAGCCTGTCCTTGCAGGACACAGAGCCATCAGAGCACAGAAACTCGCAGGGTTTGGGAGCAGCCACCAGGTTAGGGAGGGCCAAGTGGGCATCAGGCTTGCCTCTGCTGCTCAGGGATGCACAAAGGGGTTTCACAGCAAGGAGAAGCCCCCTGAGCCTTTCAGCCACAAGGAGACCTCAGACAGGCCAAAGGCTAAACCAGCGGAGGAGCTCATCATAGGACCAAAGTCAGCTGAGAAGATGCAGCGGGAAAGACCAAGGTGAGATGGGCTCAGCTAACAGTGTCACCCTGCTATGCTGCTGCTTCTGCACGTGTCCTGCCCTGCTGCTTCCTCAGGAGAGGTAATGACACCTAAATTGAAAAGAAAAACACTCAGACTTTGTTGCTGCTGTTTCCCAGCTCCGATGAGCCAAGACAACTGCTGCCAATCAAAGTGTCCAGGTCTCTGGAACAAGCACTGGAGAAACTGAACCTGTCCTCCAAGGATGAAGCACCCGAGGGCAGTTGTGCAGGTAGTGACAAGCCAACTGACAGCAGTGGGGTTGCGTGTGGCAAGTTCAGTGTGGGGTTTTGCATGGCCAATTCAGCGCAGGATGGCGGGTGCTGTGTGCTCAGCCACCTGCAGACCCACAGAGTCACATCTCAGAGCCACGTTGCAATGGGCTGTGCACAGGGGCTGTGTGTGCTAAGCTGGGGAGCCAGCAGGGGGGCTGCAGGGAGGGTTTGGGGGCAGGTACGCACACGTACACCGGGATGAAGGTGTATTGCTCTCGCAGGGGAGGCATCTGACCAGGTGAGACCTGGCACCACCTGCAAGAACACAGCCTGCAAGGCGGTGAGTACCTGGCAGGGTCCAATCTTTGCACGGTCTGTGCTGCATGGTCAGGAACACTGCAGGTCTGGCGCAAGGGCTCATCTCCCACAGCTGCCACCGGGTGTGGGGCAGAGTGCCAAGCTGGTGGGAGGTGGCAGTGCCCATCAGCTCCATGTGCTCCTGCTTATCCCATCCCTGCAGCGGCTGCCTCTGCTGCCTCCCAGCCATGTTCCGGCAAAAGGCTTCCAGATTCTTGGATTGGTGGCACATGTGCATTTTATTGCTCCTAACTGCTTGCAATGAAATGCCGCACATACTCAGGATATGGGCATATAGATAAAATGCATGTGGAATAATTCCCACCTGCATTTAGTTAACACAGCACAGCTACTTTCTGTTTTGCCCAGGCATGTGCCAGGGACCAAGCTGTGGGAGGGTCAGCATGCTTGGAAAGCAGCAGAGAGGGAAGCAAGCAGGGAGCAGAAGGCAAGAGGTGGACATGAGACTGACACACTCTGGGAAGAAGGGGAAGGGATGGCATGGACAAGCGGCCCCTTGCACCTTGGAGCGAGTTTCTGTGGTGTCAAAACTTGCCCAATGTCCTGGTGCTGCCCAGCCCTGGGCTGGGACCAGGCTATGTCTGGGAAAGAGCATATGGAAGGGCTGCTGCCAGGGTTGCAGGGATGACACCGGGGTCACAGAGATGATACTGGGGTCCCGGCGAGGCTGAGGCGGCTGCCCTGCTGTCAGAGAGCAGGGACCAGTGCTAGGCTGATGGCTGGGCATAGTCCCAGAGCAAGTCCTCACAGGTGCTGGACCTGGTGAAAGGATGATGTTGAGCATCATGCTGTGCCTGTGCAGGGACAGGCACCGGTGGGATGCCTGGCTGCACCATGCCATGCTGTGCCAGAGGCACAGCCAAATCTTTCCTCTGCTTCTCGCTCCACAGATCTACCAGGGCCCAGGAAGTAATACTGAGGTTTGTACTTTCCATCCTGGCGTTCCTGTCTTCCATGAGGGGTAAGAAACAACCTTTTACTGGAGAGCAAACTGCTGGGGGCTGAAAGGGCCACGTTGCAAGGCTGTGTGGCCTCAGCAGCGTGGCCAGTGCAGTCGTGGGTGACACCCCCTGGGTGACAGGTGGGCGGGGGGGCTGCTAGTTCTGACCCCCTCCCCCCCACGACCCTGAAGCCCGCTGTGGTCCCCTCTTCTGTGGGTGCTCCCTCCTCAGGTCACCCTGCTCTCCCCAGGATGAAGTACTGGAGCTGCTGTGGAGTCAAAACGACGGACTTCAGCACCTTCCTGGAGCAACGGGGCTGCAGCAGTGGGTGGCACTGCTGGACTGAGAAGGGGGTAAGGGGGCAGGGGTGACTTGTGTGAGCAAAGTGCTATTACTGGCACCTGAGGAGTGCTCCTTCCTTTGTTCTGCATTCACAGGGGTGTTTCTGCATGTAATTCTCTTATTTTTTGTAAATGCTGACAGATGACTCTGCAGGGCTTGAATGCCTTATCTTCAGCCACCTGCTCTTTAAAATGCTGCTCCTGCGTTCACAGAACCTGTTGGCTCTCACACCCGATGGGCAGATGTGCAATAGGAAGCTGAACAAGGCAGGGGCTGGCCTCAGGCACGGGGTAGCCAGCACTACAGGCTGATGCACAGGGACAGGCTGCTGGGCATGGGAAAAGCCCTGAAAAAAAAAAATTGTTTACAGATGACTGAATTTGATTTTAACGAAGCTTACCCTCTTCAACTGCTTCCCAGAAGGGACCTCATCTACATAGCAATGTGGTGTTGTGGCAGGGCAATGGGGAAAAGATCCCAGTTCCCAATATTGTGTGTGTTTAAGTTTCCCCAGGAAAGCTCTTGGCTGGGAAGAGGCTTGAGCTGGGAAAGTTGCAACAAAGCAGCACAGGACAACCCTGAAAGTGCATCCTGTTCCTCTAAGTCAGCACTGCTCTGAGCAACCTTGTCTGAGCCCAGCCTGTTCTTTGGCCTGGAGCAGAAAACAGATAGTGGATGTAAAGGAGGCTGCAGTGAATGAACTGTGATGTTGTGACACAGGTGCTTTGTGCTGTCACCTGAGTTGGGGGCTGGGATTCCTCCTGGGGCACTTCTTTGGCTGGCAATGCTGAGGGCTGCAGGGGGTCTGCCTCCTGGTGATGCTCAGAAATGCCTGGTGGGGCCAAAGCTGCCTGTGGCACAGATGAGGTGGGGATCCTGTGAAAGGTGAAATGTGGCCAGTTGGGGCTCATCCGTCTCCTGAATTTAGCATGATGGCATGATTCATGCCCAGCAACAGTCCCTGCACTGCCCTCCAGACTGAGTTTCCTGACTGTGCACAGCACCTAGGAGCTTGGGCACAGCAGAGTGACTCTGGAACGAGAAAGGGATGTCTCAGGTCTTAACACATCCTTCTGGAGCAAACCCAAGCACAGCACAGATGCCCCACGCTGCATGGGACAGCTTGGCAGGGGCTGCCCAACTTCACCTGAACTACCTCCCCTCAAAAAGCTGCAAGAAAGGCAAGGTTTGATCCTGCTTAGCTGATGCTGACCTTAGGCAATGCGAAGCAGACATGCAAAGGAGCATCCTCTGGCACAAGCATCCCCTCTGTTTGGGATGTGCTGGCTGTGCTGTGATGGGTTCCTCTCCCTGGCAGGACAAGAAGGTGGTGTCGTGCCGGCAGGACTGGCACCAAACCAGCAGCCAGGTGGTGGTGACGATCTATGCCAAGAACCCCCTGCCTACCCTCAGCAGTGTGAAAGCCAACCGCACTGTGGTGAGTGGGGCCAGCAGAGCTGGGCTGGGGGTATGTGCTTCCATTGCACCTGATTTTGATGGGCCAACAGCCAAGAGCCGGCCAGATGCCTGGTGCTCTGTGATGGCCTGTTTGGTCTGTTGCTGCAGCCGGGGTTGGCACTGCCAACCTGCTGTCCTCGAGCTGAGAGCCCAGTGGCTTTGCTGCTGCAGCAGCATCTGTCCAGCTGCTCCAGCTCTGTGGCTTTCAGCCTCAGCCGGTGGCTTTGCTGGACTTGAATCCCTCAACCAGTGGCAGAACTGAACCCAGCATGCTCTGTAGGGGCTGAAATGTTCCCAGGTGCTGAGGGGATCACCAGACCATTACTCTGGAGCCAGGATGTGGGATGCCTTACAGTGCTAGAAGACAGCTGGGGGGGAAGAGCTCTGGCAGTACTGTGCTACCCACTCAGATAATTTTCTGTTGATCTTTCAGCTTGAGGTTCACATCCTCTTTGAAGGGAATAAGATTTTCCAGGCAGAACTGGATCTCTGGGGGGTAAGATCCTGTTTACTTTGATTTCCCTATTCCAGTAGTCTGTGTGGGGCTAGGATGCAAAGCTGTGAGGCAGTCTGTGCTCTGGGAGAAGCCCCAAGCACAGGCTCCTTGTAAGGAAAATTACTCTCTGAGTAGCCAGGATTCTCAGACTTTTGAGAAAGCACCAAAATGTTGCAACTTCTGCACAGTCCTTCCCATGCATGGAGCACGAGGCAGACTTTGACTGTATTATGACATAGAAATGTTGTGGCCCTCGGGATGCCATCTCCTCCCTGTCCGGCCCAATCAGGAACAAGCAGCCATTTCACAGTCCCTCCCTTGGTGTGATTCATTGCCAGCTCTCCAAGCCTTGCGGAGAAGACAGGCCCACAACTGTCACAGCAGAGAGGGCACGTTTATCTCCAGAGCTCCAGTTTTCTATAGCAGCAAAGGCTGATAGGGAAATCAGGTTTTTCTCTATTCTCTGCCTTAGTGGTAGCACCCCCTGGGAGCCATACCAGGACTGTGCCTGGGCTTGGGGCACATCTGACTGCTCTGCACTACCTGAGGCACTTTGGCTACTCTTGTTTAAATGCTGCCACAGCACTGGCTTGCTGTTTTGGGGATCATCTGGGAGCCAGGTCACCAAGGTACCGGCATGTATAGCCTTCTTGGCTAGGAAACGCCTTAGGGGTTGTGAGGAGGGCTGTTTCAGAGGCTGCAGGTGGCTGCACCAATCGATCCTGGACTAAGAGCAGAGCTGGACATCGCTCTGGCTTTGTAGATGATCTGGGTTTTTTCCCCACACACTGCCCCAGAGGGTCTTTGGCCTAGCAGGTCCCTGTCTCCCCCTGCAGTCCTGCTGTGCCTTTGGGACGGCAGTGGTGCCACGGGGGAGACTAACTCTCTGATTTCTCAGCTGTTTGCTGGCTGGGAGGAGCAGTGAGACTCAAGAAGTTGCATGCATTTCTTGCCTTTATTTCTGGTGCGTGCTGCCTGTGCCTGCAGGCAGCGGTGTGTGCTGGTGTCTCAGCACAGCTCACTGCTGTGGGGAAAGGGCTGTACTGCAGCTGTGCAAGTGGCTGCAGCTAGCTGAGCTCTGCTGAGCTCAGTACCAGCAACTGCTGTGCTGCTTACACATAATTATCATCATGAAGCTCAGCTGGAGCCCAGGTTTCATGCTGCTCTGTTTCCTGGCACACAAAAAGAGGTCTCTTCTCTGTCCAGACTCTGTCCATAAAGGGAAGGATGAGCATGTGCTGCCTGCCCTCCCCTGCCCAGCTCACTGCACCTTCCTCTCTTTCTAGGTCATCGAAATAGGGAAGAGCTTTGTGAGCATGGTCCCTACCAAGGTGGAGATCACGCTTTGCAAGGCCAGCCCTGGGTCCTGGGCCAGGCTGGAGCTCCCCCAAAGCAGATCACACTCCTGTGGGGAGCAGAAGGAGGCTGCCAACACAGAGGAGCCCAGGGCAGCACAGGGGGAGGACTCGGATGATAGCTTGAGCTGGTCGGAGGAGGATGATGAGGCGCTGGAGACAGGAACACTGAGCAACTGAGAATCAAGTGCTTCAGCAGCTGAGCAGTGCTGGCTCCTGAGCTGCAGGGACCTTGGCACCAGCTCCAGAGGAGCAGACCCAGCCCAGAGCTGTGTGCAAGCTGCAGCATGCCTTCTCCCCTGGTCAGAAGGGGCAATAAAAACCTAGAGCAAAGGTTATCCTCTGAAATTCCTGATAGGTGCCTAAGAAATGTCAGTGAGCTGAACCCTACCATCTTTCCCTCTCCTGTGCCCGGCCAGGGCAGGTCCCACCGCGGGGAGCCCCGTCTGCACCCGCCTGTGCCTGCTCTAGGCCTCCCTGGGGCCGGGGCGCCCACGGCCGGCAGCTCTGCCCGACCCTGGCGTCTCCGAGGGGTGCAGAGCCCAGGGGCAGCAGCTGAGCTCCCACCCCCTGCCGCCCTGCTCCAGGCACAGCGGGGAGGGAGAGCAGGGCCGGCGGGTGTGAGGGGGGAGATGGGGCTGTGGGCGTGAGGGAAACGCCGCTGCTGCCGCAAAGGCGGGAAACTGCCCGGGGCTGGAGATCGGTACCGGCCGGCCCGCGGGGGTCCCGCCGTGTAACACCTCCCAGCGGCGGCAGGCGGGCGGAGGGCGACGCGCGCCATTTCCCCACTGTGCCGAACGGTTCCGGCATTACACCGCACCCGCCGCCGCTCGCCCTCTGCCCTGCCCGGGCCTGCCCGCGCCCGCCGCGGCGCCCCCTGCCGGGCCCTCGGGAGCGGCGGCGGGGCAGAGGGCGCCTGCGCGCGAGGGGCGCGGGGCGCGTGCGCGCGGCAGGGGCGGGCGGCGGGGTGCGGCCGGGTCGAGGGTCCGCCGCCGCCCCGGGAGCAGCGGCCGCCGGCGGCGTGGGAGGTGAGCGCGGGGCGGGAGGGCGGCCGGGGCGCGGTGCCGGGGCGCGGGGGCGGCACGGCCCACGGCGGGCCCTGAGGGGCCGGGAGCTGAGCTGAGGTGCGGCGGGCGCGGGCCCGGCGGCCGGGGAGCGGCCTCTGCGGGCCCCGGGCATCCTGCCTGTACACGGGCGCTTCCCCGCAGCGTTGCCGCAGGACAGAGGCGCGGGCGGCGGCCGGGGCAGGCGGCGCTGCGGAGGAAGGTCCTCCGCGTCCGGTCGCCGCCACCCTGGCTGTCAGCGGGGCGGTGGCCCGCGCCGGCGCCGGCCTCTCCCGGCCTGGGAGCTGCGGCCGTCGCGATTTCCTGCTCGGGGGAGGCCGTGCGGTCGCTGCCCGCGGCTCCACGGCGCTGCTTCGCCGGGAAGCGGCGGCTGCGGGGGAGGGAAGGGAAGAGTGAGCGAGGGAGCAGCGCGGTGCTCAGCCCCGGGGCGCGGGGCGGGCGGTGGGATGCAGGGCGCGGTTGGCGGCGGTGTTTGGGGAGGTGAACGTGCTCATCACGGGCCCGGAGATGCTGGAGGCGCAGGGAAGGCGGGGAGTGTTTTGGAACAGGTTTCTCTCCCCGGGGTTTGGGAGAAGCAGGAGTGGCCCCGTGGGCAGGGCGTGCTCTCCCCTCCGCCGCAGTGTCCCTAGTGCCCAGTGTCCCCGCAGTGTCCCCCTCCCTGTCGCAGCAGGAGCACCGGGACAGATTGAACACCATCTCTGCCCCCAGCCTATGTAATAAAAGGTTGGGATATGATGAGTTAGCCCTTTCTGAAGGTCTCTTGCTTAAGTGCTGAGAGTAGATTTCCTTTACAGGGGTAAATAAGAGCAGTCGTATTTAATCTACTCTGTAAAAACTGCCAAATCGTTTCAGGAAGACCGGAGCGAGATAGTGGATAGTGACCTAAAACCTTCTGAGCGCTGGGGGTTTCAGAGGCCACAGGTATTGTCTCATTTAGCAGCTGCTACACAGCTCTCTTCCATAAGCTTAGCCCTTCACTTCTCGAGTCCTGTAAACTGTCATTATTTGCAGCATCCTGTACTGAGGAATTTCTAGCGCAACCTCAAACCCCAAGAAGCAATACAACCTTCTGTTTGTGCTGAGCCTCCCTCTTTCTCATTTAATTTCATGTCCCTTTGTTCTTTTTTTTTTTCTTTTAAGAACCACTGAGTAATCAGTGTCTGTTTACTCTACATAAACACTTGTAATTCCCATCATATTTACTCAGAGTTATAAAAAAAAGCTTTAAATGCTTTTGTTCTTTATGTGTTCCCTGTGTTTGCAACACGTGTCCTGAGCTGGACTGCGGTGCTCCTTGGGCCAGCATCATTAGCTGTGTGCTGTTTGTCCCAAGCTTAGTTTTTTATTTAAAAAGCTGACATTCTTTTCTGTGTCAAATGTAAAATACTTAGCATGAAGGCTTTGTTTGGCCAGTTTGCCAGCGTTCAGCTGCATGCAAGATTTTCTGTAGGGGTCTTAAGCCTGTGAGATACATTTGACATTTTAGCTTACTATTTCCATAAAAAAAAAGGGATGGTTTTAAGTGTTCTTAGTAGAAGGGACTTTACAGGAATCTTGAAAAAACAATGAAATACTCGGTTTAGCAATTAGTAGGAGGAAAGTGAATATGCAGTTTGATTTGCTTATGTGATGAGGCAGTGATTCTTTTGGAGTCCAAAGTGTTTTCACACAATTGGGTATCATGTAAAGATGCATATCTTTAAAAAGCCCTAAAATACTCCTTTTACTTTCCTTTCCTATGCCTGTATGTGTAAATCTGATGGACTACTGAGAGACTCCGTGCCACTGGTAATTTCTGCTTACTTTTTAGAGCTGCAATACCTGATGTAAATGGCAAATATTGGAAGATTGTAGTGCCCAAGCCATCATATACACTGAGTGCAAGCTTTAACTCGTGTTTTAATCATATCAGAACTATTTAAAGACACTTCTGAAAACTGTTATTGATTGACCAAGTTTTTGTTTGTTTGGTGGGGTTTTTTTACCCCCTCCCCCAGTGAAATTCTGGGGCGGAGAAATCAAAGAGAATGAAAAGTGCATGTGAGCTTTTTTTCTTGAGGAAAAAGCTTAGATTTTCCCTCTATACACATCGCCCTTCAAACACAACTGTGACTTTGTTACAATTTTTCTTAAAAATAAAGAGCATTTAGAGTGCTACTGAATGCCAGGTGACAAAAGATGATATGAAGATAAACTTAATTGGTTTTTTCCCCACCTCAAATAGGAATCAGGGATGCATTAACTGGATTTATCATTGATCCTGCAATGTGCTTAATGCACCTTTTCACAGAACCTCACGTGTGAGGTACTCTCTTTTTTTTTCTTTTAGCCAACAATAACGAATAAGGCCTTGCCAGAACCTGTAAGATGTGGGAAGGACATATTTTATTCACTTTTTATGAACTGTGATGCCCAGGACCTCTGCAAGTTCCTTGTATCATCAGGGAGGTGTGTAGGGTATATGGGCACAGAACCTGCAGGCCTGATTCCTTGTCTTACACCTTTACTGAGCTCACCCTTGAAGCACGTTAGGGTTGCTTGTGTTCAAATAAATGGTGGAGGGTACCCATCTTGATGAATCCATGCTTCTGCATGTGGTTGCAGGAGCAAAATCAAGTTTAATACTCTGCAGCTTTTGATTATGGCAGGAAACATGTCATATTAATATACTGAGGATTCAGGTATCTACTGAAGTCCTAGCTTCTAGTTCCTGTATGACTGTGCAGTTGCACCTTGGTGTAGTAGTGTCATTTCACAGTTGTGCAGCTGTTTCCTGAGCTTGTTTCTAATACCCTTTGGAAATATTTATTATCCAATACACAATCTTGGCTTCGTAAAATTTAAGGTCATTGATATTTGGTCACTAATATTGTTGCTCTCTTATAAAATTTGGAGCATGAGTGCTTGTAGTAAGAGTGTTGATGTACTGAGGTTTACATGGTTGAGGTGCCCAAATACCTCATTCTGGCCACTTTGTTTTTGCTGAGGTTCACTAAGAAATACTGCTTACGTGGTAAAGCTTATGTGTGTTTCATCCCTGAAAAAAAATATCTTTAAATCAGTAAACCGATTTCAGTCTAATTTGACAGGGGTCCAGGTTTATAAAAACATTATATGAAAGGTTTTGGGTGATTTGTTTTATTTCTTTGAAACAACTTTTTGTGCCAGAAGGGGTAAGGCCTTTCTACCATTCACACTAAGGGAACAACTAATGAGAACTTCGGTCTTGTGAGGCATGAGTAGTATGTGCATGGGAGCTCAGAGCTTCCTTGATTCTGCTGTTCACGTGGAACTCTGGGTCGTGTTCTGCACGGTTCCTGCTGTGCTGCTGAAATCTGGCTTGGCTTGTTGATTTTTATTTTTTTTTCTGCTCTCTACTGCCACTCAGACTGTTGCCATGTTTTCTGTTTCTCTTGCAGGTAAATGGCACGACAGAAAGCGGTGTGAAAACTTTCAAAGCACTGAGAAGTCCAAGTAGGTCATTGATTGCTGAAGGGTATTAGAGATGACGTCCCTTATTTAACTTTTTTATGCTTTCTTGGCATGATTTTACACATCTCGACATGCCAAGTCTGGCACTTGTCCATTCATTTGGCACTTGCCTAAAACAATGGCGAGTAAGCTGAGCTGTTGTGGAGTAGTAACAGAGTCTTGATTAAATTGCTGAGAGCCCCCTTCTCTTCCCTTTCTGGTTAAGCTGCACATTTGAAAAAGCTTTTAACTCCTTTGTATGGGTGAGGATGGTAGGAGGCACTTTGAACTGCCTTATCCACCCAATTCATTGTTGAAAGTTTCTGCCTGTCTGGTGGGACACAGTGAATCATCTCTGATCTAGTTTTTGTTACCACAGGATGAGCAATTAAGTTGTTTAGATTTCTTAACTTCTGCTTCTACTTGCTCCTGATAAAGCAGTATCAAACTTTCTGAGCCTGCCATACAGGGAAGGATTGATCAAAGGTGGTGGCTGAACAGAACTACAGCTCAGTAAAGGTGATTTTGGCTGAACTCCTAGTGCATTTTCTGCTCCTTTTTGGCCAAAATAAGGCCCTATCCAAACTGGAAAGAGATACAGAAGACCTGACAAACTGTGAAAATGAGGTTATGAAAGAGCAGTATCAAGGCTAAAATCCACCTAAAAAAGAGGCATCTGGTGTAAAACGTAGCAAGGGCAGAGATATATCCTGCTAAGAAGTAGTTCTACTGCCAAGAATTTTTTTTAAGTGCAGGAAGTATGAAAAGCATAAACCTAGAAAGTCCCAGAAGAATTCAGGTTCATATTTCCTCTCTGTTTTCTGTCACTGTTTTCTCCCTTCTCTTGGACAGGGAACTTTCCTTCAGAAGTATTAAAGGGAAGATCTTGAAGTTTTTTCTCTCCCACAAAAAAAAATGTGACGCAACATGAAGTTATTTTGTGATTTCACTTACGAGAGGTTTGTGGGGAGGGGGAATGGAATTCCAATAGTGAATTTCCCCAGTGAGTGTCCGGCTGGGTTACAGGAGAGCAGGCTGTCCAAGTTAAAGATACCAGGAAATATTTAATTAGGTCAGAATGGGAGCAGCTCTCCAGACGATGTCTCGACATGCCGACTGAAGTCTTGCACATTCCAGAGGAACTGCCAGGTGTGCAGGCAGTGAAGGCAGACTTTGCAGCATCTTCCGAGAAGGAAACTAACCCAAACAGGAATGCTAGTTTTCTAATTCAAAGGCACTGATGGACAAGATAGAAATAACTCTCATCTACGTATTTTTGTATGAAATTTTGTGGGGTGGTTGAGTGTGGGTTGGTCTGGTTTTTTAAAATTCTTTGGAAATTATTTCCATTCTGTTGTAACTGCTAGAACTCTGCATGATCTTCTACTTTAACTGTAGGCAGGACTAACTGGCAGGACTGAGCTACCCACATTACCTCTTGCTGCTTTGAACTTTCAGTTCACTCCTTTCTCTTGACGAGTAACCTTTAAACTTGGCTTTGAAGCTTGCGTCCAGCTTTCTGTTTCTAAATTCTAAGTCTTGTTTTTGATGTGTTGACATGTTAATTTTGATCTTTTTCAGTTCTTGTTGCCTGTTGTACATGGAGTTTTTCTCTCTAAAGTTTTTCCCCAAAATTCTTTTGAAGCTCACCAAAAAAAAACCCCAAACAAACCCTAAACCAATTTGCTTGCTCTTGGTAATGTATGTTGGTAATTTTGTTTTTGCAGTATGGGTTGTTCGTTTTTTTTCAACATATTTATATTCAAATAACATGCAGTGCCATGTTCAAGAGGGTTGAGAAATAAAAGGAATTGTCCATGCAAATTTTAATGCCAGCTTCTTGCTGGCATTATGAGAGTTTTATTGCTTGGCAAATGGTTTACAAGGAAAAATGAATACAAACATTACACATTTTGAACAAGGTGATAAGTGGATTGAAAAGGTCTGATGGAGGTAATATTGTTTGCGTGGTTGTGGCTGAAATTAAACCAACTTTGTCTTCCATATGTAAATCTTTAACCAAACTACACCTGTTCACAACATACAGGTTTCTGGAGTGTAGGAGCTTCTTTCTACAATTTTTTAAAAAATTAATTTCTATAAATGTGTTTCAGTGCTAAATCATGTGTATGCTCGTGTGTGTTTGGTTTTCTGTATTGCATATGTCACATGGTTCCTTTCAGCTAAGACAACCTACTTTAAAGGAACCTTGCAGAGAAGCATATTTAAAAGCCTGCTATGTCTGTTGTTACTGACTAATCAAAATAGTAGTTCATTTGGAAAAAAAATTTTGCTCTGGAATTGCTGGTCACCATGAAGGTTTCTGGCACAGCATCTAGTACTTCGGTGGTTTGAAGTAAATGCAGGAATAAGCTTTAAAACCTGCTCTCTGTGCTGCAGTAGCAGCATACGGTGCTGCTTCCCCTCGTAGCAATGCTACCACTGGCTTGGTTGTACAGTTGATTATGGTACTACTCAGTAAATGGAATGAAAGAGCTGCTCACCCTTTTTCAGTGTGTTGTCACAGCTGAGGAGGTGGCGTGGTACCTGGGTGGGAAGGGGAAACAGGGTTTGGGAGCAACTGAAGGCAGCCTCGCTGCTGGAGGGAGCGTGGCAGCATCTCAAAGCAGGGAGAGCTGCAAGAGAGACTAGGATGGTGAGTTATGGTTGCACCTTCAGGGGGAACAGGGTTAGGGTATTAAAGTACATCCACTCTTCTGTCACTGTTTGTTGTAGCACTTAGACCCCTTGTGCTCAGAAGTATTATGCTGTGTTTTATGCTGTTGGTAACTGTCCAACCTCCAACAATGCTAAAAATGTTAAATTTGTAATGTTTCAAGTAACTTTCTATTAAAAGGGGTTTAAACTTTGGGATTTGCAAAATGCAAGAAATGTTTCTAAGCCTCTAATTTGACAGAACTTCCCTTTTTTTTTTTTTTTAAACCCTCTAGCCCTGTTAAATGAAAATCTTGGTGCAGATGTTCTGGAATAATATATGCTTTCCTGCTGTCAGCTTTTGCTGGTCAGTGCTGTTCTTAATTTTACTGATTACCTTTACAATATGCAGTTGCATACACATCTCTCTTTACATTTGACTGGAACCTTGAAATGGGGTGACTGAGGTTTTTTGATTAAACTCACACGTATGCTTTTCTGCTAAAGCTCAAAAGTGCTTTCCAGATCTCATTTCAGGTGACTTGTGTTGATTTAGAAATGTAATTCTTGCCATTTTCAAAAAGGATAAACTGCTGCTGCATCTTCCTCCTACTTGTTTTCCTCCGAATTCTTCCCCTCCAATGTCCTGGTGGATCTTTGTGGAGCAAGGTGTCTGCACTGCTTCCCAGCACCGCTTGGTTTGCAGTAGTGCCCACGTACATACATTGATCCTTCCCATGTTGTAGTCACCACAGTCACTATCACAGAGCTGCCTTTTGCAGGTTTGTCCCAAAGATTATGGTAGTCTATTTTCACTTGGTACAGAAGAATCATTTGTGCTCCCAGTGGGCAGACAGCAGTATGGGGACAGGGATAAAGACTTTGTCAAAAAGGACAAAGCTGAGACTTAAATGGTAAGGAGTTGTTGATTTGTTTGGATGGTCTTGAAGAGGAAGTTGGAGGGAGGGGATTTTATGACTTTTGTAAGTGAAGTCCTTTATTACTGCTCATTTTCATATCTTCTCTTTGCTATTTTGATGGTGTTTGAGCTGTGATCTTTCTGGAACATGAAAAATATAGTTCCTCCCACTATTTGTTTCTTCTGTTTGAAGCAGCGTATTTGCTGTTGGTTGCAAGTTGAGGATTACTGATAGTTCCTCAAAGGCATTTGGGTGAGAAGGCAGATGCAAGTTCCTTCTTGTTCAGGCTAGCTTCAGCATACAGCAAATGCACAACAAATGACTGCTTGCAGTTCTTCCATGCTAATTTCTATGTCCCTGTCTTCCTGTGATGGAAGTTTAGAATTAATTGAGTTTTAGGCTATGTTTCATTATCAAACCTACTCTTCATATAAGAGGAAAGGGACAGAGAAGCCTTTAAGTGTCCTGTCTCTCCTGTAACAATTTCCCAGTCTGCCTAGGAACGCTGTTCTTTTACAGCATGTATTTTTCTAATTCTCAGTATAAGCTTTCCTTATTGTAATTCAAGCCTATTAAGTTCTGCTTGTTCTGTCACTGATTAGTGAGAATAATCTGTTCTTGGCTTCTTTAGAGAAATTCTTTGTGTATTCTAATCTGGGTACTATGGCTAGTTCTGTTTCAAAGAACAGCTTTTTTTATATATACTACTTTCCAAACCTTTTGCCTGGTGTTTTCTAAATAATGCAGTTTCTTGAGGTCTGATTGATCCTGAGTTGAGTGAATTATTATAGTAAAGAGTAACAGTGCAGCTCAGCAATGGGTGACTTGGTTTATTATATAATTTTCAGACCTTTCTTGGCAGTAGACTGTAAACAAGGAGTGTGACTCTTGGAGAGTATGTAGGTGCAGAGGTGTGTATGTGAACCTACAAATGACAGAGCATCTTGTTACTAGGTCTGAGGTCACAATCCTTTCCAATTGCAAGTACCTTTAAGAACTTGTCCCTTTGCCTGTGGGAAACTGGCAGTGAGGCAAGACTGTGGGAATTTGGCTAATTTGTATTTAGATGGTTGGAATGCAGACAGTTGTCACTGAGCTCTCAACTGCATCTCCATTTCACTATTGTCTTTCTAGCCAGTGAGCTCTTCATAATGGCTGCTGAGACACCAAGTGTATCTAGCTGTGATAAGAAATTGTTAACAATATTAAAAACACTTGCTAAAGTTTAACTTTAAAATGACTGTCACTGAGTGTCCTTTTCCTAACTTTTTTTCTTGCTTTGCGCAGGACTTTGTTTCTGGGTAAAGAATGCAGACTATAAAGTGCGTAGTGGTTGGAGATGGTGCTGTGGGAAAAACTTGTCTTCTCATCAGCTATACCACCAATGCCTTCCCAGAAGAGTACATCCCTACTGTGTTTGACAACTACAGTGCTCAAATGACTGTGGATGGCCGGACAGTTAGCCTGAATCTCTGGGACACTGCAGGCCAGGAGGAATACGACCGCCTGCGCACGCTCTCCTATCCTCAGACCAATGTATTCATCATCTGTTTCTCCATCGGTAGCCCCTCTTCCTATGCAAATGTGAGGCACAAATGGCATCCTGAAGTTTCTCACCACTGTCCAAATGTTCCCATTCTTTTAGTGGGCACGAAGAGAGACTTGAGAAGTGACCTGGAAACAGTTAAAAAGTTAAAAGAGCAAAGCTTGGCTCCCACTACTCCGCAGCAGGGAACTTCGCTGGCTAAACAAATTGGAGCAGTCAAATATTTGGAGTGCTCAGCATTGAATCAGGAGGGTGTTCGGGAGGTGTTTGCTGAAGCTGTGCGTGCAGTTCTGTATCCTGTGACAAAAAAGAACACAAGAAAATGTGTCTTATTGTAGTTACCTCGGGTGATGGATGTTCGAAGCTGAATATTGACTAGAATCTTGGAGGGCTTTTTAATGAGTTAAATTGAAGATTTGCATCTTGCACTAACAGCTCTAAGCAGAAATGGTTTATGCAATGAATATTCTTGCAGTCTTATTGCTTCAGGGAAACTGAAACAGAACAGGGTTTTTTTCCCAACTGAGAGGTCAAATATCTACTTTATCTCTAAAGTTCCAGTCTCCAGCTTCTCCAGGGATCACTTGGCTTCTGTCCTTACTTAGTGGAAGAAAATAAAAGAAGGGACTTATTTGAAGCCAGACTTCTTTACTAGATAGCCTTCAGTTACTAGATTTGCAAAAAGCACAAATTCTGATAACTTTGCTTTAAGCATAGCTGCTGCGTTTTAAAGCTTATTTACTGATTGAATTTGTTTTACAAACAGAAGTCTGGCTGTCCAGTTGTTTCAGTTTGTCAATTTAAAGCTTGAAAACAATTTGTTTACATGCAAAAATGCCTGAAATATTACGGAGATTCACCTTATTTATATGAAGAGTTAGCATAAGGCATGTTTAATGCAATGAGCAAGACCCAGGGAACACCAGCAATGGTTTTATTCATAGAAGCAGGAGCTGATTTCTCTTACTGTAAGGAAATTAGGATAATGATAAATCACTCGAGTGATTTTCATACTGTTGAATTGGAGAGGTGGAAGAGTAGTTTAGATACAAGTCTTCCATATTCTTCTAAACAGAGTTTTTTTATTTCACTCTCCAAAGAGACTTTGCACCCTGAGAATAAAGTTAACAGTTACCTTCTTGTACTGACTGAGGTAGTTGGGATGACACTTCTCAAAATGAGATTTTCAGTGTGATCCCTTTGATGAATCCAAGACTCGATAGCAGACTGTTTGCTCTTGGGGAATTCATTGCTTCACTTTTTAATGTTCTTGGGGCCACCACCTGAGATTTTTACCGCAAATTCCTTTGTTGTTTTTCTGGGAGAATGCTGACAGAAGATTTGGAGGTTCTGTTTACAGGAACCAGGAGCCCTTGTTTCTTCTTGGCAACTCACTGATGGTTTCAGTTAAGTTTGTAATGGTTAGCCAGTCACTGGATAGATTTACCTGGGCAGTCTCCTCTCTACTAGTTATTATAAACTCTTTTAACTGAAGTTCTGTTTATGTACTTTCTGACTTTCTTTAGCAGCTCTAATGAGTCACAGCTGGCTTTTGTTTTCAGGAAGTGCACTGTTCTTGATGTGTGATTCTGGGACCAGCTGAGGAGTGAGCGCATGAAACCTTCCTTAAACTTATGGTGGTGGTAGGGAAGCAGCATTCTTCAAAGATATTTTGTGTGAAACCAGTGGTGCTGGACTTTGTTGTCTGAAGTTGGCAGCGCTGTCTTTGTCTGGATGCAGCCTCAACTGGTAACTCAGAACTTGCTTTCTTGTGATCTCCATTCATGCAAAACTGCATTGGTGTCTACTCTGGACAGAAAAAAATATCATTTCAGCAAGATAACAGAAAATACATCAACAGCATTGTTGGGGATCTTATGTTAATTTGACCTTGCTTTATCTGGTACAGACAAAAATACCAGGTGGATAGAAACGTTAGTATTAGTGCGCTACTTCCCCTCTTTGAAGAGGATGTGCCTTTCTTCAGCTGGTGTAACTGATGCTGACACTAACTGCAATTTTTGTATACGTGAGGTATGCTCGTAGTGGTACCGCTTTAGCAAACTGCAGTTAATCCAAATACTGGCATGTGTGGCTAGTGAACAGACAAGAAGTTCCAAACGTTGCCTGATAGCAGGCACCACCAAAATACCCGTTATGTGTGATGTCTGCAGAAGCCTGGAGACTCTGCATATTTTTCTTCACCAAGTGCCATTGCGTGGAGTGCCTGTGTCTCTTGCACTCCTAGAAGTGCTGTTCCAGATGTGGCTTCTACTGCAGTGCCCTGCAGGCTCTGAGGGTGTAGGAGTGTTTCAGTGGGGTAACCTCTACTCACCACATTCTGCCTTTACTTTAGTGTGGCCTCGACTTGCAGGCAGCAATTAACTCCATGCCTTGTAATTCAAGATTAATTTCTGTAGGTAAATTTCAGTAACCGAGTAAATAGAGTTTATCATGTTTAAAATGTATTTATTTAAGCCAGTGCACATGTGTTTTTTTTAATGCTGGTCAGGCCTAAATCAACTGTCTAGTTACCCTGGTGCAAGCCCGTAACCTTTGCTTCATTCAGAGATGTACTTTAAAAAGTTTGTGATATGTTTAACTGCTCTTAAATAGATTTTTAATTTCAACAACAGGCACCTCTTTTTTTTTTTTTTTTTTTTTTTTTTTCTACGTATATTTGCAATTTTGTACTGAAGCTACTACTGTTTGAGAAAGTTTTCACTTTTTTACTTACTGAAATCTTCTGCATCTTTGGTTATTCCTAACTGGATTACAGTAATTTTGTGGAGAAGAAATCCTCTGAGCAAGTACTATTGCACACCCCCTGCCCGTTTCTGTAGGCTCAAAGAGCAGCCATCCTGGTGTTAACTGGAAGAGAGAATGGTGAGATAAAATTCAACTACTTAATCAATGTATTTGAATTGATTACATTATGCTAGAACACTTTATCCCCATCTAGATTAGTTAATAAATGGATTGCAGAACAGTACTGAGGGAAATAACACAATAGTGATGGAAATAAGCTGAAAGTGAATTTTCAGCACCGTCAAAATCTTTTTACTGACTTTGGAGTACCTCATTCATAGTCACTTAGATGCCTTGTATTCCTATTGCTTTCTGCCAGGAGCAAAAGTCTTGGCAGCTGGTTTCCTCCAGCCTCTGCTTTTCATGAGAAGGAGATTCAGGAGTGCACGAATCCAATGAGCTTTTCCATTTAGTGGGCATTCTCAGTTTGTGATCTTCCCTCCTTTCCTCCCCTTCCTCCCCCCTACAGTTCTCAGTGAATTTTATTGTTAAGCAGTCCAGTGCTTCAGTCTACAATCCATTCCCTTCCTCCTACACGTTGGGTTTTTTGGTGTGGGGTTTTTTGTTCTCCTTTTGTGCACAGGTAACAAATACATGGCTGGATTTTGTCTGTTTTCAGATCAGAAAACCCAGATTAAGTTGTGCAGGTTTCCCAAACTGTTCAAGATTCCTCAGTTTGTTACTGAATAGAAACACAGTGTGTGTGTGTGTGTATGTTGATCCACAGAAGAAACGCTCTCTGAAGAGGCTGATTTTAATCTTCCAGTTTGTGAATGATTTCTGAAATACTTCAGTGTTTTTTTTTTTTTTTTTTTTTAAATCTAGCTGAACTCCTCCCCAGGGAGCTGAGCAGTTCAGGAATTCTGTGTCCAAAGGATGTTATCAGGCATGCTTAGATGTGCAAGTGCTTTCTCCAGTTTACAGCTGTAGTTATTTCTGTGAAATTTAAACTAGAAGAGCCTTGCCGTGCTGTGTCTCCCGAGTGCTAAACCTTGCTCCGTGGAACTCGGTGCTGCTTGGGCTGAGCCCAGGACGTGATGGAGCCCGCGGGGGTCCCCAGCCCTGGGCAGGCTGTGGGGGGAGCCCCCAGCAGCGGGAGCCCAGGGCCCTGAAGTGTGGTACTGATACATACACTGGCAACTTGATTTTATACTATAAAAGGATTTGTATTACAGCTAACAGTTTTAAACGTGTTTATTGTTTGTTTGGTTTTGGTTTTTTTTTTTAATTATGCGGATTCAGTTGTAATAAACCTTTACTCATCTCTCTGGCTCTGGTATTAACTCGCCCCTGCTCTGCACGGAGCGCTCTCCCCTTTAACTGGATTAAGGGCTCTTCCGGCGGGGGCTCGGACTCTTCCGGCGGGGGCTCGGGCTTTTCCGGCCGAGGCTCGGGTTCTTCCGGCCGTAGCGGGGACGCTCAGCCCGCGGATCCGGTTCCGGGTCGGCGCCGCCGCCATGTCGGACTCGGAGAGCGAGGAGGAGGCAGATGGCGGCCGCGCCGAGCCCTTTTCGCTGGCCGGGTTTCTCTTCGGCAACATCAATGAGGCGGGGCAGCTGGAGGGGGACAGCGTCCTCGACAAGGTAGGGCTGTGGCGCTCCGGCGAGACACCGCGGGGGACCGCCCCGGGGCGGGAGAGGAGCCGGCGTCCCAGCCGGGACAGGCAGCGAGCCGCAGGGCGGGACCGAGCGGGCTGGGGGGCTCGGCCCGGGCTGGCCGGAGGAGCCTCCAGCTGGGACGGGGCTCTGCTCTCTCTAGGAGTCCAAGAAGCACCTGGCTGGGCTGGGTGTGCTGGGCCTGGGCAACCTGATCACGGAGATCACAGCCAGCGAGGAGGAGAGCCCGGAGGCCGATGCAGCCCACTTGGACGAGGAAGGTGAGACAGTGGGGAACAGCAGCGAAATGGCAGAGGGGCTGCGGGGTTGGAGCTTCTGCTGGAGAGGAAGAAACCCGGGTGATGTGGGGCTGGGAGGGATGTCGTGGTGTTAGCTGGTAAGGGGTGCTCTGACAAAGGCCCTGCCTTCTCCTCCTCAGGGGGAGTGGCTGAGGGAACTGGGGGGTTCAGTCTGGAGCAGAGGAGGCTGAGGGGAGACCTCATTGCTCTCTGCAGCTCCCTGACAGGAGGGGGTAGTAAGGGGGGGTCGGTCTCTTCTCCCAGGTAACAGTGACAGGACGAGGGGTGATGGCTTCAAGTTGCACCAGGGGAGGGTTAGATTGGATATTAGGAACAATTCCTTCCCTGAAAGGGCTGTCAGGCACTGGCCCAGGCTGCCCTGGGGAGTCCCCATCCCTGGAGGGATTTCAGAGCCGTGTAGATGAGGTGCTGAGGGACATGGGGTAGTGGTGCCCTGGCAGTGCTGGGTTAATGGTTGGACTGGGTGATCTTAGAGGTCTCTTCCAACCAAGGCTGTTCTGTGATTCTGAATTTTTGCCAGAGTAAATCCCATGTTATCTTCTGGTAACTTTTGCACTTGTTCTCTTTCATTTTTTGTTGATTTTTTTCCTTACTTGTCTCCTCCCTCCAAAATAAGTTTATTCTGTGTTTTCCCATGTGTTAAACAAGCCTATTTAGTGCACAGTCTTATTATGTCTCTTTGTATTTCTGAGCTTGTTGAATAGTTCCACTGAGTAAGTGAAAGACGTTCCTTGTCCTAAAGTTGGTTATTTACCAATATTTAGGGGAAGTTCAGAGCTCTTGGAGCTTTTGGCAGAATGATGGGAAAAGTACTCCAGTGAGAGGTGTTAATCAGGTGGGTTTGTTCCTCTAAGAAAGGAAGCATAGGAAAGGATTCATATGTACATAGTGAAGTCTGAAGTTAGTAATATATATTAGGATAAAGTTTTGTGTGACTAGGTTTCTTTTCTTCCTAGGCTGGGTTAAGAGCACGGAAGATGCTGTTGATTATTCAGATATTAATGAAGTGGCCGAAGATGAGAGCCGTAGGTATAAGCAGGCAATGGGCAGCCTGCAGCCGTTCCGAAGGCCAGGTAAATGGGATCAGCGTTACAGCTCTACCTGTAGAAGGCATTTTGGGGCAATGGGTCTTGACAGTTTCTTTTATGGGTGATGTGCCTTTTCACTCCCTGCTTCAACAACCCAATATAAGCTGTTGTGAAACCGTGTTCACTGGATGAATCCGCTGCTTGATACCTTCAGTTTAAGGAATTAGTTCCTCACTGGAGTTAAACTATACTCAGAAGAGAAATCAGGATCCTCCTTTTGCTCTGGGATCCCCTGCAGAGAATACTCAATACCTGCTCATATTTCTTTAACCTGTGTTCTCACAAGCAGGTTATGCTGGATGTGCTTCTCAGAGATCCTCAGAGATAAGGTCCAGATCCCTTAAAGAATCACTTCAGTCTTAATCTCTCTCTCCTATTTTACCCTTGAAATCTTTTTTCTGAAATGACTTTCTGCAGAAGGCACTTTGGTTCTTTTGTTGGTCTCAGGGATCTCTGTCTGGCCTAGAACAGATTTTCAAAACCACGCAGCTTTTCCCTTTCGGTAGCTGCTAGTGCAAATGCTAAATCTTTGCATATTCCTTAAAGCTGCTTTACTCTTAACCTTTCTGTTGATGTATTGTGGTTAGTAGGATGTAAAGGCGAGTTGGGCTTTTTAGCCACATTCTTCTTACTTCTATAGCAGTTTTATTTGCTCTGCAAAGTGTGAATAAGGGGAGGTGATAGCAGTATATAAAATATAAAAATATAAGTGCTTCAGTCATCTTTCTGTCAGTATGCCTTTTCCCCTCCTTCCTGCTCTTTCTTAAATTTCAATCTTGCACATGAGTTTCTGCAGGAAGTCGAACTTGTTTTGCATCTAGTTACGAAATGAGAATGCTCCCTTTACTAATGAGTAGATATGGTCTTCTCATCAGGTTGGGACAGGTATGGGACAATATAAATGGGAAGGGTTCCCTTTTGTTGCCTGCTTAATATGCAGTCTTGTCTCTTGACTGGTTAGATGAAGATGAGGATGATTATGATGCTGACTGTGAAGATATTGATTCCAA
Source organism: Podargus strigoides (assembly GCA_028020825.1). Taxonomy (NCBI): domain Eukaryota; kingdom Metazoa; phylum Chordata; class Aves; order Caprimulgiformes; family Podargidae; genus Podargus; species Podargus strigoides. The sequence continues at coordinate 2,850,375 of CM051631.1, forward strand.
GTTGATGCCGCCGCCACCACCACCTCCCGTACCTATAAAGAAAGAAGATGAAAAGGATGCAGCTGCCACTGGTGAGTGAGGACTTTCTTCTTCTCTATGGCAATGTGAATGTCTGAAGGAAGCAAACACTGCTGTGTAGCAGCTCAATCTGCGGCAAGCACCACGCGTCGTCAATATTGGGTCTGCAGACTGCGTCTAAAGGTGGGTCTTTGTCCTCATATGCAATGTTACAGGATTGCCTGAAACATAGGGTGAAATACTGTATTTCCAGTGATTGTTAAAATACTGATATTGACAATGAAACTGCTTTTTTATCTCATCCTCTCAGTTGTGGCTGGGAAATTCACCTGGAACGCTTAGGATAAAATGAAAGGTTAAACCAGAATGGTACTCGTAACACCTGCAGAGCCTTAATTTTTGCATAACTTGGTATAAACAGTAGATGTGGCATTATGGGGTTGTGCTAGGGGACAGGGAGGAAACCTGTTTGTTTATAAGGTGCTTATTCTATTGTAGTATCTGAAGATGGAGACGGTATCATTTTGCCCTCCATCATTGCTCCTTCCTCTGCTGCCTCCGACAAGGTGGATTTCAGCAGCAGCTCTGATTCTGAGTCAGAGATGGGACCTCAAGAAGCCAGGCAGGCAGAATCCAAGGAAGGCAAACTCACACTTCCTCTTGCAGGAATCATGCAGCGAGATGCTACCAAACAGTTGCCAAGTGTTACAGCGCTCTTCCCGGAATTTCGACCAGGCAAGGTATTGTAAGAGAGATGTGGAAGTGACAGACACTGTGTCATGTAAGCCCTCTAAATACAAGTCGTATAGTATTAAGGGTATGTAGTAAGTAACTGCATAGATGTTCTTGCTCACCTCAGTTCTTTCTTTAGTTTCTGTGTGCTGCTGTTTCCAGACTGCTTAAAATGTAATGCTTTTCCTGCCATTTGCAGGAGCCTCTTAAAAAGCATGATATAAATCCAGGTATGAAATAGTGTCTTGCTGCTCTGTCAGACCACAGCACAGGCCTGTTGATTTATGAAAACTTTTTCTGCGGTAGCAGAGAATACTTTTGGCAAATGATTGCAAACACAATGCTAATCTGTCTGCTTTCTGGCTTTTCTGGAAAATACTTGCTCTTCCTTTCGTGCTATCCTGAACTTGATGTGCTTTTCCTGAAACAATTTGTGATCTGTATCCTTTACTTAATCCTCCCTTGAAACTGCTTAGAGTATGGATCAGAAATAAGCTCAATAACAAGTTGGTTGAAACAATGATTGCTTGTTGCACAAAGCAAATTCATTACAATACTTTGCTAAATGGACCCAAATAGCAAATGTAGTCAGTGTATTTTAATAATTATTTTGAAAGTTTTAAAGCTGTCAAGAGGAGAGGAAATGTAGGAGGGGAAGGAGAATAAAGATGAGCTCACAGTTGCCAAACAAATGGTTGTGAGCCAGGATAACTTGGTTTTGTTTGTACCTCTGTGACCGGCTCTGTGTAAGGAGCTGAGCAATTTGCATAGTTAAATGTCATGTTTTAACGATTTAGCTAACCTCTGTCTATTAGAACTCTAGGGAGGGCTCTGGCACAGAAGATGGCCTTGTGGATGTTCTCTTGGATTTTACAAACTTGGTGTTTCCTGTGTTACTGTATTTTGTATCAGTTGATTGGTTCATTTCTTTGGTGCTCAACATGTAATCTCAGGGACTGGTTCAGTGTTGAGTGTGCCTACTGGGTGCAGAAATCAGTGCAAGCTGTTAATGCTGAGCACTTTTCATAATTAATCCGTGAGCACGGAGCTGGCAAAGCCTGAAATCCTGTAGATTTGGCTGTGAGGATTGGTTGATGTCTGAGAACGTGCATGTTAATGTAGCGCTGTTTTTCTTGATGATGCCACTTAAAATAGCATGTGGAGAAGCAGATTTTGTGTTTAATTAAATTGTTAGCAGCTTAACTATGTCTGAGACCTTTGCCCTTGTTGAAAAGTCATTGAAGCTGTCCAAAGGGTTCAGAATTAATCCAGGGGAATTTTAGGAAGAACAATAATGTGGGTGTGGGCAGAGATGGACAGAGTGGTCCTATAAACATTATTTCCTTTGGAGATCAATGTAAGAGAGTAATAGGGAACATTAAGAGGATGTCTCTTTACAAATCACAGAATCACAGAATAGCCTTGGTTGGAAGAGACCTCTAAGATCATCTGTTGGTTAATTTGGGAATAATGCTTTCCTGCTTTACAAGAGGGTTCTGAAGAAAGAATTATCAGTGCTTGAAAGCCAGCAGTCATAATTTAGAAGAAACACAAAGGAAAGTTTGTCATGGCCATTAGTGCAGGTGTTGGAGGTATGCAGTATGCATATAGGGGAACTGCATTATGATGGAAATAAAAATTAGTGTATTATTTCTGGACCGTGGTATTTGTTTTTATCTGCTTGCTTAAGAAATCTTTGCTTTATATAACTGTCCTCTAGCTTTGTCTCTTTTGCTAATAATTTTATCAACTCTTCTTCAATCTCATGTGTCTTTCTGAAGGCTGGTGATTGTTCAAAATGCAAAGAATTATTTCCAGGTGTTATCACATGCCCAATACGTAAAGGCAGTCTTTCTTCCCTCTGTTCAGTTTCTTTATGTCTGAAATGAAGAATAAATCCTTTTGAAAAGGAAGGATCCATCAAACAGATGGATCAGAAACCTTTTTTTCAAGTATAACCAAGAGATTGTTGATTGCTTCAGGGGTTGGAATTGTAGTAGAGCCCAAGCTTCTGAATTTCAGAGTGCTGTCTTTCATTACTGCTTTTCAGGTGAGGGAAAGACAGACAAGCATTCCACAGTGTGTTTTTTCTCTGACCCTCTCCTTTCATCCTGTTCTAGGTGCTGCGTTTCCTGCGTCTCTTTGGCCCTGGAAAGAATGTTCCGTCTGTTTGGCGTAGTGCCCGAAGGAAACGCAAGAAGAAACATCGGGAGTTGGCCCAAGAAGTGCAGATACAGGAGGGTGAAGTTGTAGTTGAGAGTGGAATGGAAGGAAAATCCCCTTGGGAATATGAGTTTGCTGCTCCTCCCCCTCCTGAGCAGTGCCTTTCAGATGATGAGGTGGGATATCTGAGACTTAATGAGGGTCGCGAGCTAGCAGTGTGGGTAGTAGTGGATTGGACAGCGACTTTTAGAGTAAAGAGCTTTTCCTCCAAACTAAAACTGGAGGGCAGGGTTGGCTTGTGTTCCAGCTGTGCAGAAACTCTTCTCCAGATCACTAGTCAGTGACTTGAGGTGATTGCTTCTTACTGAGAAGGCTGCATCCGTGGTACAGGATCAATAGGAGAGCTTATCCTCTTTGTATCGAGAAGAAATCTCTGTGTTCTTGGAAGTCTAATTGCAGAACATTCTTAAGGCAGCTAGTAAGTATGGAAAGGCACTTCTTAGAAATATGTTCTCCTTCGAGAATAAGCTGGGAAACTTGGAAGAAAGAAACCTCTTACTGACACTTAGATAGACCAGCAGTGTAACAATTGCCTCCTTTGCTGTGCTTCAGATTACCATGATGGCACCTGTGGAATCAAAATTTTCCCAGTCAACTGGTGATACAGACAAGGTGACAGATACAAAGCCTAAAGTGGCAGAGTGGCGCTATGGCCCAGCTCAGCTCTGGTATGATATGCTGGGGATCCCTGAAGACGGCAATGGGTTTGACTATGGTTTCAAGCTGAAGGAGAAGACGAAGGAGCAGGAGGTTAAAGGACACACAGAGGAGGGGGTGAGAGGGGGGCTGTGGGGGAAGGTGTGGAGATGTGTGTGGCACTGGGGATTGCTGCATGATGAAAGCTTGGTGGTGGGCTGGTGGATGGTTATGCACCATGCAGAATGAGACTTTTAATTTTCCTCCTCTGATTTCAAAGTATGAAGTCAGTGCAGGTCTTCAAGCAACTATTCTTTCCTTCCAGGAGGCAGGGTCGACGGATGAGAAGGATGATCTGCTAGCTGATGAGCACTTCCTTATGGTGACACAGCTCCAGTGGGAGGATGATGTTATCTGGAATGGAGAAGATGTCAAGCACAAAGGAACTAAGACACAGCGGGCAAGTCTGGCAGGCTGGCTGCCATCCAGCATGACTAGAAATGCCACTGCATACAATGCCCAACAAGGTAATCAATGGCCTGATATGAATTGTACTTGCTGTAGTTCAGCTGACTCATTGCATGCTTTTGTCTCAAATACAGTACATAATTCTTCCTCTCAGGGAGTGTTTTTTGGCTCTGCTCAGAATTCTCAGACTCTTTCTTTCTTTCCAAAGCCAGAGTAGGTCCCTTCTGTTAAAGAAAATACCAGCTCTGACTTTGTTCTCTCCATGTGGAATACCAGATGCTAGATCCATCTACATCAGTATCAAGCAATGCTACATTTAGGATGTCTGCTTTTTGTAGGCCAATGGAATTTTCTTTGTGTTTGGGTTTTTTTATTTAATTATAAGAATTGTGTAAGTCTTCTGAAGTTTCCCCTGAACTAATAATGGTTTTCTGTTTTGTCTGGAGAGGAAGTAACAATTCTTATGAGCCTCAGACTTGTCTCTTAGACACAGCTGCATTTTAAATTGCTTGTGTAGAATGAATGTCAACTGTTTGTTACATCTTATCCTGCTTCTATGAAGAAGGACTAATGTGAATGTCAGATCTTTATTGGGTACTAGTGTCAACCCTTTACTGTTCAGCTATGAGTACAAGACACTGAGGAGTTGGGTAGGTGAATCGGAGATAGCATTTTACAGCAATTTTCATTTCAGCACAGTTATACCAACTGTGTGGTCTATGGCACTGTGCTCCAGGCCTCTCACTTTTATAGGGACCATATAGAAATGTGCCTTCTGCATTGTCATGCAGCATATGCAGAGCAAGCCAAACAGAAGCTACAGCCTCCAGCATTAAGCTGTGGGTGAACATGTTTTTGTCTTACCCATAGTTATGACACATGACACACTTTTTGATGTAAGCAGTAAGCCCATCCTGGTTCAGGCTGGAATTCACTCTCCATGCAATCCCAGCTTCTGATGTAAGGCAGGGCAGTGCTCCCTAACTCTGGCACTCAAGTTAACCTTCCTTTCATTTTCCTTTTCTCTAGGTTTGAACCGCAGTGGCTCTTTGCTCAATCCACCAATTCCACTAGCCCAGAAACCAAATGTATCAGGAGTCCTAGGTATAGCAAAGGGCAAAGAAAAGCAGGCCCATGAGCAGCAAGGTAATGAGGATGTCAATTTTTGGCCTATGAATAGACGACACATTTCCCTATAGATTTGTGGTCTTGGTAATAGCAGGGTCCTTTTTTTTGGCAGCAGGGTGTAAATAAAAGGGATACTTGTTTGCTCTAAAACCTGTTAGAGGCCCTGTTTCATCTTGAAGATTCTCTGTGTTTCAGTGAAGCAAAATCTCTTAAGTGTTGGTAAAGCTAAGACTTCAGGCTCTGCTTCCTTTTTGCTTCCAAGATGAGTTTTCTTTTGCCTTTTAGAGGTCCTGCCTCAGAAAGCCCTGAAGGATGGGGAAGGTTGAAGGAATAAGATGTGGGGATGAGCTCTGACATGGTTTTCTGCCAAGGTAGTATATAAAATTCCTCAGGATTCTACCTTATGACTGTTGCAGTTTCCCTGGATGAAGACAAGCCCTGGTACTCTATTTTCCCAATTGATAATGAAGAGTTAGTATATGGCCGCTGGGAAGACAATATCATCTGGGATGATCAGGCAATGGAAACCTTCTTGGATCCCCCTGTCTTAACACTTGATCCAAATGATGAAAACATAATTCTAGGTACGTTTATGGCATCCAGAAATTTGACTCAAATGGGAAAAGACAGGTGGAAATGGAAGCAAGGATTTACAGTCACACTGTAATGGAAATAAGTGGACTGGGGCAATACTTCTGGAATTTCTGTGTTCTGGCTTTTGCAGATTATTTGCAACTAATCAAAGGCCTAAGTAGAAGAAGGCAATGCTAATAACTCTAGTGGTGTGGGATACACTTTTAGCTTCCAAGTTAAAAGCAGTGACCAGAGAGTAAAAATTAATGCACTGAAACTTAAATTTAACATAATTAATCTGACTCTTGGTGTGTGCTGTTTTAGTTTTACATGCATGCATGTTGGTTTTAAGAGGGAAGGTAGAGAAGTAAACCACAAAGTAGTCCATGCCATTCTCAGCATGGCTTGTATTCAGAGCCTGAAGCAGCAGGTTCCTTAAGCCTCTTTCAGGCTACAGTGATGGCACATGGGAGCAATGACCTTGTGTAATACCTGTCAGAAGTTTTGTTGCTGCTACAAACTTCCTTAGTATTCCTGGAGTTTGATTTGATTGTGCTCCCTGCTTATATTGCTACAAGCTGGAGAAATTTTTGTCTTGTTTGGACCACTAAAATTGCCACTTTTTCTTACATCTGTGTGTTGGTAATCTTCAGCTGTATGTAATTTAAGGATAGGCATATCTTGCTACACTTTTATATGGCCTGGGTTCCATTTCTTCCTCAGGAAAGTGGGTCAGGGTGCTGGTCAACAGCTCTCTGAACATGAGCCAGCAGTGTGCCCAGGTGGCCAAGAAGGCCAATGGCATCCTGGCTTGCATCAGCAATGGTGTGACCAGCAGGGGCAGGGAGGTGACTGTCCCCTTGCACTGAGCTCTGATGAGGCCACACCTCGAATACTGTGTTCAGTTTTGGGCCCCTCACTCCCAGAAGGACACTGAGCTGCTGGAGCATGTCCAGAGAAGGGCAGTGGAGCTGGTGAAGGGTCTGGAGCACAGTGTGATGGGAAGCAGCTGAGGGAACTGGGGGGGTTCAGTCTGGAGAAGAGGAGGCTGAGGGGAGACCTCATTGCTCTCTGCAGCTCCCTGAAAGGAGGGGGTTGTGAGGGGGGGTTGGTCTCTTCTTCTCCCAGGTAACAGTGATAGGACAAGGGGTAATGGCCTCAAGTTGTGCCAGGGGAGGTTTACATTGGATATTGGGAAAAAATTTTTCACTGAAAGGGCTGTCAGGCACTGGCACAGGCTGCTCAGGGCAGTGGGGCAGTCCCCGTCCCTGGAGGGATTTCAGAGCCGTGTAGATGAGGTGCTGAGGGACATGGGGTAGTGGTGACTTGGCAGTGCTGGGTTAATGGTTGGACTGGGTGATCTTAGAGGTCTCTTCCAACCAAGGCTGTTCTGTGATTCTGTAATTTCTGTATGTATTCCTTGGAATGTTTTGGTATTAGCCAGCGATCTTGAAAATCACTCTTAATTTGAGTTTGGTTAAAGTAAAGACAAATAGACTTGCAGTGTTTTCTTTCCAAGTCTGAAATATGCCACAAAATTGCAGATGTTTGTATAAACAGTGACAAAGGTGAAACCGTTCTTATTTTATATAGTGACAGGAGATCTGTGCATGAAGTTGATATAGTTTTTACCAAGCCCATCTCACTGGGCCCTGCTTCTCGTGTGGAAGCATGGATTCTCCAGGTAAGATTTTCAAATTGCTAACTTTAAAAATTCATACTGCTTTCCTGGAATTTTTCAGGAATCCCTTTTGGATTTGGGTCCATATTCTCTTTGGATTCTGACTCACTTTCATCTTCATAGAATCACAAAACAGTTTGGGTTGGAAGGGACCTTATAGATCACCTCATTCCAACCCCCCTGCCATGGCAGGGACACCTCCCACCAGACCAGGTTGCTCCAGCCTGGCCTGGAACACTGCCAGGGAGGGGGCAGCCACAGCTTCCCTGGGCAACCTGGGCCAGTGTCTCACCATCCTCACAGCCAGGTATATATGTAGGGAAGAAAAAGATGATTAATACATGTAGGTGGTAAACACTCCCGTTGCCTTGACTCTCAACTCTTTAGAATAGTTTTGGTGGAACAGATGCTATTTCTTGTACTTTCATCGATAAGATTATTAGTAAATTTTGTGTTGAGCAGTGGATACCCCAAGCCATCCTCACAATCACCCTCCTCCCACTCAGATCTACTCACTGGAGAAGAAGGTAAGGTAGAGATTTAAGCATGGAGTTTTTCTGTGTTTATTGAGCTTGTTTCATATTAACCTGTGTGGAGGAAGAGGGGGAGTAGTGTAAGAGAGGACTGTCACCCCAGAGACTGAACAAAATGGCTAAAAAGTCTGGACCAAGCTGCACTCAGTAGGAGGTTGCAGTGGTGAAAAGGGAACCCTAGGACAAGTGCTCTACAGTGCAACTCCTTGTGTTTTTAGAAATTCCTGATGAAAAGGAAGAAATGACTTTGAACTCTCCATCTAAGGAGAACAAGAAAGAATCTTCTCTGAAGAAGAGTCGAATCTTGTTGGGAAAAACAGGTGTCATCAAGGAAGAACCACAGCAGGTCAGCATAAGCTCTAGCACCTTGCAGGTTGGGAATAACGTGGAAGTTGTGTGTGGGGTTTTTTTTGACACCTCTCTCTTTGTGTTTAAAATCAAATTAGAACATGTCTCAGCCAGAGGTGAAGGATCCCTGGAACCTCTCCAATGATGAGTTTTACTACCCCAAACAGCAGGGACTTCGAGGAACCTTTGGAGGCAACATCATTCAGGTAGTCACAGCAGTGCTGGCTACAGTGTGAGAGGTGTCTTGGAAGGAGGTTTCTAGATGAGAGTATGATTTAGGATTTGTAGAAAAACAGAATTTAGATGATAGCAGGTCAGTTAAGTGTTCATGAGTGAGATTTTAAATGTTGTTTAATTAAAATTAGGATATTGAAACTAATTTTTCTTGATTGCCCTATCAAATGGAGGTTTAGGTTTTGCTGTTATCATACTTGCCATGCTTTTTTTGGTGTCTTTCTGTGGTACTCTTTCTGAAGCAGTAGTGGGAGGGGGGAAAGAGGTGCAGATAGTCAAGAGGTGAGACTGTACTTCTACTAGTGTGTGTTTTAATCTGGATATTATAAAAATAATTTAGATAATGATGAATTTGAGCTACTGCTCACTAGCCATTGATGAAGAGGTGATGGGGTTTTTTTTCCTTCTGCATTGTAGTATTCAGTGACCTCTTCTAAAACCTCATCTGATTCTAGCCTCTTCTGTAATGGGAAAAAAGTATGTAATTCCAAGTGTGCTTCTCTCCCACTGATAGGTATAATGGCTTTGCATGCTCCTAGTTAATAAAAAAATCCTCTTGTTGGGTACCATTTGAAATAGTAAAATTAAAGTTGTTTCTGTACAGAAATAAAAGATCTATACATGGACCTAAGCACTTTCTGTCAAAAGGCAACATGCATGCTAACAAGTGAGTTTCAGTGCACTAGTATGAGTGCTGGCAGACCTGAAAATATCACTAGGTTCTGTTTTACAAGGGTTAGCAGGATAGGAGGATGATCTGAGCTTTGAGATGATACGTGTCATTCTTAACACGCATTTTCTTGCTGCCTTAAGCACTCTATCCCAGCAGTGGAACTTCGCCAGCCGTTCTTTCCCACTCACATGGGTCCTATGAAGCTCCGACAATTTCATCGGCCTCCTCTGAAGAAATACTCTTTTGGTGCCCTGTCCCAGCCAGGCCCCCATGCTGTGCAACCTCTCCTGAAGCACATCAAAAAAAAAGCCAAGGTACTGTTATTTTTCTCTGTGTCTCTTGTGGCTCCATCTGCACAGCAGATCTGTTTCATGTGCTGTTTTCCTAACACTGTCTTTCATTGGCACAGATGAGAGAGCAGGAGCGTCAGGCTTCTGGCGGGGGCGAAATGTTTTTCATGCGCACACCGCAGGACCTGACTGGCAAGGATGGAGATCTCATCCTTGCTGAATACAGTGAGGAAAATGCTCCTTTAATGATGCAGGTTGGCATGGCAACAAAGATTAAAAATTACTACAAAAGGGTGAGTATGCAGGTTTTGCTATTGGACAGGGATTTTTCTTCTGCCTCTCACTGAGTGCTAACTGCACCTTCATTGCACATTGCAGAAACCTGGCAAAGATCCAGGAGCTCCAGACTGTAAATATGGAGAGACTGTTTATTGTCACACTTCTCCGTTCCTGGGTTCTCTGCATCCAGGCCAGTTACTGCAGGTGAGAAAAACAAGCACAAGAAGACAGAAAAGTTGAACATGGAGTAATAGGCACACTGTTTCATGCCTTGTTTATTGAATCACAAGTAATGCTCAACTTCCAAAAAAATAGATTCAGTTTCATTTCTGGTTTAAGTCTCTTTGTTTATTGATAGTGATTCAGTTCTTGGCTTTGTTTTTTAAATATCTCTCTGTTGTATGGTTTGTTTGGTTGGTTTTTTAAATTGTTGTAGGAATGATAGGAGGTGAATCTTCACTGGTTTGCTTTGCAATGGCATTAGAAATACTGTTAGGACTGAGTGGAAGACCAAAGCTGCTTGAATGTTGGGGAGCTCAGTAAATAGGTGTTGGAGGGGATAGGAAACAGGGATTTATCATGGTCCAGGATGTGTGAGCAAAACTTGTTGTGTAGTTGCCAAGAACTGTACTGGTGGCTGTCTGCTGAATGCCAACTACTAGTCAGATGCGTAGATTTCTGCTTTTATGAGCCCTTTTCTGTTGTTAAAACACATACAGTTGAGATGGGGAGAGGAATTAAGAAAGTTGTAAGGACCACTTGGTTACAAAATCCATGATAAATGTAAAAAGATATTGATTTCAGTTAATGCTAGCTGCTCTTGCTGCAGCAATAATTCTGTCCATGCAGTACCACAGGAAAAAAGTAGGGTGATGGCTGATAGTAGAGATTTATCACAGAACTAACTATTGAAGCCTAAGAGGACTTCATGATGGATAAAACTGGGACTTCTGGAAAGCTTGAAGTGAGGACAGGGCCATCTCAGGGAAAGCTTTGCAGTGTGGATGAGGGCAGTGTGGGAGAGTAGCAGTGGGTAAGGCATGTGGAAGCCCTGTGAGTGGAGAAAACCCTTTTTAGAAGAGGATGGTCATTCCAGTTCCTCTCAGTCTAGTGCCTCCTTGGTGCCAGTTTAAACTTTCTTACCTTTAAATGCTGAACTCTGCTGCTCTGCTTTTCTGGTTAGGTTCTTACAATCTCTTTTGCCTGAGCAAAGTCTTCAGTCCTTGCTCCTGTTGCCTCCTCCCATTTCCAGACTGGTGTGTCCTGGGCTGGTTGCTGTGGTTATAGTATTCTTCTGCATATGTGTTCTTTCTGTGCCTTTTTTAAGTGCCTCCTTGAAGGTCAGTCCAAAGAGCCCCTCAAACACTTTCTACATTTGTTCTAGGGGTTTTTTTATGCTTTTGTGCTTAATTCTTGGTTATTCTCTGCATAAGCACGTAATGTTCTGACTGCACTTCGACATATATTGCGATATAAATGATGGTGTACCATTGGCATGACTGTTTTTTGGGGTTTTTTTTACGATCTTTTTTGTAGGTTGAGTTACAGAAAAATTGATTGAAACCTGACTTTCAAACTTTGATTTGTTTCTCTTATTAGGCATTTGAAAACAACCTTTTCCGAGCCCCTATCTATTTACATAAGATGCCTGAAACGGATTTCCTGATTATCCGGACACGACAAGGCTATTATGTTCGAGAGTTGGTGGATATTTTTGTAGTTGGTCAGGAATGCCCACTTTATGAAGTACCTGGTCCCAACTCCAAACGAGCTAACACCCATATCAGAGATTTTCTGCAGGTATGTGATAAGAGACAGTTTGGGGATCTGAGGGATCTTTGGAGAAAGCCCATGGCATAGGCATTAGCCTGTGGACAGCATATGAGAAGCTTGTTGCCCTGCTATGGCTCCCTTCTGTTCTGTTTTGGTTCTTATTGTGAAGTGAGAGCACTACAGGAGTTGGATGTTAACCATACAGACCATGTTGGTTGTCACTTAACCAACAATTTATAGCATGCTGCTTCTGTTTACTTGCATCCTATCTGATAAGTATATATAGGGTTTATATATAGGGTATATATATAGTCTATGTAAGTATATAGAGGGTTTTTATTAGCCAAAATAGAAGATAGGATTGGATAAAAGCATAGAAAACTAAATAAATTAGAATGAAATTTGAAGTAGTTACACTGTGTAAAATGACAGGTACATGGGTTTTACTAGGAGGCAATTGAGGGATCTTGCCACAGTCCTATTACACAGCACAGAATTAGAATTGCTTCAAAGGTCTTTATTGATTTCCTAAATCTCAAGGCAGTTAAGGTTTGAGACTGTCAGTGACTATTCAATTAAATATCCCCAAATTTAGATTTTCTGGAGAAAATTTCTAGTAATTTACTGTCAATTTAATTAAAAATTATAACTTAAGAGATATTTGCACAGCAGGAAAACACCTGCTGTTCCCACAGTTCAAGTTTCTGTAACAAAGCATGAACATTTATAATGTGATAATACAAAATTTCAAGACAAATATTTTATCCATGTCACATTCTCAAAAACAGCTGAACTTGAAGCAGACGTGTGACTTGGAAAACTTTACTAAGTAGATTTATAAGGACCAATGGTTTTCAAGTAGGAAGTCTGAAACAGTCACTGGAAGCGGCGTTGTCTGTGCTGTCTGAGCAGGTTTGTTGTGTCACAAATGAGTCCTGTTTTGTAGGTTTTTATTTATCGCCTCTTCTGGAAGAGCAGAGACCGTCCTCGGAGGATTCGCATGGAGGATATCAAGAAGGCCTTTCCCTCGCACTCGGAGAGCAGCATCCGAAAGCGGCTGAAGCTCTGCGCTGATTTCAAGCGCACAGGTACTGGAAGATTGTATGTGGAGGTCAACCATTATTTGCTGCTTTTGGAGGAGCAAACAGAGCAGGAGGAGGCAACATCTCCTCCTGAGAAACCTAGTTTTGAAAACATCTGTTTGAAGAACTGAAATGTCATCTGGTAGGGGTTTTTTTGTTCCAATTTTTATAAATGTGCACTTTCTTTTGGCACAAGTGTGCTTGATGGTGAGAAATTACTACAATTTGCACTTTTTTTTTTAAATAATCCTTTGGACAATGATTTCCTCATAAAATAACAATGCACGACACCAACACATACGTATTCTTTACCCTCTGTGTATGGCTGTGTTGTGTTTTGTAAGCAAATGCATTCCAGTAGAAGTTTATCCAGTCTTCATGAGTCTAGTAGTGCTCTGAGAGCCTGAGTTCTGATTTTTGTATGTGCAGAATGATAAACAGGTGGTAATACAAAGCATTTTAGGCTAGCCACAGGGAAGAGTAGTTTGAGGTAAGGAAGTGAAAGGTGGATTAAATGCTTTTGGAATGTCGTTTATACACTGAATGTGTATGGTTAGGGGGCATTGATTTAGGCCAATGCAGAATGAAAAAAACTATCACTTGTAGTGGTGTAAGTGGCCATGGATTTGTCATACTCGCTCCTTTTGCCAGCATTGCAGCAGGGTACCAAATCTTGAAATACAGTTAGGGTTATGGTGACATCCAGCATTTGAGGGGAAACTACTCAGCATTTGATCTGTGCGTTTTTCAGGGATGGACTCAAACTGGTGGGTTTTAAAGCCCGATTTCAGATTGCCAACAGAGGAAGAGATCAGAGCGATGGTATCCCCAGAACAGTGCTGTGCTTATTACAGCATGATTGCGGCTGAGCAGCGACTGAAGGTAAACACTCCTCGTAGGCTATAAGGCAAGTTACTGACAAGTGGTTCTGGGAAGGGTGAGGCTAAGTCACACCTTCTGCCTAAAGCTAATTTTGCTTTAAAGTAGGCAGACTAGGCCCCTGATGACTGCACAACTTGCTAAGTTTTCTCCTACTTTAAAAGGGGGTTAAGTTCTTAAAGAGAGAGACGTTGTATTCTTAACACCTATTATTTAGCTATTAAGTTAGCTATGCTCAAAGGTAGTGAAGGGAACATATGAGAAAGGGCTTGTGCTCCTACCTGGAGCTCTACAGCAGAAAGTAACCAGTATGTGGCTGTGAGAGAGACTGGTTATGTTTTTTGAAGTCAAGTGTAGTGTTTAGTTCTGGAGTTTGTCAAATACTGGGCAGTTTGACATCTATGATACTGTGGGTCACAGTGAATCTTGCAAACAACTGTCTGGAAGTGTGCTTGTTCAGCATGACAAGTCTCCTCAGGAGATACATAATATGCTTCCAGTTCTCTGTCCACTAACCTTTTAAAGACTTTAGGTTCTCATTTTTTCTTAATATTTCTCTGCAGGATGCAGGTTACGGGGAGAAATCCTTCTTTGCACCAGAAGAGGAGAATGAAGAGGACTTCCAAATGAAGATTGATGATGAGGTACTGTCAGAGTGATGCATGAGCATGCATGCTAAGATACCAATCTGCATGGCAGGAGAGAAATGAGGTCTTTAAATATAAAAGACATATTTAAAGTAGGATTTAGTAGATCAAATGTTCTTGTGACTTTCCTGGGAAGTCTGCTGCTCTGGGAAGTCTGTGTTTAGGAGTCATTCTTGCCAAGTCCTTTCAGGACTAGGCTTGTTGTCTTAAATGCCTTTTGTGAGTTATCTAGAACTTTGGTTCTTCGTAAAGGTTTTATTGGAGCAGCTGAAGGATTGAGAAGTGGAATTCACCCTCACTTATGTCAATTGAAAAGTTCTCAGTATAGTTGGAAGAATCCAAAAGAAAAAGCTTGGAATTCTCCTCCATGGTAGCAGGATTGTGAGGGCACATTTCTCTTCTTGCTGGCAGGTGCGCACGGCTCCATGGAACACCACACGAGCCTTCATTGCTGCTATGAAGGGGAAGTGCCTCCTAGAAGTGACTGGTGTAGCAGATCCTACTGGCTGTGGTGAAGGATTTTCTTATGTGAAGATTCCAAACAAACCAACTCAGCAGAAGGTATAGTGCCCAAGGTTAGGTTGGACAAGGAGCAATAACTGGGAAGTCATGTGGGAGAAATGGAGTAAATATGAGGTGTCAGGAAGGAAAAATATCAGGTGAGCCTATGTGGTGACATTAATAGGCTGCATCTTCCTCTGAACAGGATGATAAAGAGCCTCAGCCAGTGAAAAAGACAGTGACTGGGACAGATGCTGACCTGCGCCGACTGTCTCTCAAAAATGCCAAACAGCTTCTGCGTAAATTTGGAGTGCCTGAAGAGGAGGTGAGCATGAACCTGGAGCAGGTTACAGCGTTCTCTTTGTTAATGGATTTAGCAGCTGATGGTAGAAGGGATGTATACTTTTCTGCTCTGACCTTGTGTGGAAAGGAGTTGAAATCCACAGACAGCTACTTCAGTTGTATGTCTCTAAAGCCATTTCTAGTCTGTCTTCCTCTTTCCAGATAAAGAAGCTGTCCCGGTGGGAAGTGATTGATGTGGTACGTACAATGTCTACAGAGCAGGCTCGCTCAGGGGAAGGCCCTATGAGCAAATTTGCACGTGGGTCTCGGTTTTCTGTAGCAGAACATCAGGAGAGATACAAAGAAGAGTGTCAGCGCATCTTTGATTTACAAAATAAGTAAGTTCTTATCTGATGTTTACAGCCTTGAACCCCTCCCTGGCCCCACCTTAAAAGTCCAGGACTATGTATGCCTAGGGTTCACTGGTATGTAGTGATGTAGATGTTGATTCAGCTGGTTGGACCCACAAAATACAGCGCTGAGAAAGAGGGCTTTGGCTGTTAATAGAAACTTATGAGTTAGCCTTAGTGTCCTGTGGTCATAGAGCTTTTGGAAGGGTAGAATGAGTTGCATACTCTACCACATATAATGGCATGTGAGGTTCCACTGTTCTGCAGATCAGTAGTTCACCACCCTATTTCTTTTCTTTTTTCTTTCTTTTTTCTGCTTTGTGGCTTTTTTTTCTTTTTGTTAACAGCAGTTTGTCATCTCTCTCTTGGGTAGCAGCTACCAGTTCTATGTCCTATTCTTTAGAACTGCCAGAAGAATTCATGCATTCTTCCTTGTTCTGGCCCAGACCTGAGAGTGGGGAGGGAATATGGTACTATTGATGATCACGTTGTTGGAGAAAATTGGCTTGGAACAATTGATCTTTTGAACATGGAGATTACAGGAGGACTGAGAAGGGAATATATTATGCCTATTCTTGTAGTAGTGATTTGTAACATTGATTTTTCAAACCTTTGTGTCACTTTTGCCTTTGTATTTCTGTGAAGGTACCAGGCTGATTTTTTAATTTTTTAATTTTATTTTCTGGGGGGAGGGGACACTAACTGACTTTCAAGGTGCCTTCTGTTTCAGGGTTCTGGAATCCACTGAGATCCTGTCAACAGACACAGATAGCAGCTCAGCTGAAGACAGTGACTTTGAAGAGATGGGAAAGAATATTGAGAATATGTTACAGAACAAGAAAACTAGTTCTCAGCTCTCTCGGGAAAGAGAAGAGCAGGAACGAAAGGAGTTGCAGAGGATGCTTCTGGGAGAAGACAGTGGCAATGACAAAGAGAGGGGCAAAAAGGACAGGAGAGACAAAAAGGGGCTGTGTAAGTAACTGCAGCCACCAGCATGTGCCTGGGAAGGGATACAGAACTCTGTGTCAGGCTGCAAAGTGTGCTGCTCTGGCCTCTCAGAGAACATGGATTCCTTACAGGGAGAATGTATAGACGTTCTTATCTGGGGCTTCTTCCTTCTCCTGAGCAGTTACTGGCTGAAAAATCCATTTAAAGTGTTTTCTTTGCCCTATAGCTGTGCTAATTTTGAACTATAAACTTACTCTGGTGTTTCTTTAGATATTCACTGCTGCTTGCTGCTAAGTTTCTTTTTTTTTTTGTTGAGGGGTGGTTGTTTTTGAGTAGTTTTCTCAAGATGTATGAACTATTTGTGAACGCAGCCAACTTATGGTACTCTCATTTGATCTCGTGTGTAAACACAGCTATGCATGTGGAACAGATATGCACAATATGTAGGCTGATAGCAGTGTGTTTGGGAGGTAACTGGGCAGCTGCCAGATTTGGATCTCCTGGAGACATGTTTATTTTAAGTGCAGTCAACAGAGGACTTGATATGTCCCTGTGAATGATCTTGTCTGACAGTGCTGATGACCGCTGTTACTCGTTGCATGTGTATGAGCAAAGAGGAGTTCTCCTGCATCTGGGTCAACATTATTGTTGCTGTTGGAAACCTAGATTGAGAATAAATCACTAAGTAGATAATTACTGGAATAATTTAGTAAAGGATATGTGGAAGATTTGCTGATGATTGTTGCCTTATGAAAAGATATCCAGTGTTATTTTGAACAACATCTTTCAACAGAAATTATGGATGGTGCTGGAAAGATGCTGTGGTCACACGAGACAAAGCAGCTCACTGGTTATAACACTAGTTGGAGAGCTGGATAATTGTTGACCTTCAGTTACTGCCAGGTCTCCACACCTGTGATCAAAACCACTGTGACTATAAGCAATCCATGGGGCCATGCTGCAGCTGCCTTACAGGTTGCACTTAGGCACCTCTGGGTCCTCGTTGACTGTAGCTGTTCCTTCTGTCTTTATAATCTAAGTGGATAATCCAGTATCTTACCTTTGTTTCAGATTGATAAGAGAATGTGGACAAGCAAGGGAAAGACTTTATTGCTTAGGCTTTCCTCGATTTCTGTCTTGGAAGTCTTTAAGCCAAAACTATTTGCTGTATTTAAACAATGCTGTTTCTACAGTATGTAAGTAAAACACCTCTCTTGTAGCATCAGCTTCAGGAGCCTCAGCAAACTCTCACAAAGATGATGACACCGCCTCTGTAACCAGCCTTAATTCCTCTGCCACTGGTCGCCGCCTCAAGATCTATCGCACGTTTAGAGACGAGGATGGGAAGGAGTACGTGAGGTGCGAGACAGTTCGGAAGCCTGCTGTTATTGATGCCTACTGCCGCATCCGGACTACCAAGGATGAAGAGTTCATGTAAGACCTATACAATTCTTTTCTTTTTTCTTTTTTTAACTTTGCCTGTAGACTATTTCATTCTGTTGGCAGCATGGAGAAATGTAGAATTGAGCGTAGAAGCCTGGCACTGTAATTATGTACAGAGAGTGAGATTTAATGGCTGTGCATATGGAGGGTAGTATGAATTTTGTGCAATGATTGACCTGGCAGAAGAATACCTGGTAAATCATCAGCTCAGATGAAAAACTTGTGTGTTTTGTTTTGTTTTATTTTCCCAGACGAAAGTTTGCTTTATTTGATGAACAGCACCGTGAGGAAATGCGGAAGGAGCGGCGCAGGATCCAGGAACAATTACGGCGGTTAAAAAGGAACCAAGAAAAAGAGAAACTCAAGGGCCCTCCAGAAAAGAAACCCAAGAAAATGAAAGAGCGTCCAGACTTGAAGGTAAGCACATCCATGCTAACAGGTGTTGGGTATTGGAGATGTTTTCTGTTCTAGTGTTTTAAAGATCTGGCTAGGGGATTTTAACGATACTTTGCCTCTAAGCTAGGAGCCTGTGGATGAATTCTGATCTGTCATCTTGTGGTTTTGCAGCTAAAATGTGGAGCATGCGGTGCTATCGGCCATATGAGGACTAATAAGTTCTGCCCACTTTACTACCAAACAAATGCCCCACCTTCTAATCCTGTTGCAATGACAGAAGAGCAAGAGGAAGAGCTGGAAAAAACAGTCATTCACAATGATAATGAAGAACTCATCAAAGTAGAAGGAACAAAAATTGTCCTGGGAAAACAACTGATTGAGAGGTAAGGGAAGAAGCAGAGATACTGATGGGTAGTAAGAAAAAAATGTACAGGGCTTTACATAAAATATTACTACAGAGTTTCAATTGTGTGTTTGGTATTATGGCAGATGGGACCAGAGCCAATACCAGGGGACAAATGGTCCTGATTTACAAGAGTGCTGGAGAAAGTATTACCCTTTTTTGTTTTTACCTAGTGCGGATGAGGTTCGCAGAAAATCACTGGTCCTGAAGTTTCCTAAGCAGCAGCTTCCTCCAAAGAAGAAGCGGCGAGTGGGAACGACTGTCCACTGTGATTATCTGAATGTGAGTGAAGGTGTTGCTGAGCTGATGACAAATCTCTTATTTCTGTTTGTACTAACTGGCTGGTTTTCTCACTACACCTGTGGGTTGTCTGCATGCAACACAGATACTTGCCCAGTAAATTAATAAACTGAATTGCCTAGGATTTCTGTGGGTAAATATTTTGCATCTTGGAACTGCCATAATTTTTCTGTCTCTGATTTCCTTAGCGACCTCATAAATCTATCCATCGACGGCGAACAGATCCCATGGTGACACTGTCATCCATACTGGAGGGCATCATCAATGACATAAGGGATCTTCCTAATGTAAGTTTAAGCTATGAGACCAAAAACCTGTGTCTTAAGCAATACAGTTGAAGTAGGTTATGTGTTCTAGACACCAAAATTAGGCTAACCTTTTCTCAGGTGAGTGGTGTGCCACCCCTTTCTCCCCTGCCCTGCACAAAATTGGTGTGCGTTACTTCCTAAGTTCTCTCAGCTCAGAATGTTTTTGAGATTAAAATATCCATATCAGCAAATAATGTTGAATAGTTCTGTCTGGATACATATGCAAAGCCAGGGATGTGAGTTCTTCCCTCCCCCAACAAAACCAGAAAAGGGTCCATAACACTTGTAGCAACGTGGAATACTTTTATACATGTGGCACTGGAGAAACTTGTGTACTTGGCTGTTTCTGACCAGACTTTACCAGAAACTTGCAAAATCAAAAGATTAAATGGAAGATTTGAGTTGAAATGAGAATTTAAAGTTCAGTTTCTTGAGTTCTGTGCTGCATAACCAAAAATATAATCTGAGAATTCTTTTATGAGATTTTTCTTTTTATAATGATATTAAAGATGATTTTATTTTGTACAAGAAAGTGATAGCCACCATGGGGCTGAGCTTATTATGTTTTCCCTGGTGCAGTTAAAGAACTGACTGTGGAAAGATTCATACATTAGTGCCTATTCAACTGAGATTGCCTGTGCTAGTACTGTGTTAATAAGCATTCCCTTTTTTTTTTTTTTTTTTTAATTTCATCCTCAGACATACCCCTTTCATACACCTGTAAATCCAAAAGTTGTCAAAGATTATTATAAGATTATTACTCGGCCCATGGATTTACAGACCCTGCGTGAAAACGTTCGGAAGCGGCAGTACCCATCCCGAGAAGAGTTCAGGGAACATCTGGAACTGATCGTTAAGAACAGTGCAACATACAATGGTAAGGTGTTACCAAGGCAGGAAAACTGTGTTTCTGTTGTACATGTATGAGGTGTGGATCTTTTACTTTTAGAAATAACAAAAGCAACAGAAAACCAGAATAAATTCACTGTCAGATGGCAACAATAAACATATGTTTTTCCAGATATACCTGAAAGACTATGTTAATGTTAATGGGGTAATTCATAAATAAGGAAGGAGTGGACCCTGGCATTTAAAAATAACTAAATGATGACTGTGATGTAGTAACTGAAGTTCAGTTCTGGACCTGTGAATGCACCAGTGCATGTATTAAGTCAGACTGCACTGGAGTGAAGTCCTGCATATCTCCTTTGCATAGGGTGAGGCTAAGAAAAACACTATTTTCAGTAGACTACATGATGAGTGTCGCTCCTTTTTGCCTATTTTCTCAATATTGTGCTTTAGTGAATGAATCTTTCAATGCAAATAGGAATAGTTTGCACCTTTTGAAGCCATTGCCTTGGAGCCTGCAGCTTTGAGTCGAGTTTAATCCTAATAAATGAGATTATTTTTCATACTTCTATTGCAAATACTTGTTCCCATGTCTGGGGAATTGTGAAATTCTTTAAAGCTCTGTTTTTCTCAATAGTGCTTAAATGTTCATCTTGCCTTCCTTAGCAGTTCTTCACTGACTGGATTTAGTGAAGGAAACAGAAATTTCATTACTTATACTCTGAAAGTGTAGGAAAGGTGGAGGGCGTAGAGGGCAGTCTTCCATAGGCACAGCTGATTTCCACTAGTGTTTGCAAACCTTAACAGAATGTATACCTGAAGTGTGAGTATTTGCTACAAGTAACCTTTTCTCATATAAAATCCATGCTAAACTTAACAATTGCATGTATTGAGAATATACTTGAGGATATACTCCCAACTGTGCTACAAATATAATCAGTGATGCTTTAGGAGTAAAGATTAATTCATATTGTGACATAATTGGCCTTTTTAATCAAACTGGAGTATCTCACTGTCCTTGCTGTGTGTTTGCAGGGCCAAAGCACTCACTGACACAGATATCTCAGTCCATGCTGGACCTGTGTGATGAAAAGCTAAAAGAGGCAAGTCATGTGAATGAGTCAGAGTGGAGAGGGGAGGGATGATCCAGGGGTGGTGGAGGAATTTGGGGATAGAGGATGTGAGTATGAAAAATACGACCACGGGGTGTATTTGAATGTTTACAGTTTTAAACAGTTCACATTGGAGTATTTATCAAAAAACAGATGCTCGTTTGTTACTCTAGTTACTTTATCTTGTATGTAGGTTTATATCTAGGCTACTATCACCCCTTATTTACAAGTGTCTTCATAAAAAGGTGAATGGGAGTTTCTTTGGGACAGAATATCCTAACAGTTATTAATCTAGAGTTAGCTCCTGATGTTCCTTATTTTTATTGTAGAAGGAAGATAAACTGGCTCGATTAGAAAAAGCAATTAATCCCCTCCTGGATGATGATGATCAAGTGGCCTTTTCCTTCATTTTGGATAACATTGTCACGCAAAAGATGATGGCAGTTCCAGATGTATGTAGGTTGAGTAGAATGTGTGTGTGTGTGTGATGTGCAAAATGTGCTGATTGTAGTCCTGTGGCTGTATATTCACATGGTGATTGTTAGTGCACTGCAAAAAAAAAAAGTGCTCTGTCAGGGAGCTGGCCTGTGATTTTTCTGACTGGTACAGACACACCTGTGCTCACCTACACCACTGAAGCACAGGTCCAGAAGTGAAGGCTGGGTTCCAGTTTTTTTCCTGCTGCTCTCACTTTTGGATAGTGCCTGTGTCAACCTCCCATTAGTACGAAGTCACTGATTGTCATTAAGTGTGGTCATTATAAAACATATTCTTCTCCTGTTGCTTATAGCAGTTGCTTTGGTGGATCTCAAAGCACTCTGCAGAGGTACAGTTCTCATGTGCAAACAAAACACAGGCTGCTTTCTAATTGATCAGGTTTACTCAGTGTTGTACTACTTAGTATTAAAAAAACCCAACTTTCAAGCTTACCAAATAAAACTGCACAGGTAAGGACTTCAGTGTCACTCATCTGCAGTGTATATCGTGTCTGAATGGAGTAAGGAACAGGAGTCTAGTGGTTAGACTGCCCATCCTGTTTAAAACTCTATTGGTTCTATTCTCCCTTGTCACCAAGTTCTCATATCTTATGTTTAGAAACAGATTTTAGAGTTTTCCTATGCCATCACACCTTAATGAACTGTTAAACTGGTATATATTGCCCCTGTTGTGAGATCAGACCTAGGTTTATTTTCTTTGTTTATTGTACAAGCAATGAGTGTTCTTGCTGGGCACTGCAGTGATGTTGTGGAGGAAACAGTGATGATATACAGGAAAGTCTTTTGTATGATTTTTATTTTGTAGTACCTGTTCCTACTGTCAAACAGTTATCAGCAGGCCTAGTTAAAAGTAACTGGTAGATGTTTTCTCTATGTCCCCCCTGAAGCTAAATGCTTGAATTCAAGGTGCCTTGTGATAAATACTTCCCATACATTTTCAGTGTTAATTTTCTGGAGACTTGCTTTATGACACTTGTAGGTCAAACTGTAAAAAATTCTATACAGAATATATGTTTTCTAAACTTGTCTGTTTTCTCTTCTTCAGTCTTGGCCATTTCATCATCCAGTTAACAAAAAGTTTGTTCCTGATTATTACAAGGTGATTGCTAATCCAATGGACCTGGAGACTATCCGCAAGGTGTGTAGCTTGAACTGAGCACCCACTTGGGAGATATTTCAACTTGTTTACTTACTGTGTGCCAATGTCTTCCAGAATATCTCCAAACACAAATACCAGAACAGGGAGACTTTTCTGGATGATGTTAACCTCATCCTTGCCAACAGCATTAAGTACAATGGTAGGTTATGAAAATAAGGCTTCAGCTGCCTTCTGTGCTTAAATGAATACATCTGGGTACCTGTTCTGTAATGCTGTCAGAGCCTGAAGCTGTGAATCCTGAGCTTGATAGTTGCTTTCCTTCCCTGCTGAGAAAACAGATGCTTAAACAGTGATGTTTTCACTGTCACATGGTGCTTTATTTACCATTTTGTGTAGAATGGGGCAGTTACATTTGGGGAGGGTTTTCTACTTGTTCAGTACACATCTCTGCTTCAGTGATTTGTTTCTGGGAACTTCCGTGAGGTTGATGGGGTACAACCTTCCTACCTTCAAAATCATGTTTTTAATGCTGGAACAAACTTGGTTGCTCTTTGTTAGCTGTATGTGAATCCTGCTTATATCAGAAGGTGCTGGGCTTTAGGGATCCTGTGTCATAAGAGCTGTGTAACCCAAACCAGGCTTTCTGTCTCAGCAGCTAGAACTGAACAAATGCTAGAATGCATAAAGAGATTTGTTTCTTAACACAGGGCCAGACAGTCAGTACACAAAAACAGCCCAGGAGATTGTAAACATCTGTTACCAAACTTTAGCTGAGGTATGTGGACAACTCTACAGTAATATTTTTGCATATTTGAATTTTCTGTTCTGCAACCTTAGCAAGCTTCTTTATTCTTAGTATGATGAGCACCTGACTCAACTTGAGAGAGACATCTCTACTGCTAAGGAAGCAGCACTAGAGGAGGCGGATCTGGAAAGTCTTGATCCAATGACTCCTGGTCCCTACACTCCACAGGTAAGTGACCAAGCAGTTTTCACTTCCTTTCTGTTAGTTTCAATCTCTTGGATGTTTGATCTAGAGATGCCTCTGTTTACTGTTCTCCAACTGTCTGCAGTTTGTCTTTTAGTAGAGTATCTTGTTGGATGATGTGCTAACAGCTGTTTTTTAGAGGATAAATATGAGTGAGATACCTAAGACAAGGTAATTTCCCGAGCAACTCTTAAAACTGGTCTCAAGATGAGCTGTGAACAGTCAGGTACAACTGTACGTAGGTTGGAAATTCAGACGGTGCAAGTGTAGCAGTTAGAAACCCTCCGAAGGCAAGCAGTGAAAAGGTGAGGAGAACATGGGGAAAAAAGATCAATACTGTAGCGCTGAGAGCTGTTTGGTGGGGGTATTGCTGAAGAGGGTTATTGCTATGAGCAAAGAAACTGCCTGATGGTCAACAAAGTACGATTCCTCTGCATTCTTTGGTGGGGTTCTTTACATTTCTTTATTTTGGTTCTAAAGGAAATAACATTTTTTACTCTTCATTATTTTATAGCAGACAATTGTGTGTGTCAGTTATTTTGTCTGTATTATAGACCAAGTTGGAAGCATAATTTACACTGCAGATGGTATGACAGACTGCTCTTTCAGTGTTAACAGTTTGGCAAAGTTTTATAAGATATTTAGATTTATTTTTTTTTAATGTTTCTTCTTGCCGCCTGCTGTTTGTTTGTTTCTAGAAACATCAGGAAAAAACTTCCACCAGGAATGACATGTTAATTCCTGAAAAATAAAATTGTCTTTGGAATTTCCTCATAAATTAGGTAAACAGTTCAGGGACTGTCATGGTACATGGTAGTGTCTGAGATGTGCCCTTTGTTTATTTGGAAAAACTGTTGAAGTTTGTAAGCCTGGGAAAGATCCCTCTGCTAATATTTGAATTTTGATCATTCAGTTGTTGTATACCCAGTGTAGGAAGACAGAGCAAAGCTTTCTTTGCAGTTGTTCATCCCAATTGTAAGCCAATAATTTTTGTATTCTGTGCAAGTCTGGTGTGATTACATCTGGGAAATGGCATTTAATTTTAGTAATGAAAAGAGAGGCCTGAAATTCAGGAACAATTTAAGATCTTACAAAGATTATTTTTAAGATAAAAATGTGTTTAAAATTTGTTTAGGCAATAAGTATATAAAGATTATATGGCTGGAGCCACGATAGCAGGCTGCAAACAATTTTGGGGCAATATTTAAGGCTCTCCATCCATCTCTTGCCACAAAAAAAAAAAGATCATTTTAGGAACCTAGAAAGAACTTGCTAGGAACAATGATTGAATTCAACAGGGTGGGAATACTGCAACTGAGTATCACAGAAAAAGACCTTTCTGGCAATGGGAATTTCAGGCTGCAAGGGAATCTTTGGAGATGAGTTTAAACTAACTATTGACACAATTCAAGGAGGATTAGGTGGAATCAAGGGTGATGCCAATACTTCAGAGAATGAGGGATAAAAATGTCATTCTTCTCTCTTCTAATGGTTTCCTTCCCAACAGCAGCATTACATACTGTTCTGATTTTTTTCCAAGCTGGTGATCAGGAGGGAGGGAAAGAGGCCTGAGCAGTGAACTGCCTAGTAGTTGTCTGCTCCTCTGTGCTTACTAAATGAGAAAGCTTCCTGAGCTGCTCCCTTGAACTTGTCATCCAAAGGCCACCCTTTTCCTCTGCTTCTTGGCTGGAGATACACTCCTGCTTCCCACACTCCCAAACCTGTCGCAGATGGCAGCTCTGGTGATGGTCACTTGGCTTTTAGTTCCCTTTATTTCAAATGCAGTTGTGATGGCTAATATTTATCTCCCCATGTGTGTCTCCAGGATACAAAAAGCAAATACAGCAAGTAGAGAGCTGTCTGTGGTTTACATGTCTGTTTAAATTCTGAGAAAGCCTGTCTTGCCTAATTTAAATGGTATTGCTGCTGCTCTTTACACTTTCATGATATATAAACTGTGTGTTACAAGGGCATTTTATCAAAATCCTCATCTGTAGTTCCTCATCTTCAGACACCAAAGGGCATGCAGACTACAGATTGACTTTTAGAACACTTGATCCAAATCTTTCCCCCCCCCCTTTTTTTTTTTTTCCCTTTTGTCAGTCTTGAGACAGTGATTTACATAGAATTGATTGAAAGTTGAAGCTTTGCTATTTCCTATGTGGATAAGACTTTTTCCAGTTCTGATAGCAGCGTTTGTGGTTGCAACACCATTTCCTCTTTAGGAATGGGAATTAAAAGGGCTGTGCTGATTCAAACCAAAGGTTGATGTAATCAAGTATTCTGTCTCTGGCAGGGACCAGAAGTAAGCAGATACAAACATACAGTGATCCTTCTTACAGTGAAGTCTCTGCTTCTGGCAATTGGCTGTTCAGGCACTTTACACTGGTGTTGCATCTGAACCACTGTATGAGCTGCAGAGAGTCCTGTTCTCTATAAATCTATCTCATCCTTTTGGAGTCCATTTACAGTTGTGGCCTCTGTAGGATTGCACTGCATAGAAGTACCGACTTTTATTTTAAAACCTACTATTTGACAATCTTCAAACCTGAGGTTTTGAGCCATTGTGGTTTACCATGTTTGTTCTTTAACAAGAAATAGCTTGTTTTGATTAAATGGTGTTTAATAATATAAAAACCGTGCCAAAGATGCATTTTGCATTTAGTCCTGAAATCCCAGTCTTGCCCCTGGAGATACTGTTCTAGTCTCAGTTCAGTGCTCGAATGTTACATCTCCTGTTTCCACATATACTTCAGCCACCTGATTTATATATCAGCACTCAGTATGTCACGTGATGCTACCATGACAAGAGTAGTTTGGTTTCTGTGGGCACTCCCATCACTGCCCCAGAGAAGAAAGGAACTGAGGTCAGAATCCTCCATTTTTTCATGTGGTTGGAGAGTTGGCTTGTGAAAGCAAATTACTGAAAGGAGGCAATTACTTTGTAGGAAACAGGTGACAAAGATCAGTAGGTTTCCCAAGCAGAGAAAGGAATCCACTTCAAAAGTTATGCAATTTCATTCATTTTGACTGCTCTGAGGGAGAAGGAAAAACTTTAAGAGCATCGAGAATTGAGACACTGCAAAACAAAGAACAGAGAATCAAGAGCTGCAAAAGAATCTGCCTAAGGCCAGATATTTGTTTGCTTCACTACTTCTGGGATTCGAAACCTGGTGACTCATTCTACAAAGAGCTAATATGCAATCCCTTGTTGATTCTGAATAGGGAAATGGTGAAGTATATTTGACAGATGTGAAAGAGAATAATTAGATTATTATGGTTGCATCCAGTGACAATTAGAAGCTGTACAAACACCTAGGAAGAGATGGTTGCCACTGTAGAAACCTTGTAATTGTAGAAGAAAAAAAAAAAGCAGACAAGTTAAAGGTGTTAAATAGTTATAAAGGAACGTGTTACAGGAACCACAGAATATTTTTTTCTTAGTCCTTATTCTGTAGTAAACAAAAAAAAAAATGTTGGAGGAGAGGGAATAGCAGGAGGAAATGCAGTAAAATGACCATGAAAATAAATTACCAGGAGGAGGAAGGTGAGGAGGGCCATGAGACTGAAGATGGTACCAGAAAGACTCGTGAGAGCTATTCTGAGCAACCCAGACAGAGCAATCCATCTAGTATTGTGGCTGTTTGTAGCTTTCAGAATGCCTTCTAGATTTGGAAGTCTTCAAGCTTTTTGTAGGCTTTCAATTTATAGTCTTTGGGACAGAATCTGCATGTCTTCCCTACCTGGGACTTGTGGTGACTGAGGAAAGAATAGGAGAGAGAAGGGCAGGGGATTTGTTGGAAAGTACTGCCTGCTTTTAAAATATGTTGTGAAAATAAGCACTTGTTAAGATCTAGTGGTATCTTCTAGAAACAGCAAAGTAAACCAAGAACTCTGGGGCTGTAAGGCTGGAGATTTCCTTTTCAAGGATGAGCAGGTCAGGATAAAAGTATGTGGAGACTGTGTACTCTCTGATCTTGGAATAAAGACAGAAAGGATCCTTGCTCTGAGAGTGATATATTTTTCTTTTTGTCCTTCCCTCCCTGTACTCCCACACCCATCATTGTGGTCCAGGTGTCAGTCATACCCTTTGGTCTGTGTCCTGTAGTGCCTTCCTCAATGGTATTGCTATTTGTGTTCCCCATTCAGATACGCCAGGGGCGAGGTAGGCTGGGAGAGGAAGACTCTGACGTAGATATTGAAGGGTTTGATGAGGATGATGATGGGAAACCTAAGACTCCAGCCCCAGTGAGTATATTTATAGAAATCCCAGGCAGTCTATGTGCTGACTTGCATACTTGTGGTAGAAGTCTCCATAGTACAAGGGTTGTCTGCTGTGTCTGCCACTCTGAAAGACAGCTGTATTCACAGCAACTCTTAAATGTAGTTTTAAAATGGAACGAGTGGATACTTCCAAATGAACAGTGTGATAAATAATAGGCATATGCTGGAAATGGCACCAGTAGTTTATATGTTGTTTGAGCTTCAGTGTCTCTGTTCTGTGTGGCCTAGGAAGTTGAAGATGCAGATGGTGACCTTGCTGATGAAGAAGAAGGATCAGCCCAGCAGCCCCAGGCCAGTGTCCTCTATGAAGATTTGCTCATGTCGGATGGAGAGGATGATGATGATGGGAGTGATGAAGAGGGAGATAACCCTTTCTCATGTAGGTGTCCTTTCTTATAAAAGGTTAAATAGGAGCTGGTTGTTCACAAACCCAGCTACTCTTCTCATGCTTCCATCACAAAAACATGCAGTAGAGAGCGTAGAGCATAATGCGGGTGCGGGTATGTAGGCCAGGAGGTTTAGTAGTCACAAAGGAAGAGAGCCCAAAGGGCAAAATGAGAAATCTGGATAAACGTAAATGGAACTGAAAAAAAAAGTGGAATAGAAGTGCTATAAGTACAGACACAAAAAGCAGAGTTAAGACAAGATCTGGTCAATTGTATTTCGTAAAGTGAAACTGCAAATGGTTTGGAAAAGACTGAGTCTGTGATTTGGTGTGCAGAACCAGGAATGGGCAATTTAGTAAAAGCACATTTATTTTGATATGAAACAGTGTGGTCAATGTTCTCAAGAATTGGAAGAGGTGTCTGGAGGTTCTTCAGATTGTTTCCCTGTTTTACTAAAAAAAATTGCCACACAGAAAAGCTTATAGTGGTATTTAGGGATGGCTTCTGAAAATTACTAGTGGGGAAGAGGGGGAATTATTCAAACATGCAAATAAAGCCTTTTTGAGTAATGGTGGTAATGAGATTGCTTTTGAATAACATCAGAATTGGGTACTCAGTATGTGGTATCACCTCCCAGATACCAATTGTCTTTCTTTAAAGGCTACAATATTGACTGTAAGGAATGTATACAAAGTAGTGTCTCCACAAGGTGGCAGAAAGGGTATGTAACTGACAGAACCAAACTGTTGATTTGTGACCAAATGCTGGTTTATTACACAGCTATCCAACTGAGTGAGAGTGGCAGTGACTCGGATGTGGAGCCCAATTCAGTGAGACCTAAACAACCTCATGTTCTTCAAGAGAACACACGAATGGGCATGGACAATGAAGAAAGCATGATGTCTTATGAAGGAGATGGTGGGGAGACATCTCATGTTATGGAGGACAGTAATATCAGGTAATTCATAGAATCATAGAATGGTTTGGGTTGGAAGGGACCTCAAAGATCATCTCGTTCCAGCCCCCCTGGTTGGAACTGGTTCTCCCATTCCCTTCTGGAGAGGACCCACACCTTCCCTAGCCTTCCTTTTATCACTTAGATGCCTATAAAAGTTTTTATTGTTCCCCTTGATGTCCCTAGCTAGATTTAATTCTATCTGAGCTTTTACTTTCCTAACGTGATCCCTGGCTGCTTGGACAACTTCCTTGTATTCTTCCCAGTCTACTGGTCCTTTCTTCTACTTTCTGTAAATTATCTTCTTAAGTGTGTCCAGGAGCTTCTTGCTCATCCACACAGGTCTGGCATTCTTGCCTGCCTTCCTCTTTTTTGGAGTGCATTGCTCCTGGGCTTGGCAGAGGTGGTCCTTGAATATGGACCAGCTTTCTTGGGCCCCTCTGCCCGTCAGGGCTTCATCAGCTTCACATTAGCCACCAGCCCCTCCTTGTTAGTGAGAACAAGGTCCAGCATGGCACCTCTTCTCGTCAGTTCCTCTGCCACCTGGAGAAGGAAGTTGTCATCAGTGCATTCCAGGAATCTCCTGGATTGCTGGTGCCCTGCTGTGCTGTTTTTCCAACAGATATCCGAGTGATTGAAGTCCCTCATGAAGACCAGGGCTTGTGAATGTGAAGCCTCTCCTATCTGTCTATAGAGGGCCTCGTATGCTTGGTCATCCTGGTCGGGTCGCCTGTAGCAGACCCCCACTATGATATCACCTTCCCTTGCCTTTCCTCTAACCCTGACCTTTCAGTTAGCTCCTCATTCATCCCCAGGCCAAGCTCCATGGATTCCAGCTGGTCATTCACATAGAGGGTGACACCCCTCTTCTTCCCTGCCTGTCTTTCCTAAAGAGTCTGTACCCATCTGTTCCTATGCTCCAGTCATAGGAGCCATCCCACCACATCTCAGTGATGCCTGTAACATCATAACCTTAGATAATTAGAGCAAAATTAGAGCAGAGAATCTTGTTACACTAATTCTTCAAAACACAATCCCTTCTCTTAAAGATTTCTGAAGTTTTTATCATAAAAAGCTAAAGAATATATCATGCTTTCTCTTGTAAGTTATTTTGTCACTGTTTTTAGTGTTGCAACCATAATTACCATAATTGCAATTTTCTTTTTATTGACAGAAATTTGGTTTTGCTGTTAGATTTTTCACTAATAGAAATGTTAGCTAAATTAAAATTCTTTCTTATAAGTTAAATCATAGAATTGTAGAAGGATTTGGGTTGGAAGGGACCTTATAGATCACCTCATTCCAACCCCCCTGCCATGGCAGGGACACCTCCCACCAGACCAGGTTGCTCCAAGCCCCATCCAACCTGGCCTGGAACACTGCCAGGGAGGGGGCAGCCACAGCTTCTCTGGGCAACCTGGGCCAGTGTCTCACCACCCTCACAGGAAAGAATTTCTTCCGAATGTCTAACTTAAATGTCCCCTCTTCCAGCTTAAAGCCATTGTTTCTCATCCTGTCACCCCAGGCCCTTGTAAAAAGTCCCTCCCCAGCTTTCTTGTAACCCCCCCAGAGACTGCAATGTGCTATAATATTTCCCCAGAGCTTTTTCTTCTCCAGGCTGAACAGCTCCAACTCTCTCAGGCTGTCCCAGTGGCAGAGGTGCTCCAGCCTTCTGATCATCTTCATGGCCTCCTTTGGACTTGGTTCAATAGGTCCATGTCCTTCTTGTGTTGGGGGCCCCCAGCTGAACACAGCACTGCAGGGGGGGGATCTCACCAGAGCGGAGTAGAGGGGGAGAATCACAGGGTGGTAGGGGTTGGAAGGGACCTCCAAAGATCATCCAGTCCAGCCCCCTTGCTAGAGCAGGATCCTAGAGTAGATCCCACAGGAACACGTCCAGACGGGTTTAAATGTCTCCAGAGACTGAGACTCTACCACCTCTCTGGGCAGTTCCAGTGCTCTGTCACCCTCAGTAAAGAAGTGTTTCCTTATGTTAAGACTGAACCTTCTGTGTTCCAGTTTGTGCCCAGTGCCCCTTGTCCTGTCACTGGACACCACCCAGAAGAGTCTGGCCCCATCTTCCTGACACCGCCCTTGAGATATTGATAAGCATTGATGAGATCCCCCCTCAGCCTCCTCTTCTCCAAGCTAAACAGACCCAGCTCCCTCAGCCTCTCCTCAGATGGGAGATGCTCCAATCCCTTTATCATCTCAGTGGCCTGTGCTGGACTCTTTCCAGTAGCTCCATGTCCCTCTGGAACTGGGGAGCCCAGAACTGGACACAGCACTCCAGATGAGGCCTCACCAGGGCAGAGTAGAGGGGGAGGAGAACCTCCCCTGCCCTGCTGGCCACACTCCTCTTCATGCACCCCAGGACACCATTGGCCTTCTTGGCCACAAGGGCACATTGCTGGCTCATGGTCAGCCTGGTGTCTGCCAGGACTGCCAGGTCCTTTTCCCCAGAGCTGCTCTCCAGCAGCTCAGCCCCAGCCTGGACTGATCCATGGGGTTGTTCTTCCCCACATGCAGGACTCTACACTTGCTCTTACTGAATCCCTTCCCTCGCCCTGCTGGCCATGCTTCTTTTGATACAGCCCAGGATACAGTTGGCCTTCTGGGCTGCAAGCACACATTGACAGCTCATGTCAAGCTTCTTGTTAACCAGCACCCCCAAGTCAATGCTAGAGAAGATGGTGAGAATGGGTTGTCTGCCTTTCTGTCTGCAGCAAAGGTGACAGCTGGAGGGTGTTGGAGTGATCTGTTTTTCCTGCCCTGAGGGTGTCAGTGGGGTGAGGATACTGGTAGACAATGGTTTCAGCAGGAGAACTGTGGGGGGGTTTTATTCTTTTAGAAAGCTGGCCACTGACAGAACTGAAGTGCACAGTGGTTCTGAGTGTTCCACAAGGACTTGAAGCCAGCAACCTTTTCAGGAGTTAAATACAGAATTTTTGGTATTGGCAGCTAATTTGAAATGATGGTGTAGTAAGAGTACCTTCTTTCTTCTAGTTATGGCAGCTACGAAGAGCCAGACCCGAAATCCAACACAAGAGATACTAGTTTCAGCAGCATTGGAGGATATGAGATCTCAGAAGAGGAGGAAGAGGAAGAACAGCAGCGCTGTGGGCCAAGTGTATTAAGTCAGGTTCATCTGTCCGAGGATGAGGAAGACAGTGAGGACTTTCATTCCATTGCAGGAGACAGTGACCTGGACTCAGATGAATAAACTCCCTTTCCTGAGATGATCCTGGGCTGCTCTTGGTTCCCGAATTTCTCATTTCAGTTTGGTGTAAGGACCACTGTAGTGTGGACTGTGCTAACAAGAAGTAGATTTTTTAAAATATAATATTTTATTTGGTTATAAAGCATGCTCTGTGACTGAGTAAATGGTGAAAAATAAGCTTTCCCCAAGCATGCCCTGCTGAAGCTGTGGGTTATTGGAGCCAGTGCGGGTTCAGAATCCAGATGAAGATTTGTATGGTTTGCTCTTCAGCCTTTATAGGAGTAAAATAATTGCTCGTACCTCCTGGCCTGTTGGATACCTGCATGTCTGCCAGGAAAAAAATGCTTGCTCAGAATAAAATACCTACTGTCGATAAACAGCTATAAACCATTTTCATTTCACAAAGGGAAGGTTTTTCTTTGGGACCACACCATGAAGGCAGTGGCTGAAGTCTTACCCCAGACTGGTTTTGAATACTTCAGGAAACAGCTGCCCCGTTTCTTTGTTTGTTTGTTTTAAAGTTGCAATTAGTCCCAGAACTCAGAAGTTGGTAATTTGACTCTGCAGGACGGCTCACTCCTCAGAGGAGGTTCTGCATGTTCAGCCACCGGGCAGGCAGGTGCGGCCCTGGGCTCTGCTCTGGGATTCTTCGGCTGGGTGGGCTCGGGCCGCGTTGTTCCTGTTCCCGTTTCCCCGCTGCGGCTGCCGCGGGGCCCCCGGGCCGGGCTCGGGGTCCCGTTCGCCCCTGCCTCGCCTTCCCGGCAGGCCTCGCGCCCCAGGCACCCGGATGTGCTGCGGCGCCATGACGGGGGGAGCCTGCCGGGGGGGGGGGGCGATTGCGCATGCGCAGTTTCGCTGCGTTTGTCGCAGGGCTTTGCGCGGAAGGATACCGGAGATGATCAAAGATAGTTGTGCACGCGACAGCACGGCTACCGGATGGGGGAGCTTGGCGGAGGGAGATGGAGGAAGTTCCGGTCGGGGTCCATCCGCCGTACTGGCGCGCCATGCGGGACCACTCGCTGGCTCCACCCGGACTACTTTCCGGGGGGAGCTAGTTCCGGCAGTAGCCATTCGGCGACTTGCTGCCTCCGCCAGCGCCATTTCAGGAGCCGCCGCCTTAGCGCGCCGCGATCGTAGGTAGCTCAGTCTTGAGCCGACCTTTCTGCACCCGCTCTGCTGCCTCTACCGGAGCCTCACCTGCCTCCCTTCCCGATGGCGACCTCCGTGGGGAACGTGGCCGACAGCACAGGTACCGCGGCCTGCTGCGCGGGGACAGGCGCGCCTGGGGCCAGCCGGGCCCTGCCCTCCCCTGGGGCCGCACGGCGCCTCCGTGGAGCCGCGCCCGCCTCACCGCGAGCGCCGCGCTCCCTGCTCACGGGCCCGCTCCTGGCGGAACTTTCCAGAAGCGGCGGCCGGGGCGAGACGGTGGCTCCCGGCGCGGCCCTCACCGCCTTTGTGCCTGTCTGGTGTCCCCTCGGGGCGCGGGCGGGCCGGGCCTGTCTCTCGGCTGTCCCCTGGGGGCGGTGTCCGGCCTCGGCCCGAGCCGCTCCGGGAGCAGCGCGGCGCGGGTGGTTTTTATTGCTGTATTTATCCGACTGTCAGGTGATTGCGGTTTTTGTAGAGGACGAAGGAGGGTAAAAACCTGACCCAAAATGTGCATCGAGTGGTTCAGAATCTCTCGCTGCAGTTGAGGAGCAGCTCTGGTGGGGCACAGCGCTTTCCTGGGCAGTCACAGCCTGCTCTAGCTAAGAGATCCTGTTCCCCATTTAGGTTACAGCTCCAGAACTTGAGGGACGGGGGAGAGGAGAGGAGCAAGGACAACACAGCTTTATCTCCCAGATTTTTGAGGGTTTCTGTAAGCAGAGGAAAGGACGAGTAGGAAAAGCTCGAAGAGAAGTAGGAAAAAAATGAGATCAGTGAAGAAAGAGATGGGATAGCAGTGCCGAGGTAGGGCTGTGAAGGGAAATGGCAGTGGTACAGGAGTGGAGGTGGATGGGGTAAGGGCTGCAGTACGGTGTGTCGTTGCTCCTCCGCTAGAACTGCGTGTTGAGTCACCGGTGCCGCAGCACCCTCTTGCGGGTTCGATCTGGGGAGGTGAACGAGATGTGCTCCTCACCGCCGCCTCCCCGGTGGAGGTGGCAGCCGTTCCTGTCTGGGTCTAGATTTTATCTAAATGTAAGGTTGAGCATGACCATATGATAACTGCTGAGGATGTTATTTCGGGGGAAAAAGAATGGCCTTCCATGCATTTGTGATAGTTCCATGTGGGTTTTTATTTTCCTTGTATTTTGTAGAAGTTTCAGGAAAGGTTATTGTTGTAGCACTCACTAGGCTTTTCCAAGGTCAAAGCATGTAGCACAGGTTAGCCCAGGTAGGCTAGATAAAGGATTTTTCTGGCAGTGACTCTTCACTGCAATTATTTTCTTTAGAAATGGATTCAGTGAGTAACCATTGGTGGCTGTTAATGCATCCTGTGGGTTGTAGAACCTTTTCTTCCAGCCAGCCATCTATTAAAAGTGTAGCTCATTTTGAGCTGTGTGACATAGCTGTCCATTTCCTACTTCTCAGTGAACTTCTCAAGGATCATTGCTAAAATACTTGTCTGGAGGTAGATGACAGGCTCTTTTAGGCTGATTGGTTTGCTTTATCTCTTCTGGGGGATTGGGTTTGTGAAGAGACTTGATAAATAAAAGAAAATTTTAGCATATCACTTATTTTATTGCTTTGGTTAGCAATTCTTATTCCCAGGTGTTAAGTACAATATTTCTGCATTGCCTTCTCTCTTGCTCAGTTGCAACTTCAGTTTCACTTTTTGTTTAAGTAGACAAACTATAGCATTTAGGTAACATTGGAAGTTTCTTTCCTGCTGGTGGTCATAAGAATTTTAACTTTTGTGGGTGTGTGGTTTTTTTGTTTATTTGGTTTGGGTTTTTTAATTAGCTTTGAAATTTAATAACACCATTGAAATTTATTTGAAGGAGAAATAATCCAGTTAAGTCCGTGGGACATCCTTTCCTCTGTCCAGTGTCCCCATATTTGTGCCATCACCAGAACTTGAAAATACACCAAGTGTCAGAGGAGCTAAACCTGTGTGGCTGTTAATGGCAGGAGGAGGGAGCGAGGAACTGTGTGCTGGTACTCCAGTGTCATTATTACTGTCAGCACCTTGGCTTTCATAAATGGTGCTGTCATTCTCATGCTGAATAACGACTGTATTTGTATATTGCCAGTAGGTTTAACCAGATACTGAAGTCTACTTTTTGCTTAGGGTTTGGAAAACTATTGAGCTAGGCTTCTGGAAAACAAGTATCTAATCTGTCTGAAGATACTTGGTTAGTAATTTGTCAAGTATCTGAAAGCAAGTGGCTTTCCAGCTTACTGTGAAATAGTGCTGACAGGCAATACACTACCTGGAAAAATGTTCATTACATCATATAGCGTTTGCAATCGTTTTTTCAAAACATAGTGTTAAAAAAGCAGTTTGGAAAATAATTTAAATAATTTACGTCAATCTCAGTTTCATAAAATAAACACTGTAAACAGTGTAAAATAAACACTAAAAATAGTAACTCTGTACCTAATGTCTTTGTGATTATTTTGCTATCTTTAAAGCTCTCACAAAAGAATTAAAGAGTCTTGGAGGATTTTTGTAGTACCTAACTGCAAAAATATGTGTGCTCAGATATTGAGGGGCTTCACTTTGGCTTTATCTGTTTCATTTAAATTCAAAGTTTTAAAACTTTGTAGGTCCAGTTGGGAGGTATTCTATGAATGGAATTAAGTGACTGCAGAGTACTGGAAATGTTGGACTTCAGGAGGAAAAATAAGATACTTGCAGTAATCACACCTGTTAATAGTAAGAGTCATTGGTATAAAGGCAGAGTTTGAAGGCCAACACTTTCTGGGATGAACGGTTGTGGTTTTTTCCAAGCTGCACTTGTCTATGTTTTAATACAGAACCATGCTTTGTAAGAAATATTATTTACTTCTCACACTTCTGGTTGTTTTGTCTAAAACAGATGGCCTCCAGAAGCTGTAACTCCTTTCCTGTGCCCTGACTGTTCAGTGGTTCCTTCTGTAGGCCAGTTGCATGATCACTGAAGTGTGTGTCTCATCAGATATTGTTCCAAGGCCATTTTTATTTTCTGTGAAGGAATTTTTACTCATTATAGAGAATGTAGGAGTAGAGGGGATTCAAGGAATGTTACATGTTGCCTGCCATTTTTTTTTTTTTTTAAAGGGCTTTCACTACTGGCACAGCAAAACTTTTTTGTTCACATCCCTTAAAGTCTTTATCTGTTGTCCTTCATTTCTTTATTAAGCTTTTAATCCTACAAAGCATAAGATTTACAGTCTTGGGGAGTGAGGAGAGTCATTGTTCTGTTAGCACCACTTCTGCTGTTACAAACCCAAGTGCAGTATCATGTCAAGAATCTCTTTAAATATATTTCAGGTTAATGGAAAATGATTGGCTTGTAAATATTCAGTCATTCCAGTCTACAGGTTTGCTATTATTAGCTGACGAAGTCACGGAGTTGTACAGATATCATAGTAATAGGCTGGGGCATGAAGATCTGAGTGTGCTGTAGTGTTTTATGTAATTTAAACATTGTCATCCTTCACTTATGCATGTTTTTTTTTTTTTACTTTTTTTGGTTTTGTTTTGTGGGGGTTTTTTGTTTGTGTATTTTTTGTTTGTGGGGTTTTTTTGTTCCCATTATCTAACTTTTTGTTTTCCCCCCTTAAATATTTTGGTGATTCTCCAGAACCAACGAAACATATGCTTTCCTTCCAAGGGTTAGCGGAGTTGGCTCATCGTGAATATCAGGCAGGAGACTTCGAAGCAGCAGAGAGACACTGTATGCAGCTTTGGAGACAAGAGCCTGATAATACTGGTGTGCTTTTATTGCTATCGTCCATTCACTTTCAATGTCGCAGATTGGACAGGTAATAGACACGAGCTGTTCTGTCGAGCTTTCTTTGTAGTGTACGCCTCCAATAGCATGAGCATAGCTGACAAAGGTTCTATTCTAACATTGATTTCTTTTTTTTAATTGTTGAACACAAATACTTACTTTAGGACAGCAGTAGGAACTTGTCAAAAATAATGTGCTTCCTTTTTGAATTTTGTTAGGGTAGGAGAAATACAAATTGGAATCACCAGCTTTACAACAAACCACAGATCTTGCCATTATTCCTGTGTTATTTTAATATGTTACACATTAATATCAGTGTCAGCCACACTTGTGTCTATTGGAGGTATTTACACATGCAAACAAAGGCTTTTGTTTATTCCACCTGCAGTCTGGGGATTTGTGAGTGGGTTTTGTGTTGTTTTTTAAGTTGCAAGATAGATTGTTTGCTGTGAAATGACATGATTAGTTAAACATTTTTGTCATCTGAAAGTTGTCTCTGTATTCTTTCTGCTTGCCTGTTTCTGATCTTGCTTGCTGTTCCTCAAGCATTTTGAACTTGTTCTGGCTGTAAATCTGTGTGTACTGGTGAAGGAAGTAAGAACTTTTGACTGAGATTTATTTTGTATAGGCTTCTGAATGAAGTTGTAACACCAGTTCAGGTATGGGAAAATAAAATGGGGAAAGATACAATAGAATTTTGCATCTACATCTGTCAGCTGTGTCCTGCTGCTTGAGTGTTGTGTGGAACATTGCTTACAATGTTGGAAGAGGCTTCACAGGATTTCTGTAGTGTTTTCTACAAGTGCATTAAGCTTGGGTTTGGTGAGGCAACTTGAACCCCACTGATAAATGGGAGTTATCTTTCTTCAGTAGAATCTAAAATAGGAACAGGGGAGATGATAGTTAAAGGCAGGAGAAGCTAAACATACAAGACAGCTCTGTAAGTCCAGATTTGTTGGCTGTATGTTTGGCTCACTTAAGCATGAATGTTCATTAAGTACCTACATAAAAAAGTCAAGGATGGGTGTGGGTTTTTGTTAACTTGTCTGATTTTCTCCAGGTCCGCTCACTTCAGCACTTTGGCTATAAAACAGAATCCACTGTTGGCTGAAGCCTACTCGAATCTAGGCAATGTGTACAAGGAACGGGGACAGCTACAAGAAGCAATTGAACATTACAGACATGCACTACGCCTCAAGCCAGATTTCATTGATGGATACATTAATTTAGCTGCTGCGCTGGTAGCTGCAGGTGATATGGAAGGAGCAGTACAGGCATATGTGTCTGCCCTTCAGTACAATCCTGTAAGTAACACTTCATTTTATAGACAAACTCCATATTTTACTGCTGTCCCAGGACTCTCAAATAGCAGATTTCAAAGAACAAACAAGCAATAACCCTTTTCTCTAACCTGTTCACTGTGTAAACTTAATGATCTACTTAAGGATCTTCAAAAGACTTGTGTCACAGAAAGTTTTATATTGCAATACAGTAAGAGCTGCTGGTTGTGTACTTAACTGCATCGTTGAGCTAAGGAAAAGCAAGGAATTGGGGTTTCTGTGGTGATTTTGGGTTTGGGTTTTTTTTCCTTCCCCTGAAGTCAGAAGTTTTGGTGAATAACCTTGTATTTCACTTTGTGTGCTTTAAGGCAGTATTATTACAGTGAGAGAATCACTGCTCAGACTTGACTGTGAGAGCTTGGAAAAATCATCAGGTATTTATCATGAAGTCAGAAACTTCATGGTGATGAGAGTCACTTTGGTTAGATTTCCACTGTGAACTGGTTTACAGAAGCATCATTTTTATGTTTTAGAGGCTGAAATTGAGTATCTCTTTATAAGTGACTCCTATAAAATAGATCTGGTGTTCAAATTTTTGGTTATAACTGTTCTGAATTGATGTTTTTAGTAAATGGTGTGTCAGACTGCTATCTTCTGTTTATTTTGCATCATACTCAAACAATTTGTACAGTACTAAGTATGATGAAGGTATGTGCTTGCTATTTGGTCATACCTTTTGTTGAAAAATAGATACATACATCAGACCAATGCTGCATTTATCCTTTTTCCTCTGGAAAAGCAAATGCAAACACAGCCCAATAAAAGCTCAGAATCTTTCTCTGTGATCTTCAGCCTACTTGTCTAACTTACTGTGCTAAGTGATGTGACTAGTGGAGTTTATGCAGTGGTTACAAATACTTTAAGATGGTGTTTTCTTACAGGAACTGAGTTTTGTTTAGGTTAGAAACTTCTTTTGTTAGCGTTGCAGCCTGTGCTGTGGTTATGAATGAAAGAAGAACTTGCGGCAAGGCTGTTGAAAATGGATGGATTAGTGGGGAA
Organism: Podargus strigoides; assembly: GCA_028020825.1. Lineage (NCBI taxonomy): Eukaryota > Metazoa > Chordata > Aves > Caprimulgiformes > Podargidae > Podargus > Podargus strigoides. Next base: position 2,890,208 of record CM051631.1, read on the forward strand.
AATGGGGAGAAAAACAGCTTTGGGGATACAGGAAGCAAAATTACTGTATAAAATCTATTTAAAAGCCATAATGGCAGTGGTGTAACTTAAGAATACAAGTTTGCAGTCATGCTTTTAAAAAAAAAAAAAGGCAGCTTCAAATACTTCAGTATGGCAAAAGAACTTAAGCTGCTTGGAGGGTGCATTTGGTTTTGGTTTTCTTTTGTATTTTGGTATGAAGAGGAATTGTATGAAATACTACTTCTTTATGGTTTTAGTATTAAAATCAGTAAGACTACCTGTTGGCTGTAATGTTAGGTCAAGAAAAAAAGTTTACATTTGTGGTGTATTTATTAAGGTTTTAAAATAAGCTGTAGAGGACTGAGGCGTTCCTTTGCAAGCTCTCTGTGAAAACCTTTGGGGCATCTGAAGTCCTGAAGCTCATAGTGTGACTTTGATTTATTTTTTTTTTTCAGGACTTGTACTGTGTTCGTAGTGACCTGGGGAACCTGCTCAAAGCCCTGGGTCGCTTGGAAGAAGCCAAGGTAGGTGTTGGGTAGAATACATGTAAACATCAGTGTTTTGAAAACTTTGCACCAAGTCTTCAAATCTGCGTTGATCTACAGACAGTCTGAGAAACTGCTGAAAACTGAAGGCACTGAAACGCCCCAGAGTAGTTGCAGGGCAAGATATGGCCTGTCCATGCTTAAAAGTTGTTTTAAGTCAAGAAATGGAACATTGCCAAGCCTTTCTGCTGAACTAGACTATCCGATACCATTCTGAAGTGTTGGGCAGGGGCTCCATCCTGCTCTTTTCTGGAAATAAGTAACAGTCCTTCAAATCTGAGGCTTGCCTGCTGGTGCCAAGCAGAGAGCCTGTGGTTAGCTCGAGATCCCTGTACGATGCAGGTGCATCGAAAATGCTGCTCTTCTAAAGTCCTTTGTGGCTTGTAAGTGGAGAAGAAACTTATCCAAATGTTACCTTGTAATATTGGCTTTTAAAGATTTTTATTCTTTTAACTTTTCCCTTTCCTTGGTAGTGGAAGAAAGGCTAGTAAATGATCAATAGCTGCAGTATGCGAACCCCCCCGAATATCTTTTCTTCATGCCTTCCCTCTCCCCTCCCCCAAAATAAAGAAATTGGAAGGACAAAGCTGGTTTGTTTGGGAAATGAACTGATCGAAAGAAAACTTGCTGTAGTGGAAAGGTGGCTTCTAGCAGTCTTGTGTTTCTTAAACTGCGAATTTGAACACCAAGATGAGTTTAAAAATTCTTGGCATGTTAAAACTTGGATTGCACAAAGAAATGGTCTTGTTACAAGCCACCTTGCGCGTCCGCGCTGCCGGGGTGAGGAGCGTGGAGAAATCGGAAACACTCTGGGCTCCACGTCTGTCGCTCCAAGCCCCACGCGCATGCTCAGAAGTGGAGTGTATGAACAGCGTAGCTGTCTGTTTGGCTGCAGCACTGTCTGGGGAGGGTGATGGTCTTTAGGGGGTAATGGGAGCACAGGTTCAAAGAGAGATCAAAAAAAAATAATGAACAACTTGGATGTGCGTACCATCCTAGGGCAGCCTAATTGATTTGGTCAGATCCAGGTTGCAAATGCTTCGTTAGCAGCATTTAGAGTTTGAAGAGTTTTTGAGACACTTTGTTCTCAGCCCACCAAGCGGACAGCTAACATGAATTGCACTTCACTGCAGCTTTAGTGTGACTGGTATAGGCCAAGACACTGCGCCTGCCTTAGGTTGCTGACTTCTTTGTTTCAGAGCTCTGGAGACACCTAGTTTGAAAGTGTTATTCCGTTTTGTGAGAACTTAATAAACAAGGAAAAACATCTTGAGTAAATTGCAATGTGTTTCTTTGGTTATCAGTCCATTTGAAAGATCAAGCCAGCAGATTCCTTACAGTTTGAACTAAAAGTTAATTTCTTTGTAGATATTTCAGAGCCTTTCTTCCAAAGAAAAAAAAAAGAAAAAAGTCCCTGCTGTATGCAATTGCCCTGATTAACCCTCTCCCTTCTGCATGTCTCCCTTGTTACAGACAGTCCTCATTCCCATGTGTTAAGACATATCCAAAAAAATGCAATTGCTTTGTTGAACTCTTACTAATGATCTTGTTTTATTTTCTCTCTTGTTTTTGGTTTTTCACCACTGATATTGTATTTAGAAGGTTTCAGGTGGGTGAAACCTCCTATTCCATGCGTAAGGTGCCTCGCTGAAGGGAGCTCGAGGCCTGGATCTAGGGCAGACACACACCTCCTCCTCCTCTTCCAGCAAGGAACGCACCGAAAAGTCACATGATGAGAAATATGGTAACGGGTTTGTAACTGCCACAGCAAAACCATTTGCCTCCATGCCTGAATCTTCTGTCTTGTGGCTTCAGAAGCAGCTTAAAATATTTAATTACAAGCAAGTAATGTAAGAATATTTTATACTAGTAGCCACAAATTCTTTCAAAGAAATAAAAGTAAAAGTAAATTAAAATATTTTTTTTTTAAAAAAAAGAAATAATTGGAGATAGTTAATAGTAAAAGCTTCTAACTCTTCTGGTTGTTCATTTTTTTCCTTTTTTCTTCTTTGTTTGGATTGCAGCGTTCTGCTCTTCTGATGACGCGCTGTGATCCTGCAGTAGCGCAAAGGCTGCGCAGCGGTAACGCGCATTGCGTGCGATTAAGCCCTTGTGAACGGTTGACTAGATGATTAATCTTTGATTGGGTGGCTGCCCAAGCTCCAGGCTGTAGCCTTTGGGATAAAATTGGCTTGTAACGCTTTTTAGAGTCCAGACATCAAATTTTAATATGTGAGTTTCTGTATGGGCCTGTCTGGTAGATTAATGATTCTGGTTGGCCGTTCACTGGACCTAGGGGCAATCAATAGAGCAAAGCAGTTCGCAGCGATAGCGTGGCGCCGTGCTGGTTAGGATGCGCAGCGATTTCTTGCGCTTGCATTACAGGGACCTAAACCTTGATGCAATCCTGTCATTTGAGGTTTCGAAGCTGCAGGCGTATTTGAAGGAACTTGGGAACAAGATATGGATTGTGGGTGTGTCATTGCACTTGACAAGGACAATTAAAACCAAAGAATGGCTTCATCTTTTTCTTTTTTTTTTTTTTTTAATGTAATTTCTCTCTGGTTTGGATTCTTTTAGAATTTAATAATTTTGTTTCACAGCGACGTTGTTTTTCTGCAGTAATTTTTTTGCTTTTTTTTTTACACTTAAGGGTGGCAGATATTTCCACTGAACTGCTAGAATGATTTCTAAGGTTATTTCTGTGGTGAGCCGGTGTGTAAAGGCATGTTCATTTGTTATCAGCATAACTGAAAAATGGTGGGCTTGCACCTGGGTTTTGGTTTGCGCTGGCGCAGGATCAACAGCAGTTTGCAGCGCATTAGTTTTGGCGCAAGCTAGCCTATACTGCAGGGTCACTTTTGGCTGGTTAGAGAAGGCATACTAACAATTATTTTTTCTCATTTTTTTTCTTTTTACAAATATTCCCCTTCCCTTGTATCTCTCTTTAACTGTTCCAAGGCCTGTTACTTAAAAGCAATTGAGACTCAACCAAACTTTGCAGTGGCTTGGAGTAATCTTGGCTGTGTTTTCAATGCCCAAGGAGAAATTTGGCTTGCAATTCATCACTTTGAAAAGGTAACTACCTAAGCCAGCTTTGCCACTAGATTTTAATGTACATGCAGTTATCTTCTTGAAGATGATAGAAATACTTTGGTCAGCAGAGGACTTCTTATGATCCTGTTAGTTAACATCCTATGTTGATTGGCTTTTTTTTTTTTAATTTCCTGATATTTCAGACTGCCTGTATGCCACTAGAGAGACACATTTAGAATTACCCTAAGAACTTCACACACATTTCAAATACAAGAAAATTCGTTGTTTTACAGTCCTTTTCCAGAATATTTTTTTTAAAAAAAATTAGAATAATGTTTTGCCTGTTTCATGTGTGAGAGGGAGAAACAACTTTCTGCTCGAAATAATTTTTCACTGTGATTTTGTTTCAGGTATTACTGTCCTGTGAGTAACTGAGGAGGACAATTTTAAGTGACACACTAATTCCTCTTCTCCAGGATTATTTTTCACCACTGTTGTTTCACACTGCTCTAGACTGGTGTCATTAACTAGTTGTCTGATACTTTCTAGTTTGTATCTAGTTAACATCTTAATTCAGTATGTACTCCTCTCAGGTTTCTGAAGTGACCAAAACTGGAGTTAAGATGTGGTGGACACATCTTACGTCATAAATATCAGGAAGAAACTAAGATAATTTCAACTGTTCAGGACTTTTTTTGATCTGTGCCTAGTTAGATTATAAAGTATTTTCATTTCAGAATCACAGAATGTTAGGGATTGGAAGGGACCTCACAAGGTAATCTAGTCCAGTCCCCCTGCTGGAGCAGGAATACCTATTTGGTATTTGGGAAGAATAGTTCCCGTGAGAAAGACTAAGTGTGGCTTGTCAGATACTCAGATGTAGCTTATTACTACATCTTCTGTAACTTTACTGATTCTCAAGGTTTTTTGCATTATATTAGTTTTGAAGGGAGTAAAAATGTTTTCATTAAATGGCTACTGAATTTTCCCTGCTCATAATGTATTTTCTCTTTTCTTGCTCTTATGAAACTGTTTTCCTGGGCTTCTAGAGTTTTAAAATGCTGTCTTATGTTGCAGTAGATAAAGGATATGGATCCATTTTTTTAGGGTTTTCTCCTCTAAAAAAACAATTCAAAGGCAGCATCACGTAGGCTGGAGTGTTAAGTATGATCAGCCTAATGTGAAATAAGTGTTTTAACACTTTATTCTGCAGTAGTTGCAGCTGACTTGGTAAGCACATGAATAGTGTATGCTGTCGTTTCTACAGATAAATAACTTTGATGCTCTGTGATTGATTTGTGTAACTTAAGTTTTCATTCCTTACTAGGTTATTGCTGAAGTCCTAGATGCTTACAGATAGGGTTTGTCAAATTAAAAAAAACAAACCCACAAAACAAACAACAAAAGAAAAGCCACAAAGAAACACCAGAAAACCCTAGGTTTCATAGAGAATGTTTTTATGTTAATGCTCAAAACTGTTACTTCAAAAATATTTTCAGGCTGTAACACTTGACCCAAATTTTTTGGATGCTTACATCAATCTGGGAAATGTCCTGAAGGAGGCAAGGATATTTGACAGGTAAGCAGATAAGTACTGTTGCTCTGTCAGATGTATCAAAATACAAATGAGGTTCCTGATGTGAAAGCTCTTTGGACAGTATGACAAAGGCTTCTGCTGTAAGCTGAGCAAGCAGATGGCTTTGAAATGCATACAGAGCAGGTTACTGGAGTAAAAAAAAAAATAAAAAATTCTGTGGGATGTATTCCTTTGTCACTTTGCTATACTAAATGTTAAAAGTAAGAGTTGCTGAAGGTTATTAATGAGAACAGATTTGAAATTCAGGCTGAGGGTGGGGGAAGGTAAGATGCTGGAGAAAGGCACGAACCCTTGAGTTCCCTGTTTTCATTATGTGATCTGGGACGTGACCTACAAGTGTGTCTGTCCTAAAATTTTCCTTCTATGTAAGACAAGCTGAAACGCTGAAATTCAGCTAAGCACCTGATTGAATATTCTGTATTTGTTATGTGTCGGCATCATGTTCATCCATGGGGCTGCAGTACTAGTCCTGTCCCTGAAAAAACTAATTTTGAGATCTCTAAGCTGGTACATGAATCTTACTTTTGTTTCTGGAAGAAGATCCAGGCTGTGTTGTTTGTATGCAGTGTTCCATATTGCATCTGTTAATTGGATTATAATTTCTGGTAGCTGTGGTTTTGGCTCCAAAATTAATAAAATTAACAGGTTAATATTCTAACTAGTTGCATTGCACACAGTGGAAACCATTCAGTGTTTTCTGTTTTAACCGTGAGTTAATGGGCCAAACAAGGGCATATTTCCTCCTCATTTTAGACTTTACATCACCTTTTCGAGAATTTACTTGTGTATATTCTTCTGATTTTTCTAGAAATCAGATTTTAATACATCAGTCATTTATATAGTGCTATAGGAGCATATAATTAAAGATCTCGCTTTTGAACAAAGTGAAGTTTGAAGTGTAAGTAAAGCATAAGACGTGCTAGGTTAGAGAATTAAAACATGTAACAATATGATACTGTTTATATTGATACAAATGAATAATAAACTGTGGGGGGAAAAAAAAAAAAAAGAGCAAAGGTCTCATGCTTGTTATCCTAGTGATGAAGAGTGTTTAAAAAAAGTAGGTTAAAGCTGCTTTTCCAGAAGACCTACGTTGATCTCTGTACAGCATCAGGTGGGAGGATAACATTCCTCTTTTATGATGTATTTCTTCTAGTCTCCTAGTCATTACAGAATTGAGCATAGCTTTAAAATAACCTGAAATAATAATAATTCATCCCTTGATTGGGATTTTAATTGAGGCAGTACTGTTCTGTGTTTTCAAATCTTACAGGATGGATTTGTGTGTGTTGTTAATACATATCCCTTCGAGTTTGGTGGGGGTTTTTATGTAGGTTATTTTTACGACCAAGGTAAGTACAATTGCTGCTGTGTGGATGATTGTTTACCTTCTCTTTCTTGTTGCAGAGCTGTAGCAGCTTATCTACGAGCCTTGAGTTTGAGTCCAAATCACGCAGTCGTGCACGGCAACCTTGCCTGTGTGTATTATGAGCAAGGACTAATAGACCTAGCAATAGACACCTACAGAAGGGCTATTGAACTACAACCCCACTTCCCTGACGCCTATTGTAACTTGGCCAATGCCTTGAAGGAGAAAGGCAGTGTAAGGAGTACTTTTTTTCCTTTTTTAAAATACTTAAAGTGTTTATTTTAGTCACTGAATGACTAAAAGTGATTATATAATGACTTCTTATAAACAGTGTTGTTACAATAAATATTACCATATTAACAGTATCCATTTTTTTGCAGGTGGTAGAAGCAGAAGAGTGCTACAATACAGCTCTGCGACTTTGTCCCACTCATGCAGATTCTCTCAACAATCTAGCAAACATCAAGCGGGAGCAGGGGAATATTGAGGAAGCGGTCCGCCTTTATCGGAAGGCGCTTGAGGTACAGTGGGGTGTGGTGAGGGAGAGGTGGGGAATTGAAGTTGGGGATGTGTAATAGGACATAGGGTTGGGTTTGTTTTTTTTTCCTGACCCTCTTTGGTTGTAAGTAGAAAAACATCTGCTCAGACATCTAAATCATAAAAGAAGAGTAAGAAGTGCACGGGTTTTTGTTTTTTTTTTTTCCTTGGGGTGGTATTTGAGACAGATTCTACTTCTTTTTCTTTCAGGTGTTTCCAGAGTTTGCTGCTGCGCATTCAAATTTAGCAAGTGTTCTGCAACAGCAAGGAAAATTGCAGGAAGCTCTGATGCATTACAAAGAGGCCATTAGGTAAATGGGTGCTGTCTGAAATAGTCCCAGACTTTGATAACAGGAAGGTGCCTCAGATTTGTACAGAAAGAGACTTACAGTAGTGTTTAACTCAGTTGCTTTTTTCATTGGAGGAGGAGCTTTTATTGTTCATGATGTACATTATCTTTATTTCTCAGAATCAGCCCCACGTTTGCAGATGCTTATTCTAATATGGGAAATACTTTGAAGGAGATGCAGGATGTTCAAGGAGCTCTACAGTGTTACACCCGTGCCATTCAGATAAACCCAGCTTTTGCTGATGCCCACAGCAACCTGGCCTCGATTCACAAGGTAGCACATGCGAATGATTCACTCTTAAGAGTATGGTGGAGCACTGTGAGTACTTATCCTGAGTATATTTTTATCTGCTGACTCATTTCTGGGTCTTTACAGGATTCAGGGAATATACCAGAAGCCATTGCCTCTTACCGCACTGCTCTGAAACTGAAACCTGATTTCCCAGATGCCTACTGCAACTTGGCCCACTGTTTGCAGGTGAGGAATACGAAGCTTTGGTTGTAATTCTTAAGATTCCTCTTCAGCAAATGCTAAGCTTGATCACCTCAACTAATCATTGATGTAAATGTAGAGTAGACTTAAGTCTTAAATTAGAAGATAAGATTATACAGTCATGAACAGTAACTAATGAAGTTCTTGCTTCCATTTTTGGAAGAAGCATTAGTCTCAGATTGTGAAATACTGGATATAGATCAAAGGAAGTTGTTGTCTTAATACTCTTCATTTTTCCTTTCTAGATTGTTTGTGACTGGACAGACTATGATGAAAGAATGAAGAAGCTGGTTAGCATTGTAGCTGATCAGCTGGAGAAAAACAGGCTGCCTTCTGTCCACCCACATCATAGCATGCTGTATCCCCTTTCTCACAGTTTTAGGAAGGCTATTGCTGAGAGACATGGAAATCTGTGTTTGGACAAGGTAGGAAATTTTATATAGGCCAGTTGTGATTGTACCAGTATAAGTTGGGGATTGACCTGTTGGAGAGCAGCGTAGGGGAAAGGGTCCTGGGGGACAGCAGGGTGACCATGAGCCAGCAATGTGCCCTTGTGGCCAAGAAGGCCAATGGCATCCTGGGGTGTATTAGAAAGGGGGGTGGTTAGTAGGTCGAGAGAGGTTCTCCTCCCCCTCTGCCCTGCTGAGGCCGCATCTGGAATATTGTGTCCAGTTCTGGGCCCCCCAGTTCAAGAAGGACAGGGAACTGCTGGAGAGAGTCCAGCACAGAGCCACAAAGATCATGGAGTGGAACATCTCCCTTATGAGGAAAGGCTGAGGGAGCTGGGTCTCTTTAGCTTGGAGGAGACTGAGGGGTGACCTCATTAATGTTTATAAATATGTAAAGGGTGAGTGTCATGAGGATGGAGCCAGGCTCTTCTCAGTGACATCCAATGACAGGACAAGGGGCAATGGGTACAAGCTGGAACATAGGAGGTTCTGCATAAATGTGAGGAAGAACTTCTTCCCTGTGAGGGTGACAGAGCACTGGCACAGGCTGCCCAGAGAGGTTGTGGAGTCTCCTTCTCTGGAGACATTCAAAGCCCACCTGGATGTGTTCCTGTGTGACCATTGATGGCAGCAATTCTACAGGGGTGATGCATTACCCTTGGAAGTGCTTGAGTATTCGTTGTTACTCTGTTTTGTAGTGCTTTGTGTACAGCAGAATAGGTTCTTCCAAAAACATTTTCTGTTGCTGCAGTTACTTAACTGTGCCATTTCCATGGAACTGCACAGCACCTCAAGCTGCCAGGAGTGCAGTTGCAGTCAATGACAAATTCTTTAACTAAAATTGGAATGCAGCTTCTTTTACCTGAATGTGAGATCAGGTTAATTCTACTAACTCATGGGGGTTTTATTTTGTCTTTCTGCTTAGCATTTGGTTTTGGTTCCTAAGTTTATAAACAGTTGTGTATGTTTTCTATACAGATTAATGTTCTTCACAAGCCACCATATGAGCATCCCAAGGATTTGAAGGGCAGTGAAGGTCGACTTCGTATTGGCTATGTGAGCTCTGATTTTGGAAACCATCCAACATCACACCTAATGCAGTCAATCCCAGGCATGCATAACCCAGACAAATTTGAGGTAAAAATACAAATGGCATACTTAAAGCTTTAAATATGGCAATAAGTGGCACTTTCTCTTTCTTAGTGCAGGGCAGGTAAAATAGGGAAGGGCATATTTTTCTAGGGGCATTTTCGTTGTTAGTTTTTGGGTGGGGTTTTTTTGGTTTGTTTTTTTTTTATGGATTGGAGCTCTCCAGCCTGAATTGTCTGCCTTTACCTACATGAAGTGTTATTTAGAAGGCAGACAAATTAGTTACTTGTCCCTAGACTTACTGAAGGTAGGATTTGTGGCCAGTGGAAATTTCTTTAAGCTTCGGCAGCTGTTCTTTGAGTAGATGTGTTTCAACAGAGCCTCATTACTTCTGTTTTACAGATATGCATCTGTTTTTTGTTCACTCTCTGCTGCTTTTTTTTTATGTGTATTTTTCTCTGCGATACCTGAATCAGAAAGATGAACTTCAGATTAGTCTGTCTACTGGTTTTTCAAAAGGAAATGATACACTCACTCCAGAAGGAGCATATACAATTTAGCAATGCTAGGCAGTTACATACATATTTATTTGGGTGTCATGTGAAGGGATTGAGGCTGTAAATAAACTGGTTCCTGGTTATGTTGTTTGTCCCATGACTGTTTAAATTGCCTTGATTTTTGAGCTCCTGCTATCCAGGACATGAGAATTTGTTTATCTCTGTAAAAGGTCATAAGTCTTGCCTTCTTGCAGAACTGTTTATTAATCTTTTTGTTTTGATTTGGTTTGGTTTTGGGCTTTCCCCCCTGCCCTAAAGCTTCTTGCTTTTTCCTGATCATGAAGTCTTTGTAGTCTGAAATCTTTGTGGCAAAGCTGCATGCTTGAATTGTTATGAGAAGTGTGACTATGAAGCAGGTTTTTTCATGAAGCAATTAAATTGGTGGTCTGAGTAGCGGGAGTGTGGGGAGAATATACCATTTAACCTTGAATCAGCATGTGCTAGGTCAGCTAAAGATGCCTGTTTACATAACCTGTTAACCTTGAGTTCTCAGATGCATTTGCAGTTTCTTAATTGGAGAGAACTAGTTACTGCTTAAAGAATTTGTGGAAAAGCTTCCCTAAGCCTTAGCTTGTTTGTTCAACCTGAATTGTAATTATGTTTCTCACTAATTACAAATTCAAAGGGGTCTTGTAAATGGTGTTCTTAGAGAATTTAATGCTTGTGCAAATCCATTTGTTAAAATGACTTTGCCTTGCACTGATGAGAACATTGTATATATGTCTGTGCAAGATGTGGTGCCATACTGTAGCACCAGAACTAGATAAAAGTGGGGCCTGGTGCAAATGTGCCAAATGCCCAGTTGTCCATCCCCCCCTCCCGCCCCCTTTTCTTTTTTTTGACTTTTCTCAACTGGTAAAAATAAATATAATTTGTATGAAACTAGATGTAATTTGGCTAATGTCATTAAAAATTGCAATATTGTATGTTTTCTAGCAAAGTTACTTTGTTGGCAGGCTGTTGCAGGTAATCAATTTTTGGTGCCTCTTATTCCAGGTATTCTGTTATGCCCTGAGTCCTGATGATGGTACAAACTTCCGTGTAAAAGTGATGGCTGAAGCAAATCATTTCATTGACTTATCTCAGGTGAGGTTTTCAGTGCACTGACCTTTTAGCAAACCTCAGTGAAGAAAGATAAGCTTGTATTTAAGAGTACTAGTTGCAGTCATTTTTTGAATTAGGCTGCTGTTAGGCTTTTGGAGTTTGTAGATGTGTTGGTGTTATGCCTTACCTGGGATGCAGAGGGTATTGTGTGACCTTTGTGTGATTATTAAAAAGTAGTATTAGCAACCAAGTAACTGTTCCATTAGATCTTAAGACAATAATCATATCTAAATATCATGGGTAAGTGAAGATGCCACAGCTGCAAATATATTTCAGCTTGCTTTACTCCAGTGAAGCAGGACAGAGGCTTAATGATTAATGGGGGATTTTGCCCCTCTATCAAAAGGCTGTTTGGGTAACACTTAGGGGTGATTTTGTGGGGTTGGTTTGTGGGTTTTTTTTAAGTACTTGGAGGAATGTAAAACTGTTGAAAATTGTTTACCTTTCAGTATTGGACAGGAAGAGACATACTGTAATTTCTAAGGCTTTGCTGTTCTTCTTGAAAGTCATTGGTGATACCTTGTGTGAAGTTCTGCTGCTCTTCATTTTTTATTTATCCGAGACCTGAAGCAGTTTCAGTGTTGCTTGAAGTTTCTCCTGTGGTCCATTTGTGCTATTTTTCTGCATGACTTGTTGAGTGTGCCAATGCTAGAGATCACTCTTCTGATTTGAATGTGCAGAAGCAATCTTCAAGTACCACAGTTAGAATTCCTGTCAGCAACTGCTTCAGCTGTGTCTAGCAAACTTAGGTTTTTCTTGGTTTCAGCAGGGTTGTTTTTAATTGAGTTGAGGACTTACACTGTAAAACCAGGACTTATGCAATTTAAGTCTCATCTAAATTAAAATTATGCACTTGAATTTATCCATTGGTACACTAATGACTAACCACATTAATTACTGAAAGACTGAAAACAAAAACAACTTGTATGTATGTATTTGTCAGATACCATGTAATGGAAAAGCAGCAGACCGCATCCATCAGGATGGGATACACATTCTCATTAATATGAATGGTTACACCAAAGGAGCCCGAAATGAATTATTTGCCCTGAGACCAGCACCTATTCAGGTAAGTAGGTTAGATGGCTTTGTGTCTACATAAAACTACTTGTGAGGAGGAAGAGTTTCTCTTCTGGCAGAGTGGAAAAAATATTGAAGGCTCATGCTGGTCAGTGAGAGAGACTTTTTAGGGCTTAGCATAAGTGAGGTAAATAGGATCATTCTGTTGAAGCAGAGTAGCTCAGATTTTTTTTATGTGCTTTATGGGCAGCCAACTGTGTCCTGAAAGAGAATTCTGTAATTCTGTGAGGTCCCTGTACACCACTGGCTTTCTCGCATTAGTGAGAACAAAGGGTATTTGAAGCAGTTGTGGAAACAAGTTGTTGTGTTTTCATCTCTTTAGGCTTAGTGAAATTCTAGCTAGAATAAGTCGATGTCAGAGGTTTGGGGTTGTTTTTGCTAAGGATTTTCTAAAATGCCTGTGGAGAAGCCTGAATCAGAGTCATTCTGGGCTACAGGAGTTGTCTCAGCTAAGAGAAGCTGTAGTCACTGGTGATTAGTATGCTGGCTATAGCTGTATGTAGCTGGTAACTTGGGCCTGAGGGATCAATTTTAGAACATCCTTGAACTGTTCACTGTCTTGGTAGTGAAAGTTTGGGTTTAGTGGTTGCTCTTCAGTTGATAAAGCTCAAGAAGGAACTTGAATCTGTAGCTGGAAAATTTAACTGAAAATGTGTTAATTTTCAACTTCCTTTATATTTGTGATGCACCTGGGACTGGAGCTTTGCTTTGTTTGGTTTTTTTAGGCCATGTGGCTAGGGTATCCTGGAACCAGTGGGGCACTGTTCATGGATTATATCATCACAGATAAAGAAACTTCTCCAGTCGAGGTGGCTGAGCAGTATTCAGAGAAATTAGCTTACATGCCAAACACTTTCTTTATTGGAGACCATGCCAACATGTTCCCCCATCTGAAGGTACGTAGGAAGACAGGGCAAGAAAAGTAGGTGTTTTCCACAGCTGTCTTTACAAGATAGGTTTTAGTGTAGTATTTGGTAAGAGACCTTGTAATTTTTTTAAAACTTTTTTTTTTTCCCACAGAAAAAAGCAGTTATTGATTTCAAGTCCAATGGTCATATTTACGATAACAGAATCGTTTTGAATGGCATTGACTTGAAGGCTTTTCTTGACAGTCTCCCTGATGTCAAGATTGTTAAGGTGAGAGTGACTCCTTCGTGTGCTCGGTCCTAGTGACTGAAGCTAGTACTTTATCTGATGCTTATGTGGTTTATCTTAGATGAAGTGTCCTGACAGCTGTGACAATGCAGACGGTAACGCTGCCCTCAGTATGCCGGTCATTCCCATGAACACAATCGCAGAAGCTGTGATTGAGATGATTAATCGTGGGCAAATTCAGATAACTATCAATGGATTCAACATCAGTAATGGATTAGCCACCACTCAGGTGAGGCACTTCAAGATACTGTTCTCTTGGGTTTTATGTTACATCTGTATGGTTTAACATAACAAGGAAGAAAAACCTTCAAGCAAGTGTCTCTTCTGTCATGTTGATTTATTCTTGGTGCTGAAGGAAACTGGCAAATGTGTTCTGAGCCACAGATGTGCTGGACAGTCATCTTTCCTCCCAAAGGCAGAAGGGTTTTATAAGAAGTATCTAAAGTCCAGATAAAATTAGTCTTGCATAAAGACACGTGGTTGTTTAGAATTTGAAGGCAAGATGTGCTTATTCCCTGCAGCCTACAGGGCATTTGTGAGCTGTTACCCAGTTTCAGTTGTGTTTTTCCTTTAGAAATAAATTGCTGGTAATACAGGCAAAGTTATTCCACTGTATATCAACAATGTTTATTAATCTCCTTATGTCTTTCTGAACTATGCACTATACCACCACCTCTTGGTGCTTAACAGTTCATGGGATTTTAGTGACAGTTACTGGTTTTGTTTAAGACTTCTTCCCTTTCAGAACAGTTCTTCCTTTTTAAAAAATACCATATTCTGACATTGGCATAACTCTTGATTTACAAATTTTATTCAGATTACAGTCCTTCAGGAAACTTTTACATCATTTTGAGACCTTTTATTATCACTGCTCTATCCATGACCTCATGCCTCAGTTTCTTTTTGTGAGTTCTCTTGTTCACAGCTGAGACTTTCCTTTAATTTGGTAATAGGTCGTGTCTTAGTTTTGTCAGTAAGCTTTTTAGCATGGGTTTTCTTTTGTGAAATTGTTGTTCCCTGAGAATAATAGAGAATTCTTGTCTTAACACTCCACCACCAAGATGAAACAATCTAAGCTCTGTCAATGCACTTTTAAGGGAGGACTCTGTCTTTTGATCACACTAACATAACCCTTCTCTGTGCACATTCTAATTTGGTATCAGCTGCTTTTGGGCATAGGTCAATGAGAACTGTGCATTGTGGTTTTGAGGTCTCCTCAGTGACCTGAATAAGTAGGACTTGTACTAACTTTTGTTGAACTAAATTCTTGTGCACCTTCTAACAGAGTCAGTGTGAGTCATTCTCATTTGTGTCAAGTGTGTCAACACTAAGTTTATTTTGGCTGGCTGCACTGACAGTGAGCTAGATTTTAAATATATCATATGTATGTAAAGGAAAAGGCTCTAAGTACCCATTTTGCCCTGTCTGTGTTAATGTTTTTATCTCTTTGATTCTGCCATTGCGTGTCATTATTTAAAAAAATAATTAATTAAAAAACATACTCCCATTTTACTAATACTCAGGGCTTTTGCATGGTATTCTGATTACCCCAACTTTATCCTCTGTTGTTTTTCATTAGTATAGTCCTATTCTTTGTGAAGGCTGTAAGATGCATTCTTTTTTGAAAGTCCATTGATAACTCTTCTAGTCTAATTTTCCACATTTCCCATTATTTCCTTGTCAGCTAGCTCCTTGCAGTCTCTCAGTTACATATTGGTCTGCATCTTTAGTTTTGACTGTCTGTTCTGTGCCTGTTGTCTTTTGACTTTAAAAACAAAAACAAAACAAAAAAAAACCCCACCTCAAACAAAAAAAAAAACCCAAAAAAACCCCACACCACACACACACACATAAAAACCAAAAAACAACCAAAAAAAAAAAACAAAACCCAAACCCAAAAAAACCCAAACATTTGCTTTCTAAACACTTTTTTAATTCTTCCTTGGAGTCTTAATTTACTTTTTGGTTTCAAGGAAATGAAGTGACCTTACAAAAGGGAGGAGTCCATGTGTTATGCCTCTTTTTATGGTTCTTCTTTCCAATTATTCCAGTTACTTAGAATTTCAGGGAGATACAGCAAGGGCATGAAAATGCCCAGTGTTGTGAGCCTTGGTGATTGCAACGTTGTGGCTTCCACAAGTGTGTACACATACCAGTTAAATTCTGGTTATGGGTAAGTAGACAATTTTGTTTTCATACAGTAACACCAAGGCTATGCTTAAAGGAACTTAGGATGCTAACAAATGTTGCAGTGCATCCCAGGACAATTCCACAGGGCATAGGTTTGCTTCCTGCAGTTTCAGTGTTCCAGTAGCTGTTTTTTTTTTTTTTCTTTAGATTAACAACAAAGCAGCAACTGGTGAAGAAGTGCCACGAACTATAATTGTGACTACCCGTTCTCAGTATGGCTTACCAGAGGATGCTGTCGTGTACTGTAACTTTAATCAGCTGTATAAGATTGATCCTTCCACTTTACAGATGTGGGCTAATGTGAGTATCTGTATCTAATATGAAATCTAAGGTCAGGCTTCTGGAACACAGCTGTTCTGTTCAAGTTAGCAGAAACTTCATGCAAGTTAAAACTGTTCTGTGGAAAACACTGACCTTGAGACATTTGAATCC
Organism: Podargus strigoides; assembly: GCA_028020825.1. NCBI lineage: Eukaryota > Metazoa > Chordata > Aves > Caprimulgiformes > Podargidae > Podargus > Podargus strigoides. The sequence goes on from CM051631.1 coordinate 2,906,190, forward strand.
TTACAGTGCTCATGTTGCAGGACTCAATAGAATTTTTTAGATTGATTTCAAATCACATATGTGCTTCTAGCCAGTGAAAGCTTATATTGTGAACAGCCTAAGTATGCTCATGCTCCACTGTGATACAAGTTTGGTCTTCTCTGTCTGCACAATTGAGTCACAGCTGGCCTTGGCAGCTGATAGATTGAGATCTGAGCACTGAGTGTCTGTATCAAGGTCCACTTTATAGTGTCTTGCTGAGAGTTAGTTGAGGGCTAATTTGTTTATATTCCATACCATGGAGATCATGAATTTCAAGAGTTACTGTCTGAGTGCTGTTCTATGAACTATTGATCAGGGTTGTTGTCTCTTTCAGTGGGATTAGAGATGCAATCCTAGTTATTCCACTCGAAATGGTGATCTTTATTTTTTTTTCCTGCTCAGAAGATGGAAGCACTGAATTATTATGCCTTTTGCTTCAGTGGTAATTTCTTGTTCAGAAAAGGAAATGTTTCTGACTGAACTTTCTGCGTTTACTTCTTTATTTTTGTTACAGATCCTAAAAAGAGTTCCAAACAGTGTGCTGTGGCTGCTACGTTTCCCAGCTGTCGGAGAGCCCAATATTCAGCAGTACGCACAGAACTTGGGTCTTTCCCAGAACCGAATCATCTTTTCTCCTGTTGCTCCCAAAGAAGAACACGTGAGGAGAGGGCAATTGGCTGATGTTTGTCTGGACACTCCGCTCTGCAATGGGCACACGACTGGGATGGATGTGCTCTGGGCTGGCACTCCAATGGTCACAATGCCAGGTAACGCAGCAGGGAACATATGTAGAACAGATTAGTTGGAATATTACTGATATTTTCTTTTTAGTAAGCAAGCCAAACAAACTACTTCCCTCTTGCAGAGGCAGAAGGAAAGTAACTCCTGCTCTGCAATATGTTACTTGATAAGCTTACTCCTGTTATCAATTTTGTTTTGTTTTTATTGCAGGCGAGACTCTTGCATCACGAGTTGCTGCCTCCCAGCTTACTTGCCTGGGTTGTCTTGAGCTTATTGCAAAAAGTAGACAGGAATATGAGGATATTGCTGTGAAACTGGGAACTGATCTGGAATAGTAAGCAAACTTGTACTATGTAATGTGGCAACATAAAGAATGTCGGGTGCTGTAGTTGGGCACAGTGCTGAGACTTGCCAGTAGTAGTTTTAATCTTGCAGATATTTTAGTATTTAAATAGCTAGGCAATCTTGCAGGTATTTTAATATTTAAATAGCTAGGCAGTCCTTGTCTAGAGGTTTTTTTGTCTTACCATTAACTCAGTTTCTGCTTTTACAGTAAACTTAACAGCATGCCCACTTAAGTAACAGTGCTACCTGTGATAAAGAAATTGCTCATGTGCAGCCTCTTACCTGGTAACAAGTGCACTATAACTCACCTTTTGTGCTTTTTAAATTTGAATATTAAGCAGTTTGTCATTTACTGCAAGTTAAAATTGCACTGTAAAAAGCTGCTGCAGTGCAGATAATGCAACAAGTTAACACATTAATGTCACCGCTTTTCTGAGCTGAAGTTGTCACTGCTGGCCTGTGTCAGAAACGAGGGGATGAAACAGCAGGAGGAATTTGGTGGAGGTGGGGGGGTGGCAGATATTTTGGAAACAGTTGTACTGGTAGTTCTGGGTTAGCTGAAAATAGTAGGTTTTGAAAGTAAACAGTAGGATTGAAGTATTTGGACCCTCTCGTGACTGCTTTAACTCTTTTTGTAGCCTGAAAAAAATACGTGGCAAAGTCTGGAAGCAGAGAATATCCAGCCCTTTGTTCAACACGAAACAGTACACAATGGACCTGGAGCGGCTTTATCTTCAGATGTGGGATCACTATGCTGCTGGCAACAAACCAGACCACATGATTAAGCCAGTAGAGGCCAGTGAGTCTGCATGAAGAGACAGTCTGTGTGCCCACCTGGAACTCTCCGGGAACTGAGCCTCTCAAACACTTCTGCAGAGATGATGAGCTAAAAACTGTGCATTTCTACTTAATCTGCCTGGTACTCTGTGGCTGAAGTAATACATGATGGTGATTAAAGCACAGCCAGACTTATTTCTTGCATGATAGGGAAAGACTCTATAGAGCCTGGGATCCTTTTATTCCATGAGGAATTTGAATGGGATTGAGCTGTGTACACGTGAGCCTGTGTGTATGAGTGATGTGGTTGCTGGGGGAAGTTTGAACTGCCCACCCAATTATGACTTCATGGATTGATTTAATCTTCCTATGAAAATCTCTCCTTTTATGTGGATTGGGAATTGGAGCATTTCAACGTTTGATTTTTGGGGAGTCCTGTTGGTATATGTGTAGTTCTCCCATGACAAGATTTCCAGCTAGCGAGTGTTGCTCCCTGCATTCATTTCTACACTGTGTGGACTGAAAGGGCATATTTGCTGGTGTAGTCTTTTTATAGGTTTTATAAACCACTTGAGCCTATATCAGCCTTTTAATGTTTGACCTCTGTTTTGGAGCTCTGTAATGTGTTGGTTTAGATAAGGTTTTGTTTTGTTTTGTTTTTAAGCTTCTCCAATAACTCAGCTAATTGGCTTCACGATGGCAGCTCCTCTTCTGTTGAGAAACCAAATTTGATTTGAAATTAATTGTCCCCACAAGTGTTCGAGGTAAACACAAACTGGTGCCAAATACAGATCTTTGAGGAATTAAGTTAATTGAGTTAATTATGTATAGAGGCGCAGTCCTATGTACTTTAGCAAAGACATAAAAAAAAAAAAATAAAGCTTTGGTTTGCCAGTTTCACTGATTTGACCAGCATTTTGTACGTGCTGCTGCCAGCAACGTGTTCTGAACTGCTGGCCTTCCATTTTCCTTCCTGTAATTTTGTTTTAAACAACACTATTTCAACAGAAATAATCCCAGGTAAGTGTTGATCTTGTACACAGATGTTCCTGTTACCACCAGGTGAGACTGAACCCACCCAAATGTGAAAGCTGTGCTCTCTGTGCATGCTTAATTCGGAAGTGTTGTGGGGCCTCACAGCAGCTGTTGTTTCTGTTTTGTGCTGTCATCTCAGTCCCACTCTGCAGCACCCTGTCGGTAATTCGGGATTTTTGTGTAAATAAGCAAGGCCCGTGTTCCCCAGGTCCTGGATCTGGTGGGTAAAGGAGTGCTCTGTGGTGCCAGGGCTGCAGCCAGCACTTTGGTTAGCGGTGGTGCTCAGCTTGAGACCCGTTTCTGCTGGCTGCTGCTGCTCGGCCCGCCCGGGTCCCCTGCGCCCCGCTGCCGCTGGGGGTCCCCTGCTGCGGGTCCCCTGCTCCTGGGAAGCACCCCCTGTCCCGGTGGAGCGCTGCTGCTGCCTGCACGCCCGGCAGGAAGCCTTGGCTGTAGTTACCCGTCCCTCTCCTGTGCCCAACGCCTGTCCAGTGTCACCGGGGGGTTAACGCCCCGTTCACCATCTGCCGACGGTTCTGGAGCCGCTGCCGCTTCCTCTGCCGGGCCGTGTCCCGCGCCCCGTGCCCGCCCCGCTCTCTCTGCGCAGCCGCGGTGCTGCGCGCATGCGCCCGGCGCGGGGCCCGAGGCAGAGCGGCGCGCGCGGTTTGAAGCGGGATGGAGCGCGTAGCGGTGCGCTGGCTGCCCCGGGCCCCTCTCCCTCAGGCCGGGCCGTCCCGGGGCTCGGCGGGCCGCTCACTCTCTCTTTCGTTCGCAGCTGGAGGAGGCGCAGGACGGGGCCCCGCCGCAGCAGAGGCGCCCTCAGGGCACGCAGGGAGGTGAAGGCCGCGGGGATCTCCCCACCGCCGCTACCCCCGCACACGGGCAATGGCGGGGCCGGGCGGGAAGCGGGGCCGGCGGACAGCCCAGCGGCGGCCCCTCAGGGCCCTGCCATGGCGGCCTGGCTTCGGGCAGCCGCAGCGCGGGGACAGCGACCTCAGGGGGCCGGCGGGGCGGCAGGTAAGGCGGCACCCGGGGCGGCAGCAGCGCCTTCCGTTACTGTCCCGGTTCCCCAGGCACAGCCCCGTGGCACAGCCCCGTGGCCCAGCCGTGAGCAGCCCCCAGTCCGTGGGAGATCCAGCCCAGGCACTGACTCACAGGGGTATCCCACACCTCACCTGCTCGGGGAGTGGGGGTTCCTCCTCTCCCTGGGGCTCCTCCCTCCTGGCCTTCTGCTCCTGACCCCAAGGACCAGGCTGAGGATACTTTTATACTTGTATATACTTGTGTGTATACTTGTGTATACCAGCCTCGTGTACTTTTATGTTGGTGACTGTATTAGTTTTGTTATTCCATTCAATCTGTTTCTACTTCAGCCCACGGGGCTTCTCCCGTTTTTCCCCAGTTCCCCCTCTCGGCTGGGGAGGGGACATCGGGTGGCAGAACAGCTGCTGCAGTGTAGCCCCAGGTACAGTTACTGTTAATGACTGTCTCTAAATGCAATTTTAGATTACGCCCTCTATTGTCTTATGATTAGCATGTTTCAGAATTACAGAATTCTTTAAGGTTTGGGTAGCTGTAATGTAATTAAAATGAGCTATCTTCATATTTTTAAGTAATTTCATTATATATTTTTCAAGTTGTTGATGTTGTTTATTATGCCTTGGCTCTACATTGGCATGAGAATTGCAGTCCAAGGGGTAGTGCATCCTTTCTGTGTGTTAAAATAGCGCAGTGGAAGTCACTGCAGTTTGCTCAGGCCCAGATGCAGATCCATTTGCCTTTGACCTGCTGTTCTTGATACGCTTCTGCTTTTCATCTTTTGCAGATATGCCCTGTACTTCTCTTCCAGCAGCGATGAGGAATTTGAAACGTGTAAGTACTAGCACATGGTAGTTTGTTTTCTGCAGGAGCATGAAAAGGACACGTTTCTATCTAGTTGTAGTGAAGTGGTTTTTACATGTGTTTTAGTTTCATTGCTGCTGCTGCAAAGTACCATTTCTCCTTGCACTGCATGCAGCGTTGGTAGCTGTATGTCCCAGTGAGTGTTCTTGAATCTCGTGTCTCAATCTTGGATGCTTTTTGCCTTGCATTATGTTTTTTTGTTGTTGCCTCACCTTTGTCTGTTCCCTGTCATTCACGTGCTTCCTTCTTAGTCTGTGAAGCATCTTTGAATAAACATTTTCTCTAAGCAGTTGCTCTTCCAAACACACATCTACACTGCTCAGAATTCCCTTTTACCTGTCATGGCTTTTGCTGTATGAGTCTTAACCAGTTGGAGGGATGTTTCTGGCTTTTCATAGTGGCTCAAGGTCTTGATTAGACGAAACTGAATATTAAATTTTACGCAGTGGCTTCTGCTGTGCATAACTTCAATCTTTATGTTTAGCCTGTACATATAAAACCTGATATTCATATTTTTCTTTTTGGTAACAGTATTATGACTGTCATTTTGTGCTAGGGCAGTTGAGTACACACTGTTTTTTTTTCCCTGTTGCAAGAGTTCTATTTAGCTCGTTCCTTAGGTGGGCTAATGATGGCTCTACCACATCTCAAGTGGGTTTTAGACTAGTAAGTAATCTAAAGGTTTGTAAATATTGTAATATATTAGACATTTGAACAGAAATTGTAGAAATGGTAAGGCCACAAGTCATATTTGTTTATTTTGCTTCTTGGCATTTCACTCTCTTGTTAGTCCAGCTGCTTTTAAAGCAGATTTCTCATTACTTTAGAGTACCTGCTGTGCTCCAGTTCAGTGCCACGTGAATGATCTTAAGCATTGTCAAGCCTTACTACTTACATCCAGTTGAATTAAAATGTCCTGTGTATATGCACTGCCCCTGGTGGTTTGAATTGATAAATATTCCAGTGCTCTCCATTCATTAGGTCATTGTTCACTTTCCTGTAATTTTTTAAACTTAAATATTTGACAGTCTGCTCTTTTTTTCTACTCTTTTTTTGCCTCCTCCATCCAGTAGGCTGTTGAGGCCAAAGTCATGTGTCAGCTCTGGCATGGAAGGTAGCTGAGAGTAACTAGTAGAGGCTTGGAGCAGAACATTTGCAAAGCTGTTCTATTGCCATACTATCACTATATTGACAGTGGTAGGAAAGAGTGAAATGAAAATGTGCCAAGAGACAAGAAACTAAAAAGATTTGATTTTTTTTAAGTATTAATTTCTATTTTTCTGTAAGCTTTTGGTTTCCTGTGACCAGCCATCAGCATTATTAGTTTGGTGCTGCTTCATGGTCTGGGAACACTGTGGTTATGATCATGTAGGAGAGCTGGCTGCTGGCCACGTGGGTTTGGAAGGCAGCACATGCTGGGTTTAATTCTTTTCTAACCACCACTGGGTGCTGAAACTGAATATAACATTGCTCCAAGTATGTTTTGAGCTGCAAGGTCTTGAATTCTCCCCCCCGCCCTCCCGTGCTGCTCTTCAAAGGGGACAACACTCAGTCCCATCCTATGCTTTTTAATTTGTAGTGTGTTTTCAGGGTAGCATTTGTGTGTAGCTCAGCTGCTCTTCCTGGTACCAGAATCTACCCATCAGCCGTAACAGCTTTATCGAGCAAACCTGTTTTCTGGGTTTGGGCTTACAGCATAGTGCAAAAGTTTATAATTCCATTGCAGTCATGCATGCAGCTTCAGATTGTGAGAACAAATGCTCCTTAACTGCTATTTTGGCCCTTTATGTTCTAAAGAAGGGACAGTTGCTTCCCTTTTCCCCAGCTCGATTTATGCTTTAATTAAATTTGTTTCCCTTCAACTTTCCTGAATCCCATAACGATGATGTGTGAAATCTCTCGAGTCACTATTCCAAGCATGTGCAGTACCTGAACTGTGTTTTCGTGTTTAGCAGTCACCACAATGGAATGATTAAAACACATTTATTTCTGAGAAGTGGTATTAAATTGTTGTTCTGCAGGGGGGTATTACTGTTACCATTTTGTCTGAACACTTATTTTGGAGTCACTTAATGGGATAGACATATGGATACCTCTTTGTGGTAGGAAAATTACTACCTGCAGTCATTGAAATGCTTAGAGAAAATATTGATAAACCCATTCAATTCCACCCCCAGTGATCCACATAATATGAGGAGGCTGTACTGGATACTGCAAGATACATAACAGTGCTTCTTATTTGACTAGACAGCTGCTGTCAGCTTTGAGGAACTGAGAGAACTATATATAAAGGATTCTTATGTGTGTTTGGGGTTTTTTTATTAAGGACTTCAGACTGAATTTTCACTAATTGAAAGCTTTTCTCTTAAAAAAAAAAAAAAAAAAGCAGAACAAAAGAAATAAAATGTTCTTAATTAATCTTTTATTCTTCCAGTTTTAACTAGAATGAAAACTCCCAAATCTGTTTCTTCAAAGGTGGATAAAAGGTGGGTGCTGTAATTATGGAATCACGGAATTGTCCGAGTTGGAAGGGACCTCTAGAGATCATCCAGTCCAACTCCCCTCCTGTAAAGCAGGATCAACCTAGAGCACATCACTCAGGACAGCAGCCAGGCGAGGCTGGGAAATCTCCAGAGAAGGAGACTCCACAGCCTGTCTGGGCAGCCTGTGCCAGTGCTCGGGCACCCTCACTGAAAAAAAAGTTCTTCCTCATATTTAAATGGAACTTCCTGTGTTCCAGCTTGTGCCCGTTACCCCTCGTCCTGTCACCAGGGACCACTGGAAAGAGTCTGGCTCCATCCTGCCTCAGCCCACCCTTTAGATATTTGTAAACGTTCATTAGATCACCCCTCAGCCTTCTCTTCTCCAGGCTAAAGAGTCCCAGCTCCCCCAGCCTTTCCTCACAGGGGAGATGCTCCAATCCCCCACTCATCCTCGTTGCCCTCCGCTGGACTCTCTCCAGCCTCTCCAGGTCACACTGGATGGCAGCACAGCCTTCTGGAGCATCACCACCCCTCCCAGATCGGGATCATCAGCGAACTTGCTGAGTCCTCCTTCTTGTCCTTTTTTTAGACTAGAGTGATGTTGGCCTTCCTCCAGTCTTCAGGCACCTTTCCTGTTCTCCATGACCTTTCAAAGATGATGGAGAGTGGCCCAGCAATAAAATCTGCCAGCTCTCTCGGCACTTGGCTTTTCAATGTTTACATATTAGTTTTCTGTATCACATCTGCTATTCAGAATACAGAAAAATGATAAAAAGTTTTAGTGATTCATAGGCAAATATGTTTATAGGAATGAGTGCAGACAGAACTGTTATATGCTCAATCCATATGTTCAGGTCAAATGGGAAGTGGGGTGTTTGGAGATGTACATGCTCTATTGCTGTTCCTATTAATTGATGTAATTGGTAACATTTGCTGTGAGCAACTGATAATATTATATTGGGTGGCTTTTTTTGGTTTGTTTTTGTAGTAAGGCAAACTTACTCATCTATTTTCCTGCTTGTGCTTACTTTCCCCCTCTCCCCCATTATTGGATTGTTCTACAGTCTAAAGGACTTTATTGATGACTCGAATGATTTCTTCTTGGACTTCAAAGTGAGAAAGAGCACAACAAAGAATGGCAAGTAATTGTCCAACAGCAAATAAGAAGCAGGAATTTTAATGGGTGGGAAGATAGCATTCACTGCTGAGCTCATAAACTTCTGAGAGAGCTTATTAAATGTTAGATCACTTTGTTCCTTCCTTGAGGGTAACAGAGGAGACCCTTTTTTTGTTTACTCTGGGGGTAACAGGAAAGCATGGTCATACTGATCTGACAGGTGTAGATTTTGAAGCATTGCTGTAGCTCTGCAGATACTGTGGACTGTCTGCTAGTATTTGAGTCTGTGAAGAGTAGCAGCTCATGGGTTATTAGACTGAGCTGCAAACATGGGATGATCAGGCTCATTCTGTGGCCAAATGCTGAGTAAAGAAAGAAAGTAGCTGTTGTTAAGCTAGATACCTTTAATGCAGAGTTGGCAATCAGGCCAGTCTTGCCTATGGGTGTTGCAGAGCCACAGACAGGGTCCTCCAATTTGGAGCTTCTTCAGCCAAGGTCCTGTGTGTAATCCTGTTAACACTGACTGCAAGATGCTCTGGCAAACCATGACTGGAGGTTGTGGTTTCAGTGCTGGTCTGAGCAGAGGATCCTTGTTTTCCCACAAGGGATGGAAAGTGCCTTGGTTTACTAACATTCAGAGCCTGACTGCAGCTGTCTGGCTCCCTTATCGTTGATATGAGCAAACTGGACTTTCCTAGAAGGAGTGAACAGGGCTCTGGAATACAGCCACTAAGCCAGTGATCAGGTGATGGAGTTCTAGTAGATGAAGGATGGTAACAGTGATCTCATGTGACCCTGCAGTAGCTCGGACCAAGAAGGGTGGGATCTGTGTGGATGTCAACCCTGCCACATGTATGCCAGCTTGAGACTGTAAAAAAACTAATGGAATGAATTCTGGAGGGAAAACCTTCCTTCCTTACCCCCTCCCTCACCCCCTCAGGATTCTTTTTGTGTTAAGACAGGTCTCCTAAATGAAACTACCAAAACTTTTGGCTGTTTCTTTTGAATTGCAGCACAGAAGAATCTTCAGACCCCGAAGAAGTTGATGTCTTCTGGAAAGAAAAGCACTTGCTGCCAAGAATTGCAGTATCCAGAGGCTTCAAGTGATACTGAAGATTCTGTCTTTGTAGAAAGTCCATGGCATGACTACCAAAAAGGGGGAATGAAAAACCTGAAAGAGAGTTGGAGGTGCATAAAACTCACACCTCCACAAAATCTGAAAGAGTCCATTTCCAGAGACAGTCCAGACTTACTTGTTAGAAGGGAAGAAAGAAGCTGTGAAAAGAGTACAGACAATAAAGTGCCAAGTGTGGCACTGCGACAGAGTACAGAGGTAGGATCAGATAGCTCAGATGATGAATTTGAATCGTTAATAGAACGGATAAGGAAACAAAGTCTGCCCCGAAAACCGCTCTTAAGCACGAGTAAAACTCTCTACCAGCCAAGCACAATAGGTAAGGAATTGTTCTCAGCTTACTTGCAAGCTACTGACTGGCAGCAATGGTAGTATTAATTGCCTAATTATTTTAATTTCTATGGCATGTGCTCTAGAAGTGCAACCCAGCATTTTGCAATTGAATTTGATGCAATCAAATTATTCCTCTGAGCATTCTGAATAGTGATTCTACTAGTCTTGTGGTATCAAGTTTTTCAGTATTGCTTGGTTTTATAATTCCTATAGTTATAGGCTATTTTAAAACAGTTTTTTAATTGTTCTAAAACAAATTAACTGATGGCTTGTTAACTTATTTTTTAATGTATGATAGCAGTTAACCTGAAGCTGTCATTTTGGTAAGACTGAATTTTTGAGCAGTCAGGATGCTGTTAATTTAGTACTTGGATTTATAATTGACTTTATTTAAAATACAGTTTATGATGAGGATTTTCTAAATCAGTAGCTCTTCCTCTCCTCTGACAACTGAAGTGAGCTCCCAACAGAAAGATTGGAAAGGGGGAAAAGGGCTATTGCTGAGTAAGAGCAGGTGAAAACAAGTATCTTTTTAGAAGAGCAAACACAAGATGCCTTCCTCACTAACAGGGACTAGTTCAGGGAAGGCAGCCTATGGAAGTGGATGGTTGACAGCATAGAAATATTCCCTGGGAAAGAATTTTTTATTTTTTTTTTTTTAAAAATATTGGAATACGTCAATGTGGTCTAGAAGTAAGGTGGAAGCTGCATTGACTTCTCTGGATATGGTTGAACAGTGAAAAGAGACAAGTGACCCAAATAGGGGAACAGCTGTAGAAAAGCCATCAGAGAGGACATCTACTGGAACTGCAAACCTTGATGTGGTCCTTGATTTCTGGTGTGAGGGTCAGTCATTTTAGCAATCTGTCAGATAGGGGCTAGGGAAATGGGCAGCTATCTGATCAGATCTTGCCTGTGAAACAAACAACATGACTTATGGTATATAGTAGAAGGTTAGAATGATTTATTTTTTTATATATTCTGTTGTTGTTGTTGTTCAAATGGTGTCTCTGCATTTCTGCTCCCAGTGTGCTGGTGGTGTATTTTGAAGTGGTGAAATGTCACAGAAATGCCTCAGTGAGGTCACATATGCTTTTGCTTCCCCTTCTTCCCAGCCAAATATTTGAAATTTGGAGTCTGCTGCTCCTTCATTGAATGATATTTGTAGTATATAACAGGAAATCACCTTTCCATCAGTTGTAAAAGCCTTTGCAATCAAGTATGCACAGTAAGTGAGGAGGAATATTTGACTTTTTTTCACTGTTGTCTGTTACCTTGTTGCTGATGTCTGTGCTCCCAATCCTTGGACAGTGTGTAACCCTGTGACTCTTTCTGTTGAACTAGAAAACATCAAGCCACCCTGTGAAGATGCCCAGCCCTTGAAAGAGGAGGGAGTCAAGACACCAAGGCCAAACTCCATTTCAGTTCAAGAAACACCTTCCAGGATAATGGCTTCTGCAACGACTCCTAGAAATGAGATGGTCAGTTGCTCACAGTCAGCAAAGATGGAGAAAACGTAAGTGTTTCTTCATCTCTCCTATGTTCTAGCATCATTATAGTTGGACAAAGAGATGCTAAGCATTTTGCCTAGGATGGCATTCTATTTTTTCCGGTACCTGGAAACTTCTGCTACCAGTTCAGCAGTTGTTAATGGTTAAGTAGCTGGAAATCAAAGCTTTCAGTCTCCAGTGTGACAGGGAGAATATAAGCTAATCTCCACTTAGAGGAATTGATGACAAATAAATCTGACAAATGTCAAGTCTTCTTACTAAATGTTAGTAAGAAGTTGCTATTCTTTGTCTTGGCATATCATGCTTCTAATGTGTGCTTGCCCTACAGGTTCTATCTGTCTAGATGCCTGTCTCTGAAGATATATCAAACCTGATTCTATTAGTAATTCGTGCCTTTTATCAAGCTTGTCTTGGTATTTTTGACCTGTATCCTTATAACTTGCAGAATTCACATTTCTTTTTCTATGTGTGGATGCAGCTTAAGTTTTTCAGAACATGTTTTTCATTTCTAATAGCTGCTTTTATTCTGCCTTTTAGCCATGTGATGTTTTCTTTAGTCACTTTATGATTGTATATACCAATACAAAACCTTTAAATCATCTCTTCAAAGCTGATCCTGTGTCAGAATGCTGCAGTATTGGATCCTAGTGGAATATCTGCTTCCCCTGAATGAATTCCTGAGGATTCCCAGAACATCTTTAGCTATGTTTCTGAAAATATACCTTTACTGTAGGTGATTGTGTTGGGGCTGTTCATATATTCATCGAGTTTTGGTATAATTGTGGCTCACTGTGTCACAAAGACCTTCACCACCCTCTTTTCCTACTTAAGGGTCTTCATAATCTAGTTTTGTGAATTAATGAAATAACTGCATCACTACTGCAGCAGCTCTGCCCCATCATGCCCCTGAAGGAGGAAAAGGACAGTATAAGCATGTGTGTCCCACTGGCCTCATGAAGGCAAGCTAGTGAAGAGAGTCAGGAGAGGTTTACACCAGTGGCAGCACCCCAGAGATCTTTATTGGCTATAAAGAGGTCATTATTTTTCACTGTGATATCTCTGTACTTCAGTAAACTGCTTTATGGCTTTTCTTGCAGGCTCAGGGTGTGCTTAGTGCCTGGCTGTTTCTTGCAAGATCTCTCGAATCCAGCTTCCCACTATGTGAAGTATTTCAAGAAAAATAAAGAGGAGCTGGCACAGAAGCTCTACTGTCTGTATAACAGTACCATCTTTGAGCAGAAGGTTGGCTTCAAAACAAAAACTACAGTTCTAAAATGCTGGTTAATATGTTTCTCCTCATTTTTTGATGTGATTGCTCTTTATCCTCTTCAGTTAGTAGAAGTTAAGCTTTATAGCAATGGCTTATATTCGAATTAGTTGAAGCAATGTGTTTGAAGGGGTTTCTCAGCACTGCGATGCAGTGGTTTTCAGTTTGGCTCGCTTCCGCAGCTCTAACAGTTGTGCCATCCTCAAGGGAGTGGGCTGGGTGGTGCCCAGGGGTCCTGGCTGAGAGAAACTGTTACACGAAGGGCCTTGGATCAGTTTCATCTTTGAAGAAGTGACTGGTATTTATCTTCATGTATTTCCTAGTACCTGCATGGTCATCAGCTCAATAGCCCAGGAATGTTTCTGTTGCTGCCTCTGTGGTAGCAGACCCCAGCAAAGGCAGCTGTAGCTTTCTGCTGCCAAAAAGAAGCTCAAGGTTGCCTGCCACCATTGCTTGTTCAGCTTTTACTGAAGTAACATCTACTAGTGAAATGCAGCATTACCACAGCCTAGTAGCTAGTTGCAGCACAGCTTTCTTGCCTGCAGCTGACAAAAGGCAAATAGCAGGAATATATATTGGGGAGCAGGGAGCTGATGGATAAAAGCACTTCCCTGTGCTGTTAGGGCCTGTTGCCTCATGCTAGGTGCAGTCTTCATTCATTCCTATTGCATGCGTGGTCATGTCTGCCATTCTGGAGCAGATAAAAAGGCTGCTTATCCTTTGAAAACAACTTTAAGGGCTACTTAATGCAAAGGAACCACCTGTGGCTAAGTGAGGTGTTGTCTTGCAAATGAGTAGCAGTTGGGAAGAGTACTTTTTTTTGAAGATGAAATTCTGTTACATGCCTGACCTGTCCTTGTATTTCCTCTTAAGCAGCATCTATCAGGCACTGTTGGAGGCAGATTAGAGGAACTCAGGGAATTCTTGTCTCATCCTGCATTGTGAAACTCCCAGTGTTGGTTACAGAAAAACTGATGATGGGAATAAGAAGCCAGTGGTGGGTGGGTTTGCATCTTAAGTGACAACAGCATTAAGTGCACTAACAGAGACATCCTGTACTGGCTTTGCAGTAAATGTAAGGGGAAGCCAGAGGGCCAGAAGATGATGAGAGGTAGGAGAGGGCAGATTACATGTATGGTTTTGTTTTTCAGTTACCAGAGAAAATGGTAATAACCTGGAACAAGAAAATGAGAAAAACAGCAGGATATTGTGTAACTGGACAGACAGAAGGTCCTGAAGGAAAGCGTTATGCTCGCATAGAACTTTCTGAAAAAGTCTGTGACTCTGCAGGTAGGTAAAAGAAAAAAATATGTTGGTTCTTCTTTGAGAAAGAGAGTTCTAGGCATAAAAACATTGTTGTGGTTTGAGGCTGCTCTGATGCTCTCTGTTAACCCCTCTCCCTTCCCAGACAGGGGAAGGGAGAGAGGCTTAGGAGTTGGAAATAAAGCTAAAGCAGCTGTAATGAAACATTAACAACAAAAAGAGAAATATAATGAGAAGAAAAATAATGAAATATTTACAACTATATACAAAGCTGGTGAAGGGCTGGAAGGAATGTCCTCTAAAGAGTGGCTGAGGACTTTGGTCTTCTCTAGTTCAGAGAAAAGAAGACTGAGGGGCAACCTCATTGCTCTCCACAACTTCTTGAGGAGGGCGTGTGGAGTGAGAAGTGCTGAGCTCTACTGGTATCCAGCAACAGGCCATGTGGGAATGGTTCAAAGCTGTACCAAGGGAGGTTCAGACTGGACATTCAGAAGCATTTCTTTACCGAGCGAGGGTGGCGAAACACTGGGACAGGCTTCCTAGAGAGGAGGTCTAGGATAGTCCCAGCCCATCAGTGTGTGAGAGGCATTGGGACAATGTCCTTAACAACATGCTGTAACTTTTGGTCAGGCAGTTGGACTGGATGATCGTTGTTGGACTGGATGGTCCCTTCCAACTGAAATATTCTGTTCTAATTGTGCAGAAAATCATTGCTCTGCTCTAGTTGTAACATTGATATTTTTCATCCAGAAACAAAAGCAATAAATGAATCTTGGTCTAAATTAAACTGTTTCAGGTCTCACAAAAAAACCCCAAAATCCCAAAACAAAAAAAACCAACCAAACAAACCCTCAAACAGATTAGGCCTGAAGGGAAGTAACTAGGATGCAAAATCAGGGCTAATCCCAAAACTGGAAATGCACTGAGTAAAACCTTGTTTTGGGGTATTCTATCTTATCAAAACATTGATCATTCCAACCTCCAAAATAACTCTTGTGTCTTAATAAAGAATGAGTGTCAAAGGTCTGAGCAGTGAGCAAGGCTGAAAGTCTGTGCTTCCCTGTACCTGACTGATCTTAATGTCTGTTTGCCTTATCCCAAGACCGCCTCCGAGACACGCTGGTTCACGAGGCTTGCCATGCAGCCACCTGGCTGATCAATGGTGTTCGTGATGGACACGGACGATTCTGGAGATACTATGCCAAGAAATCAGCTGTGATTCATCCGGAACTGCCAGTAGTAACACGATGCCACAGCTATGAGATTAATTACAAATTCATCTTTGAGTGTGTCCTGTGCAAAGCTACGTGAGTAATGTTTTGATCTTGCATATGACTGTGTATTAGCTTTGTCTCTGACCTGGCAGTCTCCTGTGGCTAGAAATCATGGGTCTCTTAAACTGTGAAGCAATTTGGAATCTCTCAGAGTTGTCACTTCACACTTCCTGAGCCCACAGAACCTCACTACGTCACTTCACATGTTTGTTTCCAGGTAGTTTCAGTTCCAGTTCAGAGGTCAGGACAGGCAGAACTGTCTTCCGAGAACCACTGATGATGGAAGGTCTTTGGGAAGCAGTAAGAGATCAGAATACACACCTCAGCTTTGAAGGACATGGCAGGACAAAGTCACACCCCATGTGGCTGCTCTCACTTTTCAAACATTGCTCTAATGTAAATTTGGATTCACATTCTACTGTAGTTAATATTGAATGAACTTGTGAAAGTTTCTGACCACTTATCTCTGATTTCATGATCAACACTGATCCTGTTGCAGGCTTTTTTGGTAGGGGGTGGTATTTCCAGTCTTAACTAAGTACTACATCAGAAATAACACTTGTGCAGTGACGCTGACGGACCAGTGACTGGATTTGGCACATCCCTGTAAGCAAAGTACCAGCATGTGTTGCAGAAATAAGGCATTCCAAGTTCTTTTGAAATCTATCCACGTTTTACAAAGTAACATCTTTGAATATACCATGACAACGAACTAGGTTTGATCTAAGGAAAACCAGTCCACAACAGAGTGCTAGACTTGGCATGGTGGCCTGAGTTACTTTCTGTATGCTCATCCTTGTAGAGACACTGAGGACCATCTGATGCTGAAAGAAGTCAGTTAATAGCAACTGGAATTCAAAAGTGGAAGCAGTCTCCATAAAAACTGAGCACAAAATGTGTGACAGTAATTAGATATCAGAACAAAGTATCCAAGGAAGGTTTTTGGGGTTTGTATCTTGATGACTTTGAATTAAGACTAAACTTTCAGACTAATCTTGTGTCTTTGTTATGGTAGTGCTACGTAAAATGTAGTAGAGACCGTTGATTTCTATTGGGTTGAAACTCTATAAAAGCTGTATTCAGTTTTCTCTTTGATCTTTTACTTTATGGACTCTTCCCACCTGTGTATATGTTAAAAATAGATGTCTGCAGCCACACAGGTGTGAGCAGCACTGTGATGTGAAGGATTGAAGCTAGGACACTGATCTACTGATAGATTGCAACATTGCTCATCAGGCTTCTGTTTTGCTCACTGCATTTGTGAAATGAGAACTGTGTATGTTGCTGAGGTCAAGCAGAAGAAATAGTTGCTGTAGTAATTTCACCCATGAAAGTTGAGAAACCTGTATGGAAGGTGTTGCCTTTTCTGGAAGATCATAGCTGACCACAGTCAGCTGTGTAACAACTCGGTCTCAGTGGGACAGCGTGAAGTTTTGTGAGTTCTGTTCTGGATAGCCAGGAAAGTGGCTGACAACTGTGCAATTTTATTTATATATATATATAAAATAATTTTTTTTTTTTTTTAAAATATTATTATTCTCACACACACTTTAGGGGCTAAATGCATGTTTAGAAAGTATGCATGGGATTTTTTTTCTCAGTATAATATATGTGACTTCCAGAAGCACTGGAAGGAAACAGTATTTCACATATGAAAGAATCTTCCTGAAGTGTTTAATACAACTCTGCAATCCATTAGTTGCTTAGATGCAACAGAGCATTGAGAAGAATTGATGGTGATGGGTTTGAGAAGAACGGCCAAGGAGTAATTGATACCTTGGTTGTGGAGGTGTTTTGAAATGTTGTAGCACTTCATGTTACTAGGCTGAGAGTAAAAGAGACAGAGGAAGGAACCAAGCTGAAAATAGTTCTAGGGTAGAGAAATGTGTAATACAGATTTGATTGTGCCACTGTGTGGAGTTCCTATTCTAAAGCACTACCTTAGAAATCTGACCTAAGCAGCCTGGCAGAAGAGAAAGGAGCCCTTTTCCACAAGTACTGTCCACTGCAAGTGTGAAATCAGAGTACTTCTTTTCCTGTTTCAGGATTGGACGTCATTCCAAGTCTCTGGACACGGAGCGCTTTGTGTGCGCATTCTGCGGGGGGCAGCTGGTGCTGAGTCAGCACCCACAGAAGGGTGGCACTCCTGGGAGGACACAACTGACACCCTTTGCAAAGTATGTGAAAGAAAACTACGGACTTACTAGAAGGGAGCAACATGGGCTGAGTCATGCGGAAGTCATGCGGAAACTCAGTGCTGATTTTGCTTTAAAAACTAGCCTGCAAGATTCCTTGTAATATCTCAATACACTTCCTTTCTTGGTGCCACTTAAATTTTGTATGTTAGCAGTAAATGAGTCTAAAAGGATGTGTTTTGGAGGATTCCAGATAATTTTAATATTTTAGGATTAAATATTTGTAATAAAGATGACCTTAAGGCCTCTTCTAAAACGGGCAAGTGTGAGCAAGAAGTAATGATGACAGAAGGTCCCTGGCGATGCACAGGTCTGTCAGGGAATCCTATTTAGGCTTCAGATAAACCACCTGTGCCTGAGAAGATTCTGGTCAGTGGGACTGACTCGCTATGTTTGTCTGGAATTTTCTGAACAGTATTTACACATAGTGCTATGTATAGATCCTGTATACGTGCTGAAGAACTACTAGGTGTACATCTGTCTGGGACTGCCAGATCCAAGACAAATCACAGGCCCATGAGCCTGATTCTGTCTTGATGACTTCCAGGCAGGAAAAGGGACAGACCAGAGAAAGGCTTCAATGTGGGTTCAGACATTCTCCCAAGGAGAGTTTCTTGAATGATCCTTGGCTGGTTTTGTTAAAAGTAAGTGATAGGTGGATGATGCTTCAGACCTGTTAGAGAAAGCCCTCTGGCCCTTAGTGATATCAAAGCTCTTCCTGGTTAAATTATGATTGCAGTTGTGCCTCTGTCACTGAGACTTTTTAGAAGCTAAAATAGATGCGAAAGGTTCTTCTCATTCTCACCATAGAATGAGAAGGTCTAGTCAGGTGACTCGTCTCTCATTTAGTGTGTGTTGGAGTGTTTGTGTCTGCTGGGAACAAAATGCCCAGGGCATTAGTAATTTTGAATAATCAATAAATGTTCAACTGTGGCAATGAACTGGGCTGCTTTATTTCAGTTTAACCATGACTGTAGGTATAGTACATGAAAGCTGCTGCTTTCTCCTAGCTCATTTTGAGTTCCACGTTCCACGTACAGCAGGTCATTCTGCTTGCTGTCAAGAATGTCTCCCTGCTCTCCACTTCCTGCCCTGCCTTTATCAATCCCGTTACACTCCAGCTGAAAAAGCCCACATACTGTTGCCAGCTCATCTCTCCTAAGAGTATAACAGTGTAACAGCCCTAACCCTGCTAACAAGACAGGTCAAGGTGAAAGAAATGGGCTACATTTTCTAAAATAGATAATGTCATGGAAGGGGATGTGAAGTCATCCCTAGAAGGTGGATTTCACCATAAAGTGGGACAATAGCAGCTTTTTGAAGTTGGCCCTAGGCATGTAGATACTGCCTACCACGCTCCTCACCAGCTATAAGCCCTCACAGCTGCTGCACACATCAGCTCAAGATGGGGTAAGTCATAATAAGGTAAGTATACAGGAAGGTGCACTTCACATACCGAGAGCATTCAGCTTACGTCTGAAAGATGTGACCCACCTGATCATCCAAAGCCCAGCTCAAGCCCAGCTACACCAGAACTAGAAATAATCAAGAAGAGGTGTAATCTTCAGAGAATCCTAGAATCACCGAATGGTTTGGGTTGGAAGGGACCTCAAAGCTCATCTCATTCCAACCCCCCTGCCATGGCAGGGACACCTCCCACCAGACCAGGTTGCTCCAAGCCCCATCCAGCCTGGCCTGGAACACTGCCAGGGAGGGGGCAGCCACAGCTTCCCTGAGCAACCTGGGCCAGTGTCTCACCACCCTCACCACCCACCCATTCTTCCTAATACCTAATCTAAATCCACCCTCTTTCAGTTTAAAACAGTTATCTCTTGTCCTATCACGACATGCCCTTGTCAGAAGTCCCTCTCCAGCTTTCTTGTAGGCCCTCTTTGGTTTACAAGACCAATTTTTTTTTAATAAACTGAATATTTTTAGTAGATAAGTATATTATTTTCTAGGGCTCCAGTAACAGGAAAGAGGATCAGGAGGATGGTGAAGTAGGTAAGGGAAGCTAATTGGCCAATAATGATGAATGGGTGTTCTACTGGTCGGCTACCCAGTCACGTTAGGATGAAGAAGCTGGCAACTAAGATTCAGAATAGGAGCTGAGAGTGGGGGCAGAAAGCTGTTAGGTGTTGTTTGCATTTGAGGAGGAGTGGGCTTAGGAATAGGACTAATACTGAGGCAGCCAGGGCTAGTACTTCTACTTTGTCAGGGCTCAGGCATAGGATGGCCACAGAGAACAAATTACTTGTGTGGGAATCAATACAGTTTTGGAGTTTGTTTTAATCTCCCATGGCACATACCTGGAAAAGGCCTTTACCAGCATACACTGCATCATGGCAAAGAGTTTCTCATGTTTCTCATCAACAGGAGAACACTCTGCATAAGAAAAAGGTCCCACAGAGCATTTAGGGGAAGGGGGTATGGGGGGAGGGTGTCGTTGAACTAAACCTTCAGGAAACCCAACAAAGCTTTTGGGAAGGAATGTGTGCTTTTTAAATATACAGGGAACTAAGGTAAAGGTGATGAATGGGCTGAATAAAACACTGCCACTCCTCACCCTAATGCCAGAAGAGTACTCTTACATCTCAAGTGTGATAATCCACAGAGGTGCCAGAATGGCAAATGGATACTCATTAATTTTCCAAACCAACTTTCTAGAAAGTGTGCTAAGGGGGGGGAGCTTAAGCCCCTGCATGCCTCTGAAAAACATTTTCAGTTTCTAAGAATCTCTACAAAATCAGTACATATCATACTACAATAAAATCTGTTCATAAACCTTGAACATTCATGGAATCTCTTAAATAATCAAGTTAGACAAGGCTTCCTAGATAATGGTTTGAAGCAGGTGTGTCACACACTGTCACCTTTTGCTTATTTCTAAGCTAGATGACCACAATGTTAGCAGGTCATCCTACAGGTGCTAATGTATCTGTCCATGTCACAAAGGGAAAAGAAAGTGGTGCATATGTATGATAATGAAATCCAGAAAAGCAGCAACATGCTTTTTGCAACACAAAATTCACACAGTATTATAGCCCAGCACTAGAAGACGAGATTGTGCCTCTGTTTTAGAAATCTCCTAGTTCAGCAGGTGACTGAAACATTGGATACTGGAGAAGAAATTACCACAAGGTATGTCACAGTAAATCCTAAAGCCTAGCACATGGAAAGACTAGCTCATACAACACCAAATGTACCTAAAAGGAGCTAGAGAGAGGGTGTACAAAGGGTACAAGGTCAAATATTTACAAACACTGTAGCTAAAGACTGTTAATTTTTCACCTAAAAGTAGTGAGGGCATGATCACTGTGTAAAGATTGTGTGTCAACCTACATAGGTACAAACCTACCTAGATTCATTATGCCCATGGCTGGACATGAACCTGCTCTGAAAGTGCAGGGACTGCTGAGCCCGAGGAATTAGTCCTTGCTCCTCAAAACACTAAGCTGAGCATAGCCCCCCTTGCAAACTGGGCTTTTTGATCAGAGCTGGATAATCTCCTCTGAGCTTAAAGAGGAGGCAGAATGAACTCATGAGCATGGAGAGGTGGCAAAGATTTTTCTTCATACCTTTGCAGTCTCCTAACAAACATTTATTTTAAGAAATGAATGAATAAAAACTGGAACACCATCTTCTGGTATGCCAGAGCTACACTCTCCAGGGAGGATGTATTGAGAGAAAGACCGTAACAACCATTTAAGACCCAAAGCAGTTCAGTTTCTCCTTTACAGTTCCACTATTGATGGGAATTTCAATCTACTGCATTACTGGCAGTTGCATAAAAATTAGACAACAGCTCTCAAACCCTAGGGAAAGAAAAAGTGGTAATGTGGAGGTACAGATTCTGAGTACCATGAGAAGGTGCAGAGGAAGCCAAAGATTCAAAAGCCCCTCTTCCAGCCTCACTGCCAGCTGTGAAACAAAGTTCTTTCCAGTAATTTCCTTCTTTCCTCTTGTCTTCATTTTTTTCTGGACAGGAGGCTGGGAGGAGAAAACAGATAATTGGAAAATCAAGCATGAGGTAGGACTCCATACTTCCAGGACAAAAGAGAGAAGAAAGGTGAAGAGGAGTGCATGGGCTAATGCCTGGACTGAAAGCTCTTTTTCTTCTTTAGCCAGAGAGAGAGCTTGTAGTGAAACAATTCTTCAGTAGACCAGGACAAGAGAGAGGTGCAACAACTCAGATTTCTTGGTAATTATCTAAAGGTTTCAAAATCTCTCACTTTTCACCACTCCAGAAACAGCAAACTCCATTTTCTATAGGTAGAAGCAGTGAAAGAACAGAGCCAACTACTTGCAATATCTGCTTTATGAGAGGACCTACAGCTGTAGACCTAGCATAGCAAAAGTTTATTGTCATTTATGTGAGCAGCATGAATTTAGCATGTACAAAACTTGCTCCATGGCCACAAAGGGGAAAATAAATCAACATTGTCATAATACACAGTAAAGCAGATGCAAGACAAACTACAGAGGGAAACTGAGCCCTTCTGCACACTGTGACATACTGCATCACTGCAGAAGGGCAAGCAACTGCTTATCTGGAGCGAGAGTGAACTACAAACTGGAAACCACCTAAACCATGATTGACATTATAGCCCAGGAATTAATATCACCCTAAGAAACACGTGAAAAGAAAAAGCCAGTCTGGATTTACATACAGCTGGAAGACAGAATTGCTGATGTTTTCAGAGAAAACAGAAGGATGTTCGTTTTAAAGTTATCAAAAATAATTTAAGCACCACATATCCTTTATCAGAAACAAGTATTTTTTTAGCTACACAGATCTCCCCAGATAAAAGACAGCCAGCCCTTTACCAGTTCACAGGTAAGCTCTGTTTAGAAATGCACACAAGTAAAGGGAATCTTATCTTTTAGACAAAATGATACGAAAGTGACAGCAGACACCAATATCTGCCCTTCTTCATCCTGCTCAGTCCCTAGTAGGTACTGCAATGCCTTCTGTCACTGCATCAAGATCAGCATGGGAATGATTCTAAAACAGGCTCTTTGAGTTTTAATTTACATTTTTCATTAGTCCATAATGACTTAGTCTTTTGCCTACACGTTTTTTGCTTAGTGACTCAAAATATATTCATTAGATTTTCAAGCTGACATTTTCACAGTAATTGATGTTGTTGAATAAAGATTTTGAAAGCTGAGGGACAGCGTTAACACGTCAAATGTCAACAATAGCTACAGTATTACAGTCTTGCTGAATTTTATCAGCTGTGTATCTATGACCTTTACTAACTTTTCCTCACTGCTGCTATCCTCTTTTTCATCCTCTTCCTTAGCTTTGCTGTTGGAGCTGTCTTGTCAATTCCATTTTCCAGGAACAGTTCTAATTTTTATGGGATTCAAGGGCTTGGTCAAAACCTGTAAAACCAGCAGCATTCGGAAGCACTGCAGGAAATATGAACAAAGGCTTTAACAACAACAAAAAAAAAGTAGTTGCAGGGGGAGGGGAGAAGGAAAGACTGCTAATTAATAACAACAAATTCGAAGACGCTCAGCAATACCCCCATGTTGTCCATCCTTATTTGTCTTACCCAGCCCAAATGGGGTCTGGGGCAGCGGGCACAGGGCAGCTCTGGGAGCAGAGGCCGAAGGCTAACCCTGCCTAGCAACAGCCACGCCATTGGCCAGCGCTGAGCCAATCAGAGGAGCCGCAGGCGGCCTGTCAGTGCCAGCCGGCCTGGGGCGGGGCAGAGGCCCAACAGCCTGAGGAGAAATGGGCCTGGGGCAGCCGGGGTGACGGGGACAAGGGCCAGGGCAGGGGGCTGCAGGCACACTTCTCTCGTTTGCAGACAGCAGCCTCATTTTCAGCATCCAGACAGTCCTTTTCAGGCTTCAAAGCCACATCTTGGGCAGCCAAACCGTCATTTTTATGCTCCACATCCCTCTCGTGGGTCCCAAAGCCTCATTTGGAGTCCAAAGCTCTGAACCTAGGGTTAGAAGTCTCCTTTTTAGGGCTCAAAGCTGCACTTTTAGGGCCCAAACCCATATTTTTATGGCCCAAAGGCTCACATGTTGTGGTCAAAGCCTCATTTTAGGACAGAAAGCCTCTCTCTCAGCTCCAAAGCCACATTTTTAGGGTCCAAAGGCTCAGATTTACTTTCCAAAGCCGCCTCTTTAGAGTCCCAAGGGGCATTTTTGGTTTTCAAAGCTTACTTTTCAGCCTCTGAAGCATCATTTTTAGTATCAAGCCAGTTTTTATTAGGGTTCAAGCTGCATTTTGAGTGTCCAAACCTTCATTTTTAGGGTCCAATCCCATCTTTTATCACCCATAGCCTTTCTTAGCCTGCAGTTTCATTTTTAGGGTCTAGATCCTCATTTTTATGGCCGAAAGGCTTAATTTTAGAGCAGAAATCATCATTTTGGGGTTCACAGCTGGATTGATAGTATCCAAATCCGCATTTTTCCTTTCCAGAGTCTTAGTTTTGCCTTCCAAAGCCTCATTTCAGGCTCCAAAGCTTCTTTTTTTAGAGTCCAAAACCCCAGTTTTTGTTTGCAAAGTCTCCTTTTTGGATTCCAGGGGCACATTTTTAGCTTCTGAACCCTCCTTTTCAGGCTCCAAAGACTCATTTTCAGAATTCAGCGAGTTGGTTTCAGGGTCCATGCCATACCTCGTGTGCCCAAATCCTTATTAGGGTCCAAACCCCTCTTTTAGCACCAAAGCCTCAGTTTGAAGTCCCAAGCCCTCAGTTTTAGATCCTAAACCCTCTGGTTTAGGGTACAAACACTCATTGATATAAGTTCCAGCCCCACCTTTTAAGGTCCAAAGATTCATTTTAAGGGCCCCGAGCATTACTTTTAATGCCTTACATCTGATTTTCAAAGTCTAAAGCATGAGATTTAGAGTGCAAACCCTTACTTAGAGAGTACAAATATCTCTTTTATTACCCATAGCCTTTTTTTAAAAGACATACTTTAGGGTATAAACACTCACTTTATCAGGCAGAAAATCTCAGGTTAGCCTCAAAAGCCTCATTTTTAGAGTCCAAAGGCTCAGTTTGACTTTGCAATCACAGAATCACAGAATGTCAGGGATTGGAAGGGACCTCAAAAGATCATCTAGTCCAGTCCCCCTGCTGGAGCAGGAACACCTAGATCTTGAGCCCAAACCTGCATCTTAGTTTCCAAAGCCACATTTTAAGCTCTGAAGCAGCATTTTTCATATCCAGCCAGTCATTTTTAGGGTCCAAACTGCATTTTGAGTGTCCAAACCTTCATTTTTAGGGTCCAACCCTGTCTTTTATCACCAATAGCATTTCTTAGGGCCTGCAGTTTCATTTTTAGGGTCTAGACCCTCATTTTTATGGCTGAAAGCCTTAATTTTAGAGCATAATTCATTATTTTGGGGTCCAAAGCCACATTTCACAGAACCACAGAGCGGTAGGGGTTGGAAGGGACCTCCAAAGATCATCCAGTCCAACCGCCCCTGCTAGAGCAGGATCGTAGAGTAGACCACACAGCAACACGTCCAGATGGGTTTGGAATGTCTCCAGAGACGGAGACCCCACCACCTCTCTGGGCAGTTCCAGTGCTCTGTCACCCTCACAGTAAAGAAGTGTTTTCTTATGTCAAGATTGAACTTCCTGTGTTCCAGTTTGTGCCCAGTGCCCAGTGCCCCTTGTCCTGTCACTGGACATCACCCAGAAGAGTCTGGACCCATCTTCCTGACACCACCCTTGAGATATTGATAAGCATTGATGAAATCCCCCCTCAGCCTCACACCTTGCTTTTTGTTCCACTTCAGCAGGTACGGAGATAGTTCAGATCCTCCATGATGGCCAGGGCCTGCAAAGAGGAAGCTTCTTCCAGTTGTCTGAAGACGGCCTCAGCTATTTCTTCTTCCTGATCAGGAGGCCTGCAGCACACATCCCCCCTCTATGGGCTCTCTAGAATCCAGTGCAGCCTTATGGTCTCTAAAATAACTGCCTCCCAAGCCTCTTGTTCACTCGCTGGCTGCTTTGGTTTGCTCTTTGCTGTTGGTTTCACCCACTCATATTCACAGACATCTGCTGTTTTCCTCCACAATCAAACCAGGAAACTGAATAGCACTGACCCCGTAAAGCACCTGTCCTTCCAGGTAGCCCCTGCCTTGATGTGCTTCATGAAATGTCCCCCTGGAAATGTCCTGGGGTTATCTGGAGCAGTGAGCAGCCCTGACCCTCACACCACCCTCTCAGCAGCAAAAGGACCCTTCCTTTGTGTTCCATCCACATAGCCCCCTGGGGTACAAGGACCCTGCTCTGAAGGACAGCCCTGTGTACCCCTGGGTGCACAACCAGCTTCACAGCCCTGCAGCCATCCCCAGGAGAAGGCAGCCAACATGCCCTGTCCCTCGGATGGTGCAGCAGGGAAGCCCTGCTCTGGAGCATGTTCTCCACACTAAAGAAACCCTCAGAGCCATCCTGCCAGATCCTGGACATTGCAGCTGGCTGTGCCATGTCTAGGAGACCTGGAGGGGAAATTCTAATTGTAACTGCTCAGCAATGCTAATTTGTGAGCAAGGGATGATGTGGCATGGAGGATAAGAAGGCCCATCTGCAGAAAGAGTTAAAGTGGCTGGAAGCAGGAATGCCAGAGACAGAAGGACTCCCCATAAGGGAGTGCAGTTTCCCTTGGTGATGAGATAAGAAGCAGCCACAGTATTGTCTTGTAGCCATCCTGGAGTGGGAGTGCTCAGGGGCCACCTTTGGGTGAGGAACCAGCTCGGAACACGTCTTTGCAGCCTCCTTGTAGAACTGCTTAGAATGGTAGTACTCTGCCTAAAGTATTCTTCATTAAGGGGTTTTTGGTATTTTTTTTTTTTTAAATAAATATTTAAGCAAAACCATGTGTTTAATTCACCTCGAGGGGTCCCACTAAAAATTCCCCAACAGTTCTTGACTTCTGTAAATGTACATCATTACAAAATGCTCAGGAACAACATCAATCAGTGACTGCTGATACTACTCTTTGTAAGCAGAAAAAATAGGAAAATTCAAAAATATCTTTCTTTTTGTTATTTATTTTGGAAATCTTTTCACTTTGACTGCACTTCTGAAACCCCTCTAATTGACCACATTAGAACAGAGGAATTAAGAAAAATTACGGCCAGAGACTTAGCTTCTTAGGGTGATTTGCATGTTAATGAGCCCTCTGGTGCCAGATTCCTGAATTGCAGGAAGATTGAACAAACCTGCAGAGAAGGAAAAGCCAGCAACAAACCTCCAAGATACTGAGGGTGTGAGTGGGCCCCACTGAGGGCCATCACTGAAGAGACCAGTGAGGTAATGACCAGAAAAGGTGACCATCCCTGGGGACTGGTGAGGGAGGAATCAGAGGAACTGGTCACAGTGGAAAATGCTCTGAGGGGACAACCCAGCCACACCAAAGCACTTGGTCGTCCCTGCCACAGACTGTCCTACATCATGCAATACCTGTGCTGTCTCCCTGTGTATTTTAACCACTTCTGTGCTTCCCTAACTCACTCTGACCCCATGATGTTCCAAGCTTTAGTGATGTCTGTCTGTCCTCTCTGGTTGTAGGTTCAAAGACAAATCAGTCTTTACTTTCAAATTTTCCCACAAGTTCCCCACAACCTGTCCAGCTCTTTCAAAGCCCTCTTCATGCTCTTCTATGATCCAAGATGTCCCAGCCCCAAACTCCAATACTCACTCACATCCCAGCATGGAAATGCATGTCATACTTCTGCTGCTGCCTCAAAATCAAAACTCAACCTATTTATTTCACCTATTGGCCTCACCAACCCTTCCCTCTTCCTCTGAGGTGATGGGACTCAACTCAAGGAGGTTCATGCATCCTTCAGGATCCTGAGGCCCATCCAAGTGTGGGGAGGGAAGGAGGGGAAGAGAGCAAGGTCAGCCCATGGGGAATGGCTGACCACAGCCACCCCCAGCAGCAGTCACTCCCCATCTCCTAGGCTGACACACACATCACATGGAAACATCCCCATCATCCCTGACTTGTGCAAGTGCCTTCAGCCCTTACATACTCCCACAGCACTCTTATTCCTCCTCCACACATAGAGATAAATCCCTCCCCACTTCCAGGCTCACATCATGGTTGCTAGAATTTGATGCACTTAAGAATAGCTCCTTGGACCTTCCTGGGGAATACTGCAACATTCCTGGCTCTGGACAGATCTGATGGTGAAACTTCTTGTCTATTAAAAGGACTTTATGACACACTTTTGTGGAATGTTTGTCATTCTGTGTTTCTTACACGTGGAAATAGTAGACATAGAAAAGAACCAGGTACATGAAAATGGATACCAATATTAATCTACAGCATGAGGAACAAGGAGCTCAAGAATGCCATATGGAAATCGATGAGTTGATGATTTCCAAAAGCATGAAACCATTTATCTACTTCTGCAAATCTCTCATAATGACACTCATTACACGCCCAGCCCATCATCTGTGGTTTTTGTTGGGTTTGATTGTAGGTTTTGAGGTGGGTTTTTTCCTGGTTTACTTTTTATAGAATTTCTAGAAATAAACATCATTAGTTCTGCTACTTCTAATTGTGTATCTATCCAGCTCCTGTGTGATTCACAGACTGTATCAATGAGAAGCTGTGGTCTCTGTGTGTTTAAACAAAATAAAGGAACTTCCAGATACTTGTTTGTCCAAGATCCTTCCTCTGAGACCTTCTCTGGGGCTGCAGGGCAGTGCCTGTGCACAGAGGTGGAGTAGAAGAGTCCCTGCACAGCAGCACTGCCAGGGAGCACCAGCACTTGCTCTTCCCAGAGCTGCTCACTTTCCCCTTCAGCACTCTCCTGATCCCTTGTGTTGGTGTAAGGGTTGAGTGTTCCGGCAGCTTGGTCACAGCCCTGCAGTGTGGCAGTGCTGTGACCACAGCAGGGACAGGGAATGGGCACTTCTGTGGTAGAGCTGGCCTCCAGAACAGCATTTCCAGCCTACCAGGGGATCTCCTCAGGGCAGTGCCTGAAGGCTTAGGGCTTCTGCCAAAATCTTGCTCAAGAACATGCCCAGGAAAATGACCAGGAGAGAAAACACCAGTGAACAGCTCAAGTGTTTAATATTGAATGAAATAGAACAAGGGCAAGTGTAGAGTCTTGCATGTGGGTAAGAACAACCCCGTGTACCAGTGTAAGTTGGGGACTGACCTGTTGGTTTCTTCCTCTTCCTCCTGGATCTCACCTGCACGTTTCCATTCCGCTGTTATCAGCATCTCCCTTGTTTGGCTGTGCCAGTGGAACTTTTGGCTCTTGGAGTGTGGCTCCACTGCTGCGTGCCCCCAGATCCAGCTGTCCATCTCCTTTTCCACCTTCCCGATGTCACACAGCCTTGTGACCGTCTCCTGCAGCTCTGCCACCTGCTTCAGGCAGTCCTCCACCTGAGCACACCTTATAGAGATGGGTTTCCTACCCCTCCCTTCCCCAGGAGGGAGGTCAGGGCACTTCCAGCAGCCTCAGGTCTGGACAGCAGCGTCAGCCTTGAGCAGCTCTGTCTGCATGGAGGCATCGGTTACCACCCGCGCTGCAGGCTTGGCCCCCGTTCTGCCCCAAGGGTCAGCACCCGACACCTCAGCTCCTCGTTCCCCTCCCCGGTTCGCGGCTCCTTGGCGCCTTCCCCGCCCCCTGCCGGGCCCCGCCCCCGCCTGCCCCTTCCGGGTCTCTCGCGCTCCCCAGCGGCGTTTAAAAATCTCCCGCGCGGCCCGTGGCCACGCCCCCCTCGCGCCTGATTGGCTGCCGCGGACTTCCTGGTCCCGCTGGGGCTGCGGCTGCGGGCGGGGGCCCCTGGCTCAGGGACCCGCACGGCGCGATCGAACCCGCACCGCGGGCTGGTCTCGGTCTCTCGCTGCCGCCGCGCCGACTGATTGCGATTGACTACAGGCACTGCCCATGTCCGATTTGAAATGGGTTGGCTGTGCCCAAATATTGTGACTTTGACCTGCTTGTGGGCGTAGAGGCTTTTAAAAGCTGCTCCTACACACACCCGCACACCTCTGTGCTAGGAACAACGGGGGGCTGTGTGTCGTGTCTGTCCTGGGGGTACCGATGCTCACTGCACAGATCAGGAGTGGTGATGAAGCTGTAAATCAGGAAAAGGACACTCCCTCACCACCCCCTTGCCCCCAACTATTGACCGTGATTTATTAATTCCTGAAAATAGTTGAAAAAAAAGAAAAGTTTTGGGATTTACAGCCACCAGCACACATCAGAAGACTGCAGGACTGGGATTGTTTGTGACACACCATCACCAGCAGTACAGGCACCTTCACTCCCACTGCCGAGCATGGATGCTCAACCAGGGACACAGCACAGCAGGTGGAGCATCCCTGACCCCATGGTGGTCCCCACGTCCCTCCTTTGCTCCTGCCAGGGTTGGGGAGCTGACAGTGGTGCAATGCTAAGGACAGAAAGAAAACCCGTTCACCTCAGGGCTGGGCTTGCTCTGGAGGAGCTCACTGCTGTAGTGATGGGTCTCCAGACACATCCTCAGCTGCTCCAGGCCCTCCAGACCCACCAAACTCTCCCTGCCATGGCCCCAGTGCTGTTAGATGCTGCGTGGGTGATGGGCACCTGCAGGTTCTGCACCCCATGTCTGACCTGGGGACCCTGATGGTGGCTGGGGGAAGCTGTGTGGGTCTGGGAAAAAGATGCTCCCTCCCATGGTGGGGCTTCCCTAGGAGCACCCCAGGCACAACTCCCCCTCCCACCAGCCCTTGCACCCCCCAATATCCCCCACACACCCCTCAGGCCCTCCCTCCCCACAGGAGATGCTGGGGAAAGGCCTGGCACCATCTCCCACTGCCCTCTGCCTGCTCCATCCCTGAGCTGGGGATGCAGCCCCCTCCCCTGCCCCATTAATGACACCAAGCCCTCGTTCATTACTGCCTCCGCAGTGGTTTATTGGTGTGGGAGCAGAGAGCCCCCAAGCAGCAGTGTGGAAGGCACCGTGGGGGTGCCGAGGCTCCCTGAGAGCCAGAGCCCTGGCTCCTGCGGCAGGGACCGATTTCCAGCCTCACTAAAGCAGCAATGCAATACTGGAGAGCAACAGGCAATCCCAAACTCCAGTATTTACGTGCTGCTAGAGCACTGCTGACAGCTCTCCATCCTAGCGCCTCAGGGCATCCAGATCCCCCCTTCCCCCCCCAAACACAGGGCACCAGAGTACCTGGGCCGATCCTTTGCCAGGGAAAGGACTGAAGAGCAACAGGTGAAGGTACAGTGCTCAAACCAACAGGGGCCATGCCCATGCTGGAGAGCAAAAAGGAGCTGCAAGTCCTTTCCTACCTGCAAGGCCAGCCCCACCGAGACACACACACACACAGAGACTCGTAGGGAATGTATTTGTAGCTGCAAAGGATGTGCAGGGATACAAGCACCAAGAGAACTTATCTCCACATACCTGTTCAACTGAACTAAAGAGATACAGGGGAATGCGTTAGCTTCCACATCTATGATAACCAGAAGCTCACTTTCTTGTCTTATCCTTGAGGTAATGAGGCAGCCCAGAATGGTCTGTATCTCCTTGTCCCTACAAACCATGATGTGCTGCTACATCTCCTCAAAGCCCACTGAATGTTGACATTCCAAATGGTATTTTGAATATATGTATTTTTTTTAAAAAGAAAACCAAAACAATATAAGGTACTGAAGAACACTCTACAATGAAGACATTTAACGTACATGCATTACCACCATGGGACATCACTTTTTCCTCACGGGTGCTATCAGAAAGTCTGTAACTATAAGAGAACAAGCAGTTACACAGTGCAAACAAACCATTTTCAGAAACAAAACCCACCACCCCCAAACACCCTTCATATTCAGGTCCCAGCACATCTACACTTGCAGATCTGCTGCTTTTGCACCTGTGAGGAGCCTGCAGACCCTCCTGGCCCGTCAGCGGGGAAACAGGACCTCGTGCTTTCCTCTCAGGGGCTGCTGAACATCAAAGCACTTTTTTTTTCCCCAGGAGTCGCAATGTTAATATTCCAGATAAATACATCCAGATGCCAACAGTTCAAAACCTGTTAAGTTTTCCTTCAAATATTTTTATTCAGCTCATTTTGACTTTTGAGAATTTTTTTTTTTTAAAAGAAAAACAACCTTATTTTTTTTTAAAGACTCGATTAGGCTCATTTGCTATTTGAACGCACAAACCTTAAGCGACCAGAAATTAAAGATACCCTGGAGCTGCCTCCCCTGCCTGCGAGGGCTGGGCAGGAGCCCTGCAGATACTCTAAAGGAAACAGAAAAAAATGTCAGGCTTTTTTTCCCCCCCCCCACACCCCCCGTTATGTGACAACTTCCTTCAATTCATTTTCTTAAAAAGCAGCATCACAAAAAGGCCCGAACAATGTCAGACGTGACGCCATTAGTTCCACCGCTCGTGCCGGCCGTTCCCTTGCGCCGAACGCGCCGCTCAGCCGAGCTCCGCTCCGTCCTCCCCCAGTCCCTGCCTCCTCGCAGACTTAAAAATAGGAATTTCAAAAGCTCTCGTGAGCGGTGCCAAATTACTGCAAATTTTAAATCAAATATTTGCCAAGAGAAGAGCAGTATTTTTTTTTTTTACCACTTCAGTGTCCTCAATACCGACAGCGCCAGCTCCAACTCTCTAACGAGCAACTGGTCCTGACTGCCAAGCCAAGCACCCAGAGAAAGTTAAACCCATATAAGATAAAACAAAACATCCCCCCACATAATTTTACCATTCATTATGTCCCTGTTTTACTTGACTGTACCTGTGCAGTCTTATTTCTTTCATCTCTTCGAGCGACTCAAGAAAGAAAAAGCAACAGTAAACAAGCTCAACTCTAGAATCCAATTGGATTGCTTGAGGTTCATGTTTTAATTAGTGTTTATGTATATATGTATATAATGTTTATGTGTGTGTATATATATATATACACATATGTATAAAAACCAGTCTTCTGCCTAGTTTGACATGGGGGGCAGGAGCTCTCTGCAGCAAGGAGAGCTTTCCAAAGCAAGGGCTCAGGAC
Source organism: Podargus strigoides (assembly GCA_028020825.1). NCBI lineage: Eukaryota > Metazoa > Chordata > Aves > Caprimulgiformes > Podargidae > Podargus > Podargus strigoides. The sequence continues at coordinate 2,938,585 of CM051631.1, forward strand.
ATCTCCACCAGCCTATTCTCTAGCACAGAGAGAAAAATCAAGAGTCACATGGAGTATTGGGCAAGTGGAAATCTGGGATCGGCAGCAAAATATGTACCTGAGAAAATACCTGTGTATGTGACAGGACAGCAGAATTATTTTAAGCAATAGAAAGCTCTGTGTTTGAATCATCCCATCTCACACTTAAGCTCCTTTCAAACATAGTCTGTGCTTTGGGTTCTCAGTGTTCAATCAGTAAGATGGCAGCTGAACAGGATGATTTGAGCTCACCTCGACCTCTGTGAGGTGTTACCCACGAGAAGGGAGCTGCATTTCAGAGGACCCGGTGTTTATCCAGAGGGCTGACAGCCGGACACGAGCTTACCTTCCCAACTCACCTTGGGATGTTGGCTCCTCCTGCGGGGACTCTCCTGGACACGAGGCAATCGCTGTGTCAACGGGAACTAGAAAGGAACACAGAGAAGGGTTTGAGGCGCTTTGGGAGGGGGATGGGGCTGTCGGGCAGCCTCAGGGCAATCCCCTCCCCAGGCACAAAGGCTCAGATGGGTGCAAATATTTTTAAAATTAGGGGAAAAAAAAACCCAACCAAGTTTTCACCTCCAGATAGTGCAGATTACAAAGCAGCACTTAAAGAGCGATTACATCCCTCCTCTCCCTGTTCTCCCCATTCCTGCAGCTGGGGCCACCCCATCGCTGCCTGGAGCAGTGGTACCCAAGGCACACTGGTAACCCCTGAATCATAACCCAGACACTGTAAGGCCGGGAGGGATGACAGCTCCTGCCAGCCAAAACCAGCAGCACTACCCAGGTCACACCAGAAAGCCACCACAGACACCCATGGCCAGCAGCAACCCTCCCTGAAAGGGTTAAACCAGCAGCAGCATGAGCAGCCTATTGGTCTTGTCAGCCAGGCACAAAGGAAAGATCTGATTTATGCCGACTGAGGTGATAAACCACCCTCAGGACAAGCAGGTAAGATGCAGAGAGGCTATTTGGGGGTTGGGGTTTCTTTGGTAGCACTGTCGGGCTCCCAGCTCCTCGCCGCTGGGGGAGGCAGAAGCACAGGAGCACCCCACCACAGCTGGGAACTGGGGGCCCCTGCTGTGCTGGTAGCCCCAAATATCAGAAGAACTGCCCCAAAAGCTCCACCTGGATGCAAAGGCATCCCAACAGATCTCCTGCAGCTACAACCTCCACACCCGCCGTGTGTGCACCAGCTGTTTTGACAAGCCAAGAGTGCTACCTGTCATCTACATTCAGCAGCCACCTAGGGAGGTTTAATGAAACCCCCCAAATAACTGGGGGACTTGGACACACAGAAATCCATTTATGCAGCTCACAAAACAATGCAACTTCTGCTTGCCAAAGTATATTGGGAAATTAAGTAAAAAACACACACACACACCCTTGCCCCAAGCCCGAACACACCCAAACCCAGAAGAAATTCACCTGAAATACGGGGTTCCCTTAAACACAACCCAGTCCCTCCTCACTGCACTGTTGCCACGAAAAAAAAAGAGGGGGAAGAAAAAAAAAAAGTGAGAAAGAGCGCCATGGGAAAGGAAAGGAAATAAATATACGAGCCCGTGACAGGGCAGATTTGCATAGAGAGCCCTCAGTGACTCCACACGTCAGGGGTAGGTAAGCTCAGAGACAAGTTAGTATTAAGCATTTCATACATATAAAGCACAGGAAAAAAACCCCCACAACTCCTCAGCTATCGAACAGTTTTTCTGGAGACATGCACAGACAAATCCTCAAGTCATTGTTCTCATTTTTAAAAAAATAATAATAAAAAAGGCATTAACTATTTTACAAAAAGACTAAAATAAATCATCTCGTTAGAGCGGAAGGGTCCCAGACGTTAATTAGCGCGACACAATTTGGGTAAGAAAACGAAAACACGGGGGTGAGCAGCACCACTGCAACACTCCCCATCTGCCCCGCTCTGAAACCCCCCCGCGTTCATCCCTGCCGCCCTCCGAACAACGAAATGGAAACAAAAGTCACGTATTGGCATTTCCAGATGTGGCTAACAGCTGGGAGCGCCCCGACAGCCGCCAAATGGCTCCAGCTCCTGCGCTGCCCCCGGGACGGGACGCGGTGACTGGGAACAACTGGGGGGTGGTGGGAGGTGGGAGCTGCACGGGGAATCATCGGCGGGGGCATCCCCCACCCCAAAACCGCCCCGCTGCATCGCCTTCCCCTGCCACGAAACAGACGCCCCAAATATATTTCCTCCCTGCCGGTACATCAAAGCTCTACAAGAGCAGATCATTTCTCACGTGCTTTATCAAAACGAATTTTTTCTCACCAGAAAACGAGAGAAGCAGCGGGTACTCCCCATAAACACCAGCAACGGCTGGATCCGAGCGCAGCGTTACCTTCCGCGCTCCGACACGGGGCGGAACTCCCGCAACCAAATTGTGGCCACAAAGGGCAAATTCAAATAATGCACAAAATTTATTCGTTCGCTCGATCCGAAACTCCACCCGACAGCGTTTCCCCACCGGTGTGCAGGGGCCTGCGGGGTGAGGCTCACACTTACGGCACTCCACAAAACAGAGAAATCCACGGGAAAATTCCAGAGCCACAGGGTTTTTTTTTCTCCTCATCAACCTGGAGGAAAAGTGTGATGCTTCTTGTGTCACTTTCACTTTTTTTTTTTTTTTGCACTGTCATCCAGTTTTGAACAAGCAAGGACGGATCTGGAAGCTCCCTCTCCTGTAAAGTTTGTTAAAAACAGAAAAAAAAAAATAATTTTTTTTTTTTTTTGGTTAAATAATTCATTAATTTGAAGAAGTAATTCAAAACCTAACAGGTAATTTTTAATTTGTTATTTTTAAATATTTGGGTCAGTTGGCCTGAAGCATCGCTTCGAGCTTCCCTTTGATATTTCATAAATGCTTCTTGCATCAGCAGTTCAGTTTTACTGCGTTTTTCCCCCAAAAAGTGGATTAATTAAATACACCTTCAGCACTGCTGGAATTCCTCGGCTCTGTCCCGAGGTGGGGTGACACCGGCAGAGGGTCCCTCACCCACACCCCCACACCACTGAGCTCTTTTTTGGAGGGGAAAATTCATGTTTTTAACTCGGGAAAGTCACTGTCTCCACGCACAAAAATCGTCTCGATGGCCCTGATGCACATGGGGGAAAAACACCGTATTTAGGGAAAATTCAAAGGGAAAAGCCCCCAGCCCAGGCAGGACACCCACAGCTCCCGTGCAACGCAGCAAGGGGAAAACAAAAACATCAAAAACCGGCTGCCAATTTATTTATTTTTTAATATTTTAAATTATTTCGCCGAATTATTTTTTAATACTAAATTTTTCACAGTATTTTTTAACCCTTAAATTTTGTTATTATTTTATACAGCCCTTTCCTCCGGCGGCGGGAGCGGAGCGGGGCCGGCAAACCGCGGGCTCGGCGCTTTGCTTTAAAAAACGAGGGAAACGTGCAAAGTAAAAAAAATATATATCCCCCCCCCCACCCCCCCAAGCCACACCTGCGGGGGGGAGGGGGGTCCTCACCATACCGAAAAGACACAGAAAAATGATCAATAATGAGAACTCCACGAGGAAGCGGCGCCGTGGGGTGGGGGTGTGGAGGGGGGGGTGGGGGGGCTGTCCGCGCGTGGAAGGCGCCGCGCGCCGCTCCCGCCCTAACGGTCCGGTGGGGGGGGGTGGGGGGTGGGGGGGCACCGCCCCGTCCGACCCCCCCTCTCCACACACCCCCCCCGGTCCCCGCCGCTGTCACTGCCCGCTGCGTCACCGCCCGCCGACCCCCCCGGTACCGCCTTTGTGCGGCGGGGGGCGGCGCCGCGCGCGGGTGGGGGGCGCTGTTGGTGCCGCCGCCTCCTCTCCCCTCCACCCCCCCGGCCACAAAAAGTTCTTTTACAGCTTTTTTTTTTTTTTTTTTTTTTTTCCCCTTCCCTTCCCCCCCCCCCCCCCCCAAAGTTTCTCCCGGGACCGCGTGCGCTGTTTGTCCCCGTCCCCACCCCACCCCCCCCCGCCAAGCGCCGCGACCCCGCCCACGGCAGCGCGGGGGGAGCGGCGGGAGAGGGAGGGAGGGGGGGCACCCCCCCCACTGCGGGCACCCCCCCGCCGCACCCCCCCCCGTGCGGTCCCGTCCCGCCAGCGGGGAGGGGGAGGGGGTGTCCGCCGTCCCCCCGCAGCGCCCCGGCCCCGCCGCCCTGCCCGCCCGCCCTCCTCACCTCCGAGCCCACTCGAAAATGGCGCCGAAACCGAAAAAACTTCGCAAATTTCATTGTAGGCGGCTGCAAAGGCTGCTGGGAGCGGGGGGGGGGGCACCGCCCGGCGGGGCGGGGCGGGGCGGGGCGGGGCCTCCCGGTACCGGGCGGGGCGGGAGCGCCCCGGTGGGTGCGGGGGCGGCTGGCGGCGGGGGGCAGCGGGCGGCGGGGGTCACCTGCCCCTTCCCCATGGCCCCGGCTCTGCCGCCTCTGCCCAGAGCCGCGTGGGGAGGAAAAGTCTCCGGGGTGGGAAAATGGGGGGGAAAAGGCACAAATCGCAATTTCTGCCCGGGTGGGGGGGGAGCGCAGCTCTGCCCGCCGCGCACAGACCCCTCCCGCTGCCGGCACCGCCTGCAGCCCCGCGCGGACCGGCCGGGGGGGAGTGATGCTTTTTCGGTCCTGCTGGGGCAAAACCTCCTGTCTGGTTCCCGCGTGCCCGTGTCCACGCGTGACATCAGGCGGAGGGGTGTGATTTACCCACCCCCCACATCGCCGCGATGCCCGCGGTCCCCCCAGCCCCCGAACCCCTGACCTGCCGGCTCCGATGCTCCTGGAGCAGCCTCAGGACCTGCGCGGGGTCCCGCAGGAGGGACGGGAGTGGGGTTAGGTGCGGGGTGACACCGTGACACACCTGCAGGAAAACGGGGACAGGATTTTCTGAAGAGTTTTGAATGTCAAGGGCCAGAGCTTGGGTGATTTGTGCCTGGGGGAAGCCTGGCGTGCTGCGGCCTGGGGAGAAGTGACAAAGCCAAGTGGCAAAGGGTCCCTTCCAAAGGGACAACCCGCATCTGGAGGTCTGAAACCCCCAAGTTTGTCACATCCATCACTGGGAATGGGCAGAGCTGCCAAGTCCCCCGTTGGCGTGCTGGGTTGGACATCTTCCCCCGGCAGTTTTCCCTTGTCCCCCCACCCCAGGCAGCAATAAACCCAGCCCCGCTGCTGAAGAACGGCTCCGTTCTCACAGGTGAGCGGCCAAGCTCCATTCGTGACACTTTGTGGGGCGCCTCTGGTCCTCGGCTGGGGCCGTGTGTGGGCAGGGCGCTGCTGTCCGCAGCCGCGCAGAGTGACAAGAGTGGTGCAGAGGTGGCATCGCAGCCCCGTGCTCGTCCCCGCTCGGGAGCTCAGGAGCCAGCCGGTGGCTGCTGCTTGTCCTTTGGAAGGGTTTTTCCCCTGCTCACTACCAAGGTTCTGGAGGGACTTCATCTCTAAACAAATAATGTTTTTCTTGTTGGGCGTGCGCTATTATTTGCTTAATTATTCCTGGATTTCTGCCTGTTCCACCGAGGGTTTTCTCAGACGGCAGAAACAATTGGTCCTTTTTTTATTACACTAATAGCAAATAGTATCCCGAATAAAAAAGACTCCGTACATCCCATAAACCCAAACAGGACACACTCTGCCAACAATCACACCTCTTCATTGAGGCATCATATATGCTGCTTTTTTTTTTTCCCCTTTTTTTTTCCACATTACAACTATTGTTTACTGCTCGGCCTCGCTGGCTGCCTGCGTTTTGGGGTCAAAACGAAAGGAATCGAGTCGTTTGTTTATCACCACAGCCATCCCACTCACCCTTAGCACGTACACGGAGATCTCAGCAGATGTGGCGGGGAATGAATGGGTGAAGAGATTCCCCCACGCCTCTCACGTCTCCTTGTGGGTGGCCTCTAATTAATTTGGCTTCGGGGCTCCGCTGTAAGGTAGACGGGTTAGGCAGTCTGGCCGGGAGTCATCTGTTTGAATCATACCTGTTTTATGGAGAACTCCACTGTGTGGCTCTGCCTAACCCGCACCCTTGCAAGAACTAATTAAGAATTTTAAAAAAAAGCCCCACACGTATAGGAATGTCAAATATACATGTCAGCATTTCACATGGAGTGGTACCTTGGGAGGCTCCGCACGTTTAATCAGCCGGCTGCGCCATCGATATCGTGGACTGGAAAGCAGCGCCGAGATCCACGAAAGGCACTGGCTTCGCATCAGCAGAAGTGTTTGCCAAGCTTGGATTATGTCACTGCTTTATGATCCTGCTTTGTAAAGGGAGAACGCTCTCGGGGAGCAAGGACTCGGCATGCCGGGTCTACAGCGAGAGCAAGGCACGAGTGCGGCTCGCAGGGGGCGGGGGGGTGAGGGGCCGTGTTTGCTGGGGGGGGTTGCAGATGGATGCTGCATCGTGGGGCAGAGATGCACCCTGCAGATCAGTCGGGTCGAAAGCAGAGCGCCCCAAGTCCCCACACGACGCTCTGCGCTGCTTTCCCCCCCGCCGCACCGTGCCGCGCCGCTGTTCCACTGCGGAGAGAGTGACCAGTGGCACCGAGACCTGCTGGCTGTCCCTCGCCGGGCTGGGGCTTGTCAGACACTCAGATTGATGCCTTTGCAGAGTGGCAGCTATGGAACCAGTTAAAAAAAAAAAAAAGCCACATCCCCACACCACAGTTGGCCTGTGGAAATGCTTCTGCTCCTCGTAGCAGGGACGAGCCGTGGCCACCCCTTCTGTGCTGCAGGTCCATGGCAAAGTGGGAGCTTTCTCTGCAGGGACCAGTTCTGTCTGGCCAGTGCCAGTCTGTGCCGGGCTCACTTTTGCTGTCCACAGGCAGAAGGGGAATAAAGCAAAAAGCTTGGAGGTCACTCATCCTTTGAGGAGTGCCGCTGGTGGGACAGGACACATCGGAAGGGACAAAGGGCTGGAGAGGGACAACTCTTCCAAAGTAGCCCCTGGCTCTGGGAGCTGTGCTGCCCACACTGCCCCTGCTGTCCTGTTGTAGCGAGACCTCTGTGCAGACCCCACTCGTCCCAGCTCACTGCTGGAGCTCCTGCCCAGCCTGGAAACTTTCCACAGCTACTGGGACAATAAACTGTGAGTGTCTGGCCAGCCCCAAACCACATCCCAGCACGGGGGGTTGGCGTGGAAAAGGGGGTCCCTGTGTCTGGAGGGGCTGCGTGGGGCACAGGGAGCGCAGGTGGGTGCCCAGGGTGGTGGCAGGGACAAGCGTGGATGTGCATGGCCACAGCACCTCGTGGTTCCCCACGTGTGGAACACAGAGCCATGCCTTTGGCTTATTGCATCACCCCACGCTGTAAACTGCCCATCTCGACTCTGGCTTCTCTCACCCTTCCTCCAGCACCTCAGTCCCTTGCGACTGGACCAAAGGGTGGGCTTTGTCCTTGGGTTCTTTGTGGATCTCCTTCATCTGACCTTGTGCACTTGGCATTTTGCAGCTTCCCCCCAGCTTTGTGCATGGCATGGAAGTCCCAGCCTCGGCTTTCCGGGGGCCATCGGTGTTCGTGGCGGTCTCGGCCACACACTGCAGTGTGGGGAATGGGTGTGGTGGCCGCGCCGAGGGGTTTTTGGCAGCATCTCTTGCCTTCTCTTGGCTCAGAGTGCCTGGAGCATAGCACTGTCTGGACAGGCATTTCATTACCCGCCATCCCGCCTGCCAGCACAACCTTGTCATTGCAATTTGTCACACATAGTTGGTATGTGTTTAGTGTCTCACTGAGGGCTCGTTTGCCAGGCGATTCATCTAAGCACTACAATTTGTCTGCGGCACGGAGCGGCGTGGCCGATGCGGGGCCGACACACGGTCGTGCTGTGGGGCTGTGCCGGGCCCTCCGGAGCAGAGGTGTGAACCAGCAGCATGACGTTCCCTACCATCAGTCTCCTTTTTCCACTGGAGGAGGGTGATTTTTCTAGCAAATGACTCTTTTTGTCAAAACAGCAATTTTAAAGGGCTTTTGTGTTGTTAAGGGATGGAAACCTTCTGCAGAGGCACTGTCTCCCCACTCCTCCCCTCCTTGTCGTTGCAGTTATTTGCTCTATTTATTTACTGCAAAATTTGCTGTATTGCCTGACATTTTTCGGTTATCAAAATATTTTGATGATGTGCAGGAGAGGGGGCGGGCTGATAGTGCGGCCGACATCTCGATAGAAAATTGCCTGTAAAATATTCCAACTAAATTCAGGGCGGGGAGAAGTGAGATACTCCAGCCTGTCCTGGGCAAACCCTCAGCATTGCTGCTGTGACCTGGGCCTGTGCAGAGCCCCGGGACAGCTCCGACCCATTTCCCTGGTTATTGCCAGCTCTTCTGGCTTCAAGAGCTTGGCTGGAGTGTGAGCTGTCCCCATGGACGCATCAAACACAGCACTCACGTGAAGGAGGGCAGAGGAGGAGATGCTGCTGCACGAGGCACAGCCTGAAACTGCTGCAGAGGTTTTGAAGTGGCGCGAGAGGGAATGGAAGCAGGGTACAAAAAGCAGAGCTTGGAGGGGAGGGAAGGGAGTTGCACATCAAGGTCACTCTGCAAAGGCCTGGAGCACTTTCCACTTTGTTTCTCTTGCAGAAGTGTGGCTCTCCATGGGAGCACACTGGCCGTGGAGATGTCCCCTAGCTTTGTCCTTAAGCACGTGCCGTCAGCAGAAGATGGGCTGACCCGTGAGTGAAGAGCTGGTCGTGTCTTGAACGCAAAGCTACTCTCATGCATTTGAAATAGCATTGAGAAGTTATCTATTAAAGCAGCTCTCGGGCCTCCGCGTGCAAAGGTGTTACCAGTTTTGAAGATCAATATTTATTCAAATGGCATACGGTGACTTTGTCTGCTGTTGCAATTTTTCTGTGTCTAAAAAAGCTCATCTTACTTCCCCAAAGCCAGCAGGTTTCAAATTTTTTCTGACTTGAGTTACAAAACTTGCAATTTATCATTAATACGGTATTCTGTCAGAAATGAGGTGCTGTGGGCATGCACGTATAAATATTGTGCTCTCCTGGCAAAGCAAAACGTCATGATAGGATAATGTGTCATTTAATACAGAGCTGTAGATTAGACAAGGACATTTGCAATACAAACCAGTCTCAACATCAGACATTTGCAAAAGTCCTTGTTACGCTGATACAATAGGAAAACAGATATTTTCAGCTGAATGTTTTTTTCTATCGTGCTCCTTGACCATCCCATGGACCTCTGCCATGTGACACGCAGTATTAAATTATACTGTCCAAGAGTTATTTTGTACAATTCAAGGCAATAGCCGCAGGAAGTGTCCCTTAGACACGCGAGGAGTCTGTGGAATGGTAAGTTAGTGGTTGTCTGTAGATCCCTTCTCCTACAAAAGACAGTCTGGCTGCTGCCTTTTACCTGGAAGATGTATTAATTCCTAAAAATCACTGCCCTTCCAGCAGGGCTGGAGGTCCCTGGCAGAAGTCTGCTTTCAAAATTAAGGCTGGGCTTCCTGAGGTTAGGAGTGAGGGTCTCAATGCTGCAGAGAGCCCGGCAGGTCGGTCCCAGGCACTCTGACTGCTGGCGTGTCCCTGGTTTCCCACCCTGGGAAGGAGCAGAAAGACTTCATGCAGGGTCACACAGTAGATCTTTGTCCCTCCAGCCCATGTCCACTTGCTTCGGTGGCTCTTGGACCCCCACCTGGGGGAAGTTTAACTCAAGGGGTTTTTGGGGGATGCGGTCTTCATTACTTTTAAAAATCCCCATCCTGGTTTTGGTTGGCGACTCTCATTTTCCTGCAGAGAAGTGCTGCTTTCTAATAAGGCAGCTTCGTGCAGGGACAGCTGCTCCGTGCCGAGGCACCCAAGCTCTGCTGCTTGTGCTGCATACTGGGAGGCAAGGAAATGGCAGCACCAAGGATGCAGGCTGACCATGCACCAGTCATCCTATTAGCAGAGTTTTAACAGGAAGGTGAGCGTTGCTCCTGGGGATAAACATTAATTAGGTTTCTAGGTGGTCAGGGCACAATATTGCTTTAAACATGCTGTTTAGTCTGACTTACTCAGGACACTGAGTTGCACCTACTGTACAACAGAGTGTCTTCCTCTCTGAGGAGGAGGATGAAGAAGCATTGCTTGTATCTTAGTGTGAACACTGGCAGAGCTCATGTGGAGGCACTCAGTTTGCATCTTCCCTTCTTCCAGAGCTTTCTGTCTCCTGCTGCCTCCAGCTTACAGGGAGGCTTCTGCAGTGGATCTGGAATGTAAAGCCACTCAGGATCTGACTTTCTGTTCAAAACTGCAGGCTTGCACCAGGAATTAATTCAGCAATGCACAGTGCAGAAACAACGGCAACGCAGGCTTCAAATTACATTTCTCATGTTCTAGGTGCAATGAGATGTTGCCAATGAGGCCAAAACCTGGATGCAGCAGGGAGAGTGATTGCACTACCCACTGCTTTGCAAATAGTGCCATTTGGGACAGAAGACCAGATTACCTGGTCTTACCTGCCACATCAGGCTCAATTCCAGTGGAATCTGGCAACAGCTTTATGCTTTCCACCAAAACTGTGAACTGTAGCATCATTCACAGACAGGTAATAGAAGGAAACAGCTGCTGAACATCATTGCTGGGTGTCTGTCTCTTGAAGGCTGCAGTCATTCCTGGGGCTTGTGACATTTCTGTGTCTCTGTACCTGTGACCTGCCCTGGCTTGTGCATAAGGCTGCAGGTGGCCGGAGCCCTGCACGTAGGGAAGGATGCAATGCAGCCCGGGGAAATGAAGGAGCAAGGAGCAGGTGGTGGGACTTCGAGGCCCCCAGGCACCAGTGCCAGCCACTGCGCAAGTCCCGTGCGGGGATGGCTGTGGTGGAAACACGCTGGGAAAGGCGAGAGAGAAGAAAACGTGGGAGAGAGGGAAGTGCCAGCAAAACCAGTCTAACCCAAAAGGCAGAGTGCCAAAATGAGACCACCCAGAATATGTTTAATTAGTACTTTTCCTAAATTAGTGCTTCTCTCTGCTCTCAGCACTCATCTGCGCCTTCATGAAATGCGAAGTCAAATGGGTGTGATGGAACGTTGCTCTGGTGGGGAATGGGAGAAGCGAGGGGAGGGCGCGGGCAGGTGCTCCGGGCTGCCCTCAGGACAGGGTGCAGGATCGGGCCCCGTGCCAGCCCCGAAGCCGGTCCTGCTGGGAACGGGTCTGTTCTCAAACGGTGCCAGTGGCCAGCACACAACCAGGTGTGAGGACAGAGCAGAAGTGCACACGCACGTCCAAGCAGAGTCCCTGTCCACAATTTAAAAAGCACGTACAGCGTCTGAGTTCCCCTGACGTTATTTATTGCAGCTTGGAGCAGGAACATGAAGTGCTTCAAAAAGGAAGCCGTGCTCCCGTGGCCGGCGGAATTGCTGTCGCGGTGGTTTGCAGCAGGGAGATCTCTGAGCTCAGAGAGGGGTTTGTTGGCCCTGTGGGAGGTGGGCAAGGCACGAAGGTGGGTGTCTCATGGGTCCCACCACTGTGCCCTGGTTTTCCAGTCTGATACGTGATTTGGGAGAGGTCTACTGGAGCTGCTGCCTTTCAGTTTGTTCTTTTGCACTTACTACCTCTATTAAAATATTTTCATTAAAAAATTAAAGATTTCTGAATCTTGCTTCTGGGAACGGGATCTACATTTCTGTGCTTCTTACAGGAAAGAAATCCAATTTTATTTGAAAGGAAGAGAAATCTTTAGTCTCTTGGGGAAAATACCTAACCGTAAAGAGATAGAAGAAAAAGCCCAAATTAGTTTAATGATGTCAGTAAGTGATACCACGGATTGGGAAATCTGTGAGTTTCGCTGAAACCAGTCACCGTTTCCACCTCCCCCTGCCTCACATCTGCTTCAAAATACTTTGTTCAGACTGGGGCTGGAGGAGTGCAGAGGTAGCTAAATATTTCCACATCTGGTTTGGGGAAGCTTTGGAAAAAAAAAATTCACTGGAGAATTAACAACAGTAATGGAGTTTATTTGTGTGTCGGTGTACGGCGATATACTGCAGCGTTTCGCCTGGAGCCCCGGCACTACCGACTCACCTGCTCCTCGCAGAGGGAGGCTCGCTGCCTCCCTCAGAGATAACGGGGCCGTTCTCAACCATGGAAAAACATTTACTGTTTCGTTTTATCAGCCTCTGGTTGGGGAAGGTTTCACCATCCAAGCCCTGGTTCGGCTACGCTTTCACTGACTTCAGCTCTGCGGTTTCATGCACTGAAAGGAAAGCAGCTGTCGGTGATACCAGGGGAAGTTAACACGGGAGACAGCTCCATGTGTTTAACCGTTTATTTGCATCCACAAGAATCCTCCCAGAAAACAGAGGGTTCCATTGTGAAAGATGAGGGATTTCTCTCCAGAAAATATTTTGCCCAATGAGTTGTGCAAAACGCAAGGGTCGATGCTGAGGCTTCCCCTGGGGAACGCCCCGGGGTGGGGGTCACTGCCTGTGCCCTGCAGTGGCCCTTCGGACACAGGGTCCCACCTTCTCGCAGGCAAAGAGCAATTTGCAAAACGCAGAAGCAGCGAGTTCCTTTCAGCAGTGCTGCTCAGGGATCACGGGGGGGTGCCCACCCCTGGCAGTGCTGCCAAGGCAGAGCAGGACGCCCAGGCAGGGTGGTGGTTACCTGGGGACAGCCCCGTGATGTGCAGAAATCACCTGCGAGCTCTCCCTGAGGAGTGGCCGCAGGGCATCACCCAGCACTGGCAGTTGGTGTTGGCAGAAGCCACCAGCAGCTCCCATCTGAGGGGGCTGTGACAGGGTCCCCTGTAGTGAGGGGGGTGCCTCGGGGCTGGGGAAAAGTGGCAGATCACGGTGCTGGGGACCAGCCACATCGGTGGAAGGCGTTGGCACACACTGAAACTTCTGGAGAGGTTTTGTTTTCTCCAGCAGCCGCAGTTTACAAACTTGAGCCAGAGCTCAACTCCTCTCTGCTGTCCCCTGGGGAGGGCGGCGGGCAGGGAGCCACCGCACTCAGGAAGAGGCTTTGTCAGGGCTCAGCCATTGAATTCAGTGACTTTCAGAAAACCCCACACTTGTTTTAAAGATTTATTGTTCTGTCTGGGAAGCAGCTCTGAAACGCCGACTCTGTACCCCCCGAGCACCAGCGTGCGCTGTCAGGAGCTGCTGGGCTGCTCCTTGTCCCCAGGGAGGGCTGGACCTGGACCCTGTGTGGAGCTGCTCAGATTTTGGGGTGGTGGTGGCAGAGGCCGGGGTGCAGTGTGTGCCTGGCACAGCCTCTGTGGCCAGCGGTACACAGTGGGTTGCTGAGGGATTCCCGGGGTGCAGTGGCGGTGGCAGGGAGGAGGAGGGGGCTGTGTGGGAAGGATAACAGCATTCGTTTTGTTGTTGTTCAATTTACATCCTCTTCCTTCTCTGCTGCCTTCGATGTCCTGTCGTGCCGGACTGCTCCTGGGGCACAGCGAGGGTTTCAGCTCACTTGGGGCAGGTATTTCACCTCCTTTTCTGAGTGGTGCCTCCTCCCCAGGCCCCAGGAACACCAGGAGCACAACCAAATCACAGCAGTGAGTGGGGCGGCCGGACATTGCTGCAGGGGCAGGGATGGGGACAGGGACACGAGGCTCAGAGCCAGGGGGCTGGCTGTGTGGCAGCAGCCTCCCATGCCGGGTCACCCTCTGGGATGTCTGGCTGAGAGGGGCGCCTGAGCCATAACCAGGCTTTTACGGGGCAGTGCAGAAGGTGTCTTGGCAGCTGTCATTTACACCGTGCAGAGTGCATCTCCCCCACCTCTGTCCCTAGTTGGCAATAACGGCTCAAAAGCAGCCTTGAAACAACAACCAGCTTTCTAATAAAGCTGGCAAGTATTGCCAAGACAGAAAATGCAGGAGAACCACATGCAATCATGGAGCAGAGCAGGCAAACCAGACCTTGCACTGCAATCTCCTCGCCCCATTCGACATTTCCTTGTCCCCTTCGGCAGCTGCGGAGCCTTTGCTCCATGCTGGTGTCTTCCTTCTCTGCTGGTGGCACGTTGGTGGCCAGCTGTAGCTGTGCAATGTAAGAGCAGGACCTCTGAGGGTGGTGGTGTGTTGCACAGGTTGCACAAACAGTGCAAGCTGTGGAGGCTGGTGGAAAAAGCTGCAGTGTGTTTGTAAAAAAATGGGCTGACAGATCCAGTGTCCTGTCTGTGCCCGTGTGTGGCTTCAGCTAATAAAGCAGTCCCTGCAGTACGAGTCCAGTTTGTGTAATCTTCATCACAGCCATGTGTTACAGTATCACTCCCAATAGCATTTTTTAAAAGCTTTTATTTTGTGGGAAGATTTTTGTGCAATTTCTGAAGGCTGTGTGGATCCTGTCTGGATCCTGCGATGCTCTGCCCGGTGCAAGCCCAGCAGCACCCCTCTGCCCAGCTGGCACTGGGGACCCCGTCCTTCGCTGCAGGCTGGCTCCGAGATGTGCTTTGGGTTGTCACTGGCCCTGGGGAGCAGGGGTGGCCCAGGGGCTTGGCAGCACCAGAGCAGTGCCAGAGCGGTGCCGGAGCGGTGCCGGAGCGGTGCCGGAGCGGTGCCGGGCTGAGGACCAGCAGAGGGAGCACAAGAGTGCAAAAATCCCACCTGGGAGCTGGGGGGATGAGGGCTCCGGCTGCACTGGTGTGCACTGGTGTGCACTGGTCCAGTGTGGGCCCCACAGCTGCTCTGCCCTGCAGATGAGACACCCGCTGCCCCCATCCCAGAGCCCAGAGCAGCGAGTGCCGATGGGACCCAGAAGGAAAGCACCGAGCAGCACTGGCAGCCTCCATCACTCAGGCTCTCCATCAGCAGCCCCTGAGCCACGTTACCCAGTGGGAAACAGAAGAGATAATGGGTCCCATGCTCAGGATGCAGCTCGTGAGCACTCTGCATCTCTCTGTAAGGCATGGCATGGCTGGAGCTCTGCAGCCATGTTGCAGGCTCATCAGGTCACATTTCAGTTCTGATTTTCTGTCCCCTGAAATTTCGGTCCCTGCACCGAACAGGCTCTACCTTGGGCCAGGCAACCAAAACAGACTACGGCAGGGGCTCACAAAGTAAAAATACAACTGATTTCCCACACGTGGCTGTTGGCGGTATGGTACGGAGGGCTGGGTTTGCGTGCTTGCTCAAGAAGAGGTGAAATCCACCTGGGAGGAATTCACTCCTTGCCTGTGCTAATACGAAAAACGTGCTGGATGGTTTAATTTTAGGCTGGGTTATCGTTCTCGCCACAGAGTTTAACACAATTGCGTGGCAGGGTGTCTGCAGGGGTCGGATGGGAATAGCAGAGGTGTTAGTCACTCCACAAAAGGAATTAAATAGTGCTGGGGAGTTCGCAGTTACTTCTGGTGCCGCCACGGGGAGAACTTCTAGGTCTTGTCTAACAAAGCTTCAGCTTTATTTAGGAAAGCATAGCCAGCATTTTTTACATTTTTGGCTGCCTTTCGTAGCGGGGCAGTGCGTCCCTGTGGCAGCTGCCGTGGGGGACTGTCCCACCAGCGGCCGGGCGCCGAGGGAGGGTTATTGTCCCAGCGTGCGGGTGGGAGATGCGAGTGTGGCAATGCAGAGCTCTGCTCAGAGCTTTGTGGCAGCTGAGCTCGAGTCTCTGGGGTCTCAGCCCAAGCCTTAGCTACAAAACCATCTCCCATGCTCTTCCGTGCAGGGGACAGGTGACGGGTTTCACAGCAGTCCCCTCCCTGCTCACGACTCTGCCAGCAGCTTTCCTGCAAGGTGTCCCTCCTTAAACCCTGCTGCTCTCTCCAGCTTAGGCAACAGCATGGCTAAACCTCCCCTGCAAAAGCTGGAGCCCCAGCCACAATTCCCAGAGAGCAGCCGAGCTCTGACAGCGCAGAGCCAGGCAGGGTCTGGCTTGCCCGGCTCCAGATCCCAAGGGTTGGCCCCTGCGGTGTGGGTGCAGGTGACACCGTGCATGAGGTCACTGAAGTAAGAGTGACCTGAGGACCTTCTTGGTCCCAAAGACCTCCTCAGCTTAAACCACAAGCTGCAGAGCAAAGCACGCATCCACCCGAAGCTGTTGCGGAGGACGGGGACTGAGCAGGAGGGAACGACACTTTTGGAAATGCGTGAGTCATGCTTGGGTCTGACATTCCAGATAAAAAGGCTGAGATGTGCAGGCTGTGCTGGTTTCCTGGGCAGGCAAGAGGCTTCTGGTGGGTACATCCTTGAGGGGCCCAACCCCACCACCCCGGGGCATCCAGACACACAAGAGCAATTGTGGCTCTCTCGCTGTTGGGCAATGAACGGGGCCTCAATATTGTTGTGGATTTCAATAGAAAATGCTTTCAGATTGAAACGACCTTGATTACAGCTGGTTGTATAATTTGTTGTGAATAAAGTTCTGTGCAAAGTTTGGCATTTTTGTTTTCATTGCATAATAATTAGTTATTACATTTTTCCAGTATTTATTCTCTGCTAATCTTGATATGAGCCTGAAATGTCAGCAGTGTGATGACAAGAACCAGCATCCACGCCAACCAGGGCATGATAGGCCAGGAACGTCAAGCAACCCAGAACTGCTTCTCTCTCAAAAACACACAACTCACTGATGCCCATCATTTGGCTATTTTTAATTTGATTAAGGGCTCTGCAAGTCCCCCTTGGGGGACAGATGCAAATGGGGAGATGTGTTTGTCAGGCCTGTGCATGCTGTGAACAAAAACTTTCTGCAAACATGTATTCCCATGTAAACCAATTTATTTCCACAGTGTTCCTTTCTGTCATTATGGGATTATGGTTTTGGTAATGAAAATGAGGATGAATAGTCTTTGATATTTACACTGACCGTTTACCAGAACTTCTTGCCTTCTATGCAATTTCTGGCAAAAAGTTGTCAACAGAATTATTTAGTGAAATAATAGTAAAAATCAGTGACTATTCATAGAAATGTAATTTAGATTCAATGCATCTTTTTGCATGTGATATGACTCTGAGGACATACATGGAATTGCACTGATTAACCTACAGATTTAAGGTGGGAAAAACCCCTATATGAGCACCAGTATGTCTTACTCTAAGCTAGAATATGTCCATATGTCCAGTTTAAACTGTTTGGGAGTGGGTTTCAAGTAAGCCACAAAAAAGAAGTCTGCTTTAAACCAACCTGATGGTGTCCATACAGGAAGTTCTGTCTGTTTATTTAAGCCAATGCAAATGCACATGCAGACAAACCCTGCGTGGCGTGTCCTTGTGGAGGGTCACGTTTCAAACTCACAGCACACCGTACCTTTTGTGCTGGCTGCAAACCAGGTGAGCACCCAGAGCTGGGGCAGGAGCTTGAAACAGTGGGAGATCATGAAGGTTTGTCTGTGGTGATCAATGAATGCGGGACAAAAAAGTGGCACTAAGTCATCAACTGCAATGAGTTAATCCCCTGGTATTTGTTTGCTGTTCTGCTTCCTCCGTTGGGTCTCACTGAATAGTAGCATTCACAGGAACTTTATAGCATTTATAGGAACTTATGTTTTTTGGTGAAACATGATTTCTTTGGAGGATAACTCAATAACACCAATGACTTGAATACCTTGCTCTGACTGTCATCATGGTAGGCTGGCTGACATGATGATGAGCCTGTTGGTCTCTCTATGTGCTCAGGCTGTTGTAAAGCACCAACAGCACTCTGGGACCTGCTGCTGCTCTGAACCCAGCAATGCAAAGGGACGGCCCCAAGTATCCATGTGAGTTGGGTGGGAAAGACATTGTTGGAGCATCTCCAGTGGGGCATCTCCAATGGGGCATCTCCGACAGGGCACCTCCGATGGGGCATCTTCAGGAGCTGTGCTGGAAGATGAGCTTGTGCCTTCCCAGCACAGGCAGATGCAAACGCAGAGCTGGAAGGTGAATTTGCAGTAGAGCAGCCATAGAAGAAGGGGTTGTCCAACACAAGGGTGGGAGACGAGACCCGTCTGGCTCCTCCAGCCCAGACCCAGGGGGGTCCAGCTGGCTCAGCTGTGCATGTTATTGTATATTTATAAGCAAGAGCAGGCTGGAGGGATGATATGGCTCTATTTACCCTGGTGGCATGTAAAAGTAAACACCCTGGATGAGTTGATCATTAACTTGCCTCCCCTGCTTTGCTTTCGTGCCTTCTTATATGAATAGAAACATTCCCTCTCGACT
This sequence comes from Podargus strigoides, assembly GCA_028020825.1. NCBI lineage: Eukaryota > Metazoa > Chordata > Aves > Caprimulgiformes > Podargidae > Podargus > Podargus strigoides. The sequence continues at coordinate 2,956,683 of CM051631.1, forward strand.
CCTTTGCTCCGTCTGTTTTTGTTTGCTCTATCTCCACAGGGCTGATTTAATAGCCCTCCTTGAACTTGGAGAGGGCTATCGTTTGCCTGTAGATCAAAACAGTGTTGGCTGCCTTACATCTGCAAAACCCCCAAATTCTGCTTTAGGACTGAGATAAAAATCCTCTCAGTTTCAGAAAACAAGCAGTGAAACTTTGTATGGCTCAGGATGGTCCCGTGAAAACAGAGACTTTACTGAGAGCTTGGGAGCAAGCCAATTTGATGCATTAATCTCAAGAAATAAATCACATAAATAAGAGATAAGCACATGTTTCCCCCCGAGCAAATAGAGGCCACTTGGCTGTGAAAGGCACGTCCTTCTCAAATAATGAGTGGGAGACTCTAACGCCGTGCTCGCAGTCGGTGTTTCTTTAGGGGCTTGCAGGCTGCGAGGAGAAGAGTAGCTGAGCGTTATCAGCCATCTATCGAAAGGCCGTACGTCTTGCACAGCTCACACAGCTAGCAGAAAAAGTCAGCGTAGACTATTTTCCCACCCACGCACTTTCACAAGGAGTCGACGGCGCCACTACTGCACAGGTCTCGTAAAGGGTCAAGGATTTATTTTTCTTGAGCAAGCAACAAACTTCTTTTTCCACCAGTAATAATATTTTGTGACGGCGAGGCACCGTCCCGAGGAAACAGTAGTCTGACACAACGGATGCTGGAACTGTGGGTGCACCACTGGGCAAGCACCCGTCCTTCGGCACCGCGCAGGAACCCCTCCTTTGTGCTGGGTAAGATTTCCAAGACATGCTGGGAAGGTAGGAAACACCTCAGCTGCTGCTTGTGAAATCTTAATCCACCTCCTTCATTGCATGAGCCCTCAGGAAGGAGGGCTTTGCAGGCAGCTCCAGGGATGCTGCTGAGGGTGTCAGAAGAGAACCAACAGGGCTGGTCCAACACCAGCAGGGGCCAAGACTGTCTGGATGGGAAATTAGGCAAGCAGTCTGTCTTTGCATCCACCTTGACCTTTATTTTTCCCTCTGGACAATGAAAAGCCAGAAGTTTCTGTATGGAGACACCATACTAGTGAGGTCCAGCACACAGACTTCAGCTACAAGCTCAAGTGCCATAATTTGATGTAAGCAACTGCAGCAGCAAACTCTGGTTAATCTGGGGTTCAGCTTTTGCAGCTCAGGAAGGAGTTTCTTGAACCCCAAACCAGCCAAGTCAAATCGGGGCAAGTTACAGATGCTCCTGAACAAGCACCACGAACTTGGTAGCCTGACTCATTGCTAAAATTAAGCACCCCGAGATGAGCTGCTCTTCTCTTTGCCTGCACACTTAGCACTTTCCTAAACTTCTCTGTTGTGGATTTTCTTCCCTCTTCAGCATCCACAGTGCTGAGTGATGCTGCAGGTCCCCGAGGCCATCTGTCCCAGCCCCATTTCTGCAGGGTCCTCGAGGTGGCCCATGCTGTGCTCCTCGGCCCCAGCCTTTCGCCTCTCCACCCCTGCAGCCCCATCACAACCTCTCACTTATTCTGGACCATATTGGCAGCTGGCTGGATTCTTGCAGAGCTACCAAACCACATTTAATGAAGATTGATCACAGAAGTCATTGTTGTCCCATGTTAAGCCATTTATTTGCTGGTTAATCCCCAAGGTCTCTCTGGAGGAAGAGTGAGAAAGTGGACAATAACGGGAGCGAAGGGACCCTGCTTTCTCAGGGATGTGAAACCCCTGGCTAACCACAGCATGCTTCCACCCAGACACCGGGCTATTTTTAGTGTAACATTTTGGCTGGGTTGCTGTCCCCTCTGCTCAGAGCCCGGATGGGCTCTCTTAGTCAGCATTGCCATGACGAGTGGCCCGAGGCAGGCGAGTGGCATGGCTCTTCCCTGCATCCTGTGCATCCATAAGGGCACCAAATCAGGGCAGGTGACAGATCTGACAGCCTTACCTACTAAGGACAATTCAGGGCACCCTCTGGTGGGGTCTGATAGCTCAGTTATAGCACAGGCATGGGCATCTGCTGCCCTTCTTTCTGTGCTCAGTGCCACCAGTGCTGCGTGACCTCAAGAGCTGCAAGTCCCTTGTACTGGACCTGCAGCACTGTCCAGACATGGGGAGCCAGATGTGTCTCCTCGTGCTGTCAGCTCATGTCACACATGCTTTGCAGCAGCTCTGCAATTGCAAAAGGTATATAGGGAAAAACAGGTGTCTAAAAAGCGATGCTCCATTGCTTTGCTCTGCATTGACTCTCTTCGTGCTCTTCCCTCTATGCAGATGGGGAAGTGCAGGAAAACATTTTGAGGTCCTGCTCAGCAGAACAGCCCCAACCCCAAAGCCAGCTCCATGTTTGCCTCCCATCCAGCCCCACCTCCCTCTCCAGCCCCATCTCCCTCTCCAGCCCCTCCATGGGGGAATTCCCTGTTGGCTGGAGCCATCTCTGTGGGACATCACTCCTGCTCACAGGGCCCCAGTGTGCAGGGACAGGAATTATTGGACTGCTGACCCTGGGACACAATCATGTCCTCCAGGGTAAACAGAAGAAGACAGAGAATAAATGCTCGATTATAATGATTGTTAGTGGAGACAGAGGTAACGACCACAGCAAATGGAGTCTCCTCTGGGGGAAGAGAAGGGTTTCTGAGCAGAGCTGGGTTGCCTTCACCCGTGGGGTGCTCACCAAGGGGCCCAGACAGTGCTTTGTGCCCGGGCACTGCCGGTGAGCGCTGCAGCAACTGCTCCTGCGCCTGGACTGAGCGCGTTTTCAACAGGAGGCTGAGTAGCAAATAATGAATTCCACACTCTGGTCTGAGATTTTTGGATGAATAATCATTGGTGTTGAAATATATGAGACTCTGCGAGTCTGGGCTCCGAGGGTTTTCACCAGTACCCAGTGGTTATCCAAATACAAACAATGAACAGCAGGAACCACAGCAAATGCAATGTGGGGAAGAGGAGTGCTGGCTTTGCTCTGTCTCCCTTTTCTGTCACCAAGCAAGGGGACAGGGACTCAACAGATCTCTTGGGGATGCTGTGGCCACCATGTGTCTGGGCCATGCAAAGGGTGTTTTGTGCCCGGACCCCTCCCTGGTTCCCAGTCCCCTCTCCCCATGCCTGCCCCTCCTGCTGCTGACAGGCTGCAAACTCGGGTGTGCTGGCCCCGAGGGACTCCCGGCCACCACGTCCGTGTCCAAGCACCACATCTAGGACTTCACCAGAGCTTTTCCCATGAAGAAACTGCCCTGGGAGCCCTCAGCTGTAGTGAGAAGGCTCATGGTGCCTTCAACAGCTTTTGGAAAGGGTCTGTAGCTGGCCAAGGGTCGAGCTGCCAGCTCCAACCAGAGAAGTGGGTTAGGAAAACAAAGACAGATGGTGGGGGTTTAACTCGAGTGCTTTTTCATTACTGCTATCGTGACGCAGCCATCGGGAGCATCTCTGTTGCCTTCGCTGTAACCGGAGGGCTGGGCTCCCTCTCACCCCCGGCTCCATGGCACGCCGTGCCCTGGCTGGGGACTGCGAGCAGCCCCCGTGCCTTCCCTGCCAGGACTGGGACCAGTCTCTGTATGCACAGCCACACTGGGAGCAGTGGTGCAGGGGCTGCTGTGTTCAGAGAGGAAGGGAGGGCAGGGGGTCCGATCAGAGCCCTGTCCCACAGGGATGGGGAAGGAGATGGGCCAAGCAGGGAGGGACACAGGGAGGTAATGGAGCTGGTGGGGATGCATCAAGCCAGGGCCCAGCACCCAGGAACCAATTAGGGTAACGAGTCTGCTGTTCCCCAGACGCCCAGCATCAGCCCTCACTACACAGGCTCATTGAAAGACTTTGCTGGGACCACCTCACTTCTCAGGGCACACAGGCACGCAGGCTGGTGTCTGGGTGTAGGGTGGGCAGCGAAAGGGTCCTGAGCCTCATGCAGCACCCACAGCACCCCAACAGGGGATAACTACACCAGCCACCCTGCCCTTCAAACTGGGGGTTACAGCCCCTGGTGCTGCCCGCCCACCAGCCGTGCCTGGCTGGGTCTCCCCATGTTCCTCATCCCTTGCTCTGGGGATTGCCCTGGGGACAAGTCTGCAGGGGGAAGATGTGTCACTTGTTCTTCACACATCACTGGCTCAGGTCAATGTCCCCTCGGTCACACCTGGGGTCAGTCAGAAGCTGTTTTCAAATCCAAATCGGTGCTAGGTAAAAGCAAGAGGGATGTATTAGCAACAAGATGAGATTCATTCCTTGCATGGGTGGAGAGAAAATACATCCCAGGCAATGTCTGGTTTCCTTCAGCAGTTTAAATGGTGAGATGAACACCCCCCCTTACCGGGGAGCACGGCACCGTGCTCGAAGGGCTTCTCCCTCTTCCCTGCCTGGCTGCTGCGGAAATGCAGGCAGGCAAAAATGTCCGGGGTCAGGAGTCACCAGCACTTGGGTTTTAAATAGTTTGGCTGTTTTAAATGCTGACAGTGTTTGTTTGCTAGGCCACAAGCTTTGCACAGCCTCCCCCTCCCAATCCACCTGAAGCGGAGCAGCTGGCCGCTGGCACGGGCACTGCTGCGGTGACACCGTGGTGACATCTGCCAAGGGACATGGCAGCTGTCCCCACCTGCCACCATGAGCAGCATCATGGCAAACCCTCAGTCAGAGCCTCCCCGAGTGCTGGCTGCTCCACGCAGGAGCCTCGTGTCACCCTCTGAGGTGGCCCTGGGTGCTGCTTGGCCACGGGTGTTCCTTGCCTGCGCCGGGGGCGGCGGTTCGTGCCGGTCGCTGGTTCTCGAGGTGGCTGTGCTGGGTGATTTCAGCTGAGCCAGCACACTTTTTGTTCAAACGTCAGCTGCACTAAATTTGTACGAAGCAATTCTCATGCTGTCCAGATGCCACTGCTTCTAAAAATAGTCCAGTCTAGTCCATTTTCCCAGCTTCTTGCCTTTTACCAGTAATACTTTTAATAGTCTTTGAAATATTTTAAAGAGTCATTTGTCCATGTCAGGCCAGCAACTACTGGGAACAAGAGTCCTTCCCAGTTCCCCCGTACTCCCATTCATGCCCTACACAAAACAGACCATGAAGCAGCAATTTTTGCACTGGAAAACAGAAGTTTGGGTGCACACTCAACAGAAGCTGTGCTGTGTTGGGCTGAGGCCAGGCTTTCCCTGCAGAACTCCTCAGCACACGAAAGCTACTGCGGGTCCCTTCCTTGCAGCGTCTGGAGTGGGAGCAGGACATCCCTGAGAGTCCCCAGCATGGTGGGTTGTTGTCCAATGTGACCAGGAGATGGAGAGCTGTAGGATGGGCTGGGATGGGGTGAGGTGAGATGAGGTGATGAGATTGGATGGAATGGGACTGAGTGGGATGGTGTGGGATGGGATGAAATGGGTTGGAATGGGGTGAGATGGGGTGAGTTGGGATGAGATGGAGTGGGGTGGGATGGAATAGGAGGGGGCAGGATGGGGTTCCCTCCTGCTGCCAACTTGGTGGGAAAAGCTGTGTCACACATTTGTGCCTCAGTTTCCCCATCTCCCAGTGTGTATGACCGTGCCATTGGAAAACTTAGGAGATCTGTGGCTGGAGGTCACCACATCAGCACTGCTATTATGAGTGCCAGAGACAGATACTATCTATGACACTATCTTGTTTGCTAATATTTTATTTCATGAAAAATTCATGCCATTTCTGAAGCAGTTTTGCAAGCGCAAGCGGCTTTTAAGGACATTGGCATCATTTAAGTATCCAATGACATTCTTGAATGTTGTGGCTTTTTGGGTTATTAGTTTCTCTCCTGCTGGACCTATTGCTCTGCTGACAGGCTGGGGTTTTGCCTTTGGCTCTGCCCGCCTGGAGCAAGCGTCCCAGGAGGTGCAGCACTGACAGAGCCTGTGTGGGGCTGTGTTGAAACCCCGGGGGTGGTCGTGGGGATGCCCAGGGGACCGGGAGGAGATACATGTGCCAGGGGTGGCCGGCAGCCCTGCTCATACCAGTGGCAGAAACAGACACTTGAACTTCCTCAGCAGGGCCCACAGCATTGCCCCTGTCCACGGGGGCAGGCTAGCAAGCAGGAGACCCCCTTCAGGACACCCTTTCCCAGGGCTGCTTTGTGCTTTGGGGTCTCGATGAGCCCGGCAGCTGGAGTGAAATGACCCCAAGAAATCCCGGGCAGTCGGCTTGGAAAATCCCAGGGAGTTTGATTTACTCGCAGAACATGTTTGTGTAACAATACAATGGGGGAGCCCTATTTTTAGTACAATGCGTCACTCCGCGCGCCAAGATGTGCTGATACTCCCCAGCTCGGGCAGGCACTGGCACAGCCATGCTGGGGTCATGCCCTGGCTGCCCCCAGTCACCCTACAGCCCCTGGGGAAAGAGAGGTGCCTGGAGGGCTGGGGGGCATGGGGGGATGCCTGAGCCCTGGCAGGGACCAATGCTGTTTGCAGAGCTCTTCCCTGGGCTGTAAAACCTTGTGAGCGAAAGTAATTGGCATTGAAGGTGTGGGGCATGTTACCAAGCCAGCTTTTGGAGGGATGGCTGAAGCGATCATTGATAAACACCGAATGGTTCTTCGACAGCAAAGCTGGGGGATTGGTGGGAAATAGCTCTCAGTGGGCGGCGGGGCCTCTGTTGGGCTCTGCCTGACAGGAAGCCCCACTGCATCTGAAATTCTTCACCTGGCAGCACTGTCTGCACCTGGTGCAGCCGTTTGCTTGAGTCAGGTTCAGAGATTTTGGTGTGGAGATGAGCTTTGAAGCACCCCAGCATCAGCCCTGGTGGGTGGCTGCTGGGCAAGCATCCCCCTCTGGGCTGACCCCACCTCTGCTGCAGCCATCTTGGGGTAAGGCTTGATCCCAGAGATGCTGACAGGAACCAGTGGGCTAATTGGTTGATAACTGAAACCTTGGTTGTGTCCTTCCCTGGCAAAGGCACCGAGCAGGGACGTGTCCTGCCCGCCCTCCCTGCAGCCACGTTGCTGCTTGGTGTGACCACCTGCAGCACCACAGCCCTGGTGCTGATGCTACCAGTCCTGTGCTGTGGCAATGGTTTGGACCATTCCAGGGACTGGGATGGACCTCTCTGATGGGCGATTTGGCCTTCTGGGATTGGCTTGGATGTGGAGCAGCACTAAGATGGGGCAGCTTTGCCCAGGAAGGTTTGTGGGGGCTCACTCAGGGTGGGCAGTCCTGTTTGCCCACCCGGGTCTCCTCTGTGGGAGCTGGCTCTCGGATGCTGCCCTTTATTCTCATTCTTCTCGGCGGCTGCTGGGAGGACGCGGAACAAACAAACGCAGGAACAATGCTTTCCAGGAACCGCGCGTTTCCTCCGAGAGCCCCGCGGCTGGGGTTACGAGCACCGCAGAAACACCCCGTGTTCAACACAGCCAGTGAGCTATCATCCCACCAAGCTGTCCTGCAAGCATCTTCATTAAAAAAAAAAACAACAAAAAAGACTGGGGACACATCCCCCATCCCCCAAAAAAGAGCAATTGAATTTCCAGCAGCCTGTGGGGGTGCTGGTGCGAGGACCAGAGCACTTGTGCTCTTGCATGTTGGTGTTTCAGGGAAGGCTGAGGAAGTGCTGATGGAGCACTTGGACATTGGCTGTTACAAACTGGAGGGGAACATGCGTGGCGAGAAGCTTGTTCCCATAGCTCCTCCAACAAAAATCCTTGCCAGGGTGTGTGTGCGGAGTGGGCTGCATATAAATTATCCATAAATAAGCTTAACATTAGTGAGCAGGTGGAACAGGGCAGGGTTCAGGAAATTATGCAAAGAGAGTAGACAAAGAGCCAGGCTGCAGTTGCTCTTTGTCTAGGGGAGCTGGGCTCACTTTCTGCAGTCACAACGAGTTAGCGCAGGGCACAAAGGCGGGCAATTTCAGATTTGATTAAACTGTTTGACAGCATTCATATGTTAAATGATTATATGCTACTACCTGCTGCTACAGTATGCATAGCTCAGGAGAATCCCAAATGAATCCACTGAGGCCAGAGTGTAGTGTAACAGGAGATGTAATTAATAAGCTAACCAAGAGGGGGGAAAAAAGCCCAAATTTGTTGTGGTTTTTACTCAGTGACCAGGCATGTCAAGTCAAGAAGGGATGAGTAACACGGACGAATGCAGATGCATGTTCTGGCATTTGGGAGTCTAATCTGGCTGCAAATACTTTAGGCAGGACCCTGTCTTCCATCTTCAAAACTTTAGACACACATGAGAGCTGCGTGGCATCCCCCGCGCCGGCAGATGCCTGCGGAGTCAGGTCAGGGCTGTTCAAAGGCATTCCCAGCGTTAAGGATTATTTTGCCTTTATGCTTGCTGCCCATTCAGCCTTTTGTGAGATGCCACGAGGAACCGAACGACATTCAAAACGGGAGCGAGGATTAGAACCCCCCTGTGTCAGCTGCACAATGTCCGGGCGGAGGAGCTGTGGAGGATGCTGCGAGGCAGAGGCGATGCACATCCCAGCATCATCTTCTCTGCGAGAAGGGAGAACAGGGTGCACCCCCAGTGTGCTGCCTTCAACCCCTGCCTTACCCCACAAGTGAAAAGATGTCTCTGAAACACAAGGCTTCCTGGCAAAGCTGCACAGGTTTGCTTGGTCAGCAGCCCCAGCCCATGGGTGAGGAGGATGAGAGGGGTGAGAGGATGTTCAGGGATGGCTTCAGGCTGGGTATCTGCTCCATGTGGGACTGCACGGCTGTGGACATGTGCCCTGGGTTACACCAGGACCACGCAAACACCTTGGCCCACAGAAAGGTGATGCCAAATGGAGGTACCACAGAGATGCCAAAATGCTGGTGCTGCTGCTGAAGAAGGATCTGCAATGCCTCCTTACATCTCCCCGCTCTCCAGGGGGAAAAATATGGTTTGACCCTGCCCAGGGCTGCAGTGTTACCCCAGATTGGTTCGCAGATGGAGATGGTGAGAGGCAGGGTGATGCTGTCCTCTGCTGTGGCCCCATCCAGGTGCAGACAGACCCATTCCTTGTGTGCACAGGCATCAAGCAGAGCAGCTTGCCTAGGCTCTGGATCAAAGTCACCCTAGGAAATGCAGAATAAAAGGAGTTAGAGAATGGGTTGCAAAAGCTGCTGCTGTGCAAGTAGTCTAACAAGAAAAAAAAAACAGCTACAAAAGGGATGGAAGGAGGAACTGGTCCTTGGTGGGTCACCAGGCTGGCTCTGTCCCCCAAAGGCACTCTGAGTCAGTGAGACAGGCAAGTGAAGCTGTCCATCACGGGCATTTCTGCTGGTAACTGTGAGCCCCAGGACAGCGGAGTAGTCTCAAGGTTCAACTTCAGAGTTCACACTTGCTCTGTTTTCTTACAGCCACCAGCAAGCCCAGCGAGCCCCAGCGCTTCTGAAAGCCCTGGTGCTACCCACCCCGAGCCTGTCCTTGCTCCCCGCCTGCCACAGCCAGACACAGGGTGTTGAAAAAGCCCCAAATGGCTTTTTTTTTCCAAGAGCACCTGTTGGGGAGCAGCTCCTGAGCTTCCATGTGGACTCCAGCCCTGGGTCATCCCCATGTCACCCAGCATCACCCCATGCTGCTGTCTCTGGCTCCTTTGCTCCGGTCTTGTTTGGCTGCCGCGTGTGCCAGCTCGGTGCTGGGAACGGGATAAAACACGGCACAGAGAAACTCAGCCAGCCAGAAAAGGCAATCATGCCTGCAGCGGTAAGGAATTAATCAAGATCTGTGCTGATAAAGCAACTGGCAGCATCGCCAGGGAGGGGGTGAGCTTGGGTCCAGGGAGGCGATGACTGGCAGCAGGAGGTGAGCGGGCTGCCAGGTCCCCCTCCCCAACCGGCATCAGCACGGAGATGGGACCTGTCTGTCCTACGTTCTGCAGCCATAGCATCTGCCTCGGGCTGCATTCACAGAGCACCCTGCAGCTGCACTGCAGGCACGAGGCTCTGAACCAGCCACCTCCACAGGCTTGAGATGCCCGAACACCCGGCGTGTGGGTAAAACGGGGGCCACGGGGGGGCGTGGAGGAACTGCCCCAGCTCCCCGAGCTGCCTCAGCATCTACATCCTTACAGCCACTGGGGATTAATTCACTCTCCTCATGCTGATTGGCAGCCACCAGGTTTAAGTTGCTTGCAGAGGGATTCACCCAGGGACACCTTAGAAATGTGTCTGTGGCTGGATCCGAAAGAAGGAAGGTGCACAGTGATGGGTCCTGCGATGTCACCCTGTCACGAGCCCTGCCCAGCTCCTGGCAGCACTCTGTAGCACGTCCAGGACAATATTCCCCCCAAATCTTTTCATTCCCTCCAACTGTCTTCTCCCAAAGCATTTCCCCCTCCCTCCAAAAGAACAAAAAAGAAGTCAAAAAGCACGTAAAGATTTTTATCTGGAGATAGAGGGCCCTGGGAGAGCAGCTGCCCACCTCGTGGTGGGGATGGCAGGGGCTGTGGGGAGGGCAGGGGCTGCGGGGAGGGCAGAGGATGTGGGGAGGAGGGATGCAGGGATGGCAGGGGCTGTGGGGAGGGCAGGGGCTGTGGGGAGGGCAGGGGCTATGGGGAGCCACAGCTGGGCTGCCTGGCTGGGTGCAGGGCTCACCAGCACTCACAACGTACCATATTGCAATGAAAGGTTTTATTGCCCACTCATCTAGTCCGTATCAGTCAACTATCTGGCTGAAGGAGAGGCGTCCATTCAAAGCCAGTTTACAGCAGAGTCTTTATTTTTATTTTAAAAGCATCTGGAAATTAAAAATCCCCCTTGGCGCTCGTCCACTTTGGAGAGAAAGCCAGGCCTGTCGTCTGGCCAAGCAGCCCCGCTCTAGCTGAGTTGGGTGGATCCAGCGCTGGGACGTTTTTCTAACTCGAGCAGACGCGGGCTGCTGGCTTTCTTCCAGCAGCTCCACAAACTTCCCACGCCAAGCATCGGTTTGGTCCTCACACCATCCGTGTGACACGGCGTGCATGTCACTCGGGGGTGTTCAGGGTGTGCTGTGCCCAGCCCTGTGCTCTTCCCCAACCCGAGGACGTCTGTCAGGTGGTGCTTTGGCCAGGGCAAAGAACAACAGGCTGGTTGGTGCATGTAGGATTCGCCCCAGGTGCATGGTACCAATGCAAAACCTAGGTTATTTATTTCCATTTTGGGGTGGCTGCAGGTCTGACAGATGTTGGTCACCCCCAACAACCCATGCCCATCATTGCTGCCTCCTCAGCAGCATGGCAGGAGGTGACACTACCCGGGGCTGGCTGAACCTGGTGGGACAGGCATGTGGAGTTTATAGCAGAGCCCTGGAAAGTTCTCCATGAGCCATGGTTTACCCTCAAATCCAGAACATTTCATTGAACACCTTCCTCAGCAGGCTAGTAAACCCCAGCTGGGTCATCCCTTGGGTCAAGGTATGTTTTGGAAAAAGGAAATAAAAAGAGAAGTAAATACATGCTTGCCTGCAGTTATAGTTGTACAGACCCATTTTCCATCCTGTAGGAAGTGGGGAGCCCCCAGCCTGCTCTGGCAGCTGGCACCTCCGGCTGCCCAGCCCTGTGTGTCCCGGCACCACGTCTCTGCAGCGGGAAGGTGGGATGATCCGAAACAAGGCAGAGGACAGAGCAATAATGGTGGTGTATCCACTCTGCTACAGAAGGAAAATTGAGAAGCCCCTGCCCAACAGCTTGGGATTGCTGCTGTGGAGAATCAAACCTGCGGGGTGCATCTGCAGCGACCCGGGACAGTGGGTGAGATGAGCCAGTGTGTCTTCAGCTGCAGGAAGAGCTGAGGATCTCCAGAGTTTTCACCCTCCTCCCCTTGGGGTACACCACGACCTGGGGTGGCCGCAGCAGTGGTCTGTTACCCTCTGCCTGCCTCTGTGCCTGGGGGAAAGGAGGATTGTTCCTTCTGAGTGTCACGGGTGTTTGCTGGCAGGAGAGGAAGGCAGTACCCTGTCAGGCTGGGGAGAGGGGATAGAATGGACACAGACCCATCACCCCTCAGCCTACTCTTCCCAGCTTGCCCCATCCCACCAGCTCCTGCTTCCAAGCACAGTCCCCATCCCTGCTCCAGCACGCTGGGAGCCGTGGTGCTTTCTCTTCTCCCTCCCAAAGTCCCACTCTTAGCGAGAGCTACACCTCACCAGGAAAAACCAATTTCCCCATTCACGCAGGCTGGTGAGGGCCAGGCACTGGGAGACACAAGCAGAGACCCTTCTCTAATCTTAGCTAAGCTCTTGCAAAGCCCTACTGCACATGCACAAACCAGACTTTTTCAAAGGCTCGTAAAACTGAAACAACCGTGGTCAGATCCTTGCGGCAATGGCACCGCGCCTGCCTTTAGCACAAAGCCCATCTTCCCCCGCTGGATTTCAAGTCCCTGTTTCAAAGTATGGAAGCGTTAGATCTTTCCAAAGCAAGGATTTCCTGAATTATTCTAACACTGAAAAAACAATGTATCCTTCTCTGCCCTGGCTCTCACAGGCAGCTGAAGTAATTGGCTGAAATTTTCTCAAAAAAAACCCCCAGAAAACGGCAGAGTCATGACATAAGAACAGGATCTTGTTCTTAGAAGGGACAAGCAACCTCCAGCACAGGCTGTGCTACCAACTCTGTGTCTAATAATACCTGCCAACTTTGTGAGCATTGTACATTGTTTAAAGAACCTAATCGAGTTAGATATTCCTTTTGAAGTCAGACAACTTTGATTTAGCAATGTCTTCAGAGCTTTGAAAACTCCAATCTTTTCTAGTTTGTCTTCCATGATGGTTCCTTACCTGCCTCCCATCGTTGAATAAATCATCATAAACATAAACCAGATGCCTGATGCTAACAATAACTTTAGAGAGCCTTGCTTCTCCTAAGATGTATGGGCAATGACTAACGTGCTTTTAGCCTCCAGACTTAATATAAAGCATTCTGAAATTGTGCACTGGTGAGATGAAGGTTGCCCGAGACAGTAACTTTTACATTAAAAATAATCTCTGTCTTTAGCAGCAATAAAGTCAAGACTGTCCTCCTTCACCCCCTGTGTGTCTGTCTCTCACGGGTGCTCCACAAGCCGTGGGTTGCACTTACATGAATGCATGCCTGAAGACATTGGAAAAGGGAGACCTAGCACCACCTTGCACTATTTCCAGCTGAGATGTGACAAGGGGCAGTGCTGACTCCAGACGTGATGGCTGTCTCTGGCAGGAGCAGCAAGCAGTTGGGTTGACCTCAGGTTCTTTATTGCAGACTGAGCTAAAGAACTTTGAAACCTGGAACTCACTTGGCCTGAAGACAGATCACCAACGTGTGGAGCAGATCAGGGGCTGTGCTGGTGGAAGGCAGAGAGTTCCTGAGCCAAAGACCTCAGCCTGCAGAGAGCCTGTAGCTAATAGCTGCTCCAGAGCTGCTCTGTAGGGAATGTATTGCTTAACAGAGGAACACACTTAAATTCATCACTGGTACAGCTAAAATCAGTGTCTGGAGATTGGTACAGCTAAATCAGTGTCTGGAGATTGAGCTCTGGCAAAGAAACAAGTTTTGGAATCTTCATTCAATATTCTTTTACATTCCTATGCCTGCAGACACTGAGCCCACAGTTGGGTTAATCTTGCCATTTTCCTTGCATATTTTCGTCATCCCTTGCTTACAAGGTTTGCTGGCTTATTCATTTGAAGCAATAACCAAGAAGTGGAGGATGCAAAGAAATCTTGGGATCTGCCAAAGTTAGGGAAATTTGTATTAGTGAAAACTCTTCCACGCAGATGTGCTTCACCCTTGTGACATACGGTGGCACAGCGGGAACCTCAGTGCAAAATTTCCTGACACAGAACAAACTAAAAAGGGTCATGGTTAAAAATATACCATCAGGGAGGCTCACAGGGAGCTTAGGGAGGATTATTCTCCTCCATGAACTCCATGGCAGCACCTCTGTTTTGTTTAAAGACCTCTGTGTGATGGCCTCCTTGGCAACCTGGTTGCACCTAAGCCCAATGCTGTGTTTGAAGCCATGGCAAAGGTACTGTGTGAAAAAGAAAAGCACAGTGAGACAATCAGGGGAGATTTTCCAGGAACTCACCCTGGGTGGGAAGCTTGTGTTACCTTGGCATCACAGCCTGGGGTTTCCTAACTTCTAGCTGCTTGGTGAAGCTTCAGCCCTGGGTTTTTTTTTCATTGTGATTTTTCAAATGAAAACTCACCAAATTATTTGATATGGGGAACAAGGCAAAGCACAGAGAGGCTCAAGAGGAGGAAAGACTCAGGACCCAGCATCTCCCAGGAAACTTTTGCCACCTGCTTCACCTTCGTGTTCTTGTACAACTACAGGAGAGCTCCTTGCCAGAACAGACCCTGCCAGCCATCCAAACACACTTGCAGCAGCACCCAGTCCACCTCCAGAGGAAGTTACTAGAGCACTAGAATATAAAAGACCATAATTTATGCATTTTAAGCCATGTTTTGTCAAATACCGTGTTAATATTGTAGGTTTTTTTTCCCTTATAAAGAATGATTTACCTGTCTGTGGGGTTATGGTCGTTGTAGAACAGAGCCCATGTCTGTTCTGGTTCCTTTCATCTGAGACACAGATCCCAGGCAAACAGCTGCCCCACGCTATTGTAGCATTTTTGTCACAAACGGGAATCTTTTACAGGCAGCTTTCATTTTTCCATCTGGAAGTCTCAATACATCAGCAGTTGCCAGAGTCCTGTGAACTTCCCTATCTATTTTGCCATCACCACTACAAATGCTTTCAAATTAACAACCAGCCAGATTTCCGTTCTGGGACCAAGCAGGAAAATAAGAAGAAAAGACAGAAATTATTACATTACAGAATACCTTTTCCTCTGTCCCACTTAGCAATCACTTTGTAAAGTGATATGAAAGGTTATTTACACTGGAATACATCTAAGGGAATGAGTAAGAGCAAATGCTCCAAAAAGGGATCACAGCCATTTCCTTTCTTACCCTTGCCTGTCTCTGCCACTGAGCAATTGCCTTCATGCCAGCCAGTGAGCCAGGGCTGCTGTGCTCAGATGGGACCCTGACACTGCAAGAAAAATTGGTGAGAAATAAGCACTTAAGTAATATCATAAATTCATTAGCAATGTCATTTCCTTCTTAGCTTACTCCTTTTTTCAATTCCCGTTTGGTTTTGAAAAGGGCTATCTTCAGTGTGCAGGGATGGGGGCAGGCACGTGGAGAACAGCCCTTTCTGCAGGAGCAGATCTGCTGTTGCATTAGCAGGAAGAGTTTCCAGGAAAAATAGAATAAAAAGCAAAACAACATTGCAAGAGGAATGTTTTATAGCAGTATATTGCACAGCTATCCCACCATTGCCAACACAGACTTCCAAACACCCAGCCATGGTGGGATGCACAATGAAAGGCTGGAGTTAGAGCCTGATGCCTTTTCAGAGTAATATGT
The DNA here is from genome assembly GCA_028020825.1 of Podargus strigoides. Taxonomy (NCBI): domain Eukaryota; kingdom Metazoa; phylum Chordata; class Aves; order Caprimulgiformes; family Podargidae; genus Podargus; species Podargus strigoides. Next base: position 2,972,008 of record CM051631.1, read on the forward strand.
CAGGATCCAAGGTGTCCACTGGGTACTTCCAGCAAAAAAGATCATATGCCTAAAAATAGAGTGATATTAAAAAAATCAAGGAAAATCACTTTTATGGGAAATTCACTTTTATGCCTCCTCTCATCACTCTGAATTCCTGTTAATTCCCTCATCTTTTGTCTGTGCTTTTCAAACCCTTATCCATGGTCCCATCTGCTTGGCAATGAGATGTGGTGGCACAGTCTTAGATGAGATCTCACTGGCTCCTTAGAAAGTCACTGATGGGAGATCATGCCCAGGGAACCCCAAGGATCCCCCTGGTCCAGCTGTCTGGGGGTAAGATCTGGGTGAGTGACTTAATATCCTCAAAAATTGCCATGGTGAGTAATCCTCTGGCATTTGGTGTTACCTTCATAAACACAGGCTTGACAAATAGTGTCTTTTTTAAAAAAAAACAGAGGATCACGTGATGTTTGGTTGTACTATTCTGTTCTGACAGGGCAGCTGCATTGTGGGAAGGACATAGGCATTGCAAAAGAAATTATGCAGGATCTGTTCTGCTAACTGATACGCTTGAAAAATTGCACGCAGTACAGATGCCAATGCACAGTTCATTTATACCAAACCCAACCAACAGTAGATATGTTCCACCCTGGAAACACACACACACGTTTTATTTCTGCCTTCACTGAGAAGAGGACCGAATTTTGCATTCCTGTACTCTTTATAACTCTTCCCTCACCCTGCTACAGCTTGTACCAAAACTTTAGCCTTGAGGGGACTCCAAGGGCTGCTTCTGTCTCCTTTATGCCATAGGTTCAACCACTGGGGAGTAGGTTCAGCCCCGATTTATACAGACAAATGGTGATGCAAAAATCAGAAAAGTAGCAAGTTTTATTATCCCTGTACTTCTGGGGCAGGCCGAGCATCTTGACCTCTCAATGCCATAGGGACAAGTCTGTCAGGGCTGTTTCTTCTCATCCCTATTTCATATGTAGTTTTCAGTGTTGTATGTGAGGAGATCACAGCAGAGAAAAAGGAAGACACAAACCCTCTTTTCTTAGCCCCTTGGCTAAAACCCAAATATTTTAAACATTTCTGCTCAGGGTTGATTCCCCCAGCGAGTCTCAGAGCTCTCATCTCTGACTGCTATAAACTGAAGACTGTTTACATGAGATCAGCACATGCCAATATTGCTTTACACTTTACAGCACATGCACTTCATATATTGCTAGCAATGGGCACCACATCCCTGCAAGTCCAATCTTAGGATTGTTTTTTAATTTAGAGGACAGGGGAGAAAAGCATGATGGAAGTCATGCAAATGATTAAATGCAAAGATCTGTTGATCTTGTGAGACCACTGGTAAATAGTTTAACAAAGATCTTTAACAAGGAAAGGAAAAAGTAGGTCCACTTTAAAGCCTGCATTTCCCATTTGGATGTCTAAGACAGTGCTGCAGTCCTTTAAAACAGCCAAACTCTGTCGGAATTGCCATAGAGTCAGACACAGAATTCTGGCTGCCAAGTGTAAAAGAGAGAAATGTGAGAAACTCCATAACAGGCAAACATGGGGTAATGTCCCTTCCCCCAGAAGAGCTCGTCTGAGCCCTGGAGACCAGCTAAAACATTAAAGCAAGAGGTTTTGCCCTACTCAAACCATGGTTTGTACAAACTCCAGCAATGCCTCTTCTCCACAGGAAGATTCTGCAAAGCTTTTGGTAATTTTATGGAAACACCTCAGTGCATATTCTAAATATTCCCGTTGCCATCTTCCTCTCAGAAGCATTTTAACCTTTCCAATAAAATACAATTAGAGACATAACAGCTTGTGGTCTTTGGGTCCCTGACTGGGTGGAGAAGCCTTCACTGGCACGGCTGTTTCAGAGCAGCAGGTGATGGTCGTGCAAGGAGCGTGGGTTCCTCACCAAGAGACACCTGATTCTCGGGGAAGGGAGCACAGGGCAATTAGTCACTGTAAAACAGTCTAACGAGGCTAAAGAATTAGGAATTGCCAAGGCCCCAGTAAAATCCAGTGCTTTATATGACCTGAGATGCAGTTGGAGGAATCTGGCTAATCTTTTGCTCTCCTAGTAAATCATTCATTGAGGCCACCTGTGAAACTTGAGAAGAGCAGCTCCAACCCAAGATTCCTGCTTAGCAAAGCTCTTACTAGCTTGGCCGGAAAGAAGCTTTCCTGATAAAGTTGATAGCTAGTCCAAGCCCTCATGATTTCTAGCAGCAGTAATCCTTTTGGGAAGATTAGAGAAGCAGCGCCTGAAGGTCCTGGAGTGCGGCCGTGCATTTCAGCAAAGTTCAAGGGAAAAGAAAAATAAATCCACAGCACTGAGCTACACCTCTCAACGCTTTCTTTTCCAGCAGCCTCTGCAGGCAGGTCAGACAAAGAGCCCCTAAACCAGCTGATCACAGCCCCTCTGGGACAGGGAGCACTCATGGGGCTCAAGGAGAGCATCAAGGAAGAAATCTGGTGTTGATGGCCAAGACTGAGCTGCAGTTCTGTTGAAGGAAGGGCACGGATGCCCATCTGGGAAGTGATATTCAGCTGTCACAGCTGAACCCAGGACCCAGACTTCCCTGTTCTGGGAAAGTTTGTCTGAATCGAACAAGTATAGTGTGGGATCGTGCCACTTGAGGAGGAATAACTCATCCAAAACCAACTCTCCACACCAGGCTACTTATCTGTGTCCTCCACCCAGATTTGATGCAGTTTTTTAAGAACCAGCTAGTCTTTCTCCACAGGCATTACTGCTAACCAGGGAACAGATGAAAGTCCTTAGGCAAACACTTTGCAGGGCAAAACAAGTTTAAAAAAATTTAGTTTACAGGAGAAATGGACTGAACACCTAACCACAGCATTCATGAACATGAGTCACAATCAACCTCATCCACAAATTAAGACAATACATTTTTTATGACTTTTTTTTTTTTTTAAATCTTCTAGTTTCCAAACTCTTCAGATCTGCAGTTCCCAGGTGACTCAAGAGCCAGAAGGAACAGAGAGTTCCAAAGTGACAGATGAGATGCCCCAACTCCTGGAGCCAAATGCTTAAAGGGAAGTGAAGCAAAAACCCAAATAAGAGATGAAATAGGAGTGCAGCAGGGCTGGAGGCACTAGCCTACAGTCTCACCTGGTGCTGGGGTCTCAGAGAACGCAAGGCTTGAGGACCAGGAGGCTGAGCAGGTCCCACCTTTGAGTTCTGTCAAACCCATGTTGTGTAAATCCAGACATTTATACTGTGTTTGGGCATCTTGCAGAAATACAGCCACAGAAGGGAAAATAAACCTCCTTCTCCCTAGTGCTTAAGCTAGGCAATAACATGCTTGGTTTAGCATTGAAGTCTTCCAAAGTCTTGGTCCAAATCGCAGTGCTCTTCATGACCAAGGAAAATTGGGGAAGTGGTTGTCTCGGACCAGCATGTCTGACAAACAGTAGGAGCTGTAGTTCCTAGAAGGGCAGAGATCCTCTTTGTTATGTGAACTTTAACCAAAGTTTGGTGTGATAATCCCTCCGTGCTGTGGTTTGTAAGATTTTAACTGTTCCTACTATTTTCCTTGGCTGTCTGGTATTCACTCCACTGAGCCATGAGGTCAGTAACACAAAATCTTCTGCCTTCTCCCTAAAACCTCCTCAGATCTGAGCAAAGGAGCATCTCCTCAACTGTTACACTGAACAGCTTATTAATTGTGCATTTTCTGTTGTGGAGAGAAGTCAGTTTAGGCAAGTAAGATTAGAAGTTGCTTTATTTTGGTTTAAAAGCCAAGGGTTCTTCCTCCCAGCTTACTAAGTATATAACTGCTGAAGAAAGTATTTTACCCTGTGCATCAGCTATGGTGTTAGGGGAGTGCTTCCTCCATCTGTCCAGTTAGCTGTAATAAACACTTTAGATGCCCCTTCCTGCAATGCCATTTCCATTCCTGGCATGTTCGGTTCCATCCTTGGCCATCAGGGCAGTCAGCTGTGGGGGTACTAACTGCAGCGTGGGTCACTACAAATAGAGAGGGGCTGGAAGGAGAAGCAGGAGGGAGAGCAGCCAGCATCTGCTCCCTGGGTCAGAAACAAAGCAGAGGATGAAGAAGATGGTATCCAAAGGGTAACAGAGAAGTGCTCAACCTCAGCGAGACCAAGGATGTACCGTGGCTGGCACTGAAAACTGCCTGAGTGGAGCTGCCAAGGAAATATACCCCAACGTGGCAGAACTGACACCAGAAGGGGACCTCCTGTCTGTGTCAGCTGTGCTCAGGGACACAGACAAGACCCACGTTGTTCAGCAGAAAGCTCCTCCAGCCTCCCAAGCACAGCAAGCTTGGTGAATCTTCCACCCTCCGAATCACACACAGTGAGGACTGCAGGAGCATCTGTTATAAATCCTCTTCTCTGGGCAAGAGCAGGAAACACAACTTTCATAAGACTCTTAATTGGAGAAGACCATCCAGGCCTTTTCTTTGCAAGTGCTGCACCCCTCCTGGAGCCATTTGTGATCTAAGCTGTTTAAGAAAGTAAATGAAATGGAGTGAGCCAGAAAGACAGTAATGGTTATTTCTCCAAGAAAGAAAAGTATAATTTTACCATGGGGACCTCGTGTCTGCCATGACCTCTGCAACGGCTCACAGGAACACGGAAGGAATTAACCAGCAGTGAGGACTGGTTCATTCTTGCAGATCTGTGAAGTGTTTCATCTTAGTTCTTAACAGAAATATCCCCCCTTCCGCAAAAAACCAAACCCAAACAAACACCACCTAGTCCTCATGTGCAGCTTCTCCACAGCTTATAGCACTCTCCTTTTTCCATCTAACCAAAACAGACCTAGGGCTTGTAACCTCTTTGGAGACTTTTCTGGGCTGCAGCTGTGATGGTCAATGCATGAAGAGCAGCCAACATTTCACAGGGGGCAACCCTGGAGGGGCTGGTTCCAGAAAAGGTGAGAGGGAAGGGAAGTGGGAAGAGGATTACCAGGCTCAGAACCATTTGTCCTTTGCTCATGGTTAGTATCTGTTCAGTTAACTGGCAATTGAGATCAATAGCTAGGATTTTTCCATCCAATCGAAGTGAGCTAGCAGTTGGGTTTCATTCAAGTAATTGTTCTAATAGATAATAATGTCTTATTATGACTAGAGGGCTTATTACTAGAATGTTGTACTAAATTCAATAACCCAAACTCACCATATATTGTCCCTCTTGTGGGAGCTTCAGCTGTTCAAGAAGGAGCCTCAGAGTTGCGTGATCATCCCTAAAACCTTCTCCCCTAAGTTCCAACTTTGGAAAACAAGTTGTTCATCATATGCTGAATTCAGCCTTGGAGTAACTCCAGTGAAAACAAAAGGAGTAACAACAGGAATGGATTAGGCCCAATTGGTTTCACATTTCTCCAACTTGAATTTCCAATTCCAATACTACAGGAGGAGTAACAAAGACAAACAAAACCCCAACGTATGGCACAGTGACAAATACGCTTCAAAACCTAAGTCTGCCAGAGATGTGACCTCGTGCCCCTTGGAAAGTGCACTGAGGTGAACTTCCTCAAGCTTACCTACAAACAAAACCCTGTTGCCACCTGGCAGGAGCAATATATATCCCTACTTCTGCCACTGCATTGTCCCAATTTTTGCACAGAATGGTCAAACCCACCCTGCAGTTCTAGGCTGCTACACTCATGACCTTACGCACGTCCGACAAAACTGATATCTGCCGAGCTGAGATATAAAGTCACGAGGATTTGGTGTCATAAAAACATACTAAGATTAAGTGGGGTGTGTCCTGTACTGACCCCGTTTTCCAGGGAGTGCTGTGTGCAGGTCAGGGGAGGGCACAGTCTCACCTGCCAACCCTCGTCTGATAGATCGTCACCTTGGCATCTCTCTGATTAAAGAGGTGTCAACCACCACATGGAACAAGGACTGAGACAGAGACCCCCAAGCTCCTCTGCTGGCTGTTGAACTGTGCTTTCTGTCAATGTTTGCTGCACCACTCACTCATTAGCCTTTAAGTAAATTCTGTCTCGCTTTGCCCTGCTGTTTCCTGCCAGGGCTGATGAGCCACGAGGGCAGAGTCGCTTCCTCTGGGCCGACACCTCAGTGCATCCTTTCAGTGGCTGCCCCATGAAGTTAGCCTAAGAAAAAATATTGCTCTTGTTTTCACTGGAGTTATTCCCAGGCTATTTCAGTGTGTTATGACAGGGGTAACAGAGTTATCCAGTGATCAGAGAACTACGCTGCAAGTCACAAGTCCTGACTTCAATTTCTAGCTCATATTAAACCAATGCTAACCATATGCCCTCTTTGTGCCTACACACACACATTTGAGAGTTTTAATAATAATGATGACACTCATTTAAAGTTATTCCTAAACAAAGAGGAGATTTGTGAAACATCACAGCAGCACAAACTGTTAATACCAGGTTTGACCCACGAGCTTAACAAAGGAAATGCACAGCTTCATTCAGCTGACAGGCTGGACACCAAGGAGTTGGGCTCAGCTGCTATCTCGCTCCGAAATCACTGTGCATTGTTTGCAAACTTATCAGGAGTGACTTGAATTGTGAATTAGCTTCAGCCAGGCAGCTGGCAGGCTGCAGAGCATACAATGCCTGCTGAATCTGCACTTCCTGCTGGAGACGTGCAAAGGAGAAGGCAAACTATGAAAGAGCAGAGTACTGCTCCCAACCCAAGTCAAAACTACGTGCAGCACAGGCACAACAGGGCTGGTCGCTGATCCGGGGGGTGAACCAGAGTTCCCAGCAATGGCAGTGCTGATAGTACTCAGCCCTTGCACAGCACTTGCCACGGGGAGATCTCAAAGCGCTTTGTGAAGAAGATGAGGCTCAACCGTCTTCCCCCACTCCTTGGTGGGCTGGGTGTGAAGTCCATGGCAGATGGTGGAGCTGTGGTTCCACCCCTGGGGCAATCGATTCCAGGTGTACTGGATGCCCCTCCAAGTGAACACAGACTGTGGCCTGCACTCTGGGGCTACTGGAATGGAGAAAAATGCATTAGCAATGTAAATCATGGTGTACCACTTGGCACTTGCTTTCTTCAACCTTCAGCAACCCCACCACTGAAGTGTCCTCTGAGAGGCTGGGTAAGGTGGACAATTGTTCAATTTCGTCCAGGGCAGCTATACCAAAGGCCCACCAGTACTCTTTTGGGTCTTTAAAGTACCCTCTCCTGAGACAGTCTATGCCCAGGATGCATGGGGCGTCTGGACCAGTCACAATGGGGTGTTTATGCCAGTTCTTCCCAGTTAGGCTCACTTCAGCTTCCAACAGGGTCAGCTGCTGGGATCCCCCTGTCACTCTGGAGATACAGATGGGTTCCACCCCACTATAGCTTGATGGCATCAGGGTGCACTGTGTGCCAGTATCTACCAAGGCCTTATATTCTTGTGGGTCTGATGTGCCAGGCCATCGGATCCACATCATCCAGTAAATCCAATTATCCCGTTCCTCCACCAGGCTGGAGGCAGGGCCCCTCTAATCCTGCTCAGCATCACTCACTTGTTCTAAGAATGTCTCTTGTTGTAGGAATGGCTCAGAGGCCCCCTCAAGAGGGTCAGGCATAAGACTGGCCATTCTATTCTGTCGGGGATTTCCAACTGGAAACTGGAGCGACGTTTTTCTTGGATGATTCCCTTTTCAGCTGCTGTACTCATGCAGCTAGGGTGGAAGTGGGTTTTCCATCCCACCTCCTCATGTCTCCTCTGTGGTTGTGAAGGTAGAACCACAGGGTACTCCGTGGTACTCCGACATCAGCCCGTGCAGGTGGAGTGTGGGACATGTTCTCTTCCATTCTCTGGAGCCTCTGAGACAGTTCCCTCACAGCTGAAACAGAGGCACGTTGAGAGGAAGGGAGACTTCCTTCATATCGCCAGAGCTGGCCAGCCACTTCACCCACTGTTTGGACCTGGCTGTGTCTCCAGGACACCACTGCCAGTGCATTGGCATGTGACTGTGGTGCGCTCCGCAGGATCTTCTGCCACATGGAGGGTGTGCAGTGGGCCTGGTCTGGGTCCATGGGTGATCGCTCATCAGTCAGATCACCGTAAATCATATCAAACACAGCTAATTCCCTGAGAGACTGAATACCTCTCTCCATGTTGGTCCACTTGTTTAACCGACATAGGATGTCATCCTTGTAGGGGTACCTTTCCCTCACACTGAACAGGAGTCGCTTCCAAAGGCTGAGGGCTTGAGCCTGTCTCCCTGTTAACTTGTCAGTGCCAGCTTCCCTGGACAAGGATCCCAGCTGCCTGGCCTCTTTCCCCTCTAATTCCAGAACACCAGCTCCACCATCCCAGCATCGGAGCAGCCAGGTGACAATCTGCTCGCCTGGAAGGTGGCTGAAATCCTTCCGCATATCTCGCAGCAAACTCAGGGACAGAGATCAGGTGATCACCTCTGGCTCTTCCTCCTGTTCTCGTGGTGGGCCTGGCTCATCTCCGTCCCTCACTGCGAGCTGATTTTTTGGTGTATTTCATTTTCTGTATAGGGGTGACTGATACTGGCACTGGCTGTCCCTCTGGCCCAGCTGCCGTACTCGTTGGTTTGTTTTCAGATCCTGAGACCCTTTCTTCCCCTTGAGGGCACTGGGTAGTGTTAAGGAGGACACGGTAGGCATGGGCAAGTCCCCAACACACTGCAGTGAGTTGTGTCTTCCCGGGTTTGTCAGACTGGCAACACCCCTTTTCTAAATGCTCCACTAGTTTATCAGGACTCTGCACTTGTTTGGGGTGAAATTCCAAAGCACTGGGGGTGACCACTGACCTAGGTACTCGCCCATTTTTTCCCCACACACCTTGCCACTCATAACTCTCTGGCCTCAGGGCAGGTCTCCAGGTGGTGCTATTATTGGAGAAGGACTGTATAACCTTAAACAGGATTTGGCAGACATTCAGAAAACACTGTGCTGTGAACATGCTGGCCTGGATGCTCCAAGGATAGGCAAAACTCTCAAAACCTGGGCAGGTCTCTTCCCCTGGCTCACCCATAGATGGGGTGAGACCAGTAACAAATGCCCAGGCTGCACACAGGTACTGGCTCACCCCCACAAGCAGTGATGCAACCATAGCATAAGTAGTCATATCCAGTACAGCAAAACAAGACTCCCAACAGGCTTCCCAGTGACAACAAACACCAGCACTGGGAGCACACAGTGGATACAAGGATTAATACAGCCCCAGCACGTGAGCAAATTGGGCAGCACTGTAAATATACCTTATTGAAACAATACAAATATATGAACAGAAAATTGTGTCTAACAGGTTGTTTCAACACACTCTGGTCAGGTTTTTGTCCTTATCTCAACCCTCTCATGCCCCACGTTGGGCGCCAAAAAGGCTGTGGTTGTTCAGACTCGGCCGGGACCCGAGACTACGTGCTGCTGCCCCTCCCCCACCCTTGGATAGGGACGGGACAGGGAGTAAAATACAAACCCTGGGGTTGAGATAAGGAAGATTTAATACAAGTGTAACAACAACAACCTGAACAACAACAATAACAGTGATAATGTACAGAACAAGAGCTGCACCGCAGGGACACATCACAGGGACAGAGTCGGACAAAAGCCACTCCTGCACTGCCCACCCTGGGCACCTGGACATGGTCAGCATGGGATGGAACAGCCCGGCTGTGGCTCCCTCCCAACTGCTGGGGAAAATTAACCCCAGCCTAGCTGAACCAGGACACTGGGTTAGACCATGGAGCTGGAAGGGCAGCAGTCAGACCTTCCCAGACCCACACAACCCAAGGTTGGTGCTTGCTTATTTTTGCAGTAAATAATGTGATCTATGTCAAAAGCAGCAGCAGACACCATGACCATGTCCTAGCCAGCCTTACCAACCACTCACCTGGAGATGGCACCGGATCCCAGCGACGTGGTCGGACACTTGCTCCACACAGGCAGATACTCTCTTTGTGCGCAGGTTACAAAGCTGAAGCCCCTGTAAATTCTCCAAGACCCAGGTCTGTTTGTGCCCACACAGGGGAATAACAGAAAGATGCGTCCTGCATGCAGTCTGATGGGAACACTGTAGCATCAGGAAAAAATACCCAGCTTGTGTGCTGCAGTTCACTGCAACCAACTGAAATGTGCCACAGGATGCTTCTGAAAGCCTTCACAGGGCTGGGAAAACAGCCAGGATGCAATATATGCCTAGAAAAGCTCTCTTGCTGTGAGTAGGGCCTTTTCATTCTTTTCAGGTTGCCAGTAAATTTGATCAAAGTCCTCTCTAGGATGGGATTGTGTTATTCATATAACTAAAGAGCCTTTTTTTAAAATCAGTTTTAATGTTATTAATACAATTTAGTCCAAAGCTGACTCTGGGAAGTTAGCATTTACTCTGAAAGGAAGAGGTTGCATTGGGAGTGAAAAGCAGGGAAACACGAGGCTGCTGCTGAAATCCCACTCTGCACTTTGGAAGCCACGATACGCCATCCTGTGGTCACCCAGCCCTCCGTGAGCTTCTCACATCTGGGCCAAAGCACCCAACGCAGTTAGGTACGCGTTGTGCACGCTCAGCGTAAGTACTACATGCACTGTGATCCTTGTTGCTAACACAAAGCAAGGCTGAAAAACTTCAGATACTCTCCAAAAAATTACAGGGTAAACCCCACTAAGTGCACACCATGACCTGCTGCCTGTGTGCAGCTGTACCACAACCCCTCTTCCGCCACAGGAGCCTTCTCCTGGCAACAAGGATAACCAGGACACTTCACGGGAAAACCATTGCTTCCTCCATGCCAGACAGGCATACCTGCCATCTCCTTCCTGCTGGGTGACACTCCTCCTCCTGCTCCACTACGGTGCTCCCTCTGCAGCCCCTTGTCCCACCAGCTCCCCTATGCTCTCCCACTGGGCCCACAGTTTTGTGGGCATCTCTGTCCCACTCCTACACCCTCAATGCCTCTCTTATTTCCCTTCTCCCCCTCTTGAAGAGTTTTGACCATTAATGTCTAGGACATACTGAAGGAGAACATCAAACGTGAGGGTGACTATGCTGCCAAAGACAAGAAGTTGAGCATCCAGCCTTGCTGTGGTTGGCCAACAACTGCAATTACAGCCTTCAAGGCTGGTGCAAGCTCAGTGTAAAGGGGGCCAGGGGGAAGCTGTAGAAGTCCACACAAATCCAGCCAGCCCCCCGTACCCCTCCTTGTTGCCCATCTGGCCCACCCTACCCATGCTGTATCACATTGCTCGTGCTGCTGGGTTTTAATACGGGGAGGAGGGGGTGGGGGGCAACCAGGAAAAAAATAAAGAAATGACCAGCAGCAACAACAGTCCTCAAAAGGCAAATGTTTCCTATTACAGTGCTAGTTCCTTCAGGCTCTTTGATGTTGCTTCTCCCACACAAAGCTGTTTCTTTCACAGTCTGTTCTTACACACGAACAAGATGTTACACGTACTATACGTAGCACATCCTCAACTATTATTTAAAGCACATTTGTCCCAACTCCCCGTACTTTGTTCCCCATATCATTTTTCAAACCAATGCTCACACATCATAGGCACAGAGGCATTTTTATTCTAGCTCCTCCTTTCACATGTATTTTTTTTCCAAATTCTTGGAGGTTCTGGTCATAAGTAGAGGAGTGTTGACACTTAACTTGGGTTGAGACTGAGCTGTTAAGTTCATGGCAGTAGTTTAAATTTTCCTAAACTTTAGGGGCTTGTAGAGCAAGGGGTTTACATTGTCAGAGGCCAGATCCAACACTGAGATTTAGATTCTGGACTAGTTAACTTTCTTTGCATTCTTTATTTTACTTTGGCCCATAGTTTGAGACCAGCTGCTTCCTACCTGTGTATTACTGATCCTAACTTTTTCATACTGCAAAAATCATTGACCATGCATTGCGTTGATAAACCAGTACAGTTCTCACAACAAATTTAAATTGCAAATTATTTGAGGCAAGGAAAACCTTTTTGTTCTAACACAATAGGATTTTCATAATCTGCATTATAAACTACCCCAAATAACAGCCCGGCGCTTCTGCCAACTTACTTAACTTGGGGAAAGTTCAAAAGTGGTGGGGACTGCAGCAGAATGCAGGTTTCTTTAGGTGATGCAAGGGTTAAACCAGTCAAATTCTGCAAAAAACCCCCACATGTCATTGCTTCCAAGATTCATTTGATTTATACTGTTAAATAGGAGTTACTTCTGCATCAACTACATCCAAACGCCTGGCAGAATTAAAGCATGATGGATAATTCCTCCAGAAGACACACACCACATTATCTAAAAAAAAAAAAAATAAATCAAAAATCCCAAACTCTGTTATACCCCAAAAGGAGAGACGCGTGAGAGTCCACAAAGTCCACCAGGAATTTTGCCACAGCTATTTAGTACGACAGTCAGAGTAATTAACAGCAAATAATAATCGTGTTGGTATAAAAGGTAAAAATCTCACGACCCCCAGAAATAAGCTCAGGGAGAGTAAAGGTGTTAGAATATTGCACAGCGTAAGATGATGCTTTTTGGACAGAAAGGAACTGCTAGACAGCCCGGTGTCACTAAGGGGCCTGTTGAACCACAGGGCATCGTCACCACAAACTCTGAGACTGAGACAGGCCATGCCCTCTGTTTGCTAGAGATGAACAAAACTCGTGGTCTTTCACTAGTTCTTCCTGTACAGTAAGGAGGAGCACTTAGGGGTGAAAGCATACTGGGTTTTGTTGCTGTGTTACTAATTATATGTTCAAAAGACTGTCACCTCCATTTAAAAAAGACCCTGGTATCAAACCAGACTAAGGTATTTCTTCAGTCTGTGTATTCAAGCCTTATTTCTTTTAAAACCCCACAATCATTTGTGATCACCAAAGCTAAAAGGCTTTTTTCGTTAATAGCAAGAGCCTCCCAGCTCTGCATTTCCAAACTTTACAGTGCAAGAAGAACAAACCAAACTGCCCCGGGTTTAAAAAGACCACGTTGGCCCTGGCACGCTAATCGGAGACAAGGCTCAGACCCAAGGCCCAACAGGCCCCATATCAAAAGGCTTTAAGATCTAAAAGCAAGTAATAAAAAGCAGCTTTAATGCAAAACGGTTTGGATTGAAACAAGAGACTTCCGTTAAGTGCCCAGTACCCTAATAAAAAGGATAGCCTTGAGGAACACGCACAGGCTAGAAGAGGAATGGGTGCGTGTTTGTGTCCACAGGAACGGCAGCTCCATCACGACACCCGCTGACACGAGGACACGTCATCCACAGCCGGGAGCAGGCCCAGGCTATCACGGCCTGCAGCCTATGTCCTCCCTCAGAAAACAGCCCTGGAACAACATTGACTCGTGATTTTAGCCCGATGACAAATGTCCTAGCTGGGAATTAGGTAACCAGGCCTTAAGGGAACCCAACTGCCAGCGCCCTGCCCTCCCAGAGACCCCTAAAGCCGAGACAACTGCTACCCTGATTCTGACCCACAGGCATAGCTCACTTTTCTGGGGGTGCATTGAGCACAGCAGTCCTGGACTTGCCAACAAGGAGCCTTTTCCTCCAAGTTTGAACAACGCAGACCCTCGTGAAAGTCTCAGTTGCTTGAAAAACATGTTTACAATTACTTGGATAAGCTAGGTCTGCATTCAAGGCTAAAACTCTCGTTTATAAAAGGAGCTACTTACTACATCCTTCTCACTGGGTCATCCAGTACCTTCAGTGACCCATCTTACATCAATCATCAACCTTCTAAGGGTTATTTAACACATCTCAATAGTGAATGGCAGGCAAAGCCTCTTCACTCACTGTGGACAGCTGCCATTCGTATAATAGCCTTGGAATACAAGAGGCAGTTTGTAGCACTCCAAAAATATTTCTTGGCCTTCACTCCATAAAAAGCAAATGAAACAGTCCTATGACTTCATGAAATATTTGAACTCATATTAATGCAAAGCTTTTTTTATTATGAAGTTACCGGGAAGATTATACGCAGATGAAATTCCTCCAGGAAAAACAAGTTCTCATCTTTATTGTCACACAATAGATTAGCAGGGTCTTCATTCTTATCTGCATACTTGCAAAAAATTATTTCCCAGGACTAGTCTATCATCTCTGTGCAACCAGAATACGAGTTCCAAATCCACCTAAGCCTGCTCAAGTCAACCTCTGCGTCCAGCCCCGACCGTTCTGTTGAGAGCAATGTGCCAAGTTAAAGCCTTACATTTAAAATGTTTCTTAGCATTTTGAGCTCTTGAAGTATTTTTATCATGACTTTAAAAAATAATCCTGCTTTACAGTTTCTATACAGTATAGCTTGCTTTGTGCATTTCAGGAATGAGTTTTCCAATAAAGTCTGCAGGACTCAGACTTACATCCTCACCCACTGACAGTTTAATTACTTTCATTGTAGGAGAAAGTATTTAATCACGTACAGTCAGAAAAACAGCCCCTTAAACACAGGCTTTTGGGCCCGTGATCCCCAATTTGAAATTCAATGAGGGAGAACGAAACATGCACACTGTGATCCATTTCCTGATTCAGAACACTTGATATTATCAAAACATACAGAGTCCCACAGCTGACACACACATTTTTCTAAACCATTGGTAAAATCCTCCCAGCATTTGAAGCCCATGAAACAAGGATTCAGCGTGCTTCAGATATGGTCTAAAGGCAGTGCTAGGTAATGAACTCTACAAAGACCAACATTGTAATACTGTGCTAATTAACATTAAAACCAGTCCATCTAAAATGCTGCTTTAATTACACTGGTATTTTAACTTTCTTCGACAGTCACGACATTAAAAGTAAGTCACCACTGGTGATTCTCAGCAATAGATATGCATTAATATTTCCTTATTTAAAAAAAAAAAAAGACAGGAATTCTCACACACTCATCATGACTATTCAGCATAAATAAGTCTGGTGAAGTTATAAAAAACAGTTAAGTGTCAATAGCTATATATTAAAGCTGACTACCAGCACCAGCTGGCCACCTTCCCCAACTTGGTATCAAATTCAGTACAGACAAGACAGTTAACAAATCCAGAAACACAACTTTTAGCCAGAGAATGCTATACCAGCCTTTACGCTGCTTTGAAGATTGATTCCAGCAGCAGCAACTCACACGCAGTGAAGTGCAAATATCAGCTATCAGAATATTAGAAAGCTTGAACAAGTGGTCTTAGTTAGGTGTGTGAAACATGGTCCTATTACATTACACAGTGACATTCATTCTAAGGCAGCAGACAGAGCGGGCGTGTAGTACGTATGTATTTTATAAAAAAACCAAGGTCTTCTGAAGAGTGGAAAATAGCCAGAAACTAAAATAAATGCTGTAACAAGAGTGAATATTTGTGCGTTTGCTTTATGAAGCGTACATTCTAATGTTTACAAAGGCCAGCACTTATATAAGACTCTCCACTAACAAACAGATCTGGAATACATCAATCGTACAGGTAGGTCAGCCAAAGAGAAGCAAGAGCGATGCTCTTCTCCGTTCTAAGAAAGCATGCAACTGGTTTCCCCCTTCTGCCACCCCTTGTTGGGATTTGTAAGTCACAGAACCAATCAAAGCGGGGTGGAATGAAACGGGGGCACAGGTAAGAGGTTGAGTTTTATCACAGACTGTTTATCAATATTTTGCAAATGTAAAAGCAGCCTTCTTTGAGCATCAAGAAGGCAGAGAAGATACAAGCAGGAATAAAAAAATAATTAAAGCGATTTAAGACATTGAAAAGTCAAGAAATAGCACTGTGCATATACAAATAAAATCAACATTCAGTACTGCAGAGCTCATTTAAAAATGGCACCAACGGACAATATTTTACAATATGCACATTTATTCGCGGTGCAGAACAACTGCTCCACAGCTGAAAACGATAATACAAATAATAGTGCCACTGTTGGCCCATTATGGTACTTCTTACAATTTAATGGAAACACTTTTAAAAATAATCTGGTATGTACACATCTTCTGGAAACTCAACGGCTTCTTCAGAACAGGAAAAAAAACAAACCTATGGTTCTCCCCCTCCCCTTTTTAGCCAGACAGTATTGCCAGAGATTGTGCTCACTTTGAAAGCACATAATCTTACTTGAAATTCAGTGCTATTTTCTTTCAAAAAGATCAGAAGTTGTACTTTTAGATAACAAAAGCATTTATGTTACAAACATTCAAAAATGGAAGCTTATGATCTGGCAGACAACGTTGCGTATTAAATACAAACCAGCCAGCAATTACTGAACATAAAAAACTTACTCAATCATAAAAAAATACTATAATTCATCACCACAGACTTTTTACATAGTTATAAATAATAAATAGCATAACACAGTAGATTACAAACGGATTTATTTTGCTCCGTTAAAGTCTTTAAAAAGTAAAATATCTATTGTCTTACCTCAGACTGACCAAGGTACTGTATCAAGACTACTCATAGCTCAAATAGAACTCCTTAAGCCAAACAATTTGCAGAGCTCATGTATTCCATCCAAACTTTTTAAGCCTTTCTTTAGGAATCGAATGTTCACGTAGCCACTCACCCTGCTCAGGACCAACCAAGGTCCAAACGCTGCACGCGATGGCTGCCAAGGGTGTCACTTTGGCTGCCACCTCAGCAGCGTGGGGACTGCCCACAGCACCTTGCAACACGCACCTCGGAAAGGAACACGGAGGAAAGCAGCATCGACGACAGATTCTGGTAAGCACTTCTATAAACAAGCTGTACACAAAGGACTTTGCCCACCCACCCCTCTGGTTTACATTCCATCATTTTGTAACAATGTCCCCTAAGGCACAAAAATACCTATGACCTCAATGCCACAGGAGACATCGATGGTGCCATACATGGTTCTCCTACACAGTAGTTTAAATAACTTAGTTATCTGCACTGTATGTCTTAGGTTGAGGCAGGGATTAATCTTCCTTGGCCAAATCTTGCTGTATATTGACCTTATTTCATGCAATCTGTAGGATAAAGGATCTGGGGAGAGAACTGTGCAGCTATTTTAATCACGTTCGTAAGGTTATTTCTTCACTGATAGCAAAAGTGCCAGTCATTAGTTATTTTGCTGTGTTTTGGTTTGGGTTTTTTAATGGAATAGAGTGAGATTTCCAGACCCACTGTGGTCTTCAGTAATAAAAACAACTAGCAGCACTAAAAGTATTTTTTTTTCTCCCTTCTGTAAGAATTTGAGGGTAGTGACCAAAAAAAAAAGCAAGGAGAATAGTTTTACTCAATAGTAGAAGTGCCAGAGAATAAATTATTATTTTCAAATCCTTCTGAACCAAATTATTTCCCTAGACATAGTGACCACGATAATGATAGAAGTATTTTTCCTAAAAACTGCAACACTAATAGGTAGATACCTATTCTTGGAATCAAAAAGTGTATGCAAGTTCCTGAAAGCAAAACGTTAGTATAATCTGAGCAGACATCTCGTTTAAAAAATAAATTCACAAAACCAGACATTAATATGGTCTACAATGTCCATTAAATGGAGAAATCAAAATCACTGGAAAGTCGCCAAGGATTATAGTTACAACAATTTTTCCGTTTAATAATCCTCACGTTAATGGTTCAAGGATCAGAGTTCATTTCTCTGTACGAAAGTACAGTAAGGGAACAGCACAGCCAGACACTGACTCAGAACTTAGTAAGTCACTTAGGTGAGAGATCATCCATCAAGATGAATGAAGAGCATGAGTTTGAGCATGTTACTGGAGACTCTGTGGTTATGCTGCCTTTAGTCAGTGAATCAGAGGAAGAGCCAACACTGCTGCTGCTCCCATCAAGAATATCTGAAGACAGGCTGGGGAAAAAGAAAAAGGGTATTTAGTAACATGGGCATGGTGATTACGTGTACAAAGCTAACGTACTTTCACCTTCATAGAAAATATGTAGGAGACCTATACTACCACTCAGTCTTTACTGCAAGACTGGCAGCCCTGAAAACTCCTTGTTTTCTGTAGCATGTTTTATGTGTATTCATGCTCCTTATGGGAATGAGGAGCAGAATTATTTTTTTTTAAACATGCAGAATAAATTACAACTCTGATTTTCATCAGTTATAGAAAGGAGGTGAAAACTAACGAGAATAAAACCTTAAAAGGCTATAGGAAAGGAGTAATAAGAATCTAATCAGCAATGCAGCAAAGATGTCAGTCATTTGCCAGTATGTTCTTTAACACTGCACTACTCAAAGCAAGATTTGGAAACCTATTTTTCTCTTGCAAGGAAGCAGTTCCTGTGTTTAAATTTCAAAGTCTTGACACAAGATTCCAGAGGGCACATAACTTGATGCTTTTTCAATTTACCTGGAAGCAACATGAAAAAAAAAACATTTCTAGACAGTTTCAAGTCTGTAAACTGAAATTATAGTAACAGAGGGCTATGTTTTAGAATGCCTAGTATCTGACTCTTGACAAAAAGAACTCAGCTTTTCATAATCATAATACAGAAAGGAGACAGACTGTAACACTAAATCATGAATGTATTGACATGAACTATTTAACTGCAGTTAACTGTTCACACAGACATTTTCTAAGTATTCAGATAACATGACAAACTGAAATGAAGAAGCATCTTTGAGGTTAAGTAACTTTGCTTATGAACCACTAGGTATCTGTAACAATTATATTCAGTATATAATGATCCACAAATTTGATACACAAAATCTAGGCTAGAGTCTCCTCAGGAAGAATTGATCAAAGGAGCAGGAACGTTGTCACTCTACCACAGGAACAGTTCCCAGCAATGTCCATATGCAAGCTACACAAAGTTTTGGGTTTTTTTTTTTTTTTGGGGGGGGGGGGGAAACAAAACAAAAACCCAGAGTTTGCGATAAATGTGCATTCCCTATTTCGGTATTTCAGGGCACATGAAATGTTTTACCATGAACTGAGATCTGTCAGATGGGTAACATCTGGAGAAAGCATGTTGGTTGTTCCTTGAAAAAGTCTCTTTGGCTGACTTTCAGTTTCCATTTCACCTAAGGAAAACAGTGCAAATAATCAAACTCCAGTCTCTGGCACATCCATTTAATATTTGTCTATTGTAAAAGAGAGGTTTGTCCCACAAAAGAGCAAGGTTCATCTGTAACATGGCAAGTCCCCTAATTCAGCCAACCAAGCACTTGGGTAAGACATTAATTTGATGCTAGCTGTTGTTTAACCATTCAGTCCATCCTTAATTTAACTAATGCCGCAGCAGTATCTGAGGGGCTACAATGATCTCAAAGACAGAAAACCAGGCACTTTCTACTTAGACTACAATCAGACAAAATAATCTAAAGCAAACTAATTACTGTGACTTAATTTTAAGTAAGTACTTGACAAGAGGCAACAGACATAAGCCAAAACACAGACATTAAAATTCACAGTGATTATGAAAATAGGAACTCCAGCTTGGTTCACAGCTTCACCCCCTGCAAACAACAAATTCTGATGCATATGTAGACTTTCACAGAAAAGATGAATAGAAAAAAAATAGGCATGTGTATGCATTTCCACTTACTCATCATGGATCAGACTATCTTTGTACCTGTAAGCATCTACTGACATTAAAAGATTAAACATGATCAGGAGAATTCATATAATCTGTTTCATATAATCTGCCCTGAGAATGAGCTGGCTCATTAATACCTTCTGTACAACAGACACACTGGAAGCATGATGAACTTGCCAATAACAAGCTTAAAGAAAAAAAAAAAAGCCAACAAACAAATCTCTCAGCTACACTGTATTTTAATTTTTAGTCTAGCAACAAAAACATATGACATGGAAATAAATTTTCTGGCTTTTTACCTACACTTCACAGCAGCTGTGGTGTCAGTTTGAAAAGCTGACAGAGCTAAGCATGATCACAAACCAGTATATATCAATATGTTATGCAAAAGAATCACACTACCACTCATTCTGTAAACGACTGATAGCCCCCCCCAAATTTCCTCTTTCCTTTAGCCCAAAGGGATACATTCCCTTCTTTGAAGGGAAGGAGCAACAGCTTCTATTATCAAGCAGAATGGGAAAAAAAACATTTATAAGATACTTGGTCTTACAGAAAAATGAAGACAACCCAAATCAATTTCAGTAATTCTTTTGCCAGTTGAAATTTCCCAAAGACAAACCTGCCCAGCTACACCACACTGCACAGTCTACAAGTAGTAATTCCCCACAGCAGTGAAACATTCTTCAATACATTGCTTTCTTCCCTCCACACATCATGCTGTCAATTTGTTACCATGTCATGTCTGTAGGATGTGAACTTTAAAGCTACTGCTAGAAATAAGGTCCATTTAAATGGATTAGATGTTTTGAAATTAAACAACATTCTGAAAATTCCTTGATATTTTGAGTAAAAGAGGCAAATTTGTATCTCTGCTTTGTAAGACACTCCACAAGAGCACATGGATAGAGTAAGGAAAGTTTGGCCTTTCCCTGCACTGTTTTTAATACAATCCATTGATAGCCTATTGTAAAATGTTTTACTTTAAACACCACTGTATGAATATCTGTTCCCTGTTGATCATTGAGCTTTATAAATTTTTGTTCAAATTTTAATGCCTCTGAAATTCATAGAAAATGACAGCATCTATAAGAAAACTTGCCTCTCTCCCCTGTCAAATTAGACAACATTCTTCATTCGATAGAAAAAGCAGTACTAAAAAAACCCCAATAAACAGTAACTTTTCTCAAAGGCTAAATACAATTCTTGGAAAATAAAAGGACATGCTTTTGGGGCAGTTAAGAATGCCTAAGCTTAAAGAAAAAAAGCAGAAAGGATAAGCATAGAGGCACACTTGTAAATATCTCAGTCTTACAGTTCTGCTACAGAGACTTGTTCTGGGCTGTAATCTGAATATCCTTAACATGGAATACTTCCAGGAAAGAATGCATTTCCCCCCCCTTTTCAGGAGGAAAGGGCACTGATCTATTTCATTTCTCTAAACACTCACCTTCTGAACTTTGAGAGTAAAACCAAACAGTCAGTACTAAGTTTAGAAGATACTGCATGATAAGCAACATTCCTAAGATGATCTGAAGGGTGTGCACTGTACAGTGGTACCCTTAGGAATGTCAGGGCTTACAAATATTCGCTACATTTAATTTGATGTGGAATAAAGTTTGCCTCTTTCAAGCAGTAGCTGCTTTTAAAGATTTTCCTTCTTGTGTTTTAGACTAGCTACTTTACACTGTATCTTTACATTACAACTGGCAAACTCCAGATCGCTGTGGATACAAGTGCATTGTATTTACAGAACAACAAAATAAATGTGGGAGAGAAATGCATCCAGCTGCAAAACTACATCCACATTAAAACATCTGATAATGTAAATACACGTACCTTTTCTTTTAATGGGGCCAAGAACACTGGGCCTGATACAGTTGATTGGACTTTGACTTCTCCTGCTAGAGAGAGAATACTGATACTCAGTCAGGCCTGTAACGGTTCCAAGCCTGAACACCACCACACCTAGCATCAAATCAACACAACCACATCATAGGAATGTTCTTGAAAACTATCCCTGCACAACTGGAACACGTAGGGAGTCCAAACACACAGATAACAAAGAAGTGCTGCAGATTATCTGCCACACAAAGTTATAGTAAATTTACTATGGTCTTCTCCTTCCCTTAATGCATCACATTCTCACTTCAATCCATTTACAAATTGTGTAATGCTTATATAAAACTGATATGCTAACAAACTTAATAAAGTTCTCTTGGAGTACCCAGGAATTTCCTCCCAAATTACAAAGTCTAGTTTGAAGTTCACAAAGGCTCCTGTAAGAACACCAGCATCAAGCTACCGTTGGTAAAGGTTGAACTTTCACAGCATTTTTGTGTGGAAATACTTCAGCTGTTCTAAAACTAAAGTCTCCTTTAATGCCTTACCATCAACTTTAACTGATCTTTGTGCTACCCTTGGAATTTAAGCTAATGTATACCTGTTACTTGGAGATGTTACTTACTTGGAGAATCGCCTCGTTGGACTGGGAATAGGACTTGGAGGTAATCCATTACTGCTCACAAACATTTGCAATGATGGTGAAAAACATTGCTGCAGAAAGACACGTTAAGATGCTTCAGAATTTCCTTTTAAATATTCAGGTGTTTCCCTCCACCCTTCAAACAAAACACCCCCAACTAAAGAAAACCTAGTAACAGAGTAAGGCAGTGATCATCAAACACAATCTTAGAAGGATTAAAACTTAACTCGCAAAAATATACAGGCTAACGCAATACTGCTCAGATTAACCTAAAATTCAAACCCACATAAATCTGAAATTGAAATAGACACTGTTTTCTAAATAAGATGGTTGCTTCTGTTCTTCCTGTTACATTTAGAAGTTGCAGTACAGTACTCAGGACTTGCTTCTTTCAAGAGGCTTGTTAAACAAACAAGTTGAGTTCACTCAAAATACATCTGACCTGAAAATTTAACACAATATTTGAGTAGAACACAATATTTAGCTCTGTAGTTCTGCAGCTAATCTGAGTTTAGCCCATGAACGCCCATAGCTAAGCACAAAAATGTTTGTTATCTACCACAGATTTATAGCTGTGTTTCCAATGTACAGGACCAGCTGCCAGCATCAGTGTTATACTAGGAACACATTTACACAGCACTAGTACAGGACTGCTCCATGCATCAATACTGGTAGAGGCATACAATAAAATAGTAGAGTACAAAAAAGCAGAACCACAAAAGAGGGTGAAAACAAGCTCAAGCAACCCATCTTTAAAAACAGCAGCCAGACTCTCTGTGCTAGATTTCAGTTTTCCAGTCCTCACTGGAAAAAGTAGTTTATCTGAGATCCATCTCTTCCCTTTTTCCAGCACCTGCCATCAGTCTTCAGGGCAAGCTCAGTGTGCCCGAATCCTCCTTCACAGGTTGTTTACACCTACATCTGTAACTGATGGACATCTTCATCCTCCTCACCACACAGATTTGCAGCTGCTGGTCTTTGCCTACGCTCTTACTCTACACATACAACACACTCTGATTTTGGAGCTTCTTCCTCAGCATCCCCCCACTTATGCAGCTGAAGATCATGTCCAAATCCAATTACTCTAATGACCTCTTCTTCTAGCTTCCCTAGAACCAGAACCCTGACCCACCCAAACATTGCACAAATAGCAGCAACTCAAAACATTCAGTGTGACAGAACTGGCACACCATTCAACCTCTGCAGCTGCTAAGATGGTCAGCATCTGATTCTTAGAATATTCTGTGATGGGTTTGGGCTGGGGTGTGTGTGTGTGTGTGTGTTTGTTGTTTGTTTGTTGGGGTTTTTTTTAAACTATCAATTTGTGAAGTTACAGGTCGTCACAGTTCATCTTGGTCTAAAATTCTAAAATGTTCTCCGAGTTTGGCGTTCCACTTATCCTACCTTTCCTATTCCTCTTGTAGGTGAAGGTGCAGGCGAAACTGGAATGAAGTCTATTCTCTTTGGGGAGGAAGATTTCTCAGACTTGTCCAAGTCATTGTCGCTCTGTAAATACAAGACTTCAAACTTAACACCGGCACAGGACACTACCTTAGAATCCGAGGTAGAACCTTCTAATGGAAAGTCATTGGGCCAAATGCACAAAATAGCTAAAGCAGGTGAACTTAAGTTCTTCTCAAATTATTTTCACAGTTAATTCCTCTCTTCCCCTTAAATTCGCTAGTTGAGTGTAAAAGTAGAATTAAATAGGAAACATCTATAAAGAGATTACCAGGCTCAAGCTTTCCTCCCATGACTGGCTTATCTGCATTGCTGTTTGCACTTCCCTAGAATACAAAAAAATCCCATCAGTAGCTACAAAGATAACAACTCTGGCTATTTTATCATCTTGTTTCAATAACACTCACCTCTCATGTGCCGTTTCTCTGTTCATTAAATCCACTCCTTCTTCCTGCAGGAGACAGCCGTTGTAAGTTTTTCCATAACATTTAACTCATCACTGGTACTTGGAATAACATTCAGTCAATAATTTGCTGTTAAAACTGAAATATGAACAGTAGAAGCACTCCAGAAAGAGGAGACTGCTAACAGCCCAGCTAATAAGCTTTGCAAGGACACTTCCTTGTTGAAATTAAGTCTTAAAAAAGACTCCATTTCCTCTAATACTTGAAAAACTCAATAGGGAAGAAACTCCCACTTCAATATACAGATAAAAACTACACTCACCCTTCTGATCTGATGAAGTCGGCTACTAGGGATACGAATAGGAGATGATGACAACAACTGGGGGAAAAAAAAAAAAGCAACAGCCACAGTGATTAAATCACACATCAGCAGCTTGTATATATCCTATTTACCATCACCTACGTTCTTAGTGAATTAAAAGTACGCTGTACAACTACATGTGGATGACTCAAATAATGTTGCAAAAAGAAAACACTGACCTTCAAGAGAAAAGACTTGTTTTACCACTTACAAATTCATTCTATCACTCAGCAAGCGGCACAGCTCTCAGACTCACAAGCAGATACTGCTTAGCATCTCAAATAGCTCCATACACCGTTTAGATAAGCGAGGTATTATAAATGAAACTACAAACACTATACAATTCCTGACTGCCTCGAGTAAGATGACAAACTCCTGTACTAACTCACTCAACCAGTTGGCTTTTATAAAAGAGAAATCTCAGTGTTTCAGCTCAGTCATAAACACCACTCCCTAAAACTTTATGTTTGCAACTTTTCAACTGCACACAATTTTATGCCTCTAATCCCTTCAGAACTCTGGCTATAATCACATACAAACAAGCCAACAGCTTGTAGTCAGGATGTCCACGTGGCTACTGTAACACCTACTGACTTGAGTTCCAAAATTTTGGATTCTTACTTTTAAGGAATCTCGTAATAGAAGATTTTGAACTAAAATTCCATCTCACTTTTAATGAGCAGAATAGAAGACACAGAAGAAACCTACTTCAGAACTTTAAGTGCTAGGGATTTTGAAAAAATACCTCATCTTCCACACCCTCAAATGAGGAAGAAAAATTGTAGTGGAAAAGAGCATATAGATCCCTGAGTTGACAAGGAAAGGGTGAAAAAACAGAAATACAACATCTTTCAACAGTTAAATAACTGCAGCACTGTACACAATCAGACATATAACATAGGGCAAATAATAGAATACCAGCAAATAAGTTACTCTTTGTTAAATTATTTTCTGTGTTCAGCCTTTGCAAAACCAGTAGCTCTGTCAAACAAAAGGTCAATGAAAATTTGTGACTCTCCCATTTTTTACAACAAATTAAAACACCCTTTCAAGACTTTCAAATGTGACAGCAGTTTTCTCTTTCAATCCATAGTCAGGTCCAAATTAACTTCAAGACTACACTTAATACTGGGAATCACACATAACTTCAGCTATTGTTCTCTGCCTGGGGACAGAGTTAATACATCAGTATTATGTCATTGTAGGTTGCAGTTACAGGTGGAAAAATGCATATTCTGCAGCTGGAAGCTTGCTGGGACGCTTTGTGCAAATACAAATCAAGTTTAGCTTCATTTCTCCAGCCCAATTATTTCTCATTAGGTGTAAACAAAGCATGCTTTAGATTCCTTACCATACTGTGCCGGCTCATAACTGTTGTGCTGTTCCTGCGAGTTCGCAGCACGTAAGGCTGAAAAACCTGTGAGTTGTCACTGGAGGGGAAATAAAAGTTTTGTGAGCAACCTTCTAAGGCGTGCTTTAGTTAAGGCGACTCAGTGCTGGGACACATGCTCCCATCTCCACTCCACACATCCATCTTGTTTCAACAGACACCGCTCTCCCTGGAGGAGCCCCGCCGCACCCTCCCCCGCCAGCCTGGGGGTCCGCACGCTCAGGGGGAACCCACGGCCTCCACTCGGGCACCCCGAGAAACGAGCGACACATTCCCGAGGCCTCCGCCGCGCACCGGCCCGGCCACAGGGGAGGCTGCGGCCCACACCGCTCGGGCGGCCATGCCCCGCCGGGCAGGGCGCTCCCGGGGCGAGCCCAACTGCCACCGGAGCCCCGGGGCCGGCCGCGGGCCAGGCCGGGCCGCGCTCACCTGAGCCCGTGGATGAGGGGGGCGCTGTTCGATCTCCTCAGGCCGCCGCCGTCGCTCGGGGCCGCGGCGCTCCCCGGCGGCAGCTCCAGGTCCAGCTCCATTTTCTCCTGAGCCATCGCGGCAGCGGCGGCTCCGGCTCCTCCCGCTCCGCCGCGACGCCCATTCACTGCCGGCGGACGCAGCGGCTCCTCATGCCGCCGCTCCTCCCGGACAGCCGCGGCGCCGCCGCCCCTACAGGCCCCGCGGGCGGCGCCGCAGGCAGAGTCCGGGGCCGCGCCGAGCCCGGCGCGGGGGGCGGCCCCAGCAGCGCCCCATGCCGGGGGCAACCCGGGGGAAGGACCGGTCCCCCCTCCCGCTGTCGCCGACAGACGAGGCCCCTTCGCACGGTCCCGCTGCTGCCGCCGCCGCTGCCGCCGCCTCAGGCCGGACACCCCCCGCCGCCGCACAGTCCGCATGCGCGGGCACAGGGGCGGAGACACCACCACCACCCTCCTCCCACAGCGCAGGCGTCCAGCAACAGCGCCCCGCCCCTGCGCATGTCTGCGAGTCCGGCATCGCGCTTGAGTCCTCACCGCAACTACGGGCAAACTCCCGAGAGCCTCCGCGGGGGAGCGAGCAACGAGCGCCTGCCGGGGCGGGGCGTGCGTTCGAAACCGTGCAACGGGCGCGGGGATCGGTTGTCGCGTCCGGCGGGGGGGGGGCGTGGCCCGGCGGGGCCGACGGTTCGAGTCTCCCGGCGGCCGTTACCCTCGGCGCGCTCGTACGCGCGTGAAGGGCGGCCGGGTGTGTGCCCGGCCAGGGGTAGCGTTGGAAGGGCTCTGCAGCCCTGTTCGGGGTTAGATTCTCTCTCCGCAGCCTTTCCCACTGCTCTTCCCCGCTTTGTGTTGCTGCTGGAGAATGCAATGTTTTATAAAGAGAGCACGAGCTGTTGTCAGAAGTTTGGCATAAAGTCCGAGACACGTGATTCTCGTCCCTGGCTGTGTTTAGGTTTTGGAGTGACCTTTACAATTCCAAGTGATCAAAGTATCTAAATGTGTGCTTAACCAATGTTTATTTTCCTGTATTTTCCTACAATAACAATTGCAACATACACATTTGTCCCTTACACACAGGGGGTCTTCAGTGTCCTTACCAGCACCAAGTGTAACAACATTTTGATTTTCCTCTGGGAAACAGCAATTCTTTTTTTCAGAGTGCTAGGTACAGAATCAAGCAAGATGGAAAAAATTAGGATTTGTCATCATTTCAACTTTCTTAAGTGGGATCGTGGCTGGATTAATTACTCTCTTGCTTAAAAATGATTGAAGAGCAATGCTTCTAGATGACTGAGTAGAACTATTGCTTATATAGCTTGCTGTTCACTGTGGTACCTCCATGCATTTTGTGTTAACCAAGACTGACTCCAGTGTATTCCATTATCCTCCTTTCTGAGACCGTGTTACGTCTCATTACCTCTTTTTGTTGATACTCACATTTCTTGCATTATACTGACACACTACTAATGAAGAACTTTGTGCCTGTTAAGTACCTGAGATGACTTATCAGGCCCCCAAGATTAAATTTTAAATATTTTCAGGGTTTTTCAATATGTATTTTTATTGAAAAACCTGGAGATAAAATTCCTTGTCTTGTATTACTGCAGGAAAGCCATTCACAGCCCCGTGCCAGTGCTTACACTGTGGTGTATTGTAGGCAGTAATGACACCTTTCTGCGAGGTGATACAGAATTGCCATCTCCTCCAAAGATAAACAAGGTAAATAACCTAAACCTGCCTTTTGCTTGATTTCTAATCATTACGATCAGTTACTGGAAAATTAAGATCTATTGCTGCAAATGGAAAAGGCTGTTAATCACCTCTCACTGTGACACTTTTGAGCTTCTATGCAGAACCTGCACCATTCTCCTGTCTAGTGCTTCAGCACGAGCATTTCACAGCTTGGAACAGCTTTCAGAGCTTCACTCCCCGTGGCTGGAGAGTGCCCAAAGGGCAATTCAAGTGCCAGCATCCAGCAAAACAACTAACCCTGAGTGGAAATCTACTCGTATGTATGTTGGCTTTGCTAATACAAAAGCCACCTGCAGTACCTGATTACATCACCAAATTATGTGAATTTTACTATTTATTATTATTGTGAAGTGATTATGTCCTTGCTGCTACAGACAGGAAAAAGCTTCAAATGCTGTGTGCCAGGATACTGTTAAGGAAAAGGTCAACAATATCCCGAATGTGGCTGAGAGCTCAAAACCATCTGCTTCATGTACTCAAATTTTCCAGTGTAGGTACCAACACATCAAGCTACTGCCTGGGCAGGGGGTTGCTCTAACCAAGAGATCCTTAATGGGTGCACATATACAAGAGAAAGTGGGGACTGTCAAGGTGACCCTCAGAGGCTTGAAGGAGGAGGACAGTGAGGCAGAGAAAAGGGGATGTGGCTGTGGGAGAGTTGTGCTACAGCACAGAATGAAGTGAGAGATGGAAATGGCAAATTGTAGAGTTGGAGAAACACTGCAAATGACCATGGCAACAGGGATTAAGAAAGGAGGAAATATGTTAAATGGAGCCTTGGGAGGATAGTGGTGAAGGTAGAGATTCAAAACGGGGAAACAGAGACTGGGAGAATGAGACAGGTGGGTACAGTGACACTGAGGGACCAGTGGGCATGGAGTTACAGTGAGGGCAATGATGTGGCAGGTATCGGGGAAATATCCCCGTGGATCAAAGCCGAAGTTACAAAGTGCCACTAGCCTTAAATAAATTAGTAAGCATATCAACCATGGGAAAAAAAAACCAAAACGGTTTCACTTTCTATCATCTACCTTTCTTCTCTGGTCATTTTTGTTCTTAAAGACTGCCTGAAAATCTCACCTGGGCTATCCAGTGAAACTCAGGTGAGGCGGTAACTCAGGTGAGGCGGTAACTCAGGTGAGGCGGTAACTCAGGTGCTCGGGTTTCGGTATTTAGAGGTCAGCATTGTAGATCTTAGCAAGAGTACTAATGAATATACTTTAGACACCTGAAATATTTACATTGGAGCTCTGAATATCTAGTTGCAGTTAGAGAAAATGATTGAACTGTGGTTAGATGGCTGGGCACATGGTGACAGGAGTGTGACACTGACACATAAGAGAAAGTGCACGAGGGCAGAACTGCCCTCCACACAACCGTTTAATTGGGCTTGACAGGAACTGCTGCGGCATACATCGAGGGTACAGAGGAGTACCGGTGCCTCAGCACCATCCCGGGTTACCCTAGCGGCGGGGTCCGGGCCGAGCCCCCGGCCTGGGCGCCCCCACAGGCAGCAGCCGGGCCAGGCCACTCTGACCGCCTGCAGCTGCGGCTGTACGTCTGCGGGAACCGGGGAGCCCCGGCGGGCCGCTGCAGCCCCTCGGTCACTGCACCGCAGGGGCGGAGGCTGTGCCTCTCCCTCACGCCCCACGTCTCCCGAAGGTTTTTGGTTATCCTCGCCTGAGGGCTCGGCGGGAACAGCCAGCGCGCGCCCGGCCGCACTCCGGGCCTCTGCGCATGCGCCCCGCCGCCGCGCGCCCACCAGCTCGGGCCCGCTGTGCGGGGCTCCCTGTGGCGCATGCGCACTGCGCGGCGGCGGGCGCGGAGGGGTGTCCGGCCTGGAGCGGCGGGGGGACCGTGCGCAGAGGTCTCGTCCGTCGGCGACAGCGGGAGGGGGACCGGTCCTTCCCCCGGGCTGCCCCCGGCATGGGGCGCTGCTGGGGCCGCCCCCCGCGCCGAGCTCGGCGCCGCCCGCGGGGCCTGTAGGGGCGGCGGCGCCGCGGCTGTCCGGGAGGAGCGGCGGCATGAGGAGCCGCTGCGTCCGCCGGCAGTGAATGGGCGTCGCGGCGGAGCGGGAGGAGCCGGAGCCGCCGCTGCCGCGATGGCTCAGGAGAAAATGGAGCTGGACCTGGAGCTGCCGCCGGGGAGCGCCGCGGCCCCGAGCGACGGCGGCGGCCTGAGGAGATCGAACAGCGCCCCCCTCATCCACGGGCTCAGGTGAGCGCGGCCCGGCCTGGCCCGCGGCCGGCCCCGGGGCTCCGTGCAGCGGTGCCCTCTCCGGGCAGGCAGCCGTGGCGGGGGCGTTTGGCTGCCGTGGTTGCAGCCCCGGGGGTCGCTCCGTGTTTATCCAGGCCGGCGTGTTGGTGCCAGGCAGCTCTGTGCCGCCAGTCCCGCAGCGCAGAGCGGTGGTGATGCTTTGGGGCGCCTTGGGAGTTCCCGCCCCGTGTCCCGGGCGGGGGGGTTTAGGCAAGGCAGCCTGCCTAGTGCGGAGGGGTGCAGGAAAGCCTGGGTAGGCGTGCTGTAGCTTTATTCAGACTCTTCATCTAGGTCTGCTGTGTGTCGCGTGGCTGAGAAACGTTCAGTACACAGCACTGAGACTGTGGCCGTTATTATACTTAAAATAGTGATCTCTGGGATTGCTGTAATGGGTCAATTTTGGCCAAAAAAAATGAATGTGTATGACTGCAACAGTAAATGCTTTCAGAACAATGGGGAGAATTGGGTGAAGAAGATAATTTCATGGGACCTTGAAAGACGTGTTTTACATTTAGTGTAAACCCAAACCCCATGTGTCAGTTGTCCTGGACCACACTACTTTTGTTAGCATGAATATTGCCATCAGCCTGCGGCAGGTGCTGTTTGCAAGGGGGGTTGGATGTTTGCCATGTGTTCAGGTCGAGCTCTCTTCAGCTAACAGGGCAGAGACAGCAGCAGTGCCAGGGAAGGACTAGGAGGAAAGCTTTCAGATAAGTGTGGTCTCTGGTATGGTTTTGTGTTTGGGTAAGTTCAAAACTCTGAGTGCTATTTGTTGCCTTCTCTTGACTATCGTGAAGTTGGGGGATGCCCCTGTCTGCTGCGTGGTGTGGCTGCCATCTAACCTCACGGCGGTCCAAGCTGCTGCTGTATGGCTGCAATTTGGGAGAGCACATTGATAATAAACTTTATAAAAGATAGTGTAGTACACAAATACTTTCTGTTCTTTCTTAAACTTCATATTTCTATGAGGAATTAGATATCAAGTGACAAACAAATCTCCAAAACATTTTGTGCGAAAATGGCTAATGGTACACTACAGTTCAGTGGAAATACTAATTCTTGCCTATTCAGTCATGATTTAATGTTAAGGAAACATAACTGTGGTTCTTTTACATAATGGTAATGAAACAACTATCACAGAGTCACAGAATGTTAGGGATTGGAAGGGACCTCAAAAGATCATCTAGTCCAATCCCCCTGCCAGAGCAGGAATACCTAGATCAGGTCACACAGGAACACATCCAGGTGGGTTTGAATGTCTCCAGAGAAGGAGACTCCACACCCTCTCTGGGCAGCCTGTGCCAGTGCTCTGTCACCCTCACTGGGAAGAAGTTCTTCCTCACATTTATGTGGAACCTCCTATGTTCCAGCTTGCACCCATTGCCCCTTGTCCTATCATTGGATGTCACTGAGAAGAGCCTGGCTCCATCCTCATGACACTCACCCTTTACATATTTATAGACATTAATGAGGTCACCCCTCAGTCTCCTCTTCTCCAAGCTAAAGAGACCCAGCTCCTTCAGCCTTTCCTCATAAGGGAGATGTTCCACTCCCTTCATCATCTTTGTGGCTCTGTGCTGGACTCTCTCCAGCAGTTCCCTGTCCTTCTTGAACTGGGGGGCCCAGAACTGGACACAATATTCCAGATGCAGCCTCACCAGGGCAGAGCGAAGGGGGAGGAGAACCTCTCTCGACCTACTAACCACACCCCTATCAGTTTGCATTTCCATGGATGTAGAAGTATTGTGAATGGCGGTTGTTGCTTGGGGAGATTTCTGAGCAGGTAAACTAAGTATGTAATGATGCAGATGAGGTGGTTTATAATCTCAGCCTTTTGTAAGTTGTTTCTTACAAACTGCGAGACCCTTGACTTTTTTTTTTTTTTTAAAAAAAAAGACATCCCACAACCACGCTGTAAACAAATTATTTATTTCAGGGTCTGGGCAAGTAGAAGAGTAGGGCTGAGCTCTTGCTGTGAAACTGTGCACACACACATTGGGCGTTGGTACAAATTGAACTGAAATGCCACTGAACTGACTGGAGGTGGTTGCAGTGGTTTGCCTGTTAGTTAGGAATTTTCCAGCAGAAAACTTTTTGCAAGATAGCAGCTCTTGGCAAGAAACTTCAGTTTTATCCAATGAAGCCATTCTGGGAAAACTGAAACAAAAGCTTTTGCTTTTGAACAGCTTGCTTTTTCTACTCTGCCTCCTGTGTGACTTCTTCATTAACAGATTTAGTTGGAGAATGAGTTTGGAGAAGGAGTTACCGTAGAGCCAGAGAATGTTTTGAAGTGGAATGTTTTAGATCACAGAAGTTACCTTCCACAGAACTTTCGATTCTTGTTTTCATGCCAACTAAATTCATTTTGAGTGGGAACTGAAAGAATTCTCTGTGACAGGTAAGTCTGAGATCTGACCAGCTCTGGTGTTTTTGCCAGGGGGATTAAAAGTAAGGATATTGTAGGGTTTTTTTTCTTCTCCCCCTCTTCTAGTTCGCACTGAACATTGGATGGTTACAGAATCATTCCCACCTGTTTTCTCTGTTCAAACCCTGGATTTCAGGATGCACTGCTTGTGTTGAGCTTGTGTACCGACCAGTACACTTTACACTAAAAGGAAGTTGTAGCTGTTGGCCTCAGCCAGTAAATCTCATCTCTAAACATCACGTCATGGATCCCTTAAATTTCTCCTGTTCCACCACCTGTCAGATGGCAACTGTTTGATCTCTTGTGGGTGTAAACTGTAAAAGATGTCTTGGCATTGGTACTTGACATTTTAGAGAAAGAGAGTCAATGCATTCTTGGCAAAAAGCACAGTGCTTATGCCAATTCCTCTTGGCTTTTATTTTGCTGTATAAGCTTTGTTTATTTTTTATTTACAACTAGATAAAAGCTATCTAAAACTGAGGTGTCTGACTGGTGCATTTTAAACTGGAGGATTTGGTTAGTGATGTGTCTTTAAAGTGCATTATGATTCTCAGTCTGTAGAACAAGGTGATACTGTTGGTCAGATCAGTTGTAAGAAACTGTATTTGTGTAGTGTTTTTGTTCATCCCAGGTGAGCAGCTGAGACAAAAAGGTACAACCCAGTGACTTGTAATTTGGATCTAACTACAATCTTACATTTGAATCTGTTTGCCTGTGCAGCTCCTCAGTGATTTTTAGGCTTGGAGGTTGGAGGATGAGAGATACCAGTGACCATAAAACTTGCTTAATTTCTGCAGTCTCATTCATTAAGTGCTGATCAATGGCTGTTGATAACACTAATGCTGATCACTGAAGCCTGCTTTAGGAATCATTTGAACTAAAGTTGCCTTGAGAAAGGAGTTAATTTTGTATCAAATAACTAATCCTGCGTTATTTAAATGGATGTGCTGGTTCCTGGTGAGAAATGTGACTAGGTCAAAAGTCTTAGGGCTTTAAAAAGATTTTACTGTACGTTTAATTTAACCTCTCCTGGAAAAAAGTTCAGAACTTATTAAATGTAGTGGTAAGATTTATCAAGATAGTGTATGTTTTAATTCTCTTTTGTCTATGGCATTGAAGCTGTTTTCGGTTACTGGTTAGATGCCATTTATAAACTTGTTTTGTCGAATGACATTCAAAGCAATGTGCAAGCTGCAGGCATTCCAAACATCATAAATTCCCACAGAAATGATCAGTCTGAACATTTTTTTTCAGTTATTCTGATGACTCCATAGGATTAATTGAAGTCATTAATTGAAGGAGCTGGGACCTGGGGGAAGAGCAATTTGGTTTCCACTCTCTCCCAACAAGCTGAGTTCTTGCATACCTGTCTCTCGAGTGCTTTTTCTTGAAATGATAGCTGTCGTAGCATTTGAAACTGAGCTTTTTGCTAGGAAGGAAATGGCTTTCGCATTTGACAAGTGTTTCTTTTCACAGTGATAATTCACAGGTGTTCCAGGCTAACGTTTTGCGAACCCGCAGGAACAGTACCACAGTTGTGAATCGTCACAGTCTGGTAAGAAAACTATGAGACCAACCATGTTAGGTCCAAAGCAGAAGCGTGCACACGAGGTTGAAGAAGAAAATAAGATTGTAGTCTGGGAAACTAATACCACGTGTTTTCAGAAACAAGGCTCTAGACTGTGACATGAATACGCTGTAGCTGTAGTGAAATATTGTTTCTAGTCCATTTGGCCTTGGAGAGTACTTATATTTCATTGTGATCATAACTTTGTTTATAAAATGCAAACAGGTGTTCTAAGGTAGAGTAAGAAAGGCAGTTCACAAGGAAAACTAATTACATAGATTTATTGTTCAGTAACCAGCGTGCTAATCATTTTTGTTTGTTTTTTTTTTTTTTAAAGTGCAGTGATACTCTGATCTTAAATTCTCTTTTATAGTAATGACAAAATCGACTGTTGTAATCAACAACTGATATAACAAGATTTAACGGGCTGATAAAAAATGAATCTTGAGACTTCCAGGATAAATGTATCTCTTAGAGGCATTCATTTGTGATTTCAACTTTTGTCAGACTTCTGTTACTGCAGCTCCTCAAATCTGAATTTTTAAAATATTAATCGAAACTGAGAGAAAATATTGCATAGCTTGTGTTTTAGTGTCATACAAATTGTGGTAGAAGGGTGTGATTTTGACTGATTTAGAACACATGCACAGGATCACATGGAGGTGGTCATTCACCAACCCTTAAAGGGTTAGGGTGCATGTTATTTCCTCTAACCAAACAGAATTTTTGGTCAGACTTTTGTGTATAACCAGAAAGGTAACTTTTCCCCTAAAAAACACCTTAAGAAACAGGTAAGCACAGCATAACATCCAGCTCCATTCAGTTGATCATTAATGTTTTGCAAAAATTAAGCTATGTTGAGGTGGGAGGGGAGTAGTGTCAACTTGAAGTCTGGGAAACAAAAGTCCCTGTAATGCTAACAGCAGTCATCCTGGTTTTCTTAGTTACCTTTTGAAGATGCTTTAGAAATGATTTGTTAACCCCACATTAATGGTTGAAGAGTACTACTCACCTATTTTCTTGACTGATGCTCCTTAGGTAAAATTCTGTTTTAAAATCAGGACAGACAGCTACTTCAGCAAAGATCTGCATCTGTAGCAGAACTGGGATACTTATGTAAAAGCCTGTAAAGATTGGTGGAAAAGCCTTTCTCCTGCTAGGATATAAAACCCAATAGAATGGATGATGGGAAAGGTTTCTTTAAACAACAGTATCTTTCTTCATGTATATATTTAGTGTGGCAGCTTAGGGTAAATTTGCTTATGCTTGTGGTCAGACAAAAGGAGAAACAAACAAGGATGAGAGCTCAGTTTATTGTGTTTCTTTCTTGAAGGTCCTCACTTGTTGGGCAAAAAGATGCTAATTTAGGGTGCATTGCCCAGAACTTGCTGGGAAGCAGGAGCTAGTTCACTGGTGGGCCAGCTCTTCTGGCTGCCTCTAATAGATGTTGCAGTCTTCTGGGCTGAACCATGTTCCCATCTTTATGGGATGATGTTCTTAACCTTTGACCTCACAAGAAGGTCATTAAAAAGCATCCTGAAGGTTAGCTTTCTTCTTCACCCCTGGCTGACCAGGTGCTGACAGAACACAGTTGAAATTTTACTTATGCTAAAAATCAAGTGCTCTCATTGACTTCTAGATGAGTGCCTTGACCACTTTGAAATATTCCTGTATATTATGGGCTGGTTTACAGTTCTGTTGAAGATGGCAGGGAAGATGGAACTGGAAAGGAACTTGGAGATTGTCTCATCCTGTTGTCTTAAACCAGGATCATCCATAGATAAATGATTTCGTGAAAATAATTAAACTTTGAGCATTAAGGACCCTAAGCAACCTCACCTGATATTATTGCTATAGCAAAGAAGTAAGTGTAGTTTTATGATATTAAGAGATATTCTAAAGAACTAGATGACATCTACTTTGGTAAATTACAGTTTACAATAAGTAGGTGATAAAGTGTACTTCAAACCACACTTTTGTATTTAGGAAAACTAATCATAGTTTTATTGCAGTGTAAGATCTAATAAAGATGGTGTAAAGATTCAGTAAATGAGTGAAACTTCATTAATTTAGTATTAGATGTACAGCTAAAATTTCATGTTTTGTTAAACTTTGTGGAAAAAAATTGATTAGTGTTTGTCTAATTTGTGTAGTGTTCACTGTCCTGGGAACAATGGGAGTTGCTAAAATGCTCTGATAATTGAAGGTCATCCTGTATCTAGCTTCATCTTCAGGGTCGTTGTGATTGTCTTGGTTGCTCAGCTGAATTCTAAAATAGGATCTTCTCTAGGTCTCAGACTCCAGCTCTTTTATAAAATGATGGCTGCAGGGGCAGCTATGCCATTTTGGCTGGGGCTTAATCTGCTGTTTTGTGACACTTCATGTAATTGCCAAGGAAGGGTCCCGCTGTTTATTTCCTTCCAGGAGATACCAGTGGCATCTAGGGAGGAAATGTTTTTGTGGGTTTTGTTTTGTTTATGTGGTTGGGGGTTTTGTTTTGTTGTTTAAGCAAAGCATTTTAATCTGTGGTTAAACGTTTAGGTACTATTTCAGCAAAAGTTGATGATTTGTTTTGTTTTGTTTTTAAAAGCTAGGTAAGTTCCCTGTTGGGGTTCCCTGTGTGGCCCCACAAATGCTTGTGCTGACAGAGGGCACTACAGGGCTGGCAATGGAAGGAAGGGCAGAAGAACCAGGGCAGGTGACTGCTGAGTTTGGCTCTGCTGACTGCCACTTCTGAAACTTCACCTTCACCTAAAAAGCTTATCTAACACCCTGGAGAAGGGAGCACGGGGAAGGTGTTTCTCTTCTAGTTTGTAGAAGTAGTAGGCTAATAGTCTTAGAGTTTGTAATGTCTTTTATTAAGCTTTGTGCTTTCTGAAAACATTGGGGATTTGAGTAGCATAATTTTAACAAATGTGTTCAGTCTGATTTAGCAAGTAGCCTTCAAAAGTGACCGAGGTTGCTTTTCACAAGAATTAAATCAAAGGACAATGAACAGGAGTTTTAAGCATTGTCAAAGCAAGGATTATGACTTGTTAGAGACAAGATGTAGGATCCTCAGAGTTAGTAGGTTTAGTTAGTGCATTAAATCCTGCAGAGGAACCCTTAACTATCTTTTTATAATTTTGATTTTACACTGTGAGTCACTGGTGCCATATACATTCTACTAACGTTAAACCTTAAAATATGTGGATCACAGTCATAAAATTAGAATATGATGAGTGTAACAAAAGCATTTCTGCTGTGGAGTCACAGAGTGAATGTCCAGGAATGTACCATTGTCCAGGTCCTTTGTGTGAGAATCAAGGTCAACTCAAGGTCCACGTTGACTGGTACAGCTTGGAGGAATTATTAGGTGCACAGGATTTTTGGGAGCCCAATATAATAGTAAAGCTGATCTAAACTGGACTGAAGAAGTAGCAAATCAAAAGATTACAGCCACTGGACTTCAGTAGCATGTGTTATGATGACTAAATTCTGGCACAAACATTAGCCATCCTCTGTGTGAGTGTGATAGGCCATTACCTTCTGTGAGAAAAACAGCATGATGTCTTGATGTTTGTTGTTTGGTTTTTTTTTAGAGGGAGGATTCTGCATATATGAAGCATCAATAATCTGTGATAATTTACTGTAACCTGTTGTGAAAGACAGCAAAATCTTTGTATTCCCCATAGCACTGATTAGAAGATGGTGCAGTAAATGGTTAACTGAACATTTGTTAGTCATCCAACTTCAGCGTAATGAAGAGCTCTAGTGATGTTTTGTGAAGCAGATGAACCCTTACTGCATAAAGGCCATAAGCACTTCATAATAATATAAACCTTACTCGCTGAACATTTTCAAGACACCTTGTTTTTTTGGAGGGCTTGTCAGGCTTACAGAGAAGTTAAACCTCTCTGACTAAAGCTTTGAATTTTTGATCCCTGAATGGGTTATGACAAAAGTCAGCTGAGGGTCAAATGTTTGAGGGATTGGAAATATATGAAATAAAAATCTATTTTGAGAAAATAATTACTTTTAGTTGCTTGGTTTTGAGTATGCAGTTTTAGATCATAGTATTCCAGGGAGATCTTGATGCACAACTGTTAACAAAAGACCATTTTTAATGACATCCTCTCCTATTTTACCCAAATTGAGAAACCATAAGGTACTTAACTCTTCACTGGCTTTCTAGTAGCTGATATTTTTAACTTGTCAAAGTATTAATTTATAGGCAAACAACAATCCAGAAACCTTTCTGCACAATGTGTGGGTTTGGCTTTGTATTTTTCAGTGGTCTGCTGGGGAGCCTTCTGGATCACTTAAAATATTCTGGATCACTTAAAATATTCTGGATCACTTAAAATATTCTGGATCACTTAAAATATTCTGGATCACTTAAAATATTTATGCAGCTATATATATTAAGGGTGGCAGTGTGATAGTTAAAAGTAGCTTCATTCTGCAGAGAAGGCTGGGGGTTCTACTTGCCTGGAAATGAAATGAAAAGCAGGCTGATACCAATTAGCCTCTGTGAGCATACAAAGCAGTATAATATGGGAATACATATTATCACGTTCTTGCAAGTAATTTGTGTAGTTTGTGTATACTGAGGATGTTATGAACGTTGGGGTTTTAAAAAAGCAAACAAAAATGAAACCAAAAAGCCCCATAGTTTTTAGTTTGGGGTACCACTGTAGAGTGGCCACTACCATTCCTTCACCTCTCTCTCCATTCTCTGTAGTTTCTAAGTGTGCCTCAGTTGTGTGTGCCTTTGTTTTGCAGTTTGTGCCATCGTCTCCTATCCGTATTCCCAGCAGCCGTCTTCATCAAATCAAACAGGTAAGCACAGATTCTACTTTTTAAAAAAAATTATTTTTTTTTTATAGGTAGTTGGATTTATTTTTTTTTTTGCAGTTAATGTGCAGTGTCTTTCAGATGGCCACAGATTCTACTTTGAAACCGTAGCACCACATCTGCTGCAGTCTTATGACTTCAAGGTGTTCTCAGAAGGAAAGGCTGTATCTTGTCTGCAGAGTTCTAAATTTCATAAAGTCAAAGGCATCTTACAGTGAGAAGATTTGAGCAGACAGACAAATCTTAAAATGGACGTTTTAGAAAGGAAACCTTTAATGTAAACCCTTAGGGTAAAGTTTCACCAAGTTTTTGGCAGTAGTGCCAGCATAAATATGCAGGGCCAATAACAAAGTGTTCCTTAACTTGTGTTGGCACAAGGCTTTTGTGCAGACAGAAAATGAACTCGATAAGGAAGCTCTCTGGCTAAAAAACAGTTTGGACTCTTCTGGCTGGGCTGTTTTTCATCTGTATAATTTTCTTAACCAGATCACTGTGCTTGTGCTCTCACAGCATGAGCGGAGGGGGAAGGGCACAAGAGCAAACACTTAGGAAGGGAGGGGAATGTGTAGCAAATATCTGAGTAGAGCTATTTAAGCCTGCTACCAGACAATACATTGCAGTCTGAAGACTCACGTTTTAAAATCAACAAGCTCAGACTCTTGTGGCTCCTCCATTCTATATGTTGACTTTTTGACAGTAGAATGTTTATTTGGTGGGGGTTTATTTACAGTTTGGTTTTTTTTTTTAGCTTGCTAGTTTTCAATGGCTGGGCTTGACTTCTACAGGGTGAAAAGCAAATAATTTAATGCTTCAGATGGGATTTTCAGGGTATGATGTCTGAAGTGTTGGAAGGCACTTCAGCTTCCCACCTTGGATATTTAAGGTGCATGCATAGAAATCCTGAAGAAAATAACTGCTTGCTTTCATTGTGTAAATAATTTACTGTCTTAAAGAGACTCTGAAGCACTCAGGTCAGTTGTAGAGATGTTTTTATCAACACAACAAAGCTTAGGATTGATATGTAAATGTGATGAGAGGAAGGGAATGAACTACTGTGTCTGCTATATTACATGACATAAAGTTTGATAATTCAGTTTTTTTGGAAAATACTTCTGTAGTCATACTTGTTCTTTACATTTTTTAAAGCAAACAGTGGCATTTCCTAATTTGTGTTTGATGGTTAAATTCACAAGTTGGAATTCCATGTCTGGTATACTTACTGGCACAGATGGCAACCTGTGTGATTTACTTCTCATCTCTTTCAACTCTTAACAAATAATCACAGAGTTGAACTATGTTAGTAAGACTCTTCCTACTTATGATGAAGATTGTGAAGATGTTTAGTTGAACTTTTATTCTTTAACTGGGCTGAATTAAGGAGTCTACTGATTGACTCAACAGACTGGACAGTGTTCAGTTGGCTTTAAGGAAAGGTGTGTACCTAAGAGGGGATCAAGTTAAGTTTGTACCTTAACTTGGTGTTAAGGTTTAGTGTGATTCTACACCTTTGATCCATTTTAATACTATTTTACGGATGTTTTAGAAAAAAAACCTACTGCATTGCAAATGAGATGCTGACAGTCTAGTTAGTTACTAATGCATAGAGTAAGGTAAGGATCCAGTCAAGCTTTTGAGGATTATCTGTATTGGTTTTCAGTGTCTGTATTTTCTAGTATCTGTACTAGACTGCATAAAGATACTCTAGCATGTGCAAAATTTTTGATTCATATTATCATTGTTCAGTTTTGTAACTACGTCTTGGATTGTAAGGAAAATCAAAAAGCTACTTGAGAAACAACCAACTCCCATAAGCACTTCTTATGTGATGGTGTCTCTTGCTACATCTCTTTCCCATCCTCTCCCCCTCACTCCTTTTTGTGTAGTGAGAACTTAAGGTTATTGTTGCTTAATCAAGTTGAATTTTCTGCATACTGAAGCAAAACGAAACTAGAACTGAAACTAGCAAACATGGGGTTTTTGGTCTTAATTTTTCATCTGCTGATCTTTTAGGAAGAAGGAGTGAATTTGATGAACAGAGAAACAGTACGTGAAAGGTAAGCATTAAGGCAAACTGGAATACTTAATGCAGTCTTCTGTGGGCCTGGGACAATACATTTCTTTTCTTCTTTATAGAGAAGTGCAAGTAGCAATGCAGATGAGCCACTCATGGGAGGAGAGCTTGAGCCTGGTAATGCATTCATGCTTTAATTTGTGTTTCTGTTATCAGTATGAGGACACTAGAGACTCTCTCACAACGTTTTCTTTTATAGTTTGACCTACAATTAAGGTGTTAGTGTATTGCTGCTTTTCATCAGCAGTTTTTCACAGTAAAAAGGCAGAGAATTATCAGTTGTTCAAGGATACATGTGTGTTACTTGGGCTTGTATGTCGAAAGAAAATTGTATGGATGTCTGCCCATTCAAATTTTCTTCCCTGTTCTGATAATCACCAAGTAATGTTTAAGGCTTTTTTTTGTTAAACGTAAGCTATCTAGGAATTATGACTGATGGAGGATAACTTTGGAGTCTTGCTCAGTTCCACACCAGTCAGTCCTTTTCATGTTAAGGTACTTGCTCCTGAGATTAATTATATGTACTGTTTACAGAGTGACAATGATTTTGAAAAACCATCCTCACCAAAGCAAGTGGACTTTGTCCCGGTTTCTCCAGCTCCTTCACCCACCAGAGGAATAGGGAAGGTGAGCAAAATATGGTAACAACGGTTTTATCTTGAGTAGTGCTAAATGAATTCAACCGAATTAGCAGCAAACGATTAAGCCACTTGCTCCTTTCTACCTCAGCTGCAAACAAGAAACTAGAGAGTAAACAAAAACCCCTTAAACCCTCAAACCAGAAGACAGCAGCCAGCAGCTGCACAGCTTGTGGGTGTGTGTTTCTGTGCAGTGTTCATCTCTTAATCTGCGCTTAATAAACTGTATTCTCTATTTGCCTTCCTCTTGGAATAAGAAGGGCATACATTCTTACTGTAGGAACCACAGTCTGTTTAACCAAATCCTTGTCAACTTGCATGTATTTTGCACCAGAATGGAATCTGTCCAGTTTTAAATTCTTTTTTTTTTTTTTTCTCAGTAACAAAGTGGTATCTCAGCATACCCAGCCATATTGACCGACTGCATGAATTGATTATGGGTTGCTTATTTGCCTGTGATAAGGATAGGTTGTTACCCTATGGGTGTGATACAGTGTTTATATGTAAATAACACAAACATTTACTTGCAGCAATGTTTCTCACCGTCTTTGCAAAGTTTGGTGAGTAGCAGTGGATTACCTCCAAGTCCTAGCCCAAGCCCAACGAGGCGATTTTCAACGTAAGTACCAGATCATAGCAATAGTAGAAAACTGACACAACTTGTTCAGAGTAGGGTTTCAAAATACCAGGATTTGTTATACCTATAATTGATTTCTGATCACAAATACAACTTTATATATTCGTGTAAACTTAACCAATATTTTAGAGCACTGTAAAACCTTAAAATCCTCATGTCATGGCGTTGGTAAAGTAAGCTGCATTGGGGCATCTGACTTCACAGTGTAGTCTCTATATTGCTCTTAATCATGTCCTAAGTAATTGAATTGAATTCTAAAGGGGAAAAAAACCCAAACAAACGGATCTAGGATTTGTTCCTGATTCTGGTTTTTGATGCGTTGGATGTTGGTTTGAGTGATGTGGGCATACAGTTAAATTTTATTAGGCCCCAACAGTTCAGCAAAGTACTGCCTGTCACCTGAGATCTAGGCAGTGCCTAGGTGTGAGCTTTTAGACTGCCCCACCTATGGAATAATGTGATTAAACTTTTTCTGTTAAGGTCTTTCTTCAGGAAAAAAAAAAAAAAGGACTTGCTTTGGATAAGCTGGTTTAATACCTATTTTCTTAAGTGTTTTCCACTTTGTAGTTTATCTGAATATCTTTTGATTCTTTACATGTTTTCAGGCTTCCTTTATTAATGGTGGTATGAGTAGAGCATATGCCTTCTTTTAGCAGGAGAAGCCAGAGTCCAATTAACTGCATTCGACCGAGTGTTCTTGGGTCAATAAAAAGAAAAGGTACAGTATTTGGTTTGGGCTAATATGCCCAAATATGTTAATTTTATAATAATTCATACAGCTTTCCTCATAGTTCTGTTCAATTGGCTGATACTTCAAAGAGTGGCATGAAGTAGAGGGTATTATAGATAAGCAAATAAATGGAACTGTTTGTAGGGATTAAACAGACAAATTGACAAATTAGTTTTTACTATTCCATAAAACTAGTAGTTTTTCTGTTCTAATGCCTCTCCTTTGCTGTAGTCATGTAGATCTGGTAAGAAATGTATACGACCAGTTTAACATAACAAGAAATACAACTATTGGTATATTTAACAAATAGGTAATGTTGAAAGTCCTGGCTGACTGGAGATGTAAATCACCCTTCAAAACCAAAAACTGATGCACAGACCTGGTAGACACCTTACAGCTTTGTTGGGAAATGTTTCTCCATCTTCCTACATTTTTCTTCAAGTTTAACTCCTGGTTATTTTGTTGCATCTGTCTGTAACAGAACACTTCTGGCTCTGTGACAGCTGACAGCTTTTAAAAATACATTTATTTGTGTTCTGTCATAGCCTATTTAAGCATATATCTGTCTTCTCTTCTAGTGTATTTGGAAATCAAAGTCAATGTATAAGTTTAGTGATAATCCTGGACCTTGTTTTTATTGATCACAAGAGGCAAACACCCTTTCTTTATTCTCAGTTTCACTTCTTTGGTGGAGCTAGTCAGTGCACTGACAGCTGAATAAACTGAACCAAAAGGATTATTCTTGGTTACCTGAGAATAAATATCTGCTACCTAAACCTCACTTCATTACTCACTAAACTTTCCTGATGCTTGGACTAAAATGTTTCCATCAAATAGACAGCCCTTAAAATTTCAGCATCAGAACATTTCTATGTTCTACGTATGAAACAACAACCAGTCTCTGGTACAGAGTTTGAACCTCTGTTCTGTTTGCTCTGTAGAACTACACTGAAAGTAGATTTTAGTTTAAATGAGTAATACTTTTTATCACTCCTTATCTCTT
Organism: Podargus strigoides; assembly: GCA_028020825.1. Taxonomy (NCBI): domain Eukaryota; kingdom Metazoa; phylum Chordata; class Aves; order Caprimulgiformes; family Podargidae; genus Podargus; species Podargus strigoides. Next base: position 3,015,910 of record CM051631.1, read on the forward strand.
ACCAAAGGTGTAACAGAGATAGACGATCATCCAAAAAGGTTATTCCAAGGGTCCAGCAACATGCTTACCTCGGACATTCCCCATCAGGCAGACCTTGGGGGATGGTAAGTGCTCTGCTATTCATTGTGTTGATTTCATTGGAAGCACTACAAGTCTTCATCTAGCAATGATCATGCTTGAAGTTGTTTTTTTTTTATTATTATTAATGCAGACATCCCATAACTTTTGAAGCACTGAAATGATCGCAGCCAACAGGTGGTAACATCCACTACAGGTTTATAGTTTCCAGGACTGACTGTTAACATGCTTCACATATATGGGAGTTGAGCATGTTTAGGCAAAGACACCTCATGGCTGGCAATTTTTGGAGTCTAGTTTCAAGTTGCACTCAAAGATGAATGCTAATGCTTGTGGGTAGATGGGGGTTTTTTTCCTTTTTTTTTTTTTTTTTTTCCCTTGCTCTTAGTCATATAAGAAAATTTGTCTGACCATCCCTGCTGGGAGGAGATAAAAAATACTATGTCAAAAATCATAACAACTTGAAATAGCAAGGGATCTCAATTTAGTATTTTAGTCAAGAAGTTAATAATACATAGGGTGTGCCCACACAACTATCAGGACAGGGCTTTTCCCAGTACATTTGTCCTTTTTGCCTCTTGACCAATGTACATAGCTGTGCACAAGCTTTGAGCCCATTGCAGTGGCCATAATAAAATAGGTGTTTTAAAGGTACTTTGAAAACATACCTTTTTGCACAGCCTGTTCATAGTAGTCACAGCAGTGCAGGTTCAGTTGCTGCACCTTGGTTTAGGAGATGGTAATGTTTAAAAACACTTTGATGCTATCAGTGATGATAGATCTCCTCTAGTTAGAATTTTGTGTCCTGTGAAATATGTGGTGAATGGTACAACTGAAGTATGTATAGTTTATCACTGGCTCTCCTCACAGAAGAGGTCTCTGGATCTGTGCTAGCCCAGGACCTCACAGGAGATGGGGTGCAGCTTGCAGTGAGTTGCTCAGCCCCATGGTCCCCATCTGTACACCATTTCTGGGTGAGCTGAAGGAGGAAGTTGGCCAAATATTACCTGTCTGTTTGGAGGTGACTGCAAGGTGTGTAGCTGCAGATGTATTTCAAATCATAGGGCTTACTGTTCCTTCAAAGATGTACATTTGGTTTTAAATGGCTTTATAATGAATGGCAGCTAGTATTTGAAACTCAGCAGAAAGAGTAGCTCATTTCTCATCTCTTGATGTTGCTCTGTTTTCAGTCTGTCGTCACACGCTCTTGATGACAACCGAAGCAGTGCAGGCTCTTCCTGCAACTCGCCAGCTGAAGTTGGCACCAACACAGACTCTCCAGTCTTACTTTCTGACTCCAGCTCTCCTTTTTCACCAGTAGATCTTACAGCAAAGTTGCCTATTAACTGAGAAGCAGAAGTCTGCTGATGGTCACCAAGAACCAGGCTGGATATCCATAAGACTTTCTGTGGTGTGCAATTGATTCTGTTCCTCATAGGAACTTCCAGGAATGTCATTATTTCTGAAAAAACCTTCCAGAATAGTTCCTTGAGGAGGAATTCATGTTTCTAGTGATTTGTATGACATTTACTACAATACAGTAAGCATTTGAATTGCAAACATGTTTGATGCTAACATCAGTGAGCAAGCTGTTGATTTACAATGGATCCTGTTGGCATGTTACAAATACTGTATGTACATTCTGCTTGTGGCAGACTTGGCTTTCCAGCAGGCAGTGTCCTCACAGATATAAAGTGGTGCTTATGTAGTAACAGATGACTTTCCCTTTTGTCCTCAGTCTGAAACCAATGAAGCAGCTTACTAAATTGTTTTTATTACCTGAGTGTTAGGTATTTATAGTTTTTGTTCTTCATATGAAAGGGGGAATACTTGGGGAGAGATTGATTCTTGTGTTCGATTATGATTGGCTGTTAATCAATTCTGTCAAAAGAACAAGTTGGTGAATTGTCAGCTTAAATTTATATGTTGGATTTTATTCATGATCATTACTGCCATTTTGGCTAAATCCAAATGAGATGTGGAACATTCTTCTGGGGATTTGTATTTTCTTTTTCTTCTCCATTTAGATGCTGTATTACAGTGGTAGATGCTCTGTTAAAGGTCTTTTAATAAGGAAAAATAGTAATAATGTTTGGAACAAAACATTAAATCCTGAGGTTTTAGTATTTAGTACTTCAGAAGCACATTATTTTAACAGACAGTATTTGTCCTCAGATGTGACTTTTGTTGGACCAATACAGTGAGGAATCTTGAATGCCTTTTTACAGGCTGAGGTGATCAAACATGCTTAATCTCCTGATGTCACTTCCTTAAACAATGGCATCGAGTTATTTCTGCTGTTGAAATCTTCACATGCTGATTGGAGGCCTAGGATTTGGTAATCTGAGATGTTTCAGGATTCTTGTGCTATATTTGAAAAGTTGGTGGGTTTGAGGCATCATGATCTCAGCCCTGAAGTTCCCCAAAGAGGAGGAAAAATCTGTAAACCCCACCATAGGCAGCTGTTTCAGGTTTTCCAGTGGCAAAAAATTTTGGCTGTTGCCTCCTGTTATGCACTTAAACTTGCCCAGCTGGATCCCCCTTTGTACATGTGTGTGCCTCTCTACGAGGTGGTTTCAAGCCTTCTCTCCAGAGAGGTTAATAATGAAGCAAAATGTTTTCTTTTTGAACACTAAATCATCATAATGTGTAATAAAGTGAGAAAAGTATGGAAACTTCCTCAAATAGGAGAAAAGCCCACTCTGAACTCTGCTGTGAAAGATTCACGTGGATGGAGCTTTGATGAAAGTTATCAAAATCAGAAATGGATGACTTGGAGTGCAAGGACCTGGTGACCTGAGGACCAACGACGAGTTTCCCTATGTCCTTATTGTAGAAAGAAAACAGAATGTATTTAATGGTTCAAGTAAGATATGACATGGTTTACTTTCGATTTCATTCCTCTTAAATTATTGTAATAGTCAGCTACCTGATTGCAGCTCCTTCTTCAGTTCAGGCAGCCCTTCCTCCCTCTGGCAGATGGACAAGCTTGTGTTTAATGTCTTGTTGGGTCTCTGTCTAATATGGCATAGTTTTATTTTGCAGTTTCAGGTATGTGCCAAAGAGTTGCTGCGCGTTCACTCTTTTGTGGTGAGGGCAAGACTTTTTTTAAAAAAAATCTTGCTTATTTCTTAATGAACCTCCTGGTGTCTCTTCCAGTCTTTTTTAAAAGATGCATCAGTTGAGGGGTTTAGTAGTTGTGTGTGTGTGTCAACTTGTCTCTTTTCTGTTGAATATTTATGCTATTTTTCAAATAAGTGCCAATAAATGGAAAAATAAATGTGCTTTACTGTCTTTGCACTTTGATAGAGAGAGAACCATATTTTTGTTTTCATCTGTGATTTAACGTTGTTCTTTTTAAATCAGAATATCTACTGTAACCCACTTCTACCCAGTCTGGTTTACATTTAAGTTGGCCTTAAAATCTGCAACAGGTTTTTCTGTTTTCCTAGTGCAATGCTAGCTTAAAGTTCTGTGACAGCTCTAGGAAAACCAAATCATAAACCCAAGCACTTTCAAAAGACTTCAATAGCCAAACGTGCCCCTAGTTTGTACCTAGAGGAGGTCGTGGTGAAATAGTTTGGAATATAGAAGCTACAGCTGGCTGGTGGGGAGTCCTGGGGCTCTTACCTCGTGGGAGTCTTTGTGGTTTGCCTTAATCAGGCAATTAATGCTGTTGGAGGAGAGAGAAATAGTTACACATCTGCTGTTGGTGCTTTCCCTGCTTTGCAGAACAGAAATCGCTTTGAACTTGTGGAAAAAGGCATCTCAGTTTCTCGTCCATCAATGTCATCAAGCAACTGCAGTTTTGTGCCCTGGGGTCAGGAGACATGTATAGTGTTTTTTTTTTATCACTGAAATGAAATATTATATTTTGGAACCAAATTATTCTGCAAACTATGTATCTGGATTCAGGGAATTAGGATGTTATACAGTGTGCGTAATCAACCCTGCACACACAGAGCGACTCGTGCTCAGTGTTACCTCAATTTTACTAATTCCCCATTTACTCATGAACAATGAACATTGAAGCTTTGCTTGAGTTAGCATCGTGGTTACAGGATATTGCGTATGACTCTCCTTAACTGATGTGAGTTTATATTACAAGTGTCTGTGCCTTTGTCTTCCTCCAAGAAGAAATGGGCAGCTTTCTTGTCTCAGGCCATATTGGAAGTTTTACGATCCTATGTATACAAAGTATATATTATTATATATAAGCTTTTTTTTTAATTCTGCAGCTCTTCCAGGGCATAGAGCTGTTTCTCCTCTCGAATGGCACCCTTCCAGAGTCATGCTCGTGATCAGCAGTTGATTGGTCTGGTTGAAAACTATCCTGTAGGATTTGTTGGCAGTTAAATCAGGCCTTGGGCCAGTGTGTCTTCCTTGACAACTGATAGGTGTTTTTCTTCCTTCCACCTTCTCCAGAATGACATAGTTGCCGAGGGAACATTGATAACCGTGCCAGTGCTCTGGGGGACTGTATTTTTGGAATCAGCGCTTCAGTGGTTACTGCATTTAGCAGAGGAATGGATACTGCATGCTCGAAGAGAGGTACAAATGCCAGATTAACTTGCCAGGGTCTTCTGTGTGTTGTCAGCAAGCCAGTTGATCTGAATACTCGACAGCTCCTCCTGAGATTAGCATGGCAATTTACTCCTAAATTTGTTCTTTTCACCTTTCTTCAGAGAACTGGAGTGTAAACGATCACCAACCTGTACAACCAAAACAGATCTCCAGAATCTTGTATTGGTGAGACTAAGCTAATTCCATGGATAAATGTTAATTGTGGTTCTGATGTTCGAGCTGGAGTTGAGTCCAGCCCTGTTACTGTGGGGTTATTTGCTAGTGAAGTGACTAAAGGCAGGAGTGACCCCTGGAGCTCCATCCGCCACCTTCCCGCGTGAGAACAGCTTGTGCATCTCTTAGTGGCAGTCACTGCAGAAATGTTCACTTTATGCTGTTGTGTTCTTGCATATGTTGGAGCTGTAACTCATTTGCTTAAAATAGAGAGCTTCAGGAGTCATAATTAAAATGTGCGAGCTCTTCATATCCTGTTTTAGGCAACCTTTCTCATCACCAGCTGGCAGATGGAGTTTAAGTTGATCCTTCTTCTTCTGGAAGCACCAAGTGAAAATATTTGTAAATGTAATTGAATGTTTACAGCTACAGCACAACCATTAAAACCTTCTGATCCAGAGAGGAATGCTTGGCTTGCACGAATCCTCCTCAGTAACTGGATGCACGTTCTGCTTTGGTGTGTGTTTCCTAGGGGTATGTCTTGGGTGATTGCTTGTTTTACCTGTGACAGTAGAGTTTTCCCATTTCTATTTGGTATGAGCATCCTTGTTTGATAATACAGGACAGTTGGGGAAAGCTTTTGGAAAGCTGCTCCCAAAAAAAAGGTGGATCTGAAATCAGAGAAGGCGTTCCAAGGGTAAGAAAATACAGCAGGGGCAGGGAGAGGGAAGAAGGGAAATCCATGAGGGTAGAGAAGGTAGAAGTGTTTCTGGGGAAAGGAAAAATTCATACACCTTTTTAAAGAGGAACTAATTTTGATGGCTTTGTTAGTTTCTTGAATGATACTGTATTCTGGCCAATATTTAGATTGTTGTGTTTGGTCCTACAGCTAGTCATCGAGCTGTTGGAGCGGGTCCAGAGGAGGCCATGAAGATGATCCGAGGGCTGGAGCACCTCTGCTGTGGGGACAGGCTGAGGGAGTTGGGGTTGTTCAGCCTGGAGAAGGCTCCAGGGAGAGCTTAGAGCACCTTCCAGTGCCTGAAGGGGCTACAAGAAATCTGGGGAGGGACTTTTTACAGGAGCCTGTAGTGATAGGATGAGGGGAAATGGCTTTAAACTGGAAGAGGGGAGATTTACACTAGATATTAGGAAGAAATTCTTGGCTGTGAGGATGGTGAGACACTGGCCCAGGTTGCCCAGAGAGGCTGTGGCTGCCCCCTCCCTGGCAGTGTTCCAGGCCAGGTTGGATGGGGCTTGGAGCAACCTGGTCTGGTGGGAGGTGTCCCTGCCATGTCAGGGGGTGGGAATGAAATGAGCTTTGAGGTTCCAACCAAAACCATTCTGTGATAAACTTGAGACTAGTTGACAGCCAGCCGAGGTCCTGGTCAGGTGATGCCTTTCCTGTGTCCCCGTGGGCTCCACGCCGATGGCTGCCCTACGGCTAAGAGACCCAGACCCCATGTATGTGCTGGAGGAGAAAGATCACTTCCCCTCTTGGGGTTCTGTGGTAGAAGCATGAGAGATGGGGAAAAAAACCCTGAACTACTGAAGAAGAATAACCTTGTTTGACCTGGGAACAGAAGTTTCAGAGAGGGGAGGAGCTGAGTGCATTTAAACCCAAACTAAACACGGCCTTTTCGTGCTGGTTCCCCTGGGTCGCGCAAGGAACTGGTGAGACTTCCTGGTTCCCAGGAAGATTGCTCAGACAAATCTGGCATTTATCAAGTTGAAAATTCTGACAGTGCAGTTTCTTCTTCTTTTACTTGCTTCATAAGAGCCTTGTAAAATGCTTGTTATTTAGGGCTTCCTTCTGTGATTAATAATGGCATGGTAGGAAGAGCTGCTCAAGTGGGAGCAGGTTTAGTCGAAGGTACTCATCAGTGGTTCCCATGATTGCTTTTTCCCCTTGTGTGGAGAAAAATCAAAGCCATGATGTGTGTATCATGCCCTGGTTTTTGTGGCACAGAAATGGTGTGCTGTGGTGTCTTTCAGCTTAAATGGGGCCGTGTGGCACTGAAACCACTGCAGGTTCTTCCTGCTAAAAAGAAACCAAGATCCCTGCATTCTAAACACATTCATGTCAGCAGTTGGGTTTGATTTTGGAGATTCCTGAGGGAAAGGTGCCCATGGGTTTGGTGGTGTTGATGGAGCAGGGGATTCCAGAGCCTCACTGCAGAGTTTTGTCTCCTGCTGGTGGTTCCTTGTCAAAGCACACGCTCGTCTAACGCCCCGCTGTGTGTCCCTCACGCCACTGACAGTGCCTGCAGTCTCCTGGAGAAGAATGCTGTAATTTTGTTATTGTAAGTTGTATTAAGTCCTTTTTTTTTTTTTTTTTTTTACTGTAAACATGGATTTAAATTTCATCACAGACTCTTGGTTCTTTTATTCCATGTCTTTGATATGCATTTTATCAGTCATCGTTGATCCTCCTTGGTGCCTCTCGTTCTGCTAGCACGAGGATGGCTGCAGTTGTGTGTATCAGTTGATATTCCACAGCAGAGTATGACATGGGCCTTCTTAGTGGCCTTTTCCCTCATAATGAGGAGGTCATCCATTGCTTTGGTTGTGCTGCTGTAATCATGGTTGTGTTCTTGCTTAAAATATTCCTCTGTGGAGTCACTGCTGGTTCAGGCACCAGCGTGCATTGCTTTGCCTGCACGTAATTCCAGTGTTGTCAGCGTGGTTCTAGAGCTTTGCAAACTGTCAGGAGCTGATATGCATTAACTACAGTTCATTATCCAAAGAAAACAGGCAGTTGGACAGCAGAGAGCTGCTGAAGACAGAAATGAATGTAGTTATGTGAGGAGTTCTCTGCCCCACGCACTGGTTGCTCGCGCTCCCTCGGCTGGAGATCACTGTTGCTCTGTGAGTGCCCAGGGCTCACCAGCATCTCCTGCAAGCACTGCTGGCTCCTGGCAGGTCTCCCCCCTTGGCTGGCATTGCACCACCTGGGGGAGACCCTCAGGAAAACCCCGCCGTGTGCTGGGTCAGGAGCAGCTCCCCTCAGCAGCTATGGGGAAAGCTTTTTTTTTTTTATCTTTTTCTGCCCATGGTTTGGATGGGCCCATGCGTTGCTGGGTTAAAAACTGACTGGCCAGGCCCCAAGAGTTGTGGTGAACCAAGTAACATCCAGCTGGTGGCTGGGCACGGGCACAAGTGGTGTTCCCCAGGACTGTTTTGGGGCTGCTCTCCTTTAGTGTATTTATGGATGATCTTGACAAGGGGATCGAGTGCACCCTCAGTAAGTTTGCAGACGTGAAGCTGGGTGGGAGTGTTGATGTGTTTGAGGGCAGGGAGGCTCTGCAGAGGGATCTGGACAGGCTGGATCCATGGGCTGAGGCCAGCAGTATGAAGTTCAGTAAGGCCAAACGCTGGATCCTGCACTTGGGTCACAAGAACCCCAACTCTGGACCCGCCGTGAGGAGGCGAGTGCCTTGTTTCCCAGGGACAGAGGAGGGAAGCTGTCTTTCTGTGGGTGCTCAGCCTCTGCTTGCAGCCAGGCAGGAGGACCAAACACCAGCATTACTCAGCCCTGCACGCTGCCTCATGCAGTCTGTTCCCATCCTGCTGCTGTGCTCAGCAAGGAGGGTCCCATCCAGGGGCAGAGGGAAGGACTGGAGCTGCTCTGACCAAGAGCTCCAACTCCTTCTGGGCAGAGAGGGTGATGGAAGGTTCGGGGTGCTTTTCAAGAGCGTGGTCCCTGAATTTTGAGGTAGCCCTGGATCACCACAGACTGTAAGAGATCACTCAGCACCCAAAAGCTGTTTCACAGGCAGTGAGGTGTCTTAAATACACATTGACAAACAGGGACTGAAATACAGTGATTTATTGCAAAGCCTATTGGGCAGCTGCTTTCCAGCTGCAGCTTGTTGGTTTTCAGATACCTGCTCCACGTGAACACAGCATGAAATGTAGGGTTGGTTTGGGCCATTCTTAGCTAGGTGATTCCGGGAAGGATTTCTCTGCTTCATTGCTGAAGGGGCAGTCCTGTGCATGGGCTCCCCTTTTCCATCTCAAGGAAATGACTGTTTTGTTTGTGTTAGGAGTCAGGAATGGGAAATGACATGAACACTTAACTGCTTTTCCTGGTGTTTTTAAGAGGAGGCATATTTCATCTTTTTTATCTGCGTACTGCTCCTCACTCGCCCTTGAAACAGAAACGGTCCAATATTTTATCCTTTTGTAGCTGCTGATAACTCGCTGTTACCGATTGCTTTGGTCGAGGTGTTTTTCTAAACCAATCACTTCTCTTTAAATTCCTTGAAAACCAACGCTGCCCACCTGGGTCTCATCCTGTAACCTCACGCCCCAAGCCTGGTGCGTGCACTGTCCCATAGGACCGAGGCACCTGCAGGTGTCAGGGCTTGGCTGTAGTGACCCCAGGTTCCTGTGTGCGGGATTCTCTCTCCCCTGGACTTCTGCAGGCACCTGGCAAAGCATAATCCTGGCCCATGACTGAGCTCCAGGATATGGGGGGGAAGGGTTGGTTTGTTGGTGTTTTTAATCAGCTTGGGCCTTTAAGACGTTGTGTTTGCATTAAGTCCTGCTGCTCTTGCCCACAGAAGGTACTGTAACAGATAACGGCCAGGCTGGGCACCACGTGGCAGTTCAGTCGCCCTTAGTTCAATTCCCTCGCCCTTCCTCAAGAAGAGGCAGGTTCCACCACCTTGTGACAGTCACAATGTACAGTGCAGGTACCAAAGAGTAACAGGGAAGGTGCTGGAATGCAGGGGCAGGAAAACAGTGACCTAAACCAGACGCTGGTGTTGGGGGGCTGCAGCAGCGGCTCCAAAGCAGCAAGTTCTCAGGTCAGTTAGTAACGTTTATTATTATTTTTTACAGATGTTTGACTCTATCATCTGATGCTGATCACAGCATCATAGACTGGGGGGGATTGGAAGGGACCTCCAAAGATCATCCAGCCCAACCCCCCTGCTAGGGCAGGATCCTAGGGTAGATCCCACAGGAACATGTCCAGATGGGTTTTAAATGTCTCCAGAGACAGAGACTCCACCACCTCTCTGGGCAGTTCCAGTGCTCTGCCACCCTCTCAGTAAAGAAGTGTTTCCTTATGTTAAGACTGAACCTCCTGTGTTCCAGTTTGTGCCCAGTGCCCCCTGTCCTGTCACTGGACACCACCCAGAAGAGTCTGGCCCCATCTTCCTGACACCGCCCTTGAGATATTGATGAGCATTGATGAGATCCCCCCTCAGCCTCCACTTCTCCAAGCTGAACAGACCCAGCTCCCTCAGCCTCTCCTCAGATGGGAGATGCTCCAATCCCTTCATCATCTCAGTGCCCTGCGCTGGACTCTTTCCAGCAGCTCCATGTCCCTCTGGAACTGGGGAGCCCAGAACTGGACACAGCACTCCAGATGAGGCCTCACCAGGGCAGAGTAGAGGGGGAGGAGAACCTCCCTTGCCCTGCTGGCCACACTCCTCTTCATGCACCCCAGGGCACCATTGGCCACCTTGGCCACAAGGGCACATTGCTGGCTCATGGTCAGCCTGGTGTCTGCCAGGACTGCCAGGTCCTTTTCCCCAGAGCTGCTCTCCAGCAGCTCAGCCCCAGCCTGGACTGATCCATGGGGTTGTTCTTCCCCACATGCAGGACTCTACACTTGCTCTTGTTGAATTGCATTCAGTTTCTCCCTGCCCAGCTCTCCAGCCTGTCCAGGTCACACTGGATGGCAGCACAGCCCTCTGGCGTGTCAGCCACTCCTCCCAGCTTTGTGTCATCAGCAAACTTGCTGAGGATCCACTCTGTCCCTTTGTCCAGGTCGTTAATGAATATATTGAATAGGACCAGACCCAGTACCCACCCCTGACACCACCAGTCACAGCCTCCAGCCAGACTCTGCCCCACTGACTGCCCTCCCCTCATCAGTCCATCGAGTTACGTCCTCATACAAGGCTATCAGGTTGGTCAAGCATGACTTCCCCTTGGTGACCCCATGCTGACTACTGATAACCCTCTTTTCCTCAACACTCTGAGATGGCACCAAGAACAAGCTGTTCCATCACCTTTTAGGGATGGAGGTGAGGCTGACCGGCCTCTTGCGTCCTCCTTCTTCCCTTTCTATAGATTGCAGTGACACTGGCCTTCCTCCAGTCCTCAGGCACCTCTCCTGTTCTCCAGCACTTTTCAAAGATGATGGAGAGTGGTCTGGCAATGACTTCTGCCAGCTCCTTCAGCACTCGTGGATTCATCCCATCGGGGCCCATGGATCTGTGGGTGTCCAGGTCACCTAGCTTTTCCCTAACCCAATCCTCATCAACCAGGGCACAGTCTTCCTCTCTCCTGACCTCTGCAGTCCCAAAGGCCTGGGGCTCCTGCGGCTCTGCCGTAGCAGTAAGGACCAAGGCAAAGAAGGCATTCAGTAATTCCACCTCCTCTGGGTCCTCCGTCCCCAGGGCTCCCACTTCATTCAGCAGAGGGCCTGATAGATGACACAATCTCAGTTCTTCTGAGAATCAAACTAAAGTAAAATTTTATTGCCCTATAGAGACTGAGTTGTATAGAAGAAAAAGCATACAGTGATTAACATCTTAAATTCAACCTTTCTCCTTTTTTTTTTAACAGCACTGTTATCCGCATGGCTTCTTTGTATTTCCATGCACGAACAGAACAGTGACCCGTAACATGCAGGGGGAAAGAAGGTTTAATTTCCAAAATGCTTTTTACACAGATCAGAGCATGTTATGTAGACACAGAGGTGTGTGTACGAATCACACGCAGTAACGGGGGCCCTTTGGTAGAAATATTTTCCAACTTCACATCTCGACAATGAAATGTCAAATGAAGGGAAAGAATTGTTACATGAAACAAAACAAATGTTCACCTAGAATAGAAAAGTGGAATTTGAGCAGCAGTTTCTGATGTAGAAGCATCCCCCACATTAGCTGGGGGGGCAGGAAGGTGTGGGCTGCGTTGCTATACTTACGTTTGGTCTCTAAAAGAAAAAAAAATGCTCAATTTTATGTTAGGGTGCAGGGTGAGTTGAACTTCTGCTCCTGCCCCTCAGTTCCCAGCCTGCACACAGCCCTACGAGAGGAAAGGATCTGATTCCAGGGGTTTTGTTGTCTATAACTGTGATACAAAATGGCTGTTGCAGAAATCCTTTCCCCGGTAAGAAAAGGAGCCCTCGCTACGGGTAACGATGAAGTAAGGAATTACTTCTCCACCTCCGATTCATGGTTCATTTCATAGTTTCACTGATGGAATTTTTCATTTTCTTTGCTGATCAGTCATGACTCTCCTCTCTCTGGGCTGGTGACAGAGGTGTTAAACCAGCCTCCATGTACAACCACAAACCGAAGGGACATTGTACAGAAGACACTTTGCTTTTATAGTGATCACACACTGATCTGAACATAGACTAAAAATAACAAATGTTGCTTTAATAAGGATTTTTGTTTTTTACAGTAGGTGTAGATATAAAAGTGTTGGTTTTTTTTCAAATTATTTTCACAGGTATCACTGAACATTTCATAGCTGTCTGTTACAGAAGCACCCAAAAGTGCTTTGAGTCTTTCATTTATTATACACAGTTAAAATATATTACACTTCTGAAATCACTGAACGGTTTTACGAGCGCCTTAATGAGCCAAATGGGAGTAAAAGGCAGTCCACATTCATGATGTGAATATACAGTAAGGTGTTTGACATCCTACTAACTCATTGCTCATGTTCTCAAAATAACCATGGTGATGAGACCTGAAAGACAAGAATTAAGAACTAAATGCTTCCATTTCACTAAAACATTTAAAGACAGTTTATCCTGTCACAGGCCAAAAAAGAAGGTAAGAGTGCATAAATACCTGCAGAACAATTATACATAAATATATTTCACTTAAATATTAGTACTGCTCTGAATTTTGATGTCAAGATCTGTGTAGAAGTGTCACTGAAGCGCAGTGTATCTCGTAGCTAAGCTTCAGAGAAGCTGGAAATACTCCAGCCAACTACCAGTCTCACTACTGGAAAATCTCCCCCTGGACATTTTGACTTTGGTGAGTGTAACACCAGAGCAGACTCCCCACCAGTTTTCATGGTGGGGGAGGGCTCGTTACAGGCAGTGTAAATCAAAATGCTGAGTCATCAGTAAGGCAGATTAGCTGAAAGCTCCAAGACATTTTTGTTTCTGCTCTGTGCAGAATAACTGATCAAAGACTAGTTTCAGAGGAAGACATTAAGCTTCCTTGTCAGCCTGCATAGGGAGCTTTGTACAGGCTCTTTGTTGTGACCTTTGAAGAGGGAGGGGGAAAAAAGAACTGCTCTGATAGAGGTTAAAAACAATTAGAAACAGGTGAAAGCAGGAAATGTGGGGCTAATAAACCTACTCATGCCATAATGAAAAGTTCACTTTAATTATGTGCTGACACAGGAAAATGTACAGGTCTGCAAGTTCTTAACCATGAGTTATATGGCACGAGGCAAAGAAGCATATGGAAAAACATTAGGGCTGCTTGAATTCCAACCTCACGGAACATCAAAATAGTAATCTGTCAGTCTCAGGTAGTGGTACTTCCTTACAGGCTCAGATGATGTCAATGTAATAGCCTTTCACTGCAGAGAGCTTAGCTGAAGCCTACAGATCAATACATTTCTGAGACTGTTTCCCTATCCTGCCACTACATACTGATTTCACTTGTTTACTTTATAAAGATTTTGAAGACAGAAGCATGATAGAACAGAGTTGTGACATTGGTTTCCATTAAATAAGCAATTTATCCATTAAAGAGAAATTGTAGTTCAGCTGTTTCTGACAGGTCTGTATTAGACAAGCAGTACTAATGGATGGATGAGCAAGAGTTGCAGACAGAAGAATTTTCATGACTAAAAATGCTGCTACCAAAGGAATCAAAGCCTGCAAAAACTTCATAGGGAATGTAGAAACAGGTTGGGTAGTTGCAGTATAAAGTCAAATGGTTTAATACTGTAGGTGGCACCAGCAGAAACTGGAGTGCTTTTCAAAACTAGAGATCAAAACAAATCAAGGGTTACTGCAAGGTCTTGATCAATACATCACCATCGGCTCGGGCAACGAGTGACAAGTGAGTTTTCAAACCATGTCAGCAGACTGACTTGCATGAGTCTGTCACAACTGAGTGTGTGCATTAAACCATCAAGGACTTGCATCTGTTCCCATCACTACCTCACCTCTAGCTATCAGTCTGAAGCTGCCTAGCTCGTTTCCTTTAAGTCCTCATTTCTGCCAGGTAGTGGGACAGGAGAACTGAGTTTAGTGTGACTGTTCTTCACATCTGAAATAGTTACAGAAAAATAGTCATAACAAATGAAACGTGCAACTTATCTATGCTTGCTGATTTAGGAGTGAGTTAGAAACTGGGAAGAATTGTGGGTGGAAGTGGTCTCCTAGGCAGGGTTTAACAATAACTTGTTTCTACACAGTTCAACTGCTTATTAAGGCAGCAGTGAATGGAGCCTTTCTAAGGAGCTCATCTGGACTGGAGAGAGAAACAAAATCACAGAAGTGAGCTGGGGTCTGCAATAGAGTAACTCTCCATTTCAATATCAGAATAAGAAACAGCACATTCCATTCAGCTTTGTTGGCAGATGCCTCCAGTTGGCCAGTCCTCAAATGAAGGTGAAATTAACATGTAAGGGCCTGTGCTTAATAAATATCAACTACAATCTGGTCTAAAATACTTAAAATAACTAATTTACTCTGATATCACCATGGCTGCAAGTTAAGTGGAGATGCAAAACAAAATGTGATATGGTGCTTTGTCTCCATCAAGGTTCCTGAAGCCACTGGCAAACGGAGGAGAAAGTTTTCCAAATCATAGAAGTTTCAAGAAAACATTTACAAAATCCAAAATGCTTACCTAAAACATAAGCAGCTACTAACTTCTGATTCACACTTAAATGGAGGTAGAGAGGCACCAGGGTTTCCATTTCCCCCAATGTAGGTAGCATTAGTGCTGCAATACACACTATTCCTAGGAAGACTGTTAGTAAACTAGGTCCCGATGAGGCAGTTCTGTTTTCTGAAAAATAAGACAGTACCAGTTGTAAGGAACATCTAACCAAGATCACCGTCAAATATTCTGCAAACACGTTTGCAGTACATTGGAGCTGCAATACCCTGAGAGTTTCTCTTCTCTTTGCAGTTTGGAGGGGGTGGAAAACAACTCTTAAACCCACCCTCCTGAACCTCCTGTGTTTTGCAGTGAAGGCTGCTCCCTGTTCTGATGCTGGAACTTGTTTTCACATGACAGCCCAAACGCCTCCCTTGTGGAGGCGCAGAGCCTGCCAGGCCCCGTAGCTATATATACACACTCATGACAGACAGATGTTTCAGCAACACTTGAGGTTTCACCATGCATCCTGAGACCATTCCTTGACAAGTTCCTTCAGTGATTAGTAATCAATTAGGAAATAATACCTAAAGGACCTGGACAGGCAGATAACTCTGCTTACACCTCCAGAACAAAACTTGGCTACAGCAAAAGCACAGAATCTTGGGCCAGATGAGTTCCCCTTCTTTCTTTAGAGGATTTGCAGGCTGCACCTGCCAGAACCAGTTTATGTGCCACAAATTAGTATCACTGAAATTTCCTATAAAAAAACCAACGCTGTGAGCCACGCTGACAGTCCAGCATCACCAGAACAAGGAAACGTGAGCTACAGAAGAAATGTCCACCAGACTCTGTTGTGCTGCACTTCACCAGCTGGACCTACTCAAAGGCACACTGTGTAACCCTTAAAAAAGAGCTTTTAACACTTCAGTTGAATACAGCTAACCAAATTCTTAAGATCCATCAGAAATCAGCCAATGTTTTACCAAGTTTTTGTATCCTCAAAGTGACCTGCAATACGTGTCCTACTGTAATTCCAGGTATCTGTTATTCCCAGGTTACATGCAAAGACTGTCCTTGCTCTGCTAACCAAATTCTTAAGATCCATCAGAAATCAGCCAATGTTTTACCAAGTTTTTGTATCCTCAAAGTGACCTGCAATACGTGTCCTACTGTAATTCCAGGTATCTGTTATTCCCAGGTTACATGCAAAGACTGTCCTTGCTCTGTTTATTGGTTTTCTGTCAGCAGGCAATATAATGTAGTCAAGGTTTTTAAGCAGAGAAACAGATCGCTATCAGATCGTTCAGGATGGTTCAAACCCTCTCTGCTGGAACAACTATCACAGTAACACTTTGTTCAGTGAGCCCAGAGAGCCTGCAGGTTTACTTCAACCATGTACCTTCCTCCTACCTATCTTAAGGGTTTATTTAGTAAAAGGTGTTTCACTGCCAACAAACTATGTATGAGTAGTGAAACAATTTGGTTTTAACAGAAGGAGCACTCTCCAGCAAGTTGATGAATTTTACAGAACTGATTTTTGTTCTTGTCACAAAAAAATAAAGCAGTGACAAAAATAACAGTATAAATCAGCAAAAGCCAAGTCAAGAATGAGTTTAGGTTCAGTTCCAGTAAAACTCAATACTTCTTATATCTTTCCCTACCGCTTCAATTTCACTGTTTGCTCCAGGTTTTGCCCATGACTATTGAGTCACTCCCTCACCTATGAAACTTGCAGAGTTTCCAGCTAGCAACTGTGCTTTTCTGTACTTGTGAGACAGACAAAGGAGATGGTGCAGAACAAGGAGCACTTCACACCATGTTTTGGCACTATTTCCTGCTCATCAGGAAATGGAGGGTTAAGGGTTTGGAACTAACTCAGAAGGGGCATATGTTCTGAAAGAGCCCAAGGGAAAATAGCTACCATCCTTTTGCAGATAAATCCCCATTGGCTGTAACTGAACATCTGCACCAGGGTGTACTCTCCAAAGGGTGACATGCAAACATGGGGCAGGAAAGGGGCTTGATTAATCATGACAGCACAAGGAGGATATCCATAGGTTGGGTTCTTGGGCACTATCATCCCCCTGTGATAAAGACAGCAGTCTTACAGGTAAGGACAAAGAATTATTTTTAAACCTATTTTAGTCTGGTCTTTCTAGTCACTTGAGCTATTCATAACGGAGCCAGAAGACAAGAGGGGTAAAATATTTCAGCTACCTGGTTGACACAAAGTCTGCTCAAAAAAGACACTTTCCGCCAGGTGTTCTTTTATTCGTTTTTCCTCCTCTTCCTTTTGTTGTTGTTGCTCCTTTGCAGATGGAAGTAGAGTAGCAATAATCTCCTTTTTCCCTAATGCTTTCCTCTGGCTCTGCTCAGACACTTGTAGACGGAATTTATCTATCACACCATAGTAAGATGCCCGAACATCTCGGTGACGAATCACGCTGCAGAGGAAAACAACATTTCAAACAGAGGAGCTAATAAAAAGCATGCCTCCTGTGGAATTACATCCTACATCCCAGCGTTTCCTCCTCTTAGTCCAGCTCCCCATTTCCTCCCCATCACTCAATGTTCGTGAGAATTTGATCTTGCTTGCTTTCTCCCCAAGATAACAATAGCTGATCTGAAAAAAATACCTACACATGTAAGTGATTTGGCTTCAAGAAGGATGCAGTCTCCTGAAGGGGAAAAAAAAAATGATTCTACCCTGAGTAATACAGGATAGTAGTCTTAAACTTGCTTCAAGAAACCTATCTTTGTGATAATATATACACTCAAATACTGGAAGAAACAGATTTTTGTGTTTCAGTCTTCATTTAAAGGAACTATTATCATGTCAAGATATATACAACCATTAACACTGAGCCAGTGCTTGTGACTGGCATCTAGTTTGAACAGATTATTGAACAGGGCAACAGAGACCAAGCCCTCCCCCAAGGCAGAGGGCTGCAGGGATGTATGTAGTTTTACCTCACTTGAGAGGCAGAAGAGTGTGTTTATGACAGGCTTTCAGCAAGCCGAGTGTTGGCTGGGCAACTGCCTTCACTAAAACAAAAGGATTGTCAGGGGGGAAAAAAGCCTAATTCATACAAGTCTCAGTGTATCACAACAACAGATTCAACTCTTATTTCTTCTTGTAACACTTCCTTTTAAAATTTTGTTTCTGCTCTCAGTAACTACCAACCTCAACAGAATCTTTACATAACACTGTGCTATGAGAACATGCATCAGCTGCCAAGCAAAGAGATGTTTTCTGCAGACCCTTATAAACAGATACATTCTCCTGTTTCTTTTTAGAGACCATTGCATAATTGGAAGCTCTGTAGAATATCTGTTTATCTGGCAAATGGCCACACTTGCATAGTACTGCTCATATCCTAGCAGTAAACACTGCCCTTAGACAGCAACCATTGAACAGGATGGGGTTTCTGCTGCACAAAAAATTCCCTTGGAAACATGCATATGTCTTATTCTCCCTTATTTAATAAAAGACATTTGTTTAAGATGAACCAAATGTAATCAAGCTTGTCTAAATGTCTGCTAAAGACTGGAATAGCTCACTGATACACTGGTATGTTCTGACCTGGTTGGTTCCATTTTTAGGATTGTTGCCCCTGCCCACTGAAACATTCTAGTTCCATGGTTTAGACTTCCTTTCTGTTTGGTCAGTCCTTGGAATTTTCCGAGTTACACCTAAGGAAAACAGTCTACAGGAAAGAACCATTCCCTAAGCACAGTATTACTTATCTGACAAAAGACTGATCATTCAATAGCGGGGTTTGGGTTTTTTTTGGATATGGTCATTTTTTAGCCAGAGATTCCTGAAGGTGTTTCACAGTTTGCAAATTACTAGTCAGAAAGCTCAGCCTGCTCTTTAAGGTACTCCATACTTTCTTTAGCTGTACCTGTACAGCAGCACAGAAATAACGTGGCAAATGGAAGGTGAAAAGAATTGGTCTATTTTATCTTATATACCTACTCTGCTTTGAATTGTAGCACCCTACAGACCCTCTACTTTATTGTGGTCATTTACCCAGTCTTCTTACTTTCCCTGTTACTGGGGTGAGACCTGACAGGAGAAACAATTAAAGGGGAGATGGAGAGGGGTCTGAGAACAAGAGAGGCAGCCAGGGTGAAAAGTAGGCACAAGTACCTTCATTAAACATGCCCCAGGAAAGTGCACTTGGTAGAACTGCATACATTTTCCTTTTGCCAATCTGCAAACAAGTATTTCTCACAAAGAAATCCCAGCCCTGAGGGGTCTGGCTTTTCTTGTTATTTCTACCAAGAAAATACTCAGAGGAGGCTCATATTACTCTCACTGCTGGTTTACAAATTATAGTACAAGATGCATTTACTAGCATTTTATTTATGCCTGAAGATTAAAAATTAAAGAAGGAAATATCTCCAATATTGCAGCATTTCTGCCCTAGAGTGAAAGAAGAGCAAAGACCAGATGGCCACAGGAATTTAAGAGATTAGGAAAATATTACATGTTTATCCAACTTAGCTTATCTATGTGTGCTGTCATTTACTACATCTTAAATAATAAAAGAAAATATGGTAATCAAGTGTCATACATTAGGAAAAAAAAACCAAACCAACTTTTACTTACATATCAACACAGCACTGAGGCTTCACTGCACCAGTAGCATCGACCACGGCATATTTATTTGGAGTTGTACAAAGAACTGCAACAAAAAGGACAGCAGTGGTAACAAATCATGAATCAATACCTCCCCAACTTCATCAACAGATACAGGCAAAGACACGAGTTTGATTTTCTCACAAACAGGCTTTTTTACATGAATTATCATTGGACTGTTCAAGATCACCAACTAACCCTTAAATAGAACTTAACCTAAGAAACCCACCTTTGAATTTTAAGGCAAACTCATAGGGGTTATATAGAGTCAACACCTGCTTGTGTGTTGACTGGTCATCTGCATAAAATATAAGTTCTGTAGGAAAAACAAAAACAGGAAGATTTCCTTCCACTAACTCTGGCTGTCTTTTTTGTTGCTGCATTGGCACTGAATCCTCCTTGCTGCTTCTTGTGTTCTTATGATTTTGTATCCTCAGAGACTTCAGTTTTTGAACCGTTTAAGAATTCCAAAGCATTTTGGCAATTCTAAAGAAAAAAAAAGGGGAAAAAAAAGAGAAAAGGTAAGAAGATTATTTCCATAAGTCTACACTGCACTGAGGCAGTCAACAAAGGTGTAAAAATATAAACTCGATGCTTGTTTATGAAACTACCTTAAGCCCCTTCAAAAATAGAAAAAAATACTTGCGTTGGGTTTCTATTTATTTAACGAGCTGCTACAAAATAAATGGAGAAGCACTTCGTCATGACATGTATCATGACTGCATTTTGGGGTCACAGTCCATAACTAGGGCTGCTTGTGCTGGGTCTGCAACACAAACCAACCCCCCCCCCCCCCCCAAGTTATCCCCTCCTTGCCTCAGGACACTAACGCTGGAGAAAAAGAGATCAGAAATGAGGAAACACAAAGAGGTGAGGTGGCAATAGTCAGTGTTCAGGCAGGAGTCTCTGCAGGGATGACCTGCTCTCCCGGATGAGGTGTAACAACTTTGGTATCTGCTCACATAGGCAGGGAGGTATGTCAAATCCCAGAGGTTCAGAACAAAAGAATGGGGAACACCTTCACGCCTCCTTTAAACTAAACTCTTGTTACAGGCAGTTGGTAGTTACAAGACATGAACTGAAAATTAACTGGATGAATAATACCAAACAGATTTGGGATTTACCATTTGATTAAAAAATAAGACAGGTTTTCTACCACCACTGCCTCTAACCAACGTATAACCATCGGCATTGTCCCTCTGCCATCCCCACAGGTCTGTTTTATTTTGAGTGACATTCCAGAACTAAAACCAGAACCCATGACCCGATCAAGCAACAATCCCAAACGTATTTCAGAAAATAAAATTAAGGGCAGACTCCTCAGCACACATACCATTGACTTTACACACTACAGACAAAGCAAACTGAAACAGCTACACGTTTCCCTCGGGAACGTCGTATGGTCCTGCAGGTTAATTATCCAACTGAAGGTGTCCTTTGAGGCTTAACTTGATTATGTAGCAGAAAATATTAGAAGAACAAAAAGTTCCTACTGACTCATTAGCTGTAATTTCCACTTCCAATCAAGCTTTATAAAACAAGGTCCACTTCAGCTGTTCTCCGGTCTAATACACTGATTTGGTTACATCTTAAAAAATTTAGTTGCTGAACTTCCTAGCAGCGAGCAGCCCGAGCATGATGGACAACTGAACCCAAATGCTTATTTTTGCATTCCAAACATCATGATGTTCACATTTCCAAGCACCAGATACATGTTTCACAGTTGAAACATGACACAGGTTTAGGTGTTTACTGGAGTACATCTGTCATATCCTCAGATTTACAGGTTCTGATTCTTATTCACAAACTAAGCTTTTTTTTTTTTTTTTTTTTTTTTTTAAATAGCAAATTATCCCTGTAGAATTTAAATTCATGGCTCTTACTGCAGTGTCTTTCCCCAAGATCCGGTTTCTTTTCAGAGCACAGGTTTGTTTCCACTCCACTGAAATGCTACTAATAATATTCTGAAAACAAATCCCCAATGATAGTGTTCCAAGATGATGTTCTGCTGCCTTATTAAGAAGAGTCTAGAAAAAGAGAGAGCTCTCTAAGTGGCAATTTGGGTTCCAAGTGCTTCTTAGCATTTTGGTGAATCTCTTTTGTTTCAGAAGAATTAACAAACTCTGGAATCACGTTGTACAGCAAGTGTGTTATTTCTTGAACAACTTTATGTACTATTGCAACGTGAGACTCGTTGTTCCATTCAAATATATTAAGACTACGTGAAAAGCTCATGTGGAAAAACTGCCAGGAATACAAAATAACTTATTTTGAGACTTCTCATAGGCAACAGATTAAGAATTTCATTTTTTAATGATTTTATCAAAAGTTAGCTCAAAGCAGTGTGTGAGAATCTTTGGTTCTCATACGGATCTGTACTGCATACATTGTGTGTTACAGAAACATAGGCAATCTTTGACATTAACAAAAGGGGTTTTCCCCAATAAATGTTTTAAACTACTGTACAACCAATAGCAAATTACTGCTAGATATTTTTAAGTAACTATATTTAATAATTTTTTTAAAGAGTATTTATAATAATTAATATTATTTTGATGCTTTAGTTTTTTATTTAAACATTGCCCAGGTTTCATTTCAATTCCTGGCATCAGACCACAACTCCAGTTTCTTCAGCTCAGCCAGCAACAAGCGTTTAGTTATCCAAAACCCCCACAAATCACAACATCAGTGGAGGTATTGATCACTAAGCCTATTAACAAGCTCTTTTTTCTTCTGCATCCATTGAAAACAGTGCCCAAACCTCCTGGGACAGCACAACTTGCAGGTGGAAAGCCACCAACCTGCAAGAAGTACACCCTGTTAGCGCTTCCTTCTCTTATTTAACTTGGCTGGATAAGAAGTTATGGCTCAAACCAACAAAAGTAAATCTGGCAAACCCATGCCTACAACAGACACATTTGCTGACACAGCACTGTCATTCGGGATATGAAATTCTGGATTTCTAAGCAGGCACGAGCACCCTTTTTGAGACAATCATTCTGGCTTAGAAGTCACCTCGCTGGGCTATCTCACAAGTGACATCAGTAAAAGCACTCTTCCCAAAGACCACATTATAAACTGTATGTCTGCTGGGGAAATTTGATGCTTTAGTATTAATGCCAGCACACTTTTCGCACAGCACTCGTCAACAAGAAACTGCAACAACTTTTACAGAGGAAGTCTGTATCAGCAGAACTTCTTTACACAGCTCAGCCCCAAAGCAGCTGCCTCCAGCACCCCAGCCAGATCACTTAAACTTGGCTGCCACTCTTCCACCCTGCCCACGGCAGCGCAGCACGTTCTCACCTCCATCACTACATCTGGCAGCCAACAGTCGCCACGAGTGCCCGCAGAACGTGAGGGGAGCACAAACAAACCCACACAAAACTGAGATCTGTGGTCTCAAGTCCTCACTGAGCGGATGGGCTTCTCCAGGTACCACTAATGGAACTCCCTGCAGGTGCAGGAATCCATCAAATGTGATGCTCATTATGGGACACGGGTCAAAGCCTAACAGCCAAACAACACCAGCTTGTTTTCCAACACTCTGAAGTCCAGACAAACCACTGTCACTGACATTACTTTTTTTTAGCACAATAAGGATCTTTCCCCCCTGAAGTTACTACAGATATACTGTGGGTGTCACAACAGCACACACATCTGCCAGCGTTTCCTTTGAAATGCCTTTCTTCCTAAATTTAACTCAACAGAGAAAAACACAAAGTGAGACGTACCTTCTCCCTAGCTCAGAACTCTCACCAACTGTGATTTGTTTTTACTGAACAAGTATCTGCTGAAAAAATAAATCAAGTGAGGAAGTTTTCTGTTCCCATTTTAACTTCCAACAGCCTCATCACCATGGCTTCAGAGTGCATTTGTTGCCTCTTTTTTTTTTTTCCTAACAACTGCAAATAACTACAGAATGTCATCTGGTTTGTTCAGAAGGCAACCTCTTCACAGTCACAGTTTCCACATTCTCCTTTTACAAACTAATTACAGTAATCTGTTTTTGTTATATCTCATCTACGCTCTAAATCTACACAATAAGCCTTTCTACACTATATACTCAATAAAATTGATGCCTTTTGAACACGTTTACAAAATAAGCCACAAAGACTTCTTCAAACTCCCCTCCAACATCAAGCAGCGCAATTACTTTTAGCTACACGCAAACACAGCGCAAGATCTGAAGCTGATCTAGTAACATTTTGTTTCTCCAAAAGTTTTTGAAGGCCTTAACGTGCTCTTACGCAAACCAATGTTTAAACTACCTGCAATTATTTGGGAGAGTCACTCAATGATTAGAGCACAGAGCCAGCAGCCAGGATGGCTGGATTCCATTATTGCTAACTCTGTCACTGACACTCCATGACCTTGAGCAAGTTGGTTAACCTCACCTCAATTTGCTAATCTATGAAGGCACATATTCTGCAAGGTATTTAAGTAGGCGGACAGTCACGTTTAAACTGGCAGAACTGCTCTGATACTTTGCAAAGCCTGGGCTGAAATATGCTACTGTTTACCTCTTCACAGGGTGATGAGGAATGTAATTAGGAACAGTCTCCAGGATGCTGTAAAATGAAACAGTCTCGGAGCGTGACCTATTAGCATGGATGACAACAACATGCACAAATCATGCCGACACTGACAGCTAAATTTCTCAGGACCATATTATTTTTTTCCTTTATTTTTTTCAAGTGCTGAAAAGGTAACAGTAACAACAAGAACAAAAGCATTCAAATGCCGCTAAGAGACATGCAAAAGCAGGGAAAAAAAGAAGTAACAGCTGTGCACTGCTGCTGATCCGTTCTATACAGCTCGGAAGAATCCTACAGAAGACTTTCAAGGGCACATCTGCTTTAGTCTCTATTTCCTCACTTCCAGGTTGTTTACTGCACTAAACCCGGCTGGTTTTCAAACGTGCATTGTGCTCGTGAGTGCTACGTGGCCTCTCTCCCTGTCTCACACCAGGGTCCAACACTCAGTGCCAAGATGCCACAGACGAGCTGAGCCAAGCGCCCCTTCCTGCTCAGAGCAGGGCGGGGGAGCCGTTCCCGCCGGGCTCTGGGAGCGCACCCACCGAAGGCAGCAGTAACACGCCGCACTGATCCTCTTTGTTCTCCAGCCAGGAGCAGCGGAGATAAAGGCTAAGGCAGCTGCGCCCTAACGGCCGCTCCCCGCAGCCTGCGCCCCGGCCTGCCCCGACCGGAACGCAGCCACCGCCTCCGCGCCCGCCCCGCGGCCCCACCGACAGCTCCGGGCCTCGGCCCCACCGCCGGCCGGCCCGCACCTCCCGGCCCCGCCGGACAGCCCGGCCCTGCCCGCCCCGCTCCGCCGCGGGGGAGAAGCGCCAGGCCGGGCAGGCGGCGCCGCGCCGCTCCTCCTCACGGCCCCGCTGAGGGAAAGGGCCGCGGGCGCCGGGCCCCGGCAGCGCTCCCACTCGAGCCGGGGCTGGCGGCGGGGGGAGGCCCGGCCTGCCAGGGCCGCTGGCTGCCGGGCGCGGTCAGCGCGGGGGGGAAGGGGGTGTCGCGCGGCGCCCCCCGCCCCGAACTCACCCCCTCCGGGGCCGCTGGGTGCGGGCTCGCGCGGCGCCCCCTTTGTCCGCCCCCCCCGCCTGCTCCCGTCACTGCAGGTAGCGTCGTCGCTATGGCTGTCGGGATGGCGGCGGCTCGCTCCCGCCGCGGGCCAGGCATCGCGAGACCTCGCAAGCCCCGCCCCCCCGCCGCCGCCATGTCCGCTCGGGCTGGGGGAGCGGGAGTGTCGGGGCTCGGTGCCTGGCTGCTCCCCCGCTCCCGCCGGCGGTGGCTGGGGGCTTTCCTGAGGCGGCAGCCCAGCGCCCGGCCGCCCTTGCGGGGAGAGGGGAGGGCACCGCCGGCCTGCGCTCTGCGGGCAGCAAACGAGAGCAGGCCTAGGGGCGGGTGGGGGGGCGCTTGTCACGGCCCGGCCTCCTCCCCTGCGGGGAGCGGTGGGTGTAAGAGTAATTTACCTTATCGAATGGCTGCCGAGGCCTGGCCCCTTCCCGACAGGGTTCTACTGACCCTGGCCCGCAGACCCGGCCCTGCAGCCCCAGCTCGGGGCCGTCGTGCCGGTTCCCGGCCCCTCACCGCCGTGTCCCACCGGTCCCAGCGCAGGTGGGGGTGGTGGCAGGCGACGCCCGTCCGTGAGCACCGGGTCGTGTGGCCACAGCCCAAATGGGCTCTGCAACTCTCTTACCTTTGCTCTATATTCTTCTTACTGACTTAATGCGTTTTTATTAAACTATTCGTGGACTTTACTCATTCTGTACAGTACCCACTATCATCTTCCTTCTTTTTTTCTGACTTGGGCTTCTAAACCCTGTATAGTAAGAAAAAAAACATGCAGCAGCATAATCAGTACCTAAAATCATTCCCAGTATTAACAGGAGCAAAATATTTTTGTTGCAAGTCAGGTGAATAATTAAGATTTACATTAAGCCAGCCAGTCAGCAGGATTGCAAAACCTTTTCCCCACCAGTGAAATAAACACACTTCTATGGTGAAATAAACACAGCAGCCATTAGGGTTTCACAATAACATTGGGGAACAATCCAGGACAGGAAGTAACATATTTTGTCTTACTTAAAATCATGGAAGATGTTAAATTAAAAAGAAAAAATCCTTCATTTTGTAACTTAGCCAAGCTGTGCTAGCACTCCTTTTTTTCCCAGTCCTTCCTTCTGCAGGTTGCCCAGTTGGTGGTGGTTCGTTAACACTTCCAGTCTTACAGCCACAAATGACATAATATTACAGTTATTATATATAGAAATTACAATCTTGTCGGAATTTTGGAAAATGTATGCAGTGAAAACTGGTAAAATTTTTTTTTTTGTTTCTTGACGAGTGTCAATCAGCTCAGAGTTTAACATGTTGAAACTGGAATTCTTGTTTTTAAACAGACTATCAGCCTTCAGGATACATTCAGAGAATTATGTTTTTACTGAGTATTAATGAAATGTAGGGTGCTTCTGATTTTGGAAACCTGTCTCAGGAGAAGCAGCAGACATAAACATGCTTCAGAGATATTCAAATTAATGAGAAACAGAATGATCAAATTAGAAAAAAAAACATCATTTAGAATGACTAGACCTAGAAGCACATTAATTAGCCAAACTGATATTTTCCAGTTCATCCAGCTCATTTACAAAGACAGTTCAGAATCTCTCAAAGCAGATTTTAGCTCTCCCTGTGTAAGTTTCCCAGGATTCACCTTTGGCTTTTCTATCACTTAATAACATTTGCATCCACTGGCCACCTGCTCAAAAGCAGAAATCATGTTGGTCTCCTTCCTCTCCCACCCATCTATCGCTGCAGCTTGTTTCTAGGTTGTTATTTCAAAAGCCCTGTGTTAATTCCAATTAAATGTGAAAACTATTGTATGCATATGAGTAGGAGTTGGTGTTCTGTCCGTGTTGCTGGTGCCTGATGCTTCAGAGAGCACAAACCCCACATCACAGCAGCTGGGCAATAACGTGCCCTTGAGAGAGATTGTGCCCCAGCCCAGATGTTATTTAAGGCACATATTTCCCATCGCTATTTCACCAGCACTGACATACGCAAAAATATGTCAGAGCTGCTTGATAAACTCACCGGTGCCAAGGTTTTTGGTTTGGGGCACGCACAAAGCCTGGCTTGGCACAGTCCTACTGCTCTTCTCACTGCCTTGCCAGCACAGCTCCGTGCTTTAGGTGGAGGAAGAAAATTGCTGAGAGGATGTATACGAGTGTGCCCACATGCCATGTGCTGTGGGTAGACTGCTCATCTGCAGTGTGGGAGATGGAGACTGCAGAATTATCTCAGATCTGTGGGAAGTTCTCTCCTTTATCATTAGGTTATTGTTTCTTTTGCTTTCTCCTTCTTGGGTTACTTTATTTTGTCCAATAATTAATAACTACTGGGATCAGAGGCAGATTGAGGTTGCAGTCCTTGTTATGATGCTGGTGGAGCAGGGAAAAGAGGAGACGAAAAAATGTGGATGAAGAAGTCATCAGAAAGAGATGCAAAGGAGCAGAGACATAAGATGCAGTAGAGCATCTGCGACAAGTTTGTCAGGTCACTTTAAGTGTGATGTGAGGTGTAAAAAAATTCTGTTCCTGTAGCTACTGTTGGGGCCTCTGATTTTTTACCTACCTTAGAAACCACTGCGAGTCACCTACAAGCATTGGCTAGTCTTCTGTTACATAAATACTGCCTCCTTGCAGCAGGAAACCTGAGACTGGAGTCTGCAGATCCGGAATGCTCCTGAATGACTCTGTCGTGGTTTTGGTTGCTGTGGTGATTATCCATCTGTTTAAATACTTTATATGGGAGATTCTCAACTCATTTATCACGGAGAAGATTTTCTTTAGTTGTGGGAAACACAGCACTGTGCCCGATTCCTATAATTTTCACGCTGAATTAGCAAAAAATTCCACTTTATCTGCCACAGCATGAGGACCTTGTGTAGTATTTAGATATAGAGGGCACAGCACTCGGGTGCCCGGTGTGTCTGTAACAGCGGCACATACATGACAGGGGTGCAGCTGGAGAGGCCGACTGCAAACATTTTACCAGGGGGCTCCTTTAGTGAATTCTCATTCCGAAGCAGTTACACAAAATAAATTGGATTTTTACAGAGTCTGATAGGAAAAGAACTATCGTGCAGACAGCAGAGAGCTAAACATTTTATATATCTGAGCCTTACCTATAGCTCTTAACGCATTTAATTCTTAATAGTGAATATTCTTAATGTGATTTTTTTTTTCTTGACAGTTGCCTCCTGCATGGGACAACACAGCAGATCCTCTTTGAGTTTGAAGTAGCTCAGGAAATGGAGTGATGTATCTGCATTTCCACTCGCACTCATGTTGTGTTGTTTTCGTTTTGTCTTTCTGTGGAAAATGATTTTTCTTTAACACCAATTTATAAAGAAGTCTTCATAAAAGGTCTTTTTTTTTTTTTCATTCTAAAAGACTATCAAAAGAAACAAAATACTGCAGTCAAACTACCGCCTTAAAGCAGCATACATGTTCTGACTTACAACAGAAGCAAGAATTGCTCAACCTAAACTGTCCACGCTTTAAGTCACCAGTAAAAGGGGTTTTTTTGACTTGCTTATGTGGCAGCTTTTCAGATTTCCCCCCCCCAGTGGCAACATGCTGTATTCCCGTGTTGTGTCACTAGGGACTTCAACGGACTAGCATGTATTTTTTTGTGCCAGAGGTTAGACTGTTTGTTTTTATGACTAATAATGTGGACCTTGGGAGCCACGTATCTAATTACCGTGGAGGAAATATCTAGACCTCTGTTAAAGTGTAATCCCTTTCAGGGCATGCCTATACAGGAGAGGAAAGACAGCTCAAAGCTCTCTCTGCCCGTGCTCCACACTGGCTGGAGGCAAGCTGGTTGCACCTCAGAAGTCCTTTAGCTCAGCTCTCTGCCCGTGCTAATGGGTCCCTGAGATGTGCCTGTGGACACAGTGAGCACCGCATGCCAGAGAGCTGTGTTTGCTGCAGAACAGATAGAATGACTTGGGGAAAATATAGCCTAAAGCGTAGCTGTCTTTAAAGTACTAAATGTAAACAAAGGCAGGTTTCATGCATGCTCTTTCTTGAGAATAAGGCCGGTGTAAGATCTAAGTGATCATTCAAGTCTCTCTCAGGTCTTGTACTGAGTGAATTTTGCTCAAAATATCACACTTCAGTCAGGGAGCAGTGTTCCCTTCCTTGTACTTGGTGTCTTGTGGTTCTTCATGTGGGAGCTCCTGACGTAGGCTTTGTTCCATGAAGCTGTGTGAAAGAAGCCATAATTGAGTCTTAGACACTCTGGTATTTATAATCATTTAGAAACCTCAGAGAGAGCAAACATTTAGAGTTTTATAGACAGTCATCATCTTTATGAAGTGTAGGATCTATTTCTGCATCGCCTGTAGGACCCTGCTGGGAATCTCCATTGTCCTGCTCATTGGAAAGCTGCAAACCCAGCGTGGGCTCTGCTTCTTTCAAGGATGTGTGTGTACATCTCTTCTAAATAAGCAGTTATGGTTGTTTCATGAGACCTCTAATAACATCTCTATTTCATTTTCCTTCCAAAGAGGTTTACTTCAGTGTTGACACATATTTATAATGTCATCTCAAAAGTAAGACCCTATCTTGTCAGATTTACAGCTATTATAAAATATGATGTTATCTGCATAAAAATGGGCGGTAGGAGCCTTACAGACATTTCCCCTATTATTACTGCCTAAGGAAGCAATAAAAATTTAACATTTACCATTGGGAAACACCTGCAGAGATTAAATTAAAACTAGATTATATGCTTATCAGTTAAATGTTACAAAAGCAAACTCTTTAGAGATCAACATAAAAATCATTGTTATCAAAATCTTATTAAAAGCTTCACTTAATACAATCCATTTTCCACCTCTGCTGCTCAAGCATTCTACATGGGCAACTCACTACATCTTTGTGCAGGGCAGCCTCACCGACGCCTTGCTGTCGCCTTAGCAAATGCCTCCCCTGAGATTTAGATTTGCATTTAAAAATTTGACCACAAATACTCTTTGTCCTTCTCATTCTGATCCTGGCCCCTCTCTGAAGGGCTCTCCACATTGCACGCTGTTTCTTGAGCATGGCACCAAGGTGTGCTCCGGGCTCCCTCGAGGAGCTCTGCTGGGAATCGCTCGGGAAACCACTCGTCCTTCCTGCTGAACTCGCTCCTTATTATGGTCAGCAGGAGAAAGACAAAAGATGTGAAAAAGGCTAGAACTCAAGAACAATAAATTGTTGTTGCTGCTAAGCAGATGGTCTCCTGTTTAGTTCACACGGCCTTTGGTACATTGCAAACACAGTGCAGAGATGAGAGGTTTGGGAGGCGAGCGGGACAGAGTTGATCTCTGGCCTGGAAATTCAAAAAGCTTCTGGATTTGGGCTTTGCTGCCACCAACGACTGAGAAGTTTACAGTGTAGATAATCTACATGCACTGACTTGAAGAGGACACCATCAGCACAGGTCCTACCTGTACTCGGTTTGCACGCAGAGTGGTTAGAGTTTACCCCCCGACTGATGGCATGAGAAGCAGCCTGCCGTGGGTATATTCTGAACTGCGCGTGGGAGGGTATGGCTCAGCCACATCCGGGATTGCTTCCAGGAAGGCTCAGGCCAAAAAGACCTTTCACTGTGGAGATCCTCCTGAGATCTGGGGAGCGTGACACGAACAGAAGGTCGAGATCATTGATGAGATGACTGTAAAGTTACTCGATTCACGTAGTTTAGCAGAAGCCAAATTCAGAGGGGGATAAGGGAGTATCAGACCATGGCTCCACAAACATTTATCCTGAAGACAAATTTCATGCAGGGACCTCCTGGCCATTTTTTTCCAACCCCATGCCATCTCCTCTGTCATGTTGGCACAGACCATAACATTTAATTAAGTGAATCAGGGGTGTGGGGGGAATCCAGCTTAAAAAAAACCACCACCAACTTAGGTTTATAAAAATAGACAAAATAGCACGTAGCCTAGTGGGGTGGGGGATGCAGAGCCAAAGCATAGCTGAAGGTTAGGGGAGTGGAAATAGCTGGAGCTGGCTTTGCAGGGAAGAAAAAAGTCTGTGCAACCATGGCCTAACATTTTATGTACGAAGAGTTTGCTGGCCCAGCTGATTTTCACTGAAATAGGTTAGGGAGTGTTCAAACAAGTATATCCAGATCAGAGGGGTGGTAACCTATTACAGGGCAATGCTCCCCAGCCTCTGGGCAGACTGGGGGAGGACTGTGCTGTCAACACAGCTGGATTTGGGAGGAGATAGGTGTCCGCAGACAGACTCCCAGCACTGCCGCAGCCTAACCCCAGTCTTGCCAGATGTTTCCCTCTCCAGAGCAGCGTGGCTTCCTGTGGAGCTGCAGTTTGCCTTCCCGTGTGCCTGCAAAGGGGAGATGGACATTAGCATTTGCATGCCCAGCTTTCCTTTGAGGGTAATGGACATAGCTGGTAACTTCAGCAGAAGCCATGGGCGCATCCAAGTACTGGGTGTGAGCCTGCGTGCTGTCATTTTACTTGGACAAATGACAGTATTTAACTTGGAAAGGCCTCCTTATGTCTCTTGCTTGACTTTCAGGCTCTGAGCAGGGTGAATTACTGACACGGGGATTTAAGATTTCATTTTTCCAAAATGACACACATTTTTGTATGTACATACCTATATCCAAGATGTAGAAGCTACTTAACTGTAGTCTGAATTTTCCATAGTCATTATGCAAAGTAATTCACTTCTACTGCCACTAGAGGTATAACATTCACTTGCACAAATACCAAAGGAAACATTTAGTTGGAAGCCTTGCCCATATTAATATTTCATTTTTCAAATAATGTTTTTGATCTGTTTTTTTTGGAGGCCTCAGCCTACTTTGCCTATTCCTGTTGGGCAGTCTTTCTTTTATTGAACTACAGCTGACTACTCATGAGATGAAATGCCACTTTGTGATTAAAGGGTACAGAATTGAGCTCTCATTTAAGCTGTGTAAAAAGCTAAATTATAGTATCAGTCATCCTATCAATCATCTGTGACTGCCTCATGTGCAAGCTTGTACCAACACATTTGTGAGTCTCATTCCACACATCGCTTGTTGTTCTGGGGCAAATTTACATTTATTCTGAAATGCAAACATAACAAAATTTATTTTAAATTAATTTCCTTTTTTTTTTCTCTGGTGTGATGACCAACTCACAGATCTAACCACCTTTTTGAAACTCATGAAAACGTCAGTGGGGAGAAGGACAGCAGTGAAGCTCCCGTGTGTTTGCTGGGACTGGCAGGAGAACTGCCGTGTAACCTGGGGTTTAATCACAGACCTGCAGTGCCTGCGCAGTCTGAGTGCAGTGGAAGGCATGGCTCAGCTCAGTGGTGGGGGGGTTTTTTTTGGGGGGGAGGCGGAGGTTGGCTAAATTACACCTAGCTGCAACCCAGCTGGAGCATAATCTCTGTCTGTTTGAAGTCTGTAACATTTCTTTGGGAATTTTCAGACATGCTCAGAGCCAGGCTCTGCCAGCTCAGCGCTGCCTGTGCAGAGGAGCTGGGGAGCGGTGGGTTGCTGTGGGAACTGCCCGCTGTGCCATCGCAACGCTGCGGCCGTCGCAAGCGCTCCCTGCTGCAATCCGCACGGCCTGCTTTGGCTTCCCACTGCATTTCCACATGCTGCTTTTCACCTCCTCCTCAGCTCTGCCCAATGAGCGCAGCCCAGCAAGATGCCAGCGTGCCAGCTGAGGAGCGAGCGTGGGGAAAGCAAGGTGATGCCAGCCTGAACTGCAAATCTCTTCGTGGAGAGCCAGCCCCAAGGCAGTCTTCCTGCCACGTTCCCCTTGCAGGACTGCATCTGCCACGTTCCCCTTGCAGGACTGCATCTGCCTCGCTCCAGAGAGAAATGGGTAAAAACCCAGGAGATTCCTCCGTGAACGCTGGAGGAAGAGGTCTCTTCCACTGCTTATGTGAAGTTCAGTTTGTTAGTTGGGGTAAAATTGCAGCGTTGAGAGAATAAAGGCATGATGGATAGACTGAAATGTCTAATTTAAAATCTATTGCACCACAGTATGGTATACACTGTCTTCATAGGCACCATCTACATGTCACAGTACTGAGAAAATATTTTGAAGGGAAAATACTGAAACAAGACAGAAGAGATTCTCAGAATTTTTACTTTTCCCCTAAAATGAAATTTTCACAAAATGACTGATTTCTTGAAGCATTTAATTCCAGTAAAAGTGGGCTTTGATGGGAAGGGTGTTCCTACCGTAAGTGAAATACAAATCCTCATAAAACTGGCCTAGTGCAGCCTTTCCTCAGTACAAGGCAAACAGCACAGTTCGGTACAGACAACACATATTGCATTTGCTGTGTTCTTGGTTGGCTTATATTTTAGGGGTTTTGTTGTTTTTGTAGTAATAGTAATAAATTCACCAGTGTGACGCTCACAAGAATTTTTTTACTAGGAGAAACAGTGTACAATTGGGATACTTCCGATTATGTTAGGATAAAAGTCAATAATATCACTGAAATTATAGCTATATGAGATAAAAATCAGATCCACTGAATTTACGAAAAAAACAGCACTGCTATCTGACCTTACTTCTGCCCTATATACAGTCATTAGCAAGATTGTGCCATTTATTTACATCTTCCCCCTATTGCACACACAATCCTAGGCAGTAAATTCAATTGTAGACATATTTTGAGTGCTGTTCACTGGAGCAGTTAGAATAAAATTACCAAGATGCTTCCTCCCAAAAATCAAGAAAATGCAGGTCAGCTTTTGATGCTTTGTCCACAATTTTGATAACTCTTCCCAATGATACAGTTTAGTGTCAAGCTGACCTTTATGGTTTTCACAGCTAAGGCAACAGTTACATAAAAAGGATGATTGAGCAACAATAAAAAAGGAAGGCTGGGATCATATAATCTGAAAACTGCCTGCATTTATACTTTGCTATTTCAGTAAGGGAGGCAGCACGGAAGAGTCATTAAAGCTCATGGCTGTAAATAAGGAAATAGGGGTTCTGCTCTCATTTTTGCCTTATATTCCCTGTACTGCCCTGTGTAAGTCATTTAAAAGCACACTATGAATGCCACCCAATTTAAATTAAAAAGGCAGAAAGTGTAAATTAAAAAAAAAAAAGAGCTTATAACCAATAGTCAAGATGATGCCTACTGGTGAAGGAGGCACACAGCAGTCACGGTGATTTTCAGTGGCTGAAGTGCCTTTGGCTCCTACTGATTAGACTCCAATTTCTCTGTCAGTGAACGAGAATAAAACACACCATGTGAAGCATCTTGGATGTGAGCTAGTTTATATGACTATTAACAGTTGGGATTCATATTTGTCACTAAACCAAAATATTGGCAAGTACGCAAGTAATAGGAGAGCATCGCTGTTTCTCAGTCTTGCTGGTTGTTTATGCTTCCCTCTTTAGTTTTTTGCTGAGATATAAAAGCCTTGACTTTCACACAAAGAGTTTGCTTATTATTAGAGCTGCATGACATGCCCATAACTATGGTTGGGCAGAAGGATTTCACTTTATTATGATCATAAACCTGATCCTGGCTCTTCCAGGGAGCTTCTTCCAACCTGGCAATACTGGATTTAACCCTGAGAAACCCAGATGTTGGACTTCTTTCCTTGCTCTGAAGAATTTTGGGGTGGACATCTGGGATGGCTTAAGACTGGATAAAATTCTGGTCCCCTTGAGGGAGTAGCAAAGAGTCCCTAGACTTTGAGGCCAGAAATTCTTACTTTCTTCACTAAGTTCTCTGAAAATTGACATCCCTCCCAATGTCCCTCCCTCCCGAGATTCAAAACAAAAGAGAATCTGTTGGAGAAGCAGCAGGTTGGCCTCAATGCTGCTCAAGCCCACTGAATTTTTGTCCAGCTGCTGTATTTGAGGCCTGTCTACTTCTGAATTTAACCATTCCTCAAACATCTTCAGAACTGACAGTGCAGAGTATTGGCACGTGTAAATTTGTGGGCTTTGCTAAAGCTGTTTGCTTACAGTTTCATTGACCTTGGCAGCAATAAAAAATAGTGTTTTCAAAGGGAGGGCTGAGTTTCTCTGTACGTTTGTTGTTCTAGTTCTTGGTTCAGGATTTTTTCCACTATTGTCTGTTAAAATTTGTTTTGTGGCCTGTGTGACACAGTGACTGACACTGAAATCCTCCAATGTCTTTTGGAAATGCAACAGAAGCAAATCCCAGCCCATGTCACAGGAAATTTGCATGTTCCTATGAATAAAAATTAAGATGAAAGCGGGGTGTGTGGGAAGAACTGGCTGTGACAGAATCACTCCTGGCTGCTTTCTTGGTTGGAGAGCAATCACAAAATGAGGATTTTTCCCAAACTTGTTTAGATCCTTGTAAGAGGATTTTGGCAGGAGGCGAGATGTGGCCACTGCCAGCTGCCTTGCTGAGTTACGTGTATGTTCTGTACCTCTGCAAAACTACGTTGAGAAAATAGATCTCAATAGGAAAGAACAGTTAGCAAAACCCTAAAGTCCACTGTCCACAAAGAGTCCCTTTTCTTAGAGGGGCTTGCTTTATTTGAATGACGTTAGGGAAAAGCTCCATTTTGAGAGAGAAGGCAAAGTGTAGGCCTGGTCTGTGAAATGAGATAGCACTCCTTTGCCTATCTGCTGGGAAAAGGAGCAGCTGATTCTAATGCTTGCACACAGGCAGCTCTGTATAGTGTTTCAAGAAAAGCCTTGAAAAAGATAAGATTCGCATTTTGTACTTTGACAAAGGGTTGCACTGACTGCAAGAGTTTCCATGTGCTACCTGCAGTTTGCCGTGGCTGCAGCCCTGCCCTACCTTATTTTATTCCCCTCCCTGTTTGCCACATCACCGGCTCCCAGTAACTGGGGGTGCTGTGGATGTCCTGGATCCCAGAGGCAAAGGGTCCACATGGGACAGCTTTTGGAGTCTCTGCAAGCGAGCTGCAGCTCCTCAAGAGGGGAAGTAAGAGTCCAGCTTGATAAGAAATCTCTTTTGCTGCTTTTGTTTTGAAAACAGTAAATGAGTAAGAAAAATATTATGGTTGTATCTTGTGTGCAGCAAGGCTTTAAATTTGAGTTTACTTACCTTCTAAGCTCTCCATGTATCCCTTATTTGACCAGAGGTTTGCAAACGTGGCCATGGGAGGATTGCAGGGGGAATTGGCTGGCAGCCTGGGGACTGTATTTAATTAGCAAGGAATGCACTGGCCGCAGCTGCATTCCCTGTGGGAGCTGTGGCCCACACAGCTACAGGTGCCCTGCTGCTCTTCCTCCAGGCCCAGGGATTGCCCTTCTTCATGCAGGAGTGCTGCACGTCGCAGCTTGTGCTGCATAGGGAAACGCATATGTTTGGATATCACTGTCAGATCAAAAGAATTTCTGTTTCCTGTTTATTGCTCTGCCAGTGATGCAGGCAGTATCCTTGGATTTAGGGTCCTGCTGCCCTCTTAGTCTTATTACAGATAAAACCCTGGTTGTCAGAACCTTGGTGGATTCACTTTTTTTTTAATGCCTCTATTTGATTAACCATTTCAGGACAGCAGGGCCTGACTAGCATCAGATCTTAGTGAGTTCATCTGGAGTTCCAAGTGATTGATACCTCTGAGAATTAAGCTCAAAGTGCACCAGGTTAGACTGCCTAGAGCTAAAATACCCCCAGTCAAAGTCCATTAACTGAAATGTCTGAGTTTCACTGAAATTCGCTTTGGATGGCTGAGACTAATTTTTCTTTTGTTGCCACCATTCTGAAGTGTTGTGCCTCGATGCACTGAGATGTAATATACTGTTAAGAATTACTTTTTTTAAGTAGTCTGATGGCTAAATACCCTCTTTGGTTCTAATTTCTAAATCAAAAAAGTTAACTTCTATTTTTATTGGCATTTTGGTTTTATCGGGTGACTCTGGGACATGATTCAGGTAAGCTCCTGTTTATGTGTATCAAAGGGTAATTTATGGTTTCAGTTTATTGATTTCTCCATTTTGTGTAATTGTGGCTCTTCCTAAAGAATGACAGAAACCTCATTAGAACTAGGCTTTTCCTCTGTGCTTGTTTTCTGTCTCATCTATACTTTTTTCCCCAGACTACTTTTCAAAGTGTTTTTTCCCTATTTTTCTTCCACACATCCATTCTCCTGCTGTTTTCATTTCTCTCCTGACTGTGTTCCTTAAGGTGTTTGAGCACCAAGAAGAGCTGAGCATCTGGATAGGGGCAAAGGGTCTGTCAGCTCTTAGTAGGAAACTCCAGAGCATTGGCACTGAGATACTAGCCCTCAAAGAGCACAGTCCCATATCAGCAAGTCCCACATCTCTTCCCAAGAGAGCCACATTAGCAGGGGTGCCCAACAACTTGGGCCCTCCTTGCCTTTGTGCAAGTATACGACTTGCCTTATGTTTTTTGTTTAGTGTGCTTCAAAGCTGAGAATACAAGTGGAAACCTTGAGTCATCAGTGGCTCATCACAGATTTCCACTGTGCTAGACTGTCACTAGGCTTTTGTGCTCTTCCCCCTTGAATTTTCAGTCCTGTTTCATTTCTTGTATATTTATATATAAAGTGGCCAGCACTGATCACCCACCATGTCCTGTTCCCCCCCCCCTTCTCTGCTGTTTTCTCCTCTCTTTTCTGCCTTGCTGCTGGATGGTAAAATGAAGGAGCAGGAGGAGTGTATGTGTGTTGAGAGGAAAGGGAAGATTGCAGCAGGAGAGCATAGGGCTGCTGGGGAGTCAGGGACAAGCTGCCCGTCCTTGGCTCTGGGACGCTGTATGGTATGTGTTGTGCAAGGCTGGAGAAGTGTTGGGGTGATGAATGAACATGTTGTGACATGGGCAATAGCTGGCACAAACTCCTGGTTCAGTTGGATTTTCCTTGCAAACACAATGGGTTTAGCTGAATAGGGAATAACTGAAGTTTGAAAATGTTTCTGACTCTGTTCTGAAATTGTTTGGAAGAGAATTGACATTATTATAGGTTTTTTTCTTTATTTTTTAAAGGCTAGGCATAATCATAATTGGAAATTCTTGTCTTTTATAAATGTTGCGTATAAAATCTTTTGTTGCAGTTACTGTTTTTTAAAATGAAACTTGAGTGACTTCAGGGTGGAGTTTCTGCTTTTTTTTAAGCGTGTTTATTTTTCCTTGCTGTCTGAGGTAAATTGTTACTTTCACTTGGCTATGGAGAGCAGTTGTTTGGTGCCTTCTCTTTCTTTTTTTGTAGATAGTACTAAATTATTACTGGGGACTGGGGAGCTTTTTGACCAAGAGAGGAGGACAGTTGTATTTTCTGCCCTTTGAATATGAGATACAGAGGCTACTATTAAATACCAAAACCATAGGATTAAAATTTTCCTTGTTTTAACCTGAGATTTGCACTTCCCTAGAAAAAGCTAATGCAATATTCTCCCTCTGCACAATTATAAGTGTGGTTGCTGCAGGGATAATGGGGGGAGGTTGGATTGTGAAGCTCTGCCAGCAGCATCTCCTGCCCTCGGAGGAAGCTTGCTTGGAAGATGGAGAAGAGCTGGCCAGGAGAATGCAGAGAACTGTTCACTGCTTGCTGCTGATGTGCAACACTCGGCCTCACAGCGCTGAACAACAGGAACTGCCGTGCTGTTTCCAGGAACAGGCAGCACCAGATGCTTAGTGACAAAGAAAAAGGCCACATACCAAATCATCTTGACTTGGTGTCTCCTCCCAGCTTTGGGAAATCAGATGAGTAAGGGTTTGAAAACCCAACAGTTTCACCTAAGCTACTGTGTTTCTTTGCCGTTGATCACACCGCCCCCCATGAATTTGTTTAGTGCCTTTTAAAATCCATTTTCAGTCTCCACAACCTCCTGAGGCACTGACTGCCACAATGCAATTATGGACGGTATGAAAGAGTACTTCCTTTTGGGTGTGTTTGTTTTAAACCTGCTGCTTTAATGACTTTGTTGGATGCCCCCTCAGCTTTTCTACTGTAAGAGAAAGTGAACAATTACTCTGTAGTTACCTTTTCCATTCAGCATTTCACAGACTGCTATCATTCCACTCTGCAGTCATTTTTTTTTTCCAACCTGAAGAGCTCTTGTCTATTTAATTTCTTCTTGTAGTGAAGCTGTTCTGTATCTCAAAAAAGATAAATGTGGGCTTTTTATTACTCCTCTCCTTCTTTTACCTCTCAGACAAAAGTGTCAAGGAAACCTTATACTGGAATGCCATAGTTAAAAGATTCTTTGGTGCCTCTTTGTGCCAAAATAATTAGCTTTCAGCTCTTAGAAATTGCCAAAAGCTTCTCAAAGGATGTGAAACCTTTGTTCTTGTAACCCTCTCCAGTTCGAGGTTGCATTTGTATCCAAAACTAGGTAAGAACATGCAGCAAGTAAACTGGAGAAGTGTCTGGATATGAAGTTGTCCTTTGCTGCCAACAAACCTTCAACCTTAATACACAAAAATCGAGTGCAAGGAAGTGACAAAATCGGGACCTGAGAGATCAGGAAGTTCAGTAATTCAGTCTGTGCTGAGCAAGGTCAGCAGCACTAAACAGGAACAAAGACAGCAGCTCCAGAGAGAGCAGAGTATTTTTTTTCTTCCTACTTAGTCCAGAATAAGCACAATTATCTTCTATCATGTATAAATCTTCAGAGAAAAAGGAATAAAAGAGATAACACATATTTATTTTAAATTTCTGTGTTCCTATCTGGCATAAATACCCCATTTGAGAGAACTGAATGCAAATATCTTCAGATCCAGGCACAAGCATCTATGGGGAACACCTTGCTGCACTTTCAGTCTGGCAAAGTCACACAGCTCTTCCACCTTGTCCTCTTTTTTCCCCTCCCCCATTGCATTCGAGCTGACTCTTCAAGACTCTGCACACCTTTTTCTTGCTTGCTGCTGTGTCTTAGTTCTTTGGCTTTCCCATCTAGTCTCTGCTGCTGGCAGTGCTGCTGCACTGTGCTCTCTGCTCCTGCCACCTCCTTTTTTCATGCCACTACACAGAGAGCCGGTCTTACAAGACGAGGTTGTGTCCCTGCCTAAGATCTTCCTGCAAACTTGTTTCTTCCAGACACCTACCAGATACCTCATGAGATGAGCCTTTGCTTCCTCTGCCTCTTTATTTATCTAAACCAAGAAAAAAATACTGAAGAATGAAAGGATCTTTGTTTTATTCTCCTGTGCACTTGCTTTTTGCTGAGTTTCCTTCTAACCTCAACAGTGCTGCTGGGGCCTTTCTCTCCTGTCCCGCCTTGCTGTCTTGTTACCACCCACTCATTAGATCATGTCTGAAATTAGCCTGCAAGAACTATAAGGCAGGGTTGATTTTTCTCGCCTCTTTAGTGCAGGCTTGGCACATTTTTGAGTGATTTTGAAAAAGAAAAAAAAAAAAGTAAAATCAAAATAAGCCCTTGTGCAGCTGGGGAAACCAAGGTAGGAAGGCCAGGTATCTATGGAAGATGCTGTGAAGGTCTGTAGCAGGGCCAGCAAGAGCCCATGTGGCACCAAAGCATGTGCTCCAAGTAGATTATTCTGTCCTCTTCTGTAACCGTCTTCAATGACAAAAAGTCCTTAGGATGAAATACTGGATTCCTTTGGGGGCG
Source organism: Podargus strigoides (assembly GCA_028020825.1). Classification (NCBI taxonomy): domain Eukaryota; kingdom Metazoa; phylum Chordata; class Aves; order Caprimulgiformes; family Podargidae; genus Podargus; species Podargus strigoides. The sequence goes on from CM051631.1 coordinate 3,056,299, forward strand.
GGGGGGGGGGAAATATTTGTGAAAAATGCTTACAGTAAAATGCAGAGTTTTTATTGCACAGTGTTTTCTGTAGTAGCTTTTTTTTTTTTTCTTCTGGCAAGTAAATGATGATAAAATAAATATACTGATGACATCACAGTGTTTAATTTCAGTAAGTTGCTGATGATGATCTGTTAAGGTGATGTCAGAAATATTAATGTTCATCCCTAAATAATACATCATATTTCCAGCTCAGGACCAGTAACTTGATTTTAGGTGCTCTTAGCACCAAGTTAATGCCCCACAGAGTGGTGTCCCTCAATATTTTGACGACTCCCAAACTTTTTGCTGTTACTGGTGGAGTAAGGGAAAAAGTGACTGAGGGCTGAAAAGTGCTGAGGGCTGAAAAGTGACTTGCAGAAGCAAAATCAGAGACTGATGGGTCTGTACGAGGCTCCCTGAGACTTGCAGCAGGGTCTGGTCCGCTTTGGATCAGGCACAAGCAGGATGTGGAGTGCATGGTCAGGTTAGGTAAACTTTCTCTGGGGGAGATACTTTGAACTCGGTAAGGGAGAATTTCTGTTGCAGGCAAGCCACGTATATAGTAAAAAATTATAACTGTGTCCAGAAATGAAACAGCCAAGCATGGGTTTCCCTTTATGATGAATCCCATCAGTGTAGAGCAGGTGCCCAGCCTACATGAGTATGCTTTGTCATAAAATAAAGGCCGATAGGTAATAACTGAAGCAATGTTCACTTCTCACTCAGTGACACAAATCTGTGTATCCCAGCCTAGGAAAATGACTTTCCTAATCAGTCGCTGTTGGCTCTAGTCTGTTTAAAAAAGTTTGTTTTCAGGTGTCAGTGCTGTTAACGATACACTGCATTTATGACCCTTCCCTCAAAAACCCAGGCAGAAGGATGTAGTTTTCCTCAGAAGAGGCAATTTTTCAGTCTGTCTTTGTATTTTACCTTGTAGAACGTAATAAAAATGCAATCCTGCTACTTTGCACATTCATTTAACTCATATTGTTGCTTTCCACATGGCTTGGTTTTTTTTATAATGCCTCTCATCCAAAGATCCCAAGCTGATTTGGCCTGATTCCCAGGTACAGCTTAGCAACACTTTGCATAAGTCTCCCACAGCATCCTCACAGACAATCTTAGGAAGTGTGGGTTAGATGAGTGGACAGTGGGGAGGATTGAAAACTGGCTGAAAAATAGAGCTCAGAGGGTTGTGATTAGTGGCACAGAGTCTAGCTGGAAGTCTGTAACAAGTGGGGTTTCCTAGGGGTCAGTACTGGGTCCAGTCCTGTTCAATATATTCATCAATGACCTGGATGAAGGGATAGAGTACCCTCAGCAAGTTCTCTGATGACACAAAACTGGGAGGGGTGGCTGACACGCCAGAGGGCTGTGCTGCCATCCAGCATGACCTGGACAGGCTGGAGAGCTGGGCAGAGAGGAACCTTATGAAATTCAGTAAGAGCAAGTGCAGGGTCCTGTACCTGGGGAGGAATAACCCCATGGATCAGTACAAAAAAAAAAAAAAAGAAAGCAGCTCTGTAGAAAAAGAACTGGGAGTCCTGGTGGACAACAGGATGGCCATGAGCCAGCAATGTGCCCTTGTGGCCAACAAGGCCAATGGCATCTTGGGCATTCCTTTCTTCTCCCCACCAGAACAAATTCTGTGGTCTCCCAGCATTTATAAGAGAGAGATGATAAATCTTTCTGGGGAGAACTTGGTGGGACATACAGGGTCTTGGAGCTGGGAGACCCACCCTATTAACCTGATGTTATTTGCTGTTTGGTCACAAAGATGCACTACGCTAAAGGACACACTTTCAGTTTTTGTTTCTCCCTGCATATGCATAGGTATGTGCAAGATTAATTTCTTTTTCTTATCTTCATGTTTAGAGTAACTCATTTCTTCAGTTTGCTAAATTTACCAAGAAGGTTTCAGTTTCTTTTTCAGTAGCCAGTATGGGTTTTTTTAAGTTTTATTCTGAATGTTGTTTCTTCTTTGGAGAGACTCTTGGACTTTGCAACCAACTGTCATACAGAAAGCCTTGCCTGTCTGGAAATTTGTTCCAGCTTGGTGTGCTGATCAAAGCATTGCTTCATGGACTCATTTTATGTCTCGTCTGAGACACTTTGTCAGAATTTTGCTTATCTACTATTATTGCAAAACGATCCACCATCTTAGGCAACCAATCACTTCCTCGTCCCCTTTTCATTGGTCTTTAAAGCAAAATGGAAATTAAACTGTCTGCTGTTATGCAGGCTGTGGTGATCTGGCTTTCACCTTTGGACCACGGGCAGTATTAGTTGTGCTCACATAAAAACCTTGCAGAAAGAGGAAAGGTACCCTGTACCACCCAAAGCAAAGAGTTAATCCATGTGTTGGGGAGAGGGGGAGAAAATCACATTGGTTGGCCTCTGCCCCTTTACTAACAGACCTCTTTTTCTGAAGTGCATGAAAGACAGATGAAAATCTCAGAGTTGCACTGAATTATTTTCCTGAGCATACAGCTTTCTCTTTTTGTGGTTAAATATGACAGTTATAGTGTAGTATTTATGCACAGTCAATAAATCAGCAGAAAATGTGCTGCATTCAGGGTATGTATCTGTAGTCTGTTCCTTATACTTTAGCTGAAAATGGAATTCTTGAATTTCCTGAAGCCTGGGAAAAGAAGTTCAGGTACACAGCTCCATGGGGAGACTTGCACAAAGTCTGATGGCCCACAGTAATGTGGGATTTGCAGCTCAGCTTTCATTACTGTCCTCCAGTCTGCAAACCTAGACCCCTGAAAGGCAGCAGAAAGGCAAGTTTTGCATCAGACTCCCAAACTCTTGCTTGTCTTTAGTGGAATGACTGCAGCAAAGAGATGGAGCAAGTGAAAGGGGCCGAAATCTTTAAGGAGGGAGTTGGAATTTTGTGGAAATTTGTTGTGTAGTTACAAATTAGCACAAAAAAAAACCCCAAAAAGGTGCTGCTGAGCAATATCCTGGGAAATACTGATTTGCTCTTTTTTTCAGAAGGGGCTGTGTGACACACTGGCAGAAGCAGCCTGGCCTTTTCTAGTGTCTGTCTTAAGAGCAGCTAACTGCTGACAAGTGAGAATATTTAGTCCTGGTACAGCACACAATATCAAAGGGCTTGAATTTGCTCAGCTTCTGCCATCTTGAATATAATTCTCTGTACTCTCACTCTGCCATGTAGTTACTGGAGCTGTGAAGGAGAAGTTATTATCTAGCACAATTTCTTGCCTTCCATACTGGAGTTCAGCTGTACACAAATTCTTTATGTAAATAGGGGATTTCATCTTTCTGAAAGGGACAGTATAGATCTGTGGCTGGCTAAAAGCTACGCACTTCTGAATTCTCACTGTGGTACTGAAAATTGCATCCGATGTGGTGCTGAGCAAGTCCCTTGGCTTTGGTGGCAGCCCCTTTTCTGTGTGAGAGGGATAATACCTCCCAACTCACGGGATGGATTAATCGGTATTTCTATAGCGATTTAGCAGTGACCATTTCTGCTCTGGCTTGAAGCCTTTTAAATCAAGCAGGAAAGTCATCAGGGCAGCTTTATTACAAGACCAAGATAGGGAACCACAGAAGTGGATGGAGGTTGGAAGGGTTTAGCTGTTGATCCAGATTTTAAGTAGATAATTTCTGACTAAGGTATCAAGTGTGCCCCAAATTCAGATGACTAATCGGTGCTAAAGCTGACCTCCTTTGGTGCCTAAAGGAGCATGGCTACTGTCTCACAGGTATATTACTTCTCCAGGTCAGAAAGCACCTAGGTGAGAAAAAAGTACCAGATGAAGCAATATAAAAGCATTAAGAAGGAAGGAAGATTGTTAGAGTTAAAATCCTGTTAGAGGCAACAGCTTAGATGTTAAGCTGTGTTAGGATGAGGAACAGAAAAATAATAACTTATCAGCACAACAGGGAAAAATGCCACTGATCTGTTTGGTCAGAAATTGACTGAAATGATTCTTTCAGAATTATGTTACTTTTTACTGTGGGACAGAGTATCTACACAGGAGCTATTTCAAAATATTTAATTATAGGAGAGCTTAATCTGCAGTAGCTGTTCTGATTAATTTCCCCATAGAGACAATTTTTTTAACTGTTGCAGTTGAAGAAATGTGGATGAGTGTAAGTTCAATTAAAAACCAAGGAAAGTTTAAACTTCATAGATCTAGCAAATGTCTGCTGCCATAGCTGCCTGGTGGTCACTGCAAACACAAATTGCATGAAGGAGCAGTAGAGAACCACTCACTTGAGCTGTATTCATGCATGTTAGCAACCATGGAGTCTGTTATTTTCAGGAATTAAAAAAAAAAGTCTCGTTAAATAAATATCTTGCATTGTTGCCCAGAAAAATTCTGGACTTCAGCTCTTGTGCTGTCCAGCAGGAGCAGGCTCCAAAAGCCAAAATCCTCAACAGAGAGAGGGGGAGTGTATATGAACCTTGCCTGCTGCTGCCCTTGGAAAGGTCAGCCTCTGAAACAGGAAACAAGAGAGTTTTGTCTTGACCTTTAAATACTATGTTTGGATGTGAGAGAAGGGGCTTTTAGGTATCTGTCAGTCTGGAGTTTAAAAAAAAAAAATACAGTGAGGGTATGAACTTGTAATTGTTTAGCATTTCATACAGTGTGACTTGAGGACACTGTAGGACGCGGGGCCTGTAGGTTGCCAGTTTGAATTGGCTTAGGTCAGCTGGAGTCAAAAGTTAGTCTCTGACCTCATCTGGTTGATGCGAGAGAAATGCATAGGTGGCCTCATCAAGTTCTTGGTGCAGGGACCTAGCGGCATTAGCTGGCATCTTATACCAATAGTTTAGCTTCCGTTCAGTCCTTAGCAGATCTCCTATATGGAAGCTGTCTTTCCAGACTAACATGTAGCAGTACAAAATACAGTATCTGCATTTTTGTCTTATCTATAGAGATTCAAATCCCATTTCTTTCAGTCTGGCTCTATTCATGTGCACTAATCACTTGCGTAAAAATATTTATCTGTTTATCCCTCCTGGCATTTCTGCTATGATTGCTAAAATTCAGAAACCTTGGTCACAGTTGCACTCACACATATGCGGCTGATGGAGAGGGCCTGGATACCAGAATGGAGTCCCCAAGTTTGACAGTATTTGTTTTCAAAATGAGCTGCTTTTCCATTATTAATTTATCCACTTTTGGTTCACTAAAATTAAATAATTTGATAATGTTATATGAAATATATCTGCAGAAGCTAGGATTTTTGAAAAGAAAAACTTATTTCTAATACCAATATAGAGACTTGCCACCATCCTTTGTTCAGATGTTGGGGTTGTTTTGGTGACAAAAGTACAACCCTGAATTAAATGAATTTACATCTCTGCTTATTTTGATCAGGATGGGTAATGACGCCTTTACAAACACTCGTATTTTGTAATGGAGATTTTAGAATTCACCTATGGTGTTGTGAAACAACAGTGTTGTCCAAATGCCTCACAAAAACGGGGTGAAAACTGAAACCAACTCTTTGCTTGTTGTCCAAATGAACGGCAAACAAAGCGTGCGGAAAAAGCCTTTGAATGTAAAAGCGTTGGAAAATATTATCAGTTTCTTAATTATTTTAAGCTAAGATTCATGTTGACATGGCTTTTGTGTGTTTTGGATTTGATCCTGGAAGCAAACAAGCGTTCAGGAGCAGACGGAGCGCTGAGTTTTTCCTCAGTCTCACTCCACTTTACCCAGTTACCGTCAGCGGCGGCTGCTGGGGCCTGCGCTGCTCCAGGGCTGAGCCCTCACGGTTTTCCCTCAGAGCAGGACGGCACCGTCTTTTAAACTGAGACTTTTTTATGGAGGGTTTTATGTATTTTCAGTTTTGCCACAGTTGGTTTGTTGCCACCCAGGTCCCACGAGGGGCCCTGTGAGCACGCGAGGGCGGTGGGTGACACCCAGGTCCAGCCGCTCCCCTGGGAGATGGCCATCACCTGGCTGGAAAACCATCACGCGTAGAGGGCTGCGGGTTTACTGCTTAAGTGAAACCTCTGAGGGTCAGAAATGGGTGATTAGCTGAGCTGCTCTGCTTGCTTTCCCTGGGCCAGCCTACAGCTCCTGCCCGCTCCCCTCAGCGCCTCTGTGGGCGTCGAAGGCCATGTGGGTGCCGGGCCGCGGGGAGCACAGGCCGCAGCGAGCAGGTGTGAGGCAGCGGGTCAGCGCCCCACGGCCCTGCGGTGACTCAGCCGCAGCAGCGGGCCGGTTACCGAGGAGAGGCGGGGGTACACGAGCCACCGTCGCTACCGCCACCGGGCGCCCTCCCTCCCTGAAGAGCCCCCACGGTGGGGCGGGGCGGCCCCTGGGGCGAGGGGCGGGGAGCCCCGCAGAGGGGCGGAGCGGGGTGACAGGTGCGGCGCGCGCGCGGAGGGCCCCGCTGGCGCGTCCCTCGTCACCCCACCGCCTGCCTGCTCCCCCTCTCCGCCATGAATATGCAAATGCGGGTCTAATTGGCAGCCAATGGCGTGCGCGCTGGTCACATGGTGCTGGTGGAGGCTCAGGGAAGAGAAGTTGAGTCTCGGCGAACACAGGCAGCTCAGTACCGAGCCGCAGCGGCCGCAGCGGCCGCAGCCGGAGCGGAGCCGAGCCGGGGCGGGCGGACAGGCGGCTGGCCAGGGGGAGTGAGTGAGCCGCTCCCCCCCTTCCCTCCTCCCAGCAGGGTGCCCGGCGGGCCGGGGCTCTGCCTGGACCATGCCGATCCTTCTCTTCCTCATAGACACGTCCGCCTCCATGAACCAGCGGGCGTATTTAGGCACCAGCTACCTGGACATCGCCAAGGGCGCCGTGGAGATCTTCATGAAGGTGAGTGCGGGGCCGGGAGGGGCCGCCGCGCCGCTCGCCCCCTTCGCCCGCTCACGCCGCTTCTCTCTGCTCTCTGCAGCTGCGGGCCCGGGACCCGGCCAGCCGCGGCGACAGGTACATGCTGGTTACCTTCGACGAGCCGCCCTACTGCATCAAGGTAATACCCCCCCCTGCGGCCGCCCCAGAGCCCCTGCGGCCGCCCTGGCCCTGCGGCGGGGCCGCCCTGCGCGTGGCGGTGGCGCGGCGCAGCCCCGTCCGGCCCGGCGGCGGCAGCAGCAGCCTGTGAAGATGGCGGACATTTTGCTTTTGTATGGAGGAGAGAGGCTGAGGGCGCTGCTGAGATGGAGGAGGGGGGGGGAGGAGACCGACGGGAGCGTGATTCACCGCCCCGGCCTGCTGAAGGGGGCGGGCGGCCGGCACCGCTCCGCCTCCCCGGCCTTGCTCGCCCGCCTCCCGTGAGGCGGTGGCTCCGGCGCGGGCCGCGCCTCGCCTCAGCCCTTCGCCCTCCGCCGCGGGTCCCAGCCCCTCTCGCTGCCGTCTCAGCCCCCGTCAGCGGGGGTCGTGGCCCAGCCGGGGTGCGGGGCTAGGGCAGAGGGCAGCGCTCTGGGGCCGCCGCGGAGCCCCCCGTCACCGTCCCCGGTGTGGCTGTGGGGTTTGGGACGGCGGCGGCGGGCGCTGTTTCCCGGCGGCGTGAGGCAGGATGTGAAGCGGAAGAAGCGGTGTGGGTGTTGGGGCTCCCCCCTTCCCTCCTGTGCCGTGTACCCGCCCCGGTTTGCGTGAGGCGCTCGGAGCTGCGGCTCCGCACACGTCCCCGTGCGGGCTGTGGTGAGCTGGAGGTGGCGTCTGCCCGGCTGCCTTCTCCTGGCCCTCTTCTCTCCCTCCCCGAGGCTGAGGCGACCCGTGCCATTTGTCACACTGATAACACCACGGGGTTCTGGCGAGAGGGAAGAAAAATCCGGGGCTCCGTGTCCCTTAAATTGTAGGCTTCAACTTGCTGATAGAAACGTCTGACATAATTCAAAGTGTTTCAGTAAAGCATGCCACAGGAAACATCGCCGTTGGGGCATTAGAATCCTCCTGGGTTGGGACTCCATTTGCCATGACCAGTGCAGCACCCTTGGGCCTGAGGCCTGTCCTGTGAAGGCCAAAGAGGTTCATGTTAAAATTTGTTACTCATCATCACAGAGAAGGGAGAATCCTCCCTAGTTCCCCCTGCTAGAACTTCTTAAAGAGAAGTAAAAATAACTTACTGATGCTCTCTATTCTCATCTTTAATAATGAGGAAACTTAATTATCAAGAGCTATGAGTCTTGGTTCCTTTCATCAGCAGTGTATTTACAGCTGAAAGTACAGCCTGCTTTCTGAAGTGACAGAAGTGATTCAGTGAGTTGGTATTTATTGTTTGTTATTGCGCCTTTCGTTTCCTCAGAAGGAGGTGTGGAAGTCATCCTGTTTCTGTGAGTTGAAACCATCCATCTTTAAGGATACCTGCTATCCATCAAAAAACCTAAGTCTGCCTCGGAATGGGGTTTTTTTAGGTGTAATGCACACATCCTTTTCCCCATCTGTGTTTGTGGCTGGATACAAAACCCAAATCTTTGTCATGCCAGTGTTAGCTGTAGGTTCTTAAGGTTTTTTCTTCCTAGTTGTGTGTCAAATATTTTACAAGTAGATCTTTCTGAGTTTGAGGGAGAGACCTTTCCACTGCAGTGGTAGCAAACATACGGGTGATTTCATGAAAAAATAACTCTTCTGCTGGAGGTCTGTGTGCTAATGCTACAGGTTGTTACCACACATACACTCAGATTTCCTGAGGAAGAGCCTTATGTTTAATGAGCATCTGTGCACATTCTGATGGACTAATGAGCATCTGACTGTGTTCCCAGTTTTAGTAAATAGTGATTGAAATAAATAGGACTGTGTGATACCCATCATAGTATTGAATCACATTTGACATACAGTAAATGGCCAATGGAGAAAAAAATAAAAATATTTTGCTGCTTTTAACTTGTTAATACCTCTTAGAAGTTTGTTTTTCTACCTGTAGTGTGCTGTTTTTTAAACTGGACCTTAAACAATCTTAAAATAATTTTTCACAACTTAGTGACTTGTGTAGGAACAGGCTGCAGATTGGCTGCAGATCCAATCAATGTATGTTTATAATAATTACGATCACAACTCCAGTTCAACTATTACGTACAGACTTTGTGGCATAAATTAGTGTGGTTAGGCTGTCATCCTGTCTTACTGGAGCAGAGGAAGCCTTACAGCAACTGATTCTCCCCCTGTTTGAAGATGTGTGCTCTAGACCTTTTACTGGTATTTATGGTGCCCCTCTGCTGTGTTTTCTAACACCCATAGTTATGCCAGGAAAACTTTCTGGTCTAGGCCCGATTCTGCATGTCCTAAAAAACATGCCTGTAAAAGAAATAAAGTTTAGTCCTTTGCTAATGCTACTGTAGTTAGATGCTTTATCTCTTGATTTAAGAGAAGGAGAAAGCGAACTTGAAAAGTGTTTTACAAGTCTGTTTTCCAAGTATGTGCAGTAGTGGCCTGTTTTGGTTAGTGGCTGCTTTATCCTATTGTTTTCATTATGATTTACACTAATTAAATTATATAATCTCACAGATAGTTCTTAAGGTTACCAGTGAAGCAATTGAGGAAAATAATCTTGCGGAGTTGAGACCACTGAGGAGGTAGAGGTATTGTGGGAACTTCAGCTTGGACCACGGGTAACTGAGATGAGTGCATTGGTTTTGTTTCAGAATTGGTTTACCAGTAGCCTTCAAGTATTTTAAATTGACAGCGCTGTTTCACTTTTGATGGACAAGAATATCTCAAGAAAGCATCATGCATATGGTGATACTGTGCTGAGTGAAAGGATCCTGTTGTTGCACAAATGATTAGCTAAAATCTGTGCAAGTAAGATGATGTTTTTGGAACAGTCTTCAGAGTTTGAAATTATTTATGAGACCCATGGCCCCTCTCCCAGGCATTCCTGTTTTTAATTGACAGCTCGTAGCTCTCTGTTTGTGCCACTTTAAAAAAAAATGGGATTATTTAATCTCTGAGTTTGCAGTGTGGGTCTACAAAGAACTGTGGTGGCATGTATGTAAAGAGGAGGCAGGGTGCTGTCCAGGGAAGACAGGAACGGGTAGGCAAGGCTGGTAGGAATCTCAGTTCCACTCCTGCAGTGAATGCCTCTGGAACCTTGTCAGCGGCTTTGCTCCTCTTGATTACGTAATGTATAGATGGTGATTTGTGACAGTAATTATGATGCAGCCATTTACAACTCTTGCTTTGCTTCCAAAATGCACCCAGATAAGAGACAAATACTCAATATTTTAAAAGCATATTATGAAATTGATAAACCAGCAGTTGTCTAATGTATATGCCAATGGACAGATATGTGCAAGGTCTGTTGAATGTGAGGTCAGACTCTCATTTTATCAAATAGGAAGGAAAAACAGTATGTTATTTCATGAAATGAGAATGTTCAACCTAGTGTTTATGCTGTATATAAGATGCTTTTCCTCCACTGTTTTTAGATTAAAATCATAACAGGATGCTGTCAAGTCAGTCTGTCTCAGGCTAGTGGCATGTTAGCAGCCTTGTAGTAAGATAGCCCACTCTGATTTGGGGTGTTTGGTATGCTTGGGAAGCTAAGGATACCTATAATAAAACTCCTTTGTACCCAGTAGCACGTGGCAGTGTCTATTACAGTTAAAACACTGGTGCTTAAATTTAGGTATTGAAGGAATTCACTCTCCCATGTGTTTCCTGTTCTCTTGGTTGAGAAAAATGAATTTAAGAACGGCCTTGCTGTCTGGCACAATGTTTTATGTTCTTGGCCTTCTAGCCAACATAAGTGCATTATCTGATTCAGTTAATATGGTACCTAATGCCTCCTTGTTTTCAAGACTTTCTGTTCATGGATTGTTAGAACTGGGAGCTTGCTCCATCCCATCTGTGCTTTGACCTGGTGTTGCAGTACCTCCGAGATAAGTGTGCCAGCCTCACCCTTCTAATCCCTTTCTGCAAAACGTGGCTGGTACCGAATGCCTGGGGAGGAGGGTGAAAGCAGGCCAGGTGTTTGCTGACAGTTCTGCAGAGCACGTTCCCAAGCTGCCACAGTTTGTGGTTCAGAGACCTGTGCTGAGGGTTGGTGGTGTGCCAGTAGTGGTCTTCTCTGGCTTTTTCTATATGTTTGCCCAGTTGTTGTTTTTTGAAATCACATAAGCTTTTAGCATCCTCGACTGTTTTTTTTGACTTCTATCAAATACATGTGTTTCTCTACACCTAAGCACGTGCCATGGTATAAATGGATAGAATCTTAAGCCATTTTATTTGGGTTTTTTCCCTGAAGTAGTGGTGCTAGAATAAAAGCATGGGGAGAAGGGAAGAGTCTTTTTACCTGCCCCCTTCCCCTAAGCTTTTCCTGTTTTCCAGTGATGCAGAAAAGAGGGAGGTTTCAGCAAGATCCATCTAGATTTCTCTGCAAAATGAGCTCATACCAAAATCTCTGCCTAAAACCGAGTTTTTGAAAGGGAAAGCAACGTTTCACTCTGATTTCTTTTCAAGTTTTATTTTTTGTCTTCATTCTTGATTTTTGTTAAACCTCACGTCCTGCAGTTTGTGGTCTGCTTGTGGATATTTGTTCTGCAAATGGCTGGTTCAGGCCCAGACAAACAAAACAATGGTGGTCTTATGTGAAGTTATTGATTAACTGGACTGCCCTGTTCCCTTGTGACTGGTATCTGGCTGCTGGCAGTGATATGGCCTTTCCTCTGTGCTTGAGGAATATTATTTATAAGGCCATAGAAATATGGCTTTTGTTTTACTTTCTTGTGAAGCTCTGTAGTGTTATGGCCTTCATAAATGATCTGGTCACAAGTCAGAGGACTGAGAGAACTGAAGTTATGTTTGCTTTGCCAAATCTCAAGTTACGTGTCCTTTCCTCTTTTACGTGTTGTATTGAATTCAGGAGTCAGTTATGACTGCACTAGCAGAATAGGCTCCCTGAAACTGAGTGCAGAAATATGTACGTAGCTGTATGAGAAGTTGTCCAAAATCCTTAATACATTGTATGTGAGGTACTTTACTGTTTGAGAAGTGCAAACTGGGGCTGATAATAAGATACCTTCCGGTTCTGTTGCTGTTCCCTGCTAGCCTGAACGTATGTTTCAGTGCTAAAGAGCTCTCTTGTGGAAGCAGCCCTTTGTGATGGACTCTGAGTGACCTCTTCTATTTCCCTGAAATTCTCCTAAGGGATTGAGCTTGATGACCCTAGATTTTGGTGTTGAATTGGGATACCTTAGAGGTTGGAATAGGAATTTGTAGAAGGCTCTTCTAAGCATCTGTCAGAGTGTAAATAACCTGTTCATTTATGATACTAAAATAGTGCTTCAAAACTAGGAGTTTATAAGGTCAGACTTGGGGAGGCTAACTGTGCTGTCTAATTTTTTTTTTTAGTGGCACAAAAGCTTTTGCCTGCATTTTCCAATTCTGCTTTCACATAGAAGCTGTGCTGGTGTAGAATGTACCCAATTACCACTGACTCTGCAAAGGGAGGTGGCAAATGAATAGGCTGTGCTGCAGAACAGAGATGTCAGATCTATTTGTTTCTGGAAGAAATGAAATGGGAGCTCCTGACCCTGAGCTGCAGGGAGAGAGAGAAGCCCAGCTGTGAAACCTGTTGGGTTTGAGGCAGAGAGCTTCAGGAATGCTGCCTGAGGTGATAGGAAATGCATTTATTTGTGTTTGAACTTTTGTCAAGGAAGAAAACTAGAGGAATACCTAGTAAGATAACCTGTAGCAAATCTGCAGAATAATCTTAAATTGATGAGGCTTTTATAGGAACCTAGAGACACTGAAAACCATCAGTTTTACTTGTAAAAGGTCTGGCTTCTGGCAACTGTAAAGTACTTGGTGGTCTGACCTGCTCTGTGGGAAAGGATGTGTGAACAGCTGGAACTATGGTTGGAGGTTTACAAGTGGGTAGTGAGGTATGCAGGCAGAATGGTTTGGTGCAGAGCAGATAGTAGCTGCAGGGGCAGGAGGGAAGCTGGTATCAGAGAGATGCAAAAGGAGAAGAAAACTGAGGTAAATGGGAGAGGCCTATCTTTCTCTCCAGATATGCAGTAAATAATGTACAAGCTTAGTGAACCTACTAGCCAAGCATTATTGGAAGGATAAAAAACCCACGCAGAATATAGTACTGAAGAACTGGATGAAGTGTTGGTAGGATACGCAGTGTCTGTTCCCGATAACTAATTCAGGAGACTCTGTTCTGGTTTTCTTCAGTGTTTTGAGTCAGTCATAGCAATATTTTTATTTCTGAACACTAACATCTTCTGTTGCCTGTGAAATATACTAAGCACACCTCTCCTCCAGTCTTGCAATACATCTTCCACTGTGCCTGGTTTGGGTTTTGTCATGGAATTTGTATATTTTCAGAAGGCTGGCTCCCAGCAGATGAGACTGGCGGGTTAAAGCCAGCAGTTGCTCTTCCTCCGTTAAACACAATGAATTTAAGAAAAGAAACATAAGTCACTTAATTGTTTAAGGAGCACTCATCCAAATCCTGATGGTCCAGTTCTTTTTGAGGACAGAACAAAATCCACTTAATACTGCTTGAGAATCCCCCACCAAACAGTTTTTACCTGATCCTTTCTGTTTAACTGCCTTATCACTTGATTTTTTTTTTTTTTAAATGAAGGATCTGTGCTCTGTGTGTATGCATGCAAAAAGGTCCTTTTTTTTTTTTTTTTTTTTTCCTTAATTAAGCATCTATTTTGGAATTGGACAAGTAAGGCCAAAGACAGTTAAAAGGTTCTTGTTGGTGCAGGTGGTAGGTTTGTATTTTATATACTGCAGTGCATGTCTGTCAGAATCTGAAAACCCCCTAAAAATCTATTTTACTAAAAACTTAGGAATTGTCAGTTGGCATCCCTGTGGCAAGCGTGCAATGAAGTATTGTAGCTCCTTTTAGCTTATCAAGGTACTAAATGGTTTCCAATTGAGAGCACCCTTTCTTAAGAGACAACATAATGGGTAGTGTAAAGCATGTTAAAATGCTTTTAAATGGGCATAAGCATGCTAGTCCTACTCCTTTCTCACTCTCCAGAGTGATTGCTTCTTGCTGTCTGACTTCTGTTTGTGAGGTGTAGTGAACATCCATCCTGTTGCAGGAACTGGTGTGATGAGGAGAAAGCACTATGCCAAGGAATTTTGTGCATGGTAGTATACCTTTCCCTTTTAAAATATCCAAGCAAGTGGGTACTGATCAGTGTGATTCATTCTTCTAAAAGAAATTGGTGCATTCTGAAATGGAGGTCTCTTGTGAAAATTCAAGTTCATGCAAGAAGGTGGTGGTTAAGTTCTTGAAAGGAATTGATTTTAAATGGCAGGGCAGTTCAGGAATTAACTTCTTGATGAATGTGATGGACCATATTCTGCTTGGCTGTCTTTAGTTTTATACTTGAGCTTGTGCTTTGACTTGCTCCCTGTCTTCACAGGAAGGGAGAGTCTATGTTGCTAGGTTAATTCTTAATGAAAGTATTTTAACTGGTTCTGTTTCTACAGGAATCTGCAAACTGAAAGCTTGCTTTTTCATCTAAAGTATGTTGCTGCTTCGTACTATTGATGAGATGCCAGAGGCCTTGAATGGAAACCAACATCATTTATTCATAGCCACTGTGGCAATTTATTTTTTCATCTTTTTATTTGGTTCTTCATTTGATCTTGGACACGTTCAAAGATGTAAGCTGTTAAGACTACAGGATAAACTAGACAAAAGTAGATATGTTTGCACTAAGAGGCTTAACTCATCCTCAGTGCAAAGGTCGCTTTTATTTTAAAAATAGAAGCTTAAAATGTGGAATCAAACAGTTGAGTTGAATCTCCCTAGTTGTGTTTTTGTAGTGAGATGTTCTGTAAGAAGGAAGGTGCTTTGTGAAGTTGGTGGTTCCTGCCACATGCAGTCTTTATTGGCTGTCTCCTCTCCTTTTGTGCTGTTGGTATTGGAGTTTCCTATGTAGGGTTTTTAAAAAGATTTCTTTTTGTGTTGGTATTTATGGAAGAATGCCTAGGCCTCGTAACCTGGCTTTGTGGTGTAGCTAAAAATATGCATAAAATACTTCTGTGGTATCTTGAAAATGGGCATTTATTCTTTTTAAACTTCATGAAAAACTAATATGGTGTTAAGTGCTGATTGTCTCACACTGTGACAATGGAAAAAGGTAGTTAATGTTGCAGACATTTCTATAATGTTCCACCCTTGCATATTTTTCAAAAAAGCTTTCCAGAAAGAACTGAGGTTTGCAGCAGTGATACAAGAATGATGTCCTGGGCTTATTGTGAACTAGAAAAGAGAAAACTCAGAGTTGTCTCCTACAGTGTTTTCATACTTCAGACAGTTGGAATCAAATGGGAAAAAGTAATTTCTGTACCGTGTGACTTGTCTTCTGGAGATCAGTGCTTTTGGAGGGGAGAGCAATGTGAGTCCAGGGGCCCTTTGAGAAGATTCTGGAGGTCTCCAGTCTTTAGTGATTCTCTTTCTATTTTTTGAATGCCTGTATCCCTGATTTTGTTTAATAACATAGGCTACCAAAAAAAAAAAATCAATGGAAAGAGCAGTTGCTGCTGTTCTGAATTTTAAATGCAGATTGTTAAGTAATTCAATCTTGTAGATTTAATGTCTTGAAAGTTTTTCTTCCTTTTCAAATTTTATTCTTACAGTGTACCACTTAATATGTAACTTGTGCTTCTACCCCCTAAAAAAAGTATAGCAGGTAGTAGTTTAAAGGAATCTTTTGCTTTGCATTTTTCTTGCTAATTGACAGGCAGAAAGTAGTTGTGCAGTAATCAATTTCAGTTGTAAGCAGTGTGTTCCAGGGTTAAGGTTTAAGTGAGGTGCGAAGGAAAAAGTACATTCTTGTAATGAGACTCGGATTCTTGTGCAGATCAGAATCTGTAGTTGCCCATACACTTGTATTGATCTGTATATTCCCTCTGCAGAGTATCTGAAAGACAGAGTTGCTTTTGGTGTAAGATCTGGTGTTTACAAGTATCTCTGAAACATGGCACTACTTATTACCAGATAAGTAAACCAGTGCCTTGTTTTCTTTTAAGCAGCTTTTTTGCCCTGTATTATTTTCTAACTAAAGGGCCAATATCACATTTTACCCAGTTACTGTGATTCTTTGTATGGGCTCCTATGCAAACTCTTCAGGAAAAGCAGCCCTAGGTGTGTTAAATGTTATTCTAGGCTACAAAATCAATGCTTCAGAACTTAGTTTTGCTTTTTAAAGATGAAGGTGATTGTTGATTTGGCTGTGTTTTCAGAGATTCTTTTAAACTCTTGTAAAAATGTAAAATAGTATTTACAAAAATATAGATCTTCATAAGATGGATGTTGTTGAACAACTAATTTGACCGAAAACAAAGATCTACAGTGTGGTTAAGCTGGTGTTGCTATGCTCTGCTTGTAAGTGAGAATAATGCATTAGTATTGGTCTTCAGAGCATGTTAGCAGTAGAGCTAGTAGGTTTTTATTGGGGGGTGGGAGGAGTTAAACTCTGCCTTGTGGGAAAATGTGCATCTGTTGAGCCAGAACACTTGGTGCCTTTAGCTGCTGCCAGGCGTCCTGGTGGTGCGCTCGCTTGTGGGCTGGGGATGTGGTGGGCACCCTGGGCTGGGAACAGCCTGCAAGCCCTGGCAACTGGCGTGGGCATGCTCTCAGGCCAGCCAGGTCCTCGGCGTGACACTGCGTGGAGAGGTGTGCAGGGAGGCAGTGAGTGCCTCCAGGTAATCACCAGAGCTGAAGCTGAGATAGTTACTTTTGAATTGCACAGTTCTAGAGGAAAGGTGCGACTTATGCTGCTTTAAAATAAAAAACTGGCCATAACGATGCTTCCAACTCCACCAACGTATTTTTTGCTGTATCAGCCTTGAAAGTGAAGTTTACATTATTTGCTAGACTAGTTAGTTGAGGGTTCTCAATTTGTATTCCATCAGTGAGGCTATGAATTTAATTATGATTCAAAGCCTTTTTTTTTTTTTCCCCCAGCATGCCTTGTGTAGCATTTCAGATGTGAATTGGGGAAATTTGTTGATTCGATGACCTTCTCTAGATTCGTTACCCTCTTGAGATTCAAAGTAAACTTGCAGTACATGCAGCACTTTGGTGTGCTGCACTAGTTCTGTGATGTGCTTTTGGAAGGAGAGGGTAAGAATGTGACTATTTTCAAAATGAGTGTGGGTCATGCAGCTCTGGGCTGTGAACCTAGAGGATTGTTGGTAATTCTCTTCCACTTGATTCCTAAAAATGTGCCATGAAGAATCCCTTGTGCTGGTAGCACACACTCTTACCTCTTAGCTATTGCCTTTATTCCTTGTGACTTTTCCAACCATGCTGGGAACGGGCCAGGAGGACAGAACTGGGGCTGACTGGCATTGAAAGCATGTTTGATAGCCTGGAAGAGCAATAGGTGCTATGGGTAAATGCGAATTTTTGATTAAAACCTTCATGTTTCAACTGTTGCCCTCTCTGCAGTGTTTGTTTTAGATGCTCCTATAATGGTATTTCTAAAATTACTGCTATGCTGCTGAATAGATGCACGTAGCCTCTTGTTTTGCTTACTGTACTAGAGCTGCAAATTGTATGATTACATCTGTGCTCCCTCTCCATTAAGCTATTGTGTGAAATGTAGTTTATTCTGGTTCAACTCTGTGCTGAAATATCCTAGCTTGTCGAGTGATTCTCAGAAATACTGCTTTTTAAACTGGATAATGTTCTTTTATTTAAATAAGAATGCTTTTTGAAACAGGGTGATGCCATGATCTCTTTGGTATTTATACTTTCCTTTCTTCGTGGGTAGTTTTTTCATCCTTGTCCAGCAAAAAGTGTGGTGAGTGTAGCTGTCAAAACACATGAAGTATTGTTGACCAACAAGCTACATCAAGAGACAGATTAAGGAGCAGCAGGTAAATAAATAAAAAGGTAGTGTAGGCTTTTTTCTTGGCATCGATTACTGTTATCACTTGGATGCTCATAGCTGAAACTATGCTTGGAATCATGTTTGACATTTCTAGCAGGTGAAGGCACTACTTCATTATAAATGCCATCATTAACAGAAGGCCCCAGTACTTGTTCTGTAACTGGAGCTTAAGAGCCTCTCTACTAGTGTTTTCCATGCACACTATGCTTAAAGATTAGTTTGAGTTGTTCTTACACAAACATCTTGAATTCTTCTTGATGAAAAAGCATTTCTACATCTTGTTTAATGTTGAAGTCATCTTAAAAGGACACTGAGCCACATGGTGTAGCTTGACTGAGCTCGTTTCCCAAGGGGAGTGTGATATTTATTTTTTTTCTTGAGGTATCATGGAGAAATACTTTTTTTTCTATGTAATTGGCTGCCTGTCAGTTACAGGCATCTATCACACTAGAGTCCAGTTCTGATCTTGTTCTCGTTCACTAATATATGCTTTAGAAAACAAGCTGATCCGGTCCTGTTTTATAAATGAATTAAGTCTTTGATTGGTGCACCTACAGGAGAGTTTGACTTAGAGATGTGCCATTAGGGGGATCTCCTGTGCACCTCAGTTCACATTGCAGACCTGCCTTGGAGTGTAAGAACTGGGTTGCTTTTGGATAAAACAAAACTGGAGGATCACCCCAGCCACTGAGTGACGAGTCCACAGGGCTGTACTGCAGGACAGCTGTTCAGAGTTAAAACCCCTGAAATGCAGTAGTGTGGCTGTCACCTCCTTAGAAACCACAGCTTGCTTTGTGTTGCACTGCTTGCTGGCCTAAAGGTAGCATGACATGTGTGTGACATAGTCTGTTCCAGAGCTGGAGAAAAGGGAAGGAATTGTGGTGCCTGGAAGTGGATGGAGAGGGAGGACAAGAAAAGTGACAGCTTTCTGGTAAAAAATCTGGTGTCAAAATACCTCAGCTGTGTGGGATTAAAGAAATCATCTGCTCCAGTGTCTTTTTTTCTAAAGATGTATTAAAGCCGTTTATGCTTCTCTGTTCTCTTGGAGATGTTTTACTTATGTTAAACTTCTGTGACTATTTTTATTTGACTGGGGACTTGAGCAAGTGTTTTTTAAAATAAATTTTTTTGAAAAGTCCACTCTGGATTTAAAGAAGCACTTGACCACTAGGTTTCAGTTTGAGTGTCCTGCAAAACCAGCAGAAATAACTTGTCAGGAAGAAACAATTCACTTACTATTCACAAAGCTTTAGCCTTAAAACACTAAGCTGTTGCTCGCTAGCTCTGGTGTAAGGAGGACCTCTTGTAGACTCTTCACTGTACTTGAATGCTCTGTGGGCTTATTGAGGAAGTAATTTAAGCCTGTGAATTTACTATCCATTAAAATGCTCCTCAAATGACAGCTGGAAAGGTGTTTTTTTGTCAGGCTGGTCTCACAGTAAACAGCAGTATATACCTGCTTGAGCAACCAGGGCTTGTTTCTCTTGTGACTGCAGTAGGGTCATACCTAAGTTTTACCCTGAAACTCTGCTCCCGTTCTGCTTTGCTAAACCAGATTTCCACGTGAAAAGGTAAAGGTAGGCTCCCCAGCTTGCTAAACAAGATCTATTTGTCTTTTCATCCATCCTTGCCCTGGAATCTTACTTTGTTACAGCAAATGATAGGGGTAGCAGCTCTCTGTGTTTCAGACCCTTATGTAAAGCAAGGAGAGACTGAAAGAGTGAGGGATAAAACTAGTAATATAAATGATTTACTGTGTGCTGGAGAGCCTGACACAGTGATAGCAATTGCACACAGCTGACTTGGTCCCATCAAACCTTCCTCCTCTCCCCACAAGCTTTGCATCAGACCAGTAAGATCTGCTGATGTACCTCCACCAGCACTCACTAGTCCTCCAAATCCAGGACAGTACATACAGCTCGGATCCAAGCTGGCTCATTGTGTTCAGCACTACCCTGATGATAAGCTGATTTCAGGCCTGTGTGCCAGTATCATTCTGTGCTGGAGGTAGGCTAATCTCACATCTAAGAGGTGGGTGTTGTGATCCTGTACTGTGCCAAGAACAAAAAAGAATGGATCTTGTGAGTTTCTTTACTAAGGGCTGTTTGATATTGTGCAGTGACAGGGCTGGTATGTGGCATAAAAGTAACTAGAGAGCATGAGTACTGAAATGAGAGAAGAGTTATTCTGCAGCCAAGGTATAGATAGAACCTGAGAGCTTGGTTGCCTCAAAAATGGCATTCATAAGTGTTTGGAGGCAAGTCAAAGTCTACATCTTAGCTATTCTTTCTGCCCCTCTTTTCTGTGTCATACCAAAACGAGGATGACCAAGATAGTTTTTGTGTTTGCTGGAATTCCTATTCCAAAGTTGCTGAAGCTCAGGCAGGGAAGCTCTGTGTTACCCAGGAGGATATGCCCTGCTGCAGAACCCACTGAGCAATGCTGGGGCTGTGTTCAGGAGGTGACAAACAAGTGAAGGTATTTTGGCATTTGAGAAGCAGCCTCTGGCACTACAGGGGTTCAAAAGAACGGTTCCCTAGGAGGGAAACATGTGCTCAATTCTCACAGACATGAACAGGTTTGGGTGGTGATCACGTGTACAGTTACCAGTGAACAGAAAAGTAATTTAAAAATTAACTATTCTGGTGATTTGAAAGGCAAAATGCTCTGCTGGTTTCACTGTCTTCACACAGTACTTGGGAATTCCATAGCAGGAGGGCTTTCAGATTTCCACGGCTGGATTTTTCTCTTGCCTTATTTTTTCCAAATGGATGTCACAGATAACCTAGCATGGCACAGGCATGTTATTCTGAACTAGTCTTGGTTTTCCTAAGATGGGGACATTTAATAATAATAGCTTGAATAATTGAGAAACTTACATACTTTATATAAGTTGTAATGTTCAAAATCCAATTCTTCTTTCTAGGAATACATTAGCAAAACTCTGAAAATCTGTATGTTTAAATAAATACTGAGTACTTACTGTAACACAGACTGTTGTGATTGGCATGCTAGATTGCAAATTGTCTTCTTATTTGGAAGATTATTTTTAGTAATGTTACAATTTTTGAATCAGATCTGAAAGCAGTCCAGCAAACAATAAACCCTAAATTCTGTCTTTTGGCATTGCCTGTACTAACACTAAAGATGAAGACTTGCAGGCTCAAAAGCACCATTTCTCTGGCTTTCATGGAGCTGGTGAAATCAGGAGAGACTGCTTTGGACTTTGAGTTCTTGTGCTCTGATGCCCAATCTCTGAGCCTGTCCCTGGAGGCTGACCAAACTGTGCTAAGAAATAGCTGGAAACAGCCATGCTGCCCAAAACTGCTGTATTGTTTAAAAAATGAACACAAAAACGAAGAAAAAACCAACCCTGAAAAACCAACCAATGAAACTACAATACAAGCAGTAAATAGGGCGGTTAAGCTGATGCAGCTGAGATTACAACATGTATGTGTTGCACACATTCAAAACTTGTTCATGATTTACTTGTACTTTGATATTGCTCTCTTTTATGTGATAAAGGTAGTGGCTTCTCCCCCCACCCCACCCACCCCCCCCAGCAGCATTTTTTAAGATGTTCTTTCCTGCCTCTTGCAACTGAAATCTACTTCTGTTGTTCCTCTGATGTCTTGAAGGTCTTTTTAAACTACTGATTCTGAATGAGACTCTTCTGCTGCTTAACTCTCTTCCTCCTTATATGCAGTTAGTCCTGATTCTGGTTGGGGTAAATAAAATCTTTTCTTCACTAGGTTTTTTCACCTTGACGATTGTCTGAATTCTAGATAACCTGGGCCTATCTGGTGCTGAAAAAAACAGTTCCGATGACTGTACCTGCTTCTTGAAGCAGCTGAAATGCTTCTATAGCTGTATGGTGAAGTGGAGCAGGGCATGGATTTGTCTGAAAACTTAAATCACCAGAAAAAAATGTTACTTTCTGAATATGTTATTTTTTCACTATGATTTGCTTGCAGAGGCTGAAGCCAGGAGCTGGAAGGTGGTGGTGTGCTGCTTCCAGATCTTGGGATTTTGTAGGATGGTATCCAAAGCTTGCAGTTGTCAACACAGAAGGCTAAATGACGCTGCATTTTTGCCTGTTCTTGGCTTAAGCAGACAGCACGAGATTTTTGCTTATAGGACTTGTTTTTGTCCCTGTCTTGTCTTTTGAAAGTCTTTTGGTACATGTATACAGGCTAAAATTGTTCATCTAAATTATCAAAGGAGGAGCTAGTAACATAGTGGCAAGACAAAGGCTGCTCAGATTGCTGTTAATAAATTCTGGGCATAAAAGTGACTAGGAATGTAATATTGAAGATGATGATAAGTTACTCACAATGTTAGGATTGGTTCATAAACAGCTAAAATAATTAATGTGTAGTTTTCACATTATAATTACTGACATGTAGATGATACTTAGTTTTTGTAGGATATGTTTGTGTTTGGTCTAAGGTTGTGGGGGTTTGGTGGGTTTTTTGTTTGATGGGGGTTTTTTTGGTCATTATTGTTTCTGCTGGCAAATGGAAGTAGTGCTACATAAAAGCAGTGTTTTTTTCATAGCAGCATTAGTGACAATATTTTGAATTTAGAAGGGATTATTATTTAATCACTCTGAAGTGCTTTGTTGAACTCATTATGCATATGCTCTCTATTACGTACTTGACTCTTTTATTTTGTCCTAAGAATTATCCTACTGTATATATGGAGAGGAACTCTGCATATTCTCTTTGGGGCTTTAGTTTCTGTCCCTGAAATACATGTTTAATCATATACATTGGCTAGAGTCTTTCTGGAAAAGACATTTTACAGAAGTAGACCTTCTCGTCAGAAATTCTGGTGGTTTTGATTCCAAAAGCTCGTTTGAGGATAAGCTAGAGGATGTAATACACTAATTGGACCTTTGTTTTAAAACTAGATATGGAATTAGGAAATCTTACATTTGCTGCCCGTGTTCACTTTAATGAGTTCTTCAGTATTACTCTGCTAATTTAAAAGGTACAGCTCTCCTCAGCGCTATCTTCAAAGATCCTGTGAGAGGCTGTAAGAGGAAAAACAATTTTCTTTGAAGGCAAACCAGTGGTAATCAGCTGCTTGTTCTACCTTCGGCTTACCTGGTTATGCACGGGGAAAACAGCAGCACATTTTGCAGGCAGCTGTGACCACATTGCAGCTGGATCAGACACAGGAGGAACTGGGAGCCAAGGGAATGCTTGCAGAAAAAGAAAATAACAGAATCTCCTCATAGCTTGAAGATTGTTACTGTTTATTTTACGAAGAAATACTCTTAAATTCATTAGAACTCAAATCAAGAGTTATAGGCTAGGAATAGTGTCTCCTTTGTGAATGTTTTATTCCCCTCCCCATGTGTTTTTGCAGCAAAATAACTCAAGGCAGCAGTCTTTGCTGGAAAACGCCTTTTGAACTACAGCCTGGCTGTTCCTAGGAAGCTGGATTGATCTCATAGGTGTTTTTACCAGACAAGATGAAGCAGTTGCACCTACATTTAAGGGTTCTTAGAATTCATGCAAAAAGATTTTTGTAATTGTTGACTTGAAATTGTTTTAAGGCAGACTTTTTTAGGATAACATAAATAATCTTGTTGGGATTTGGTGTTCTTTTACTCTGAGAAAAAGATCATTCACTGAGTCACTTTTACTCCAGAGCCATGACCCTGTCTTTGCACTTCATCCTTGTATTGGCTGGGAGCATGTGTGGGGAGTTGCTGTGGCTCAGCTGATGAGATGCTGTATTTTGTGAAGCTGTGGCTGTGAGGGATGTTTTACTGAGAATTACCCGGCTGATCGAAACACACTGTTCCTTTGAGCTTCCAAGTGCAGTTTGATGGTAAATCTGGGCCAGTCCTGCTGAAAGTCTGTTCTTTGCCCCATTGCAGTTTTTCTGTCTCCCTTCCACCAACCTGAAGCTTGAAGAACTTGATTCAGGGAGCTAAACTTGACCAAAACCTCTTTTTGTTGAATCTCCTTATGATAATCCCTCTTCTGAAAAGAAGCCCTTCTAGCTTAGGCCTGAGAACTCAGCAGAGACATTGATCATCTCATGTCTTTCCTTTCTATTCCATCCTTGTTTCTGTTTATGGCTCTAAACTTGTTGTAGGATTATGACCATCTATGCAGCCCACACTATGTACTTGAGATTGGCAGTGGGATATAGCTGTTGAAAAAGTACAGGAAAACCCTGTCCTTTCAGGTTCTTGCACAGCATGGCATAATCTGCAGGTGGTTGCTGCTGACCCCAGTGCACCAGGGAGGAGAGAACCTGCTCAGAGGTTCTGGCAAACGTCTTGACTGTCTGAAATGCTTCTCTCCATGTCTGTGTTAGCTAGGTTTCCTTGTGGAGCACAGGAACCTCTCTGGTGCCAGGTGATAGTGAGCCTGGGTGAGTTACTGCTTGCTTACTGCAAGAATGGTTTGGAGAGTAAGATGCGATAGCAAGGCTGATGATTGGGTGAATATCTGGGGTCTTCAAGCTTTGCTTGTTGTAGTTGAGGCAGCTTAAATCCTGCACCCATACCCTGTGAGCTGGTGTTTTCTAAAACAGCTTCCAAACTCTGAACGTAGGACTTCTGAAGAGAAGGGCATATGAATCACAACTGGTGCTGATGTGTGTTAGCCCTGCTCACCATAGGATCTGGAGTGCTTGGTGGGACTCATCCGTCCTCGTCACTTCTTGCTGTTCCTTTGAATGGTCTGCAGACTTTGTCAGCAATAACAACTTATTTGGTGACCTCCAGAATTTCAAGCTGTGATACTGAGAGTCTTAAACAGTGATTTGGTTCTGTGTTACATGGAGTGTTTGCAATTACCTTCCAACACAAAACCTTCTATGAAGTAAGGGCAGAAGAGTGCAGTTAGAGGGCTGGCAGCTGAAATACTAAGGTAGGAAAAAGGCAGGGGGATTGTAACGCAGAAGTGACAAGTACATTAAGAAACATGAACTGAGCCTGGCGGGCTGGGGTGGGACAAAGTACAAGAAAAATTAAAGTTGAGCAAGAGTCATATAATATTGAAAATACCTGATGGTGAGCTTTTAGGGAGCAAAGGTGACAGTCATTGTTAGTATTACTTCTTTATCTTCTTTTTAACTGACAGTGTTAGATTTTTTAGCTCTTGCATTAGTACATGTTGCAAATGCATCCTTTCTTTCCTTCCAGCCTCTGTTTATGGAGGAAAGAATGAAAGAGGGATGGGTATATGTCAGAAGAAGCGGTGGTGTTATGCTCCTCATATCTTTGTTTTATCATTGCTCTTACTTTGGCAGCTTCTGATTTCCAAATTTGACAGTTTCTTCTAATAAAATATTCACATGCTTTATCCAAATACTTCTATTAAGTGCATTGCCTCTACAGCAATTTTCATGGTAAGACCTCACTATTGGCAAATTTTTTCAAGTGCTTGACAGCACATGTGCTTTGTGAGTCTCCCATTGTAGGCTTAACTATGTGTTTCACATGAAGTTGTGCTTAGGTGGGTTAGGTGTGTGTAGGATGCAAATGATGCCGTGTATCCATTAATCAGGAGTATAATCTGATTTTTGGTGGGGAGATAAGTGACAACTTGCAATTGATTGCAGTTTGTTGCTGAAATAACTAATAAGCTTTTGTGTTTTGATGTAACAGGCTGGATGGAAGGAAAACCATGCAACGTTTATGAATGAACTGAAAAATCTTCAGGCTTCAGGACTAACAACCCTTGGTCAGGCACTCAGGTCATCGTTTGACTTGTTAAATCTCAATAGATTAGTGTCTGGAATAGACAACTATGGACAGGTAACAAATCTGTTTATAGTCTTCTATCTTTTATTTTTCTGTTTGTGGTTTTTTTTTTTTTTTAATTATAGTGGGGGTGGGATTTTGATGGTTTGAGTTTGGTTTTGCATTTTTACTTTTTTGTTTAAATGTTGGATAGCTGCGTGTTAAAACTTGAACTGAACTTTTTTTCTTCTCTCTTCTTTCTTATTACATCTACTGAACATACCGTGGAATGTACTAGCACTTTTTTCCTTACTGAGCTACAAAGAAAGCAGTAGTATTAATGACCCTGCCTGTAGACACACAGTTGCTGTATGGGAGTATGTACACTGGATGGCAGCGAATCTGCTTTGCAGTTTCATGTTACCTGTAGTAAATGCCCTGACTTCCCTTCTTTCACATTTGAAGAATCCAGTTAAAAGTACTCTGGTTTTTGCCCCACTGTTGTCATGCAATTCCGAGTTCTCTGTATTTTTACCAATTTATATACTGCTTTTGTGGGCTACAGGGGTTTTGTACTGTTACTGGAGGAAAAAGACTAGTCATTGTAAAAATCTTCAGGGGGTGTGTATGTGAGTGCAGAGAGTAGCACATCTTGCATAGTTCTGTATGGCCCCACACCTATTGACAGAAAATTAGGGGATTATTTTGAAAGATTGCTCATCTTACTATTTATTTTATAATGACAAAAATATAAACCTATAACTGAGTGTTAAGGTTACTCTTACTGTTCCTGTGCTTTTGTTTCCAGGGAAGGAATCCATTCTTTTTGGAGCCATCTATTTTGATTACCATCACAGATGGAAACAAGCTGACAAATACAGCTGGAGTTCAAGAGGAGGTAAACTTGCATTAAATTCTTTCAAGTTATGATCCTGCAAGCTGGTGCTATGCTGAGATAAAAATTAATTGTTTTTTCCTGCTAATGCTACTTCTGCTTCATCAACCTGTTATATAATACAGAACAGAAACTACCTATGCTGTCAATGCCCAGCCTCTAAATTCATACTTCACATGGGTTTCCAGACTATAATTTCAAACGCATTAGTGAATAGTAGAGAAATGGGGTCCTTTACAGAGTAATGAATAAATTTGAGTGCTGGTTTGTCAAGTACTTGAAAATATTCTTAAATTTTTCTTTACCAGCTTCATCTTCCTTTGAATTCTCCTTTGCCTGGAAGTGAACTAACCAAAGAACCGTTTCGTTGGGATCAAAGGCTGTTTGCTCTAGTGCTGCGTTTGCCAGGAGCTGCTGCTGCTGAACCAGAGCAGCTTGGGAGTGTGCCTACAGATGAATCTGCTATCACACAGATGTGCGAAGTTACAGGAGGTAACTGCATGTTCCTCTGCTTTGGTTCACATTCGGTATTTGCCTTAAAGTATTTCTTTTCCTTTGATTCAACTTCACCTCTTGCTGTTTTCTCCATCTGAATTACTCAGTGTCCATGTGAATCTGTGTGGTGTCCTTTGAGCTTGGTTTCCAGTAGCACAGGAGAACTTTAAAATAAAACCATATTCCTATTTCACATCTTCTAGATGTGAGGGGATTCTTAATGTACCAGTAGGAGGGGCTGGAAGATTTCTTACATTGGCCTTCCAGAGGTTGGCTTTGCTCAGTGGTGAGATTTGTTACTTAAATGTTGAATTGAGAGGGATGGTATTATTGAGGTGTTAATTCTGCTGCAGGGCTAATAAGCTAAATCGAATCTTAAAATAATTGATTCTAGAGCCTGTTCTTTGAGATGCTCATCAGAATTTTTTTTAATTGCTGCTTGAAAAAAATGTTGCGTGGGAGGGGGAAGTTTGAGGGTGTGTAGGAGCTGGTGAAGTTTTGGTAGACAAAAGCAGATAGATTATGTAGACATGGTGAAATCGGGTGTTCTTAAGGGTGTTTATAAACTCGGCCTTGGACCACTCTGTGTTAGCCTCACTGGCCTCTTTTACTAATTAGTAAAAGCTCAGCAGGTTGTTTTTTTTTCCCCTTGGTTGTATTGCATTTGAAAAGTATTTTGTCTTTTACATAAACTTTGTACAAAGTTTGTTGCTATTATGTTGGGTAAAACCAAAAGCCTTGGCAGTGTGACTTATCTTATGTAATAAAACATCTTTCTTAATTTACTCAGAACTTGCTTTCATATTTCCCCTGTGTCATTTTTGTCTTGCATAGGTCGTTCTTACTGCGTTCGGACACAAAGAATGTTGAATCAATGTTTAGAATCTTTAGTTCAGAAAGTCCAAAGTGGAGTTGTTATTAACTTTGAAAAGTCAGGACCAGATCCAGCTCCTATTGGAGAAGGTACAGTAGCTGTTTTTTCCCCTCTGATGTTCAAGAAATGTTTGGTATGCATGCAAATGTCCTTAAGTGTCTTTAGTGTCCTTCCTACCAGCTTTTCACTGTAGTGTACAGGATGCATCGATTGCCTAATACATTCTAAAAAAGCAGTTAAGCTATAAACCTTACATGCTTCAGTGATAGGGCTTTGATATCTGTTTAAATACCTCTGATCATAATGCATGTGCTGTTTGTAGCTTTTGAGTAGTTTTATGGGTTTAGTCTTTGTTTTATTTTTACAAGTGCTAGTTTGATCCTTGATAAGTTAAATGGTGCTGTATGTTTACACGTATTTGTATGGACAATCTACGTGCTTGCTAGCTCTCCTGTTGCTCTCTTCTCACCTGTTTTTTTAGGGGCTGAAGGAAGTGAATGTGTGCGGGGGTAGTAAAGTTTGAATTACAGCATTGTCAAAACTTGGTTTTAAAATAATTAAATCCAGGACTAGTGTATTTAAGCACTTAAGCATATTTAAAGTAATCTGTGCTTCATTTTCTGTATGTTTTCATTCTACTAATTGATCACAACACAGTAAGTTTCAGTTGAATGTTCTTAGCTGCAAGTGAAAAACCTGTGGGAAGAACAAGGAATTACTTTGCTAGCTACAAGTGAAGTGCATAACAGGGAAGAGGAAAATGCACTTTAAATGTGGAGCAGTTTTTCAAATTTGCAGAAATTCATGGCTGAAAGGAAGGATAGAGAACTGACCAGTCCATGTTTAGGAAATGAGGAAGTTCCTGGAGAGCAGAAATATAATAGCTTTTAGAATCCCCTGAGCATCCTAGCATAGCCAGCTTTATTCCTGCTTTCATTTTTGAACCACCTTTTTCTTGCTGTATATATATATATATTTTTTTTTTTTTTCTCCTTTTGCTTGTTTAAATGCCATTTTATTGCAAGGCTTTCCTGTAATGCTGTGCAGTGCAGCACCTCAGCAAATTCCTGTGTCTCTGGCCCAGATGTTTTCCTATGTGGCAAAACAGCTGGTGAAGTTTGGTTTTGGGTTTTTATTTTTTTTATTTTTGCCACACTGCAATGGTGATGCACTGTGGATATGAGTGTACAAAAGTATCAAGACTTCCTCTCTTTATGTGAATTGAGAAAGTTCTAAACTAGAGAGAAATTTGATGGGATTTAACAGTTCTAGAAAAATCAGTGTATGTAGTGCAGAGAAACCAAGCTGATATGTATCTGAAAGGAGTTTTGCATAGTATTATTGGCCAGCTATCTAAAGCAGGGGAAATGAGTAGTTTAAAATATCTTTACAAGGAAGAAGATTCTTTAAATGGGCGATCTCTGCTGTGCCGTTTGCTTTGAAGAGCAGTCTTTGAAAACTAATGCTGAGATTTTGTACTGCTGCAGACTTCTTTGTCCTCAGTGTGAAGGGGTGTCTGTGCTGGCACACTGCAGTGGACTGGTGGAAAGCACTGATCTTTCCAGTAGAGAGTGGGATTTAAGTAATCTGTGAATTTTTACTAATTAAAAATGTGGCAAAAGCTGCTCCTGCAAGATGCATCTGACTACTCTGTGAAACTTTTCTTCACTTCCAGTTTCCACTAGTGGCAGCATGAGAGAGCTTTGCATCCCATGTAGAAAGACTGTAAATGCAAATTATCCATCTTTACAGGTGCTGCAGAACCAAAACCAATAGGCTTGCTGCTGCCTGTTGGATCTATGTCAAAGTACTAAGCTTAAACAAACAGCTTTTTCTGCAATATGTGAGTGTGCCTTGCTGCACTAATTATCTAATGGCTGTGCCACAGGAGCAGAGGGGTAGATGTGGGCAAATGTTCTTGTTTCTCAAACGATGCTGTTCTGCACTTTGCTGTATAGTTTTTTCAACCATTGCTGTAAACATCTGTATGTATTTGAAACAATTCTAATGAACAGCTTATTGGTTGCTAATACAGAAATTTTACTGGGAGACAGATGCATGCATGTAGCTTTTTATTTTCTTTTTTTGTTGTTGTTATTTTGCTTTGTTTAAATTTTAGATGGACTTGTTGATTCATCCAGGCCCATCAATTCATTTGCTTCTCAACCGTGGCATAGTTGTCATAAACTCATTTATGTACGGCCTAACCCTAAGACTGGTGTTCCTGTTGGGCATTGGCCAATCCCAGAATCTTTTTGGCCTGATCAGAATTCACCAACACTGGTAAGTAAAATAAGAACTCAAAAGAGGATTCTATATCTAATGAAACAGACTGAAAATGAATAATAAAGTAGGGGGTTTGGGTTTTTTTACTTTCTCTTTTTACTCCTGTGATCTGACTTTGCTTTAAAAGGGTTGTTAAAAGTATTTTTAACACAGAATGGTATAATCTAATGTAGATACTGTATGCTGTGATATGTTTTTTTGCATCTGGAAGGTTTACTTCCACATGTGTGGTTAGTTAATTTGGTAATGTTTTTAAAAGATTATAAAATGTAACTATAAATTACTTCACGTACCACAAATCATAGTGAACCTATTAAATTTTAAAAGCTTTATAAAATGCAGTTATATGGAAAAAGGAGTATTTGTTTTTGACAGATGATCAACTATGTTTGTTATGCTTAGTTGTTACTTCATGTTTGGACTCTTCTTTTATTAGCAGGAAGAATTAAAACTGAAACAGAAGAGTTACCCCATTCAGAAAATGAGGGAAAACCAGCATTCATTTCTCCTTTTCTTACTGAAATGATATTTGGCATGTGTTACTAGCTTTTCTAAACATCTCTCTTTTGTTAGGCACCTTCTGTTTCTGTACTTTGCAAGTGTTCAAGGTACTGTTTTCCCTGCCATGATTCAAGAGGAGAAAAAGATCAGACTTGGCAGGGAATATCTTGAGATATCCTTTGTGAAGTGAGCACAGCTTCAGATCTGTAATTCTGTGAACATCAAGCTGGGAAGCAGAGTTGAAGTGTTGGTTTTGGTTTTGTTGGGTTTTTTTTTAAACCTGTCTGTGACATTATAGGTTGATTGGTGAGGAGGCATTTAAATATCAAGATAAATAGCTGAATATTAATCATGTTTTTCTTTCGGTGGGAAAAATGTACGTGTGTGGGGCTCTTTTTTTTTTTTTTTAAGTTAGAGGATTAGTCAATCTATATTGTACTGTGGGAGCTTGTATCTTTTTCTCTTTCAAAGGAAATTGTAGAGTTTAAGCCTATAGGATGGTGAAATACGTGCATATGAATCTTCTTAAGAGAATTGATTTATTTACCATAAATGCCAGATAACTGATATGTTTTTTCCCCCCTTCATTTTAGCCTCCACGCACAGCTCACCCTGTTGTGAGGTTCTCCTGTGTTGATTGTGAGCCAATGGTAATAGACAAGCTTCCTTTTGACAAGTATGAGCTTGAGCCTTCACCCTTAACACAGTATATCTTGGAACGAAAGTCTCCTCATACCTGCTGGCAGGTATTTGCCCTTTATTTGGTTCTAGAAATGTAATGGGCATCCTAAGGTACTTTAGTCTTTGTGAGCCTAGAGAATTGGGGTCTGGTTGCAGACTCTGCAGCTGATGAGAAGAAATGTGTCAAGGTTTCAGTTACGTCCTTTCTAATAGCATTATCAGGAGTCAGAATGAGTGTTCCCTCTACAGGCTTCGTAATCTCATTTAATGCTGTTTCTAGGTCCATCCCATTTTGCTAAGAAATGTGTCCCACAGGTTCCATTTTCAGCTAAATTGAAATTCTCTGTAGGCTTCTATTTGCTTACAGGGAAAACCTAACAATAATTTCCATCATGTTACCTAATCAACAGCTGCAAATAATTTCCACTAGGTTGGAACTGCTAATGGGACTTGAATAGAAGCTGTTGATCTTGTTGACTAGATTGGCCTTGGAGAGTCAAGGTTCTGTTGTTGACATCCTTTGTCCAATGCTCCTTTTACGATTTTTGGATATGTGACTTGCCTCTTCATCCTCTACAAAATAAGGCTTGTTGCCTTCTCAGCAGTGTTTTTGTAAAGAACAACTTAGTGTGCACACCAGGAGTTTGCTTAGTATGATACTGAAAAGATAGGTTTGGAGGTGTCTTTCATGTTTGTTTCCCTAATAAATATTACAGCTTAACTGAAAATATAATAGGCATATTCAGAATAAAAATTGAAGTTACTTTTAATAAACTAATTTCAAAAATGTCCTTTAAGCATTCATAGGTATGTTATTTGACTAAGTTATTAAAATTACCTTGCTGTTTTCCAGAAACTGCTTTTGTTTTCCCAGCTGCATATCAGACCCTTACAAACTAGAGAAATAAGCTCATTGTCATAGAAACCATGTAACAAACTCTTCCTTATAATATCAAAAAATAGAGGAAAACCACTTCTTTTTTTACTGCAAAGTTTACTTTTTTTTCAGGGAAACTATTTTTGGTTAGATGTGGGTTATTTTGCCTGTCCCAGTAAGAATATGTACCATCTTTATCCTGTCAAAATAGTTGTTTGCATGTATTGCTTTTCAAGTTTAATACCTCCATATGTATATATATACTTAAACCCCTCAAAGTCAATCCTAAGAATGTTGGCACTTGGCATAATTTAACAACGTTTCCTGAATATTTGTTTTGCTTAATCATTATGCTTTAAAAGTTTTAGATTTCTTTTCTCAGTGTTGTAAATTTTACTCATGCTATTTTATGAGTCGGAAGACTAATTTCAAATAGATTGTTTTTTAACATACCTTCAATGCTGTCCCCTAACCTATTTTAAATAATCTCACAAACTTTTCAGAGGATTGCTTCAAAGTAGTTTCACTAAAGCACTGAATATTACACTGTGAAGAGCATTTCCACCCTAAATGGTCTCAGTTTTGTGACTGGGGAATGTGTGTGCTCATTCTGATGTGTGCAACCTCAAGCTTGGCTGTTCGTGATAATTTGCTGTCTTAATGCAACTGGCTTCAGGTGGATTTTAATTTCTAAATGCCCCATGCTTAATATTTTTTATATTCTTCTAATACAGTGATATCTCTTATTCTTTACCAGGTATTTGTGAGTAGCAGTGGAAAATACAGCGAACTTGGCCATCCGTTCGGGTATTTAAAAGCAAGCACTACTTTAACCTGTGTAAACCTCTTTGTGATGCCTTACAACTATCCTGTTTTACTTCCGTTGTTAGGTAGGTAATAAATTTACGTTGGACTGCCAATGCAGCTACTTCAGAATAAAAGAAAAACAATAATGGTTGGTGTTCTGCCTTAGTTTGAGACATTATAAAATAATGGAGATCAGAGAGTAGAGAATGTTGCAAACTCTTTAACATAATTTGGGAGGAGAGGATTTTCATACCCCCTCTCCCTTTTTTTCTCTCCAGCAGAGGAGGAGAGCTACCTGCTTCCAGTGCATGTTTGATGCTGTTCACCTCCTAGACACGTAGCCTCTTCCTTAACCTGGAGTAAGCTTCAACCTCCATTCTTTTCCCTCATTTAGGGTGTGGTGTATCCAGGTTTTGCAGTTGCTCTTGTAGCAGCTATTTTTTTACTGGAAGATCAGATGCAGTGTTTGTCATGGGTGTTGGGAAGAGGGAATTCCCTGATGCAGTTCAGAGCAGTAAGAAGGAACTGAGCAATGAAACAGCCTACGTTTCTTCCTTGCCCAAAGGACCATTTTTTTTTTTTTTCCACTCCCACAATGACATTCCTTTCTACAGGAGACTCGGTATGAGAAGGTGCTGTGTGAATAACTGCCATAATAATTGTGGCTGTTAGGGTTCTGGCATAAAGGTAATGGCAGAGAGAAGAATTTCCTGGGTGCTACTAACCCTTTTAGTTGCAGGTGTTGTAAGGCTTTTTTGGTTCTGGTTTTTGTGGGTGTGTTTGGTGATACAGAATAATAGTGGAGATCAAGAGAATTAACATTGACTCTTACTGTCTTACACAGGATTTTTCCATTCATTTCTAGGAGAAAAAAACACAACACAGTTCAGAAATGCTTTTTCATGCTCCTGGTCATAACCAAAAAATCGTGCTTGCTGATAATCTGAATGTGTCTCATAGTCATCCATGTAGCCTAATCATTGTCCCAAAGTGTGCAAGTAGGATACTTGTAGACTAAGTTAGAGTTTCTGCTAGTTTGTGGCTACTGAATTACTGCAGCAGATCCACTAGCTGAAAAGCCATCACACTAAATGAATTTCCCTGTTCATTTTGATGTTGACATTTGCAGTTCTGTGTCTTTCCTGGCACCTCTTGTCTTCCCCCTGCCTTTTTTTTGCAGGGGTGTAAAGCTCTTCTACTCTTTGGAGAAAGGCATTTTTCAGCATGTGTAGTGCTGTTCTCCAGTTTACTCACCTGGTGTCCCACGTCTTAGATTTCTGAAGGCTGTTTAAAGGAGAACGCAGAGCTTCTGTGTTGCCCGAGTTGTAAAGTGGATGTTTTCCCTAGAACACAAATACTGTGCATTCCCTATTGTTAACACAAACATAGACACCAAGTGTTAGGTTCACGTCTCCTTCCAGGACTTTGTTTTTCCTCCGTCTCTGAGGCATGGTGGAATTAAGTTCTGTGGAATATACATAAAACATGAAAACAGACCTGGCCCCTTTTCTGCTTAGCAGTACAGAAAATGGCTAAGATAATAAGCAGCATACCTGTTAAATTATTTGTAGGTATTTTAAAAATTACTGACTCTGTGTTTGTAGGTAGGGTTTGTTTCTGTTTGTAAACCTCCCTCTGTGTCTGTCTTAATGCATACCAATAGTGGATACTGATGGTTCAATAGAGGACTGATTTGCATGTGTAAAACAAATCTTTCATTACTCTCACCCTGATGAAAAAGGATGTGAGAACTTCCAAGCCCAGGAGAAGTCTGCTCTATCCAGCCACTACCACCCCTGTTGATTTATCAGGGAGGTTCTAGTGGCTGCTGCCCTACTGGTAGAATATTGTGCTGGAGGACTGAGACTTACCTTGGGATACTACCATGAATAATCTCTCTCCCTTCCTTCTAGTGACTCTTTCAGACAAAGCCAAAACTGCTTTACAGCTGTGTTATTTATGTCATATCAACTGGCTTAAGGAGGTTTTTTTCTTTGCATTTTTCAACTCCTCCTGTGTTCTTGAGCAGGGGAAGTTTTAATTCTGTTTTTGGAAACTGATGTAAGAGACAGCCCTAAAAGACAGGTAAGATAGGCATGCATGAGGAAGCTTGTGGGCGATACTTGAGCACACTGAAACAAGTTGTGCTGGTCCATGACTGAAGGAGGTAAATTGTACCACATCCTATAGATCTGGTGATTTACATCTCAGTTTCTGCAAGAGTGAATTTAGAATGCTGTAGCCTCTCCTAGCTTGCAAGTTAATGAGTCTGCTTTTAGAATCTGAAGCTTTGTAAGGAAAGGAGCCAATTAATGAGACTTCATAAAACAGTGAAGCTGCACAGTCCATGTGTTAACCTGACCCGTGCACTGTGGTAAATTGGTTGTCTGACAAAAATTCTGATCTCTGATCTTTCACAGAGGTAAGGCAGACCACATGGGATGTGCTATTGCAGCTGAGCATCTCCTTTTTCCTCTCATAGGAAGGGCTCAGGAGGCACTGTTTCTAGCTTGGGGTGGTTGTTTGCTCTGAGAACTGAGGAGGGGGGGTGCAGTTCTTTTTTGTTGTTCAGCGTCAGGAAGGCAGAACTGAAGACAGAAGTTTTTACAGATGCGGACATACTTTGATGCTGAATATGTTTGGCCCATGGGTTATGGAAATGTCTTCTTGAAGGATTGTTGCCTTTATCTGGTACTAGTAAAGCTATTGTACTTCAGATACTCTCCTGTTTAAAAACAGTTGTATAGCCAAGTTCATAAAGTAGAAGTCAAACGAGGGGTTAGAGAGCTTTGCAAAGATGAGGTATACTTCTGAGTGCTCCTGCCTTGCCTGAGGTGTTTCCTTGGCTGATCTTAGCTGCGTTAGTGGGAGGGCAGGCACTGCTGGGCAATAGCAGCAATTACTCATTGAGATTGTCGTCAGAAGCAGTAGTGAAACAGCCATGACGAAAACACCATGAGAAGGTGGTTACTGCCCTTTCTCTGAGAGTCTAAATATGCAGAAGGATGAGCATTTAGAAAATGTCTGCCTGTGAAGGACTGCAACATGGGCAGGTTCCTTTGATGCTTTTACAGGCTCCTTGAGAGAACCTGCAAGTAATAGTTTCATATTTTGGAAAGCAAGGGCTGTCTTTCTCACAAGTGTGAGCACAGCAAGCTGTGGTGCTGCGAGGGAGAGCCAAACACTTTGTACCAGTGGAAATAAAGTGCCACGATACCTTTTTAATGGTGGATACTGTTTTACATTGTAGTGCCTTATTTTTGGCTAGATTGTGTGCAGGGAAGGATACTGCTTCCTGTGAATAAAATTGTGAGTCTCTGCTGCTTAAAACAAAGGAGTACATCTGTTAGTGCGGAGGCATTAGAAAGCTGAGAGAATTACAGGAGCCAGCAGGAAATGGTGGTGTACTTGCTCAGGTGGAATTTCATGTGAGTGGTGATTATTTTTAAAAAAAAAAGTCTTTCATTTTTCCTTTGGGTTACATGGTGCAAGCTGTCACTCACAACTAGACTGTTGTCACATGAACTGTTCTTCTAATGAGGCTCCACTCCAGCTGAACTACTGAAGTTAACTACTGACCATTCTCTCTCATACTTTTTTTTTTTAACTGTTCACTGAGCTTGAAAGTGCCTCAGGTCTCCTTATGGAGTGGGTGTTAAAGATGTGTATTGCTGTCCTGTTTGTCCCAATTCGGTTGTTTTGTACATTACAAAGTCTATATCCACTTTAGATTAATGGTTTTAAATTAACTGGTCTGACTGTAGTTTTACCTGATCTCTTGAATTGTTGCAGCTTGTGGCCCTTTCCTAGTGGTGTTAATACCATGTTCCTGATTATCCAGTGCTTTTAGCTCCTTCTGAGTTTAGAAGTAAAAAGAATTCTGCATTAAATGGACTATAGTAGTAGTCTGAAAATGAATAGGTTGCATTAGAACTGACTTATGAAAGGATTTTTTTCAATACTTTTGTTTTATATCTACAAAAATTTGGGATTTAATCTGTGAAAGACATAGTTAACTGGGTTACTGGTTCTTTGCTCATTTATATAAATGATTATGTGTAGCCCAGGGCACAGTGGAAAAATACATTTCAAGTGCCCGTGTTGGCAATCTGCTGACAGTGTATGTCTCAAACTCTTGCAATAGAGGCAGGTAAGATGTTGATGGTGATGTTCTCTTTGAAACTTGTGGCTGTGCTTAAAACCATGACTGTCTTCCTTCTAGAGGATAGAAGTTCCTGCAATGAGTTCATGCTGTGGGGAGGCATTAATTTTAAATAGACAAGTCTTTACTGGAGCTCTACTTAGATTTGAGGACTACTTGCTTGGATAGCAAAGATCAGGGAGGTGCTTTTGCATTTGACTTCTGAGACTGCAGCTATGCTGTGGATTGTGAATCAAGTTTAAGAGTGGCTGTGCAGTCGAACTGTGGGGGTTATGTACTGGTACCACCTTCGCAGTGCAGGAAGTGAGGCAGTAATAAACTGCTGATAAGGGGTTTAAGGTTCAAGCTGTACTCATAACCAACTCATAGACTTTAAAATATTAAGTAATACTATGATGCCGACCATTTTACATTTAAAAATTTTTCTTTTTCATTTTGAATTTTGGGAGAGGGGTATACTTTAACTTCTATTTTTCTGCACAAAGCTAATAGGCTAATAAGAAGAATGGGTGTTATTTTATCTTTGCCATATGTCATGATATCATCACAGGTTCTTTTTGGATAATGATGCTTAGCATGTGGTATATTGAGATTTTAAATGGAGTTCTAACCTGCCCTCGCAAATTCCACCCCACTTCCTTCAGGCCAGGAAAGAGAGCAATTAGCATCTGTAGTGTGGTTTTTCTACGTGATACAGAATTCATTTAGATTGGAAAATACCTGTAATTAAGTGTGGTTTGACTATGAGAAGTTGGAAAATCGTATCTTAACATCTGTTCGATTTGTGCAGAGTGCTATGCAAGTCAAATTTTCTTCTCCAAATACATCTTCATCAAAGCTCAATCTGGAGGAAACAATTTCCCTGCTGTGTCTCTTTCGCACACCCTCTTTTGTGCATCTCTGTCTCCTGCAGCTCTCCCCATTTAATTTTTGGACATCCCTTTCTCCAGGCCTGCATATCCTTCCATTAGCCTTATTTTGCCAGCATGTTACAGCCCTACTAAGGAGAAACTTGATCTCAATTGCTAATCCATAATTTGAAATGATAAATTGGAGGATACAGTGTTTGGTTTTGATGTTTAGAGATCACTGTTACAGTTGATAGCACATGGCAAATAGGTACATGCTTCACCTCAGTGATTCCTAAACAGCGGTGTGCACACCTGTAGTGCAAGCAAGGTATTTCTAAAACAGTATCCAAAGGAAATAATCTGTCTGGTTGCCCCTCTCTTTAAGGGCAGCAGGTTTTTTTGTAGCTAATTACTCTCTCTTGTGTATATCTGTGGGAGATTCACTGCTGTGGCAGGAGGCAGGCAGTGTGGCTGGAGGTACAGCCCTTCCCTGCTGGGGGCTGCTGCTTCTTCTCTTGTCAGCAGAGTCCAGCAAAGCTGACCAGAAAGATTCCCTGCTTTTTCTTTCCTTTTGATGCCCAAGAATGTTTTTATTGGAGACCAGAATTCATGATACAGGTTGAACAAGAGAAAGCTGGGCTGAAAACAGAAATTGAGCCAAATGAGTGTTGTTTGGTTTAATCAGATACAGGAGGTCCCTGGTGATGCAAGGGAGGTGAAACTCTTAACAGGTGGATCTGTGGCACCTTCCATGCTTCTAATAGTTGCATGTAGTATTTAAGTCTGGTGTGCTTTGTAAGTTTGCTTATAATGAGGACTTGTTCTGGATTGTCCACTGCAGCTAGGACTGGGAATTCACAATCCTTCAAACCTAAGGTTAAGAACAGCTTTGTGGGGAAGCCCCATTGGGAGATGGGTGGTGAAGGGAGAAGAAAAGGGGGGGAAAACTTGCATTTTGGATAATATTAATGATCTGGGACTATATAAGTGTAACCTTCTTTTGTTGTTTTCCTTGTTGCAGATGACTTGTTTAAGGTTCACAAACTTAAGCCAAATCTGAAGTGGAGACAGGCTTTTGAC
This sequence comes from Podargus strigoides, assembly GCA_028020825.1. Lineage (NCBI taxonomy): Eukaryota > Metazoa > Chordata > Aves > Caprimulgiformes > Podargidae > Podargus > Podargus strigoides. The sequence goes on from CM051631.1 coordinate 3,095,343, forward strand.
AACTACTTAAAAACAATGCCTCCTTACTACTTACTGGTATGTTCCTTTTCTCCTTTCATCCTCCTGGGTATAATGGCTGGTGTGACCAGAGTCCTGTGCATCATACCTCTTCCTAGTAAATTTTGTTTACGTAATTATGATGACATTTTAGGTAGTAAACATTTTGCTTTGCAGAGGTATGTAGATCAGGTCAAACATTTTTAAGAAATGAATAAATTTATAGTAATATTGAGTAATAGTAACTATATTAAGATATTGAATCTGTTTTCTGTTTGTTAAATGTTAAATAAGCTTTGATCTGAAGTACTTTAGATTGTTCAGAGAAACCAAATTTAGCGTTATTTTTGTAACTTGATAAGGAAAAGGAAGATTTGCTTGTTTATTAATGTGGGTGAAGTGCTAGAATTTGGGAAGCTGATGCTAAGAGAACTGGCTGGGCCAAATAAAGGGTGGGGGGAGGCACCGTGTCACCTTTTACATGTAGCTTGGACAATGCACCTCAATATGGACTTGCATCATCCCGGCTATTCTGGTACTGAGCCTTCGAGTGGAAATTGCCAGTGGCACCACATTGTGTGGTGTCTTGGTAATGTGGCATAATGTCCATTGCGAGCTAGTTAGATTACCAAACTCATGTCACATGTTATCTGAATAGACTTGAATTTTAGTGGCCAAAAGTGGAAAAGCTAGAGCACTAATCCACGTGCCTTAGCTTCCTGTAATTGATCTTATAAATTTTTTTTTTAAAGACTTACTCTCTTACTATTGTGTATTTTGTTTTCCTTATAGCCATTAAAGAAAGCCCTAAGGATGATGGGAGCTCCAAATCTGATATCAGATAATTTAGATTGTGGACTTAGTTACAGTGTTATCTCTTACCTTAAAAAACTCAGCCAACAGGTAGTATTGATAAAACCTTTGCAATTAGAAGTGCGTTGATTATTTAGTTTGTGGTAATCTCATTATAAAGCAGTTAATCCCTGTGGGAGTTCATATGGGTGTGCAGCATATATTGTAATTGAAGATTGGTGAGCATTTCCACTGCAAATATGGATGAATCCAGAGTGGTTCTGTAGCCAGTGATTGTGCCTTCTGTAAGTGATGGAGGGGAGTGCGAAGGAGACCTCTTCAGCTATATTTTAAGTACCTGCTAGACCTTTAAACTCCAAAGATTATCACTAATTGGATTTATGACTGCTCTTGCCATTGTTCTTCACAGCTGAAGTCAGAGGCTTGCTCTCAGTCTCATGTTTATTTCCATGTGTGCCTTGGCAATGTGTATGTTCCAAAGAAGTGTATGTTCTTGTCCACAGGGATTAAAGTCATAGTTTGAGCTTTATATCTGAGCTTTCTGTTTCCTTCAGGTCAAATCTGTTCTGTGTGTTAAGCATGACCTGGTGGGAAATAGTCTTATGTATCTCTTTCTCTTTATCCAGAATGCCATTTCAGGTGTGACTGAAAGCCATGCCTCCATAGCACAGATGGTTCTTACAACAGTAGCTTAATAGCTAGAACTCAGTGGGGAGGCAGCACAGGCTTTAAAATTATAAAGAAAAAAATCCTCCACCTTAAAGAATGCACAAAATACATCTAAAAAGCCTCTGAATAACTGGTCATCTATTAGACATAAAATTTCCTGTGGTATTTCAGTGACTTAAATAATATGAATTTGGATATCATTATCTGCAATGTGGAGTTGGAATGGCTTGAGATGGCTACTGTGGTTTTCACAGACATTCTCAGCACATGAAACAGTTTAAATATGTTGGATGCATTATAAGCTCCTGTATAGGGACAAGCAGATCCAGAATTCTGCTGTGCTCCTGCTGTCCCTAAAGTCAGAGTTTCCCCACAGATAATGAAGCAAACTCTGCAGAGGATGAGATCTGGGGGAAGTGGGTTGCAGTCACCGTGGGTTTTGGTTGGGGTTTTGGTTGGTTGGGGTTTTTGGAGCTATTGGAAGTGGGTAAAAATCTTACTTTTAATACAGTTAATACAGTAAAATTGTCTGTAGCTATAATAAGAAATCTGTGCTAACTGGAGAAGTAATGTGTTTTTAGAAACTTACTGATGAAGCAAATGTCTTTTACGACTGGTCTCCCTTATGTTGTTGCAAACATACAGTGCAAACCTTAGTTTGTAGGTTGTTGCAAAAATGAAATGTGAAATTCTGTTACTGAATCTGAATAATACTGTTCTAGATGCAACTTCACAGTAACCTAAGGCATCCCACCTTCCATTACTTTTTTTTTCCTTTCCCTTGAAAGATGACTCTTCAGGGACACAAAAGAAAGTCACAGACTTGCAGTGAAATCAGGGATATTCACAGACCTCCTACTGGCATATAAATTTAGTTACACTGGCTAAATATTTTTTCCATATGCTAGCACATTAGGATTTCTTTCTACTTTAGATCTAATCTATGTAATCCAATATATCCCTGGGTAGGTAGTTCTCCCATTTGTTGAGTAGTTGGGAACTAAATTTATCGTTTCGTTCTGTTAATGTACTATGTGTTTTGTACTGGAAATCTGCAATGCCTGCTGATTCTTTAACTCATGGTGTGATTCCATTTTAGACAAAAATAGAGTCGGAACGGATAATAGGTTCAGTGGGTAAGAAAGTTCCACAAGAAATTGGAATAAAAGTGAAAAATCACTCCAGTGGCCTCTCCTTGGTACACAGTAGGGATTTTAAGCAACTGCTGCAAGGGATCACTGGGGAATCTCCACTGAGACTGGCAGAAATGAATGTTAAAGAATTTCCTGGCTTCCACATAGGACTTTTAAACAAGGTAAACAGTGTAATGATCTTGCATGATTAAGTAGTTGATCTCCTCTGTTTCAAATGGGTAACTTTTATGGACTTAGTGTAGAAGTAGTAAGTAAATACTTCCACTGAATCGTGAAGAGTGCAGCGTAGGCATAAATAGTGAGAAGAGTAAATGCAGCCTTTTGCACTTGCTTTTGGGACACTTTGAAAATCCCATGGTAGTAAACAATTACTGTGTTTTAAGTGACAGTCTCTGCAGAAGACAGCTATTATTCATCCAGGAATCAACATGCTTAGTCTTAATGGAGCTGAAGGTGCTAAAGCTGAATAAGGTCTTGTTGAAAAGACAGTCATTGAGTCTGCTGTGTCCAGCTATGAAGCTCTGAAGTTACTTCAGAATAATTTTTTTAATAACATTATTATAGTTCATAGAGGAATTTCTCTGTGCGTGAGAAGTGAAGGGTTAACCAAAAGTTGTTTGTTCTGTTACAAAACTAGGATTTGAAGCCACAGGCATTCAGAAATGCATATGATATTCCTCGTCGCAGTCTTCTAGACCAGCTTACTAGAATGAGAGCCAATCTTCTGAAAACACACAGGCTTATCTCGGGGCAGGATGAAGGTAAGTAGCCACTGTTCTTCATTAACACTTTGGAGAGAGTGCAACTATTTTTTTTTTTTTTTTTTTTATTCCCTGAAGTAGTGTTTTCTGTCCTGGGTGTGGAAGCAGAAGTGGACATTGAGTTGTTCACTGAGTCAGCCAGTGCCCTTTTCTTGCCTCTGAAAAGGAAAAAAGGAAGTTTTTGCCTTCTGTCATGCAGGATGTCATGCTTGCTTTGGATTTTAAAAATAAGTTTAATGGGAGAGCTTTTCTGTGGTTCAGTAGACATGGTTTTTATATATATATAAAGCAGAGGGGCTTATTTTGTTTTACCCTTGTTAGGTGCTGGTGGTTTAAAGACACAGTTGTTAGCACAGAGATGAAGCTTGCTTATTTTTCATTCTTGTTGTACCAGTTAAGCTCAACTCTTCCCAGCCTTGTTTCTAAAATTGTAGTTTTCAGCTCTTCCTCCATAGTAGAAAAAAAAAAACCCAATAATTTCTATTTCTTAAACGCTAATGCTTACAATTGAAGTGTGTGAATTTTGCCTTAGTTTTAAGGTAGATTAAATTAAGATCTCTTGTTCCTCTGCAGACTGCCTTCATAGTGTTCCTGTGGCTCAAATGGGAAATTACCAGGAATACCTGAAAATGATGCCTTCACCCCTTAGGGAGATTGACCCAGATCAACCAAAAAGACTTCATACATTTGGCAATCCATTTAAACAGGATAAGAAGGTAGGAGGAGCCACGCTGTGTGCTGTATTTTTGTATTTTAACAAGGCTTGAAATAATTTGTGAGTAGAATTTCTCTCCAGTAGCTGCAGTAAGTTGCTAACCTGTGTTGTTCTTCTGTCATGTGTGGAAAGGAGTGGTGTCTTTCACATGGTCCAACAGAAACATGTAAAGGATCAACCTGATGTACAGAGTGGCACTGGTCTGTCTCTGATTATGGTGTACATTAGGTATCCCTGTTCTGAGAGCTGTAAAGTGCTTTGAAAGCCATCTAAATTTTAACACAGAGGGACTTACTCCATCAATTAATTGATGAAACAATTTATGTTTTGTACTGTTTTAAAACACATACATTATTTTTTTTCAGGGTATGATGATAGATGAAGCAGATGAATTTGTTGCTGGGCCTCAGAATAAGATTAAACGTCCTGGAGAGCTCAACACTCCAGCGTCACTGAAGAGAAGGCGTAGCATGTCACCGCTGTTGAGACGGCCGCAGTCACCGCCCGTCGTAACGAACCATGTTGGTGGGAAAGGGCCACCCTCTGCTTCTGGATCCCCATCGTATCTGAACCTCAAAGGCATCCCAGCAAATAAAAGTACTTGGAGTTGTAGTAAAGCAGCCTGCTTGGTCACAAGTGGGAATATCTGTATTAAAAAAACCAACCAACCCCCCCAAAAAACCCCAAACCCACCCAGCTCTCTGTATATGTTCCAAGTTGATTCAAAAGGCTGTATCAGCATGTATGTCTGCGTTAGTGTTAATTAGGGCTGAGTTTCTTTTGTTGGCCTAGATAAACAGAGGCTGTTGCTATAGCTAATGAAGTCTGGAATAAAAAATAATTTTGAACTGTTTTAAAAAGAATACTGAAACCTTTCACCAAGGTGGTTTGGAGGGAGGGAGCAAGGATTTCAGGTCAGCTTTTAGTTCTCATTTGTGTATTCTCTGGTGGGGAAGGACAGTTAAAATGTGGTTGCATTTTCGTTTCCCACAAATACTAATTTTCTTACCCACCTGTTAAAGCAAATAGAGTCAGAGGAAAACTCTGTTAGCTGCAACTGGGGGAAGGAAGGAGAACGTTAGTTTACTTAGAAGTCATAACACTGCAATAGGAATACAGAAAATGGTGACTTCATGATAGTGATGCAAGATGGTAACAGTCCAAAGGGAATTATCCCCCTGGTCACATCAAAGGTTGATTAAAAATATTGGGTTGTTCAGCACTGTCAGATCACTACACAGTACTTCAGACAAGAAAGAATACAGAACTATTTCCTGTTTTGGTCTTTTGTTACCAGAGTTTCGCACTAATAAGATACATATTTTTAATTTGTAGATACTGACAACAGTATTGTCCAAGATGGCAACGGAGAGAAGAAAGCAGGAAATTGTCAGTCACTGGAAAAGCAAATGGATGGCTTACCTGTGCAAATGGCTCCTTTGGTCCCAGCTGCTATGGGAGAGGATGAAATGTTACCCAATGACTTGGACTCTCTACCTGTTGAATTCAATTGTTTAAGTGAAGATGGGTTGGATCATAAACCTGGTACCAATGTACTTGTTCGAGGGCCTCTAAATTACAGTGTGGCTGGAGATGACCAAAAACGGGTGATGGAGTCTACGTCCGAATCTGTGCCAAATTCATTTAAAATAACGCCTATGATGTTGGAGGGCAGCAATGCTGATGTCAAAATTAAAGTCATGAAAGAGGTTCGCAAACCTGGAAGAAGTAAGTTTTGGGTTGTTTTTTTAATTAGTATATTATACATGTTGCTAGAGAGAAGACCTTTTTCTGGAAATAAGCTGTTTTCAATGTACATACTACTTTAAATTTTGAATAATTTCTGATTACTTGCACGGAGCAACGGGGGGACAAAAAAGGAAGGAAGTCCTTACCTGCTGGGTGGTCAAGTTGAAGTTTAGACAGCAGTACTTGAGAAGCTGGGTGCCAAGTGACCTTGCTTGCCCTTGAAGATACATAAACTGGTATAAGTAGTACCCTGTGAAAGCACCTTTCAGAGGCTTTCTTTTTGCCCTCAGTAACTGGATAGACCTTACCTTACGTTGCACCACTCCTTGCATACGCAGAGAGTTCACTTTGTTGCTTTGTGTCCATCAAAACTTCCTTTGGAGGGCAAAGACAGATGTAGCTGCAAGGTGCATCTTGGAATATGTTTGAGAGGGAATCTTAACAGTTAATAGCAAAGTGATATTTTTTTATTTTGCAAGATAGTGTAATGGAACACTGCTGTAAATAAACTCTTTAAGAACTGAAGACCAAAAATTATTTTCTTATTTTTTTCCTATAAGGTTTGATAATTCCCCAAAATCTAAAATGTAAGGAAAAGTAACTTGCCTCCTCAGCTTCTGTTACATGCTTTGCCTGTATGTAGTCAGGTGTCAGTAATGAGTATAATGAAGTATTCTGAACTCCTGTTTTTCTGATCTTGCATTGCTTTCCCAAAACTTAGCATTTTATTGAGGCATATAATCATTGTGGTGGACTGAGGCTGTTGAGAGATGAAGCCATTTTTATCTGCATGTGTATTTTATTTTTAAGATGTTTTAAAACTTCCTGCTTGGCATGTCTTTGCTTCCTGTTTTGCAAAGTGGGCTCATCTAATCTTGTCCCAAATTCCTGTCTAGCAATGGTGATGTAGAGTAAAATAGTACTATGTTCAGTATGAATCACCTGTCTTGCTGCAGAGTTCAGGCAGTCATCAGAGAGAGAGAGGCTAAATAGTAGTGGGTTAAATATGTACATACATTTACAGTTCTGACCATATATCCTCTCTGTGCCTGCTGCATCACTCTGAGTCACAGCACCATAAATATCTTCATACAGAGATTAACTACATAAAATACTGAAACAATGCTATTTTTTGTTTCTAATTTAGTGTATCCAGTTCATTCTTTTTGGATATATTTAGTTTGTACCAATAAGAGAGTCATGTTAATTGTGCTCACACTAAGCAGTGATAATTTGTCTTCCTAAGAGAACTAATCCTCACCTCTGCTTTCAGAAATGACAGCTCTGGGTTAAAACAGGGCTTGGTGGCCCTGCATGCATATTAACAGCTAATGATGGCACTGTGCTCAGGGAGATATGAGGCTGCTCTACCTAGCCTGTGTTTTTTGAGAACAGTGGTTTCTAGCTGCTGCTCTTAAAGAGACTCTAATTCTTTGGTGCCACATTTGAATACCAGATTACCACGCACAGAAGTGTGAAACTATGGACTTAGTTTTTTTCCTTTTGGCTGTTAAGCTTTATTGAAAATGCGTTTGCAAGATTTTTCTTTAATATATGGTTGGATTTTTATCTTTATTTTTAGATTATGAAAAAATTTTCTCACTTCTTGAGGAAGTACAAGGACCTATGGAAATTCAGAAGTATTTCATTGAATTTGCTATCAAGGAAGCAGCAAGGTTTGTACAGATATAAATAAATGACAGCCATAAATTAAATGTTAATTTAGATCATGATAGTAAATCATAAACTTTTTTCCAGTGCTAGTATTTTCTGTTTTCCTTTTTGAGATATTTCAATTATAGTTGGCTTAGTGGTCAAACTACCATTATATTTTTATAACATAAATGATCTTAAAGTTTAAATGTGAAGTAGAGAGAGGGGTCGTTACTGAAGACTGGGTTGGGGAAGGGTGGCTGGATTAAATTAAATTTTCTGGCTATTCTAATGCCAGAAATAAAGCAACTTCTTCCGTACTGGAAACAGAGAGTTTCTGGAAATATGATTTGTTATGGCTGAATAGTCTTTGAGTTGTTCAACTGTATTTTTGGAAGAAAAAATATTAAAGTGCTCTCCCTCTCTTCCTTAGGTTTAAAAAACGAGTCTTAATACAACACTTAGAGAGAATACTAGAGGAACTAGAGTTCAACAGCCTACCCAACAGAGTTAATCATGTCAACAGTAGATAATAACGTACCGGCCAGACGAGCATGGACCAGGAATGAGTTTGCTGTGCCGCAGAAGAGTAGAAGAGGATGTAGCTGCTGCCCTCACCATCTTGGCAGCCAAGTGATTTTACTGTCACAGTCTGAGAAGAAGCAGTGGAGCTTTAACTTTAAGAACCTCTATCGGCAGAAGCTGGGCTATAACCTTAAGGATTTGCTATGAAAGGTGTGGCTTTTTTCCTGTGGAGGGTGCTATTTGCTCAACAGGCTGAAGAAAATAACCATTGCTGCCCCTCCTGCAGGTGATGAGAATTTACTCATTTGAACGCTGTCATTAGACATTTTACGTGCTATAGGCAGCAGGTTGCACTAAAATGGGGCACTGTCGAATGCACACACTGTCTGCATCGTGGAGAGAGCCCGTGTGTTCCCAAAAAAAACCCTCCCAGAAACACCTGCACTGGTAAAATTGCATGTTGCCACCACAGAGACAAGGGTCTTGTTCCCAAGAACTGCTAGCCATGCCTTTAAACTTGAGATTCAGTGTAGATTGAGAGTAAAGAAACTGCTATTGTGTTAATGAAAGCTAAAGACAGCCCTGTGACTGTTACCACCCGATGGTCACTAAACAATCTACCTCAGACTCTCTTCTGTTTTGTCTGCAGACATTATGAAAGTGCACCTGAGGCTTCCCAGGTCCCCGACTTCAGTTCTCTTTCATCCTGTGAGGAGGACGGAGATTCTTCAGGTGGCCTTGGCACACGCTGTGCTTTGGAAGCACTAAAAGGAAACGCTTTTAAAAACGTGTATTTTAATGTTCATACAAAAGAGATTATTTTGAACAGTATTGTTACCAGATCACTAATTTGATATTTTAACTGTATAAATTTTTTGGAACATATGTGTATATATAAAATAAACCATTTTATTAATTTTTAATAAGTGCTAATCTGAGGAGTCTGTAGCGGGCAGCACCGAGTTCCTCCAGTTGTCTGTTACCAGCAGACTACTAATATTTTTGTAAAAGCAGCAAGTAGTGTAGCTGTACTGCAGCTGCACCTGCTCTGCACACCCTCAGACACGGTTTGCAGTGAGAGCTGTGGAATGTGTTTGGAGCACCTGCCCCATCACTCGGCTCAGCCTGCGTGAGGTGCACGGTTTTACTCAGTGTTAAAGTTCCAGTTTACCAAACCCTTGGTTACCTGAGCTGGTATCCTCTCCTCCGTTCCTCTTACTATTTTGTCCAAAGGTAGTTTTATATATCACAAAGAAGACTGAAGCACCTGCATGTAATATTTTTTTCCCTTTAAAGCAGTACCAGTAATGTGCCAGTAGTAAGCGGCTCTTCTGATAATTGTGTATTTTCCGTTGTTCACAGATAACATCCTCTGATCCTCTAACAGCTTTCTTTTAAAGACAGGTTGAAGTTGTGCTCATGCTAACTAGCTCTTTACCTCGTACTGCAGAGATCCTCAGGATTCCAGTTGACTAGCAAGTGTGTGAGAGGCAGGGAAACAGATTGTAGCTGCTGAGCTTGTACCTCTCTGTTCCTTCTGGTGTTTTTACTGCTGTCCAACCAGTGAGACATCTTTTCCATCCCCTCTGAAGCAGTGGCCTTGTCTCTCTGGAAGATGCAGATGTTGGAATTACACCAGTGAAATTCAAGAAGGAAATAAAATCCAGCAACAGCAAATCTCTGTCACAGTGTTGTATGAATGAAGTGACACGGGGAGAGGCATTACTATAAATGTGTCCCAGGTTTTCTCTTAGAAGTATTCATCTGTACAGTTGAACATTTTTAAAAACCACAGAAACCTTGGAATATGATACAAAGAGGGGATTCACTCCTTCAGAATTGTTATGTGGAAGCTATATGTCACCATGATAGACCTCCCATGCCTGATGTTGGGCTCTTAAAAGGGAATTTATTGACAGAAGGTCAGATATACTGTGCATACCTTGTTTTAAAATGACCTGGTTGCACGTGTCAAGTTGCCTGTAATATGCTATTTTTGAAGTAGTAGGTGGTAAGAGGAGACAGCTCTCTTCTATCAATGGTTATTTAACTTCCTTTGCTGGTTCCAGAAACACTTGATCATGATGTGTCTGAGCAGGAGCTGAGTTTTTAACTAGTGACCGTCTTAGTACATAAACCTGCTTTTTTAATGTGATGCAGTTGGCTGCCATATTAGCTAGAGGAAGCTTGTGACTTTCATTCACCTGTTTGGAATCAAACAGAAAATGCACAGAAATGACAAAATAGTCCATTCAAGTCCAAGCAGTGAGAATTTTCCCTTACCTGGCCATTATTTTATCTGAACAAATTGAATGTGGATGAGAATATTAGAAGGGAAGAAACTTTAAAGCAGACATGAGTCATCTTAAGGATGGAAGATGCTCTATCCTCACAGGTTGTGTCAGGGAAGAGATGAAGAAAAAGGAGTGACAGTGATCCATCTCAGCATGGACAGCTCTGCATCCCAAATGGAGCACAAAAGGATCATTGCTTGCTTGGGAAACAGCAAATGCTTCACAACCATGATAAGGAGAATCTTGATGGAGATAACTCATTGCAAGGCCAGAGTCAGGCCTTGCCTTTCCTGGGTAGAGAGCATGACCTGTGGTACTGAGAGCACGTTTAGTCAGTGTGACAGATGAGCCTCTGCACAACAGGAGTGATCCTCAACAAGGGCTCTGGAGCCTGCGATGGGTCCACAAATATATCTGGAGGTGTGGATGGAATCTGGAGAGCTGTATGCGCTCTGCCCGAACTTGGCATTTTTGAACCTTGATCTAAGGTTGAAATAATGCAGCACAGTTAAACTGGGATGGTAGAAAGTGGGGAAAAATAATGTGTCTTGCTGCATTTCCTGTAAGGAGCATTGTTCAACAATCTGAATTAAATTAAGCACTACCTTCCTGGCTTGGGTAGAAGGGCTGTGTGGTACTTTGTAGTCCAGATACTTGTATGCATTCTGGTTCTGTCATTTCCTGACCCTCTCTTAACTAGGCATCCTCATTATCTTTTTTCCCTTGTAAACACCAAGGAGTTTTCCTCTTAAAATGAGCCTGCAGCCGTGCAGCTCCCACTCCAGTTGGTGATGGCAGATGTCTGTTAGGTGCTGCTGTTCCCAGTTGCTGCGTGCTCTGCATTTATGATGGGCAAGTGTATTCTTGCCCATGCTTAATCAGCATCAGAAAACGACTGTCATCTTCCAAAATAAAAGCCATGGAGGCTGTTACAGTGCTATGCTTGACTTTGCAGTGGTCAAGCAATTGTATAACTCCCTTTACAGGAAGCTGTAGCAAAATAAAACCCACCAAACCTCTATTTTTTTTTTTTTTCCTCACTGGTGATTTTCTTCAAGTTCTGCCTCTGAACTGGCTGGCTGAAATGGCAGCAGTGTAGGATACTGAGTTTGTTTCCTTTTGTTCCATTCTTTAATACCTACTAAGAAACTTCTGATGGGAAAAATGAGAGTGGAATTGCATTGGCTAACAGAAACTATAAAAATAACCTATAAAACTTAACTACAGTGTTTCATACCAGCAACATCACGCCTTCAGCAAATGGATTCTAGAGCGCATGGCTTGAAGAATATGCAACCTAGTTAAGCTGAAAACAAGGCCAAAGACACTTCAAATCTGGCAGAAATGAGGTTTGGCAGAGATCTGAAGGAAGGATGTTAGTCACTGGATTTAAAAGGAGCTGCTTCTTTTCAGGTCTGCAAAAACAAGCTGAAATCCATCTTAAGTGGAAAAGGAAGAAACTGGAGAAGAATAATGCCTTGGGATTTAGGAAAAATCTTGTGGCCTGCAGGAATTGTTAAGCTGTACTTGTATATCTGAATGTTGTGATCAGTTTTTCACTGCCTTATTTAGGGTGTCACTTCAGGGAGGGCAGACTAAACTAAAAAGGCTGTACCTGTTTGATAATCTCCAGCTGCAGCCTGGCAGGTTGTTTCATCCTTGGAAGTAGACTTGGCTCAATTGTGGCATTGGTGGTGTTCTCGTTCTGCACTGACAGTGTTTCTGACTGTCTCTTGGTAGTGGCTAAAACAGTGGCAGTTTTGGGGAATCGTGTTGTCCATCGAGCAGGGAGTGTGGGTAGAGGCTGTGGGGAAAGCAGCTGCTGCTTCATGCTGTGAGAGATGGTTCTGCTTTGTCTGTTCAGCTTCAGAGCCTTTGTTTTAAAAGTTTCTGAGGTGCTTCTCAGGACTTGGGAGTGCAAATCTGGTAACCTCAGCAGCAGATTACTTGGAGTTCAGAAGAAGAATGTGCCAAGGAATGAGTTGAACTGTCGGTACAGCCTCGTGCTAACTCACCAGAGGGTATTTTCATACAGTGGAAGAACACAGCTATATGTGCCTCCCCCTAGTTGGCAGCCACATGGGTTTGCTGGGAATGGTGACTGCTGATACCATGAAAAGAAAAGAAAATCGCCCTTTACCATGAGTTGGGAAGCTATCAAAGAAGTTGCATTTCATAAGATTTTGAGCTTGGGTTGAAGCTCTTAAAACAATTTCTGATGAAGTCCAAAAGAATAGTTTGGCCTGGGAAAGGCAGTGGAATGGAAACCCCCAATCAGATTTTTGCTGGAGATTTATTTGGGGTTTTTTTGAGAGCTTGGGGAAATTTCATCTCCACATCTGCAATGGGAATTTCATGGCTATTTTCTACTCCTGGAGCAGCTCCAACAGCAGTGGAAGGAGCTGGATCCTTGGCGTGTATGTATGCTTGCTGTCAACTCAATCACTGTCACTCCCCTACTGCAAGCAGTCTTGCATAATATCCCTTAAAATATTGGGTACCTCTGGCAGTGTGCTGTATGCCAGTGCTCCGCTCACCGCTGGTAGGAGGGACAGAAAGCTGTTTGCAAAGCATCGTCATGGTGTGTCCCTGTTTGTAAAACACTTAGAGCCTTGCAGGACAGTGGAGAGGAGAGGTTTATGAGGCATTTTGGTAGTTAGAAGAGCAAAGATTGATTTGCATGGTCAGCCTGTTTCTTATTTTATTCAAAGTATGTGCATACTTTAATGTTGCATTTTATTTGTAAATGTTTAATATGTAGAATATATCAAAGAGAGGTTCAGCTTTTTGTAAAGGATGGAGTTGGAAGACTTCTCCTCTTGCTTTGCCTTGCAGCTATGACCTGTCTGTGCAGAGGTGGCCCTTGCAGAGAAGGACACTGGTTTGCGCTCAGGTTTTCCTTGGGGACAGACTCTGCTCTGAAGCCACCCCAGGTCTTGGATATGTGACAATAAGCAGCTGCCTCTTGGCAACTGGAACTGGATTTTTGCTGGATTTGTGTTTTATTTGCATGTATTGTTTCTTGAGGTGGTGGCAGTGTGAGCAGTTACTGTGTGGGTGCAGCTTTTGAAGCCTAGGAACCTGTCGGTATAATTGGGGTTTGACTGTAGAGAGTTGGACGTGTTTTGATGAGTCTACACTGCTGTGGTAATTGCCTGATCTCTTGGTAGTGGGTGCCTCGGGATTCAAGGGTGCTTTCCTAAGTAGAACAGAACTAAAAATCAGCCTTCTTCCCCAAGACTAAAAAGTGATTAAAAAAAAAAAAAAGGCATTTTGCTGATTGCAGATGATTATGATGCAGCTGCTCGACAGTGACATCCCAGCCGTGGAAAAATAACTGGTTCTTCGAGCTATTTTCCAGTCTGTGCAGCATATTAAAATCCTTCATGCACAGCTGGCACATTTAACTTCGATTATGTTGTTGAAGTGACTGATCGGATAGAGCAGCCTGGATCCCAGTTGCTTGCAGAATTCAAAAATAAGGTTGTTCCAATTCATCTGCAGTTGGTTATTTTGGAAGAGAGACAAACCATCTCGAGTACTTTTAGGGCTGCTAATTAAAATCTTGTGGTACTCCTCTGAGACAGTCTTTAAAGATGGATGGAGAGACTTGCCCAAGGTCATATAGTGTGTCACTAGCAAAGATGGTTATAAAATCCATGCCCTAATTTGGTCTTGTACACTAAATTATTCCCCTGGTGTTGAAAACCCCACCACAAAACAATCTGCTGGGCCCTGGTGCCTGTTGGCAGGCTCCTCCCAACCTGCCAGCCTGGCTCTGGCACGGTGGGCACAGGGCAGGCTCCTGTGTGGAGGGGGCTGAAGTGGGGTGCCTTTTGCTGGAAGTGCATTTTTGAGGCTGGAAAAAAAGCAGCAGCTTGGAAAGAGGGAGGTGGGAAGGCTGTAGAGAAGTCACCCGAGCCTGCAGGTGCTCGTGGTGTTACCGCCTCCTCTTTAAAGTTGAGTTCTGGCTCCTGGCCTGAGCTGCTGCTGCGGTGCCTTTTCTTTCTCAGCTGTGTAAAAGTGTATTTTTAAATTCCTCTGGCATCCCTGGATTAGGGCTCCTCCCTCTACCGAGGAGAAGCAGGCAGAACATAGAAGCTGCTATCCAAAATGATGGTTAGTGGCAAAGGAGATGGTGAGAGGCTGGCGAGCTCTGGAAGAGGCTCTTTTAAATGTGCTGCAAACCCTGAGAAGGGGAATACGAGCGTGTGGCAGTTGTGGTGTGCTGGGAGCTGACTGGGCAGGGCATGCCGGGGCTCGGCGTGCTGGCCAGGGGCGCTGGGGAGGGCGCTCAGACGTGGCTCTGCCTGCGGCTCCCAGGAGGTGAGCTGGGGTGAGCTGGACTCGGGAAAGGCAGTTACTGGTGAGTCACAGCCTGGGCTGTGATGGGAAACTGTTGCTGGATAATTGGTTGAGTGATGTCTGGTTGAGTGATGGCTCTTTCCAGAAGTTCACACAAGAGGACCCCGAGGAGGTGCTGACCTCGTGGGGCAGCTGCAAGGTGATTTCTGTCTGGGTTCCGGGTGGCCAAATCCTGCATCCCTGCAGGTGGAAGCAGAGCAGGCTCCTTCCCAGGGTCTGCGCTGCACCCCTGGGCTCAGGGTGCCCGCTCTGTTGAGGTGAGAAGGGGCTGTGAAAGCAAGGGAATGAAAGGGACTGCTCTAGTCATGTTAGGGAACCAGTAAGAGGGTGAAAATGCCAGTGAAGGCCTTGCTCTGTTCGTCCCTGGGCATGGATGCACGGATGGGGAGCTCCTCAGCAGGGTGGGAGCCCAGGGCCTTTGGGGACGCCCTTGCAGGTGTTCACGCAGCCGGCGCCTCGTGAGCAGGGTGCCACGGTGCTGACGGACGTCTGCTCGTCCTGGAACTGCATCTGACGTGACTCACCTCTTATTTTCAGTGTTCCTGTCTTAACTTGTGCCTTAGCTGATCGCTGCTGAGTGTCCCAGTGCTCTGCTCCCCAGCACATGGTGGGGTTGAGCCTCATTTCTGGTTCTCTAAAGCTCTGCTGTTGCCACTTAAGCGTGAGAAGGGCAGAGAGGAGAGCGCCTTGCAGACCTCCCCAGCCACTGCTCACATCGTGCTGGGTGGGGAGACCTCAGCCTGTCCCTCTCTGAGGCTGTCCTCTCCCTCCTGCCAGCCCCAGGCAGCAGCATGGCCGTGCTTGCAGCAGACAAGGGTTGATTCACCAGCCCTGCTGCACCCCGCAAGATACCTGGGTCCCTCCCACGTGAGCTGAGCATGGGTCTCACTCTGCTGCCACTTCCCCTTTGTCACGTGAGGCTGTTGTGTAGCAGCTGGCTTCTGCTTCAAAGTGGTGGTGGTAACTTTGACGTTGGACTGGCTCAGCTCTCCCCCAGGTCCCTGAGCAGAGATCTGCCTATGATGGTGGGCTGAGATGGATTCTTTGGCCCCTTCTCTGCACTCCGTGTGCTTTGTGTCGTGCTGGGGAGGTGCTGCCTTGCTGCGGGGTTGCCCTCACTGGGGCTGAGCCCTGCGGGTGCCTGGGAGGCTCTGGGAATGTCCTGGGGAGCGACAGCTTTGTGACAAAGCAAGCTGCTCTGCGGAGTGCCTGCTGAACTGGCTCCTCCAAAGCTGCTTTTTGATATAAGTGTCTTGGTTTTTGCACTTCTGTGTCCCAGATGGGGGAGTAAATTGCTGCTTCAGCACTTGCTGTGTGCGCTGGGTGCTCTTCCTGCATCCTGCACTGCAGCAGAGACCTCCCGGGGGCAGGGGATGCTGCTGGGGGGCTCAGAGGGTGTCAGCCTTGCATGGCTGGCCCTGAACTGCTCTAAAATAGACAGCAGAAATACCTTGGGGGAGGAGGGGGAATTTTTTCTTCCTCTTTTTTTTTTTTTCTTCCCTATAAAATCCAAAGCAAAGGCCTCCCACAGCTCCCGGGAAAGTGGCTCAGCCAGCACCAGGGCAGGCAGGGGGGACACTGCCAGTGCTGAGGGCTCTGCCTGGCAGCAAGGGTGACACCAGTAAACAGCCACATCCATCTGTGTGGGGTCTGTGGGTTCCCCAGAACCACGGGCATAGGATGGGCCATTGGTCGGATAATCCAAATGTCACCTTTTAATTTTTTTTTCCTCTCCCTTCCGTTGAGAAGAGCCCGGTGAGCCGTGACACCGCCCAGCCTGGGTCCCTGCCAAGGAGCCCTGGGGCTGGTGTTCCTGCCCCGCTGCCAGGCTCCTGGCTGCCTCGCTGCTCCATGAACTCCCATTCGCCTTTCTTGGCTGGAAAAAGCATTAAGTTAGCAGGACAGGAAAATTAATTAGCTGCCATTTTAGGGATGTAGCTTTTGTTGCAGTCTGAAGTGTTTCGAAATGACATTGTATCACTGAGACCCATGTGGGGCTTTTACCTGCTGGAATACCAGAGTTATTTCCGCCATGGTTCTCCCCCAGGTGATTACAGCTTCAAGGTGAACCTCAAGGCCAAATCAAAGGAGTGTTTTGCCTTCGCTGCTAGCGCCGGCCACGGAGAGCTGGTACCAAAGTTTTTTCTGCTTAATGTATAAAATCACCTGTCTTCACCCTTCCCCTCCACACAGGCACCCTGCAGCTCAGTTGGGGACAGCAGGGAGCTGCAAAGCGAGCTGCAGCTTCCCTGCCCCATGGGGATGGGGGTGGTTCCCAGGGGGAGCCTGGGGACAGTGCCATGGCCCCTGGATGCTGCAGGGTGAGCTTCAGCCTCTTGGAGTCTGGTGGAAAATTGCTGCCTTTCTGTGCAGGTGACCCCCAAAAAGGAGCAGAAATGGTGCTGCTCTTCTGGGGGGCTGCATCTAGCTGGAGGATGTCCCGATAGCTCATGTCCTGGCTGGAGATGGAGAAGGGGGGGCTCTGCTGCAGCGTGGTGAAGGGTGAGGGAACCCAATGCATGGGAAGTGAGTGCTAAGGAAGCCAAAAATCATTTTGGAATTAGAAAGTAATTACCATTTCTTGCTTTCTCCAAGGAGGGGGCTGTGTTGGTGCTCCAGAGCACCAGGAAGGGGCCATTGGGCAGCAGCTTTCCTGAGAAAGCTGTAACTCAGCGCTGGGCAGCAGTGGTGAGAGGGCACAGCTCACCCTTCCCAAGCAGCACTGCTGGCTCTCACAGCTGTGCCTTGCTTTCCTGCACCGCAGTGCTGGCTCCAGTGTGCTCCATCTCTGTGGGGCGGGGAGGGGAAGCACAAAGCTCCTCTGCAGCTATCAGTATGTGTGACCAGGAGTTGCTTTCACAAGCAGTGCTACAGGTCAGCCCTTGCTGAACTCTCTAGGAAAAGCTGTTTCTGCTGGCTGTGCTTCCACCCCAGCCTCTGACATGGGGACAGCGACAGCCACCAAACCACGGTCCCATCTCCTCACCTTGTGAGGGTCTAACCTCCTCCTGAGCTTTAAACAAACCAAAATCCCTCCCTGAACTCTCACTGGCTGGTGAGGAGAGTAGAGAAAAACAGCAAAATTAATGGAGATTAAATTTGCTACTCCAGCAACTAATGCAAATTATCAGCACCTTTTTTTTTTTCAGTATTTAATGTAGTAACAACATCACGTCCTGCAGCCAAAGCAGTTCAAGGCGTGATGGCAGTAAGCGTGCACTGGATGAGGCTGGAAATTCTTCCTCTGGTCTAATCCAAGCTCTTGGCACAACTTGTGTTTTGCTTTTGAAGAAGGGGGAGGCTCATCTGTGAAGAACTGCACGCTGCAAGGTAAGCACAAAGCAGCTTTGGGGGCTGGTTAAGGTGCCCCTTCCTTAAAACACCCATTATTGGTGTTTTACACCCGTTTTTGTGCAGGATGCAGAGCTGCAGCAGCAGAGTGGGCAGGCGAAGGGCGAGCCTGCTGCTCTCTCTTGGTGCAATCATCATGGATGCTGTAGTTAAGCAAACTCCTCTAGTTCTTTGCTAACTTTACAGCCTCCCCCAATGCAAAAGCAGAACAGGGAGGGGAAAGTGATCTTGCTCAAGTCCCAGATGTTAACTGTCTCCAGCCCTGTGAGCAGGCTGAGCGTTTCCCCCAGCAAGTGTTGCAATACCAGACCGCGCAGGAGCCTGGCCCGGGGCTGGCAGGGGATGAGCACATGGCAGAAAAGCCTTTACTATGGTTAAATGGAAGGCAGAAAATACATCAGATACGTTGACCAGGGATCTCAAAGGCAGGCAGATCCCCAGGCTGGTAAGGCTTTCCTCCTCAATGTTTTGTTTAGCTACTCATAGCATGCTATTTTGATTCTCCCTACTGATCTTATCTCATAGTAACGAACACCAGGCCAGGCACGCACTTTCACACAGAGCTGCTGTAATTAAGGCAATCACTTCTAGTCAGTGCTAGGCAGTCGCTTTTAAACAGTCATCAGGGATTTGCTGCAGCAAGCTCCAGGGTGGTCAGAAATAAACTCCCAAACACTTCAAGGATATCAATTTTTATTGGACATTGCGAGGTCAATAAGAAAAAATAATTTGTACAGCTTTGTGATCTAGCCATTGCTGCTGAAGAGTCAGGCTGCGTGTCACAAGAAGGGACCTGATGCAGCCCACAGGGTGTTCCCAGCAGGACCCGCTCCGAGAAGCAGCCGCTGTCCTCCACTGGCCCTGTCCCACAGCAGCACCTTCCGCCTCAGGCAGGTCCACAGAGCCTTATGGTAGCACAAATGGGGCTCCTTGGACATGAAGGGTGAGCAGCTCTGCTCCAAGAGACTCCCTGCAGCTGGCTCACTGCCCACCACAGCTGCAGGACCAGGCTGGTGTAGTGGTTACTGACCTCCTGCCTTGCTTCTCCCTCCCTCTGCTAAGTCTGCCTTTCCTCTGTGCCTCCCAAGGTCACCTGGCTGATGTTCAGCCCTTTCCTCCACACAGCGGCTGCTGCACAGCAGCCCTCTTCCCCAAGGAAAGAGCTCTGTCCGCAATACAGACCTGACCTGATTGCTTGAGGCCTTTGGTGACAGCAGCTGGCAGGAGCTGTTCGTGACACCAGCTAGAGGTGAACCAGGACACCTTTAAGAAGTAATCTGGCAGCTCAGATGCTTTCAGATGGCAGAATAACATTTTCTAACCAAACCCAGATGCTTAAGAGTGATTGTAGAGCAGCAGCTAGGGGTATTGCTCTAGCACTGGGACACCCACTCCATAGGACGGGCAGAGCAATAAAAAAAGAGGGCTTGGTTTATACAGTGTTTTTGCTAAGCTTTTTGCCTTTGACAGTTCTTAATGGTTTAAAAAAAAACCAAACAAACAGATGCTAGGATGACAGGCTGAGTGAGATCCTCAGACTAGGCAAAATTCTGGTTGGCCCCATCAGTATCTCAAACTGCCATCCCTTTGCTATGCCAGACCAAGAGAAATCTTAGTATTGATTCAGCCCCTAAGGGAAGATGAGAATTTACACATCAGTAGGAGTTAAGGACTGCATCATCCATCCTAATACATGAAATCAAGACAGTATCTTAAATCAACAAAGGGCTCAGCTGGAAAAAAAAGAAACTGAAAAGCTGAATTGGCAGAAAAGGGGGTAGTTGTACCATGACAGATGAAATGACCTCACTGTACTAGTGCCAGCAAACAGACCCTACCCTGGACAGAACGAGTATTTCTTACTGATACTTAATTACTTCTCATAGAAGATAACTCAGGAACTTGTATCTGGTGCCAACACAGCATTCAGCCATCTGATGAACGCTCCCATATTCACAACCAGAGAGAACATAAAGCAGTGAGTAAACAAGCTGAGCACGGTGGATGATCTATGTGAGCGAGCTGCCTCCCCCACCAAACATACAGCCACGTCCCAGGCAACCTGGGGCAACACAGGACACTTTACATTTAAACAAAGGAGGGCAACGAGGAAATAACGTGATAATGAAAAACTAGAGGAAAGAAAAACAAAAACCTTCACACAACTATTTTTCAGCATTGTAAAAAATAAAAAATGAAAGCAATCTTTTTGCCTCCCTGTGCCTACACCGTGCAGGTCTCCCAGGCTGCCTGGGAACAGGAGACACTGCCCCTTTTTCTGCTGTTACATGATGCAGTGCACACAGTATTCCAGGAGTTCCATGAACTGTAGTGCAAGCAAACCGAGAAAATAAATAGCACTCCAACATTCCCTCTTGTCAAAGAATGTTAACTGCAGTAAAAACTAGCTTGCTTTTTGTTTTAACTGAAGTTAAGTCAGCTGCAACTCATTTTAATATATGAAAATTTGAAGATGTGTTTCACAGCAGAATTGTAGAATAATTTACACTGCATTGCCAATTCACAAGTCAGTCGTTTTCGTTAACAGTGTACAAAGAAGGTCCTTAGTTTATATATATATATGTATATATATATATATTTTATAAAGTCTGGAAGATCAATATAAATACTGCTCCAGAAATTAAAAAAGTGTTTACATCCCCGACTTGAATACTACATCTCAGTGTCCTGGATTATTATTATAATCTGTAAAAGTCTTAGCGGCGCAGAGGTTCAAGTTTTCGAAATTTCAGTGATGAGCTGGATGACAAAGCATCTTGGTTTGAAGAAGAATTCACTGTGTCTGGGGACTGGAACAGTACTCTACCACGATGATTAAATACATAAAAAGACGGATGGTTCCTTAATGTGTCAAACGTCCTTCAAAATAAATGTAAAAAGTCAACGTTAATACTGCTTTAGCACAGGGGTTTTAGAAGAGTCATTCTAGGAAATAACAGCTTTTACAAACATGGAAATACAAGTTTTGAATCCCAAACCCGTGCTCACTTTATACGTTTCCTAAACCAAAACACAGGTGAAATACAAAGCCAAGTGTGAAAACACCAACTGCTCAGTAGGCAGAGGTGGTGCACCCCACGAGAAGCTTCACCCTCCTTCCTGGAGCTCAGGCCTGTGCATTACTGCATGTCCCCAGAGCAGACCTGCCAGCCTGACTTCAGCTGTCACTTCTGTTAATGCCTTGATGCTGTTTACTGCCAGCCTGCTGTGCCTGACGCTAAGGGTTTTAGGTAAATGCAGTGAAATACAACAATGTCAACTTGTTTACTCTCCACAGTCCCCTGTGGTTTTGGAAATGGCCAGAGAGGCCACGTCTGCCCATCCAATTTTATATCCTTTACAAAATCTCAATTGAAAATCCCTTATTTTCTTAAAGGCTTTCACATATTCTGCCTTGAATAGTTCAGTGTCAGATTCACATAGTTCAGACTCCTGTAAAGGAGCAAGGACAGAGGGTGAGCCAGGCAGGCTGGGAGACCATCTCACAACAGCAGTTTGTGACTGCTGAGCTCTTGCTTCCTACAGACATTTCATTCCTCTACCAACTCTGCAAGGCAGGATTTTGGACGAGGAAAAGAAGTTTATTTAATTTGTTCCAGTTATCTAACTCACTGAAATTCGAGACACTGTTGGCTTTCCCAGTGTTCTGCTCAGTGTTATCATCTACAACATGTGTTTAAGAAGAACTGAGCTAAAGAGCAAGCTATTTCACAGTGCTCAGTTCATACAGGTAGTGGCAGATGCAGGTGTTTATGAAAAGGAAGAAATAAAACATACTTATTTTTTAGTTCTGAAGTGGCATCCATGTCTTTAAATTCTCCTGCGATATGTACTATCCCATAGCAGGTCACTGCAAAGGCTAACAGAGTCTGAAGAACTATCTGTAACAGAGGGAAGCACAATGCAACACACATCACTTAATACTCCTAACATTTACCAAAAAATCTCATCTTTCAAACAGTGTCTCATGCTTTTTTCATCCAGTGCCAGTGAGTGCTTTACAGAAGTGGGGAATTCAACAGCAGGGAGACTGAGGCACAGGAAGATGAAATCCCCCTCCTTATTTAGCACAGCAAAAGTGTGGCAGAGCTGAGAAGAGCTTCAGCTGCCTGACACCAGTCCGTGCTGCACAACTTGAGTTGATTCACACAGCTCCTTGGCAAGATCCTGAGAACAAAACACCGTGTTCTTGTGCGCTGAAGGATCCAATCCTCACTCTGAGGAACGAGCTGGCTGCCAACACCCGCTGTGCAGCGGTGGCAGCTGCTGCTCGGCCCAAAAGCCACGGCTGGTTGTCATGGGTATTTGATCTCCTTACCTTTCTGACTGAGCAAAAATGGAACAGATAATAACCAAAGTGGAATTTAAAACCCAAGCAAATAAATTAAAAAAAACAAACCCACAACACCCTTCCTGAAGCAGGTTGTGCTGGGATCAAACGGGCAAGCAGCCACGCTGGGTAAACAAATGTCAGCCAAGAAAAGCCAGAGGGAGGAGGATGTTTGTGCTGCAAAGAAGGAGATGAATGCAAAAGCTCACGTTCAGGGAATTCCTGGACAAGCTGCTTCAGGGTAGTTCTAAAGAAGGAGAGGGAGGTCTGGACCTGGGGTTTGTTCTCTCTGACAGACATCACCCACACAAGGTTGGGATATGAAAATACGGATCTTTTTTGACAGAGGGAGCTCAAATGAAAGTGCAATTTAAAAACCACTTTACCCTTTATTCTTGCCTATCACAGTTTTTAAAAAGCAATTGAGAGAGACTGAACTATCCCCACTGCACCACACCTTTCAAACGCTGTAACAGCTCACACTTACATCTATGGGCAACGTCTCATCTTCCTTTTCTGTTAACCTCATATAAGAACGATCTACAAAACAGAAACACACGCGTGCATCAAACACTCCGTAAGAGCAAATAAACAGCAGAGCAATACAAGAACCCCACCGGAACTCGCTGCGGGGCTCAGACATGTGTCAGTCCCGACCGCCCCGGTCTCGGTACGAGCCTCCACTCCCCCAGAGCACGGCTGATCCCGGGCAGCCCCCGCTGCCAGGAGGGCGGATGGCTGCGGGGAGGACAGCGGGGACGGCAGATGCAGGGCACGCAGCCGTGATCCGGCAGCCGGCTGCCCTCCCTCCCTCCCTGCCCCGGCGCCTGCACGGGGCGAGCCCCGCGCTCCTCCCGTTAAGTCCCCGGCGAGCGTCAGCTCCGCTCTCCCCGCAGCTGGGCCGCAAGGGCAGGGCCACCCCAGCCGGCCGCTCGGCGGTGCCGCGAGGCTCCCCGCGGGGATGATGATGATGCCGCCGCGGCCCGGCCCGGCCCCCGCCCCGGAGCTCCCCCGGCGGCCGGACGGGGGGAACGGGGCCCGGCAAGCCTCCCCGCGCCGCAACCCCCCTCCGGCGGCCCCGCCGGCCCAAGCCGCCCGCTCACTCACGCTGCGCCGCCGAGAAGGCCGCGTGGGCCAGGGCGAAGAGGCCGAGCCCCACCAGCCCTTTCCACACCGAGGCGGCCGCCATGGTCGCCGCCGCTCGCCCGGCCGCCACCGCCAGGGGCGCCCGCTGACCCCCGGCGCCTGCTGATGGCGTCACGGGAAGGGTGGAGCCAGGCCGCGCCCGAGGGGGCGTGGCTTACGCGGCAGGGGCGTGGCTTACGCGGCAGGGGGCGTGGCCGCGCCGCCGCTTTCCCACGCGGGACCGAGACCATTGAGACAATCCAAGGGGTCGGGGTGGGCCCCGGGAGGCGGGCTTGTCCCCGCGGGGACAGAACTGAACCACCGGCCCCGGGCCACGCCGGTTCCCTCCCGGCTGAACGCAGGGCGCGGGGCCATGGCGGGCCTGGGGCAAATCCCGCTTCCCACGTGTTTAACCTCAAAGCTCGAGGAACCCGTGCAAGGGAACACGGGGGCGACAGCCGCACCCACCCGCGGGAGAGAGAGGCCTGGGGCAAAGCACGGCCAAACCTGCCCGCCCTAGGCTCCCCGCAGCACCCCTGCCCCCACGGCACACGGATAAGGGGCGGAAACAATTCTTTGAAGGGGTTTTCTGCACATCACCTTGAAGTGATCACTGTGCCATTAATTGCAGCCCCCGCCCCACCGGCTCCACCAATCCCCCAGCCTTGGTAAACAGGGTGGGCAGTTTATCCCCATCCCACCCCGGGTGGCACCACCCGCGCCCCTGGGATCCCTTGGGGATCCCCCCCGTCCCGGCTCTGGGAGCAGCGTGCGCTGCTGCCCTCCCCACACAGCCCCCCCCCGAGCCTGGGACAGGGGCGCCCTGCAGCACCCACCTCCCCCAGCACCCCACACCCCTCAGCAGCCCAAAGGCCCCTGCAGAACTTCAGCCACTCTGGAATTTTTTCTTTTTTTTATTTTTTCCTTCTTGCAAACCTCCCTGCGCTCTGCCCACCTCCCCCTTGCACCCCCCTTCTTGCATCCTGCTTTTTCCCTGCAGCCCCTTTCCCATCACTCCTGCGAGCCTTGCTGTCCCCCTCCACCCCCCCTTGTACAGCCAGACCCCCTTTCCTCTCGCAAACCTTTCCCTGCTCGCTCCCAACCCGCTGTCCCCTCCGAGCTTCCAGCCGCACCCCCCCCTTTTCCGGCTTAACCATAAAATTCCCTCCCGTCCCCTCCCCGCTCCCCCCAGCCCCGTCCCTATCCGGGCTCCCGGCAGCGCTGTCCCCGCCCCGCAGCGCCTGCGCCCAGCGCCGCTTCCTGGTGGTGGCGGCGGGGCCGGGCCGGTACCGGGGCGATGGCGGGGCCGGGGCCGGTGCTGGCGGCGGCGGCGGGGCTGTGGGCGCGGGGGGCGGCGGGCGGGGAGGTGGTGGCGGCGCGTCCCGGGGCGCTGGAGGAGGAGATCGTGTCGGAGAAGGCGGCGGAGGAGAGTCACCGGCAGGACAGCGCCAACCTGCTCGTCTTCATCCTGCTGCTCACCCTCACCATCCTCACCATCTGGCTCTTCAAGCACCGCCGCGCCCGCTTCCTCCACGAGACCGGCCTGGCCATGATCTACGGTGAGGGGCGCCGGCACCCCCCGTGGGAACCCGTGTGGCGAGGGAGGACTGGGAGCGAGTGCCCCCCGCCCTGCCCTGGGCACTGGGAGCCCCATCCAAACCAGTCCCGGCTCTGCACTGGGGTGCCCGGGTTGGTGCCCACCGCCTGCTTTCATGGCACCGCTGGCCGGGATCAGCAGCCCACTGTCCCCTCCTTTGGCACATGGTGGCTCCTTGACGCGGGGCTACGGCAGGGCTCATGTGCTGGACATCCACATGGGCGAGTGGCTGTGGGGACCCTGGGGGACACGCTGTGTCCCCTCCCGGCTGCAGCTGGATGCTCGTGCCCCGTCCCGGCTTGCCTCGTGCCGAGCGTTATCTGGGCGTTGCTGGAGGGAGTTCCCCAAACCCTCGATGCCGAGGCCAGCGTCACTCTGAAATCTCTGGCACTGGTGAAACTGGCGGGGTCTGGAGCTGCCCCATGCCAAGCAGCCTTGAAGCTGTGTCACCGAGCACTGGCAAGTCCCTCTTACTGCCCCCAGGGCTGAGAGTGGGGGCTTGGGACGGCTCAGACCAGGCTTTGCGCTGGTCAGAGCTGTGTTTCAGCTCTGTGTGCAGAGCTCCTCAGTTTCCAGAAGCTGTCCCAGAGGAGTGGAGAGGAGATGGTCCCACCCATTGCCTCACGCCCTGCTGCTCGGGGACCTGTGCACACGGGGTTCCTCCTCCCGCTGTGACAGGACTCGGTGAGGTGCCACAGGAGTGGGGCGGGGGAGCGGGTCCGTAACTGGTTGGGTGTTAATGGTGGCCTGTGCCTTACTGAGGTGATGTGGCCTGGTGTGGAGATGCCGTGTGTGGCTCTGCCCAAGTCAGGCGTGACACGGAGCTCGGCCGGAGCAGGCCTGGGAGCTGTGCTTGGGGCAGTGGTTAACGCGGCCGTGGATCCTGATCCAGACGAGGTCTGTTGAGGTTAGGGATGAAAAGGTGTCTTCCCCCGGGTGCTGTGGGCTCTGTGCTGCCCTTGCCCTGGCTGGTTGTGGGTGATGTGTGACCAGACTTGGTCAGAGCAGCAAGGTGGCCGAGTCCCCCCCCAGCAGAAAGCTCTGCTCGGAAGGCCGTGACTTGACCTGTTTGGGCCGTTGGCTTTTGTGATCCTGGCTTGCAGTTAATTGGAAGTGTCCTTCCAAACGAAGGCGTGGAGACACTTGTGTCAGCCCAGAGGCACCCAATGCTGCTCTGCCTTTCCAGACTCCTTTGAGCCACCGCTGAGGCGGGTGCCAGTGTTGCTGGCCTCCTGCCTGGGGCAGGGCTGTCACCTCCCTGGGACCGGGGCTGTGCTGTGGGAGCTTCCAGCATGGAAAGTCTTCTCCTCCTGCCCTGGAGCTCGCCAACACGTGGACTTTCTATTCCTTCAGTGCTTTATCTTGCCCTTAACCTTGTTCTTCTGGAGTTTTCTTCCTCTTGGTCCTCCGTTCTCCCTGACCCACCTGAGTGCTGAGGATGACCCAGGTCGTTTCGGTCTCCTGATCTGTAAAACCTATCTTTTCTGTCTGCTCTTCTGCAAAATGTGCTTAGAGAATTGCAGGTGAAATCAGTAACGTCACCCCTCTGGGCGTGCAGAAAGTCCCAAGTTTTTCCCTGCTACCAAGGCTTCTGGCATTTGCTTCTCAGGCTGGGACAGCTGCCGCAGGAGAAGGGATGTGTGATTTCCCAAGGAGTGGCGAGATGCTGTTGTTTTACAGCAACAAGTTAAGAGCTGCAGGGAGCGAAGCAGGGACCACTTCTGCTTCACTGTCCCCGTCCCCCTGCGGTGCTTTCAGCTCCTGCGATGCTTTCAGCCCCAGGGAAGTCCCCTGAAAATGTGGAAGCCCTGCAGCAGGCAGGCTGCACAACAGACCCTGAAATCTGGGCAAGAGAAGGGATTTGTAAAGGCTTGTCTTTTTTTTAAAAAAAAACCAACCAACTGAGTCAAAACTTTTGCGTACGTATCTTCTTGCTGAAATATGTCAGAGTTTCCTCGGGGTCTGTGTTCTCGCTGTAAGTTGTAAGCTCTTGCTCCAGGTGGATTTATATCTTGCAGATCATGCTGTCGGCTCAGAGCCGATGCCCAGGAGCTGGGCACAGGCTGGAGGTGTTTCATGGTGACAGACAAAAGGTGTTCAGAAGCCTCTAAGCTTCATTTCAGTGTTTAAAATGAGGTTCTCACATCCAAGATATTCAACAGTGAGGATGATTAATTGTTTTAATTGTTTCAGTTCTCGGGGTGTGCTGGTGGCTGTGGCAGGAGCTTCTCTAGAAGTTAAGTTTCCCTGTACTTGCACTTGGCCCCTGGATTCCTTGCCTTTAAATTCCTTGTTTTCAGGATGTCTTCAGCTGCTCGATACATTTTTGCCTGGGGATCCTGTGTGCTTCCATTGTTGTTAAGTACCAGAATGGTAATATATATTAGCCTTCATTTCAAACCTTACCTCGGAAATGTTCAACAGCACCTCAAAAAAAGAAAAAAAAAAAAAAAAAAAGCCCATGGGCTTTTGTTCATTTTAATGAAGTTGGGAGAAATGCAATGAAAATAATCGCTTGCACTTTGCATAAAATAACTCAAATTAATTTACCAGCTTTGCCTTTAGCTTCTCCTTGCAGCTTCCTCGGTGTCGGGTTCCCTCCCCTCTGCTCCCTCCTAGGGCTCAGTTTTGTAAAGCTTTGGCTGCAGAAGCATGTCGATACTGGTGGAGTGGCTCAGGGCTGCTGCCAGCACAGCCCTTCCAGCACCAGGAGGGTTTGAACCATTTCCTAAGAGCCCCTCGGATCCAGGAGGGTTCTACACGGTCCGCTGGGCTTGGTCCAGGTGGCCTGAGCCCAGGACTGGGTTTGGTGTCTGAAAACACTTGGCATCCGAGTCAGGTTTGTCCCAGGTGCCTCCAGCAAGCATGGCCGGGTGGGGAGAGCTGATGAGAGATCCGCCAGTGGGCAGGGGGGCTGCTGGGGGGGTCCCCTGGGTGCTGGCGGAGTAACTGGCGTTGAGCAGAGCAGCATCATGCTCTCGTGGTCAGTACCACCGATGGTGTCTCTGTGTCGGGAGCCGCTGTGCGCTGCTGGCTGGCTCGCACACCACGGGCTCTTCGTGGGTGTCTTCACCCACCCGTGTGCCTCCCAGCAGCCTGCTGCAGGCTGAGATAAACCCCCTGGTTGCTGGAGCCCCAGGCACAGCAGTTGTGGCAGACACTGGAGGTTTATACAGCCCTTTTCCCTGATCCTATTCCTGGCCCGAGTGGGAATTCGGCTGCAGCCAGGGTGGGAACAGCTGCGAGACGGGGAGGGCGAGCTGGGGTGCTATCAGATGTACCCTGCTTTGGGACGGGGATTAAGAGTGGAGAGAGATGAGTCAGGATCCTTCCTGAACTCCCAGCAGCGATGTCTGTCCATCTCTCCCGCCTCGCATCTCAAAGCGCTGACCCTGGGCGTTTAAAGGGATCACTGGGTGGGTTTCCAGCTGAGACAAGGCAGGCAGCTGCTGCTGCTGGGGGTTTCTGACTCCTGCGTGAAGCTCTAATATCAATTTATTTTTAAAAGCCACCCCAGGTAGCTGTGGAGGGCTGTGGAGTGCAGTGTACCTGGTGCTGCCCACTCTGTCGGAGTGGAGGAGCAGTTGTAAGGGTAGAGGGTAAATGAACTCTCCAGGCTGGCTTTCCTCCCTTTCATTTGAATTCTCACTGTAACTGTGAAAAGCTGCTTAATAGTTGTATGTAAATAACTCTCCAAAGCTCACTTTATCACAGTGAGGAGTTCTCATTGTCTCCCATGGTACCTCAGGGGTCATCATCTTCTGGGTGAAAGGAAACCTGGGTGTTATGTCCCCATGCCGCGGTGCCACGCACGCCCCTGCCACATGCTCATGTAAATAAGTGCTGTGGCATCTCAGTGTTCTTTACATCCTTTACCTCTTTGGTGTCCCCTCTTAGTGCTGCTGGTGTGAAAGCAGCTCTCAGATGCTCTGCACAGCCTGACGTTCCCTGGAGCAGCTCTCCTCGCTGGAGCTCACTGTGCCTCGTTGGGCACAAGAGGGACCTTTGCTGCTGTCGGGGCAGTTCTGTGCCAGGGATGCAGGGTGGGATGAAGCCCCGAAGCAGGTGGTGAGCACAGGGTGAACTGTCCATCAGTAGCTTTGTGAGAGCAGCTCAGCTGTGCTGCAGCAGTGCTGTGTTTGACCAGGACTGGGTTTTGGGTGCAGCTCCTGGCTCTGCCAGCCTGGTCCCTGAGATGAGGATGGGGTAGCAGCAATGAGTCTGTTTGCAGCTGATTCTTCTTCCTCTGCTCATGGCCTGGATGTGTGCTTGGGTGGCCCTGCTGAGCATGACATCCCCTGGGATGGGAGCTGGGGGCTTTTCTCCTGGCCACCGGCAAGATGAGCGATTCTCATCCTGGAAAACTGCTGTCAAGGGAAGAGAAGGCAAAAAACGGATGACAGATCAGGACATGCCTGCAGGAGATGCTGAACGTGCCAGGGCCCCACGGTCTCCTGCCCGGCCACGGGGGAGCTTGTGCCCAGGCTGTGCTCCCGTGAGATGGCGGCGGAGGAAGAGTTTGGTGCTCCCGTCGGTCGGGGTTGTGCCCTGCCTGTAGGCAAGCACAGAGCAAAATCTTAATTAAGGCAACAGTAAAGGAGGAGGAGCGTCCTGGGAGGCACACAGCGAAGCCTTCCGAGTGCTGCCGTCTCCGTTTAGCTCCCACGTGTCTGAAAGCCTTTTATAAATATGCGGTTCAGAGGTGGGGTTAAGATCCAGGATTTCTGTGGCGGCTCGGCGCTGCCTTCATCAAGGAGTTTCCAAACCTTTTTGTGCTGAAGGCTACGTGGAAAGGTGTCTTGTGGGACATCCCTCCTCCCCAGCCTGCAGATGTCAGAAGGCTCTGCCAGGAGAGCGCTCGGCACACGGCGCGGGTGAGAAGGAGCCGGAGGAGCCTCTGCTGTGTGAATGTTATTAATCTGGATGTGAGACCTCAGAGCGCAGCTCGTCAGCTGTGCTGCAAATGAAAAGTGCTGTGTAAATTGCTGACTTGCAAATTGACCCCACGATGCTCCTGCAGAGCAGCTGAGCGGAGGCAGCGTTGGCTCGTGGGGCTGCCCTGGGGCTGCTGCTCGCGGTGCAGAGCTGAGGCTTGCACGGGGTGAGGAGCAGACCTGGGTGGGCAGCCTGGATTGGGAAACTTTCATGGATTTTATAAAATGGGATCGCTGCCGAAAGCTCCGTGGTGCAGGAGGAGGCTGTGTGGTGCTGCAGCATCTTTTGAAGGAGGCTTGTTGTCCTCAAAGCATTCTTAGTGGTTCCTGGGTATTGTTTTTTAATCCCCTACCAAAATGTATTTCTGGTTTAATGTATTTCTGTAGTGGCAAAACGTGATGCTGTCTGTTTTCGAGGTGCAACATGCCCAGTTTGGGGACATATGAGCAGCACCTTGCCCAGGTCCCCAGCTGCATGCCAGCAATGCTAGGGTGCCTGCCCTAAGAAAACCAGCATGCCCTCAATGTCGGCTGTTTGCTGCATTGGGCAAGGGTCTGAATGATTGCTGGGTAATTAAAATCCTTCAGGACCAGTCCGTGCCTAGCATTATAAAGTCCACATGAGCTCAGAGCATTGGCATGGCTCATGGGAGGATGTGAATGGGTTAATATGGGCAATTACTTGGATGGTGGTTGTGCTCAGCAGCTGAGCAGGGGGTCAGGATGCTGGTGTGCCTGATGCTGCATCTGTGCTCAAAGAGATTGTCCTGAGAGTTTGCCGTGGCTTGTCTCACCAATGCCTGTCCCTCCCCAGGGGTCCTGGTCGGTGTGGTCCTGCGCTACGGCATCCACGTCCCCAGCGACGTCAACAACGTGACCCTGAGCTGTCAAGTGCAGACCAGTCCTGCCACGCTGCTGGTGAACGTCAGCGGGAAGTTCTACGAGTACACCCTGAAGGGGGAAATCAGTGCCCAAGAACTCAATAACGTCCAGGATAATGAGATGCTGCGGAAGGTAAGGGAGTCAGCGACTGGGGAGGTGAGCGATGCTCCCCACTCCCTCCACAGGGAGGGATCCCCTATCTGTTGGATTAAGTAACTTGTTTATTTTTTACCTTCAGTCAGATTGTGATCAGCTATAAAATGTAAGTTGAACACAAAGTAATGAAACACTAGTTTCAGCTGGTCTTAAGTTGTTTAGACGCTGGGCTGTGTCTCCAGAAGACCCTGGACACATCCTAAGCATTCACCCGACATCATTTCATCTGCTACAGGGTTTCCTCCATATATTTTTTTATTACATTCTTTTTTCTGTTTCGTCTTGCAAAGTCTTAACAAACCATTTAACTGTTGGGTTTTTTTGTGTGTTTTTTTTTCTTAACAGGTGACTTTTGATCCTGAAGTATTTTTCAACATTTTGCTTCCTCCAATTATATTTTATGCAGGCTACAGCTTGAAAAGGGTACGTGCCTTTACAGTTCCTACATTTTTAGTTCCTCTGCCTCCAGAGCATTTTTAATCCTTGTGAGTGCTTTAGTGCTTGCTCAGCAGGCCAAGTCTGCAGAGCTGGGTACAGGTTTTGGTTGTAGGAAGCAGGGCTGAGAGTGCCCCACTTGGTCTCATCCAGCCCTCTGCCCCAGGAAGGATCAGAGACTTCAGCTGTTTCCAGCATGGGTTTGTGCAGGGGTTTGAGGTCAGCTGGGCCATTTCAGCCATCCTTAGTTTCAAAACACATAGGAGGGTGGGATGGCTTTAGAAAGCAGCAGCTTTCTGAAATGCTGATTTGGAAGGAGAGGAAAATGATCCTGTTTAGCTTGCAGGAGAAGGAAGGAGGAATGCTGCTGGGTTAGGAAATCAGTTCCCAGGACTGGGTACAAGAAAATGATATATGTTCATGTTTATTAATGCTGCATTAACATCTGCTGGTCTGGTGGTGTCCAGTGCTGTGCTGGGCACTCTTCTGCCTTGCTTATCCAGCTCCTGGCTAAGAGCTGGCTGCAAGCTGCTACGGACACTGCTTGGGTGCCTGTGCAGGCTTGAAATCAATTGTTAGCAAAATGTAATTCAGTTTGGTTTTTTCTCCTCTGTCTAGAGGCACTTCTTCAGAAACCTGGGATCCATCCTAGCGTACGCTTTCCTCGGCACTGCCATTTCCTGCCTGGTGATCGGGTGAGTAGGTGGAGCTGGTCTGGTTCTTCTGCAGGGCTTCGAGCTGTGCTCAGAGCCTGGATCTGGAGCTGCTATTTCCAGCCCTGAAAGATCACACAGGCTCTGAAAGATCACACAAGTTCTCTGCTATCCTTGCTCAGCAGTGGGAAATACTCTTTACTGTCCAAACTTGTGCTGTGTGGACAGGGTGATTGCTGTCTAATTGCATAGTGCTTTCTCAGCATCCCATACAGAATAGTTATATACGTGGCAAGGGAAGTTTCACACTTCTCTGAAGATTGTCTAGAAAAAACAGGCAGAACTTCACAATACTGAAAGCACAGCCCTAACAAGCATGAGACATAGGAGGGGCAGGACTGTGAGCACGTGTCATGCCCTTACTTGCTGGAAGCAGGTGCCTAGCGAGCACGGATTGTGTTTCAGATATTTATCCCCGTGTGCAGAGGGAGCTAGATGATTCCTGCTCTGAATAGTAATGCACAGGCCAGTGCAGGGTGTTTTCCACTGGAGAGTTGGGTGGATTCAAGCAAACTCAGCATCCACATTATCTATTCCTCGCTGCAAGTTTTGGCCATTTCAAAGTCAGGCCAAGGTCATCCTGGTGAAACGTGTTAATGTGAACCACATGATTGCGAGACCCCGCGACCCCAGGTGCTGCTTTTCTTTAGTTGTGTTATGTTTGTGGAGGAGTTTTGGTCCCAGTTTCTCACCAGTGCCATGTTTGTGGTCTGGTGTGGCGGGTGCTTTGGTGTGCGTGGCCCTGGAGTTTCACCAGGCTCAGCTCATCCAGTACAGTTCTTTGGTGCTGCAGTGCTTGGATAACTTTAGGGGTTCTTCTGGTAAATTCAGGGGGGTGAAGCCCATTTGAGTGTCGCTTTCATTCACTGCAGAGATAAGTAATTGCCTCTTCTCATCACCAGCTCTGTCGTGTATGGCTGCGTGGCGCTGATGAAAGTCACCGGGCAGCTCGGGGGAGACTTTTACTTCACTGACTGCCTCCTCTTCGGTGCCATCGTATCAGCTACTGACCCAGGTATGTTACGTGGTTATTCCCCCCTCATTTCACTTGTCTGATCTCAGTGTGGTGAAGAGGGGAAGAAAGTCTGAAATTCCCTCTTTCTTGAATTTTGGAGTTTATTTGCAACATAGCTAGAGGTCAAATTTGTCTCCATGCCTTCTTATTTCCTTCCAGTTACATCTAACATACCTTCCAAAGCTCTGCTTCCCAAAGCTTTGCTTGCAGTGAAGTCCTAGCAGCCTCTCTCTTGACTTCTCTGGGTTTCAGGATGGGTCCACTGTGTTTCTGCCATCCTGTGCCAATGGCTGATGCAGAGTAAGATGTGTAACATGGGGAGGGCTCAGTTGATAGCTGTAGTTAGTTTAGCTGATTTCCTTCCACTTCCATTTGCGTGGGATTTTGAATCTAATTGAAAGTTGACCTTAAGGAGCAGTACTGAGGGCAGTAGTGGCAGCTTGGTCTGCTGAAACACTTTGTGAATCAAAACTATGAAAAACATGCCTTGTCCAACTGGATGTGACTTCGTTCACAGTTACTTTCACACAGAAGCTGTTTATTTGCATGTTCCAGCTTCACCTAAAAACACAGGGCCACGGGAGGGCCTCTCCTTCCTCTTGCCTTTCTCTGAACAGGGCTTGAATTTCTTCCTTTGCAGCTTGGCTGCTACATTTGAGACCAGCATGGTGGGACTGGGGGGTGGCAGCATCATCCACTCTCCCGTTATAGTAGCCTTGGGGGATCTTTTTAAATGTAGATACTGGTCAGTTTTGCATGGAAGGGAGAGACTGCATGCCTGGGTAAGCCAAGTCTTCTGCCCTTTTGAAACAAGTGTGGTGTCCAGATGAACTGGGACTTTTACCTGCTTATCTCAACAATGAGTCATTTCCGTTTTCAAAGGCAAAATGAGAGCATTGTATGTATGTGCAGATATGCAAGAACGGTGCTGCAGAACATAACCTGCAGCGTAAGGTGGCAGTACCACATCTGTCTGCCAGGTGCAGATGCGAGATGTGCATTCCCCATGAGTTTTTAATAATTTATTTTTTATGTTTCCCTAAGATTTGCTAGGTATTGGTGTGGCTATCACTGCTGATATTTTTTTTTTTTTTTTTTTTTTTTTTTTTTTTTAAAACCCAAAACACTTTAAAAATAAGGTAAAATGAATTCCCATCTTCTCTGGACATCGTGGGTGGGCGTGCATTCAGGCCACCAGTTCCTTTAGCAAGGAGCTGTTCCTGTGTGGCTGTGAGGTCGAGCATCCTCCCTGTAACTTAGCCAGGGTGTCGACACTGAGAGGGCACGTTTGCAAAGTGGGGAGCACCTCACAGGTGTGTTGGTGGTGTGGTAGATGTGATGGCAGATGGGCAGAGGCCAGGCAAGGACTGTAGGTAGAAGTAATGCTTAGAAAAGCTGCAGATGAGCTGTGGCGCTTCCAGTGTGTCAACCTGTGTTGAATCCGAGGATTTCTCTCAGGGTACAGGGGATGGGAAGGACAGACAGCCATTGTCCTGCACAAGCCTTCATCCTCCTGGCCACCTGCAAGTGGAGGAAGGCTCTCCCTCATGCTCTGAGCTAATGGCATCCCAAGCTGGGTGGCTCATGTCAGCGTGGTACCGTGGTCCAGCCCACGAGCTCAGACCCTCAAGAGGCTCAGAGCAGAGTTTGCTCACGCTGAAGACTCAATAGACCTGGTGCCTGGGGTGTCTTTTAATAAAAGGAGGAGGAGGGAAATGATATATCCAAATCTGAAAGGGCAGGACCATCAAAGGGAGCAGGGGGACAGCTGGCACCGTCACAACAGAGTGTCACAGACATGCAGGAAGGCAGCTTTCTAAAAAGAGGTGTTTTGCCTTTGACGACACCAAAATAACGTCACCTTTTTGAATGTCTCTCTATTTTTCTATTTGTCAGTGACTGTTCTTGCCATATTCCATGAACTCCAGGTTGATGTTGAGCTGTATGCCCTTCTCTTTGGCGAAAGCGTCCTCAATGATGCCGTTGCCATAGTGCTGTCTTCGTAAGTGTGTTCTGTTTTTATTTTTAATCGTTATCTATGTTACATGTCAGGCACTGGGGGTGCTGCTCGGCCTTGCTCCTCTGAAATAGGAGCATCGGGGTTTGCAAGTGCAGATTTCCATATCAAGTGTCCCCAAAAGCTGCAGTGACTGTCTGCTGCACCTCCTCCTTGCAGACAGCAGCTTGGGACTGCGGGTTGTCCTCACAACTTCCCCCTGCATGATGGATAGTTTTGTTTGGTTTTGTGGCTGGTTGACCCTGCCAGAAGGAATTTTTTATGTCCCTCTGAAATGAGAAAAAGCATTGTGTCTGCTTTTCAGCCACAGGATTCCACTGAAACCCCTTGCTGATGGCTTTGCTCCTACCTGCTTCCCTCCCATCCACAAATACCTGCTTCTGGTTACATGGAAATAGTTGGTAAAGCAGCTGTTTCCTTTCTCTCCCTACTTTCATGCCTCAAGAGATGGTATTTCTTACAGCTGGTGTTAATACCCTGGGCTGAACATATGGGCAACTTGCTGACTTTCTAAAGAATGTTTTATATTCTTTAATATTTTATATCCTCTGCATGTAGGACATATTTTATCTGCGTTTTCACTGTGTTGTCATCATGGGAATTTGTTTGGAAATATATAATATCTGCAATGGTGACAGGTTAACATATAGCTAAGACTAATGCAGAAAATATTTCTGGAATACTTGTCACACGGGCATGCTGGCTGCGTGGGTTTTACTGAGGTGGAGGCAGCAAATAACAGATTGTGAGCTGCGTATCGCCACCCGCCTGAGTTGTATTTACTGAATTGACTGTTTCTGTTGAGGTTTCTGGAACTGTTTGTATTGCTTGCTCTGGCTTTTATGCTGGATGTGTCACTGCTGGCATGAGGGTAACTGCTGCACAGCCAGGTTGTGTTTAAGAAGTGATCCTGAGGGAGGGAGGGATGGGGTCTTCCAGCCTCTGTGGGGAGGTTCTGGGTGGGAGTGGGTGGGTTCTGCATGACAGTAAGGACATTTGTAGTGGATCTCTGCACGCAGAGGTGACTGCACTGTGTGCAGTGATTTGTCTCTAGCACTGTTTCAGTACCGGCTTCATAGCTTGCTGCTTTGATTTCCTGCCTTCCTCTCTCCACAAGCTGAGCTCAATCTGCTCCTGTTCCCCAAAATAAGATAATTGGCACCAAAGCAGCAGCTCCAGCTGCAGCCAGCAGTTATTTTGCTGCAAGGCTTTAGTGCAGACTGGCCCAGCAGTGTGCTGTCTTCTCAAGGGCTTCTCAGCAGTTAACCTATACCTGATGTAAAGCTTGCCATGGTCTTTGTCTTCATGGTCACCGTGAGGCAGCGCCGGTCAGCGTGGTGGGTATTGCTGGCACAGGTGTCTCAAGGACAGCCTGGAGTCACCTGGACACAACCACATCTTGGGTGCAAGGAGGAGGTGTGGGCCTCTTCCTCCAAGGAGGAGAACTCCTCCCAGAGCAGTCCAGAGCTCCTGTTTATGGTTCCCCTTTGTTAAATTTAGTTTGGCATTTGCCTGTTCCACAGCAGAGGTGTAAGTGGGGGAACTGCGTGGAGACAGTTCTGGTCTCCAGTTAGGAGGTGTAGAGGGGAGTTGGGAAGATGGAGAATCAGGGGGTTCCTGGACAGGTGGGCTGTGCTGATGGAGGACAGCTGCCTGGGTGACAGCTGGTGGTGGGTGCTGCCTTGTCCTAAGGGATGAAGAGGGACTCCAGCTGTGGCGAGCCAGGTGTGCAGGTTTGGTGATTGCCCCAAAAGGCACCGTTGGCTCTATGCACGTGGAGAAAGTGTGCACTTTGGGCACTGTCCCTGTGCCAGGGGAGGATGAGGAGCCAGGGGCTGGTGCTGCCCTGGGCTGTGACTCCTCCATGGTTTCTGCCAGGAGCTCAGTGCACCCTGAGGCTCTTCTTCACCCTGCTTTCAGTTCTGGACAAATGTCCATTCCCATGCTGGGGGAGCAGGATCCATACCTTTCCATTCCTGTCTCATGTCAGCCTGGCCTGGCCTCGCCTGGCTTGGTGGCAGGGAACTGGTTGCAGGATGAAGAGGAATTGAACCCAGAACTGAAATTCGGTGGGCAGTGAGGTGCTGGGGCTGTGGTTCAGGAGCAGGGGGGTAAATGGAACCACAGGGTCTCTATCTGCTTCTTCCGAACGGAGGTTTCACATGGGCTGAATGCCACAAGGAGCCCTGTGGGCAGGGACAGGGGAAATAAAGCACACAAAGGGCAGCTGGCAGTAATGTCTTATGAGAGATGCAAAAAGCAAAACCAGAAGGAAAACTGTGATGGGTTAAAACACAAAACCAACATCCAAACAGTTGGTTATGGAGGGGAAATGAAACCAGCCTGGATTTTAAAAAAACCCAACCAAACCCCAGAATAAGAGCATGTTGATGAATGGGAAGTAGAGGATGGGAGTGACAAAATAAATTAAATCACGGGGAGAAACTGGTGGCTTGCACTGTAAAAGACAATGCAGAAAAATGAAAAGTATTAAAAGCAGGGAAGTTTAGCAAGGGAGGTGTTGGAAAGGGAAGGATTGTCATTTGTTTTGCAGAAAAATGTTGGTAGTTAGGGGAGGAAGCTGCAGGATGTGTGCACCAGACAGTAACTTTCCATTCCAGTGTAACTCGGGAGGTTAAACAGCAACTGTTTAAGGTTCACATCCAAGAGTTGTAACAGAGCCAGCAGAGGGATTGCTAACTAGGAAGTTAATGTTTTCGGTAAGTTTACATGGAAGAAAGTGATGTAAGAAGTTGATATTAAAATAGGGTTTCGGAGATGGATAGGGGACCCCTGTATCTCAGCCTTTCCAAGTAAAACAGCGGAAGAATGGCTGATGGAGTCAGGTGGAACGGCTGCTGAGTTGGTGGAATGGCTCAGGAGTTGGAGGGAGCAGGTTCAGAGGTGGGATCAGTGCCACAGACCTGTTTGCCATCTCATCACAAAGGTCTGTTCCAGTTTGGTGGGTGAAGGCAACAGCTTTGCCATAGTGAACCGGGACTGTGCCGTCTGCCTTGCTGCCCTGCAGTATTTCACTTCAGAACTCAGTGCAATGCAAAATCAATGTAGTACATGTTAAATGCAGTAAACTGGCATAACTTGGCCTCTGTGGAGTCAACAGAGAAATGTGGGCTTCCCACTTGAATGCTTTGTGGTCCCACAGTGCCTGACTTTATAGAGAGCTGATGCCAAACCCCTGAAATACCCTCATAAATGACAGACCTTTCCCTAGCAAATGTATTTGCAGGAGATGGTGCAAGAGATGGGCTTTGGTCCGATGCTCTCTGTTCTCTAGAAGGAGTCAGTGCAGAGCCTTGCCTAGGAGGGGTGGCTGAGCTGCAGAAAGCTGGCCAGGAGCAAAGGGCATCCCAAATTTGGGATGGTGCTGCGTGCTCTGAACGTGGGGGTTGCAGTGTGGGACTCGGGTTTTGTCTCCCTGGTTTCTCAGGCTCGGTGTCGTAGCACTCTGCACAGCTCACGTAGCACCGTGGAGGTGCCTCTCCCTCCAGACTAAGGAGTGTTTTGTTCTTGTGTGTGCTTTTCCTCCCTCTTTCAGTTCGATTGTTGCGTACCAGCCAGCGGGTGACAACAGCCACACGTTTGATGTCACGGCAATGTTCAAGTCCATTGGGATCTTCCTGGGAATATTCAGTGGATCTTTTGCAATGGGAGCAGCCACTGGAGTTGTGACAGCTTTAATATCCTTTTTGTTGTTGTTTTCCAAGTGTTTGCATTACACCTTGTGTTCTTCCTGTGCTGCATCTCACCCAGACGCAGTGTTTCATGATTTTTTGCCTAAATTAATGAAAGGCAGCCTTTTCAGGGGCAGGCTGTGTAGCGTCGCTGTGACACCCAACTGGATTTGATATGCTCTTAGCCTACAGTTTCTCTCCACATTGTCCTTAACCATCTGCAACGTCACCAAGTTCACCAAACTCCGGGAGTTCCCACTGCTGGAGACCGGCTTGTTCTTCTTGATGTCCTGGAGCACCTTCCTGCTGGCTGAAGCGTGTGGCTTTACAGGCAAGCTCCAGCACAGCCTTGTGTCTGGGACAGAGATCTGCAGGGGTCATGGAGCCATTGAGTTTTGCTTCTCCCAGTATTGATTGCAGCCGGGGTTCTCCCTGTGCTTTCAGAAGTTTGATTAATTATTTTTATAAATTCTGGGGTTATTGCATTAAGTCCACTACACTACTGGGGTGTAGCTCAACTCCCTTTTCATGACCTGGAGTCTAATGTGATGCTCTGCTCCCCAGGTGTGGTGGCTGTGCTCTTCTGTGGGATCACGCAGGCCCATTACACCTATAACAACCTATCTACAGAGTCCCAACACAGAACTAAGCAGGTGAGAGCTCCTCAGCCCCCTTCAGCCTCTCTGAATTTCAAGTTCAATATTTTTTCCTTCCCTCTAGCCAGAATTAGGTGCATCTGTCTTTCTACAGATGGATTTTACTCAGGTTGCTTCTGCAGAAGTATTTATTGCGTGATGGATGGGCTAACATGTTTTTCTTGTTAAATCTACATTGTGGCTGATTCCCTTTTAATTTGTTTTTCTCTTTCAGTTGTTCGAGCTTCTGAATTTCTTGGCAGAAAACTTCATTTTCTCCTACATGGGACTTGCACTGTTCACCTTCCAGAACCATGTCTTTAACCCTACCTTTGTGGTGGGGGCTTTTGTATCCTTTGGAGCCCATTTTATAAGACAAAAAAAAAAAAAAAGAAAGGGAGAGGTGCCTCATTCCCAGTTTGTGTTTGTCATTCAAACGCATGTGTGGGTTTTTTTTCAGTCAGTCTAGCTTTATTTTTAAAAGGGGATTTCTCCCATGTAGTGGTGCCTTTGCTCGTTATTTTAAGAAGATGGAGATTCTTTTCCTGGCTTTTCTGTTGTTGTGGTTTTTTTTTTTCCTTCCCCCTGTCTTGTCTCCTTTTGTGGGCATTTGAATCAGCTGCTGCAGGGACACTGTGTTTGATGTGAACGTGGTGCTGAAGCACCAGGCTTTGTCACATGGCAGTGTGGCACCAGGAGTGGCTTTACAAATGGGGACCTGGAAGAACTGTTTATTTCCTCATTTCTCTGCTATTCCATTTGGTTGACCCTGAAAAAGGTTGGGTTTTTTTTTTTTCATCAAATAGCTCAGTTAAAGCTACAGTAGATGCCTCCGAATGATGTCATGAGAAAGGATTTCCCCTTCTGCAGGCTGATGCTAACAGAAACAAGCCATTGGCCCTGGTATGTCTCAGAAAAACAAGGATTTTGAAGGATTTTTTTTTCATATCACAGGGAAGCCAGTTCAGATGTGCAGAATTATTTTCACCCTTTGGCTGCGCTGAAGCAGATTTATACTGATAAATAAAATGTTGTTATCTTTGCCGATGCGTGGGTTTGCAGCGGGGTCTGGTGGGTTTTCCTGCTGAGCTTTTGCAGGGTTGCAGGGGAGTAAAGGGAGTGAAGAGCAAGGAAAGGCTTGAAATTTTGTGTTGTGCCTCTTCAGCAGGAACTGGCTAACTCACTGATGAAATAGCTCATTCATGAGAGAGATCATGAAATACGTCTCTTATGCAAATTCATGATGTTCAGGAAAGAACATAAAAGCTGGAAGCGTTTCCCATATTATTCAAGGCTGTGCTGAATACTGGCTCCAAGATTATTTTTGCCATCTGGGTGCTGGTATTAAAAGACACGGCTTCAAAGATAAAAAGCAATATGAAGGGGCTGATGATTCTTGTATCTCGCAGGCTATGAAAAGAGAAAGAGTATTAGTTGTTGGTTTTTTTTTCCTTCTCAACTGCTGCTGCTTCTTTCATTTTGCTGAATAATCTTTGGGAATGGGACTTGGCTTACAGCTTCAGACCCAGCTGTGAAGTGTGGCATGCCAGGGAATGTCAGGGGGGTTGTAGTAGCTGTGATAACTTGAGCTTTGCAGAGGACAAATAATTCTTGGGGTGGAAAACGGACTCAGCAGGGGAGGGCATACAGTGGGAAATGGAGTTTTTTCTGTTCTCTCATTTAACCTGCCCTCTCATCATTTCCCGTGTTTATTTGTGCTTGTCCCTGTATGATATTCCTGAATTGCAGTGTGTGCTTTGCTTGGGTGAAGCAGTAGCGTGCTCTTCTGACTCAGAGCTGGGTTATTTATCTTTGCATCCAGAGGACTGGCGTTCCTGAGGCTCCCCAGCAGCTCCATCAGGCAGTAGAAATTGGCTCTGTGTGCAGAGGTGGGATGTGACGGGAGACATAGCAAGAGCAATTTCCTTAACATGTGCAAATACAGCTTGCTATCTTCCTAGGAAGAGCTGCCAATATTTACCCACTGTCATTTTTACTGAATTTGGGGAGAAGAAATAAGATTGGGACAAATTTACAGCATATGATGATGTTTGCTGGTATGTTATTGCATCCTTGCCTCTCACCCTGTGGCACATGTGCACTTCCTTGCCCCTGAGTGCCTGGAAATATTCCTTATTCAACATTAAATCTGTTAGGGGCAATGTCTAGAGAAGAGGCTGGGCAGGAAAGGGCTCCCTTAGGCTTGGTGGGGTGGATGCCTTGGTTTTGAGATGTAGGAATGAGCTCCTCCCACCCTGTGCTTGAGTGCACGGTGTGGGGCAGGAGGGTTTGCCTTTCTGGGCTGGGAAAGAGTGGTGCTAAGCCCAGCTCTCACGGCCTATGCTTCCACTTGAATGAGCACTGTTAAAGCTCTGCGGTCTCCTCCGGCGCTGGATGTCCCCTCGGAGGGACAGGACCACACGTGGGGCAGCAGGATGTAAACCCTGGGGTGGGGGAGAAGCCTGCTTGTGTGTGGGGTAACACATCTCCTCCGCCATCCCTTCCCCGGCAGGGCTGCGAGGAGCCATGGCGTTCGCCTTGGCCATCCGCGACACGGCCACGTACGCCCGGCAGATGATGTTCAGCACCACGCTCCTCATCGTCTTCTTTACGGTGTGGGTTTTCGGCGGGGGCACCACGGCCATGCTGTCCTGCCTGAATATCCGGTGAGTGCGGCGTGTGTGGCGCCGTCCTGGCACAGCACATCATCTCCCTCACCCCGCTTTTACCTTAAGGTGCTCAGATTTAAGAGACAAGAGGAAGATCGCCGCTGGAACGTACCCGCCTGGCACTGCCCCTGCTAACCCTCTGCTTGTTTTCTCCTCCCCAGGGTCGGTGTGGATGCGGATCAGGAGAACGTGGTGAGTGTGGCATCGCTGGGCAGCCTCTGTGGAGGAATTTGCACTGTGCTCATTGGTGCAGGGGTTGCACTGAGAGCCTGTGAATGCCCTTCTGTGCTCCGCTCCCTCCCAGCTGCAGGAGAGTTTGTAGCTCCTCTGGTGAAAGAGTTCACAGTCAGTGGGGAGTCATGGCTCTTCTGTGCTCTCTGTGGCTGTAATGGGGCTTGCTTTTATTCATTGCAGAGAAGGGCATGGAAGGAATGCTGGACTGTTCAGTCAGTCCACATTACTGCTGCAATAGATTTGTTCTCTCCCTTGCTGGGTTT
Organism: Podargus strigoides; assembly: GCA_028020825.1. Lineage (NCBI taxonomy): Eukaryota > Metazoa > Chordata > Aves > Caprimulgiformes > Podargidae > Podargus > Podargus strigoides. Next base: position 3,138,107 of record CM051631.1, read on the forward strand.
GAAATAAATACCAAAATGTGCATGACATGGAGGCTCTCTGCCTCGTTCCAGTGTCCAGGGCAGTACAGAAACACCATTTACTGACTCCTTTTATGTAGCGTCTTCTGTCCCACTTTTACCCATGGGTCCCCTCAGCCTCTCTTTTGCCCCCACATTTCCTGTGGGTATTTATGTGGCAGCCCAGGAACCACTGACTGCACTGAGAGAAATGCTGGAGCCCTGCAGCATCGGGAGTGTTTCTACCTGGTAGCCCCGAGCTGTCTCACTTGTGCATCTGCAGCCCTGTTGTGCTGGGGCTGTGGCTCTGCTTGATTTCACTGTGGGCTCTGAACCTTGGAGCTTCATTTTATTCAAAGCCATTTGTTAGAGTGCTCACCTCCTGGAGAGAAAGCATCAAATGCTAAAGGCAGCCCAGAGCCATAAATCTGAAAGCTAAATTTCTGTGAAATATGTAATTGTACTCATTGTCCCCTCCAAACAGTTTTATATTTTTTTTTTTCTCTGACTGAACGGGAGCCAGGAGTCCCCATAACACAGGGTTATTTACATACAAAAATCTCAGGCAACATTTGATGGAGGTTGGACCTGTCAGTCACTAGTAAATGTGATGTCTGGATGCAGCCACTGGCTCTGAGGCACTTTAAACCTTGGGGCCAGAAACTGGAAAACTCTAGCAGAAAAACAGTGGCTCTCTGCTGCGATGCCACCTCCCTGAGGCTGTTGTAGGCTGCTCAGTGCAGAGCTGGAAGCACCTGCAGCCTGTCGTGGTGCGCATGTCCTTATCCACGCTGCAACCCAAAGGTTTCCTTTGCCGAGGAGTGGGACGGTGTGTGTCTTCTTACACCCCCCTGGGGATGACCCAGTGCCCTGCGGGGGCTCCTGCCCTCATCCATGGCATGTGGCCCTGCTGCTCTTTAATGTTTTGCTCTCCCCTAGGGCGTCCCGGAGAGCGAGAGGAGGAGTACGAAGGCAGAAAGCGCCTGGCTCTTCCGCATGTGGTACAACTTTGATCACAAGTATCCTTGAATGGCCCAAGCAACTCCCTTGACTCAGAGCAGGACTCACTCCCTGCCTAGCAGAGGAGCCAGCGTTGGCTTTCCTGTGACACTGCTGGTTTTTGGTTGGCACCTCCTTGTGGCTGTGAGAAATAATCATTTCCACCCGTGTTAACTGGGAACGCAGCAGCAGCTCAGTTCAAGGCTGGGCTCTCCAAGGCTGGATGCCCAGGGAGTCCTCGACCCCTGCCCTCCCTGCCACAGGGAGTCTTCTCACTTGCAGCCCTCGTGCTGGGTGCGTGCCTCTCCTCCCTTGCACGTGCTCTGTGCTGGGAATTAGTGGAGGAGTGATTGCCATGGGACAATGGGGTGTGTGATGCTGCTAAGCCTTTTCTTACTGGGACTATGTCCTGGTCCACTCATGTCCCGCTGTGTTTGGCTGCATTCACGTTGCTCATCCCTATAATTTTTGTGCTTCCAGGGACTTGTGTTTCTTTCCTTCCTGTGACTGCCTTGAGGCACCAAGTCCCACACCCCACTGCCTCTGCATCCCACCCCTCAACTTACCAGCGTCGCCCTGCTCCTCTGTCTTCCTTAACCCTCTCCATAGCTATCTAAAGCCTCTGCTGACACACAGCGGTCCTCCTCTGACGACCACGCTCCCAGGGTGCTGTGGGCCGATTGCCCGGTGCCTGACGAGTCCGCAGGCATACGAAGTGAGTCCATCAGTGTCCTTTCCATCACGGTATTGCTGGAATTTGTTGTGTTTATGTGTCTGCGTAGCTTTGGGATGGTGCTCTGCAGCATCGAGCTGGGAGCCTGGGGGGAGGTCAGATACTGGGGCTGATGGATAAGCTAATTCCCATGGGCATTTTGCTTTTCCAGCTCACTGTTTGGTCATGAAGGGACTCGTGGTGCATTCGTGGTGGTTCCTCAGTGACTGGCTCAATGAAGCTGTCACGGCTGTCCTCCCCCAGGCCCAGCTGGGAGGACACACAATTTCCCTGCCCTCTGTTTTCTTCCAGCCTTGCAGCTGAGCCATTCCTTCAGCCCCTTCAGCTGCGTCACTTGCAACCAAAAAGGTTGCCACCATCTGAACTGGGGCTGATTTTCTCCTGAAATGGTATAGAGCCCTTGTTTGAGCAGTCCAGAGGGAGATGACAAGCAGCTTTGGAGAGCCTCTAGGCAGTGACCTCTTCCATCATCACTGCAGAGCCTGCATGCACCCACACTCTTTGAGGAGCTGGGTTTGCTGGTGAGGTTTGGCCTCCCATGGCTCTGCGGGTGGCCAGTGCGATTGCAAACACAGAATCATAGAATGGTTTGGGTCGGAAGGGACCTCCAGGAAGAGTTACACAGCACTTTTCTCCTGTTTGCTGCCCAGAATCAAGAGCAGCTGAAGGACGATGACTCTGACCTCATTTTGAACGACGGGGACATCAGCCTGACCTACGGGGACTCCACCGTCAACACCGACTCCGTCGCCTCCAGCGGGACGTCGCGGCGGTTCGTGGGAAACAGCTCTGAAGACGCGCTCGATCGGGAGCTGGCTTTTGGGGACCATGAACTCGTAATCCGGGGAACACGCCTGGTCCTTCCCATGGATGATTCGGAGCCACCCTCAAACGTCCTGGATAACGCAAGACATGGTCCAGCATAAGGTCGCTCGGTTTAATTGACAGTAATATTTGCATATATGATCAAGAAATATGTACTACCTAAAGTCTAATGCATGTCTCAAAATGTCTAAGCTGTATAAATATTATTTATATGGTGTCAGAAGAATATAAATATTCTCTGCCAAGCACTTGTAAAGAACAAGCTGCAAATTTAAGTTAAAAACTGTGTTGACTGCACTGTGTAGGGTGGAACTGTTTTAGCGTAAGAGTCTTTTGCACACAGTGAGCTTCTTTAATGTGTGATTTGACGAAGGGTTTAGTTCCCAGCAGGGTAAGTAAAGGAGCTGACTCCCTGTTCATCCTTTGATCCTGGGAGAGGAGGGTAGGGAGGTGCTGGCGAGCAGTGGAAATCGCTTTCTATTCAGATGAGGATTGTTGGTTGGGTTTTTTTGTCTCTGATGTTTGGATAGTCACGTTTGAAATATCAGTGAGAAATCTGCCCACAGACCCTCGCTGGCGATAAACTTGTTCACTTTGTGAGAAACTGAGCTGGGACCTGGAGACTTTCCTGCTTCTTAGTGACCCTCTGCCCAAGCCCTGCTTTAGCAGGCTAACGGCAGGACCGCAGGCATTAGATGGGAGCAGGAGGGAAGGGATGGTTTGTGTCTACATTCATGTTTAGAAGGAGGTGATCCCACAGAAACTAAACCAGGTGGGCACAGATTTTAGGGCTGAGTCCATCTTTGAGTTGTGTCTTTCTAGAACCAGCCATCAAATCCTCAACTGGTAACAAAATTTCACGTCTGGGAAGCGAGTGTGTCTTTGTGTGAGCAAATCCCTTCTCCTGCAGTCACGGCAGAGGCCGTGGAGCCCGGCCAGCCTTGAGTACAAGCTTTACAGCTACAGATCGACACGGTACCTCCGGACCCCTCCAGAGGTGTTGAGCATCGAGGTGGTCCTGAAGGGGAGTTGTCCATCCGTCCTCTTGTATAGTCAAAAATCATTGCACTTTGTTTAATAACTCCTTAGCATGCTGTGTGTCTGTGATCCCCACCCAGCCTCTCTCTCGTCTCTTACCATTTAATGAGAAATGTTTGCAAGTTGATTTTTTTATTTTCTATGTTGCTTCTTTTTAAAAACTTTTAACTGTTATTTTCCAAGGAAGAGCACAGAACAATTTGTGATTTCACACCAGTGTTAAAGGATTTACTCTGTAGTTATGGGAATGGCTAAAGGGGCAGTGAAGTTGTTAACCCTGACATCCTTCTTTTTCTCCTGAAAAGGGGGATCACAGAAATTGACTGTATGTAATTTTATTGTCTATTTTAGCTGTAGTTTTGCTATACAAACCTTTCAGGGTTACTGGTGCACTACAGGGCCGTTCTGGAGTTAACCCTCTCCAGAGGGCTTCAACAGAGGTGTTTAAAAAGAGAATATATGAAAAAGAGCTGGGTGAGTCTGAGCACTCACAGCTCCCGTTAGCTTTCCTTGGAACAAACTCTGCACCTCTCAGGATCCGACCCTGAGACCTCAGAGCAGTGTCCCCATGGCTGTTTCCTCCAGGAGACAGGAAATACTGAAATTTTGAGTGTATATATATATAGTTGAGAAAAAAAAATTAAATTTTGTTTTGTGGTTTTGGTTTTTTTTTTTTTTTTTTTTCATTTTCTCAGGTCTAAGTAACATTGCCTTAAATTTACGGATGTGAAACTAATTATTTTGGCAGTTTGTCCCCAAGAAAATGCTTTCCTTTTCCTTCTGAACAAAATGTTGAAGTGTTGCCATAGGACCCCCCTAGAAGGGGGGTAACGCTCTGTTTATATTTAGATAGGGCATCTTCCTTGCACCCCTCAATAGCAGTCTCGCTGTTAACATAGCTGTTGGGTTAGCGCTAGCCTCTTTGTTTCCTGCTATGCAGGAATTCCATAAAGTGTGCATTTTATATGATGTCTGTAACTTCATGTGTTTAAAAAAAAAAAACAACAAAAAAAAAGTTAAAAAAAATAATAAATAAAGTAGGTACCTGTTGACGTTAGGTTTACTGCATCACTTCTACATCCCGTTTTCTGTTCGTTTTGCCTTTTTGAAGAGGTATGATAAATAACTGCCTCTTGTTTTTTCCTGCATAATGGGACTATGAGTTCAATTTACAAAGCTGGAGTTGGTGCAGCCGGAGCAGAACGGTTCTGCTCCCCCCACAAGCCCGTGGTCCCATCTGCCAGCCCTCTGCACCAGTGCAGGGGAAGGGCAGCACAGGGCTCCCTCCCAGGCAGTCCCCAGCTGAGGGGCAAATTCACAGTCAAGCACTGCAAGGTGGCCACAGGGGAATATCTGACCAGAGCCTTGGTAGCATTCCTCTCTTTCTCTGACCCTTCAACTCCAATAATTGATCCACTCTCTTTAAGCTTGCCAACACATAACCATAAGCCTCAGCTTTTGATGTCAGTGACAGTTCAGTTAGTACATTAAAAGAAATTAAAAAAAGTTTAAAAATGATGATTTTATGGGTTACCTGTGAATTCTTATGATCCAACAGAACTGGGACTGTTTTGAATACTCTTGTGAATGAATGAATCTAAGCTGAAATTCAGGAGTGATTTAATAAATTACTCAGATTCATCCTCAGCTGATGATTTTCTTTGTCCTGCTGCAGCAGAGGATGCACTGGTTTTCAGATGCAGAGCCCTGATGGCTTGTGTGCTGCAGATGAAGTTAAGGCTACCTTGGAGAATCAGGCCCCGAGACCTTTTGCCAAATAGATAAGACAGCCCTGAGGAAGCAGTTTACAGCTCCCATGAAGATTTAGAGAAGGTGCCCTTCTTCTGTAAATTGAATTTTCATGGTTTTTGCACATGAAAAAGCATTGTAGGTAAAGTTATGATTTGTACTAGTACTGTCGATTTGTGTGCTAATGGCATTAACTCCGTAGTTGTGGTGTTTGTGCAGCTGATCTGTGATAGCTGATCACTATTGGACCTTCTGTTTACACTGACTAAATCCTTTACTGTTGCATTGTACTGTGAAAGAAGGATTATGGGCCTATAAAAGATTTTTTTTTTTTTTTTTTTTCCTTCTGGAATTGTGTGTACCGTTTCATTAATTCACACGGAAATAAATCTGTAGCAAAGTGACGATGTGACCTTCTCAGACTCGGTTTGTTCACAGCCTTTGGCCAACGGGTGAGGCAAGGCAGCAGCCATGGATGCAGATGCTGAACCCCTGGGCCCGAGGGGCTGTCCCCCTCGCAGGAACGGGGGAGCGGAGGGATGCTGATGTCTGCTGAAGCCATGCTGGCTCCTGGCCTCCTTCACAAAGAGCAGAGCCCAGCTGGGGTAGTGCTGCCCGCTCACTCACACGTGTCCTGGGGCAGAGGGTGGACCTGCACAAGAGGCATCGCTGTGGCATGTTTGCAAAGTTGAGGCTCCTGAGCTTTTGTTGACTTTTATGTCCGGTGTTTTTGTTGAATTTGCAGTTGGGCTCCTGGCAGCTGCTCAGCAGTCCTTTGGAGGCCATTCTGCCCGCCATCTCCCCTCTGTACCCTTTTTTTTTTGGTGCCATGTGCTGCTGGAGCAGCTGAAGAGGTTTGCTGTTGCAACGCTTTACAATCCTTCGATACAGAGGGCAGCTTGGAAACGTCAGGAATCTGGTTTTGAGAGTTTCGATTGACAAAGAACAACCTTCACCTTTCAAACAGTATAAAAATACGTTCTTTGTAGCTCTGCATTGCTGCAGGAGGTTAGCCCCTGAACCCTGCTCAAACACACTTGTCTCCCAGCCACGGAAGCAGCCAGGCGAGGGGATGTCTGTTCTGCTTCCAAAGAGTCTGTGGTCCTCGAGCTGGGTGGTGAGGCCTGAGCTCTCACACTGGGCTTTGCCAAAGCCTTGGCTGCAGTGCACAAAAGTACCGTGGGTCTGCGAGCGAGAAGGGCTTGTCCAGCATCACGCTGGCCGTGGGTGGCCTGTGCTACTGGGAGTCACAGGAGCAGGACAGGAGACAATGGTGTTTATTTTCTTACTATGAAATGATGCTGATTCCATCGTGCACTCTTGCACCGCACAATCCTGACAATCAGAATAAACACTGCTAATCCCACTGTACTCGTGTCGTCCAGCCCAGGCTCGGGTCGTACTCGGGCACGTAACTAAAACAAACAAGGACATACTTCAGCAATTGAACAAATGCCTTTTGGCAGCTCTTTACCTTTGCAAACCCTCAAAAGAAGTGCAGTGCAGCCCTTACAAATGAATTGTATAGTTGAAATATGGTATGATTCAGGCCCTCGTGTTCACCATTGGTGAAGGCAATCTCCAGTGCCCAAAACATAGCTGGCACCAGCCATTGTGCATCCCCCCTCCCCAACGCATGTGGCTGCAGGCAGGCATCCTCTGGGACAGGCTCACTGTGCCATGAACTGGCATACGCTTTTAGCAATGCGAAAATAATTTGGGATGGGTGCTGTTCAGAGGCACTGGAAGAAGGGACAAGGCAGATCCCTGCATAGTCTGGGGAGGGAGACTTGTGCTACAGGTAGGTGTGTAGAGCTGCCACTTGCTGAATAGCCTCAGTTTTATTAGTTCAGTTTACTTTGAGCTGATTAGGGACAGCTTTCAGTCAAGCTATCGTACCACCTGGCTGTGTTCACTGGGGGCTCTGCAAAGCACTGCGAAGTGGGCCACCACCAGGCATCTACAGCCTCAAAAAGTCACAGGGCTGCTTTTAGAGCAGTCCCATATTCTCATGCCCAAGGCATGGACAGTCCTATGCACTTGGCTCTGCATCTCCGTGTCGTGGTGGGGAAGCCTTTATGTGCAGTAAAATTAAATCAAGCTTTTTGATTCTTCTTCCTTACTTTGTCGTGGCCTGCAAGGATCTTTTGTCCTTGCTGGGTCCTCTAGATGGCAATATTGGAAAGGACAGTAATTGTCCATCACTGCCATGTCCCTGCAGGTCCAGGCAGTGCAGAGGCTGCCAGCCCACCCCTGCTCCAGAGACCCTCGCCGTCCCCTGCCCTGTTCACCAGGCCTTATGCACCATCAGCTCAACTCCTTCCCTGCAGAAAGGAGAAGAGACCCCAGTGCAACACCGGCTGCTCGTTCACCCTGAGCCCCTTTGCAGAAGCCACCACCCTCTCAAGGGAGGTGCTTGGCTTAGCCATGGCCTCCTTGCTGCCTTGGCACTGAAGAAAGGGAGGGATTTGCTAACACAGCCTGGATCTGGCTTTCTCAGTGGGGTACCTGTGGGTACACATCAACACCCAGGAGTCTGGAGGTGACTGTCCTCAGACCCTGTACATCTTGCTCTCCTCTTTAAGGCCCGCTGCTTGTTGACATTTTTTTTTCCCTTGTTAGGCTTTTAGAATCAGGAGTTTAATGCTAGTGGTCACAAGCGGGTTGCTTGGATGGGTTTTAGCCCCTCAGATGCAGCATTTGCTGGAGCTGCTGCCAAGTATCAGAGCTGGTTCACACACAACATCAAGCTTGCAAGGGCACCTTCCACTGCAGTGCTTCTCCCTCCAGGGTCTCCAGCTCTCGCAGGTCAGACATCCCCTGTGCTTGAAACAATTCCCAGCACTAGAAGTTGCTGTCATCTGCAGCCAGCTTGTGGTGATGATGGCAATTGGCACTTTTGCAAGAGGACTTTTCTCTCTGCTTGGCTCCTGCCCGTCACAGCCCCAAACAGCATCTGTCACCAGATGTGGGGAGCAGTCTGGAGGAAATATCTTGGTAAGGTAAGAGAGGAGGTGTGGGTGGACATGCCTCTCAGATGCTAGTGGGCCCAAATATATTCTTATACTACTAAATTGCAAAGAATCTTTTGGCCACACGTGCCTGTGATTGGAGAAGAATTGGAAGATGAGGGAAGTGGAGGGGAAATGAAGAAATGGTGTCCTCGCTGACAATCATAAAAAAATCTGCCAGGCTGCTGAGAGAACCCAGAGGCTGTGGGACTATTTGTGTACTCTCTGTGTCCAGTGCAAGCGTAGCAACACCACCCAGCACAAACCACGTGTGCCTGCTGCTTTCCATCTCCTCTGCTCTCTGCTGAGCTGGGAGCCATCTGGGTGTCACTTAATAAAAAGGAATTTACAACTCACCTGGTGCCTTTAATGATGTTAACATCAGAGGCTTCTTTGCACCTTGCTGGCAGGAGTAGTGCCTGGCTCCCAGCACCCTGAATGCTCTGCCATGGCTAAAGGGAGAGCAGCACAGCAATGCAGTGGGTCTGATGTCCCCGAAGGCTCCCTTGGCCCTCGGACAAGCCTGGTAAGAAGCAAGGCAAAGTCTTGGTGGGTTGGTTGCTGCAGAGGTGAGATGGCAGAGGTGAGATGGCAGAGGTGAGATGGCAGAGGTGGGGCTGTGACTGGAGAGCCAGGGAAAGCAGAATTCCAACCTGTCACCACATGGTGTTGCAGGATGGTACCAAAGGTCTGCTCTCAGAACAGGGGCTCTGGAGCACTTTACTTTGGGACACGCAGCCCTCACACAGCCCATCTTGCTCCTTTTCCCTGCTCCAGCCCTTACAGTCCATGCTTAGAGCCTGGGTCAGAGGCTACAAAATCCCTTAATGACAGCAGGACACTCTGTAAGGTTCAGGACTCTAGGGAAGCAGAGCTTTGAATTTGTTGTCCAATAGCTAGACATGTGTATATACAAAAGGATTTGGTCTTTATTAATTGGCCTTTCATAGGAAATTCCACCAGCTGTCCTCCTCTGAGGGGTGCCAGCGATGCTCCAGCCCCAAGGAGTCCATATATGGTTGCAATCTCCTAACCCTGCGTGTTTCGCAGAATAGTGTGGTCATAGCTACTTTTAAGGATATGTGTGAACATCGCTCCCTTTCCTCTGTGCATAAGCTCTCAGGAATGTGGACAAAGATAAAAAGTGTACAAATCAAAGCTGCCAGCTCTTCTACCCGCAGCAGCAAGGTTGGTTATTCTCGCCTACCCACATGGGTGCTGCGCTGAGCTGGGGAGGCACCGCGGATGCTTTGGGAATAGGAAAATACCAACCGGCGCAGCATCAAAGCATTTCACAGTGTAAATGTGCCTAGGCTGAGGCAGTGGCAGAAATATTTTCCCTTGCCCTTCCTTCTGCTATAAGCAATGCTAAACTACAGGCAACAGCTGCAGGTACCCGGCAGCTACGTCTGAGCCCTTTTTGATGGTAAGGGACTTCTGTATCCTGAATTCTGCCTGGGACATCCTCCCCCTCTTCCTCCTCCTCCTCTCTGTGGGCTGATGTCCACAGCCCATGGCTCACTCTTGCTCTGTTCATCCTCTGAATACAGCAAGAGGAGTTATTGTCCCCTTCAGTGTTGGTAGCAGTAAATGTCCTGCAACCCACTGACATCCTTCCCTGCGCTAGCTGCAGCCCCTCTGCCTGATTTAGCATGGGTTAATCACAGAACATCAGGGAGGGCCACAGTAGGCATGTTCTGCACCTGCAACCCATCTGCAGCATCTCCCTTACCCCTCCTGCAGCACTGGCCTGTACCAAAATGCACCTTTTCTGCTTAGCAGCTCCATGGGCACAACCCTGAGGGCAGCTCAGGGCACTACGTCTCCCCCATCCCCACAGCACCCTCATTCTCTGCAGTGCCTTGAACTATCTCCTCTGCACCCTTTGATGATGGAAGGCTAACTCTGCTTTTCTGTGATATGGCTCACTCCTAAGACTCCCAGAGGTACAAAAGGAAGGGGAACAACACATGCAGCACTGCTTGCTTTTCCCTTTTCCCAGCACTTAATCATTGGTGCTTTTGGATCTGTTGTGTGGATTCTCCAGGCTTTGAAGCTTTTGAGACCTGTAATAAGAGAGAATTGGAAATGCCTCTGGATCTCAGTGACAGAAGGTCTAGATTTAATACAAACTTCTTCCCTTCACCAGATACCCTGCCATATTTTTCAGCTTTGGAATAGACACGAACATCTGAAAACTATTTAGCTACAGTATGTCTGGTTGAGTGGTCCCTAAGGTCACTATTTGCATCAGTGTCCATTTTTCAAGGTGCAAAATCAAGGATTCCTCTGCTGAGGCAGGTCAAGTGGTACCACACTGCAAATGCACAAATTATGTCCAGGTTATGTTTTCCACCCTGGGACTTCAGAGCTGTATCTGCTGCTCACATGAGAATGCCCAAACTGTTACAAAAGGCAAATGGATTTCTCTTGTGACTTTGTTTTTGCTCTGCATGGGCTGGTTCACCAGCTGGAGCTTTGTTGCTGAGCTATTTGCTGTCGATAAAATGCCTCAGCTCTGGGTCAGATGCCTTAAAGGGCTGAATGCAATTGTCCTGCTAGAGAAGCCAGCGCTGTTTGGCACAGTTACATGCCTAAACTCAGCTCCCATCGGTGACTTGTTGCTTCAGCTGGAATCTGTCTGTGCTTCAATGACAGAGCTGACAATGGACCGATGGCACTCGTGACAAGGGTGTAGAGGTTGCGTAAAAAATTCCCTGGAAAAAATGGATCATCCTGGCTTTACAGATATTTAATTTGAGATTTCATAGCCAGCATCAGGCCTCAGCAATGCTGGCAAGACTGAATTTCACTGCCCTAAGGAGGAGAGCCCAGACAGGGGTCAGGGTGGCATTGGAGCAGTTGTGCCCGCAGCAGTGCAGAGCTGGCTGGGCTGCAGGGCTCTGCCACTCTGGGGAGCAGTGGGCAAACCTAATGCTGCAGGCATACCGAGATCAGAGCAGGATGCTTAGCACCTCGGGCCAAGAAGAGGAGCACCCGCTGGCTCCCTGGGAGTGGATCTGACCCAGGACACTGAGGCTGTAGGGATTATGGTCCAGCTGAAAGTCCTGGACCACAACAAGCAGGACAGTTAATACCTGGACTTCTGTGGCTGGCCGTGCTCCTGATGCAGCAGAAGGAGTAAAGCCAAGGCGCAGCGTGTAAATATTTATAGCCCAGTTACCAGGTTTCACGTTGGCCGGTCCCTCTTGGCTCCCACCACTCAATGTTTATGGCTCTGAGTTGCCAAGGACACTCGCAGGGTTGCTCAAGGGGCAGAAACCTCTGACAGGAGCCAGGGGCACTGCTATGGCACTTCTCTGGGGCAGAGGGGCCAGCCTGGCAGCACCCAGGGCACCAGCCGACTCGTTCCGGCAGTGAGAGCTGGTTCTGGCTGCAGTGCCACACCACAGCAGCACCCACCCAGCACCCACACCCCACCAGCAGCTCTAGGAAGGGGGGCACGAGGCACAGCTGAGCCCCCCAGAATGGGTTCAGCAGGGTTTTTCACTGACCAGCTCAGGTGTGCGTGAGGGAGGTGGGAAGGGAATGCACAGCACCCAGAGCTCTCTTGCTTTTGGGGGACAGCTCTGTCATCCCTCGCTGTAGCATGCTGCTCTCCTGAGACAGGCTTGTTCATCAAAACCTAAACAGCCTCTGTACAACTCTCATGTTCTTCCTCAGATCCAGAGTCTTTAATGTCATTTTTTTTTCTCCACTGTTGGTTCAGTTCCTTCTGTTCTCAACCCTTGCTTGAGCTGCTCAGGGAAAAAAATCACAATCTGTTTTTACTGGAGATATTTATTTCAGTTTGGAAGTGGCAGGAAGACAGCTTCTTTATATCCATGTGTACATTTGAGATCTTTCTCTTGGGTTTCTTTCAGCTTTGACTTCAAACCATCTTTAAATCACTTTTCTTCAGTAGAACTCAGCGAAGAGGTGAGCTTTCTTATTTTTGCCTAAGAGATGATTCCCAGAAAATTTGGTTTAAACCAAAGAAAACGCACCCATGCTCCCTTTGGGGCAGCAGAACGAAATCAGTTGAAAATCCCATCTGAACTGGAAGGAGAGCAAAAGTCCAGCACAGACAAATCTCCTTCAGAGCCCGGTATCACGTCTAAAATCTTTTGGTAGAGAAAGCTGCTTGACAGCTATTTACTGCAGCTCCTTCAGCACACTAAGCTCAGGAAATTGCATTCATAATTTCCTTAGTGCCAAACAGTTTGTAATTTTCCCATGACTATTCCTATTTTGTTGTTGTTTGTGAACCAAAGCCTTTGAAAAGCGCACACAGATTCACTTTTTGCCTGACTATGAAGCTGACACAAAGCATGTAGTTTAAGGGGATACTGTTCACTTGATTTGTTTGACAGAGGGCATAAAATAATTGTTTGGCATAGGGAATGAAAAACCCAAACATATTTGTGACTAAGCTTTCTGTAAATAGCTTTGTAATTTTAATACAAGCATTTTTAGCAAAAGGAAAATTGATCTGACAGAGAAAGGGAAAACGCTCATACAGCCAGTGTTGTGGGACATAAGGAATGAGCAGAAAAGGCAGAAAGGTGTGACCCAGCTTCTCTGTGTTACCATGGGTGACAGCCTGAGCAGTGAGTGTGATTGACAGCACACTTATCTACAAGAAGACAACTTGACTCTGATTTAGCCAGAGGCACTTGGGTCTGGTGAGCTGGGCTGAGGTCAGCTCCAGCCCCTGGGACAGATCACATCCATGTCCTTGGGCAAGCAGCTTCGTTCTCCACTTTGCCCCTGGGGTAGCCATGGACACCACACGGGTAGTTAGGGTGGTTCCTCACAGCATACCAAATTTAAGCCTCTGTGTAGCTTCAGCTGCCGTTAACTATTACTTAATCTTACTAAGCCAGACTTTCACTGGCATTAATTGTGAGTCACACAAAATCCCTATGCGGAGAGCAAGCAGAACATTTCTTAAGATGCCCCAGCTCGAGGCTTTGCATCCAGGGAGACACAGACACCCCAGCAGCCAGCAGCGGAGGGGGCTGTGGTGCGACTCATGTCCCATCCCACCTCTGAGTGGAGTGAACTGGAAGAAGCTGTGGCAGCAGAGGAGGTTTGTGGGAGTCCCTTGCAGTGATGCCACGTCTCCAGCTCTGCTTTTTGAACCCAAATCTTCTCCACAGAGTGCTTTCATGTCTGACAGCTTGTCCTCTTTCTACCTGTTGGCGTTGCAAAGCTTGCATTTTAAACAGAAGCCAAGCCACCCACAGTCTTTGACAACACATCTCCCTAGGAAATGTGTGGGAAATAATAATTGCTATTATGTCTTTTTGTACACACAGGAACCTGAGGCATGGTCAGACAAGGTGAACCCCTCCAGCCTGGCGATGCAGACAGGGCAAAGGCAGCCACAAACTCGCTCAACAAGGGGCTGCAGGCACTGAGCACCTTTCTGGAGTCTGTCCCCAGCACAGCCAGCAGCCCTGGAGCCAGGCAGGTAGCACCTGAGGAACTGACGTTGTGTGTCTCGGCCAAAGTCAAGCAAGAAGTTTGTACCAAGATGAGGAATTTAATTTTGGTCCGTTGAGCTGTAGGCTAATGCTGTGAGTCTCAGCCCATGCTGCATCTATTGCTTCTCATGCTCCCTGCAATCATCTAACCCAGTCATATGTGTTTCTTCATGGTCCTCAGCTTTCTAATCGATTTGATTTTAGCTGCAGACTCAAGCAAAATGAAATTTGTTATGCTTCAAAAACCTCCTCTGCTGTTAAAACACTTATTTTACTTATGTTAGCCTGTGGGTACCTTGAATTAATTTTTTTCCCCGAGACTAAAATCTAAAGCTAAAATTAAGAAAGGCACCTAATCTCAGTCTGATGCCTGGAAGCCATCTTTTCAAATCTGGAACATGAAACTCCTGGTGAGCCTAACACCAAAAAAAATTAAGACAAACACTGTTAGGGTAATTATATACAGTAAAATAGATAAACATGTTTTAGTTGTCCATAACACATATCATAAGAAATATCTCTGCTCTGTTAAAAGTGAAACCTTATGTTACTATCGGTTTATCTCCTTGCTATTAGTATCCTTTGTTAAATCTCTCTGGATATGTATCCACCCAGTAACTGATAATTGATAAAGACCAAGCTGACCAACAGATAAAGACCAAGAACCAAACCTAGTCTCAAAAGTTATCTGTTTTGCTCATGCAGATACTCAAATATTTGATGGATTTCAGTTATTGTTTAACAGTTGGCCAAGGTGTTTGCTGCAAGGGCCAAAGTCTGGAAACACTTAAGCAAATCGTGACCCAGCAGTTGTTGAAGGCAATGGAAACTTACTTGACTTCAGCAGATGGTGGCTGAAAAATTTTAGTCAAAGCAGTAGTTCTGCAGGAGCAAAGCTATTTGTTTGTCCAGAATATTCCTCATGCTTCAGTTTGTGGGGATTAGACAGGGTTTACACAGACCATGAGACCAGACAGGGCTGGTGTGTGGCGATGGAGAGGCAGAGGTGTGCATGCTCACAGGGCTACCATGCCCCATGGGTGTGTGCCCGGGTGGAGTGATGCCCATGGCCACAGGCTGCCTGCTGCTCCCACAACCCTGCCTGTGATCCAGCAGGCAGCGGAAACACCACCAGGACCCAGCGCACGAATGTGGACGGAAATGCTGAGGTTCAAATGACCGTGGAGCAGAAAACCTCAAGCCCTACCCTTGGCAGAAGACCTGGTGTGTTTCAATAGCCCCTGCAGGCTGCAGATAAATAGCTGTGACTGCTGCCAACATTCCTTGAAAACTTATTTTGTTGCTGGAAAGATGGTTGGAAACCTTGGTTTCTGTTGCTTTTTCAAAACGTAGCCTTGCTGGGGCCAGGGAGCCAACAGATGGGTCCATTTTTGCGGGGCCCTGGTACATCATCTTTATAAATGTGAGTCACCTTTGTAATTTTCCATGCACAAGAGGAGCAACTTGTACTGGGAGAAGCATTTTGGCCTCTGCCAAAGGATGCCGAGCGGGCTGACATGGCTGCTCCTCTTAATCCACTAGCTGAGCCATCCCTGCAGTTGCTTTTTAAAGGTGGGAACAGTCTCCAGCTAGATCCTCTCTCAATGTGCAGATTCTGGTGTCACTCAGGAAAATCTGAGAGGCAGTGATGCCTGGAATAAAGCAGTCACTGCAATCACTCCCAAGCTTATTTGACAGTGGTCTTTCAGCAGGTGATTGTACAGTTTTTGAAAATCTCTTTTGACCCATTGATCCGGGGTGCTGATGGTATCGTAGGACTATGCTGCAGACATCCTTTGACACTAAATAGTGGAAAACTGAGTAGTTTTATGCATGTCACCCAATACAACCACAACCATTTCTTTGTGTCATACTGGTTTTGCCCACTAAATTCAGAACTTCTTACTTCATCCTTTGCTGGTTTGTGCAACCACTGATGAAGATAAATCCATTGATGCCCCTCGGCAGCAATCTAACCCCTCACTCCCATGCACATATATGCTTTCCAAACCAATCTGATTGATAGGAAGAATTACAGCGGGTGCCAAGGCGGAGAGCTGCCTGATGCCTGGTTTTTGCCAGCCAGGCTGCTCCCTGCAGAGGATCGCAGCATCCCTGCGGTACATGGCCGGCAGGTTGCAAGGCTCTCGTTTACATCAGCTTGGAAAGCAGCATGTTATGTATTCAAACTTTGTGGAAAAAGGGTTTACATCACTGATGTTTTAACCACCCTGTTTTAAACCCCCTACAGCCCCACCCTTACTTACTCCCCAGGAGGAATGACTCTGAAATGTTTCAGCTTTTCCATTAGTTTGCCTGCCTGCAGACTTTGTGCTAATGGACTGCAAGGAAATGAGCAGGTCGCAGGGTGGGGGTTCCATCTGGCCACAAGTTATCCCCCATGGCAACAAAATGGTGGGGCTGTGTAGAGAGTTGGAGGCTGCTGCATCTCTTTCCTTGTTTTTCTTTTTTTCTCCACCCCTCTTTTTTCTCTTGGATCTCTTGAAAGGCCTCGCTGCAGCACACTGTGTCTCCCTCTGGGCATCTGGGGCTAAAAAACAGCCTTTGGAGAAGTTAGAGGATGGCTTGAGGAGAAAGTCGTCACTGGAGCCTTGAGGGATCAGCTTTCCAACGTGGCTCTTCTCCTTTCAGCTTTTCATCCAGGAGCCCTGTGTGAGTCACGGGTGCTGGGAAGGTTTCCCACGCTCAGAAGCTGGTGGAGGAGGTGGTTGTGATACACAAAGTCTGTCAGTGAGGCAAATAATGAGACAGTGACCCTGGGGAGATGGTGTGGATGGGGAGGGGAGAGGGTTTGTGATGGTGCCTTGCCCCCAGAATGGATGCATCTCTTGGGCTGCAATGCTGGAGGGATCAAAGAGCCCTTCCTGGCTGGTTGGGGCAAAGGGGTAATGTTGCTTGTGAGAGGTCTGTCTGGAGAGGGTTAATGAGGGCAAGTGGTAATTGCTCCCACTTGGAGCTGATGAGGGAGTGGGAACAGCTGAGAGGAAGGGCTGAGGTGCCAGCCTTGCATGCTGGGAGAAGAAGGTGGGAAGGCTCTGAAGGACTTGTGTGGGGAGGTCATCCCTGTTGGTGTGGAGAACTGCTGTGGCTGTGCTGTCCCACAGAGGACAGGTGAGTGGGGCAGCCCTGTCCCCTCGTGGGGTGGTTGATGCTGATGTCAGCCCTGGCCTGGGGACACCATGCGTGGTGTACATCCCCCCAGCCTGGCACATGGAAACCAGGAGGAGAGCCAAACACACCGATGTGTGAACATCATTCTGCAAGGAATCACCCCAAAATGCACGTGGCTTCCTTCCACAGAGCATCAACTTGCAGAAATGAGCCCCACTGTTGTGGAAGACTTTCCTCCTGTCTGTGACTGCAGAGTGATTTAATGAGAACAGCATGGAGACCCAGAGGACGACGCAAAACACATCTCTCTTCACTGGTGTGGACAAGCCCATGCTCTGAGGTGAGCCCTTCGCTTCGGGGTAGCGTTCTGCTCCGCGGGGTTTCTTGCAGAGCACTTGGCTGCAGAGCAGCCTCCCTGCACAGCTCTACGAGCTCCACCATTCCCAAATAAAGTTTCCTAGCAGTTAGATTTGAGTAATTCAACTGACTCAGTTTAAAGTGCTTCTGCTCATAGTTCATTTTGTTTGGATAACTAGTCAAGGATACTTTGGAGCATTGGAGTATTTATTTATTTTTTTTTAATTTGTGTTTGCCAAAAATCAATGCACGCGATAACTGATTATCTTCCTTAGCAAGCAATGGTGATAGCATGGGGTTGACTCAGAGTTGTCTCAGTCCTTTGAAATGAGTTGTGTCATTCCTGTAATTTATTCTTGTTTAATCCAGTGCTTTGGCAGAGATTTTTATAGTGCTATATTGTATCTGTAACATGGCAGTGCCTGAGTGTCTTTTCCTTGACTCTAGTTGTATGCTGTCCTTGCTCTCTAGATCATCTTCTGTTCTTTTCCAAACAGAATGAAGCTGCTGTTGTGATATGTGCGAGGTTAGGAGTGCTTAAATTCTTCTCTGTCAGGTATACTGGTCATTTTAAGTCTGCAGATTTAAGGTCTGATCCTGCAAGCGCTCACTCGCTGTCAGGAGCAGCAATATTGGAGGTGGAGTAGAGTGGTTGCTCTGTGCCATGTGCCTTTGCAGACCTTTATTCTGCTGCTTTTTTTCTGGATGTGACATGGTGCCCATGGGGAAGCCAAAGGGGATCTGGAGGATGCAGTGAGTGTAGGATCAGGCCTTAAGCTGTAATCCAATGGGAGCAATGAGTTGCTCAAACAAGGACTTGCTCTGCTGTTATCAGTGAGAGGCATATTAAATAGACCAATTTGTTATTTAGCTGCTACACTATTAGGTGAGCAGATGTACTGTCTTGGAGTTGATTTTGATGGTAGCTGGTGTTTGGGATTTGGCAGTGAAACCTGTTGTTTGTTGTGTGTGTAAGGCATCTAATATTTTAAATAAGAGGCAGAGGATCCTGATAGCAGCCTGATGATGTTCCCTGCAGATATGGGATGCTTGTTACACTGCTGGTGGGTGCCTGTTGTCAGGCTTGTTTGCTTACTAGTGCACTTGTTTCTCCAGGATGCATAATGTGGTTGTGATCTTCCAAGATGCACCTGCAAAGTGCAGGGCCAGTCCCCAAATGCTCCCCTGGTGGGGCAATGGCTAGTTTCTGGTGTAGGGGCATTAACTAAGCTCCACAGGTGCTCCTGGATCAGGACCCTTGCTACTCTTGTGTCCTCCTACTTCTGTTTATGGCCAGAAGCAGCAATGCTCCTTCCTTTGAAGGAAGAAACCCTGTAGGAGGTGGCTGCAGAGTAACTTGCACCTGGTGACATTTTCCTATAGCTCTGCAGCACCTAGTTTGTCTTTATATCCCCCCACCCTACAGCTCTGGGTTCTCCTGGAGCTCTTGGCTTGGTTTATCTAATTGGGAATGTTCTGTCCAAGTGTCTCATCCTTGAGGGGTCTCAGTCTCTGCGATTTCTCATGAGTCCCAGAGCTCTGCAGCTGCAGTCACGTAAGCAGCACCACACCTTGGGGGCAGGGGGCTTTTGCTAATGTTCTTGTTGGTCTAATGGCTGGTTACAGACAGCCCCTAGAGAAAAGCTCTTGCTGGTGGTAAGTTATATGCTTGTTGGGAGAGCTGCTGGAAAAATGAGTTAGAAATGGGTATTTGGGTTCCTTTGAAAAATCAAATGTAACTTCAGTCCATAATGATAAATAATGTTGGTGTTTCACACCTGTATTTTATGCATGTCTGAAGTTGCTCTTGGCAAGTGGTGACAGTCCAAGCCTTGAACCTCAGGGCAATTCAGTGTTCTCATTCCTGCTAGGGATGTTCTTAATCTGGATGACGTGGTGTTGAAAGAATATGTGGGATTTACCTGTTGAAAGCATAGAGACACAGAGAAATACAAATGCTTTTCTAAAGAGAGTGTGTTTGCTCTTAGGCAATGTTTGTTTTGTTTTACTAAAGAAACAGAAATTCCTTGGCCCAAGTATAACTATCTGCTTTCCAGGGATGCTGGTGGTGTATCCAGCATACCTACCAGGATGCCCAGCCTCTCCTCCTGTTAGGCAGAAGCTCTGTAACCCTCCAAGGCACCACAAAAGCTTATCTGTAGTGCAAGAGCTCCAACCCAAGTGCCTCCTGTTAAAATACAAACTAACTTACTTGCTGAACCACATTTCCAATAGCAAGAGCATGGAAGAAAGTAGGACAAACTTGGAAGCCATAAGGTGTGTGTGTGGGGGGGGGGGGGCGGAAAGGGATAAGGGATGGAGAAAGGAGGGGGGAAAGAAAACAGACGTGAATGTTGGCAGATTTGTCTGGTGTGGTGCAGCACAAATGGGTAGATGTGTTTAAAAATAGGCACGACTTGCTACCTGATAGTACTTTTTCTCACGTCTGCTTTGAAGAAAATACTCCTCTTTCAGCATCATTTTGGCTGTGCTCTTCAGCTGGGTTCCTTCCCTCCCTGCAGGCTGCTGACTTGAATCGCATCCCTTCTGTTTGTTTTCTGTCCTGGGAACTCTGTCTGTGAAACTGAAGGTGACACACGTTGTAACCGAGCTGCCAGGAGAAGCTTTTAGCTTTGAGGGAGAGCAGCTCGGGTGGGATGGGAGACTGGCGACAAATCCACCCGCAAAAAAAGTTTGTGTGTTGTATTTTCCTCGTGTGAAGCAGTCTGGGAGTGTGACTGCTGGCACTTTGGGGGTACAGGGCTTTGCTCAGCCTGGTGAGTCCCGGGGGTCCCAGTGACAGCCCTTTGCTGGTGTGAGGAAGCAGGGGAAGGGCTACGCTGGCAAAGTGCTGCTGCTCGTTGGGTTTTCCCCCCCGGGGACCACGCAGAGGCCCTGGGAGGAGCAGGCTGTTCCCCCCCCTCCAGCTGCTCCCCAGGCAGGAACGGTGCTATTGGTTGGACTCATTTATTTATTTTTTTCCCAACGCACCTCCCTGCTATAAGAGGCAAAGCAGCCGCTGTCCCTCCAGCTGGCCACCCCAGCCCAGCCGCGTCGCCTTGGCGAGGCTGGAGGCACAGCCCCGGACTGCATCGCTGCCGAGGTGCTGTGCGGAGCCACACGCTGTGTCCAGTCCATCCCTCCCCTCCTCCGGCCAGCAGCCGCCCCGCAGCAGCTCCCCGGCTCTCCGGCAGGCAGTAAGCACACGCCTCTGTCTCTCGAGCATCACCTCGCGGGGCAGCGCAGGGCGTGTTTCAGCATCCCGTGCTTTGCAGGGGCTCCTGCTGAGTCTTTGCCTTGTGACTGCTCTTCTGGGAGGGTTTGTGAGAGCAGGGCTGGGGGGAACGGGAAGTCTGTGGCTGTTTAAGGTACTTCTGAAATACTTCGAGCAAGCAGTTTCTTCGTGCATCACTGAGTTAACCTCAGAAAGTGCCTCAGCTGTTTTGTGCGGTGTTCTAGGGGTGGGGCTTATCTAAATTCTTGCTTCTGATTTCTCTGGCATCCTCTTTTTCTGATACACGTATTCCCTCCTGGGGAATTCCAATTCCATGTGGCAGCTTTGAAAGCACCGGCAGCCACTGGGGAATAAATACAGCTCTTTCTCTTTGCTTCCCAGCCGAGTGGGTGTTCAGGGAGGGTTTGTGGTGGCACAGAGCTGTGTGAGAGCTGTCAGCTGCGTGTTTTCCTGGGCAGGTGATCAGATGTGCCTGTTTGAAGCTTTTCATGATAGCTGGGGAGGAAATGGCTTAAAGCAGTGGCTGTTCTGTGGGCTCTTGGGTGGTGTGATGCTCTTGGAAAGAGAGAACTGATACACTGAGTCGTGGGAGCAGGCTGGCAGTAACAGAACTGGGAAATAGGGAAATGTAAGCTTTTACCTAATAATTACCACATTTTCCTCTTTTTTATATTATGGACTATCAGGCAGTTGCAGTTGCTGACGAGCCACACTTGCACCTGTCCCCATGTGAATGCAAACACCTTTATACAAATGCTGTGCCCCTGTGTGTATCGAGGTCTGTGGCATCACTTGTGTGAGGGAAACTATTTGCCTTGTGTTTGCAAGATGGGTGTTTCTGTCATTAATCTTTTCTTTAGCAGCTAGGCAAAAGATAAGTTAATGCATGTGACTGGTCCAGTTTGTGTTGTGTGAGCAGGAGCTAGTCTGTGGTTTAGAAATGAATGTGGCAGCTTTTTAAATCACTGAACTCCTAGCACAGGAAAGAGGGGGAAAATGATTAAAACAATCCACCTCCCAGTTAGTCTTTTACCTTGTTTTGAGAGGAAGAGTGCTTTTTAGAAACAAAAAACAACAACAAAACTTCCGAAAGGAAGCTGATTAAATTCTTAAGCCATGATGTACAAAGCAAATAGCTGATCAAGCAACCAAATATGGCTTTAAAATTTAAACTTATCTTTTTTTAATGATAAAAGCATCCACCTACTTATGTGACAACACCCTCCTCTTCCCCCCACTCCCCCAAGTATAGCATTCTTGAGTACAAACCAGTTCTTAATTTGTCCTTAAAGAGCTCAGTATATAAAGATTCGTTCTTGACTAATACCTGCTAGAAAAATGTGGGTTGGGTGTTTGGGATCCAATGCACAAGGGCAAACCCCCACCCCACCAATAGCACAGTGCAAACGAAAGTTAATTGCTCAGATTTGGGGCTGTGGCTCTGAGGAACCAGTTCAGGGCTGGGGTTTCACAGCTGGTTTGTCTTGTGCTGTTCTCAGGGAGTTCTGGCTGGGGATGTCTGCAAGATTGGGCTCTGGAAGTGTTTTGAACAGGAGAAGTTATTCCCTGCTGTGAACGATGGCTTGCCTCGACGTATGCTGATGTAATTCTCTGCCTGGATGTAAATAATGGCAGCAGTTCAAAAGGAGACGGGGTTTAGGGTACTCAGACACTCGAGAATAAACACTCCAGTCCATCTTGGCTGGCCTTTATTTCGGAAGCAGCCTTTCCAAAGAGCTGTACCATGAATGGAAAATCCAGGTGTATGGTATGGAGCAGCTGGGGGGAGCCCTGTCAGGTCACATCTGTCAACAGGGGAATGATGCTGTAGGATGTACTTTATCTCTGATCTAAGCCCATATCCCATGAGTATGACTTACAGTCCACCCCAACGGCACTGGGATATAACAAAAGCTCTAAGTAACTACCTGCCTCGCCCCTGAGAAGCAATTTACTTGCTTTTGTGTAATGCCTATGTGGAAAGAGGGCAGTGCCATGTTATAGGATATCCCATAGCCTGCTTTGTGCGTGCTGGTGGAAATGTGTGCTCCTTCCATGTGGTTCAGGTACCACAGCTGTCATTGCCTTCTTATCTCCATCATGGAAACATGTACTGGGTGTCAGTACATACAGCTCCCAGCACTGGGTGGGAGCTGGGGCACAGCTGAAACTCCCAGTGCTTCAGTGGAGGAAACTGATGCTATGAGCCTGGAATTATATTGTCCCCTCAGCAGCAGCCTGTGTGAATGATGTCCTTTTAAGCTTATTCTCCCTCTAGGGGATGCACTAGGGGGATTTAGGTGTCAGTTCTTCAAAGAACCTTGGAAAATTCTTCTGATCTTTGCTGATGAGACAATCAGGTCTATGTTTAGCACTTTCCATGACACTGCTTAGACCCAAAGTCCCCATGACATTAAATGCAGCAAGGTAAGCTTCACCACCAGCAACGTGCAAAGTTTGCTCAGACTTTAAGTGTGCTCCTAAATTGGAGCAGCTTCCTGGAGGACAATGGGCAAGCTCTGGCTGGCTGGTGCCAGGTGTCCTCTGGGGTCACACTGGGATGGAGGTGTCACCAGTGGATGTTTGGAGGGCTGAGCCATGCAGCTGGTGTCTGCCTCTCACCCTCGTGGTCCCCAGCCATCATCATTTTGTGCTCTGCACACCGGAGTGCAAAGGCAGCAAAGCTGAGATTTCAGATGTGATTCTGTAGCTATGTGGAATCACTTCTGTGTGCAAAGGTAATGGAAATAATGTCTAGACAAGAAACCTCCCCAGACCTGACCTCTGATTTTATAAAAGATGCATTGTAAGGCAAAATACTTCAGCTTGATTCATCGGGATTTCTTTTTTTTTTTTTTTCATTTCTCTATGACAGAAGATGCAGACAGGGAGAGTAACAAAGCAGAAATGTCTGAGATCAGTCATCTCATGTCTGATTTCAGCAGAGGGAGTGTGGGAGGAAGAAAGAGACCTCATGTTTGATTTAGATACCCTGATTTGGAGAGGAGTTTTAAGCAGATGGCTTGAGACACGAGGACTCTAAAGGATTAAATGCTATTTAGATAAACGCATGCTTCCACTTTTGCAGCATGGTTTTAGGAGGACTGTGCCATATATTCTGGCTTCAGTTCTTTTATCTCTGGGTCCAATAAAAACCCTATTTACAGCCACTTGGCTGGGTGTAGCAGCTTCCCTGGGGTTCAGAGGCAGGCTGTAGCCCAGTGTGTTTTGACTCCCTGATGTGCCTTTGACTGGGATTTTCTTGTAGATGGGCAGCCCAGGGTCAGCTCTGGGGACGTCACCCCAGCTGGCTTCTGTGGGAATGAATCTGAGCTGAGAGGCTGAGGCTTGTCTGTGATGAGCATTTCTTCATTCAAACCCTCTGCCTGTGTCCAAAGGGATCCTGCAGACTCGGGAAAAATACTGCAGAGACTTGGGCTCTGAACTGATGTGTAAATTGGTGGAATAAAGTCCCTTAAAGAAGGATGAGTTGCTCAGTGCAGTCAAATAGTCCTGGGGTGTCTAGAGGCAGTCACAAAGCTGGGCTAAAATGAGGTCTGTGTGCTGGGAAGAGCCTGTGGGTGGGTGCTGCTGAGCCCTGCAAAATGGGCAGGGTGCAAAGAGGAACGGTGGCAGGGAAAGGGAGCCCTGTCCCAGCTTCTTACCCTCACTGCCAGGGGATGCAGGCACTGTCTATACTACGTGTTCACCCTCCCCAAACCTGTGGCCAAAAATCTCCTACCAGAGCCTGACTCATTTTGCTGCTTCAAGTATCTCCCACAAAGGCTTTGCTCTGCTCCAAGCTGCTATGTGGAAAGCCACAAAACCCCCTTGGTGGGGCAGTGTTCACCCTCCCTGTGTGTCCCTGCAGCATGTACTGAAGCAGGACCTGGCCCTTGAGAGTTCCACACCGATTCAGGCGTGTGGTGCGTTCTTAGCACCAGAATTTCCTGCCAGAGCAAATTCCCACTGCCAGAGCAACAGAGTGAGGTGTTGTCTGGGGGGTGGATGGATGGATGGATGGATGGATGAGAGCTCTTGGGCTTCTCCAGCTTTTTCATCTCCCTCTGAACAGATGGCAAATAGGGTTTGTGTCCTGTGGCAGGACAGGGCTAAAGTGACATTTAGGGCTTTGGAGCTATTTGAAAGCAGGGCAAGGACTGCATTATAGCTGTGCTGGAATGGGATGGACAGAGTCCTGTGGAAGTGGTCTTTCAAAAAAGACCACATTAAAGAGTGCTGTGTAAAAGACCAGGACAGGGTTCCTGCAGCCCAGGGTGGAAGGGCTGGTATTTAGCTGTGTGCCTGACTGGAAACTTTAAGGCAGAGATACAATTTTGGTTTGGATGCTGTTACAGAATTGCATTATTTTTGTAAATGGGAAATTCAAAACCTCTTGACTTCAGATTGGTGTTTTCAGAAGACCCACCCTCCCACTCGTTCCACAGATGTGCCTCTTCTTCTTTTCATGCCTTGAGGTGACCGTAGTGATTGATGTAATTTGGGGTACCATTAACTGTGAGGGATTAAAAGTGGTGTGACACGCTGCATTTGTGGTCCGTTGGGATCAAATGCACAATACCAGTTGTCACCCAGACCTCTAATGAAGAACAGGAAAAAAATGTTCCTGTGGGGAACAAGCACTGCAGGGTGGCTTTTTGGCTTCCTTGTTTCTAATATCTCTCTACCCCTGGAAAGGGGAAACCAGAGCAGAATGGAAAAGAGGAGACTAAGATCTGCCTGACAGGTATGGCTTGAGGTGTAATAATTTGGACAAAAATGTCTGAGCCAGTTTACTTGTTGAACTGCAGAGCTACAGTGAAATAAGTCTGTTCTGATGCCTCTACTGTGATGTAGATGGGGAGGAAGAACAGGAGGGGAGGAGAGAAAAAGCTTTCCCTCCTGGAAAATCCTCCCACTTGTCTTCAGGACATCAGCGACCTTCATGCATTCTGGTGCTTTGAGATAGGGGGAGCTTGAAATGAAATGTTGGCTGGCTCCAGGGGTGTCTATCTGCTGAATGATGAGTTTAGGAGTCCACTGTTAATGAGCAATTGCATGTGCTAGGTATGCTGAGGAACTCCTGTTGGGAGGCGCAGTTGGCACAGAGATCTATAATCCACCTATTTTGTTTCAAGTGAGTTTGATGCTGAAGCAGCTGCCCCAACATGTGAGGGTTCTTGTGTTACACCAGTGCCTAAGCAGCAGAGGACTTGGGGCTTCTGGCAGAGCAAGAATTGCTCTCCACTGCTTTGCTTGGCCAGAGACAGTGAAAAATCCACTCAGTCCTCAAACTGTCTTATGAACCAGTGGGCTAAGAAAAATAGAAGCAGTTCATCACACTAAACCCATGGCTAGTCCAGCATGCAGTGGCTGCTAGTTGGCTTTCCTGCAGGGAATTGGCTCCCAGCTCTTCCCCAATGCCTTCATTTGGGAATATTCAGTTTCCATGTGCTTCCAGTGGTCTCTGACCAAAGATCCCCTTAAGAATAACTGTGAAACCACCCTAAATATAGCTCCCCCACTGCTGATAGGATGCTGGGGTGGGAGAAAATAATGTACTTTCTTCTAAAGAAATACCCCAGGTTGTGGGAACCATTCGGACTTGGCAGGCTGCCTGCAAGGCATTTGCTATTTGTTTAACTTGGTACTGGCTGCCCTGGCAGTTGTTGCCATCAGCCGCCTTTCTTATCTGCTCTTTCCTATAATAAACATTGGAGCAAAGGTTTGGAATTAGTCACTTCTGAGGCACTGCCTGCGTGCCTTTCCAGCTTCTGTCTTATCATCTCATTTTTGGACTCTTGGGCCTTTTCCACTTTGTGTGCCTCTTGGTTTGCCCCTCTTATTGCACTGTCATAGCAAAGAGCTCTTTAAAATAACCCCCAGGACTGCCTGCACCCCAGAAGACATGGCACCCTGGGACAGCTGTGTGTGCTCGTGGTGCTGCTGGGTCCTACAGAGATTTTTCTAGCATGACTTACCTAATCCAGTGGATGGGCTGGATGAGTTGTTCTGGCTGCCTGCAGAGGCAGTGTTATGATCCTGAGAGCATCTTGGGGGCCTGGCACCTTGTCCTGCTCTTTAGTGCAGCATTAACCACAGGGCAGGCGGTGGTTTGAAGGAATGGAAATGCAGACAGCACCTCCAGAAGCACAGGGCTGTGTGGTCCTCATTCAGAAATCTCAGTAATTCCTATTGATTTGCTTCCACCTTAAAATTCCTTGGTGATCTCCAAGTCTTGCCTTGCCCTGGTCTTCTGACAGTGCTGCAGGAGAGGCAGTAATGAGCAGTCCAGGGTGCAAGAATGTCTCTCTCTCGTCTCAGCTCGCTTTAAATATACACAGAGCTATATATTTCACTCAACACATGCAAATACTGTTTCCTATCTACCCTTGCTCTGCCTACTGAAAGCCAGTCACACTTCCCCTCTGGGACAGCCTGCCAGGTGAATGCCACTTGGTGTATAACATATTTCAGTGCTGCCCCTGGACGTGTCCTGGGTGGTGGCATCGGAGCAGGATGGGAGAGCAGCCCACGTTCACCCGTGATGGCACAAAGGCACTGAGTGAGGATGCAAATCTGTCTAATTCTGCCTGGATTTGCTTTGTTGGATGCATGAGCATGTCATTCACCTCATGCCATAATCTTCCCTTCTCGCTTATCCCATTTTCACCATAATGATTTTTAGCTGAAGTCGGGAACTTTGACTGTGTGGATCTGGTGGGATGGGTTCCTTGTGGGCAGGGGACACAACCTGCCTGCTTTCACTTCAGAAGGCTGCACTGGGCATTACAGACCTTGACCAATGTTTCAGGTTGCTGGACTGAGCTGGTCAGTGCAGACTTTTTCTTTCTCACAAAACCACATTTATTAAGAAACCAACCCAAACCCTTTGTTGAATGTAAGAGGTGATTTGGGTAACTTCTGAGCTGTACCTTGGCTTAGGTCTAGGTGTGACAAAACCAGACCCCACTGATCTCTTTCAGGCACCCTACGTGTTTCAGATCAGAGCAGGTAAATAGCCTGGGGTCAGTCATTCTTCCCTGGCTTCTCAGTGCCCTGTGTGCTGCTGCATGTGGTGATGAGCGGGAGGAAATTCCTGCCCAAGAGCATAAACAGGCAGCAAGTCCTATAACTGCCCTGTGTCCTCATTGTCCTGATGGGTGACATGAAGCTGATGATGGCTGGTGTGAGTGGATATGCTGGTGTCAGACACTCCCAATACTTGTTTTGGGAAAAGGTTTTTAGATCTCTGACTGGAGAGGATTGCAAACAGCACCTCCCCAGTTACTCCCCTGTGCTGGAGGAGGCTGTAACACGTGTCTGGGATGGTGGGCTGCCATGCAGGGTCACCTGTGGTGTGTGTGAGCGAAGGCCATGCCTCCTTTTCTCAGTTTTATGTCACTGGGATCAGGCCCAAAGTCAGCTTTTCCTCTGGTCCCCAGTGCTAAGGCAGCCCATCTCCATAGCAACAGCTGTAAATACCATCCTCCATGCTCTTCTACCCCAGGCTGTGTTGGTGCTACAATGTGATGAGCCTCTCTGTGTACTCCACTAGACACTGAAACAAACAACCAATAAATCTGCTATAAACCAATGAGTAATTTGTTTTGGTTACCAGGGAGATTGCCAAGTGCAAATTCAACCTGAAATAGCGATGAGCTCATCCTCTGAGCAGCGTGGGTGCCTGAGCTGGAGCAGCCAGATGGAAAGGGAGCCAGCGCCAGCAACGCTGGCTGCTCCACCGACGTTGGGATGCTGTGCGAGCTGTTTTGCCAGAGAGCTTTTGCCTTGCAAATGAGATGGAGCAGGGTGCGTGAGGCTGGTTGCTGAGCTTTTACAATTCCTGGAAGTGTGGTGATGATAATCCTGCTGGGACTGGGGAGCCCCAAGGGGGGGGTTAAGGTGCTGCAGAGGCAGCTTTCTTCATGTCTCCTGTCTTGGAAACCTCTCCCTGTGCAAAGGTTGTGGGGAAAACTGAGATGCTTGACTTGTGGGTAAGGGCTAGTTTAAAACTATATCTGTATCTGACAAGCAGAGCCTCTCCCCTGCTGCTGCTCCAGGGGCTGGAGCAAGGGCTTGGAAAAACCTCACTCTCTTCTGCAATGTACCTGGGGCAGGAGCTCGAAAATTTCTGCTCTGCCATTATTTCACCCTGAAGAGTCCCTGGTTTAAGTAGAGCAGGACTTGACTTTTGAAGGGCTGATGCTAGTGGCAGGACTTGGTAATTCTGTGTCTGTCCATCCCTGCAGTTACTCCCAGAAATAAGCCCACAGATGACACTAGGTGTCAGGAGGACCTGTGCTGGGACAGCTTCTGGGGTCACCTCCTGCCAGGGCACAGTGTGGGAGCAGCCGCTGCAAGCAGAGATGTGGCTTTCTCACTGTCTGCTCCAGAGCTGAGACCTGGGTGATGGAGGTTGGGGTTTGGGGGGGCTCTTGCAGGGCTGCTGGCTGTGCCAGTCGGAGAGGCAGGACAAGGAGACTGTGCTGCACTTGGTCTCTTTGGCAGCCCAGGCAGGGCTCTGATAGCATCCTGCACCTTTCTCTGCTAAGGTGGAGATGTTTCCAGTTGTACTTGAATTCGTATTTTCTGAAGAAATACAACTTTTAACTACAAAAGTCTGTAGGAGGAAGCACTGCCTGTCCCTCAGCCCCCTCCCTGCAGCATCCTAGTGCAGTGGCAGTGGTCTCTGCTGCTCCCTTTGCTTGGTTTTTACTCCCTGTTGCTGAGTTATGAAATATGTGAAATAATGTAGAAATCCATCAGAGGGTCACCTGGCAGCTGTCTGGATGAAGCAATGCACAAGCCACTTACCAGGAGTCCACTGATGGATTTCACCAAAACTTTTAAGACATAGTTAGCAGTGACTGAAAACAGATAACAATTATCAACAGCACAAATGCAGACAAAAGCTGAGCCCTTACCATAATCCATGAACCTACTCCCATCATGTAAAACCACAGTCTTTATTTGGATTAACCTCACAGCTTTCTGGAGCAAGGGATGAAGGCTGCATCTGTAAAAAGGGCGTTGGTTTCAGCAGGGGTGTATTTTTGTGTTTTGGAAGTGTCTTATTGTAATTTTACAGGCATGGAGTGGTCTGTCTCTGTGTTCTTGCAAGTCTTTTCCAGGCCTGTGGGGATTTCTTCCAGCTCCTCTCTGGAGCCATGTGGGAAATGCTTTGGTGACATGACTGAGTCCCTCAGTGTCACAGGCAGCACTGTTGCAGCCACCAGTGCATTCAGCCATCAGCTCTAGGGAAGGGCTTCATGAAACCCTCATGGCTGGAGTAGGTTGGCATTTGAAAGAAGGCAATTTTAAAGCAAGGGCTTAGAACATAAGTGAGAGCTGGGTGCAAGAGGTGTGAGTTCACCCCCCACATCTGCCTTTTCCAGCTGCCAGAGAGCCGGTGGTGCTCTCAGCACTGTGCCTGGGCCACCCCAGTGGCTGCTTTGAGTGTGTGTGACTGCTGCACAGCACAGCCCTGGCCACTGTGTCCCCGTGCTGCCCGTGTCCCAGCTGGCAGGCAGCTAACAAACCCACAAATGCCACCACAGCATTCAATCTCTTGCTTTCAGCAGCTCTTTGGAGACGAGGCACAGCCTAACACGCGTGTGATTTATTTGCAAGATGGTGTTGGATTATTGCTTTATGCGGCCTCTTTTTGGCAGGGTGGAGCAGTGGGTGTTGGTGTGTGGGGATGGCATCCCTGCAGGTCTGCACTGTCTCTCTTCCTCATGTCCTCCCCCAGCAGTGTGTCCCCACCCCAGGGTTTTGCCTACTTGGTATCAAGGTGTGTTTGCTTTTTGGCTGTCTCTGGGCAACCAAAACCACTGCTGTATTTTGCAGATCCTGGCTTTGGCCAGGACCAACTCTAACCTTGCTCAACACTGGCATAAATCAGGCAAAGCTTGCTCTCACACAGCAGAGAATTTGGCTCAAGAGGTGTAACTTTATCAAAGGGACAGCGGAGTCCTTGCTACTGCAGGAAAAGTCCTCGATGATTTGGAAGCGTCACCCTTTCCCCAGTGTCCTGCGGCATTCCCAGCGGGACACGGGTGCTTGTGGGCTCTCACACAATGCAGCTGCACATGCTGGCTTTGAAAGAGAGCAGGCCACTGGTTTCACATCTGCTTTAGCTTTTTGACAGTTTTCTCTGGCACTTGTGTGCAATTAGCACTGCTTTTTTTGTCACATGGAGCCGATCCTCAACAGTTTGATTTGGACAGTAGTTTTGACAGCCAGCAGCCATTGTATGGAGCAGGGCTGTTTCTCTTTGCAGACTGTGTAGCTCGTTGTCCCTGAATTTACTGTCTCACTGCTACTTGAAAAAGAAAACAAAATCATTTTTTGGGCCTGGATCCAGCCACAGAGCAGAGGATGGCTTAATCAAACACATAAGTGGTTGTACCAACTCCAGTTGGTTTATTTCTACATTTAAAATCAAGCACTCTTAAGTACCTTATTTTTCTTATTCCAAGGGCTGTGTTTAATAAATGTAGCAGCCCATACACTTGGCCCATTGCTCCAGGAGTGAGCACTGATAGAAATGCTGTAATGTGCAGTGCTGCTATGAGCCCCTCAGTGGGAGGATGGGAGAGGAGAGGGGATCTTCTCTGAGTGCCCCATCTCGTCCCTGTGGAGGTGGGGGATGAAGGTATTTGCTGTTTCAGCAAATGGGAGGCAAATTAAATTTAGCAGCCTAAATAATTTTGCCTCTCCATTCTGCTTTGGGCTGAACTGTCTCATGCCAAGTATTAGTCTACTGATCTTAACTATTTCCAAAGACACAAAAGCAATTGAAATTTTGCTTAGTTGCCCAAGAACTAGAGTGAGAGAGTGTTGTGGGGAGGAGGATTCTCTTGCCTCTCACTTCCAAACCAGCCCCCATTCTGCAGATGAGGACATTCAGCTGTGATGCTGCAAACCAGGGCTGGGCTCCTGTCCATGGGCCGAGAACTGTTCTGGGCTGAGTCATTCTGGTCTTGGCTGAAATTAAATCTTAATTCTGATGAAAGATTTAAAGATAGTTGTTAATTTTAAAAATAAATAAATAAATCAGTGTTTTCTAAATGACTCTATGTGGGATGCTTTTTAGTGTAGACTTTGCCCAGCTCTGATCTGACATGATTTCCAGGGAGACATGGGATCCTTATCACTTTATGAAAAATGAGATTTACATTCCTGTATCACACAGGCACTTTGAAAATGTTATCCCTGACTCCAGAGAAATTGCTCATACATTTTAATGCCATTACTAGAAATTGAATTGACAACACTTATTCTCAGTGGAAATCGCTGTGCAGCTTGGGGGGAAAAATATGCAGAAAGCACTGGTGGAGACTTCGGAGAGCTCTTGTCACCCAGAGATGTGTGTGCTTTTGGTTCAGTGTTTGCTGAATGAAAAGAGCAAGATTTGATATATGCCAGGGAAAGCAGCAAGGAACTACAACAAAAAAAACCCCAAACAAATTAGGTTCCTTTTAAAATAAATTATTTTTGTAGTGGTAAATGAACTTGAAAGAACCAGCAGATGTCTGCTCCTCTCAGGGTAGATGGCCTCCAAGGAGTACTTCATGTTTGGCTGCAGTGCATCGAGGCTCTGGAGTTGCTTGAGCTGGGAGTCCCTTGCTCATGAGCGTGAAGCAAGGAAGAGGGACAGGACTAGCAAAATACTCTTTTATCAGTGCTCCAGGCTGTTCTGGAAGTCTGGCTGACTTGTCTTTTCCCTGAGTCCTTAGTCTCTTGGAGGTCAGCTTGGGAAAGGCAGCCAAGGCAAGTTCAGTAGGATCAGTGTGAGTGGTCTCCTAGTCTGGCAAGGGCTCCAACTTCCCTGCAAAAGGAGAGACACAGAGGGCCTGGCTGAGCAGCACGATGTGTGGTCATTAAATGAACAGGGCTTTAACGAGGGTTCATGGGCTGATTAACAAAATATTGTTGTGAATAGTGGCTGAAATGAACTCTGGACACAAATTCAGCCCGGGCCAAGGGGAAAGTTAAATGGCATCTGTCTTAGCAGAGAAAATGTGTGATGATGCAGGGCCAGAACAAGGTGTCTTGGAAGGTGCACCGCAGCTCCAGCTGACCAGTGAGCAGGTGCTTGTGGGGCTCCTCACCTCAGTCCAGTGGGTGCCTTCTCCTTGGCTGGTCCTGGAGCACAGCCCCTGAGCGCCCATGTGATGCGGTGCCAAAAAAGCAGTTGAGAATTTGAAGCTGCTCAAGGTTTTCACTTGTCCTGCCCTTGTTGTGCACTTTGTTGGTGCAATGTGGCCCAGCCTGGCTGAGCTTTCGTTGTGTCAGGGTGCGAGGAAGTTGACCTCTTCCTCCGTTTTAAAATGCACTTATCTGAGGTTGGAAATGAAATCAAACCCTTGCAAAGCAGAGGTTTCTGAGAATAACTTCTGTGACTAATCCAACCCCATAGGCCTCACTGGAGGGGACTTTGCAGCTTTGTTTTTCCTTGTAAAGAATGCCCAGCATATGTCCTGACAATTAGTCAGAGTGCCCAAAAATACCCGTCAGCCCTGCAAGCTGATCTCCTTTGGCTCTTGGAGCTGAGACAGACACAGGGATCTGCTCTGAGGGGCTTTGGGAAAGGTTATTTTTAAAATGGCCACGTAACAAGGGTGATTTGGTCCTTTCAGCCACCAGTGCTGTCTAACAACTGACGGTGTAGATAGCCAAATGCTAATCTTGCTTGAGATGACTGTCCCGCCCCCGGGGTAACGGGCTGGTGGTCCTGCTAAACCCGTGTGCCAGGGCTGGATCCTGTCAGCTCGAAATCAGTGCTCAGGGCATGGCCCTGGGGCATGTGCCAACTTTGAGCAGTGCTTTGATGTGTGCTGGATGCCAGGGAGTCTTCCCAACCAGCATGCCAATGCTCGGAAGGGCATGTCCTTCTCATTGAAGTGGTGGCCTGTCTTCACCCATAGGCAGGCAGCGTGCTTCTGCCCAGCCCTCTTCTGAGAAGCATTTGCTTTGCCCATCTCTGACCACCTGAGCTGAAGTTTTCTATCCCCGGCGTCTCCCACGTGCTGGATTTCTGGAGGGTGTTTTGCCAGAATCACAACCCACCCACAAACGGCCCTTTCTTCTCCTCCCCTGCGAATAAAGCTCTGTAAGGAGAAATGCCAAGGCTCCTTGGTCTTGCAGAGCACCGCTTGTGTTGGGTTTTGGCTTGTCCCACTGTGCTGTGGGGGCAGAGGGAGGAGGTGTGCAGAAACATCTGCCGAGCAGCTTCCTGGGAACTTGATGTTTGGTGGAAGACATCACATGGAAAACATTCCCAGCCCTCGGAGGAGGAGCTTGGGCACAGCCTGCAGCACCCACCTTGCAAGTCCTTCTCGGGGCCAGGTCCTGGAGGATGGCAGAGCTACTGGAAACCCCCGTGGCAGATGCTAGAGAGCACGTGTGGTGTAGCTGATGTCTGGGTAGCTGCTAATTTCTGCCTCGTAGTGGGTAGATTTCCAGGGAAGGTGAATGACCCTGCTTTCAAGCAGTGATGCAAACTAATAGTTGAACTTCCTTCTGTGCTCTCCACAGTGAGCTGTTTAACTTCACTGGGGAGAGCATCGCTCAGCCAGCTGCCGTGCCTATGAGAAGTAATTGAAAGCAATTAGGAGTGCAGAGGGCGTAAGGGAAGTTGTGAAATATTGTTTCAGGGATGGCTCACTAACAACTTGTGAAGCCCTGACATGAGCATTTATTGTGTGGGTATGGTAGGATCGTATCGCTGTGAGTGTTCATCAGACCTCGTCTTTCCTGGAAAAGCCTGCCCTGCTGCCCGGCTGGGATCAGTGTGGTATTTATTTGACAGAGACTGAAGTTACTTTTCTTGGCTCTGAAGCCAGGGCTAAGCCATAGGGGGAAAGTCATGACTGGCAAACCTTTGCCTCAGTCGTTCCTTCTCCACGTGACTGCATCTAATCTTGACCAAAGGCAGACCCCTGCAGACTGCCCCAAGGGGCTTCACTGTCCAAAGTGTGAAGCTTTGGGGTAATAACTTAGGGAATAACTGAGTTGTGGTGCAACTTGCTTTTCCCCAGGGAGGGCTCCTCTGAGGACCACATCAGCCCTGATGGAAGTGCTGGTAACTGAGCCATCACACCTCTGCCACCGCTGAGGGCACAGCGCTGCGTAGCTGCAGCCAAAGCTCTGGGCGTTGCGGTGAGCGGAAACCCCAGAGCTCCTCATGGCCCATGTGGGTGACTGTGGCACTGCTGGGGTCCTCCAATGCTGACCTGGAGACCTTCTCCACCGCTCTTGTGTGACCAGGCTGTTTCCCCCGCCGCACACCTTATTGCTGCACCCTCAGCTGCTCTGCTCACACTGCTGGGCACTGCTGGGTGGGTCTGTGGTTGAGGTTTTTTAGCCCAGTTATGGGCTTGATACTCTTCCAAGGCATCTGCATTGGACCAACCTTGGCAGTATATGTGGATCTTTCTCCCAAGAGGAGCAAAGGAAGTCTTTGTGACTCCTTAGGGCTGGCTGATGTCCAGGCACATCCAGACCTGTGGTTCCTGCAGTGGGGCTGCAGGCAGCCTCCCAAGCCTCCCAGCCTGCTCATTCATAGCTCCCATCTGCAGACTGAGTTGAGGCAGAAGGATGTGGGAGACGGAGCTGGAAAGAGAAACGTGGCCAATGTTTAACCTAGTGCATTTAAGACTAATATATTTGTCTGAGATTTTTAAAAAAAATAAAATCTGCAGCCTTTTGGGACTGTCTGTCTCTTTTTCAGCTTGTAGTGAATGTCTAAATCTAACTAGGCACCACAGCAGGCACTCAGCATCCTTGCTGCTGGAAGACATGGCATCTTTGTAATATAACAGAGAGCCAGAGGGAACAGGGGTAGGAGGGACTGGACTTTCTTGGTGCAGCTGATTCAAAGCCATCCCTGCGCAACACCTAATACTGCTGCAGCCTCTTCTCACCCCGGTCCTCTCTGTATGTCCTGGGACTGCTGCCATGGGTCTGTATGGTTCCTGCACCCCACCACGCTGTGACTTCTATTCTCCAACCCTGACAAAGCCAGGAGGTGGGGACAGGAGCTGAACAAAGCCTTGGGTCTATGAAGTAGATCTTGATTTATGTGCAGAGGCTCCCCCCAGGCCTTGGTGTCACTCAGCTTTCAGCAGCAGCCAGAGGTCTGCCATGTGAGCAACAGGTGACGGGAAGAAGTGCCAGCCGGGAGTGTGTGTGGAGGGGAGCTGCAGAGCAGATGGCAGCAGGGAAATAAATTCAGAGCTGCCATGGGAGTAGTCCTGGAAACAGTCCAGCCTGTGGATGGAGGCAGATGGGAAAAACCCAGTTTATAACTCTTCCCAGTTTTGCTATTTTTCAGATCCTTTATTTCCAGCTCCACTATCTCTGGGCCATTCTTTTCTGTCTGTTACTACACCCTCATCCTTATTTTTTTCTCTCTTCTTATCCTTCCCTCATTTCACCCATTTTGTTCTACTCATTTATCTATGAGTTCATGGACTATTAACCAGTCTGTGTTTGCCTCCTTAAAAATTTATTCCCAGTTCCTCTATCCTTACCTCCATAGCTTGATCCTAAAATCTTCCCCTGGCACTGAGAGGAACAGCACATGGATGTGACCCAGCTGTGGGCTGGAGTTCTGCATGGAAAACACCCTGTGCACCTTCACCATGTGCTTTCCTTCACCGTCCCCTCTGAGCTGGTTCCCTGAGGGCACGGGGCTTGCCTCGTGGCTGGTATGTTCATCCCCTCTGTGGCTGCAGCGATGTCCTCACTGGCTTTGCTCTGGATGTGGGTACATCCCACAGGAACCAGTGTGTCTCTGTCTTGTGTTCATGTGAGTGCCTGCAGGATGCTTCAGGGGTGTGGAGGTGCATCCTCACGTGCAGAATGAGGGCACTGAGCCAGGTTTGAGTCTTCTGAAGTGCTTTTTGTGGTATTTTAACAAGAAACTGTTTGGGTTTGAGCTGAACTGGACTAGGTGGAAACTCCCCATTTTGGTTCATAGCTCGTGGGTTGCACACAGGGTCCCTGGCTGGGAGGGGGGAGCAGGGGACACCCCCTGACAGCTGCCTCTGGCTGGGGTTGTCTGCCCATGGCCCTCACTCTGCAAACACTGCTCTTGAGTACCATTCACCTGCACAGAGCCAGTGCTGGGAGCAGGATGCATGTGGGATACTGAGTGCTTGGAGAGTTGGATCAGCCCCAGGTGTAGGTTCCAGATCCCAACCCTGCCCAGTGTTTCTGTGGCAGTGGAGCTGCTGCCTCCTCCACCCCACTGAGGGACCAACTGTAAGTGCAAAGGTGGGCTCTTTCTTGGTCAGAGCTGTACTTGTGTCCTCTTCTCTTAAGACCAACTCCTTTATTGTCTGGATTCCTGCAAACTCTGTATTCTTTTTTTTTTTTTTTTAAATTATAATATTTTGTTTAGTTTCTGCCTCAGAAAAGCCCAGGGATGTTTAACTGGGGTCTGCAGTAGGTTGGGCAGGAGGAGTGCTCTCTGCTGTGGGAGAACATGCATTGCAGGGAACCTGAAATAGATGTGAAATGAAATAAAACCTGAATCTGCTGTGCTGTTACTTGGAAAGAAAGAAGTGTTTGCACAGATGGCGAGTGGGAGCAAACCTGGCTGTGGGGTGCTAACCCCCGTGGTGCTTGGTGCAGCCCTGGCCCATGGGACTGTGCTGCTCCTGTGCTATCACAGCAGCAGTCACAGAACCACAGGATCACCTTGATTGGAAGAGATCTCTAAGATCATCCAGTCCAACCATTAACCCAGCACTGCCAGGTCAACACTGCCCCATGTCCCTCATCTCCACGGCTCTGAAATCCCTCCAGGGATGGGGACTCCCCCACTGCCCTGGACAGCCTGTGCCAGTGCCTGACAGCCCTTTCAGTGAAAAACAGAGTGAGTCCAGTGTGTGCCTGCATGGCAGGAAGGGCAGGGAGCAATATGGGGTTCTGACTGCCATGGGGAGCACGGGGAATGGCTAGTGCACCTGTGCAGCTGTATTGTGTGTCGCTAAGCAGTGTGTATGGAAGCAGAAGGTACAGCATTACCCGAAGAGGTGGACAGGTGCTCCTCTCCTGCTCGTATTTACTGCTCCTGCTGCTTTCTTTGATGATCGTGACTAATAGTTCATCAATGCCTGGGTTATACTGGCTCTATTTAGGACTTTCTGCCTGTTGAGTGACAGCAAGATGTGTGAGCAAGCTGAGACGCCCAGACCTTTTCTGGCAGGATTGTTGGGGCAAGAAAATACTCTTGAAACCACAATGTGAATCACTCATCTATCTAGGCAGATGACACTATGCCCAAGCCATGCCACTGTAGTCAGACCTGTGTGGTGGGATCAGTGTGTCCACACCAGCTCCTCAGAGTCCTGAAACCCTACAGGACAGGTTTAATGTTAAAAACACGAAGACCCAAGCCTGCATGCCCTGCTGTGCGCTCACAGATGTGTTTGCAATGCTGTTTCCTCTGGGACCCATGGGTGTGTGGTGCCTGGCTAGCAGAGGAGGGCTCAGACAGGGCTGGCACACCTTGTTCCTGGGGCACCCTCTCCTTCCTGGAAGTTTCTGCTCCCTGCCATGTTTCACAGGGCGATGATGTCCCTCCTTGGCACTTGTGTTGTACTTTGCACCACAGATGTGTTTAATCACTTGGGCTTGTGGGGATAAAGAGGGGTTTGGGGAGGAGATGGCAATTGTGCAAGGTCATATGGCTGAAACCAGCCAAGAAACCAAGAGCAGCCCTGTCCTCTTGGTAAGGGCTGCTCCCCAGCCCATCCCTGCTGCGCTGGCCTGGGAGGCCACAAATTCAAACAAAATAGCCTGTTTTTTATTACAGACTGCTCTGGGTGATTGCCAGAGGCTCTTCAGAGTGAGCTGTGCCATGAAATGCTGCTCTGGGGAGTTTCATGGTGAAGCTCCACGGGCATCTGCAGGGCTGGGTCTTCCTCCTGGTGTTTGGCCAAGCTTTCCTTCTCCCACCTCTTCCAGCCTGCGCCTGTTGTCATGCTGCAAACACACATGCATTTGTGCAC
This sequence comes from Podargus strigoides, assembly GCA_028020825.1. Taxonomy (NCBI): domain Eukaryota; kingdom Metazoa; phylum Chordata; class Aves; order Caprimulgiformes; family Podargidae; genus Podargus; species Podargus strigoides. Next base: position 3,176,701 of record CM051631.1, read on the forward strand.
GTGAAACGTTTTGATGGCCAAGTGTCCGTCCCTGCTCTCCACATCCTCTGCAGTGCTGTCAAACCACTGCCGAATCGCAGCCACCCCTGGGGTGGGACATGGCAGCTGCTGGCACTGCCCAGCAACGCTGTTCTGCCTTTTGGGCTGGGGAGCAGAGGTTACCAGTTCTCACTGAAACACAAGAGTGTGCTGGGGGAAGGAGGAAATGACTGCTGGACGGGAGGGTGCCAGCGCTTTGTGTGGGGAACTAGAAAGGAAAGAGAATGGTTAATGGTGCAAACTCTACGTGCACTGCCAAAAATGAACTCATGTCTGTAAATATTACACTGCGCGCAGCAAGATTAGCACAGGAAAATACCAGTTGTTAGGGTTCCTGTTACCATCTGAATTATGCAAACAATTTACTTGAGTTTATAGATGAGCTGGGGCAGGATAACATTAGGTTTTTCCTAGCCAAAGTGTTTCAGTGTGCTTGTATTTCAGCACATTTTCCAGCCTCAGTCTGCTACACAAGTGGATACACGCTGTGCTCTTTCGGGACAGCATGATGTCAAGTGTGGCCTTTTCAAGGTTACGTTGGAAACTTGGAGATGTTGGGATGCTGGCGAAATGCTGACCTTGCACGTGTGCTGTCTCGGGGCCCTGAGATGGGTGTGAAGGTCCAGGGAATCACTGAGCCTGGGGCTGGAGGCTGTGCACACCCTGCTGCGTGTGTGCGGTGGAAGAGCTCTCAGGACCTCCACAAGTGGGAGGTGGAGGTGTTCCTGGCTGGAGCCATGCAGGCTAAAGATGCTGATTGCTGTTTGGAGGCCAGAAGCCACTGAGATGGGCTCGGTGGAAGGAATGATAAACGTTGGCTCTTCCCTGTGGCTGTAGGGGAGGTTAACTGACTTTCCCACGGCCATGCAGTGAGTCAGTGTCAAGGCAGGATTAGCAGCTGGGTGTCCCTGGCCCCCAGCCCTGAGCCTGCGCCGCCGCCAGTTGCATAACCCGGAGCGAGCGCGTGGCCACGGAGCTGCCGCAGCCTGCGTGTCCCTGTGGGAGCGAGCCCTGAACCACAGTACCATCTGCTCCTTGTCATGACTTGGGTGGAAATAGGTTGGTTGGAACTGCATGTGGCGCTGGGGTCTGCCAGGGAGCTTTGTGGACACCTCAGTAAAGGGGACAGAGACATGAGCAGTGCTCTCTCTAAGCCACGTGCTGGGGAATGGGCCCAGCCATAGTGTTAGATGCTAGAGAAGGCTTCATAATCATGAAACCTGGCTAAGTGATGCTGTTCAGGGACTTGTTCACTTTGGACAGTTAATGCCTTGAGCTTCCTTAGGCTAAAGGCTGGAGGAGGACCAGGTACAGTAGTTTTACGGGCAGTGAAACTTCAGTGTGATCCTCATGTTGAAGGCAAGTCTAACCTCCCCCATGAAAGTATCTTCTATTACTTCTGTGGACTCTCAGTTGGGTCCCCAGACGTATAACCCATGGCATTTATGGGCTCTAGAGCTAGGGGACAACCCCTTGCTGGTTCATGGGACCACAGCCCCTCTGGCCCCTGGGAGGCTGTGATCTATGTCTTCTCTTCAGCAACGGCAGTGCAGAATTAACGTCGGGTCTGTAATTTAGCTCAGGACTGTTTTGAGACACAATCTATCTCTAAAGCCAAGGCCAAATAGCACTAGCATGGGGTCAAGTTCCTGAGGCACACTCTGCCTTTGGGACTAATTTGGGTGCTGAGTAGCCGGGCAGGTATTTACATGTTGTCTACAGAGACCTAGAGGTCTCTGGATCCTATTCTTCTCCCTTGGATCACCTAAAATGGTAAGAATTTTCAAGGGGGATTAAGGTTGTGATCTCTCAGGAGGGGAGTGGACATCTGGTAGGAGTCCTGTCCATATTAATAGCCTCCGTTTAAATGTATGTTATCAAACGGGGCAGCTCTTAATCGGCCAAGAGACCGTGAACTCTGCTACCTAAGGGGCTGCTGGTGACTTTGGGCTGCTGATCATGGCTTTCCACAGGCACACAGGTAACGTGGACATGCTGCTGGGAGAAACCCTGTGTATGCAATGCCTGGTAAATTGGGAGGAAGGTTTTGCTAACGGGCTCCTGCACCAGCAGAGTAACTCTTTTGAATGTGATGTGAAGCCTCAGCAATCTGCAGCTATAACTGATGGTGGCAAACGGGCTCATAACCAGTGTGGGGGACTGGTGCTGGGAGTGCAGTTGGTGGTTGTGGCCTCATCTATGTTCTAAATGCATTGGATGGTGAGTGAACTGCTGTGGGAAGGCTGGGGCTTGGCTGGTATTTGGGAAAGACTGAGTGAAAATGGGAGATGATGCTCCTCCTTGCAGCAAGCTTGCTGTGGCAGTTATTGCAGCGAGCAGGGGAAATCCAGTGTGTAAACCCAGGTGGTTTGTTCTGCTCTGGTGGGAGGTTTGTGCTTATTCCTTCTTCTCTCTGTTTGTCTCATAGATCAAACCAGCTGACCCTCACCAGCAATAAGAAAACATTAACTTTTCCTTCCTGTTAACACTGACAGAAATCTCGAGAGAGTGTTTTGTGTGTCCCCTGTGGCATGCAGGTTTATTGTGTCTTCCCATCCGTGACTAATCTCCTCTAGCCCTCCCATTACAGATCCATCGAAAGCTCTTTGGGATTTTTAAAAGCTTATCCAATTCTTAGAAGCTAACCATGTTTGTGTGTGGCCAGAGTGTATTTACAGCCCTAAATCACAAGGCACAGTGGCAGGACCATTGCGTCGCCTGGTGAGACATAGCTCGAGGGGGTGGACATGCCTGGGGAGAGGGTGTCAAGTTTGGGCCACAGCTCCCATGGGCATCAAACTGAGCTGCAGCACACCAAGAGCCAGGGGACAGTGGTGCTCATGAGACTTTGTTGGGAACACAGAACCTCTTCAAAACTGGGGAAGAAAGTCACAACATGCTATTCAACTTCATGTGCAGCCTCCCAGGACAAGGCACGAGCATGAGGCTTCTTGCATGGCACGTAACCTTTCTGAGTACAATTTGACTTCTGTGGTATCATTTTTAAGAATCTCAAAGGTATTTAAAAAGAACAATCCATTCAATTAAAATGTAAGCAATTTATTTTTTAACTTCAGCCCAGAGACAGATCAATGCTGTAGCATCCTTTCATTATACTTCCAGCTGTTACCTTGGTTTTCTTTCTCATCTTCTTCAGGGGGGTGTTCTATGGGGCAAGGACCTACAGATTTGATGTTGTGATGTAATAGAAAATGCTGAAGTATCTTCTGAGCAGATGCTATGGTTGGAGTGCTGCCACCAACTTAAGAGTGCAGCATCCGTTCCACGCCCCCGCTCTGGGGGACAGCTGCAGTGGGGTACCACAGTGCCTGCCCTGGGGAGGGGAATCCTCTGCAGCAGGAGAAAACACCACATTTGATTTTTGGGGGTGCCTGGGCATGAGAAGGGCCCCCAGCTACTGAGGTGGGGGCAGATCCATGCATAGCTGGAAACATAATTGAGGAGTCTCAAAGGTCAGAGCTTAAGGCAGGCGCAGAGCGAGTCAGCCACTGAACAGGACTCTTTCCCTTAGCTGATTTGAGTGTTTTGAAAGGTTTGGACTTCACTGCCTAACCTCTGCCCAAGTGCACAGCCTTACTCCAGGCAGTGGTGCTGAGCACGCTGCGAGCCTTGTTAGCCTTAGCTGAGCTCTGCATGAAGTGCAGAAGCAAGCCCTGGGGGGCAGTATTTGCAGGGCTGGAGCAGTATGGTTTTTAAAGGCAGGTCTCTACTTCCCTGGGGAACTGTGAAGATTTAATAATGACTGGGATGTGCTCAGACATGGTGGCAATAGGACCGTAGGGAATGTTTTTGGCAACTGCCTGAGGAACTTGGAGCCATTCTTGTTCTAAATAAAGAAGCTTCCATTTTATCAACAGACTAATTTTTGAATTATAAGAGTATGAGACTCGCACGTGCCCCAGGCTGGCAAAGGGAGAGCACAGCTCTCCTCTCCTCTCCTTACTGCCAGCCCTCCCAGCAAAAATGACCTGCGAGTGCTTTCATTCCTTGTTGTCCAGGGCAGCGCGCCCGTGACCTTGAGGTGCAGTCCTGAGCATTGCTTTGCAATAGCAGGACCCTTCTTTTAAGGGTATTCCCTGGAATTTATGGCAAACCACGTAACGTTGTGTAGAGGAATGCTGAGAATAGTAACTCAGGTGACAGACAGGTGACGCTGGAGCAGGCAGGTGTAGCCAGTGCCTGGCAGTAGGGAGGCTGTCTCTGCTCTGTCTGCTGAGACAAATAGAACGGATGGAGAGTCAAAAAGCAATCTTTTCCTTCCATATTGCCCCAGGGCATGCAGCAGTGCCTAGGGCAGAGGGTTAACACCTTCGGCCTCCTCTTGTTTCCTAAATGCCAGAACAGTCCATAAGGTTCAGTGACAGTTTCTCTGGTTGTTCTTAGAGACCACACTTCAAGTTCTTCCTTGGTGGTTTATCACATTTAAACATACTCCCCTGAGACATTAACACATATCCTGTGCTAAGTGCTTTGCTTATCAGCTATGCTTCAACTCCCTTCGAGTGCTTCGGTTTCATTTCTTGTGCAAACCACTGGGATGCTGCGTTTTTGTACATAGCTCACCTGAACTGGGAGGAACCAGCCCAGGGGCCAAGGGAAATGGGAACTGATGGGAGGGGCATGGGGTTGTGTTAATGCAGTAGCTTTGGGGAGGTGGCACTTTTTAGGTCTGTACCCCCTCCATCCCAAAGCTTGCCATGCTGCAGGGTGCAGACTGACTGCTGGCTGGGCCACAGCCTGGTGTCAGCATGCCCTGAGGTGCGTGGAAGTGGGTGGAGCCCAAACATTTGAGATCTTTGTTTGAAAGATGGAAGGCATGGCTGTCCAAGGGCTCAGGGACTGCTTTTGAAAAGCAGCAGATGCTCTTTGGGGACAAGTGGCTAACTGGCACCTCTGTGGTCAGGTAAATGTTAGGGTTGAATTCCAGTGGGTCTTTGTGCCAAATACCCTGATACTTGAGAAGGCCACTGGTTTGGCCAGCTGCCCTCAAGCTGTAGCCAAATCCATTAGGGAGCTACATTTAGACAGCACCCTGCCAGGGCTGGTGGGACAGGGACATCTTGCTTAAAGTGGGGGCTAACTTCTGGAAGTATTGCTGGATTTTTATTGAGCTCTTTTATTGGAGGTCCTCTAGGCTGTTTCAGAATGGCCATGTACTGCACTTAACCCTCTCCCCAGCAGCTTGTGTGCTCTCTTCTCATTGCTTCTCTTCAGCAGAACATCCTCTGCACATGGACATCAGCCTGCACCAGAGAATACTTCCAGTCTGTCCATAATTTTCCTCTGTTTTCCAAATCCCCTTCTGTGGCCTCAGAGTCAAGCTCAAATGGGGTTTGGATCACTGCATGTCCTCAGGGTATGTGATTCTCCTGGGGTTAAGCAGGAGACACTTGACCAGGCTGTCAGCTCAGAGATACTGCAGTTTGTTGTAAACATACAGCCAAAAAACTGTGTTTGAATAACTTCCATGCTAAAACACCTGCACGTGTGGCTGCTGTTTGAAGCACACCACTGCGAAACCAAGCACAAAGGTGCAGCACTTATGGTTTTAGTGGTTAGTTTGATGAGTGCTCACCCTGAGCACCGAGGTTTGCAGCACTGTAGCATGGTTATGCCACTGGTGTGGAGCCCTACTGTGTGCTCAACAGCTGCTGCACAGCTTGCACGGGGAAGCTATGCAACGTGCACTAAAATAAAGGCCCCAAGGAAGAGTCATGTTTTTTCCATATACCCAGTGTGTCCTTAGTTTCATGTTCAGACAGACTTGCCTGTTTTCCAGACAGCAAGGACAGGCCAGGGTTAATATACCTGGAAGTTCTAGAAAGTCTAGCTGTGGGGATGTGGTGCAGCTGGAGGGTGAGCAGCTTATTAAGGAGATAAACATCTCCAAAACCATGATCTGCTGTGAACCAGGCTTTAGAAGATGTATTTATTTTTGTTTTTCAGAGTATCTGTCTGCCCTCTGTGAGAGGGGCCAGGACAGCTTAGGAGAGCAGCACAGCAGCAGGACACTAAATGCTTTGTCCCCAGGGCAGCAGAGCTCTCAAGTCTCCATAGATGTCAACTCCACCTTGGGAAAAAGACCTAGTGGTCCCAGCACAGCTCTCTACTGGCTGCTTTCGTGACTCTTGTTGCACCAGCCCCTGGGTGGGCTCCTCCTGTGGGAGGGTTGTGGGAGATGGTTTGGCTCTCAGTATGGCACGGGTGGGCAGAGAGCAGCCAGCACATTTGCTGAGACAGCATGGTCAGTGCATCTTCATTGCAGACAAGGGGATAGAGGTGCCTTTCCCTGGTCGAGACTGGGGATGATACTGCTGAGGGCAGAAAGCTCCTGGAAAAGCTGGAGGGAAATTCATGTCCCGACCTATATATGACAGGGGCTTTTTGTCCCATGAGATGGCACAAGGTAGGCAGAAGCTGACACGTCTGCATGTACAGCTCAGCTCCCAGGGCTGCCAGGCCCAGTGTTCATTGCCTGTGGAGCTCCAGAGCTGCTGTGCTAAATGTGTGGCTCACTTTGGTGCATGATGTGTTACACAGGAACACAGGATTATGTTACTCCCTGCGCCACGTGTTCACGATTATGTGTTCTGGTTGAAAGCAACCCTAAACCTGAGATGAGGAACGTACCCTAAATCTGAGACCCGGAACGTTTCGATACCATTTGCCCTGGACTCTGTGCAATTGCATCGCTTCTAAATTAAACTCACTTGCCTGATAAAGCTCTGCAGAGCTGGCCATGGCTCACATAGTTTCCGTGTTTCCCAGCTGTTTATTTCTTTCATTTACTTGAACCGGTACAAACACAGCCCTTGGCGTAGTTGTCAGCAGGACATGGCCGTCTCCTGACCTTGGCAAGGCAGCGTTTCCAGACCTCGGTCCCTGTAGAGCGCAGTTCCTGCCAGCTCAGCCTCCAGCCTGCTTCCGAAAGCTGAAGAGGAAGGGTGTGAACCTGGTCCCCACCTCTGCTGCAGCCTCCCTGAGCGATGCTCCTCTCCAGGACTGTCTTGCTTTCTGGAAAAGAAATGCTCCAGCTTGTTCTGGCCTGAAGTTATGGAAAGGGTGACAAAGAGGAAGCAGTGAGATGACTCTTGGATTTTAAAATCTGCAAAGTTACAGTGTGAGTCCTGTCTCCTGTGTCCTGTTTTGCTTCCTCCTTGGCTTGCAGATGGCCTGGAGAAAATCAACTCCTTCATGACCAGTGCCCACACCATCCTCTGCTGCCGCCCATCCAGCAGCTTCCTGAGCCCAGAGATGAGGCAGAAGAGCTCTGAAATAATGGCAAAACATTTGTTTGCAGGCAGGCACCTCCTTGAGCTTTGCAGTGGGCTGTATTGTGGCTGCTCCTCATGCTGTCAACAGCACATTACTCAAAGAAAAAGAAATGGGGTCAGCAAAGGACACTCTGAAGGCTGCAGTGCCTGGGTTTGCCAGGCAGGGCTCTGCCCTGGTCAGGACCTGTTGGCTTTGATGCACTCATCTGGTACTGGTGCCCCCACTCCTCTCAAAGGTGGCAGTAACAATCCCTCAAGTCCCCAGGGGTCCTGTGCCAGCGTGGGGACTTCCATGCTGACAGATTGGGCCATGCAGTTGATGGTAAATGCAGAATTACTGGGGTGGGCAGATGTCTAAGAAAAAGCTGTGTAATAACAACACAGCAGTCCCACCTGCACGGCATCCTGCAGCCATGGGTGACCCTGACGGGGTCCCCCTGACCCTCCCTTGCTGTGAGGGCACAGCCAGGAACGTTATACCCTCTCTACACCCCAAAAACCCCAAACCCTGTTCCCGTTTATAGAGGTTCTGTGCTGGGGTTTGGAGCAGCACGGCTGGAAGAGGTGGCTGTTGTGCCACTGAGCTCCATCAGGAGCAGACAGCCCCTAAACCCCAGGGCTTGGTGGGGTGGGCTGAGGTGAGGCTACATGATGGAGGTGCTAACGGCCTCCCCACCTCCCAGCAGGAAGCAGCACCAATTTGTATGGCCTCGTCGTGTCTTTCTCCCTTTCCTGCTCTGGGCTGGTGCTGCAGCTCTATCAGGAAAAGCATAATTACATTTCCCCTTGGTGTCCTCCACGGCCAGACGTGTCTCCTGTCTGGTTGCTGATGGTGCAGAAAGTTCAGGGCTGCGTCCTGGGTTGTTGGCTGTGCTGGAGAGATGGGACTTTGTGGTGCTGGGGGCTGTGGGGACACGAGTGGCACGGGCAGGGATGGAGCCGCATTGCTGGGACTGCACAGGCTCATGTCACCTTGCCAGAGCTTTTGCAGCCCTTGCAGGAGCGTAGCTGGGTTCCTCTGAGGAAAAGCACAGGGGAATGGAGGGAGCTGTTAGCAGAGGTGGTCTGGGAAGCTGCGACTGGGTGTGCAGGCTGAGGGCGGGTGTCTGGGACAAAGCATGAGCGTCCGCCTCCGGCCAAAGTGGAAAATCCACTGGTCAAGACCCCCCTCACCCACTGATGTGCTGGCTCCCTGGCCACGGTGGGACCCCACGAACTGAAGAAGTTCCTATACTTGTAGGAAGATCTTTTCTTGTTGTGCTTTGGTTTTTTTTTTCTTTCCCCCTCATGACTTTATATGTGAAAGCCTGGTGAAAAGAGGCAGCTGGAAGCTGCACAACTATCCAGCACAAAAGGCCTCGGAGGGCTGCGAGACGTGGAAACTATTCTGCTCTGCTCGTGGCTGGCGACGATTTCTGCTCACAAGGAATGCGATGGCTCAGCCAGGCCCTCGCCCAGGCCTGGCCCTGAGGAGCCAAGGGGCTCTCCGTGAGCCATTGTCATTGTCCTTGTGCGATGGGACACGTGTGAATAAAACAGTCTGGTATCCTTCCTCTGCAGAAGGTGATGGGGAAGGGCTGGTGTGAGACTCCGCAAGCAAACCCTGCAGCACTGCCTGACCTAGGCCTAAAGGCAAAGCTGGAGGCACCAGGGAGATGCCAGCGCAGTTGGCAGAGCTGTCCTGCTTTACAAACCACTGAGCTGCCCGACAGAAAAATCCATCTAACACTGCTGGCACCAAAGCTGGCACAACCATCAACCCCTGGAGGAGCCCGGCACCACTGTGCACTCATTGCTGAGCCACCTTCCTGATGCTTGTTTGCATAGACCCAAGCAGCTGGAGCAGTAATCAGGGCTCCAGTGCTGTAACCTCACCCTCTTTCCTCTTCCAGGGCCTGGCAGTTACACCGTGGGCACCATGTCGGAGCGCTTCGACTGCCACTACTGCCGTGACCCTCTGCAGGGGAAGAAGTACGTGCAGAAAGAGGGCCGCCACTGCTGCGTCAAGTGCTTCGAGAAGATCTGCGCCAACACCTGCATCGAGTGCAAGAAACCCATTGGAGCTGACTCCAAGGTGAGTGCTGAGCAGTGAACTGGGGGATGAGAAGACAACAGGCAGATGCTGCCAACCCTCCCATTTGTTTTCCTGGCTCTGTCCTGTTTGTGAGCTTCTGTGTGAAAGAGTTCTCTTGTGAGTCACCTGATGGGCCATGTGCTCCTTGGGCAAAGAGCCCGAGTGATCCAGCCTGCACAGGGCTTGCAGAAAACCCATCTTCTGGACAAAAAGCGCTCGGGAACCCAGGATTTGATTTTTGTCAGTTTGTCAAATGTTTATGGCAATAACAACACACACCGAACGAGAGGGAACTTGACAACCAGAGAAGCCCAGACTTACAGAACTTCACATCTCAGAGCTGTTGAAGTGCCTCCTGCTCCCCCAAAAGTCCAAAGTGAATGTGATTGTGTCAGTTTGGTAAAATGTCTGTCCCTTAACTTGCTGTAGGTGAGCTGCACCTCCAGCCACTGAACGCAGACATACCCAGGAACTAACCACTCTACTCTTCGTGGCCAAGGCTGATGGGACTGGCTTGGTTTTAGGGCTGCTCATCCACAGAGAAGGGCTTACTGCTCACTCCATTTCTGTTCATTCCAGGAGCTGCACTTCAAGAACCGTTACTGGCATGACAGCTGCTTCCGCTGCTTCAAGTGCTATACGTCCTTGGTCAATGAGCCCTTCATGCTAAGGGAGAACAACAAGGTTTGGTGTAGCAACTGCACTGCTGCTGCGGATGCACCCAGGTGTAAGGGCTGCTTCAAGCCCATTATTGCAGGTACTGGTGGCAGGGATAGGGGTACAACTGCCAACTTGTGCTCTAGGGAAAAACTGTGGTGGTTTATCAAGCTGCAGTCAGGGGTACGGGCATCATAGTGGAAGGCTGGAGCACCACAAAGCAGTGCAAGTTTTGACTGATGCTCTCACCTGTCCATTTTAGTCGTGTTGCTTTGCAGTTAACTGTCGTGTGGCCAGGTCACCCCAGCAGTTAGTCTGAAACCACTTCTACCAAAAGCTTTGCTCTAAATCAAGGTCCTCAGAAAGGCTCAGGCACCTGTCTGACAGATATCTTAAGAAAAACTAGAAGGCCCTGGCTAGAGTCAGATGCAGAAATTAACAGCTCATCCCTCGTCAACATTACAATTGAATCCTGGGTGTAGGTGTGGACAGGCCTTGCCTGCTGGTGTGTTACACTGCACAGGGTGGGGAGTTCCTCACAAGCCTGAAATCCCACGTAACAAGTTGTTTCTGTCTGTTGTAGGAGACCAAAATGTTGAGTACAAGAAGATGGTCTGGCACAAGGACTGTTTCACTTGCAGCCAGTGCAAGCAAGTGATTGGATCTGGGAGCTTCTTCCCCAAGGGTGATGACTTCTACTGTGTCTCCTGCCACGAGCACAAGTTTGCCAAGACCTGTGCTAAATGCAAGAATGTAAGTCCCTCCACTCTGCAAAGGCAGCTGCCAGAGCTGGTCCTCATGTGGCTTTGGAGGCTGGGAGAGGACACCAGTAGACAGATTGTGCTGCAGCTGTACCAATGCTTGTGTTCTTTCCTTGAGCTACTGGTGCAAGCAGCTGGTGGTGTAATAATGCAAGAGCTAATGGTTCTTGTACATTACAGGATCTGAGCAGGGGCTGTAGGGTTATCTGGTAGAAACTCTACGAAACCAAGTGAGCACCAGCCTTGCATTTGCTTGGGGGGTGGTTTAAGCTCTCTTGTAGGTATTGTGTATTCAAGCAGTAAAATAGTATTTTATAAACAGCTGTTTTACAACTTTTGCAACTGATTAGTGTAGAACTGCAGTCACTGCAGGTACAATAAACTATTATGAAAGCTCCAGGCATGCAGGATGTCAGGCTAGAGGAACTCATGTGCGCTGCACTACTTAATTGTAATGAAAAATTTCAAGAAACCACCTCCCTGACAAAGCCCTCGTACCCTACCCCCCATGCCTGCATCGCCTCGCTTCCTCCCTACCGATTCTGAAGCACACCTCTGCTCTTTGCCTCCTAGCCCATCACTTCTGGAGGCCTCACTTACCAGGAACAGCCTTGGCATTCAGAGTGTTTCATCTGCTCCAACTGCAAGAAGCCACTGGGCGGGAAGCGCTTCACGGCTGTCGAGGATGAGTTTTACTGCGTTGAATGCTACAAGGAGTGTGTTGCCAAGAAGTGTGCTGGCTGCAAGAATCCTATTACAGGTATGTTGGATTAAATGCAGCTTGGGGGCAGTGGGTGCTTAAGGTCAGAACAGCCATTCCCAAAGACAGGCAGCTCAGAAGCAGGTTTAGCATCCCAAACCCAATCCCAATCATTTACATGGGATGTAACTCTAAGCCCCATGCTCTTGCTGGATGGAGTCTCAATTAGTAATGGAGCTCTTCACCCTTTGCACGCCTCAAATTTACCTCCTTCAGTACTTCCCCAGCTAGAAGTGTTCCCACCTTAGTCTGGGAACCTTATATCTAAAAAGAGCAATGTTTTATTGCCCCAGAGTGACCATTCGCTTCACTTTCAACGTATTTTACATGTCACAGTTACTGGATCACAAAGCTTAACCCTTGAAATGTGGGCACTGTCCTGCCAGTCCCACGAGACTTGCATTGCATTCTGCATTTTAGAGCATGGATCTGAGCCTGTCACAACCAGGTAGGGTGTTTAGCCCTACATCTTGATCTTTCCTGGAGAAAGGATCCAAGGGGAAAAGCTTATTGCAGAGACAAGCCACACAAGGCTGATTCTAAGCTGCTTGTTTCTCTAAGAGCAGTTATACAGAGCAGCAAAGGATGTGGTTCAGTTACAATTTTGGCTGGTATTTTAGGCATAGATGTATGGCCTGCAAGAGTACAGAAGCACAGGAGGCACTAAGAATGGGCTCTGCTGTTTGGTGGACTAACCCAGCCACGGGAACAGCTACTATTGCCGTCCTATAATTGTTTTCTCTCCTAGCAGGATTTGGAAGAGGAACCAGTGTGGTTAACTACGAAGATGAATCCTGGCACGATTATTGTTTCAAATGCACAAAGTGTGCCCGTGGTCTGGCCAACAAGCGCTTTGTTTGCCATAATGGAAAAATTTACTGTGCTGACTGTCCCAAACGACTGTAAGGAGCAGACAGCAACTGCTGTAAAATGGATTTTAGAGCCCTGCTTTCCAAAACAGCCCTGGTAAAGGAGCAGGTTTTTGCATGTTAAGAATTTTAACTTTTTTTCCATGCTAGTATAAAAACTAAAGTAGCTTCAACATAGTGGGTTTGACTTTCAAAGCTCCTGCAGTACAAAAGCATGTAACGTTGCAAAAATCTAACTTTGCTTCCAAGTAACCCTTAGTGTAAAGGCTTGAAATGCCATCAAGATTTAGCAGTTGAGATCCACTTACTACATAATCTGTGTGTGGCTTAAACTAAAAAAACCCCAAACCTTAAACTTGCCTGGTATACATGTAAGCTTGGCACTTAAATGAAGTGGGTTTGACAAGGCATGCACCTCCAAAACGAGATGCAAAGATTGCACCCAGGATCAGAATGCCCTATTATTATGCTTTTACAAGTACAGGTACATTACATCCATTACACCATTAATAGCAGCTCAGTAATACAGACCTTAGCTCACCCTACCACACCAAATGGCAGCACGTGTATGGAATGGCTTCATTTGACATATAACAAAATTTTGGCAGTATGATTTAGCTTTAGTTAAAGTTTCCATAAACTTGTTTTAGTCTTGATTTCTGCATGGTTTGCCCAAAAGTTTTGCTCATCAGCTTTTTTTACATCATTGTTTAAATGAGGCTGCCTACATACAATTATTATTAATCCATTAATAAGTAGATCTTACAACTACAACAAAATGCACATGCAGTTAGAAGTGCCTTAAAGATAGCTCAGACACTGATAGCTCTCCTATCACGTCGGTGTATCTTTTATGATTTAATAAAAACGACACTAGTGCCTGCTTGGAGTCCTGCAGTCTGGACAATTGTGGTTTTGTTTTGCCATCTTACCTGACTGACACCTCTTAGGGCTGAGCTACTGAAAGCAAGTCTGATACACTGATACTAGTAAAGAGTCAGATGCTCTGCCACAGCACCCTTAAATATCTGAGGACCAAAGCAACAATTTCCATAAACTAATTAATTTTTTAAATGTATAACTGCCACTGGACCATCTGCCAAGACCAGCCTGTGTGAAAAAGCCCCGTGGAAAACATATGTACAGCTGCTGTCTGTACACAGATCTCCTACTCTGCAGCACCCAAATGCTGGCTTAAGGTTTTTTTTCACAGCAGTGGTTGGTATCACATAGAAATATTTATCAACTGGACGCTGCTCTAGTTGTTCCCTTTTGTTCACAAGCACCTACCAGATACAAAGAACCCTCACAAGAAAAACAAAAGGCAGCCTCTTACTGTATTCTTGTGGTCACTGCTCCCCTGTGGCCATGGAGCACTGTTTGAAAAATAAACACATGGGTGCTACAAGTGAAAAAGCAAAGGTTTACAGTGAAAAGCAAGTCCAAGAATTCAAGTTATGAATGCATCTTCAGCATGTACAATCCCAGCAAGGTCTGAAGGTGTTAGTACAAACAATACCTGCCCCACCATGCAAAGCAGTTGCCAAAGAGGCTGCTGGTTTGGGGCATCAGTGGTGTGGAGTAGTTAGTTAGCACAGTACCAGAGTGCATCTCGAGGCAGGTCAGCATGGCAAGGGGCTGGAGACTCCTGCTAAGGTAATGTTTAGCATTACAGAAATAAAGCATTGTTCAACTGCAAAGTTTATTTAACAGTGGGCACGTATTTACACAGAGCTGTAACAGACCATTCGACAAATAATATCAGCACAGAAAAAAAATATCAGCATTTGTTTTTTTTGTTAGAATGATTGTCTCTGCCAGAATGAAACAGCTATCATACAAAAATACATTTTTCTTTTTACCTAAGGCACTGCTCTAAAGTCTAAAACAGTTCTATGGTATCTGAATAGCAGAGTGAGAAGGCTGAGGGTTTCCTATTGTAACCACGGTGTCGAGGAAAGAACACATTTAGTCCCAGCAAACTCATTTGCATTTAACCAGTGAAAACACAGCTGCCAGTTGGATGATCCATTTGAATTGAAGTATCAGCCAATGGTTTATAGCGCAGGATTTGAGACAGCTAGTCATTACAGTCATCACTTAGCCAGTCTATCTGTTACAGGAGAGGTAAGAACAAGACTGCAGTATTACTTTTAGTAGCAATTTTGAGAAGATGCTTAGTTAATCTCATCATGCTGTTAAAAAAAAAAAAAAGTGGGCAAGTTTAGGTTGAATAGGTTACCTAATGCAGGCTTTAGGGGAAGGGAAATACATATGCAGCTTGCAGCCCCTGGTATAAAGCTAGAACAGGAACACTTAGAATAATTAACATGAACAAAACACAACTTCAGTGGTCTAATAATGTTATGTACACAATAAAATAATACTTCCATGAGTGTAGAGAAACTTAAATAAGTAATACGGAAGGAAAACATTTTTGAAAGCATGACATGTTAAACTGCCCTACAACAGACACACCTAGGTATTCACCACTTGTGTAACACATTAGTGCAGATGCTGTAAAATGTTCTGATGTTTGCCAAAAGGTTAAAACGTATTAGTGATGGTACAATACTGTCTTTTGAAACTGCCAATATTTTCCATGGTGGAAAAGAAGGCATTTTTCTTCTCAAAATGGCAGGTACTCAATTTTGCATTTTTAAATAGCACACAAACCAACAAGTAACAGCATTTTTCTAGAATGTTACAGAGGGAGTTCAGCTTTACCACACACTGGATGAGCCTTAGTCCATCAAGTGCCACTTCAGGAATACGCCCAACCTGTCCAGCAGCTGACAGGGAGCCTCCAGCAGCACAGTGCTGCACATGATACTGACATGAGAACACAGAGAGACTCAACCAGGTTACTGTCCAGGCTGTGAAAGGGAAACAAGGGATATTTGAAGATGGAAATCTTATCTAACAATTAGCTAAACGAATGGAAAAGGAACGTCAGCACAATAAGTTTCCCTGAAATGTTTCAAGGTGCAAGTCTAGAAGTTTGTCATCCCTCCCCTGGTGGTTTGTTTTTGTTCTTTTTTGCAAACTTGAAGATGGATAAAGGTAAACAAGCAGCGTTTCAAAACAAGGCCTTCGGTACTTGACAAAACACTGGATTACTGAAGTGCAATCAGATTATTTCCAAGTTCTCTAGTGTTCACAGTTCTGTCCAAAGAGAAGAAAACATGTAACCATCATAACAGTGTGTATGCCACATACGTCTGTCATCCCTGTCAGAGTCTACATCCAGGGACTGAGCACAGAGCCACGTGGTTACTTACGGTCCCAAATCAGCACAGTAGCTTTTCTTATACACGAAAATTAGTTTTCCAAGTTATGTACATAACTCTTAAACCACATGATACCTAAACACTTTCAAGTTCCAAATTAAAAGGCAACACTTCCTTCACTAAAAAGTTAATGATTCTGGTCAGAACAAAATGTGATCAGCAGCATCACATGAAATCCTTCAGTTCCTGTGGCCCAAAGGAAGGGCTCACTACGGTGATGTCCATGGGACTTAAAATCAACAAGACGCAGAGTGACAGAGGAGACTCGGGAAACAGTTCAGTCTAGAAAAGTGCTACACTTTAATCAAAGAAAGTGCTACACATCACTTAAAGAAAACGTGGATAGGAAGTCTTGTTTTTCCACTACCATTCATTTCACGCAGTCATTTATCTCAGGGAAAGAGATCTCCTGCTGTATGTCCATTTGGGGTTTAGCTCCAACACCACAGAAGTTTACTCTCATGTAAAGCAGCTTATGGGAGCCTCTCTGACACACTGTGCTGTGCTGCATCAGGGTCTGGCTTCTCAAGTACATGTGGCTTCAGATGCAGCCCTGCTCCCTTCAGAAAATTGTGTGTGCAGCTGTATTACTCCTCCCAAAACTAACACAACTGTCTGTGGAATTTAAGGTTGGTGTTACACCCCCCTCTCAGGGAAGTGAAAGATTATTTTATGGTAAGTAGAGAGGACAGCTAATACCTTGCCAGAACCTGAAGAGACCTTGTAAGACCATGAAGGTCAGCATCAAAAAGTTACAGAACATGCCAAGGAGTGGAAAGGTCTTGTCTGTAGAGTTACATCAGACACCTTTTAAACTGTTAGTATCTTCAAAAGTAACATGTGCCATTTAAGACATCTTAGAAGAAGCCTAAAAATACATCAGATGGGCTTGGAGTGCTGGTAGGAGATACAGGAGCTTCACAGGGGCTCAGCTGTGTCTTTGGAAGAGCCTTAATGTCAGGCCTTCGCTGCTGTCTAGAGCAAGGTCCTAAAAAGGCATCAGTTGGTGACTCCTTTTGACAGAACACGAGTTACGAGCACTAAAGAAAGAGCTTTCCCTCTGTCTACACATTGGAAAGAATGCCTTGAAAATACAAAGCTGAAGTTAAGGCAAGGAGAGCAAGATGCAAGGAAGTTAATTAACTAGCCAGAGGAAGAGACAGATAGGGAATCAGCTTGGATTACCTGATGAAGCATCTATAGGTTTGGTCAATGAATTCACTGCACCATCTTCCTCAAAAGCCAATTTGGGACTAGAAGGTACTGTAGCAGCATCATTCAAGTTTTGATTATGGTTACCAGCAGAGATGCTGTCCGAGCTCAGTTTGGTTGACTTGGAATGTACTCCAACATCAATAAACTCCTTAAAAGTCCATGAATCAGATTTTCCATTAAGATTCTGAGTAAGTCCAATTGTATGATGAGCTTCGTTAACACCCAACTCCACTGAGTCATCGACAACCATTTCTTTTGCAGGATGGCTAGAAAAAAAAGAATGGATGCTTGTATTACAACTTCTGGATGTTTAACCTTTAGATTCATTACAGGAGAGCCAATTAGCAGTCTGCATACTTTGCAAAGCACTGAATATCCTGAAGGGCATTCCCAGACAAACTCTTCCAGCTGCCACATGGGATCTCTCCTCCAAGAACCAAGGAGGAAGAACAACTCACCAACACACAGCCACTTTTTACTACAATAATAGCTCTCAGGTAAGGTCTGGTTCCAGAAATGTGATATAAGAAAGCAACAAGTTTAAAGCCCTGTACCATTAAAATCCTATTTTTCCTTTTTTCTCCAGTTAAAACTTTTGAAACACAAAACTGAACCTCAGAAAACTAGCACTACTTGAAACAGATTCAAAATCTAAACCCAAATCAGAGTGATCAGTTTTCATTCATTCTTAAGAAAATAAAGAAAAAGCCTTTACATCCCATCACTGGAGGAATAAAATTAATTTATCATCACTTTAAAATAAGAGATCACAATGGCATCTCTAAATCAATAGCACTTAGATGAGCAAAGGGGACAAGCATCAGAGGACAGACATTCCAGTAGTAGATGGAAATGCTTTATGTTCAAAAAGATAAAATTTGAAATACTGAAAAAAAAACCAACTGAAAAAATACTGTCTGGTGTTTCAGTGCAACTGCAACTGTTCCGGAGCTTTCTCTGGGCTATTCTTCTTTTTCAGTGTTGTCCCTCTGGGTCAGTGTTTTGTTGATGAAAAGAACTGCTAACCATTTCAAGGGAAAGGACTCCAAGCCAACGCCGTTCTTCATGCTGGCTGTGTGTCTCACTTCCTAGCAAAGCCAGTGCTGTTACATGGTGCCATCTAAACAAACAATTACCCTGAACTGACTGCCTCTCTGTGAAGCAGTCAACTGACAGCGTGCACACACCACATGCCTGGAGCAAGCCAGAGAAATGCCACCAAGGGGTGCAAAATTCAGCAGTGCTACATGCAGCACTACATTTAATTTAAACATAGAGAGGGATTTCTCATGTGACAGGTAACTGCTCTGACAGTAAATCAGCCACCTAACAGACTCACCTGGAATCCTTTAGTTCAGTAACAAGTAGAGATCCCTCATCACTCTTCAAATCACCCCCATTCATAAATACTTCACTGGCCTTCAACTCTGACACATCTTGTTCCCCAGACTCTGCAGAGATCAAGCTATGCGCAGCCTCTAAGCAACCCTCTGCTTCCCCCTTGTCTTCCTGGGGTAAGTCAATGCCATTCAGCTTTCCTGAATGTGGAGGAAAAAAAAAGAAGAAAAAAAGAAAAAGAGCTTTAGTAACAGAACTGCTATCCTAAATGAGTGACATAGCAGTGCCAAAATGACCCTTCCCAGCCAAAACTCGAGGCACTTGGCTTGACAGAATAATTTCTCTATAGACAAGCTGTCTGTAACAACATGAAATTTGTTTTCCATCTTTAAAAATACTCTTGTAAAATGAAAGCATGCTGCCTGCATTTCACACTCAAATCGTTTTTGCATTTAATCATTCTGACTGTCTCCTGTGGCAGGGAGCAGGCGCTGATCTGCTCCGTTCGAGCATTCCTGGAACTCCCACCTCAGACCAGCACTGTGTGACTGAGCACTGACATTTTCAACAACGCTTAAATATCACTGGGACACTGACTGCCACTTAGATCTGACTCATCAAGTTTCCTTACCTGGTTGATCAGCCTTCTCAAGACCCAACTCTTCCTCCTCTTCAATATCTTCTCCTTCAATAGCCTCAGCAGCAGACTTCCCTTCATTCTGCAACTGAATTTCCAGTGTTATTCAGAGTAACTCACTACCATTTAGTGTTTCACAAATGGCTCAATCCCAGCTCGCTGTGCCCAGCACTAAGGCCACACGAGTCCAGAGGCTAACAGACAGCCAGGTCACCCAGCAACATATGCTCTGCTGAGCCAGAGCCTGTAAAGGAATGTGTGGGACCTATGTCTATCTCCTCCCTACTAACTCATCCTGAGTTCCTTCCCCCTCACTTTTCCAAGATGTGTGCTAAATATTTATTGATTTTCAGCTGTATGAGACTTGCATCTTCAAATGTTCAGAGAACGACAGCTCCTCAATATAATATAATAAGCAGCCTCAGCAGAATACGTACAGTTTAAAAAACAAAAATCCGTTAGTAACCAGTGTTTTTTTTAACCAATCTCCAAACCCCACCACCAGATCACATCGTTTCTCTATGCCTTGATCAAAAAGGCTTTTGGTCAGAACAAGCAAAGCAGAAGAAAGTGTGCAATGGGAAGCTGCTGAAAATTATTCTGGTGCACCAGAACTTTGTACTTCACATGAAAGCCAGTTTGTGCAAGGATAACAGAGGAAGGCAGGATATGAGGCAAGGCTGCTTTGGGAAGGGGCTGTTGTGTCATTCCACACATCCACACAAGTACCTTGGATTCGTTTTGATCCGATTTTCGTGTTCTCTTCATTATTTCTTCAATTCTCTGTTAAAACAGGGAAAGTATTTGCAATGACACACAGAGCTTTATAGTTCAGCTTTCTGGTTCAAATTTTCATCAATCATAATGTATTTTCCCAATTCATAAATTCACACCATTTTTTTGCTGTTTTTAAAGCTCACAAGCCAAAGTTGGCTTTTTTTTTAAAGCACACACTATTTAAACTGAACAGCAAATGGTCTCAGATGCATTTAACACCTCAACCACTTTTTTAGGCTGAGATACCTCTCTGCTTTCAGAACAGCATACCTTTTTTCTTTCAAGCCTTTCCTGCATATTTTGCTGCATGATTCTCTCTCTTTCTAGCCGCTGTCTTTCAGCCTCTTCTTGAGCTTTTGCTTCAGCTTCTTCTCTCTGAAAATAAAAAGAGAGCATCCAGTGCACAACTCATTCCCAAGAGTCAAATGCAGAGCTATTACAGAGATTCTGATTTGCACAGACAAGAACATCAGACAATCACTATTTAATATTACCATACACAGCAGCTAAATGCCAATGACCCAGCTACTGACATGAAATATATGACATTCAGAAACTGATCTGAAAAGAAAAATGATGTGCATGGCTATATAGTGATTATGCAAATGTTCTGGACATTGTTTAGCTATTCAGGGTTCAAAATATACTTCAGGTTGAAGATTTGTCCAGGAAGGATAATTTATAAAGTAACAAGACAGCAATTAAAATCTGAATGTGGGAATTTTAACTTAAAAATCTGGGCAGTCACAGAATCACAGACTGGGAGCGTTGGAAGGGACCTCCAAAGATCATCCACTCCAAACCCCCTGCTAGAGCAGGATGGCAGAATAGATCACAGAGGAACACGTGCAGATGGGTTTTAAATGTCTCCAGAGATGGAGACTCCACAGCCTCTCTGGGCAGTTCCAGTGCTCTGTCACCCTCACAGTAAAGAAGTGTTATTACTACAGTCAGGTATTATTACCAAGGTATTATTACTAAGGTACTTGGTGCTGAGCATCTTCTGTTCCTTCTACACTGGAAAATCTTTTCCAGTATGACTGGAAAGAAACCAGTTAACACTCTGAATAATTGTTACAACCTTGAATGAACTTTTAAAGTAACATTCAGACACAGGTCAGTGCTATCCATAAGATACAGCTCTTCAGACACTGTAAAACTGCTTTAATTTTCAAAATTAATCTCATTTAAAGAAAGCCCACTTTCTGCAAAACAGCTCCCTGATTCAGCCAGAAGGATGTCTTTGTGAAGGTACACAGATATTAGCTGTGGAAGACTATTTAGCAGTCAAAAAAGCAGGCTTGGAAACACCCTCAATCTTTCTTTTAAAGGAACTGGAGCAAGGCAGATGACTTTCCAGACAGACTACCTCCTTATAATCCATAGCAGCAAGCTGGTAAAGTGGGCTCAGTACAAATATTTTATGTATGCAGAACAGCATCTCAGATGGCTAAAAAAATTCTGCTTCTGCCTCACACTTGAATACATCAAATGCTGAAAAAAAAAATAAAAAACCAAATCACAGACTAGGGCAATGAAAGGACTTCAAGACATTCTCAAATCCATCTCGGACAGGATGGACTCTGCTTTACATCATTCCTGACAGATTTCTCAAAAATGTTCAGTGAAAGAAAATCAAAGACAACCCTCTCAAAAACCCATCAGCAGCTTGTATGAGGAACACAGTTGGAGCCTACAGATAAGCAGACCTGGTGCTGGAGCTCTGCAAGTTTTTCCTGCTCTTCCTGTTCTCTGCGGATCCTCTCCTCTTCAGCTTGTCGCTGCTGCTCTTCATAAGCCAGTCTCTTTTCTTCCTCCTGTTTGCGGAGCTCCTCCTCCCGTTGTGCTTTCTCCTCAGTTGCTCTCTTGGCCACTTCTTCATCTCTGATTCTAGTGTTACCAAGATACAGATTACCAACTGGATATTTATTCCTTTAAAAGTGTGCATGCACATGAGACAGACTAGGAAAGGAAGAAAGTTCTAAGTTATCCAGTCACACAACAACTGCGTAAAGATACTTTCTGGTGTGGATTCACAAGTGCCACCATCCAGATCCATCAAAGGGAAAAGCAGAGTAACTCAGAAGAAACTATCCACGAGTACATAAACATTCTTTGCTGATTACATCAAGGCAAAGGCAGGTTGCTCCACTAACAGAACATTCAGTTGAGTACTGCGTTAAGTGACAACTGTTTAATAAATACCACCTGCATCCACAATACAAATGAAGCTTTCAATCCCTGTCAAACACAAATTTAGTTGGATTTTCTCCAAGACTGTTTCTTCTATAGTCCAAATTCCAGATATACTGGAGGTGCACACTGTGAAATCACACAGGCTACACAACAGATCTGATGATGTCATACGTCTGGTGAAACATCTGTAACAGACTCTATGCAAGTTTGTGACACCTTTATACCCCTGAGTGGAAAACAGACAAAATCTCATGTTTTGCAATGTTCACATAAGCACAGACAAGTGACCCCTGATTTGGAATGAAGTTAGCTGGCACAAAGTTAATAACATAACAACTTCTATGCAGTGAACCAAATGTACACCAGTTTATCACTTTGAATTACCTGGCTGCAAGTAATCTGACCCAGATTTAGGATCACTAACATGAGACTTACTGTGCCATCAAACCACTGCCTGAGTTCATCAAAGGGAATTTTAACAGAGAGAGGTTGACTATTTCAAGACAACAAAACAATACAAGTGGTTTAAAAACCACATTCTAGTTTTGAAATAAAAGCACCAGTGGTGACTGGAAGGAAAAAGCAGTGGTGGTTTGCACAGGGACCATGCACTACACATGTACTGAGGTGTAGGTTAATGATGAACACAGTGACCTGTCCCATCTCAAATGTTTCTAGTGCCTGTCTCTGCTTGAGGAACTACATTAAGATTCACAGGATCATAATGCCAAGGAGGGATACACACTCCGACCACACCCCACCACTGAAAGCATCCCTTCTTTCCCCAGAATTGTTACCTGTCCTCTTCCTGTCTCTGAATCCTTTCTTGGTCTTCACGCTCTCTTTGCTCCCGTGCTAGACGTCGTTTCTCTGCCAAGATTTTAGCAGCTTCTTCAGCTGTGGTGGTCCCTGCTACTGTTTTGCTACCTGATTCTGCAAAGGTTAAAAGAAACTGCTGTTAAAAAGCCCCAGTAACTTCAAATTAAGAGAGATGTTGTCACTGTGAGACATGATTTTTCTTCTGGCCCACTGACCCACTATCTTTTCGATCAGTGCCCATCAATCAGCGAGCACACCCTGTATCTGAACACCCACAAGAGCCAAAAGGGAGGCCTAAAGAGAGCCACAATATCTCACTGACACTGCAATAATAACAACTCATTTCAACTACACCGATCCAGCCATATTCCAGATGATGCAGTTAAAGATATTATCCAATTACCCCAATTACCATAGTACTTAAAAACATATTTCTAAAAAGACACATTTAAAACACTTAAAAGACAACTGAAATAAATACTGCTTTAGGAAACAGGCTTAATGTCCTTCTAATAAAATTGAATACACATGACCCTGAAGAGGAAACATTAGGGATTTTTTTATTTCTCTTGTTTCATAACATTACCATTCATGGTTTTATATTTAGAGAGTATCTGAGGGTGCAAATAATCACATGTTATCTGGCCCTGAAGGCACATACTAATGACTTCTGTCATACCATATTTCTATACATTTTAGCAACAAATAAATTTCCAGTTTTTGTGGAGATTAAAACAGCTGCAGCCACCAGGTTAGCAGATATTTGTACAATCCTGCAGCTGATGTTTCTTCATGTCCTGCCTGATGGTATGGTCAGAGATACTATAAATTCTATATTACAAATTATATATAAAATTATTATTTATATAAATAATAAATTAAAATTAGGGAAAAAACCCACCCTTGCCATCCAGTTGCTCTCAATATATATGGAAAGAACTCTGATTTTTATCAGTTATTCCCACTCTCTACAAATATTACTCTTTGAATGTGGCTAAAGACCTCATCATTTGAATATTCAGAGAATTAGCTGTTGGTGTCAGTGCAGCAATAGCATTGTAGGTGAGGACCTGCCTTTCCTCTTTTTAATATTTCACAAATCAGCACACATATGTTTGCTTAACATCTATAAAGCCTTCAAACCAAGGTAATTTTAATGAACAATGACATGAGGGTTTCCTCAGCTATTTTACTTCTGACCTAAAGACAAATCACTCAAAACACAATGCCATCATTAGGAACTTTAATACCTGAAAAGCTGCTTGAGGCCCATGGACACATAATCACTCCCTGTCACTGTAGGGCATAATTACACAGAGAACACCCCCAGCAGCTGAACCACAGCAGCATTTTGTGCGTAGAAATTGTTTGTGCACTCCTAGGAAAAGCATTCCAACATTTAATGTCAGGTTTAACCTATTTCCCCCCCTCAAAATTGAACCTAAATAAGACAACTTAATCCTCAGCAAGAAGCCTAAAGATTTTAGGCTTTTAGGTTATAGGTTTTAGGGCTATAGCATGATAATGATAGCTGGAAATATGATGAATATCTGGTTTCAAAAATGACAGAAGAAAATTAGTCATAACGATTCAGAACACCACAGATTGGGAAAGAGCAGGGGGCACAAAACCAAAAGAGTGTAAGAGATCTCAGGTCTACAGGGGATCTTCCTGTTGCATTTCCACTTTTGAAGCTTTCCTGATGTTTTCCACATGGTTACTTCAATAGTGCTTTCATCTCCACACACCCCTTCTGCAGTGTGTTTCCATAGGGCAGGACATGGGACTTCCCAACATGAGTGCTAACGTGCCTTAAGAAGATTCTTCCAGTGTTTTATACTTGGCTCCATTTTCCTTATACTCCCACTGGCATTCCTGGTAAGAACTGTCTTTTCCTCAAAGGAGTTTTTTGTGATGGAAGGGGAAAGAGGGAAACAGGAAAGACAAATGTCTTGGAACAATTGTAAAATTCATCTACAGGACCAACAGCTGTTGGCCTTACTTAATTCTAGCCTGTGGTTTAAGAGCAAAGAGGCACTACAGAGATACTTGCAGCCTTTAGGAATACTGACTGCCTTTAGGCAGCTCCTCTTCAACAATATTTGGTTGCCAACTGAGCAGGAAGGATGCACAAGATCTGCAACTTGCAAGGCGGTGAAATTCAAACCTCCTTTTCTCCCATTAACTTATAATTTTTTTTTAGGAGATAGAGAAGCATATTACACTGGTCTGCTATGTGAGGAGAAGCTGGCTGGGTGTTCCTTACTGGACTGTTACTTAACAGTGTGACAGTGAGAACACAAACATGCTTGTGTGGCAGTACCAGTTGGACAGAGGGAAGATTCCAACACATTTCAAGGCAAGTCACTTATTCACAATTAATCTAGGAATCATACTCCAAAGCTTTTACTATCCAGATATTAAAAAAGTGAGGCTCCATGGTAGTTTATTACCTATCATCATATATAAGGTGAGAGCTCATGAAGGAGCACTTCTTATGCTTTAAGTTGAAATAAGCCTTTTAATTCTCAGAGAAGCTGTGAAAGGCTGCTGCCAGAAATGACAACTGCTCCAAGCCACTGAAAGATAGAAAGGGTTTTGCTGCAGAACTGTGTATTTTAGCATGAAGACACAAAAAACCAAGACAAAAATGTGACTGCTGTCTGTCAGCAACAGGCAATCAAGTGTAGGTTGAGGGAGAAGATATGGTATGAAGATACAAGTACACAAAGCTGAAATTAGGTTGAACCTACAAGACCTAGAGACTGATTTGCCACACACTATTCACTGGTGTGCTCTGACTTTGGAAGCTGTCTGAAACATTGCACTGCACCAGCCCACGGGGTGTAAAATGAAAATTGCCTTGAAAACTGAAAGCAACTTTTTCTTTTCAAGAACAAGGATTTTGCCTCACTTAGCAATATTGCAGTGTACCACAACATTCAAAGAGATAAATGAAATCATCTCCAGGTTGAAGAACATGGCCACTATTTCCTTGTCTTGTATGTGTCAAACAAAAAGAGCTTCACCCACAGCCACTATGATCTGTTCCAAAGACAACTAGCTTGGACATTAGCAGTAAACAGCAAGAGATAAACTGGGTTAATACAGTTCCAGAAGTCGGTGTGGAGAGAAAGAAACAAGGACAGATGTTTTTGTTCTAAATAACTGGAAGAAACGGAAATAGGACATGTTGTTATGGAGGCTTCAACCAACCAATGACATTGATTACAATTGATTATGCCCCCTCTGAGACATGCAAGGTATTTATCACAGTAACGTAGCACCTTGAGGGATGGACATTCTGACTGCAGAGATGAATGACATGACACTGAAGATGCATGTGCAACTTCACACAAACATCCACATTTGACTACGACATCCAGGCTTCCTTCCACAGGAATATACACTCAGAGAACTGTACCAGAAATTAGTTCTTCAGCTGACTAGCAGTATTTCATATCCAACATTGAGTAGCATTGGAAAGAGCTTCAGAAATCACAGACAACTGCAGCAGCTGAGGAATGCACCACAGGAACTGTACGTGCAGTAACGTGCAGCAAGCATATGTTCCCACTTACCTTGTGTCTGAAGGATTTTCACCCTCAGTGCTGCTCACTGGCTGTAGTTTAAACTCTGGAGATCCCTCCTTTGCCTGTTAAGTCTCCCCTAAGTCCTTCTCCACAGAGAAGTGCCTGCCAGACCTCATCAGAAGGCTCTCCCACATTCTGCTCTGGAGATGGCGTTCTTCCGGTGAGAGGGACAGAGGCTGTGCTTACTTGGCATGATGAAGAGGACTAGGAGACTAACTGCTTATCCAGTATACAGCTCTCCTTAATCTACCGAGATAATTTCCGAGTGTGACCCGTGAACTGACCACTTTGTCCTGAGGCAGCAATGGTTCTGCACTCACTAGAATTGAAACTGAGGCAGCCTTCGGGCTCTGTGAAAGCTGGCTCACACTGTGATGCACCAACAGCTGGTTTCTTTCTCCAAGCAGGTCCCTACACAAGCAATTTTAAGAACTACCAACTGGACTGAAAGACCTTTGCATAGTTTAACTACTGACTCTGCAAACCTCAGCTAGTGTGCCTGGAGTCCAAGGGCAAACAGGACTTGTTTTTCTTACAAATATAGTACAAACAAAACCATTGAAAGTTCTGGACTTAAATCTCCAAGTCAAATGAACCAACTACTGCACAAAATGCGTAACCAAAAGTCATACCGCCACCGTATAAATAATAAGCAATGAACAGTTTCTGCCTTAAATTGTCCTACCCTCCACTGATCTGCCTCACAAACAAATTAATTCACCAGGCCTAGCACACACTGGAGATATCCTGAATACAAGTGCATCAGTCACTGAGAAACACTCACCATCTTTGGTCTTTGTGCTAGCTGCTACCGCATCCTTGTCCAAGGCTGGTGAAGCACCTTGTTCTTGTCCTGTTCCTTCTGGGCTCTTATCCTTTGGTTTGCTCTCTGCTTCAGTTTTCTTTTTGGTAATGTTCATAACACCTGGCGTGAGAGGTGGACGTTGGATGGGTGCTGGTTTAGAGACTGGAGTAGGAGATGGTGGCCTTTGTTTTGACACACTAGGCGAAGGTGGGCGAGTCTTTTGTCTGTTGAAACAATGAATAATTTTCAGGGCTAATACTGAACACCTGAAACATGCAACTGAGGACAGCAGTCTACTTTGGTTACTTTACATTACCTACCTCACTTTTAAAAAGAAATCCACACACAAACTACTGGTGCCTTCCTCATAAAACTCAAATACAGGATTCCAAAATACCCTGGGCACCTGGACTCACTACTTGTGGGCTAATATCAAAACAGGTCTGCTAGCCCAGACCTCCATTTACTCCACATCAAGGATGAACCCTGTGATTCCAATCCAAGAAACTTCCTGCAAAAATACAGGCAGATCATCTTATTCAGAAGCTCGCACGCTCCCTGTTGGGTTTAGTGCACAGACTGTACAGAAAACCATGGGGTTTCTGGACCAAAGAGATAAAGGTTCAAGTAAGGGCTGCATCCCTACTGTGCAAAAGGGAAATTGGATCAAAAGTCCTTATATGTATAATCATGGCACAGCATAGGTCAGCCAAACGCTACCAGCACAGCCGTCTGAGGCAGGAAGCAGCCTTCATTTCCTTGTGAATACAGGAAGGTGTTTAACGTGGATGCATACCTAACTGAAGAAGGTGATGGAGGACGCTTCACCAGACTGGCAGGAGAAGGGGATCTTCTACGGGCAGACACAGATGGCGAGGGAGGGCGCCTTAAACCAGAACCTGGGGATGCTTTTTCTGATTTCTAAGAAGATACATAAAAACAAAGCAATGCTCACTCTCCAGAGTACTTTACAGAGGAGCTGCTATCACAACAAACATACAACTCCTCAACAAGATGTGCATTACATTTCCTCTATGTTCCAAAACACAGACCCAGTCAATATGTTACCTCAGTTAAACTTTGGGAACCACAAGCAGCAAACAGCATGCCAGAGAGATTGAGGACCATAAAATCCCAATTTCATTTCAGTACTGTGTTTTTGAAGCAAATGCCATTGAACATTTCAGTAGGCAAGCAAGCTGTTGAAAGAGGATCCCATCCTGAGCTGCTCCTACCCCCCTGATTCATACCAACCTAACTCCTGTGGATCTTCAACAAACCTGGGTTGAATCTGGTGAACTTGCATCAGGTGAAGATACAGAGGACTTCAATCTGTCGATGCTACGGCTGCGCACGGGCACTTTAGGAGCTGGGACTGAGGAACTGATGGAGCTGGCTGAAGCTGAACGAGGACAGAGGTGAGATTCTATAAAAGTTAGGAATTTGACAAGACAAAACAAGAACCAAGTGCACAGCATAAGAACAAGAGAAAAAGAAGAGGGAGAAAGAGAGAAAGAAAGATTGCGTGTGTTAGAAATCATACAGAGAAACACTACAGGCAGTGCACATTGCAATGGGTCACGGACACAGACACCACCACCACACGATTAGTACTCTGGAAGCAACAGCACCATTTTGAAAGCAGCAGTCTGGAGCAGATAAAAATAAAATGCTTTTCCAAACAGTGTCTAAATTTGCAGTACACCGACGTTACTTTCATTTTAGTCAGGCTGCATCTAGTCACAAATAATTCAGCTTTAATGGCTTAGCATCTTTCTTTACAAATTCTTCATGACAGGTTCAAATTTTAAGCATGTTTCCCCCATACTCCAGGAGGGAATCTTCCTTCTTTTCCAAGAGCAGTTATAAAGCAGCATTACATTAGGAATCTGAGCATTACTTTACAAACTTTTCCTGTAAAATAAGCATTTGTGCAACATGATTTTATTCCACTTCCCCTCTCTGACTCCTTTATTACTATCTATGTGTGCCCTTTATCCACATTAACAAATATAAATAGGTGGTGTGAAAGAAATGTATTAAGAGAAAAACATCAACAGTTAAACTAAAGACCTTTCCTACCTGAAGTATCAATCTCTTCACACAGAAGATACTGAAAAAAATTGTGTCTTCCAATTACTTTTTTTCACTAACATAACCATAGATGGATAATATGTAGAGGTAAAATCTACTTCTGAAACTAAATATTGGATTTTTCTATATTCTGAATAAATTGTGACAGATGCCAGCACTTAATTTGGTAACTTTATGGAAAATACATTTTATTTTTATATTTACAGCATTTGTGCAAGGAGAACTGCATTCTGT
Organism: Podargus strigoides; assembly: GCA_028020825.1. Classification (NCBI taxonomy): domain Eukaryota; kingdom Metazoa; phylum Chordata; class Aves; order Caprimulgiformes; family Podargidae; genus Podargus; species Podargus strigoides. The sequence continues at coordinate 3,206,154 of CM051631.1, forward strand.
TTGTGCACAGTTTGTGCAAAAACACAGGTACATTTCTACCAAAATGAAGAAAGTACCTTTAAGTAAACTGATAAAAACATAAAAGTTATTTTTAATCCAGCAATGGTGAATAAGTCACATGCTGCCAGTAACAGTGAAAAAGATGGTGTTTCCCCACATGACACGAACTGAAATATTCATGGTAAAATAAAAGTGGCACATAGGTGTGCAAAATTATGACCACTCACTACAAATCAAAAAAGTAAAACCTGATTATTACACAAGGGGAACAGCATAGAAATGTCACCATTACCAACAACGACCAAGTGGCATAAGATTAAAAAAAAAAAGATGGAAGAAGAAACAAGCAAAACTGGGAATGCAAGTTGTAAGGTAAGAGAGGAGAAAGGACTCCACATTGGTTCCAGATATGCACTTACTGGGGCATTCTCATAACCAGTAACAATTGTAGGGCACGTGGGATGCAGCTAGGGTTCACCCACGATGTGGAGATTCCTGCACTAGTACTAAGTTGAGCCACAGCATGGGCTCACCAGCTCCCTCTGGCCCAATATGAAATGGCCTGAGCCAGCCAGGGTTTCTCTACAGTATCTTCTCCTCCTATGCCTCTACTTCTATGCCCAGCCCGAGTGAAGCCAGCTCAGGGCTCACTGCACTTCATGTGAAGTCAACCCCTTTGCCATGTTCCTACAAGAGTTTCTCCCTCTAAAAAAATTTAGGCTTTGCACTTACTCCTTTCAGCCTCCTTTGAGTTTATATGTTTGGGTTTTTTCCCTTTAATTTCCTAACACTGTTCTCTGACCCCCACGTCTCACATTCATTTGAGGGTACACCCAACTGCAGGTCTCTGTTGGTTAAAACAAAACCACCAACAAAACCCAAACTGAACACCAGCACCTGGTTCTCTGCAGAGCAAGTAAACTGGCACTGGAGTTTAAAACCCTGTATTATTCTATGGTTTTGTAAAGTAAACATGCAACCCTGCACATAAATTGGTTATTACTGACCAAAGGAAGTACTGGATAAGTAATATTACACATAACCATGTATTAACTTGTGTGATTCATACTTAAGTGTAGCACAGTTAGTGACTATCATGTAAGTTCTTGCTTGAAGAGCAACTGCATAAAACTTTGAGGCTTTGCTGCCCTCCTGTTACCTGAGGGATCTTGTCCATCAGCCGATAATGTAGCAGCACTTTTACTCCTAGCTAAGGAGGCCTGTGTGGGGGCGAGGAGGCGACTGATTACGCTACTGTCCAGAGGACTGAGCTGGGAGCGACGAGCTAAATGATGGGAACAAATCAAAAAGGATCCAACATGAAATCATATAATGAAAAAGACAAGCAGTACAAAGCAAAGGCAGTTTGTGAGCATCGTTGCAAATCATAACAGTTTTGGGAGAAAAATACAGATGTCATGGAGAGGGAAATCCAAACTAAAAGCACAGAAGGGTTAAACACTGCAAGCTCTTACGTTGCACTTCTTGTCCTCAGCTTGCTTAATACTAATCATTTTAATGTGCAAAGACTGGCATGCATACAACAGAGAGGAAAGCTGAAATCAGTCAAAGTAAGGAAAGTTTTGGACCCAGGTCTTCAGAGCTGCATTCTCTAGACTGCAGGAAAGGCTGTTCTGACACAAGAAACAGAAGACTTGCAAGTGAAAGCAAACGGTTATCGTCAGGCATCATTTGCACATCCAAGTTCACATGAACAGCATCCATCACCCTCCCATACAGGAAAGATTCTGAAGCAGAGTATCATTTCCACTGTTTGAATAGCTGCTAAAAAGGAAAGTCTGAGAACTGTTAACTCAAAGGGAAAAACCATGTTAGAAAAGTTGCTAGTCTTCAGCTTCAGGCAGAGTTCCTAGAAAAGGGGTATTTGTAACCCAGTGGGGAGTACACAGACCAGAAGAGACTGATGTGAGAGCAGGTTTCCTCCTTCATGCACAAAGTTCAGGCCAGCAACAGGAACAGAGAAGTTGCTTTTAAACTGAACAATGAAAGAGAGCTTAAAAAGCAAAGGTAAGATTTAACTAAGAAGTGAACGTACCAGTGACATTTTTCTTACATTTAAACCTACTAGCTTTGAAACAAGTCTCTCTCTGAAGCAGAGACATTTTGCCATCTACTTACAGCACCATTTAACAAAGTCTTTCTTACAGGATTTCTTTTTCTGTCCAAAGGGAGAGGTTTAATCTTGACTATTTACAATTTTACCTTTACCACAGGATAACTAAAAAGCCATTAAAAAGTCCTAAAAATTTAAGAACCAAGGAAACTAGTGAAAGCAAGCCTATCCAAACTTTTCTATCAATGGCTTTAAAAAGAAATATTCAGCTTTATGAAACAACCACCTGTTTTTTCTTCCTTTTTCACTTTTTCTAGTTCTGGAGAGGATTGGGGTTTACTACTCATTCTATTCAAAGATGTGCTCCTCTTCTTTTCTGTTCCTCCTAGAGACCAAGGGTAAGGAAGATTATTTTTAACAAGATATTTATATATAGATTATTTTCTAAACTGCCATTCCCATGCTTTGCTTATGCCAAGAAATCAGATAAAACCACCAGTCTATCATTAAGAAGCACTATTTTCTCATGATCTAAATGGTTTGGCTACCATTTGTCTACTCTCCCCCCACCCTTGCACTCTGCAGAGGAATAAGGCTGGTTTCTAGATACAGTTACCCAATATCTGGCACTGCAATGTGTGTAATGGTATTTATGCCAGAGTGCAGAGACACACACAGAGCAGCAAAAGCCTGGGTAAAAACATTTATAATGAAACTGGGACATGGTTTAAAGTCAACTTCAAATATCCCATTTACTGCCTCCCACTTCTCAAAACAAACTGTTTTCTAGCACCTTTCTGTTCCACCTGCGAACCTTTGAGGGCTGACTGCTGAGAATGGAGAGGAACTTTGTTATTCAGTCTGTTTAATGAGGCACTTCTCTTTGTGGTACCTGAAAGTGAAAGTGCAAGGATTAATTATGTTGAAAAGCCTGGAAGTCCCCTCCAACACCTGCCCCACTTCCCTAAGATACAGAAGAGTAATTAAGTCACTTTATCATATGAATCCTTCAGAAGCAGGAAAACTGGATCAGGGAAGAATTACTCTATATAAAGCATTATTTCTTATGTTCCTACAGGTCACTGATCACAGCACCAGACTTCTTGTTTGTCTTACTGAGGCCACCCTTGTATGCTTTTAAAAATGAATAAATAATTTTAAAAGGCCATTGCTCACATCTGTATGAGTAATTATAATTACTCAGAATTAACACAAAATACAGCTGATGAAATACTCCACTGATCCAGGGACAAGAATCTTCCTCTCATTTCCACATTCTGCTCCTCCACCTTCCCAGGCACACACGCACGGCAGAAGCAATCTGGGTAATTCTGCGACTGGATTTTCTGTCATCTGAATTGAGCCATCTTTTACTGAACAGCTATTTCTTCTGGAGTGCCAGATCAAGAGCACAGAATCACTCCCCTGGGGTGATCTAAACCAGTCAGTTAGCTGATCTCTACACCCTGACCACACGGGTCAGCGAGTCCTCTCCAGATTTCTTGTATTTCAAGCCACCTGAGAATTATTCTTCCAAAGCAAACAAGGATTCACAAAGGATTTCAAGGTATGACAGTAAGTTTGAAGGCAATCCCAATTAGTTGATAATTAGTGACTTCCTTTGTTAGCAGCTTAATTGGTACTTTACAGCCCTGTTTCTGACTCATACTCAGAGCTGAACCCTGCAGACACATTATATATAAATATCATTTTAAATCACAAGCAGTCCCCAGTGACTCAGAGCCCCTGCAGCTATGCCAGTACAGATATATTCACTAGTTCCCCTCCCAGCCATGCAGTGTATGAGCACAAGTTTTTCTGCTGCATCACCTTCCGACATGAACCAGCAAAATCACTGTTAGCTGTGTCTCTGTTAGGGATCCTTCTAGCACAGCTCATTTGATCAAAGGTTGCAGATTGACAGAACACTACAGTATAGACCTAGCTGAACTTGTTTTCATATTAAACAGCTCTTAGCTTATTAATGCTTTTCTTAATCTTGGAAAAAATCCCCACATCTGGGATACAGACAAGCTCCTATGAAACACTGGGAAGGTCGCCACAAGGAAATCTCAGGCTAAAACAAGCTGGTATGTGCTCATGCAAATAATTTTTGTTTTTCTTAACAAGTAGATTAGGAAGATTCTTTGTGTTTCATCATTTGATGTCTTTTTGGTTTTATTTATTTATTTGGAGAGGGCAGAGTCCCATGATTTACAGAATGTATTGGGATGGGGCAGGGGGGAGGAGGCAGAGAGGAGACTCACATGAAGAGCTTTCCCAGAAAGTGGGAAAACTAGAGAACTACCTCATTCTCCACATCCCTGTTAAGACTACTTGCGTGATGCACATCTTAAACATGACACACTGCAGTCAGGAGCTTCATCTACCCCAAAGCTGCAATTCAAAATGAAACTGGAAGCCACAGACATTGGTGTGAAATTGCATAGATGATCTCTAGAATGCAAACACTCTGAGAAACCCTTAAAAAAATAAAATTAAAGAAATAGTTGGCTTCCAGACCATTTCTATTCCTTGATAGTCACTGGCACAGTGAGTAAACCAGAATGCTTGCAAGCAGTGGTGTGCACTAACAGTTTAAGAAATGTGTAATTTGAGTGTCAGTATCAAAATTACACTAATTTATTGGGCTAGGAATCAGTGTCAGAGCTGCACACTATGGCTACAGTCATGCTAGAACTCCAGGTCAAAACAAAACAATCTCCTCCCACCCAAAAAACTCCCACAAGTGTAAGGGTTTTTCATGCATCCTTCTCTATTTGGTTAAAATGGAATTCTAATATTAAAAAGAAAGGGTGTGTCTATAGAGTACAGGACTGGCACAACAGAAAGATGTCAAAACTAAGTTGATTTTTTCCTTCCCACAGGCAATCAAACAGGTGAAGCTGTCTAATGGAACAAGGCAAACTTAATTTTTGTACTACTTCTATTTTGCTGAAATTTTAGGGTGTGATTTAAGGCATGCAAACCCGTAAAGATGATGTGAAATGATTTGTGAATCAATCATTCACCAGGATTTGACTTTAGTAAAACAACGACAGAAATAAAGAATACGAAACCAGCAGTTTTTTACCGTTGCTCTTCTCCTCTAACAGAGATCCCATCAACTGGGTCAAAGCCCTCAACAGTCAAGCTGGATCAACAAATCGCATGAAATGCATTTGAGATCAAAATATGAAGTGAGTTACACAGCAAGGGAGGCAGAGGAGTGTCATTCCACCTCCTGTCTCCTCCCCAGAGAAGGGTGAAGCAGCACACCTGCTGCCAGCACACACACACACACACACACACACTTACTGCGATCCGGGGCGTTTAGAAGCGCGGCGGATGACGACAGCCGTTTGTTCATGGCAGGTTCTGCCTGCTTGAGGTTTGCGGTGGAGGTGGAACGCTTGCTGGCTGTGTGAAGAGGTGTGTGCTTTAGAATTCACCTTCATACCTGAAGAAGAACCTTTTACACCGCTGCGAGCTAACTCTGGAAGTATCCCATCCTGAAAGCTTTTTCCAGTTTTGCTTCATAAGAAACAGAAATTATGATGTTTTTTTTCCTCTGAACAGACTTGATACAATTAGCACCAGTTGTAACGTGCACAGAAAAGGCACTTAGTTTAGTGGAGTCATGCCAAGATTTTATGCATATGTATGCAAATAAGTGTTTTTTAAACCCTGTGCTCCCAACACCTAAAGACAAAAGCTACTGAGGTTGTGTGTTGTTACCAGACTGGTGAGACAGAAAAAGTAACAACAAAACCTGAAAAACAACAATTTTTTTTTTTCTTTGCTTCTTCCACATAGGTCTGTCAAAACAGTTTTTCAATCACTAGTTAACAAAATCAAAAAAAAAAAACCCAAATGCTTTTGGAGGGATAAAAGCAAGTCCTGAGGAAAGGCAAGAAAGCATTCCTATTTCTGATTACTTCCCAAGGGCTGCTGTAACTACTTTCAAAATTTCCATCTTTTCTTTAAAAGCTCATCCATAAGTTCATGTTTCCTATCAATTTTGCAACTCTTCTGAAAATAGATGCCACAAGAGGCATTAATTATTTTTTTTGTATGAGTATACACACGAACATATATATATACACACACAATAAAAATCACATCTCAGAAGGTAAAACTTCAAGTTTACCCACATGTCAGGTAAATACTTGCTTTTTAATTTCAAATAATGTGCTTTCAGGATGAACACTACACCAGAGTGTGAAAGCCTTGGAAAAGCATGTACCTGTTGCTGTGGATTCTCAATAAGCAGAAAACAGCAATGCACATAAAGTAGTGCAGGCTAGCATAACAAACACATGAAATTCTATACATCAAGCACAAGTAATCAGTTTTGCTGGCATATTGGACAGCAAAGCTGATTAATGTGGACTCGTTAGTGCATAAGTACCAAAGGAAAAAGCAGCACTACTCACCACAGAGGCAGCATCTTTTCCCTTTGGCCAGCATGCTATAGCAAGAGCCAGGACATAAGGATTCCTAGGGACAGCCCTGCCTCTGCATCGGTCCTTCGAGACATGTCCCCAGCCCAGGCTTCCTCAGCTAGGGGCCTCCAACCATGTCCATGAAAACCAGATTTTGGAGCTGAAGCTACAGAAGTGGCAAGCTCTTGTCACAGCAAACAAGAGCATAGTCCCCACGGGTAAGAGGGGAAAAAGGGGGATCTATTGAATCCAGTTAAGAAGTGAAGATCTGAGCTTAGCAGATACTTTCCCAACCTAACAACAACAAAAGAGGCATTTTATGAATGAAACCTGAGAGCTGGGATAACTCAAACAGCCTTGAGAGGTTTTATATACGAAAAATCAGGAAGCTCGTAATTCATGTGTTAGGGTGTTTTAGAAGGTAAAGACTGCCCTCTAGCGTCTGCTCTTCACACATGCGAGGCTAAGGTCTCCAAACATCATGGAGATGCTTCATACAAATCTCTCCTGGATAAATGAGGACTTCAGCACCCGCATGAAATCTGAGATCCGGTCTATCACCTACTTTGACCCAGAGGGCAAAAAATTAAATCTTGCCTTGAGAAAAATTACACTGAGCAAAGTAATTCTTTTCCAGCAAGTTTATGAGTTCTGGAGGTGGGCTGTGCTGTTTAGTAAAGAGACACGGGATGGAAGTTCTACTAGAAGACCCAAAAGAAGAAAGTATGGGCTAAATATGACTGTTCAGACAAAAAAAATTAAAACATCAGTCTCTGTTTTTCAGGGGAACAGAGAGCAGTGGTGAGGGCACGAGCTAACATCTCAACTGATGCCTTGACAGAAAAAAACCTAATTGCACATAGATATTTGAATTTCCTCTTTCTGGAAAATTTTGGTTTGTATTAATTGCCTAAGATCTTAAGAAGTCAATGGTTTTTTTATCAATATATTTACAAATACATGATCAGATGGCCTCACCTTTTTCCCTACCTCACCCACAGGACACCTTCTGCAAACTTAAAAGCTTTGGACAATTCACTAGGGGAAAAAAGCTTCAGAAGACAGACAGGATATCCTTGGGTAAGTTAGTCTGGTTATGTAGGTATTTACAACGTGTCTTTTGAAAAAATACTTCAAATATTTTTTGTATTGGCGGGGGGGGGAAGAATACTTACATCAAGGGATTTGAAATGGGAGAAGCTTACAGCACAAAGCCCATGTGATACCAAACATCTGTATTTTTGTTAGTGGAATGGGAAAAGCAAAACCACAGAAAGCACATGACTGCCATGCAGCCAGGCCTGCAATTGGGTAAGGAGCTGGGTAATCTGAAGAAAATCTTTATGAGAGTGAGTAGCTTGCAATCCTGGCTTCTCACCGAGTTTCGCTGAGAGAGGGTGCTGCAGCACTGCTCATCTCAGGTTGGATAAAATTAGGCTAAATAAAATAAGATTATCTGTCTCTCACTTCCTTCCAAACTTCTACTAGGACAAGGAAGCTCTTTATTTAGAGAGGAGAGACTCTGGCAGCCCAATTTCTAGTCTAATAGCATGTCTCCACTACAGATGCACCTGAACATCTTACTTGTGCTTCACAGTTGTCACTAAACCTCCCTCATTTCCCTGGACTCTGTCATCAAGGATGCTCCATTACACAGCCTCACCATGTCTCCTGGCAGACCCACGCTCTGCATGGTTCATCTTAGCACTGACAGCAATGTCATTAATGTAACACTTGACTCCAGGGCTTTAATAAATGTTTAAATTTCAGGCCCTCAGTGGGGTATTTGGTGCAGTCTGAATGAGTCACATTCTGTACATAATACAGAATGACTGATATCCATGAAATGTTCAATCACATGGGGGTTACATGCCTGATTCTATATTTTTTTTGCACAGCAATAGACAAGAAAGCCTTTAGTCTAAAAATAATGTAAAGAATATTTGAAATCTGTTCCCTCAATGGTTTTCATTTTAAGAAATGGAGCCTTTAATCCCACATCTACCACAGAAACTGATGGTGGAAAACTAATATTGTACTGAAACTTGCTGTAGACGTGCTGTAAGACAAGGTGTAATACTCAGCCACAATGACAAATGTAGCAGAGCTCATATAGTGTCATTCTTCAGAGTAAAAAAAAGGTAATTGTTTTTCCAGCAATTATGCAAATATAAGGTGAAATGGACCAAATAAGGATTTTTTAGAAAGCCAGCTGGACTTAGGCATCCTCCATGGTTTAGGTAGATATTTAAATACCAAGTGAGGAGCTCTCAGAAAGACAAAAAGCTAAGAATGATCCTGAAACTGGAATAAAGAAGAGAAGCGTAAATCCAATCCTGATTCCACATCATCCATCCATGGTAAGACAGCCGTACGTCTGAAACCTCAACATAAGATCAAACACAAATTTAAAACAATGTGGGTACACAAGTGTCTTAGTCAAACATTGCAGGATCTGTTTATCTCCATAGATAATTTTTTCAAAATTGGTGCCAAGTTATCCAAATTGATCTAATGTAGCTGAACTTATCTGCTCCTCCTCTTGCCACTTTATGATGCACAAGGTACAGCAACTGTTATTATTACATCAGGAGCATGCTTGTTGGAAGACACTTTCTTTTCAATGTGCTTCAGCAGCACTGAGGATCTCCCTCCATGACCAAAAAGGACAGACAAGACTCATTTTCCCACATAAATTAGGAGAGAGCAAAGAATGTTGTTTTATGTTTGTTTAAAGTTTAGCTTTAAAATTAGGTAGGAAAGAATGGAGGAGAAAAAAAAATAGTGCTTTCCTAAACACATAAGGCAAATGTAATTCCCTGGTTTCAATGTTAAATGACATTTGGTAATGTGGAACACAGTAATTGGATTTATATATGTATCCAAGGAACATGTGTTAAACAGGTAAACCAATCCAGTCAAACTGGCTAATTTTGAAGAAAATTAAGGCTTCATGCTGTGCAGAGAAAGGGAAGAGAGAAGTTAAATAAAATACACATGCTTCTGCTGTGCTGCCAGAAAAAGCCGCAGTAGTTAAATCATACTCAGTCAGACTTTCATTGCATTTTCAAGTCTCATATTGTCAGCATTACGAGACAGCTGGATCGAATCAGTAATGCTGGGAGCATGCACAGACTTCCAGAATGTAGAGTGAGCTGGGTCTCAGCTGAGAGCTATCATAAACTGGCTACAAGAACTAATTTTGCTTATTAAACATATAGCCTTGACAAATATATCAGTGATCCAAAGCATTTCTGTGAACGGCTCAGCCTGTGCACTGGAAAGTGCCAGGATTCCAATGAGAACACATTTAATATATAGAAAGATGTTTAGATAATGGGGCAGATCTGATTTTGCAAAACTCTTCATGGAAAAACAATCAAACTGCACAAAGGGCCCATTCCCTTTCACAAAGCTGCAGCAAAATATCGTTTCATTTTGCCAATGTTACTTCAGTTGCTCGTAAAACAAAGCAAAGAGAACACAAAGCAAGCCCTGCTATGTACTTTTAGAAATTAGAAAACAATGAAAGGCTTCAAAATTCCTCTTAAAAAAAAAAAAAAAAAAGCTTAGACTACTGAACTAATTTATATTCAAATACACGCCACTAAAAATTTCTCCTCTTCTCCTCCCCCATGCTGTATCCAGTCATCCTTAAAAGCCAAATGCACATGTCCTGTCCCTGCAATCTCTCTCAGGATGCTATGACTTAAGCTGTAGTTTAATTATCTGGGAGGGACAGTTAAAAACATAAGGGGCTGCTTTCTACTTAGGGATCCCATTTGTTGCACAGCTGGCCAAGATCCAGGAAAAGATCTATAAGAAGATGGTTTTCCTTAGTTTCACAGAAGCAAGAACTCAAGTTGAAAAGGTTAGTGGTGAGTGTAAGACAACAGAAAATGAACATTTTAGAAATCAATACCACCAGTTCTGCCTCCATCTGCAGTCTGTTGCTCTGTAGAAGAAGAAGGTTTGTAAGCTAAGTCACAAGGTCAAACAGCAATCAATGCAAGTTAGCCAAAACATGGGGAAGCTGGATATCATAATGGTAATTTATATCACAGCACTTTCAAACATGTTATAAATAATCACTTAAAAGTCAACACTCGAGCTGACAGAAGAAGACACTACTAAAACATACTCAGTACAATTCCACCAATGCAGAAACCAGGCTGCATTGAAGCATTTTTTGTTACATGTTATTCCTGGATAATAAGTTCCTTATTGGGGGGGTGTTCCAGGTAGGTAGTACAGGAAAAGATCCCTTCCACTGCAAGCTGTATTTGCTGGTCTGATTTCAGAATGTTTACAACCAGAAACAGTTAATTGTGTGAAATAGGGAACAATCTGAGCTCAAATTAAAGAGTGTTTAAATGCATTACCTAATCTAGAACAGAACCCATTCTCCGAGAAGCTCAGACACTGCCCACTGCATCTCCTTACCCATTACTGGTTGTTCAGATCATCAGTTAGCATTCTGTAACCCTAAGGGTGTGTTTGGAACAGTTTAGATGTAAATATTACAGTACAACTGGGGGTCTTTTTGTTATTCTGTTTACCATCAGCCTTAGCACTCCATTACATGTACTGCATTTGAAGGACTCAATTATTTTAAGGTTGTACATTACAATTCCCCTTATCTGCTGGTTGGGTGCTGGCAATGCAGTGCTGCCAGGTGTTGTTTCCCACGTGGCTTCTCTCTAGCTCTTCCCAAGTCAAAAATAGCTCTGTGTCTAAGCAGCACTGCAGGGCAAGTACAGATACGATTCTTTCCCTGAGAGCCACCCGTAGATCCTGTTGTAAGATCCACGAGAGGCAAGGGTGCCCAGATCCCTGTGAATAGTGCTGCACCTGCCAGTGTTCACACACTGTGAACACTGTGATTTCAGCCGTGCTAGAAAAGGTGCTGCTTACCTGTTTTGCTCTCTGAATCCGGGGTTACAGATCCCCCCCAGGACCATCTCTTCTGTCGCGTTTCCAGTCGCTGATTCCGCTCCAAGGTACGATGCATAACTGCTTCATACCGCTCCTGTCAGACAACATCTCTGTGAAGCTTGCAACTATCAAACACAGCTATGCAGGAAGACAAAATGCACATTTTTTTTCTTCCCAGTACGATTTAAAATCTCTTTTGCCTATACTGCCCGATGACAAAGCTTTTGTTACAAAAACTACCACGCAAAGAATGTTAAGGGCAATTAATGGTTTCCAAACACTGCAAACATGATTAGGTTGAGCTAAAGCACAGATAATCTATTGTACTCTCTACTTAAAATAGCCACCAAACAGATTTCCTATTCAGCAAACAGCACTTCTTATTTTCTAAATAGGGATGAACCCCAAACCAAGGAAAAATAACTGCTCACCCTTTATTTATATTCTGAAGCTATTTCTAAAAGGTGTTAAAAAAAATCTCCATTATGAAATACCAAGTATAAGGTTATTTGTATTTTCAGAGAACTATACAAACACTGACCCAAGCCTTAACAGATCCCAGCATTAACAGAGGTACGATGAAAGCAAAAATGGCAAGACATGAAGGCAAAAAAGACCAGTCAGCTCCAGACCTCAGCAACCACTGCTGACAGGACAAAGAGGGCTGAAAGCAGCTTTCACTCCTGTCTCCAGGACTAGTAGCTGCTCAAGGGGAAACCTCAGCTCTTGTGCATAAAGATGAACAGTAACTGTGCGAGACTGTTTCTTCTCAGCCAGGTTTCCATACACGTGTCAACAACAGATTTCTCTTCTGGAATAGTCATATCCCAAGTGATCTTTTTGAAGCAGTATTTACTGCTGATACATTGCAGTAGGATGCCAAGGGGACTCATTATCCAAACATTTCTCCCTCTTGAGGACACAAGACTTTCACCTTCTTTCAACACCATTTCACAACACAAACTAAAAAAGCCACAGTGTATAACAGACAAAGCAAACTTGGAAGGGAGAAAGGATTCCATTCACTGACAGATAAAATTAAAAATTTTTGTTTGAAATATAAAGCTTAGCTTTCCCTCTGTCAAAGAAACCTGAACTAGAGTTCACCTAAGGTGCCAAAGCACCCAGACATTCTGTAATCTGTAGATGATATTGCCATGGAGGTATCTGCAGTGTGGTAATTTCTTCAGAGTCATGGTTAAAATCATAGGCTTCACTTCATGAGCAACAGGAAATCAGTTATCAGCTCAAGGCACAACACAGTAAGTCGTACATCTGTACACAGTAACTGTGAGCAGGCAGGTATCTAGGTATCTCAGTCCTAGCCATGGCCAGTTGTTTTCAGGACTCTCTTAGGCTGAGAACATCTTTTTCCACAGTATTTTCTATTGCACTGCTGCTTCTACATTATCTAAGAAAGATGGTTAACTAAATGAGGCTTGGCTGGAGTACCAAACAAGAGCACTGGAGATTATGTATTTCTAGATGCAGCTGTATCTACTAAATTTATAAATGTAGATGGTATTTGGGTGGCAAATATTGCCTTCAGATAGCTTAGCTTCTTTAAAAGTGATTATTTTCCAATGTCAGAGTACCAGAGTCAAGATTTGGTTTTGCTTTTCAGTTGAAAGCAAGGTTTACAGGTCAACTGCACACTATTTTCCTACCTGCTGGATACTTCATGTATAACTCTCTATGTACAAGGTCATCTTCCTCCAGGAACCAAGTAAGAGACAAAGTTAACACCAATCACACACTCATCAGCTAGTCCTTGTCTTCCTGAATTATTCACCCCTGTGGCCACTTAAACCATATCCACCATCCTCAAAATCACAGGAATAAATGTACTATAGGCTGAGGGGTAACACCTCTTGAAGCATAAGGGATGCTTTTTGCTTAAAGTAGTTGCTTAAAGAGATGATACTGCCCTGGACTGCAGTCAAGGCCCACCCAAACATTTCTGCTTGTTCTCCAGCAATGCAAACTATTCCATGAAGTTCAAATGGAATATCAATCTGAACACACCCAGAAGGCGATTACAGATAACCAAACACCAGTGGAATACTGCTGGTCAAAAAGGGTAAAAAATGTGTATTGCTAGAACAATGTAACCAGGGCTGGACTCCAAGGAACAGCCAGCCAGGCTTACAGGCTCTTCGTCAATGACCCACAGTAAGTTCTTCAACGGTCTTATGAAAGCACACATGCATGTCATGCCTTTGAGGCTGACACTCTGGAAATTAACCCTTTCAGAACTTGCATCACATTTAATACGCGTTACCAGACCTACTCTTCAAAAGGGATGGCATAACTTTGTGTATTTATTTCTACTTTCAGCTTCTAGCAATTTGCAACGAGCTCCGCAACTCAAATACTGCTCTGCTGGTCCATGTGCAGCCAAAGCAAAGGCAATGAATCAAGCAAGAATAGTCAACACAGTTCAAAGCAGCACAAGGTAACTGCACTGGTAACATTAGTAACCACTCAACATGGAGTAACCAACTGTAATTCACAAGAACTGAACGAATGTGAGCCTCTCAGGCAGTGAGACAGAGAATTATGAAAAGTCTAAGGCCTGTCACCCATGCTGATTTGCAAACAGAACCTACAAAGTGTACCAGAAGGAATCCAGAAATCTAGGAGTGAGGTTTTTGCTCCTGCGAAAAATAACCAGTGGCCAAACAGCAGCCACAGCTCCTAGGTCCTGAGTGCCTCAATGACACTTGAAGCCAGGGCTGGGATGGGGAAGGAGGACATGTGTCCTCACAAGGACATCCCCACTGTACAGATGTGGAAAATATTTCTATGTTTTAATACATTCATCATTTCCATAACTTTCTATTTCACACCACTTCAGAGCATGGTAATGTAGGAAAACAATGTAGGAATTTCTTTAAAACTATGGAACTTTGACATGCAGTACCTTTTCCTCCTCTATTTTTTGTTTTCTCTTTTCTTCTACTGCTGCCCTCCGTTGTTCCTCTTTCTGCTTCTGTTCTTTTAGCTTTCTCTGTCTTTCTTCTAACTGTTTTTCATACTGGAGTTTTGCTTTTCTCTCCTTTTCAAGGATTTGTGTCTCTTTGGCAGCTGTAAATTTTAAAGAAAAAAATTAAAATCAAACTATTCACTGATATTACAATGCAACTTACAGACAAGAGACTACCAAGCAAAATTATCACCACTTAAATCTCAAACACCCAGAAGATTAGCTTGCAGAGCTGGATGCACATGACGACAGCGGAGCCTTTAATTCTGTCCCTGTGTTAGGCTGGAATGAGAACCTTTCCTGCCATTAGACTTCACTGTCTAGACAGGAATGTCAGGATATGCATATACCCTATGTTAAGCATATACTTTTCTTGCCATCATAATAGTGAAGTCTTTATAAGTAAGTAGGAAGTTGAGTATCAAAAGGCAGAATTCGCTGTTGCGATTTTCAATTATTTTTTTTTTGAACAAGATATAACAAAAAGATTTAAAGCACAAAGTGACAAGATGGGAAAACCCCACAGTTTCTGCATCGAGTTCCAAATAGTGATGTCACTATTCTCTGCAGCCTCCACCTAGGAGCAGCTGCCCACAGTTTCACAGGAAGCTTCAAGCCCTGTGACAGAAAGCAAATGGTTGAATACACTGTGGAAGTATTCTCCATGGATAGATAAATGAAATGAACTGAAAGACCAGATAATTACACCCAAAATGCACAGGCAGTATCTACATATAAAGCCCCCAAATACTTTTGAATTTATGTGTGTCCTAATCCTATCCTCTTCTCCATGTTAGGATAGCACAGTCATTCCTGTTGCTGTGTGTCTCTGCTTATATGTTAAGAAACAAACATACATGGCAGAGAGACACCACTCCTCGCAAGCTGGGAGACCAAGAACCAGGGCTGCAGGGCATACTTGGGACCCTTTCATCTCTTGCTGCACATACATGGACCAATTCACGTCACAAACAGCATAAAACTGAGCAAGAGTTTGATGCTTTTCTCTAGGTCTCAGATTCTTTGCTAAGATAAAGCATATCCTGCTGACACTTCAACCCAGGAGCTGTTTCAGTGCTCTAGGAAACAAGGGAAGCAGTGTTCAAGGCAATCGAGCTGTTCAACTAGCTAAATCTGTTTTGGTTCTCTCTGAGTCAGCGTTCCCCAGACCTCAGTCTTCAGGGCTACAGGAAGCAGTTTTAAGCTAAAAGTTTTACTTTTAGAAGTGTTTTTGTTACGGCTTTCTGTAAGAAATAAGCTAAATTTGCTTGGTGGCCACTAAGAAATGGAAGGTCAGAGGTGACATGAAGTTGCAAGAAGCTAAAAAACTCAGGAATGTTTTCCTCGAATCTCATACTTCTCCATTCAGGTTCACAGATGGTCACTGATGCAAGACCAAGAGCAGACCTAGTTCTCTTGTCCCCAGCAAGCCAAAAAAGGTGACTGAACAAGGAGTAAGAGAGTAAGTTATTCCTTTATCACAAACATTCTAGGAAATTATATTTTAAATGAAATATGAAAGTACCATGTTGCTTCTCCCGCTCTTCTCTACGCTCCCTGGCCAGTCTTTGTCTTTCTTCTGTTCTTAGAGTGGAACCGTCTATCACTGTCGAAAGAAAAATTGAAGACACACAAATGTCAGTTATTTTGAACATTTAAATTTAAACAAAAATTCAAGTCTTTACTATCAAAAGGATAATGGAGCATCCTGAGAGATAAATATACCAACAAAGCACTGCACACTCTATATGGAGATTAAAGAGGTAATCTGAAAAATTCATAGGAAGCCAAATATGCTCCTTTTTCCTCTTTCCATTCCTTCACAATATGTCCACTATTTGTAATAGGTGCAGCAGAAAGCAGAATCAATATTAAAAGGCCCACTGTGTACAGTGAAAGGAAAGCCTGAGCAGAAGTCAGACATGTGAGAACATACCCTTGTTCCAAATTCAGCTCTGATCCTCGGTCTTGTACACACTAATTCCCATGATCAAGAATTTCAGGAATGTAGGAAAACTCAATCTGAGAACAGATCGTTCACTCATCATGATAAAATCTGTAGGATAGGTAGTTTGCAGGCTAAGAGGAACCAAGACTGCTGGTCTTGGCAGGTATAAAAACTTGAATTTCAGCAATAAGTGAACTGGTAACCTGATCAGAGCAGAAAATAATTATTTATCTTTGTTGTTATGCCCTGCTGAAAAGATAGGTGACTCCATCAGCTGAACTCTGAGTGCGTCAAGAGCAAAAGTCTGCCATCAAAACCAGAGCTTCAATGAATCTATGAACCATCTACCAGGTGCTTTATGCTCTGATGCCTCCTGAAGAAAGAGCATCAAACTTCTTCTTAGAAGAAATCTTATTCATTCCCTACTAACTTTCCTTTGTGAACCCAATACTTCATTAAGAACATTGACCAAGAATTATACCTGGTTTAGTTGCTGTCTTTATATTTATTGAGGCCTGGACTGCAATAGGGCTAACACCACTTTGGTTTCTTCTTTCTTCTGCTATGGCTTGGGCTGCAGCAACTGTGAGAAAGAATCAATCCATGTTAAGAAAAGCTCTACAACCAAAACTCATGAAATAAGTATCTCAAATAAATATGTAAAATTCTATCTGAGGCTGCAGATCCATTTATTAAATAACTAACTTGGGACTGCTCAACTTGTAAGAAGAAAAATCTTGTCAAAGGAGGCTACAGACATGGCACAGCTTTTCTTTGTAAAAACAACTGTTATAAAACCTTATGTTTTAAAATGTGTAGCAAAGGACTATAGCATTTCAAAAAAATCCAAACTTATTTAATAACTTTTCTAAGAAGAAAAAGAATATTTAAGCAAAATTATGAGTCTGACTTACACTTAAATCTCTCTGCTACTGCATGTGTATTTGTGGGCTGAACACATAAAAGCACTGGCAGAATCATATTCTGATGAGACCCAAGCAGGGAAAGGTTTATGAAGACCTTTCATTATTTCATGACGTGTAACAGAAAGTGGATTAGCTGCATAAAGTAAACCATCAAGGGATGCCTGCAATGTACTTCTAAAACTGGATCTTCAAAAATAAATTTTAATTATGAATTGGACTCCAAAGCAGTAATTTGAGCATTTGAGCAGAGACCCATTTATCATAGAATCACCATGGTTGGAAAGGACCTCCAGGATCATCAAGTCCAATTTACCTGCTCTGAGTTTCACCAAGGTGAGTACAGTGAACTGCAGGGCTACGACCCCCCGTTAATGATACAAAAATGAAATGCAGGCAGTATTAACTCCACTAAATAACAAAACCCATGGGAGACTAATTTACTGTAGCACTTCCCACAGATTTTATTTTGGTATCAACTTCACTTCAACTAATCACCTGTTAGGGTGTGAAGTGCTGGAGGGAGAGCAGGCAGGGCAACCTGTAAGACAGCATTACCCCATTTTCCTGCAGAGCTTTGAACAGGAGTGTCCCTACAGCAGTGACACCTTGTCCTCACCCTGGCTGACAGGTATGGGGAGATCAGCTTGGTGCTTAGAAAAGCCCAGCTTTGGGGGAAGCAAGAGAACACACCACGCAATCAACTGAACATGAGAAAGCAGAAGTCAGTGCCTGTTTTAAACAGGACAGGCAATCCCCAAAAGTAACGTCTAACATGCCATGATTTCAACCATAACGGGAAGGACAAAGCGTAGAATTTGGTGTTACATTTAAAAAAAGAAGACGACAGCTTTGCCAATGATCTCAGGCTTCCCCTTAATACAGCAGTGCAGAATGCAAAGGAGGAAGGAAGAGTCTCCCTCCTCTCCATGCATTGCCATGACAACTAGTTGTGTCATGGTAATAACCCTCCCTGAAGGCTGTGCCCACGAACAATCACCTCAAAGTGTTTAATCCCGTGTGATGTCAGTGATAAATGCAGATTACAATACTTATTCAGCAACTCTAAACTGTCACCCGCAGCTGTTGCCGTGTCTTGAATTAATTTTTCATTGCAGCACCAAACAAAAGTCTTCCTCACTTCCATCCCATGCATCCCTGAGGCTCTTTTCAAACGAGTCAGGGACCAGATACACCACGACACAGTGAGATTACCAACTGGCAAAGGGAGCACCTAAAAAAAGGCTCACTGTAATTTCACTATGTAGACCAAAGGTCAGTCACAAAGCTGATTTTGGACACTGTTGCACGTCACGTGGATGGGAATCTAGCCCAAAAATTCACCAAGTGGAGAACAACAAAAGTATATATTCTCAACACAATTAATGGGAAAACAGCCTGAGGAAAACCAGCATATTGCAGGCTCTTCTGAGAACAGCCAGGGCATTTAGATCCAGTGACACCTTTGTAGATCCCAAAGGCTGAAAGAACATAAACTTCTTCAAATACCAGGTAAAGGTAAGACAAATACAGAAACCCAGTTGCATCTTTTCTTCAGTCTCCACCGGCGAGGGAGGAGAGACAGGAGGTGTACAGGCAGCCTGAGCCCAACAGAATAAACTCACCCAACACCTACACCAGGTTTAGTTCACGGAATAGCACTGCTTGGAAGAGACCTCTAAGATCATCCAGTCCAACCATTAACCCAGCACTGCCCAGTCCCCACTACCCCATGTCCCTCAGCACCTCATCTACACGGCTCTGAAATCCCTCCAGGGATGGGAACTCCCCCACTGCCCTGGGCAGCCTGGGCCAGTGCTGGGGAACCCTTTCAGTGAAGAGATTTTTCCCAATACCCAGTCTAACCTCCCCTGGCACAACTTGAGGCCATCACCCCTCGTCCTGTCACTGTTACCTGGGAGAAGAGACCGACCGCCCCTCGCTACCCCCTCCTGTCAGGGAGCTGCAGAGAGCAATGAGGTCTCCCCTCAGCCTCCTCTTCTCCAGACTGAACCCCCCAGTTCCCTCAGTTCCCCATCACACTGTGCTCCAGACCCTTCCCCAGCTCCGTTCCCTTCTCTGGACACACTCCAGCAGCTCAGTGTCCTTCTGGGAGTGAGGGGCCCAAAACTGAACACAGTATTCGAGGTGTGGCCTCACCAGAGCTGAGTACAGGGGCACAATCACCTCCCCGCTCCTGCTGGTCACACCATTGCTGACACAGGCCAGGATGCCATTGGCCTTCTTGCCCACCTGGGCACACTGCTGGCTCGTGTTCAGCCGCTGTTGACCAGCACCCCCAGGTCCTTTTCTACCATGCAGCTTTCCAGCCACTCTTCCCCAAGCCTGGAAGTCTTCAGACCAACACTGGAATTCTGCCTCAACTCTCAAAATTTAAACATCCACATTTCTGTAACAAAGTTACAGTAAGAAGCAAGCTGCAATTTAAACAGGCATAATATTAATCTCATTTTACTCACAGAAGTATTTTGTTATCAGAAATCTTGCTGAACACACCAGTCATAATGGATGTAGGGGATTATGTATTGTTTTATTCATTTAAAAATAAACAAACACTTGAATCATGTTCCCAATTAGAAGGCACTCATTTAAAATATGTGCCATATCTGCAAAGCAATTAGTCAGTTCATCTCAATTAATTAATTATGGTTGCAAAAAATTACTCGAGGTTCTCAATAGGAAAGTGGGTTACAGAATCAGTACAGCTTGCAAAGGACACAGAGGTGAACAAAGTCTAGAAATACTCAGCCAAAGGATTTTGTATGTCAGGGGTTGGGTTTTTTTTTTGTATGCCACTTAAAATATTTATGTTCACTGCTTCATTATTTGCATAGAAACAACGTGCTTACAAATCTGGAAGCAGCAGATCCGAAGGCACTAGGAGTGCACCTTCGTGCTACACACAAACAACCCATTCAGCCAACAAAGTGTGAATGAAAACTGAACTGGGGATGTGAACAAAAGATTTTCCAAAGGGGAACAGCCATCACACTAGATGCATCCCCAAGATGTTTGGTGAAACTGAGCTCACACCTCAGCTCAACACACAGGTTCCACAGCCCTTGTCAATTTTATGGTAAATTTACAATATGAAACTGTGATTTTCAAAATCCACATTCTACTACAGTGAGAGAAAATGAAATGCATACTGTTGTACTCTGCAACCTTTAAAAAAAAAAACCCCATATTTTTTATTTTGCTTTAATATGATAAAAGAAATCTTAAATTTTAATACATTTAAATATGCTTTGGCACAGATGCCTGTAATTTTTTTACCTAGTTTTCCATAATGAACATAGCAGTCTGCTATGGAGTGAAGCTTCACTGCAAAGAATTTTCCACAAAATCTAACTATCTGTAAAACAAGCCCAATACTTCTGTAATTAACCAGGGTACTGCAGAACGGGAAACCAGTTAACAACCATTTCACTACAAGCTGCGTCACGTGCTGCATTACTGGGGGGGCCTACGTGGACATACTCAGCAAACTTCCTGGAAAGAAAAATTCTCTTTAAATCTCATTTTCTGAGCTTCCCCTCCCACAGTAGTCACTAAAGGCTTTCACAACTAGAATTTTGTGACCAGTGTAATGTGTGTGCTTATTTTACAGTAGCCTACCTTTAAATACTTCAGCTAAAATTAATACAAGCCACACACATGGCCAATAATAGTATTTGCATTCATGCATAATAAAACAGGGCTATGTGGAACATAAAATGGTTGGGTAATTTGGGAAGCCCTTTTCCTCCTGCACCCTCATCACCGTTTAGCACAGTGTGTCTGGCCAAGCACACTGTGGATAAACCAAACCAGTGACAGCACCAGGAACTGGCTGCTGTGGGAGGCAAGGTGCCAGATAAAGCTGACTCTCCCAGTTCCACCTTCCAGCTGACTGTAACACCACCAGCACAGGTATGGTGGCACCTCCCTTGCACCAAGCATGATGGCAGGTTTCTGGTATGCCCTGAAGAGACTGCTGCTAAAAATAAAACTTTATTTCTATTTCAATCCTTGCACTGAGTTAACACCCTCAGCCCTTGCCAAGACTGCCAAAGGACCCACAGTTGCTGTTCTCAGTAAACGTCGTTAGGGACTGAGCTGGCTCTGTCCCCTTACCTAGCAAGGTGTAGGGCTTCCATCCCATCGCCTCTGACCCAGCCAGACGTTCTTCCCTTCCCATGCCAAATCAGAAAAGAGAGCAGAAAGTGCTGACTTTCACAGAAAGCCTTCTGGTTCTTATGATTTAATGACTCATCATGCAGAACAGACACAAAAAATCTGAGTCTAAGCCTTTGAAACAAAAGTGAGGAGGTCTCCCAAATGTTAAGCACTGTTATGAATCAAAGTGTTTTCAAGTAAGTTTAAAGCAGGTAACGAGGCTGACAAGCAATCCATAAAATTAAACAAATTTGAACTTCCCAGCCAATCTCTCTGGTTTAATAGCAAACTGTGTCAAATCTGCAAGATGCCATTCCTGTCGTGCCCCACTACAGGCAGTTCCTGTTTGTCTAGCTACTAGCAATCCTTTTCAGCAACAGTGTTCAGATCCTATTTCTTTTCATAACTGCTGTACATGCTTGCAGGAAAGCAGGGGGAGGTCAGCACTCAAGTTAGAGATTTCTGTGTGTTGTCTTTAAGCTGATTTCCACTCATTAATTAACCCGGGCTAAGACAAACGGATGCAAGATTACACAGTTATCTGGTTCCAAACCCGGGTATCGGTTTCATACTATTACTCCTCGTTTAAAGGAGAAGGATGCTCCCTCACACAAACAGGTGGAGAACACAGAAAGCTTCTAACGAGGAACAGAAGAGCCCTCTCTGTATGCATTCATCTTTTCATCTTCTTTCTGTCTTTCCCTGTTGATCCTCATGTCCCATCTCTGGCTGCAAGGACTGCCAGGCTCCACCAGCAAACACGAGCCTCCCAGTAGGCACCTTCTGACAGACCAGCTGGAAGGCAGATGGTTCTCCTGTTCTGTCTGGGCAGTCACCAGATGGATCTCCAGACACGGATCTCCAGAAAGCAGAGCACGCTGTCTCTCAGCTTCAGCAGGCCAGAAGAGCTTCCTGGTGTCTTATCCTCACTCCAGACTCTATTTGCACACTCCCATTGTGTATTTATTCCCTGCATGGGATACCTATTTTATTACCTTTGTGTGTTTTCCTCCCCTTAAGCCCATTTCTGCAGCTGATTCTGTACAACAATCTGGTTTTCCTCCCAATGTTCAAGGCAGTTCAGGGTGGTTTCTTCAGTTCAACACAACTATGGATCCCACTGGAAAACTGCTTTACACAAGCATGCCTTTGTAGGGTATGAATTAGCAACTCCACAAGTAAGTATTCAAGACATATTTGCAAGAATGTAAGTTTTTACTTATCCTTAAACATCCATACTCAGATTAAGAGCTAGAAACATTAAAAAAAAAAAATCATATAATTAACAAAACACTATTTATTTTTGTAAGGAAACCTACACAGATAATGGCTGAAGCAATCTCAGAGACACGTTACTCTATTTGTTCAGCCCAGGGTACGCTCAGAGAGACATCAGGAAGGTTGCTACAGTAACTCATGGGTTGATCTCTGTACACTTTTCCCTAGGGGAAGCACACAATCTAAACCAAACTTGCATGTAATACAAGCACAGTCCAAGGAATCAAAATTTGTTCTTAAAAGAACTGGCAGCCATCTCCCAAAACTTCCTCCAGCCAGAGATGCCACACCACTGTCCAACAGCCACATTGGATGAGCACCATCCTTAGCCCAGGCACTAGTGGTACATCTGTGAAGGCATCCCCTGTGCAGTCCTTACTGACTCCTGCTGTCACCCATGTTCTCTTGTTTTAACCTTGCTCACACTGCTCAGACAAGAGTTATGCTTCTCTCTACCTAATGGGAAAAGCAACTGCCAGCACAACACTTAAAGAGGACAAAGAGAAGTCACCAGCTCTTACAGAAGCCATTGTAAGGTAGGTAAGGACTGCCTGTACTGTGTAGATGGGTCTGACAAGCTAAATCCATCTCCTTCCTTGGAAAAGAGACACAGCTTCACAATTTGGGGCTCTTTATTACTAAGGTACATTTATTACCACTGAAAAGAAATTAAACTGAACCACAGCAGATACTCTACTGTCACTCACTGGCTTTCTGCTGCATTCACTTTTCCCTCTGCAACTCTCTTCTTCCCCAGGGTTCTCCCTCAGCTTCCCAAAGAAACATCAACAGGTTTTCGTTCAGCACGAGCCACTTGTCACTTTTTTTTTTTTTAAAAAAAAAAGAACACAATCTTTCACCATCTCTTTTGGTATGCTAACACGGTTTGTACAAAAAGGCCCTCCAAAGGGAACACTTCTCCAATTCACACATTCCCAGCTCTCCACAAGCTTTAACCCAAGGCAGATCATCTCCCTGCTCCACCTGGCATTAGTTATTAATCAGTTTACTGCATTGTGCTTACCAAGCTTGTCTGCACAATGACCTCTCTAATTTAGAGCTGATGCTTCCTACATAAAGGATATACAAGCCTTACAGTCCCAGTTGTGTTTTTCAGTAAATGGCCACGCACTGCTGTTGCTTCTAGACAGCAAACAAGCAGAGTCTTAATAAGACACAGCCACAGGGAAGCCAGAGGTTTGGAAAGGCTGGAATGGTCATTATGTTTCTCAGTGAAAGAGCAAGGCACTAAGGCATTCATACTCTGTAAAATTCTCCACCAGAACACATTAAAGTTGCATTTTAGATGTAAAGAGAGTATTTCTGCACAAAGTTTCTGCGGGTTGGCAACTACAAACTCTTCTCACCGACTGCAAAACAAACAAAAATTGCTTTCACCCACCTTGAGTGATTTCTTTTAAGGACATATTAGACACTGACTGCAATGCTGATGCAATAAACTATGACTAAAAGTCCCTTGCGAGCCTTCCCAAGTGTAACAGAAATCAGTATTTACCTGTTTCTGCATAGTGGAAGTTCCAAAATATCCTAATACATTGGACTAAAATGAAAGCAATTTATATAATATATATGCCCTTACATCATTTCAAGTGTATTCACTGTGAAATGTAGCAGTTAGGTGACATAAATTACATGCTTATATACAGGTGCACACAGATGAAACACTCCAAAACTGATGGAATTACAGAAAGGTTTTACAGTTACAGGATGAAAAAGGTAAAATGGTAGAGTTTCAAACACAGAGTGGAAGGTCATTTGTACCCACTCTGCTGTACAGATCATTTTCTTTCTTTACTAACACTTTCCAATGCCTCAGGCTCCTGGAGTATATTAAAAAAAAAAAAGAATTAACATGTTTTGTCCCTCACATTGGACTGCCTTAACAGATGTAAGAGCAGTCCCACTCCTAACACGCCCTGAGCAGTCCAGTTCCTATGGTAATTCTAGCTCAAGCACCAGCAAAAGCTAGACAGACAGACACCAGCTAGCTCTGCTTTACTCCTGCAACTCTAGAGGCCTTAAATTGACTCCTGCTCACACTCCTGCAGAGCCACTGCAGAAAGGAAACTTCAAGACAAACTTCTGCACTCTTCTCCTCTTTCACATGTGTTTTCCCCATTGTATTATTTCTTCCCTTTATGTTGCACTATCCCTAACACTGGAAATCAGCTAACTTCTATCCGCCACTTCCCCCCTTTCCTGAGCAGTCTGGGCTCTTTTGCTTGCTGGAAGCATGTTCTTGTAAATGCTTTTTGTTTGCAGGCCTATTGTTTAATACACCCAGCCCAAACAATGCCAGCAAAGAAGACAGCCTAGCACTATAAGTCACAACGAACTGGAGACAAACCCAGGGAAAACACCATTTTGAGCTCTCTTTAGGCAGAAGGATAATAGCTCCTTTACATAATAGCAGTGAAAACTACTGCTTTTTCCTTTACACTTGATGAATTTCTTATAGCAACTTTAGAGCTCATTCAAACACTGTCTCTGCTTCAGAAGAAGAGGGGCTGTGCTGGCATTCACCACCAAGGGCCTCCAGACTCAAACCAGCCCACTCCATACAGCCCGTGCACCAGAACAGGACACTAAGAAGCCCACAGTGTGTTTAATGCAGCAAACCCACTGGCTAAAGCAGAACAGAGGGGTGCAAAATTAAAGGAATTAAACTGCAGGTTTTCTTAATACTGTACATTTAACCTAACTAATTACAAAATGAAAGCTCTGAGGCATTCCACAAGTAACATACGACCCCAGCAAAGTAATCACCATTGAGTCCCTGCCCCAAAGAGTTTAAGGAATGGGTAAGTGAAAAATGACAAATAGATGTTAAAAAAAAAAAAAAAAAAAAAAAAAAAGCAGCAGGCTAAAAGGGCAAAAGAGACCAATAAAAAGACTGTATTTTTGCTTCCTTCATTAGCTACTCACAGAAAGTGTTTCAGAGAAATCTGAAGGTGAGCAAGGTGACACTCACTGATCTGGCCCAGAGATGATCATCCTCAGTTTTCAATGTCCACAACACAACCTACATATCACTGATCAACACTGAGCTGCAGAAATATGGTCTTTTAAGCAATCCTCTTGGCAAAACCAAGCAGAGGATAAACTTTCAAATGAATAAATGCTCTTTAAGTACAAAGATCTCTACAGGTTCTCTATATTCTTGAGCCAATCCTTCTCAGACTTGGGAGAGGAATTTTAACACCTAGAAGCTTTGGAACACTTGCCCAGGAAGGCATTCACAGGCTGCCACTGCACCTTTGCTCCCTCCCAAGATTTGGGTCAGTGCATTTAAAGAGCTGAGGGTGTTAGTAAATTAAGAGCCAGCTAAGCAGACATAAACCAGTATTTTAGCAGTTCCCTGTGAATTATGAAGTCAGAAAGCACTATGAGGAAAGACAAAGGTACTGAGCATGACTACCAGTAACCATTTACTTCAAAGGCAACTTCAACTGTGTGATCCTTCACCTGGAAAGCAGAAGCTCAAAACTGACTGGAAAATGAAAATAATTTAAAAGAAAACCAGCAACAAGGCCAGCCTTCCTTAAAAGCAAACGCTCGTGTCCATTTACGTACACTGTGAACACCACAGGCACATAGGGTGGGTGGCTAAAGCACTCTGTGGGGCAGCTGAGGCTTCTCTTCCAAAGGAGAACACTCTGAGCAACACTTGCTGCTCTTCGCAAATCCCACACTCCTAACAAGTTAATCACCACCATCTAAAACAGTTTTAATTACTGGACAGGCATGTGCAAACACACTGAAAGTATATAATCAATTAAGAGTCACCTGGTTGTAAGCTGTGTAATTGGAAGCTAAATGGCACCAATTTATTTGTGGCACACCAGGAATGTGAAGTTCCCACTTTGTTTTTGAAATATCACAAGCCATCTGACAAGTCACAGTCACAGGAGTCACTAAAAATGCAAGCTTAGCATCTTATTTGTCAGGGTCCCCTTTCACAACAGGACTGCATCTCCAATTATTTAATCAAGTTTAAAGACAGCAGCATTTGATACCTCTATGATTATGATTAATCCAGAGTATTTCTTCCATTTATCTCAGAGTAACCCAGTGCTTTGCTTAACTCTCTTACCACTTTTAACAACTGAGAATTAATAACAGCATATCAGTACTTTAAATATTCCTATCTGTTTTCTTTTTGAAAAACACAAGTGTATGAAGAAGCAGCAGTCCTTAAATGCAGTCACATTTCAAGGCTGCACACAGTTGGGGATAGTACAAGCCCCAGCACCTCTGGGCTCTCACCATCAGAGCTGTGATCCTGCAAGTCATTGTTTGTTTAATACTTCCACCTGCATTGAAGCATGGAATCCAATTTTATATTTTGTAACAATATGTAGGGAATGGAACATTCTGTTTGAGAAATTTCCCAAAATATGCTCTATATGCATATGGGTTTGAGATTAATTTATTTTGCTTTACAGCAAGGAGGATATATTTCTTGAATGCATTTGGGGAAGTCTCAAGACTTTAAGGTTTTAAATTAGAATCAAACATTTTTTATAAACCACTTACAACTGGAAGTAATCTCCAAAATGTTAAGCACCTAATACACACCATACATCTTTATGAATCAGCGTGAAATTATCCCTACTCCATACTATTGCATTTCCATGAACAAGAAGAAAATGAAATTAAGGCTTATAGCCATTACAATTACATTAAGTTCTCGGCCTGACTGGGGAATGTTCTCTCTCACCCCTGGGATCTACGCAAAATCCAATTTCTGCGCAGTTCTTTGCATTTACCACCTTGGCACTCTGTAAATGCTACTGCCATGCAGGGGGGGAAAAAAAGAAGCACAGAATAAGACCTGCTCCAAAGTTATGAGGAGTTTGACAAAACAAGAAGGTGGAGCCAGACCTAGGGAACACCAGGTGAATGCTCCATCACTGGGCACTGTACGAGTTATTCACACAAACACCACCAAGTAAAACAACTGAACGCCAAGTATATTTTTACTGTAGAACCCCCGTGCCATCATAAACCTGGCAAAGGAACATTTCCCTTGTCTTGCAGCTTTCCAGATAAGTTTTGAAGACCACCTCTACGCACAACCACTCTGTAAAACCCTGTAAAGGCTTTTAAGGGTAAATTATTTCTCTCTTCCAGCAAGCAGCTCTGATGTAGAGATCAATTCATTGGTTGTGCAGCTGACAGATGCTTCTGGATCCCAAATAATTTTCTCTGGACAGCACTCACCAGCTTCTGTCATGGGACTTTGCCACCAAGACTCTGCCCAGGAGTCCTCCAGCACTTCCACAGGTGTTGGTACAAATGTCTTAGAACTATTACCTGGAGACCAGAAAAATCTGCACACATTCCTGACTACTTGCTTGAGCAATGGTGTTTCACTATTATCCATCCAGCCTTCTTTTCATGACAATGCTGTGTACATGTGTTCTGTAAGGAAGTTATGAGGAACAATGCTCCAGGCAAGATGGACAAAGCCAGAGTGTCACTGTCTGTGTCACAGTGACAGTCTCACAGTTATTCAGGAAGAAACAACTGCTTCAACAGAATGAAGCTCTCAGTATACAACTTCCAACCAGGCTGGGCTTGGCCATGCAGGTCATGGAAATTATGCCTGCAGCTAGATTTGTTGAAAAAGGCACTTTTATTGTCCCATGTCCTGAGACAGGTTTCCCAAAAGATCATGTAGGTCTTGGAAAGGAAATATGTACATACAGTACTGTTATATACTGTTCTGAAGAACCTTCACAACAGTGGTTCAAGACACTAGTGGAAATCCCAGCAACAGTGCAGCCAAGCTCTGGCAAAAGCAAATACCCATTCTCTACCACTGATACTACAAAAGACAGGATAGAAGATTTTAGTATTTCAGAGAAAATGAAGATAAAACAATAAATGTAGACTACAACAGCCTAAATTACATGTATCTTTATTCTGATTACCCATACCACTCAAGAAAAACCTCACTTATGGTAAACCACAAGTAACTGACTATTCCCCTCTTTCAAAATCTTAACAAGCTCAACAATGCTTATGGTATTAGAATAGGAACAAGAATTCCTCTTCATCCCTGAAGGATGACAGCAGCAAGCATGGATCACAAGAACGAAGTAAGCAACTGCTGTTTCACAGTGTACAATCACAATCCATTTCTAATGTTAAGTGATGTTCATGCATCTTTGATAGAAATGTTAACTGGCTTCTAGCTGTAGGAGCAAATTCTGCTTTTTGTCATCCAGCTGAAGGGAATAAGATTGGACTGGTATGTAAGGGTGGAAAATTATTGCAAAGGAATCGTAGAACTGACACAGCAGGCAGAATCTTAATTGCAGTTGATACTCAAAGAAAGAGAAACACCTTTTCCTTACCTCAATACTAGCTTGAATTGAAAAGGAAAAGGTTCTTTAAATTTACCACATTGGTACAGAAGTTAGTAACAAGTGGCACCGTGGGATTCTACACTTTCAAGGCCTAAAATAATTAACAAGCATCAATCAACCCCAGATCAAACCAGTATCAAGAGGCTGGTAACAGAGAGCAGAGGCAGGGAATGAGAATCCAGAAGAGCCCTGCAATAATGACCCACAAAGGAACCTATGCAAAAGTTAACTATACAAAAGGTATACACACACCTCCTAGCCAGACTACCAAAAAGAGCTGCGGTTTCTCAGCAAGATGCTGCAATTTATTGTCTTTAAATGCGAGATTCCCAAGCAGAAGTTCCCAGCCTGATGACTGAAGGTGCATACCAGTGTATTTTTTGATACAGACGTTTGTTCTGCAGATTGATTAAGACAGCCAAGTACAGAACTGCTCACAGACTGGCAGAAACTGGGTGCAGGTATTCTAGCTAGCAGCTATTCTGGAACTGAGAAGCTGCCAACTGAGCTTAGAAAGGCAGAAACTTATGTCCCTTTCCAAACCTGCTGGATGATAGCGTGGGACCAAATGAGGCTCCTCCTGCTCTTTTTTTTCTACATCTTCTCCAAACAGCTCTGGTATCAGACTTGGTTGCTGCTCACAACTTCTCCAAACAGTGGCAAATAAGAGTGGCAATTATCTTGCAAATTCCACTGTTAACCACTGGATTGCAAGGATGATTTTTAAACATCATTTTCTTTCCCCAGAAAGTGATGGAGTGCTACTGACAACAAGTCCAGAGCAGGACTGCAATGGCCTGTGCTCCAACTCACAGCAGCAACGAGCTCACCTGCCAGCAGGTAACTGCTAGAAATGCATCCTATGTAAACTGAAGTTTAGATTCTGGTTTAGTGACTTCTGCCCCCCCAGGGAAAATGAATCCAAGGTCTAGCCTTTCCAGGATCCAGTGAAGGGGTTTGGTTTTGTTTTTTTAAACATTATGTGCATTTTAGAACATGTGCATGTCTAAAGAGAGATGGAGCTACCTGGTTTAAGGAACATTTATTTCACCTCTGGTTTTGGGACTCAATCTAGGTCGTGACAGCTGTCAGCAAACATGGGTGCACATCTTCAGAAAAACTTAGGAGTCACAATATAAATGCATCCCCTACACAAAGCAAAATTCATCAGCCCTAGCAGGGAGGACAAGGATCAAACAGACCCGGCGTGCAGGTGAGAAGAGCTATCTTTTGGCAGATCGTTATCCTTCTGGAGCACTAGATTGTCTTAATTTTGAAAGAGGAATAAAAAGTCATTAAATAATATTTCTGAGACACAGCACTGAGGGAGTGCCAGGTGAGAGCTGTGTACTCAGGGCCTTTTGGCAGCACTCTTGATGTAATTACACAGGTACACCGAAAACCATCAGGCGAGAGGCTGTCAGAGTGGCTGCTGTACACAGCCCAAGTCAGTTTAGATCAAACCATAATTCTCTTCTTTTTTTTTTTTTTTTGTCTGGGAAAACGTTCACCTCCTGGCTCCCCCACAAAGCCAAGAGCCAAGGTGTGGCGATGTGCCACGAAGTTATGTTTGGAACAGGCACCGTGCACGCACCACGCTCACTTCAGGGCATGACCTTAATACAAACGGGCACACAAACACACCAAGGAGGGAACCGAAGCAGAGCTCCTGTGGCCCTCTTAAGACACCAGCTCAAAAAAAAAACAATAAAAAATAAAAATAAAAAAAATAAGGCATTATCCAATCTTTGATCGGGAATCAGTGCCACAGCCTGCCCCCGGGCACGCCGCCACCGCCGGCCGGGAAGCGGTGAAAAGCGGGCGGCTCTCGTCAGGCAGCGGGGCCGCAGCCGCCCCCGCCGCGGTGCGGGAGGTCCGGCGGGAGGCACCACCGCGCGGCCCCGGGCGGGACGAGCGCCTCTCCCTCAGCCCGCCGGACACAAAGCCCCGCTGGCGGCCCCGGCTCCCGCTGCCCCTTCCCCCCGCCCCGGGGAGGCGGCCGGGCGGGAGGCGAGCGGGGGCACCTGGCCCCACACGGCAGGCCGTGCCCTTGGGCCGCCGGAGCGCGGGGGTCCCCAGACCGCCCCGCCGGGACAGACCCCCCTCTACCCGCCTTCCTTCCCCCTCCCGGCCCGGGGCCGCGCTGCCCGCGCTCACCCATCTGCTCCCGCAGCCCCTTCAAGGAGGAGGAGGATGAGGAGGAAGAGCAGGAGGGGGGGGCTGCGCCGCCGCCCTCCGCCATCTTCAGCGCCGGGACGCGCGACTGCCGGCCGGGCAGAAGGGGGACGCGGGAGCGCAGTGCGCAGGCTCCGCACCGCCCGGCGCCGGCCCCTCACAGCGCCCGCTCGGCCCGGCCTCTCGGCGGCACCGGGCGGGGCGTCGAGCAGCGCTGGCGCGAAGGGCGCTCTCTTCCCGCCGCCTCCTCCTTCCCCTGGGGCGGCGGTGGCGACCCCCGCGGAAAGGGCCCGGCCCTGAGGGGTGCCACGGCCCGGGCCGCCCTGCCGCTGGGGCCGCTCAGCCGTGGGGTCAGCTGTGGCCCCACGGCTGCCACGTTACCCGCCAGGGACGATAGACCTTCCTCAGGGAGCTCCGAGAGCCCTCGGCCCGCCGCGCGGGGTGACGAGCCGCCATGAGCCGGCCCTCTGCGAACTCATCTCCAGCAGAGGCTCCAGCCGAGGGGAAGCGGCGCAGATTTTCAGACAGTTCGCCAAGTTTTAGCCTCGGCTTGGGCGGATGAGAGTTGGAGAGCAGTCAGTACAGTCACCTTGCTGTAGGGAACAGTGCTGGCCTGGAGCGATGGAAGATCCTGGGAGCAGTGGCTGACATGCCAGAGGGCTGTGCTGCCATCCAGTGTGACCTGGACAGGCTGGAGAGCTGGGCAGGGAGAAACTTAATGCAATTCAACAAGAGCAAGTGTAGAGTCCTGCATGTGGGGAAGAACAACCCCATGGATCAGTCCAGGCTGGGGCTGAGCTGCTGGAGAGCAGCTCTGGGGAAAAGGACCTGGCAGTCCTGGCAGACACCAGGCTGACCATGAGCCAGCAATGTGCCCTCGTGGGCAAGAAGGCCAATGGTGTCCTGGGGTGCATGAAGAGGAGTGTGGCCAGCAGGGCAAGGGAGGTTCTCCTCCCCCTCTACTCTGCCCTGGTGAGGCCTCATCTGGAGTGCTGTGTCCAGTTCTGGGCTCCCCAGTTCCAGAGGGACATGGAGCTACTGGAAAGAGTCCAGCACAGGCCACTGAGATGATGAAGGGATTGGAGCATCTCCCATCTGAGGAGAGGCTGAGGGAGGTGGGTCTGTTTAGCTTGGAGAAGAGGAGGCTGAGGGGGGATCTCATCAATGCTCATCAATATCTCAAGGGCGGTGTCAGGAAGATGGGGCCAGACTCTTCTCGGTGGTGTCCAGTGACAGGACAAGGGGCACTGGGCACAAACTGGAACAGAGGATGTTCAATCTTAACATAAGGAAACACTTCTTCACTGTGAGGGTGACAGAGTACTGGAACTGCCCAGAGAGGTGGTGGAGTCTCCATCTCTGGAGACATTTAAAACCCATCTGGACGTGTTCCTGTGTGATCTACTCTAGGATCCTGCCCTAGCAGGGGGGTTGGGCTGGATGATCTTTGGAGGTCCCTTCCAACTCCCACCAGTCTGCGATTCTGTGAAGATATGCACAGCTGGATGAGCTCGTGAGGGTTGTAGCTGTGGGGGCTGCAGAGGATTTGCTAGGCTTGAGTGACCCATGGTCTGAAGCTGAAGCACATCTCAGGATTTATCATTTCTATGGAAATTTAGGTTCACTGGATTCAAAAGAAAACAGCCACAAATGTATGAGTTGGTTGTCACTGAGCACTCTCTGGCTTGGGACACGTCCCATGTTTCAAGAACCACTGTTTTCGTCCATGTTTCCAAAAGAGGAGTGGGATGGGGGGAGTTGGCCCTGCCAGGCATGAAAAAAATTACCCAAACCGCACTGAATAAATTCCCAGATATTACTCTATGTTAACTTGAATTTGTCAGCTAGTTGCTATTTTGATGCCTGCTTGGTTACAAATGAATTCTGGAAGTCTCTTCTCATTTTGCCTCTGGGTTTATGCCCTGGGAGGAGTGAGGATAAAGCAGCATCCATGGTCATATCAAAGGGAAGGTTCTTTGGGTCTTGTGCAGAAAACTCCCTGTGGAATCATAAACAGAAAGTTTACCTGTCCGAGGGCCATAGAATCAGCCCGTAAATGGGAAGAATCCAGAAAAAGTAGTGGTGAGATCATGTAGTGTTTCAAGAGGGTAAAAAGGAACCTTACAAAAACTCAGAGCAGAGCTCCATTTTAACTTGAGTATTCCGACCACAGACTTGCCCTGTTCTTTGTTTCTTGTTTGTTCTATTGGCTTTCCCTGCTTTAGCGTGTGTGTACAGAGAATCCTTTGTCTGATGTTTCCTCTCAGTGTTAATAGAATGCCAATTATTATTATTTAAAACAAAAGGACAGCTAAAGAGGAAAAAACCCCTAAACATTCGATGTCAAATTTCCCAAATTTAAGTTTATAATATGTAGTAATAATACCTTGCAGCTTAGCAATCTCAGTGTGCTTTATAGACAGGCTGAAATTATATTTCACCATTCCACTGAGACAGTCAGATGTTATCCTCATTTTCCAGATGAGAAAACTGAGTCACTGAAATCAAAGTCTCTCGTTATGTCATGAACAAAGCAGCACAGCAAAATACCCAGCCCAGATTTCTTGACTCCTCGTTCTGTATCCATGCCTTTTTCCATCTTCATTTCATCAACAGCTGTCGGAAAATATCACCAAAATGGTTTATACTGATTCTCTACAGCATAAAGTGCAGTAGGTGTGGTACAAAAAAAATGGTCAAACTACCTGATAGAATGTGTTTTTTTCTGGTTTTTTTTTCAGGAGCCATAAGTAATGTGTAGTTACGAGGCTGTACTTTCCATATCTGCAAAAATAAAGTGCTCATGAATGTCTTGAGGTGCCTTTGCATTTTGATTAGGCTCCATGTATTTTCCTTAATGTACAGAATTTCTTTAACACACTGTGCAATAAAAGGGGTCAGTGTCTCTTTATCCATTTTTGTTCCTCTGAGAAAAATGAGGCAGTTGGCATGGGGGGAATCAGGCTGCTGAAGGGAACACTTACAAATGGAATGGACAGCTAAAATCAATTTTCAAATGAGATATTTTCTGTTCTTTCCATCTCAACAGACACATCCGAGTGCCCTCAGTGCAATTTAACACGCCTGATATTCTGCACATGCAAAGCTTCAAAGTAGAAGGTATAAATTACAGGAAGGGAAATAAAAGGAGTGTTGCACACTCAGGATCTTTGTGGTGGGGCCGTGGAGGCTGTAAACTTAAAATAAAAAGGCCAAGCACATACAAATTCATGAGAGATAAAAGGACTCTTGAGGTAGAAGTGGGGCATTGTCCCTTCCTGCTCTCCATACATATATATACTGCTTGATATGTGTAGCTTTTATCTTTAGGCACACAGGAACCAAGCTGAGAAAACCTGCCCCAATGTGGAAAATGTGTTATCTTTCTCTCTGCTGAGCAGTTTAGGAATATTTGAGCTAATTTTTCAGCAGTCGTAGTGGTAACTTCCATCTTATTTCCTGTTTAACCTTCTTTCTCAGATTTTCATTTCGACTGTGCAATTACTGCTTGTGCATTTTTAGTGGAACTTCATTAAAAATTTGACCTTGCTTGGCTTCAGCAGCACTTGCAATCATCTTTCAATCTTGCAGCATTTGCAGATTTGATTGCAGTAGCTGATTCATTCTAATCCTTCAAAGACTGTCCTTTTTTTTTCCCATTGTCCCTGTGGAAAAGTGAATAATTTAATTTTACAGTCATTTCTTCTGTCCTTTTAGTTTTCATGTGATGGTTTCTGAGAAATCTTTCAAAAATCTTTCAGGCCAAGTCACTGATGGGTGAATATTGGCATTATGAGATGAAAATCAGTAGAGCCCTGGCACTGCACACAATTTGAGATTCCAGGGGTTTTCTACTATCCATTTCAGTTTAAGGAATACCGAAATGAATCGGAATAATAGTAGCTGAAACTAGTCAAGTAGAAGTTTGCACATGTGATGACCCAGATGCAATAAAATAAACAAAATTCTAGGTCAGAAAATACTTCAGCCGTTGGTAGAGGGTGTTAAGAGGAAGAAGCACTCACCCATTAAGCTGCTTCTCACCCTGTTTCCCAAAGTAGCCATTGTTACACAGTATTAGATGTTGTGCTTGTGTGGACTTAGTCTGAAATCTGGTATAACAGTTTTTATATTCTAGTTCAAAAAACCAGTCCTTGGATTTTCTGTGAGCCCACAGATCCTAGTCGCTTTGATCCTTGCGGTATCCAATAGTAAAATGTTCATGTATATTCAACTTCATTTATGTCGGAGTCTTGCTGAGTAGGAGCTAAAACAAGAAACTGGGGAAATTAGGTGTATCTGTGTATTTATATCCATATATTTATATTGAAAAATTATGAAAAAGTAATTTATAATGTTGTAAATCCAAAAGCGTAAGGCATTTATTGTGACAGATTGTAGTGGGTTTCCTGTGGTGGATAACTGCCATGGTCCGTGGAAGAAAAATCAGTGGCACGAAAATTACTGTACCCATCCAACCTGCTTTCCAAATGGGCTTTAACTGCATATTCTTGTGTATTACTCCCCTGCTGGGACAAGTACCTGCAACAATCTGTGTAACTAATACATCTGTACTCCAAGGACCTCATTCCTCAGTCTTGGCTCGAGCTGACTTGTAGTTCTTTGGGTGAATAGTTTCATATGTGTAAAGTTATCAGACAACATTGCTTAGTATAGAGATACAGAATCAAGCCCTTGGTTTGTCCTTGGTCCAGTGTGTTTATTAGTTGCCTGGATGACGGATGGAAAACATCTCTGCTGGTATGTTAGAGGACAAGCTTAGAAATCAAAATGATCTTAAAAGTTAGAAATACAGTCCAGGAGAAAATGAAGAGAAATAGGGACTGATGCAAGATAAAACATTTAGACAGGAATAATTAGTTGCAAAAAGACAAGATGGAGAACAGCTTGCTAAATAGCAGATAGAACAGAAAATAATCTGGGATGTCACAAGCAGAGCATGAGTCAACAGTGCCATGGTGTTGTGCAAAGGGAAGCGCTCTGCCTGAGCGCCCGGCCAGAAGGGAGCCACTTGGATGTACAGTGGTCCTCTGTGCAGCTCTGCCAGCACAGCATCACCAGGGCTGCTGCTGGGGCCCTGCACTGGGAGACACAAGGCAGCTGGAGAAGGTCTAGAGGAAGTTAACAAAAGTAATGAGAAGATGAATGAGGAAAGTTAAAGAATTGGGATTTTTTTTTTTTTTTATTGTAAATAAGAGGCAAATGAAGAGTGATAATCTGCTTTCTTTGCCTGAAGCAGAGAGAACAAAAGACAGTGGACTTGATTTTAATCAGGAAAAAGTAATGTTTCATTTTAAGGAAGACATTCTCAGGTAGGGCTGGGAAGCACAGTGGAGAAGCAGTAAAGCTCCAGCATGGGAGATCTGTGGCTGGGTGGGTATCAGCCCAGCAAGGCAGGTCTGATGGGAGGGCAGGAGGAGGGACTGCGTGACCCCTTGAGGGCTCTTCCAGCTCTGTACTTCTGTGATTCTACAGTTCCTGCTTGTGGGTTTGGGGACTCTTGGCCACATCAATTATTATTCAATGCAAGGATTGCAGAACTGCCTTCTAAATTTAGTTACAGCACACTGCGTGGTGACAAAAGAGAAAAGAGTTCAAGGGAAGGAGCTGTGTTCATGTGGCTGCCTTGGGTAGCTGGCAGAAAAGGTTTGATGCTTCAGTGCTGACACCAGTTCTGATCTTAGATCATCCTTTGCTGTATAACAGTTTTGTAAGGACAGGAGACTGATTTATACAGTGAGTAAAGTGAGAAAGAACATGCACGTGTACTACATGTGGAAACAGGGCTGCTCCTTTCCTGTCTGTAATCCTGTGCATGCCCACCAGTTCTCACTTCATAGAATAACATCTCTGTGTTGCCTTAGCATACATATTCCCATCCAAGTTTTAGTTATTACTGGAGTTGAAATAGGGATATGAAAGTCTGTTTTCACCATCTCTTGTCTTTTCAGTGTTCGTGTATCTACTTATTTATTCTTTGGCTTTCCATCAAGCAGAAGCTCTCTCTTGAGGTTGACAGTTACTGTATTTATGTGTGTGTGTGTGTGTGTGGTAGGTTGGGCATACTGAAGATAGCAAACACAGTAAATAAAAAAAAGTTAAGCTCTTGGGCCAGTTTTGTGGAAGTGACTGCCTAACCAGCGTGTGTAAAAGCTGCATCTGTTCAACTAAACTGAGGTGCTCTGTGCTCGAGTGCTCACTGTGTGTGTCAACACCTAATGCTGACATCACTAGCTATTTATTTGTGTTTCCACAGTGTCTCAGAGCCTGCAGTAATAATAGCAGCCAAACAGAGAGGGCAGGCGGCTACTCCCTGCCCCAAAGAGCCCAAATCTCATCCAGGATTTGTTGCAGGATCTGTAGAGCGGCTGACTAATTTCAAAAATAGTTTTCTTACTTCTTTCTGTCTTGTCCTGCTCTGATTGGGAGCAGTAGATTTCTCAAAGGAAAGATTAAGGTGAGTCAGCTCAGTCAATTTTCTTAAGGTACAAATCCCGTCACACTGAGTCATTGTACAAGTGCTGCACTGGCTGTACAGATTCCAGCATTTCCCTGTGCCTACAGCACAATCTGGTAATTATTACTGAATCATTTGAAATTATCCAGAATTTTGATGTGATTACTGTCAATGGCACTAAGTAATACTGTTCCAACAAGCTAAACACCGATATGGTAATCCTTATCACGTCTAACACCAAACCAATTAATCTTATCATCATGTGCTGATGAGATAACATATTCAGCAGTGGCTTTTTATGAATATTTTATTGTTCCAAGTGGTGTCGAGATAAAACACCATTGTGAAGGGTTATGGTGTTATGCTAACAGTGCAGCACATCTGACTGAGAGGACATTTTTTGAAGCCTCTTAGATGATTCCTCAAATCTATGTAATGATCTAAAAATCCTTCTGATTGATCCCTGCCTGGAAGTGAGTACTTATGAGAAATACAGAATAGTTTTCAGTTATCTGAGCACAAAAATATTTCTCAGTAACTCAATGCTGCTTTGATGTTTTTCTTTCTGACAGCTCAAAGGTGGTTTCTTTTGAAAGATCAGTTTTCAGGGAAGTCTCCTTGGACAAAAAAGAAGAGCAGTCAGTCATGCTAATTTTATTATGTGAAATCTCCTTGGCAGAGCAGAGGAGAGTCCCTGATAACCGCCTCACTGCCTCTGGAAAGAACACAAATAAAGAGCAGGTTGCGGTCATGATGGGGAAGGTTCTTAGCACAAGGGGAGAAGCTTTGTCCGAAGTCTCTGCTTTCCTAAGTTGATGTAATATGCTTGCCTGGAGTTGGAAGAGTGGCTCTGCCTGCAGTAAGAATGAGATTTGTCAGGAACAGCTCCCATTTCCCAAGCTCCATGTAGACCTTTTGCTTCATATTGCCACCTGCTCTTCCTCGCTTTCTTGGCAGGCCTAAATTCAACAGCCGTGTTACAGAGCCGTGACTCCCTGTGCAGCTTTGGTGTAGGCAGTGTGCAGCCTTTTGCTGGGCCATCCCCATGCCAAAGGGAAGCAAACTCCAGCCAAGGAGAACCCCGGCAGTGGCAGTTGCACTGCCCTGCTCACAAAGGGGAAGAGAAGAAGGAAACTGCTTTTCTTCAGCAACAACAAAAATCCACCAAACCCCAAAAATCGAATAATGATTTTATTAATGCACTTAATAGCTGGAGCTGCTTTAATCCAAAGTTCAATTTCCTGTGGTATTTTGGGACTGACCTATCTGAAAATCCCTTCTTTACCCCAATGGCACCTAGCTGCTGTTCCAGGCAGCTTGCAGGGGGACCCTTCCTCTACACATGGGAGTGAGCACTAATGAGTTGTGTTTTAAGATGACGGTGTCCAATTTGCTTTCCTCTGTCAGAGGCCAAAGATGCTCTTGGTGTGAGATGGATGCTGTTAGGGCTGCGCAATGGAAGACAGTACGTGTGTCTGGCACAGATAGGTGCTGGCTGCATTCACAGCATTGAGAAGCTGTTGGTTCCATTTCTTGTCTGGGAGTTACAATCTGTTAATTCTGCTGGACCCGCCTCTCCCCGTTCAATTAATCCAACCTTACCAAGTTCAACACGGGGTGAAAACTATGGGTCCTATTCAGCAGTATCAAGTTTTTAGCTCTTGGATTACTTCATTAGTTTTTAAAGACCATTTTCATACTGAAATAACAGTTGGGCAAACAGAGTAGTTCCTTTTTGTAAGGAAAGTATTTAGAGAAGAGGCTGTAGCAGTATAACTGTTACTGAAGTCTACGGTGTTCCTTCCTGTTTTGGCTTGGAGGTTGCTGCTTTGGCAGTTCCCACCAGCTTCTCACACATCTTAGAAAGACTCTGCTCTTGCAGGCTGCTTTTCCATAGACCCTACCTTGTCCTCCCATGAAATGGGCCCTCTACTCCTGACCAGCTGAAGGGACTGAAGTGGGATTCTGCAGATGAACTCGGCAGGGACAGCAGGAGGCCCCTGCCACAGTTTTAGACTGTAACACTGTGAAGCTCCTGTATTCCAGCACAAAAAGAAGGCACGGAGATAAATGACTCCAGTGTTTGTTTGTTTGTTTTGCCTAAAGAAGCTTCTTTGTAAGCGTATTCCACATGAGTATTCTTCTGTCCACGTAAAAGAGATCCCTTGTGTCTGAATTTAAGTCTCTGTATATTGTTACTTGTGCAATGGCTCAGAAATACTTTAGAGGCATTATCTAGGAGCTTTTATGACTTCTCTCACATATTTCTTCTGCCTCCCTGCACCCACACATCCATGCACACATAGTGAGAGATGCAGGGTCAGATTCTGATCATTTTACACAAACAAAACTCTCTTTTTACACATTTTCTTTTTCCCCTGAACATAACCCAAAAGTCAATTTTGGACCCATTATACAGCTCTTGATAAACACTAATCCAACTGAGAAAGTCAGGACCTCAGATTCTGGAAGGAGTGGTAAGCAGCTCAATTTGGAGCCAAGAGCCTTAAAACACAAGCATCAGTCCATCCATGGCTGGTTTTCCTGCCTGGTAGGGTTGTTTTGTGAAGTTGCTGCTGCAGAATCACAGCAGTGCCATTTATTCTTGAAACAGTGGCTTGCATTGCAGGGACAGCCATAAGAAATTGCTAGCATCTGTCACAAGCAATTTTCACGCTTTCCCATTTGGATTACTCTTGATTTAAAGCTCCGGGTGGTGGCATGAAGCAAGAAGAGAAAGGCTGGATGTTCCTCCTTGAGCATTTTCTGATTGTCTCTCTCCCAAAAGTTAACCATTCCATGATTCTTTTGGCTTCACATCTGTATTTAACTTCAGTTTTGGGAAGAAAAAAAATCTAAAGAAAGCATTTCGGCTTCAAAGCAATAAACCAAGGAGCACTTTGCTGTTTGGGGCAATCACCAAGCTCTAGGGAATGTGCATGCAGAGTTTTCCTAGCAGAAATAATTTTCAAAATACAGCTGTGAGCTGCAACAGAAGCAGGATTTCCACCACAGAAAAAGGACATGTGCTCCATTTACAAAAAAGGAAATTAAACAAAATTACTATCCATGGTGTGGGCCATGGATTCAGCAACATGCAGGATTGTAGATGACCCCCCCCCTAAGAAATCCACTCTGTCCAGTCTTTTACCTTCTAGCTTTGCATTTATTTACATATTTTCTAAGGGCAGCCAGATTTCTTTCTTCTAGAAATTTAAGTGCTGAATTAGCAAGACATTGAAATATTGGTGAAATAAATGAGACATAGGAATAGCATGTGGGAATCCTTTAGATACATTTTGTGGCAATGCTGGGTGATCAAATAAATGATATTAACTCCAGAAGAGCCCTCAGGAGCACCCATTGTCATTCTCTCCCACACCCACGCACAGCGAGCCACGTGCAACAACAGCCACCAACCATCTGAACGCCCAGGAGCAGCGAGACAGCTTCAGTAAAGCATTGAGCACACACTCCAGTGAGCTTTTCAAGACAAACTCTTCAGTTTTGTTACTCTCCAGCCCTCTTACCCTGCTAACAGAAACCTCCAGGGCTCTTGTTTTCTGGGAGTTAATGGCTTTCAGTATGACTGCTGTTAGTACAGGTCATAGAATTGCTCATAGAGTTTCTGCTAGTTTATTCTGCTTTCACATGTGAAGGTTTCTGGCTTAAGTCAACAGTGGTGAGCCCTAAGTGGTTTGAAACCCTGTGGTAAGTGGCCTAGAACAAATGGCTGTGAGCACGGGGTGATAATACCCAGATGTGTACTGACTCGGCTGCAAGCCTGTTGGTGAGGTTGCATGGTTTGTCCAGTGAAGAAGAAAAAGGGAGAGAAGTTTGAAAAGCCTTGAAGATTCTTTTTTGCCTTACCGTGGTGACACAGCAGCTGCTTTGGTATCTCAGATTCCCAGTTTCAAGGTGTTTTAGCACTGGACCAAAGCAGGCAGCTTTGAGGCCATTTGAAGCTTGCTCTGCTATAGGAAATGGAAAAGAAAGAAGCGCCCAGTGCCTCGGAAGGTCTGAGCATGAGGTGCTTGCTCTCCACCTGCAATACTACCTCTTCTTATATTGAGAACTACCTGCTCAGCCTACCAGGTCTGTAGCTTTGTCTTTTCTCGGGGGATTCCCAGAGCATGGTTTGCAGAGAGCCAGCACCCCACTGACTCAAGGGGGGATCAGGCCTGGGTAACTTGTGTGAAAAGAATTTGTGACGAGCCCTGTGATGGTGGTAGCACTTTAGCTGTGCAACTTCTGCTGGCGAGTGGGTGGAAGAGTGGATGGGGGTGGGGGGTTTCCAACTGAAGTTTCCATTTAAATACTGCCATTTGCCAGTTATTACTGTACAGTGGCATCTGAGCAAACTCAATTATTTTGCTGTTCCACACCTGGAAAAATAACTGCTGTAATTCAGACCTCAGGGTAATAAGTGTTGGCTGCTACTTACTTTTCAGTGGTAGCTTCTTATCT
Source organism: Podargus strigoides (assembly GCA_028020825.1). Classification (NCBI taxonomy): domain Eukaryota; kingdom Metazoa; phylum Chordata; class Aves; order Caprimulgiformes; family Podargidae; genus Podargus; species Podargus strigoides. The sequence goes on from CM051631.1 coordinate 3,248,437, forward strand.
GCTTAAAGGCGATGCCATGAACCTCAATTAGTTAGTGGTTATACAGTGCTTTGAAATTATGAGCCATTATCTACCTTTTAAGTTTTATAATGTTTCTATAACATATTGTAACAAGTACAGCCTTCAGTACACAGCAGCACACTTGGCCGTAGGCCAGCAATGCTACAGAAGTAAAATAAACACGAGGAAATCAAGAAAAATCATCATCAGTTTTAAATTTACCATGCACGTACCTTGAGTACATGGATGGCCCAGCTAAGAAAATCAAGCACACTATAAATAGCTGTCAAATATAACAGTGATGGATGTAGTATAAAAAGCTATGTACAATCCAGTCAAACAGCAGAGTGCTTTGTAGAGCAGGACTGGAGGAAGACAGGACAGGTATAGCATCATCTATTTCCAATTATTTCCTTCAGCATCCAGCCCTGGGGCTCACGGTTACTCTGAGCATGACTGTGCAGGGCTATAGATGTTCGTTTATTTTGATACATGGGAGACAAGGATGAATCCGACTTCTTCATTTTGCTCTTCAGCCAATGCTGCCAGCAGAGAATAAAATGTATAGCTGAGTTAATAAGTCAAAACGTTTCTGGGCTCGGGCCACTAGGCTGTCTCTCTCTGCTTTGCACGGAAGTATGGGAGATATGTTAGCCTGGGGATAGAGTAACAGCTCCAAAAGGCTGCGGTGAAACGCAATCTGGTTCTGACACAATGCAGCCAGCCAGGCCATCTGTGTGAAGGAGCACCCAAAAAGGTAACTGGCAAAGACCGATAATCCCCAACTGAGCCTCAAAAACTCAAAGCACCCGGCCTAGCTGGAGGGGAGCTTACCATTTGCAAGTTTGAGAGCTGTGACTGTGGCACTGAAGTTTTACAGTGACAGCAAGTGGTTAGGAATAAGGATGTTTATATTTCTTGACCGGGGTCCACTTTTAGCCCAGGGTCTTTGGGTTCACCAAATCGGCGAGGGCACAGGGTTAGCCAGAGCTGCCATGGAGCAGAACCCTCTGGTGTGGTTTAAGCACACATCCACATAGGCCTCCACTGCTCAGAGGAAAGGATGCCCTGGGTGTGTGGTACCAGCCCTTTGATGCCTCTGTGGGATTAAATTGTCAGACAACTGACCCTGTGGAAGGGGTCTGAGGGCACAGCTTCCCACAGGCAAGGCTGGTGGGTGGTGTGAGGCATGGGTAGGACTGCAGGGCTGGGGGGCTGCTTAGTGACACCCCCTCCCTGGGTGCATCAGGCTGCTGCCTTCCCTCAGCTGTAATCCCACACTCACTCATGCCACTGGCTTCTGTCCAGACTTCTCCCTGGCTGGAGCTATCTGTGCATCACACCTCGATTTCCACTGCAATCCCAGAGACAACAAGGGTTGATGGGACCGTGGTGGTCCCAGAGCTGGAGAGAGGCCATGTGCTATGCAGCCACCGAGGGTGTGCAGCTGAGCAGGGGATTTAGCTCTAAGAGGCTCTGTGCAGTGCAGCGTAACAGTCTCACCTCCAAATGTCCTTAAAATGTGGTTTCTCTACCTCTGTTTGTGTGCCTTTTATTGCACAGGTTCCTACCCAAGATGGAAGGCTGCACAGTTTCATCATTCCCACCCCCTGTGCTCTTCGTTCCTCTCCTCAGCTAGTGTCAATGTGAAGCTTTGATCCCCTTCACTCTGGATGGAGAAGCTATGGCAAAGCAGGTTTCGCCATGAGGCCTTTCTACCAGCCAACTGACACATCCCAGCCACGCGTGGCTGTGGTGTTCATCAGCCAGGGAGTGCTTCTCACGGAGATCAGCTCACAGGAGTGGAGCAGAGGAATGGGGGCCTGAAACTAAGAAAAAATTAAGATTTTGAAAAATTAAAGGAGGCTTAGGAGGTTGTAAAAAGAATCCTGCAGATAGGAGTGGGGACAGGCACAGAAGAGAGAGATGGACTCAGAGCTGGGAGGTGATTCTTCCCCTCTACTCTGCTCTCATGAGATCCCCCCTGCAGTGCTGTGTTCAGCTCTGGGGCCCCCAACACAAGAAGGACATAGACCTGTTGAAGTGAGTCCAGAGGAGAACCACAAAGATGATCTGAGGGCTGGAGCATCTCTGCTATGGGGACAGGCTGAGAGAGTTGGGGTTGTTCAGCCTGGAGAAGGCTCCCGGGGAGAGCTTAGAGCACCTTGCAGTGCCTGAAGGGGCTACAAGAAAACTGGGGAGGGACTTTTTACAAGGGCATGGAGTGATAGGACAAGGGGTAATGGTTTTAAACTGGAAAAGGGTGGATTTAGACTAGATACTAGGAAGAAATTCTTTCCTGTGAGGGTGGTGAGACACTGGCCCAGGTTGCCCAGAGAAGCTGTGGCTGCCCCCTCCCTGGCAGTGTTCCAGGCCAGGCTGGATGGGGCTCAGAGCAACCTGGGCTGGTGGGAGGTGTCCCTGCCATGGCAGTGGATTGGAACTGGATGATCTATAAGGTCCCTCCCAACCCAAACTGTTCTGTGATTCTATGATATGATTCTATGAAGAAGTGTTCCACCACCTCAGTGAGATGTAGCTAATGTCACCACTGTCTAGGGATGAGGACCAAACCAGACCCTATTGCTTTGTCTATGCGTCATTCTAGTACATAGGTTGGTAAAATAGCACAGAGAGCATCTTTTAGATATGCAAAATAGCTTTAAAATAACAAATATGTCTCAGAAATAAATGCTTGGTGCCACCTGCAGAAATAAAGATAGAACTACTCATGCCTATTTGCTGCTTTTCTGACAAATACCTCATTTCCAGAGAGAAGTGGTACCAGCACAAAGCTGTATTCTGCATTCAGATTTCATCCTGCTTTCATAGGACAATTTTTTCTTAAAAGCCTTTGACTCAGTAGAGCTCTTAAGAAACCACTCACTTGAAGACACTGCACAGTTTAACACTAAAAATGAAATAAGGTGCATGCCTGTGTGGAGTGACAAAATGTAGGATGCAGCACAGCAGGATGCTATGCAGCATCTGATCTGGGATTTATCTCCAGCAGGCTGTGGCAGAACAGAATAAATCCAGAATGATGAATGCTTCATGTGTGGTAGTGGGTGCATCACCTGCAGACTTGGTTAAAGCTGGTGGATCACTTACCACTGTGCTCTTGGAGACTGAATAGAAAGACCAATTACCACCTATTTCTGTAATGACAGCCCATGTTTCTCTTTGGTTTCCCAGCCAAAGCAACGGGCTGCAGGTCAAAGCTTGCACTTGCAAAGGTAAAGGCTAGAGGATCTGAGGCGAGCCAGATGGTTTGTGTGTCAGTGAGAAAAGGAGTCATCTAATGGACTCCTGAAATAACAGGAGGACAGACTGTCTTGGGTGTAGGCCATGCTAATGACCCTGATTTAGAAACGGTGAATAGGAGAAGCTCTGCTTGGTTTTCTCCTTCTGTGTTCAAGGGAACAAGGCTCAGCATCGTAAATATCTCACTTGTGTCTTTAGCCTCTCAATTATCCCAGTGGGAACAATCCAGTGAGGCCCTGGTTATTACCTGCTATAAATCAGCTGAACATACACACTTCTGACTCGAGCAGGGTCCCCTCCCCTTCAATTATCACTCCTTCTCATGTATAAATGTTAAAGCAAAATCCAATTAGAAGTGAGCTGGGAGAGTGCAATTAAAAGCCATCTTCGGCTCCCAGACGCCCTGAGCAGAGCAGATGTACCATTCTGAGGGGCTGCAAAGGTATACAGTTCAGATTGAGGTTCAGATTTAAGCATCTCCTGGGCCCCAGGAGTTTCAGACGCAGTTTTGGCCGTGACTCATTTCTGCCCAGAGCAGAGAGAGGCTGTGGGATGCTCCTGGGAGAGACATGTCCTTGACTGATCCTGGAGGATGGGTCAGACCCAGGCTGGGGCTCTGCCAGCAGGAATGGCCAGTGCACAGATATCACACTAGCTGTTGATGGTCACTTTTCTGGTTTCAGAAAGGGTGTTTTACTGAATGTGTAGTGAAGTCTCAAATTTAAGCCTTAATCTCCACAGGCTGAGCAAGGCTCCTGCCCTGAAATGGGTCCAGGGTCACCTTTGGGAATGCAGGCATCATCTGCTGTGTGTAAGAGACTGTGCAGTGTGAGTGTGTAGCACCTTGCACACTGACATGTCTACAGGAAACATAAGCAAGATGAAAAAAAAAATGATATTTTCATTTTTCTCTTTCTTAAAGCAGTGCTATTACAACCAGTAAAGCCCAAACTCCTTTACGTAAAACCAGAGCTATTTTTTTTTACTGAAACAATCTTCATTGGCACGGCACAGCTTTTTTCACTGAGTTGTTACAGAGTTTGGGCTTTCATGTTTTAGAATTTTGGTATCTCCTTACAGCAAAGAAAAATAACTCTTTATTAGGACAGTTCTAGGCAATAATTAATGTAAACTAGTGTAGAAGAGTGCATCAAAAACCAGTATATCCTCGAGGCAGCTGGGGAAAATACAAAGGTGGCAAAAAGCTTTCATGCCTTAAGTCTCTTTTTCCTACTTGGATGAGATTGTTAATGTTAATGTCAATATTATTTCAGTAGTATTTCAAAACATAAATCTGAATTATATTGAACAAGTTTAAGTATTCACAAAGAAATATATATTTTTTTAGGGCTACTAAATTGCATCCTTTCTCTTGCCTCGAGACTTAACAGTAATTATACAGCTGAAATGGAAGGATTCTGAGAAAGGGCTTGAGAAGATCTCCGGGGTGGTAGTATTGATTTTACAAACACACAGTGCAATCCTGTTGCTATTTTTAATGGCCTGTCTCAGCCAGAAGAGGAAAAATATCAGAAGATGTAGAAAATGTGAAGAGGAAGTACTGCTGAGTGAACCCCGGGGACTGCTCCGAGAGGAAATGAGTCAGGCAGTTGCTAAGTAAAGGCAGTTGTCTATTTACAGAGGAATTAAAAGAGTTAAAGGAGTCTCTTATGAAATTCCCAATCGAAATTTTCTGAGCAGAGTGCAGATGGCATGAGGATGCACTTAGGAAAAACACGTCTGGGTCAAATCCCACAATTGCCTGAGGTTTGCCTTGTGCTAGCGGAGAGAAAACAGACGGTGAGCCACAGTCATGGACTGGAGTCAGAAACCACGAGACAAACCCATTTCTACCCTCAGCAAACACAGGCAACGTGGGTGCTGTTGTGACCATGGCCTGGCCATTGTGGGCAGGGAAGGAAGCCCTCTGGCAACCCTCCTGCTGACCCCCCCTGAGCCCCTTTTCCCTGCGGGATGGGGAAGGTGGGCTGAGATACAGCTGAACCAACCCCTCTGACCTTCATCCATCCACCCTACAGCAGGGCACCATCTTCCTTTCTTCCCTTTGCAGATCACTTGCAGCCCCAGCCTGGAGGAACTTCTGCTGGGGAAGGATAGGCATCGCTAACCTGAAATGGGGAGTCACTGGGATCTGCTGGCACCGTTTGTATGTCTGACACAGGCTGTCTGCAGGAGAGCTGGGCCAAAATCAGCAGCATCTTCAAGGCAGGCCACAGAGCCACGTTTCCACCTAGCAGGCTCTACCTCTGCAGGACTGCTTTTGCTTCTCACCAGCTACACAGTTAACTAGCTGGAATGGCGAGAAAACAACAGCTCTTCCTCCCACTTACATCCAGTACCCACAATTAATGGGCAAAACACATTTCTCTTAATAAGCAGGAGACGAATTAAAAAGACTCCCAGCATTGCGTGGTAATGAAATAAAATCTAGCACTGACCCATAGCCTGTAAGACGTGTTACAGAGCAGGGCTGTGGCTCTCAGCAGCTCAGTCTGCCCGGGGGGAACCAAAGGCTGGTGTGACAGTGCTGAGCTGTTCGCTGGTAACAGCCCCTGTCCTGGGGCCCTGACTGCACAACTGGGTCTGGTGTGAGCATAGGGAGAAATTTATGTCCACTTACCTGAGATGTGAGTCTCACCCTGTTGTGTTTAACTGCGAAGCTTTTACAGGGTTTTGGTTCACACCATGTTATTATCACTTTAAGAAATTCCCCAGCCACGGGGAATGAGAAAAGCAGCAGTGATGTGACACACTGAATTCTGGCTGTGGAAAACATCTCAGCTATGACACTTATCTCTTTGAGTTTCTGTGTCATCTGTAGTTTCCTAGCAGAATAGTTCCCACAGCTCAGGCAGCTTCGACTCCCCAGCTGGCTGCAGTGGCTGCAGAGGACATCCTGCCATGGCTGTGCTGCTCTCTTCCACATCTGCAGCCCTGTGTCCATGGGCTGTTATGGAACAAGATTTCTTCTTATTGCTTTTGTCTGCTTTTGGCCCCAGCTGACTGTCTGAACTATTTAGTGTTATCACTGCCGAACTGCCCAATTTTGGTGGCTCCTGGGGAAACTGGAGCTTTCATATTTTTGCCCAGCAGCATCATAACCATGTACAAATCCTCCAGTTATCAACAGTAAGCTTCCAGGCTTTAGGTAACTTCTAAGTGTAGGTGCGTGTATCAGGAAACTTGGGATCAGGGTTTTCCTCCACTCACATGCATTGAGGGAAGCTGCAAATGTGGAAGAATTTAGGAGTCCCAGCAGGAACCCTGTTTGGGAATACCACTGATAAGAAACGCCGTTCTGCACAGCTGACGGAGCAGGCTGAGTGAAGAGGGCAGGAGGGAAGGTCCTATCGCCCATGGGGAGGAGCAGCCAGAGAGTGGGTCTGGGGAATGTTTCCAATGCAAATGGTCCAATGCAAAATTCAGAGCAGGGCATCGTTTTTCCTGAAACCACAACCACCAGGCCTGAAGAAGTCAAAGAGAAGAATCAGACCTCAGTAACTTGAAGGGCCATCCTTCTGCATACTGTTACGGAGGTCCCTGTCTGTCTGAACTCCTGCCTGGACAGCAGTGTTCAGCTCAGATGAGAACCATTACCTCATCATATTTACATGAATATCACCAAGATTTTACCCAGGAAGGTGGGATTTAAAGTGTAACCTGGCACAGATTAAAGGCACATGACCAAATCTCTGGTTTGTAACTTTGGTGGTTTTGTGCAAGAGGGACTCTGTCTCACTGGCACAATTGACTTTAAAGGTAACCTCAGGGATTACCTGAGCCCATCTTACAGTTCTTACTTTTCTTCCAGAAGGTGTTTCTGGCTCGTGGAAGAATGGTAGAGGGATTTCCTACCCACTGAACTGTATTCTTGTTGTGATTGTTTTTCTGTTTTTTGTTCCTGCACTGTACATGTGCCCAGGATGTGGAGAGGAGCATAGTTAAAAAGGAGCTGAAGGAGAGGCAGAGGACTAACTGATGCTGCAGATCAGCTCTCCTGGTCTGCAGATGGATTACAGTGTACGTGAGCCGTGCTTAACAGCCTCTTCACTCTCCCAGGCTCATACATTAAGCAGTAATGCGCAGCTGACAGGGACACAATCCGTGCCTCATCCCAGCATGTGTCAGCTTGGCACATGTTACCTTCTGCAGGGCTGTGTGTGAGTGTCTGGCTGGGCTCTGCACTCAGACTGCTGCAAACCCCAAGGAGATGAGCTGACGTCACCCTTGGGGACAGCAATGAACCCTGAGTAAAATTCACTCCCTGTTCTTGCAATTCTACTCTTTCTTTTTAATGCTGCTTTTGAAAAACAAGCAGCTTGCTTCTTTTTATGCTGCTTTTACTCTTCCTTCAATGACAGCATTTTCTTTGCAGGAGCCACCTGCTGTGTGCCCAGGAAAAGGCCCATCAGCAAAACTTGTGTGGGGCAAGAGTGACATCCAGTGGTCCCAAGTCAGCTCAGGCTTTACAAACATCTGCATGCATCAGCCTGCCAGGGTTCAGCTCTGACCGGGTGATGAGTGAACTGGGTCCCCACTGAAGTCAATAGATGTTTGTCATTTCTTCAATAGAGTCATTAAATTAAGTTCTTTAAGTTTCACCCAGTGTAATTAAGACCTTGTATGCCTTGTACTGACTGTAACATGATTACACCTTCAACAAAGGAATGAGAAGTAGTTGCTCAAAATAAGATATAAATGAAATTCCATAAGAAATATTTCCTTCGATGTGTCACCAATACCTTAAAAAAAGAAAAGCTGTGTTGATCACTTATCTGCATAACCATTATGGTACGTGGCTGTAGGTCCTTCTGCTGCTGTATATTTTTGCGGTGCTTACCTAGTAGGAGGTCTAGTTAGGCTGACCCCTTACTCTAATGACCCACTCTTCATGCTTTTCAAGCCAAAGTTTAAAGTCACAGAGTTCTGCAGGTAAAACTGTCTCAGGATATATTTAATTAAGTTTCTTTTACAGCAGAAAGAACAACTGCTTCTTCTTCTTGACCAGTAGGCAGACACCTGGGGTTGAGATTCCAGTGGGGAAAATTGAAGAAGTTCAGGAAAGTGGGGAACATTGCCTCCATCTCACCGAGCCCAAAGCCCTGTGCCCCCTGTGTGGGCGGGGTCCGCTCCCCAGCCCACTCTGTGCTTGTGTCTACGAGCATCCCCTTCTCCTGGGGAGGTGAGGAAGCACCAAAGGCAAAGCTGTCTTCATCAAGGCCAGCTAAATGCAATCAAGCACTTCACTGCTGTGACAAAGGTGGGGGAATTTGACCATACTCCCTATTAGGGGTTCACATTAGGCTTTAGTGTATGATTGGGACTTCTGATCTCCAGAGAGAAGCATGGTAGACCAGCTTGTGCAGAGCAGTGCATCTGAGCTCGGTCCTTCAGAGCAGACCAGGTGTCTTTCATCTTACGACGTCGTGGAGACAAGCCAGGTTTAAACAGGTCTTTTTGAAATCTGTCTTTTCATTTCATGCAAATTTTGCTACAAATGAATCTCTCAGCTTTTCCAGCTCCTACTGCAGCCACTCATATCTACCTCAGCTTTCCTTGTCTTTCCTCTTTCATTACTTAAATGTCCCACAACATGAGTCTAATACAATGTAAACCACTTAAGCCATAAAAGTCCTGTTCCAAAGTCTCATAACGTCAAATTACTTTCAAAGCAATTTCCCTAATCCATAATTCCAGAGGACTAGGAGGCGACACTACTAATAAAATCAGTTATGAGATTGACATTGTAATTTGTGTCCGTCTCCGTGCTGCAGTCACTGAGGGACCATTAAGCCAGGGAGTGGAGTGTAGGTGTGTGGCACGGAAGTAGCACTTTCCATCCCAGCAATTACATGCTGTGGTGATAACAGCAGAAGCAGTCAGGATCAATGAACCACCTGCTAGGTGCTGCAGAGAGATTCAGGGGCTGTGCAGAAGGTTCTCTGCTTAATTTGCTGTGAGAAATGTTAGTGAGGCTTCATCCTTGGGGGTAATGTAATATTTTTAACAGGTGAGAGGCCAGGGCTGAGCCAGTCCAGCTGTCAGGGAGCTGTCAGGAACCTCACATGAGATACAGTGTGCTGTGGTCATCCTCTGGGCACAAATGTCTGGAAAGGTGCTTGGGAGGGGGAGAGGAATAGCCCTGGGCTGAGTGCCTGGACACCAGCTGGAGATCCCTACTCTGGGGGACCTGGGAGGGTTTCTGAGGTGGAGCAAGACCAACTAGCTGCAAAGCAGATGTCCAGATGCAGTTTTTACAGCTGTGCCTTTTGCAGTCACGGAGAAAAAGTTAAGGGGTGCTAAGAGTGGATTAAGGGCAGCTAAGAGCAGATTAAGGGCTGCTAAGAGCTCGTGTCTGGTTACATGAGACAGTACATGTAGGCAGCTGGACACTGCACGAACTACTCCAGCTCTAATACCTGGTGAGTAAAGTGATAGTAACATCTCCACAATTGCATGCAAATGAGCTGGATGCAAGCAGACAAACAGCTGGGGCATATTGTCCCCTGTGAGGGCTGCACAGATGGGCATTCCAAAGCCCGTGCCCAGGACCTCTGCTGAAGCAGCAGAGGCTGTGATCCTGTTGAACATCAAGTTCTGGAAGTTCACCCCATGCTTCTGCCATGTCAAAAGGCAACGTGAGGTGATGGCACAGCAGCCTGTGATAAACAACGTGCAAAATGTTCACTGGCGCTAGGTTTCTTTCAGGAACCATTGATAACTACTCTGGGGTGAAGAGAATTTTGATTTCATTAAAATTTCTACTGGTTTTCATGTTTCATAACCAAGAAACAAAAAGAAAAACATGTTTCCAAACGTGTTCTTTTGAGTGACTCAAAATCCTTATTCCAATTTGAATTTTAAAAGCATAAATCTTTTAAAATAAAAAATGGATGTAGAAAATCTGATTTTTTTCCCCCTTCTAAAAATACCTGCTTGGATTATTTTGACAGAATGAAATGTATGTCATTCTAGCACCAGCCTGTAGCAAAGAACCTGAGTAAATCTGAAGATGTGGCTGTATTCTCTAAATTGTATTTCTTCAACATCTACAACTTCATAAGGATTTTACCCAGGTTTCTAAAATACCTAGTACAGGAGACAGTAAACTATGGCCAAAAATATTTTCTCCTAGCTTTGAAATTAAAAAAGAATGAAAAAAATCAAATTTGTATTAAAACCAATTTGTAAGTGTTTATGGGCTACCTGTCAGAAAACACTCTGTGATATTTACCTCCTTCAAGGTTTTTGAAAGAGAAGATTAGCACCCTGCTAATCTTTTCCTGTCCTTATTTAGAGAACTGATCTTATGTTTTATGATGAAATTTGCAGGATTATGGTTTACAAGCATGTTATTTACAGCTCAGTGTCCAGAGGGCAGCTCCAGCCCTCCCTCTGCCCCGCCAGCCAGGTCTCTGTGCTCTGTGCCCTGGTGCTTCTGGTTTGAAGAAGAACAATTGTTTGTTGAAACTTAACACTGGATCCCTTTACTACTTAAATATTTTATACTGTTTATTTTGAACAACAGTGGTCTGATTGTTTCTGATTCAAAGGATAGGTATTTTGGGCCTTCACTCTTAATGGTGCATTATCCCAGGGGAGCTGTGCAGAACTGAGTAGCTCTGTTGACCAGAAAATGTGGAGAATATTTGCTCAGCGCTCAGTCAGTGACAACTGAAGTAAATAATGAAAGCTGAGGAAATGTGAAAATACATTACGCATGTTTTAGTTTAGGGACCAAATGTAAATGTCCAGTGGTATAAAGAAATCTCAGTCCAACTGAGTGCTAAACATCCTCTAAATAATCTTCACTGATGCATAATGCAGGACTGAGGTGTTCTGAAAAGGGAGCCTTTTAGTTAAAAATTATTGAAGAAGGTCTTGGGAGAATGGCAGCCAGTGAGGCCAGAAGGTTTTGTAGAAACTGTAAACAGCTGCTAAAGGCACAAGTATATGAATCTTTTTTGTTTTGTTTTAGAATAAAAATGGCTGGTTGAAAAACATCCTGAAGAGTCAGCCACCCACATTCTTCCTCTGAAGCATCAAAGATTCCCAGCTCACAGGCTTTGAGATGTAATTACAGTATGAGGAGGTTTGGGAGAGCTGAAAAGTCACCATAGCAACCTCCTGGCAAAAATCTTTGCACATCCAAAGTGAAGCAAAATTTCTTTTTATCTGAACAGCCCCAGTGAGTCTGAATGTGTTCTGTCTTCATTTTCTGCTTCTCTTCATTTCATTGTACTCCTTAATCACATTTTTCTTTTTTCTGCTTAGAGTCCGAAGTGTCCTCTTCTAAAACTTCCCAGGAAGGTCTTGAGCAGAAATGGATGCAGGATGCAGGGCTCTACGCTTGACTCAGTGTTGAAGAGGAGATGCCCTCACGTGGCGTTCCAGACTCTCTTGCAATAATCTCTAGCAAAGCTGATAAACTTGTGTTGAATAATTAGAAACACCAAACCAAACTGAAAAACAGGGAAACAGAGAGAAGAAGATGGAGGAAGTGGAGAAAACAAACAGTTAGGCCTTCTTGATAGTTTCTCTGGGACTGCAGTAAAAACTGCTTCCATGCCATCATGCCACGATACTGGTTTAACTGGTACAAAAAGTTGACAGGTACAAAAAGATGACTTCTCAAGCATCCTCCTGTGAAAAGTCCTGCCCAGTCCCATGCTTGGAGAAAGGCTCTCCACGCAGGAGTTTATGTGAATACCATGAACTGTGCAGCATGGATTTGAAGAGACAAGCAGTGCACACCTAGGAATTTCCATGAATACAATCTGCCCATAAGAGGAAGAAAACAAAACCTGCCAGCGGAGGCTGGTGGATGGCAGGAGTGTTAAGCAGCCTTGGGAGGTTCAGGCTCTCTCCAGTTCCTCCTACATCCCCCACCAGATCCAGTTAGGGAGCTGGGAGCCACTGCCAAAACATTTAAGATCACGCTCCTGAGGAGACAGGAGCAAGCCCTCCAGGGCTCTGTGCAAACCATTTCATCCCTCCCGAGCTAACCCACAAAATTCAATAATTAACCCCTAGCTAGCCAGTGAGAGTCACACAGGACCGTCCCTTCCTGGTGCCACTCACTCCTTCATCTCAACTCACAGTGTCTTTCTCAGTAGCAAGCAATATTCAATATTTTTTGAACTTGGCAATTACTGATTGATACCTTGCAGGAGGAAAGAAAGATATTGGTTGATCTTTACATTATAGTGCTGTATACTACAAATAGAGGTTAAACAGCTGTTGGGGGAAAATTAAAACTTCTGTTTTTTAGTGCAGTCACTTCTGAATCAGAAACACGGGGAACTTTTCAGTTCAGTTCAATTGTTTCTTTCTAATTTGTGCTTTATAATGCTCCATGTTCTGGACTTTGCTCTGGACAAAACTTAATACCACCCTGTGACGTACCACAGGCTGGAAGCATAATGATTCGTTTCTTAAATGTTATTGCAAAAGTCAACAAATCATTGCTGGAGTAATAAAGGCGAAGGTTGGGAGCAGAGATCTGTCGTCACAGCAGGTTTTCCGGGACCTAAGAAATGCGGTTCCAGAACAAAAATCCCTTGCTGTTCATTGCTTGACCCACAGAAAGCATCACATCTCACCTGATTTTCTCTTCATATTTCTCTTCACCAGTGTTTTGGCATCTGACAGAAGAAACAGTGAGCTGCCTTGATTTCTGTGCTGTGCAGGGAGGTGAGTTTTTGAGCGGTGCCTTTTAATGACTATGGTGTTTTTAGGAGAAAGTATGAATCACCTGAAATATGTAAGAAGTTCTATTTAGGTTCCACAGGCTGGGTGCATAATGTTTTGTTTCTTAAATGTTACTGCAAAAGTCAGCAAGTTGTTGCTGGAGTAAGGAAGGTGAAGGCTGGGAGAAGAGATTTGTTGTCACAGCGGTAAATGGAAAACTGGATTAAATTTCCTAACTTCAGAAGCTCTGTAAAGTGCAGTTTTAAAAGGAAATGGAGAGAGTTGTTATTAGCTCAGTTTTTAAATTATTTTCTAGTGTTTATTTTACATGTCTGGGCACTAAGGGACAGCTCCCATGTTGCTGGTGGTCAGAGTGCAGTAACCCTCAGTGGGGAGCCCGGGGCGAGGGCTGCGTCTGATGTGAAGCCAACTGAACAGAGCTTGGCTGACTTAGACAACCTGAGGGTCTGATCCATCCCCTACAGCCATTTGGTATAGGTCATTAGTAGCTGAAGATTTAATCCAGTCTAGTCCTAACCCCAGAATAAGCCCTTGCCTTTGCTGCCCAGCGAAGCGAGTGGGGAAAGCAGAGCACCGCAGGGCACCAGGAGTGAGTGGGGCTCCCAGGCACCAAGGCTGCCTGTCCCCTCAGTTGCTCTACTTTGACTACAGTCATCTTTGAAGCACAAAGCAGGACAAATATGGATTTTGCTTTAAGCGTTTAGTGTCTGTTTATACCCGAGAACAAGCCTCTCCCCAACTACAAGTATGTCCCCAGGGCTTAAACTGATGAAAGTGTGTTTGTAGACAAAGTCCAGTGGTGAGAACAAATACTTGGTGCTGTCTGTGAGCAGCCTTGTGTCCTGCTTCTCTGTGTGCCTCTTGCCCTCCAGCCTCCCATCCTACGAGAGTCTGTGGCGTATAACTGTGGGTCGGGACATCCAGGTTAACCTCACTGGTGGGGCTTTCTCATTTTCCCCACATTTGTAGGAACTTCACCACTTTAGACACAGACTCCTTTTGTCAAAGCACATTGAAAGCTGCTAACAGGTTTGCAGAGTTGTTACAGATGGACAGAACGTTCACAGAGAGTGTGATCGTGTAAACTTCCTCTCTTTCAGAAGCCAGAGGGTTTGCATGGCTGTGACCTTTGCAGAGCCCATGGATTTGGTGTCTCAGCTCAGTCATGGGGAGTGAGGCTTTCTGGGCTCCTGTGCTGTGAATGCCATTTCAGCCAACCTCAGAAAGTTGTTTGAATTTCTTAGCTGAGTGTGTGGTTAAGGGAGTGATCACCAACATCTTTCTTTCAGAACATGCCTGAAGAATGAAGAGGTTCACACGTGGCCCTGGACAGCGCTCTTCTCACAAGGCTCTTTGCATCTTGATGGTTGATGCTTGTCTTTTCCTCCTGGCAGGTACAGTAATTCCCATCAGGATTAACCATAGGGATGGTGCTGCCAGTGGGCTCTGGGCATCCCCCAGCCCAGGGTGTTTGTGCACACACAGTGTATCTCCATAGGAGCCCACTTTCCTCTTGTTCTGCCCCAGTGCAGCAGGTATTCTTGCTCTGGACCTCTCCCTTCTCACTGCCCCTGGCACTGAGTCCTTGTCTATCAGACATCCCTGAGCACATGTTGGCCTGCAGACCTACAGGTCTGGGCATGATGCACACCCTCTCCTGGGACACTGGTTCAGCCTGGGCTACAGATGAGTCAGTACAAATGGGAAAATACAGCAAGGAGTGAAATGTCAGGTTTTGGTTGCATCACAACTGTTGTCCACTTTTGGAAGCAAAAGGCCTCTTGGTTTTGTCATTATTCACTTGTTTCCTTCTCATCTGTTTTCCTGCATTTCTGTATGGTTTTTTCTAGTTTTACTTTGGTCACTGTAAAATAAGAGCTGTGCATTTACTCTCTTCATGGTGTTCTGGGGAAAGTATGAGACTACTGGCAGAATCAAATTCCCTAGTGAGAATTCAGGCCCTGAGTCAAACGCAGTAAGCTCTGCCTCATGAACACACTCAGCACCCTTTTGCTCCACTAGAAATGCCAGCAAAACAATAAGCAGTTCTATGTTGGTTTTTGTATTTCTTTCTTTGACTTCTCAAGAACAATGCAGGACATGGAGATAATTCATGCTTCTAAAATGTACCCTGTTGCACTGGGGTCACTTCCAGCACACAGTGCAGTCGAGGAAAAGAATGGGCCAGTAAAGCCTCCATAATAAAAAGACTGAACTAATGTCTAGGTCTTGCCAAATTTACCCACTTTCTCTCAGTTTTGGCCAGAGGCTCCTAATGTATCTGCTGTAAGACACTGGTGCTCTGGTCACTCATGGGATGGCTGCCCGTTGTCCCAGTTGTACATCCCACAGGGACAAAGCTATGGGAACTGGCTTCTTACCCTTTTGGGCCCAGCAGCTGCTGGCAAGTAAAGCTGCAGATGACTGCTGCATTTTCTTGTGCTGTAGTGAATTACTCACTGCTTAAGCTATAATTGAGTAGCTACACCCACCTCTCTGCATTCCCTAAAGCTCCACCATGGATCTCATCCTGCAGTCCCAGCACTGGCCATGTGATTTCATGAGCAAGGGCTTGTTCCCACTAAGGCAGAGGCTGGTGTGGTAGTGGAGAGGTGCTAAACTCCCGTCCCACCCAGGGACCTCCACCCAATGGATGTGAGACTGCTGTTACACTGCTCTGCAGAATCCTACGTGCTCCTGCTCCATGGCAAAATCTTGGCTGCAAACCACTGTTTTAGCTGAACTGCAGTGGTGGAAGCTAGACCAGGATGTGGGTGCATGCTCCATGACACACTGAGGTGTTCAGTGGAGCTGATTTTAGAGCCGAGACAGACATGAAAGATAGCAGAGTGTCGTTATGTGTAACAGAAATATTCTCTTTGTGCTTCAAGTGCACAAGGTTGTGATAGGACAGCAACGCACCACTTCTCATCACCTGCAGAGAAATAGACTCTGTGGGTGGGTCATTTCCTACTTGCCTTCAGTTTGAATCATGTGAAGCAGATGGGGAGAAGTGCCAGCTACTTTTGCAGTTCCCTGATGTGCATAACCTTCATTAGAAGTGCAAACAGTCACTGGAGATTTATTGGTCAGGTTAGACTTGGGGGATTTATGCTACCTGATTTTTATGGCTGGCAACCAGAATATGGAAAAAATTTAAATTCATTTGAGGAAAATGCTGTACAAACAGTTCCTAGATATGATTATAAAAGCCTCAACATAATGGCAGTTCTTATCTAGAAGAAATATATCCTGAATTATTGAAGCACGTATAAATGTGAGCGTAATGGCAAGGTAACGACACAGATCACTTGTACAAGAGGGGCCTGGGTTACAGTCTCAGTCTGATTAAATTTCACCTCTTTGATGGTGGACGTGGGGCCACCTCATCCCCTACAGAAAGACTTTGTTGGTGGAAGATGGAGCTGCAGTGGGACTCACTGAGTAGGACACCACAGCAAATCCAGGAGCCAGAATGGAGATAGGCATTTTAGCATGACACTGGGCTGCCTCCTGTCCAGACATACACCAGATGCTTAATGTGGAGTACAAAACCCAGATAAGATGAGTGAAAGACCCTCCACAGCTTGCTGGTGCCCCTGCCTGACTGCTCCAGGGACCGAGGCTCCTGAGTTACAGCCATTGCAGCTACTGCTCTGCTACTCTGAGAAGCTGGGACCATACGTGGGCAAGTTACTCACTGCCCGTGTAGGTCTGTGGTCAGTGTTACTCAAAGACGTTGCCTCTGTCAGCAAAACCTTTTGAGTAGGTTGTAAAGATATAATGGGGTAATTTAAAGTAATGAGGAGAAAAGATGCCCAAATTCTCCAGAGCCTGAGAAAAGGACGGTCCTTATGATTTTTATTTTTAGCAGAAACCTTGACCTGAAAGCTGAAGGTCAGGGTTGTGATATGTCACCTGGGAATGAAACCTGCAGACACCCTTTTCCCAGAGTGTGCCAAAGCAAGACGTTTCACTGGACACCCATCCTGATACTGGATCATGTGTACCCTAGACCTGAATTCTGTGTTGATTCCTATTTGCTACACCTTGAGGACTTTAACATTTCCTTTGCAGAGTTAAACTCATCTTCTCTTTACTGGTAGTGTGGGTGGTCTCAGAATTTAATTTCAAAGGCAGCAGAAGCCAGAAATAGAAGAACTCTTTATTTTTTATATCATCTTTCAGGGAAGTACCCGAATGAGGACATATTGCAGCTTTTTCTTTAGAAGTGACACTTTATTTCCCTTCTTTACCCTCTTTCCTAATGCCATTTGCTTACAGAAACACGTTATCTGCATGGAGAAAGACTGGATTTACTGGGAAGGAATGATAAGTATGTGTCTTTGATCAACTACAGCATCCCTCAGCTATGTCAGTTCACAGTGTGCATTGACCTAAACCGGATGGCCAATGTCAGCTCCTGGGCAGCATTTTCCTATGACACTAACACCAACTCCACTGACATAAATGACATAGAGCTTGGACTCTCTGGAGAAAACAAGCAGTTGAGACTGTATCTTTTTGGCACCAGACGAGATATTGAGATTGATCTGGCCCTTTTTGTGTGGTATAGTGTGTGCTGCTCGTGGGACACCAAGAAACAGCTGCTGGAGGTCTACTGCAATGGTAAGATTGTGCATACTGAAAGTATTGGCAGCATGGAGTGCCTGAAACCCAACGGTAGCCTGGTGCTGGGTCACCTGCACAAAAGAAAGGATGGCTTTATTGTGCGGGTAAGCAACAGCTTCATTGGCAGCTTGTACTACTTCCAAATGTGGGACCATGTGATGGATGAGGAAGATCTGCTGGACTGTGCCATGGGCAATACTGTCAGCTGGAAGGAAGAGTACTGGGACTTCAGCAGCATACTTCCCGTTGCAGACCGTCACCTGCGCTGTGGTGAGTCTCTGCAGTATTTTCTCTTGTTGGGGCTTGTGTTGCTGGGGATCACACACAGAGAGTAGGGAATCCTCCACTGCTCAGGACAACAACAGAGACTGAATCATAGAATCACAGAGTGGTTTGGGTTGGAAGGGACATCAAAGCTCATCTCGTTCCAAGCCTCCTGCCATGGCAGGGACACCTCCCACCAGACCAGGTTGCTCAAGGCTCCATCCAACCTGGCCTGGAACACTGCCAGGGATGGAGCATCTACAGCTTCCTTGGACAACCTGTTCCAGTGTCTCACCACCCTCAGGGTAAAGAACTTCTTCCTTATATCCAGTCTAATAGCTTCTGAGTCAACATTGCTGTGATTGAGACCAGGAGCATGCAGGGCTGTAGCCATGCATACGTTGCCTACTCATCCCACACGGGCTGTTCTTGAGGCACACACAGAGGCTGTGGATGAGGGACAGCTGGCAGGGGCAGGCTCTGCCACTGAAATCCCCTGGAGGCTGCTGGCAGGTGGCATCTTTTAGATGAACCTTCTAGTGGTTCATCCTTCTGCTGGGTCACCAACCTGCTACTCAGCTGGCCTGGCACTGAGTGAGGTAGGTTGGACACAGAAATTTTCTTCCAATTTGTTCAGTGATATTGAACTAGAGCCATTAGTTAGATGGTAGTAATCACTTCCACAAAGCCCCTGTCTGTTGCATGCCCTGGATGGATGTTGGTTCATTGAAAAGTGCTCTCAGCAGTGTTGGGGCTTATCTCATAATTCAGTCCACATCTCTGTATGTACTACACGGTATTTAAACTACACAGGATTAAAACAGAGGACTAAGATTGATGAAATGACTGATTGACTAACTAATTTACATAAATCTAATGACATGTCATGATATTTAGGCACTCCACAATAATAGCGAATGCATCTTTATTATCATCTATAAGCTGACAGGGAAAGCAGAGGCACAGTACAAAGGAATTGGTCTTTTTTGGTGACTAGTTTGAGAGTTCAAGGAGCATTCCATCAGAAAGAATGTCCCTGTCAAGTGCAGCACCCACTGACTTCACCACAGTTCCCACTGCACTTTCCCATCTCCTGCTCCAGGTTTCATTGAACTGGGGCCCAAGGCAATGAGAAAAGCGTTAGGAAATCACTGACTGCTGCTGAAACCTGTGCTCAGAGGGATTTCCCCCACCTCCCTCACTGCACACCCCCTCGCTTTCACCAAAGAATGCAGGCACTAATAACAATTGCTGTGAATTCCAACCTTCCCATCTGTCTCTTGGCTCCCTGCCCCACTGCCATTACCCAGGCAGTCCCCTTTCTGCACGGCCTGTCACCAGAGCTATTTCCCCACTTGAGTCCCTGACTGAGGGAAGACACAATCTGATGAGGAGGGATGAGGAAGGCTTGGTTTCTCTTTTCCAGTTAACACCTTTGCCCTTGGGCCCATTCACTCTGTGGGAAAGGTGTGTGCTTGGCTTGGCAAGTTGTGAGAAGCTTAGTCATGTTTGCAGATGAAAAGTTCAGCACCTAAGATCAAAGTTCCTGGACTTTGATTTTTCAAAAACAATAACCTGGATGAATTTGAGCAGGTTTTTAGTGAGACAAAGCACATTAGAGAGAGGCTTTCAATGCCTAAAGCATTTTTTCTCTCTAAAGCAGTCCCCAAGACCCAGGTGATTTCCTCTAGTCAGGATTCAGCAGTGCAGCCTGAATGGGACATTTAGCCTGGAAAATGTTG
This sequence comes from Podargus strigoides, assembly GCA_028020825.1. Classification (NCBI taxonomy): domain Eukaryota; kingdom Metazoa; phylum Chordata; class Aves; order Caprimulgiformes; family Podargidae; genus Podargus; species Podargus strigoides. Next base: position 3,268,071 of record CM051631.1, read on the forward strand.
GCCCAAATATTTGAAGGTTATCAGCAAGGAGAAAACAGCAGCATGTGTCACAAGTGCTGAACTACACCAGCAGGCACCAGGGTTACTCTTGCCTATGGTGCCATGAACCACTGGATCCACATTGTGTCCCACACTGGGAGGAGTCTGACATTTTCCCAAGAGCAATCAATAAGATGACTGTTGTGAAGCGCTAGTTATAGAGATGTTCATAAAAGTTAATCATGTTTGAGAATCTGCCATGTGGCAGATCTTGGCAAGACCTTCGCTTCCACTGCAAATCTACTCCTTACTTTAATTAACTGAAATTCATGAGCTCACTATTGCACAGAGACATCCCAATGATCCACTAGGTAGGGATAACAGTGAGTGCTGTAAATACATACTGAGATTTATGTCCTGTCTGTCAGATCATAGCAATTGCACTGGCTTCGCTGGATAGCAGGAGTAAAGTCATTGTTCTGCCTTTGCTTTTTCCCCCCAGAGTTCTTGGGAATGATCCTTTACTTTTCCAGCTCAGCTGGGCCTTTGCTAAAAGTGCAGAAGTAAAAGTGTGTGTTCTCATGCTCTCACTGACTCACAGTCCCCATCTCTTCCACCCCCTACCTCACCCACACACCGATTTCTGATTTACTTCTTAATTTTAAATAATCTGGGAGAGGGATGAATATACAATATCTGAAAATGAGTGCTAATAATATAGAAATATATTTATTACAGCTCTCTTATTGGTTGGTCTAATTTTTGCTGCTCTTCTATTGGAAACCATACATATTTACAGGATGCCAAATAAACCATTTATTAAATTATCATATCAAAATCCGTGACTAGGACTTCAAAAACGTCAGTGGTACAGTATTTTTCTAGCTTCAGATCTTGTCTGTCAGCACCCCTTAGCCCTCATTTCGTGAATGGAATTACATGCATGTTAATTAAAGCAAATGAAGTTAGAGGGTGCAGGTGGCCAGTCCCACACCTGCCTGCTGGGAATGGCATGTGAGAAGAAACAGATTTTTTTTTTTTTCCTTCAGGTAATAATGAGAAGGAAATAAATTAAAACCTGTGAAGTAGTAATTATGCTTCATTTGCCAGGAGATGAAAACACCATTGTGAGTTACAGTCCTGATTAGTAATGCGTTTGAGGGGTTTTTAGCCATTTCTCTATTATTATTTTTTTTCCCTGTCAGATTTTTCTGATTCATCCTGGCTGACACTGGGTGATGTCACCCATCGCCCCTGAGGCAATGGTTTTTGAAACATTACACTGGTAACAACAGGAACAGAGTGGAGCCTGTAATCACCCAGCTATATGCAGATTACTCCTATCCGGAGAGGATCTGCAGCACTGGAACAGTCAGGAGGACCAGTTAAACCTCAGCTGTACAGACAGTTTGGTTTAGGGCTTGATAAATCATAGCCTAATATCACATCTGTATTTCTGTAAGGAAAGAAAAAAGAATTTATTCCAGTGATAGGGCACAGCATTGGTTCTTCTGCGTTCTCATCACACTTCCTCTGTGACAGCAGTTCTTAAAAGAAGCTTACGACAAGACACTCATTTTCTATCAGCTTGAAACGAGGGACTAATTATTTGTAGGATCACAGAACCTGCCCCTTCAGCTTCACACTACGGGAAGGCACACAGGTTTCCACTGGAAGGTTAAACTGTGGGATTAAAGTCACTGGGGATGCTGAAACATCTGTGTCTCTGCAGCACTGGGGGTCAGGTACTCCAGGTTTTGCTCTTTGCATTCTCGTGGTAGGATGTGTTGTGAGGATGGGGAGGGCTTGGTGTGCATGGGTGCTGGAGGAAAAAGCTCATCTCCTTAGTTTCAGGCCCTTCTGCTTTCTTTAAAGGAGTTTTCCTTTGTCTCTAAGGTTTTGCTTTTAATTTAGCAGATAATTCTGGCTTCTTGTTTTCTGCATATTTGTATGTATGTCAAATGGCGTTAGCAGCTATTGGTAGGGTATTGAATATCTAGGTCTGTCTTGCAGCTAGATGTTCTAAGCCTGGGTTAAAGAATCAGCAAACACCCATTATGTCAGGTCATGTTTCTGACCTGCTGCAGGCAATGTGGCAGCTTGCTCCTGGACTTGCTAGCATTTTAGTGGGAGAGTAAAGCAGAGTAAATTACTCCTCTTTTTTTTCCAATGTTTAGTACAATCTCAGAAGCAAAAGGCCTGAGTAAAGAGATGTCCAAATGGTAACCTAAGGTTCACCAAGCACCATGGGAAAAGCAGGCTTGCTATTTCTACAGCTTTCTGCACACTCTGGGAGCAGCAGGGACTGTGCTACAAAAGCAGGTCGCTGGACACTGATCTTTGGAACAGCCTGTGCATCTGTCTTGTGCCCCATCCCACTGTCTCCAGGTGTAGAGGAGCCTCCTGGCTCAGCTCTCCACCTCTCTCTGTGCTGATGACACTTTGGGGGCTGAAACTGCTGTTTCCTAGATCATGAGATGACACCAAAACAGAGACTGGCACTTCCGAGGAGCATTTGGAGGCTGAAGGTCTAAGCTTAGTCTGCAAGAGCCAGCCTTAGAGAGACAGAGCTGGACTTCCAATAGCTTTGTTGTCCTCTTGTTCATGAAGTTGGAACTCAGAAATTGCTGTGGTTTGCCTTTGTGCTGTGGGTTAATGCAAAGGGTAAAACTGTTTGTCTGTCTAGGAGGCAGAAGCTTGTGTACTGTAGCATGCCTGTTCAGAAGGGGCTTTTGACTTCAGCTGTCCTTTCAACTTCACAATAAAATTTGAAGCTATTTAGGCTAAAAATAGTAGGCTTCCAGTTGTTAACAGCCCCTGTTTCTGTTATTGTCCACGGCTGTATTGCCATTGATTTGAATGGGTCAGAGATAGGCTGATACATTTTAAGCATGGGTGATTCTCCTTACCTTGAACTACAGTACAGAAAACAATGTTTTATGAAGCATGGCCTTATCCTTCTTATTTCTTATCACACTCCTTATTCATAGAGATTTGGCTTTGTATTCATATGTTAAGTTTATTTCTCTTAGTCAGAGCTAGAATGTCAAGTCCCTGACAGCCATGTGAGTGAAGAAAAAACCCACAAATTACCAGCATAGCAAGGAAACGGTGCCTCTAGAGCAAAATGTTGTGATCCTGCTTTTCTTTCATCTGTAACGTTATACAGTGATTCGGTTCACTGCAATTTTCTGTAGAACATGTGACAAATACCACCCGTTTTGTCCCTGTCTGCACGGTGATGTGGCAGATTGCATGTGAAATGCAAAAATCGTATCTGGTTTGACAAGGTGATTCACTTCAAGGAAAATTAGCTACGAATGAATTCTCTGGATTTTTAACTTTGCAAACAACAGGCAGGATGGCCGGCATTTGTAACGGGAATCCTTATGCCAGGTTATTGTCAAATCTGAGAGCACAAATATGAGTGTTCGTCTCACATGCACTACTGCCTGTTAACCCGTTAGCATTCAGTGTTTGGCAAATGCCTTTTCCTGAAGGCTGGCACAGGTTACACAAGCAAAAAAGGAACAGAGAGATAACCGCTCTTCAACATGAGCAGTGAAAAAAGATAGTGTTGCATAAACTCTGGTCTTCCTTGTGATCTAAACTCTGCAAATCCTGTTTTCTCCCTTGTTGTGCTGCAGTTACCTCTGGAGGAATAAAAAAAAAAACCCAAACACATGTAGGTGTATTTTCCCTCTTTGCCCCTACCCCGCAGAGTGTGGAACAACAGCAGCTCTTTGTTACAATGACCTTCACTGAAGGACTCGTACCTCTCTCTCGCCCAGACTATGCTCTTCCTCACACTTTTGCCACTGTGGATTCTTACACCTTTTAATGTTCTTTGCAGCAGGCTCGATTGAAGCATCGTCACCAAGTGCTCCCACGCTGCCCCCGTTACCTCCGACCTGCAGTACCAGTGCCACCGTTCTACGTAAGTGCCGAACGAGGCCGTTTCAAATGTGGAGATGATCACCACTGACACTGACTGACACCATACATGTGACAAGTTAAGACTCAGTCACGTGTTTAAGCTCTTGCTGCTTAGCAAGGTGCTGTATGTCAGCAGATCCTCCTGTCTCTTCCTATGCATTCTTAGCAGGCTGTAAAAGCCAAGTTATGCACCCACAAGTATGAACCACAACTTGTTTGTTAAGCTATGATAATGATCACGTGTTTGGGCTCTTAGGCTTTTTGCTAAAATTTCTAGCAGTGCAGCAGTAACCTAGACTTGGACAGACACTTGGAGTGTGGGATTTCCCAAAGAGCATTGGTGACCCTGGGAATGGGAGACAACACCATGGTTGAGTGGAAGGGTCAGGAGATGGGAAGAGGTGCAGGCACCTTCTGTGCAATCTACAGGATGCATCTCACTTATGTTCTCTTCTTACAGTCAGCTTCTTTAACGTTGACATGAACTTTTCTCTTTTCTACAAAACTGAGAGAGCTCCTGATTACTATGATGCAAGGAAGCTTCTTGAAAACTGGGTGAGTAGCTCTCTTTTCTCAGTCTCATATATTTCTAGCAAGTATCAGATGATGAGGACAGCTGGTACAGAATGCAAACTTACGGGACAACACAGAAATGAGTATCCATGTAACAATAATGTGGTGTTTCAGAACTGTGTTATCCAACGCATTTTTAACAGGATAAAATTAAATTCAGAAGGAAGGGGAAAGTGTTGACATTTTTGCAAAAATTTTTAGCCCTTTTCATCAGGATATAGAATTTGGATGACAATTTTAAATTTACAAGCAGGTCTAGATAAAGTATTGATAAATCGAGTTAATAAAAATGTTACTGTTTTCTTTCCAGTTTAGTATCATATTTACTGGAGAAGAATTTGTTGTGACAGACTTTAAAGTCAGGTAAGCCTCAGGCTGAATAGTGATGTCACCTTGACCCTCTGTCCTTCGAGCAAAATTGTAGACAGGTTCCAAATACCCATTTCACAACTGACCAGTCCTGTGACAAGGATGTGAACCAAACCCCCACATCTGTATACCTGTGATCATGTGGATCACCCACAGTTTGTTTACTGGACTCATTCACCTCAATATATCCTGCCCAATGCAAGGCAAGTGGCTGCTGCCAAACTGAGACCTCATCTTTGGCCATATAAACTGGTTCATGATAAAGATGAAGCCTTTGCTGCCTCTGCAGTGTGTGAGCAATGCATCATATGGGCTGATGTAGCTGGTATGCCATCGCAGCAGTTCAACAAGTACAGAAGTTGGTACTTGCAAGGGATGGAAAGGAGGGCAGGGTGCTGGTACCTGCAGGGTTCATTCACATTAGTACTGCTGAAACCCTGTTTCAGCAATAGCATGTGAGTATGAAGGGGTTTGGGGGTTACATCCATCCACAGAGTGAGGGTCACAGACCCCTGAGGGCTGTCTAGTTTGTGTAAGACTCTTGTGTGGCAGCGTCTAATGGAAGGATATTATAGTTCCAAAACCCTCCTCAGAAACAAGGGGTTTTTTTGCACAAGGCTCCTGTATTTCATATCTTTTAGCCCAATCCAGCTGTATTTCTGTCCAAACTGTGAGCAGCTGAGAGGGATATCTAGCAATTCATAAAAGTATCACTTGTACAGACATGAAGTTTTATCGTTTTGTGCATTTTTTGACTTCCTACTGTCTTCTCTGACTTCCACATTTGCTCCTTGCTTTACAAATGACAACAGAGTAACACACTGGACTGTTCACATGAGGCGAATCCGATTTGGAAAATTGTAAGAGAAGGGTGGGTGCCATTCTGGAAGAAGCGTTTTTGTCAGGGTGCATATCTGTTACAGAGCGTGGTCCTGGAGATTTACGTAGAAACACCTATGCTGAATTTGGGATGACTTCTCTGCTGCCAGGTCTGGCTTACGGTGGTTGCAAGATATTATTTTTTTAGGTGATAGCAGAATGGGATATGTTATATTTATATGCTTACTAGGAAATAATTCTTCTATTCTCTTTTGCTTGCAGGGGTAATTATCCACAAAGCAGTGTCTATAAGAGGACTCATGTATGTAATTTGTTATTTGATTTAAAAACTTATATTTTCATATCTCTGCATAGAGGATAGAGTAGTTGCATGGTCTAAATCTGATACTATTGTGTTTTGTTGAAATTATTAAATGTTGGTAGGTGTACCCCATAGTAAATAGTTGGGCTGGAGAGCCACTGTGTCCCAATAGATATTGGTGTGTTCTGTGCAGACAAAGGAATGCTGGATGTGCCCAGCACTATCTGTAAGCAGTCTACTCTGCAATTGCCTTCTGGTGAGCACACTCATTGAACAGCATTAGATACAGATCTGCGCTGCTGCCTGCATGAGCATCGATGCACTATAAGGTTCTGTTTTATCCTGATGTACCTCTACAAGTACTGTGAAACAAAGGCTACTCTAGAGTCAGGTCCCAATAACATTTAAAGCAAGAGGCTCTATTTTAATGAGCACACTGAGTTTCTGCTGTTTGCTTTCCTTAAAATCCAACTTGCACCAGTTGATTTTAACCAGCTTCTAACTTTTTTTGTCCTTCTATGTGAACTGAAGATGAAGGCAAATCAGATGTCACACAGGTAAGACCTATGGCTATGAATTGGGTTTCCATAGTTCATATTGATTTCATTTTTAGTGTGAGAAGGACTTATATCCCTCCTCAACCATTTTAATTTCAGAGTAACTGTGGAACCTTTAGTTGTATAAAACAGAAAATCACGTGTGAATTGAGAACCACAGTAATGCTTAACCTGGGGAAATGTATTGAAGCATCCAAGGTTTCCATCTCATATCCCATACCTTGGGAGGCTCAAAGTGCTTCCATGGCGAGCCAGGAGATTTGTGCTGCTCCGTGAGAGCTGGCTGTGAGCAATACCCTTTGCTGGGGCCAGAACACTGAGTGGACCATGCCCAAGAAGGCTGCCAGGATGAATCCTGCACCACTTCTGTAGGAAATCCTAAAATTGCCTTCTGACAGGTCAGAAGAGAGAGCTGGGAGCTGGCTTCCCATCACCTTCAAGGGGTTGCAAATGTTTTACAAAGGCCATGCTGGGTTGGGGAACAACTGTGTAGAGATGGGACTGAGTTCAAAACACTTGAAACATGCCAGTCCTAAGGAAATCTCACTCGTTAGCCCTCAGTTAAATTAGAGGTCCATTGAGGTGATCCACCCATAACTGAGAGCTGGCTTCTTGCTTCTTTCTGCCATGTCTGAAGGCACTCAAAGAGAGATACAGTCTTTCCAAACCTCCTAAAGTCAGCAAACAGTTATCCAGAAGAACAGCTGTTTTGAAGAGAAAAAGCTGGAATACAGTGGAGGTACTGAAAGCACTTAGTTAAATCTCAGTTTTCCAGGGAGCCTTGGAGTCTGCCACCTCTGTTTGGACATGGGTACTTGGGCACCTCATCATGACTAGCTCACTCCAAACTTTAAAACATGGTTGAAAAATGCTTACTTGTGACAGAGATGTTCCTTTGCTGAGATAACATGATTAGGAAACCTTTTGAGGTATTTACCAAACTGTAAATAGATTCTTGTACTTCTGTTCCCAGTAAGTTGTAATTTAGAAAGCGTTTCCAGCAGTGAGGTACTAGTGTACATAAGAAGTGGCATTTGGTGACATTTGCCACAGGTCTGCACTTATGGTGAACAAAATACATACATAAATTATCTAATTCAATATAATTTTCTGGGTTACTCCTTAATTTTGTAGCAACTTATAACTGTTAAATGGTATTAATATGGTAACCTTGTTTGTGTATTATATTTGTAGCTTTGTCTGTAAGGCCATTATAAAGGCCACATCACCTGAAATACAAGAAGTGCTGAGTCTCAAGATCAAAGATTTATTGTGTCACACTTATGAAGAGGGACCATTATCCTTATATGTGAAACCTGAAGATGTGGCTGTCAAGCCAATAGGTAATAATTCATTAAAACCTCATTGGAAATCACATGCTTTGTAGTTCTGACTACAAGTGTTTTAGCAAATTTAAATTTTGTGGAGAAGTTAGGCTAGAAAATCTCCTTACAAGTAGCCAGACCGACCTCATCCGATGCACGGGCTGTAGGACATCATGCAATGACAGGAAGATCAAAAACTGGGGTTCCAGACAAATGCAGATAAACTTAAAGTTGAATCCTGGTGCCAAGGCAGGACTGAGCACCTTTGCAATGAAGGCAAGGTCAGGCTGATGCAGCTGGGAACCTAGGAGCTCCTGCCAGGACCTGAGCCAAACACCAAAACCAAACCCATTGCAGACATTCTCCAAGTGCCAGTGCATATTGGATCAAGTCTCAAATTGCAAGCAATCTTTTTGTTGGTTTGGTTACAATCTCTATCGCTCCTTAAAATACAGAAGTGAGCCAGAGATAAGAGCTAACAGACTGTACCTGAAATTCAAACCCACATTTTATACCAAAGACTTACAAAAGATCAGCTGCAGACAATAAAAGTACAAGCCTGGAGGAAAGACATTGATGGGATAATGAGGGGCAGTGTGAAAGCTCCTTCAGATAGATTAGAGAAGCCTGCAGGATGTACTGTCATTAAATACAGTTTGTGATGCTGGGAAGCTAGCACTTTACCTGACAACTGACCTTGTCAAACAAAAGAGAAGAAAACCATAGAAAGACAGGTGAAATATTTGAGCAAAATGTTTTCTTGCAGCCAATCAACTTGTAAAATGCTCCTATCCACTCTGCAAATTACAGCTCAATCCCATCAGAAAAGGAGGTCCAGAGAACAGCTGGGTCCCTGGGTGTCAGAGGACCCTTCTTTTTGACTATTAAATCTTTTTAAAGAGCTTTTATCTATTTCTTCCTCAGCACTAATGGATTGTCCAGAAAGCTTTTCACACACAGTCTACAAGGGGAATTATTCCTGGCCACTAACAAGTCCAGCTACCAAAGCGGAGGTCAGCTGCAGGAAAAACCCTCTGCAGTCTGCCCAAAGGAGTTGGTGAGCGATGAGATAATCTCCTTTTGGTCCTTGCACAGCAAACAGGAGGGAGGGGCTGGCTTTGTGTGATGGGGAACCAGATGGTAGTCTGTCGTGGCACACAGCACTGCCATGCCAGGAAAGGTGCATAATGGCCAGTCCAGCAGAGGCTGCAGGAAAAGGGAGTATTGCATCATTTCCATCACGTGCAGCCAGTGCAAGCCAGCATAGTAGGAAGCTGACTTTCTGCCTGAGCAGGGAGGGGAAACAGATGCACTATAGCATTTTGTGGCATCCATTCATGGCTCGCTGCCCTCCAGTACCTCTAAATGCCTTTCAAATTGCTCTGGCATTTGGGCTCTGTTCCCACTCTGCTAAGTGAGTGCTAAATCAGATCTGACTTGCAAGCCAGTGTTCAAAATTGGGCTAATTAATTAGATTCTTAGCTACTTACATGGGAAATATGAGGAACATCAAGTATTATATATATTTTTCTCGTCACAATGTACACTGTTTTCATTTTTCAGTGCAATTAATATTGATCTTGAGCAAACTTTCTGGAAGAAACCAAATATGACTGAATGTAAATTACTGGAAGAACTTCCAAATAATATTTTAGACCTCCACAGTATCACAATAACAGAAGGTAAGGCACCAGGTACTTCAGTGACATAGTGAATCAAAGTCAAAATAGTTATACTTGGATAATGCTTATGTTGGCCATCTGTAGAACTGAAGGGACAAGGTTGTTTTATGTACATCCTACTCACCTGGTCAGCTTAAATTGTTTCTAATGTAGATGAATTTTGCAGGTGTTTCAAAATTTTCTAGCTATCTCTTTGAAGATTTGTCTCAAATCCTACACTTAGATTTAGAACTAAGTAAATAACCAATGAGTAATGTGTCAGGTTTTGCCTGTCTATACTCCCCCTATTACCACATCAAAATAGTTTATAGTTTTTGTTCTGTAGGTCTTATACAGGAAGCAGCAGTCAGTTTAGGGCATTGAAAATCTCGTGCTGTAATTCATGTAAGCTATAACGTGACCCTTACCACCTGACTATATCTTTTTTTAAGCTATACCAAACAGTGCAAACTGAACGGTGAACAAAAACAATGCCACAGCTTATCCACCTACTCAGCTGTGGCATCAAATAAGTAATAAATCGTTGAAAGATACATGCAGTTGCACATGGTCTGACTCCCAGGGTGTAAAACTCTGCTTCTATTAAAAAATCATAGAAGGATGATGATATGATGAATGACAAATACAACTTTTGAAACTATACCATTCAGAATTTGCTTTTGCTGCTTTACCAGAGAAGCAGTGTTTGGGGAGAGGGGCGACTCTTGTGTAACTCTGAATTCGCAAATACTTGTAAATATGACCAAAGTTAAAACTAGATATTACTTACAGATAATCTTTATCATCCAAAAGCAGGTGATAATATTCTTATGAAAAGTACATGTTTTCTTCCTTTAAAATACAACCTGAGCTATCCAGATTTTGCTTTGAAGTTTTTGCCAGTTTCATTGACATATTGAGGGCTTATTGACTTATTCCTAGATGATAATTTTGTAATAGAGCAGAAGCATGATGATCATATGGAAAGAGAGGAGACGCAGACCAACTCCTTGCTTGAATGTGGAGCCCTATAGCTATATAGCCAGGCATGTAGCTCTACCACATAAATCATCTGCACTGTCTTTTTTTCAGAGAATGCACCAGATGTTGTACAGCATATTTTATACCTCTTGCCAGATGCAACGCTCGATATGGAAGAATTAGAAATCATTGCAAGTAAAATTTCTGATGTCGTAAGGCTTGCAGATATGAGCGTGACACTTGCAGAGACTATATTTTCTATACTAGACTATATTTTGCTGCAAGAAATAGGAGACCAGAACATTAGAAAAATGACCAATAGGTAAGTAAGATAACTTCCTAATTGAAAATGGCATTTTGGAGTACATAATGCTTTTTGTTTGTTAAAATATTACCACAAGGGTTAGCAATTTCCATATTTGGATCTTAAATGTGTTTTGGGGTTCTCAGCAGTGGGAATTAGTTATTATGTTGTCAAAGGTGCTTTCACCAGAACCAGTTCTGCAGAAGTGACCATCACAGAGTTGTTCTTTATGGGCATCTCAGCCAGGAGGCGCAGATCAGGGAGACTGCCTAGCTGCCCTCTCATCTAGAGGTGATGTTTGCAGCTCAGCAGTGAGGTCTGTTGGCAGGTCAGCCTGGAGATGTGTACCTGCCCCACCAGCACACCAGGCTGCAGTGCTGTACCTGTGCTGATAAAGATTTTTCAAGCATAGCTAGTGAATGTTAGACTTCAACACCTACATTTAGGATCCTACGTCCATTATGTGATTCTCACGCATGCTAAAATCAAGGTTGCTAGATAACTTTAAAAACATCTGTCTCCTTTGAGATCTTAACTACCTGTTTTTAAGATGTCTGGCTTCTGTTACTGAGCCGAGCACTGTTCAGAAAACTACTGCCAGCCTTTGCAAAAGTAAATGTAATGACACAGAGTTCACCCATTTCTGATTTGGGAAAGACAGCTCACCCACTTCTCACTGCACAGCCTGAGGCTCCACATAGGAAAGATGATCCTGCTTTGCACTGACCAATCCAGCACTAACCAACAGTGTAAGAGATGTGGTATTCAGCACATTTAAAAAGTCCTTCAGCATTTCTTACTTTAAAGACTCTGTGTATCTGCAGTTCTCTGTTTCACTTAATGTAAAACAATATTTTAATAAGAAATACAAGAAATATTAAAATAAGAAATATTAAAAGTGAAAAAAATTAACTTTCCACTTACAATCTAGGTGGGCCATAGACTGCACAACAGTCTAGTTGTACAGGACAACTATGCATTGCCTTTTCAAACTCAGGGGTCTGCAAGGAGGAGTAGCAAAAATAGCTTAGAAAATTTGCCGGAGAGAAAGCATTGAGTTGCATCGTGATCCTTTTGGCTGTCTGCTCTCTTCAAAGTCTACTGCACCGCAGTGTGTGGAGTGGGGGCTGTGATAGCTGCCAGCACTCAACACCTCTGCCTTCTCAAATAGGCTCTGAGGGTTTTTAAGTGAAATATCCAGTACTTTGTATTCTCCCCCACCATGAAATGTAAAGTTTCGGGGACAAGGATGATGTTCTAATAGGCCCTGGATTCCTGATCCTTACTGGAGATAGAGCTGGTATGTACAAGTTGTAATAACAATTTATTTACGATTTTTTTCTGGACAGGAGAATCCTAGGTATTTTAAATTTTCCATAAATCAGACCTCAAAAGAGCACAACCACTGTGATGATACCTGACAAGTGCCAGCATGATATCCTCACAAGAGCTATTATGCTCCTTCTTTCAGGCCTCAGCAGAAATTTAGGATCCCAGGTACTTTGAGGAAGGTGAACTCCAGATTTGCAGCTCTAGGGCAGCTGTGGCTGAAAGGATCCCATGGGGGTCCTTGTGTCTAGGACCGGTGATGCATGAAGATAAGACCAGACCAAACCAAAGAAGGACAGGAAGGTTCTCCTTTAGTCTGCCAGGGCCAGCTGTCAAACACATGTTCAATAGAGCACTACCCCTTGCGCAGTGCTGAGTAGCCTTAAGGGAGGCCAAGCAAGACGTGGAGCTGCTTCTGACTCTTAATACCTGTGAGCATTAAACAACCCTAACTTGCTGCTTCCTTTGGACTCCAGCCTCTTTGCTCTACTTAGAAAAAACCACCACTGAGAGCAGGGCCCAGAAAGCCTGTGAAATCTCATCCTCCAGATTTTCAGTGTTTTACTGGATAAGACCCTGAGCGAGCTGACCTACCTTGAATGGCTGCACTGCCTGGGGAAGGTGGGGAGTTGGATGACAGATCTCTGGTTGTCCCCTGCAGAATAAATTATTCTGGCTCTGATATTTTTCCTGAGGGTACAATCAGATGATTGCAAAGAATCAAATTAGCAGGTTTTACTAGTTACTGCCTTCCAGATGAAATGGAATATTTGACTCGGGTCTTCACAGAACCACCTCATGTTGTCCCTGCAGGAGGGTATCTTCCACCTGCCAGAGTTCTGGCTTACTCAAACATGCTAACTCCATTGCTTGCCATCACCTGACCCTGTGCCAGATGGAATGCCACCTACCCCAAAATGGACCCATTCTGCTCTAGCAATTACTCCTTGTGATCATAAATCAGAGCAGTTCTTAGCTGGCATATTATGAAGCCAGGAGAACATTTCAAGAGATGCACCTTTTTTCTTTCCCCCTTGCTGTTGCTCCTGGTAAAGTATCCTGAAGACAACTGAGGAGATTGGCTATAAGTTGACTTACACAGAAAGAAATACGTCGGTTATAACCACTTCCTTGGCTTTGTTGGTGATGCGACCAGACCCCAGCGTATTTGAAGGACTGGCCTTTGGCGTCACCTCCTACGACAGAGGTGTGGATCTCAAGGTGAGAGCAAAGCAGTACCCCAGGGACCACTGACTAAACCAGACAATCCTGCTGCTGTTTTGTACCGCTGTGTGTTCAAACTGAGGCAGGCAGCTCTGAGCATGTCCTCTCTCTCCTGCAGATCAATGTTCAAGAAAACCCTTTTCAAAAGACCTTGGCCTCAGTATTTTTGCCAAAATCACTGAAGAAATTCCTAGGGATCGAGCACTCTGACCCAGAGAAGCATTCAAAGATCCAGTTTAAGTTTTTTGGCACTACTTCACTCTTTGTGGTAACTACGACTCCTAACAAACACTAACGGGGCAGTAATCAGTTCAGCTGTTCTTATGAGTACAAAAGAAAAATCCCAATAGCATCATCTGTTCTGGGTGCATTTAGCATCAGACTGATGGAGCACGAAGAAATGTGCAGGGAAGATGTACCCAGGCAGCAAAACCTTTGCTGTAGCCACGATGCTCTGAGAGGTGTCTGTAGACCTGAGACTTTCTTCATTTTCTGTAGCTGATGTTATTGCAATCCTGCTCTTCTGTAGGAAAAGAACATACCCTAATCTTCCTCTGATAGCAAGCTCTTGCTTAAGGAACATGCATAGTACATGTCAAATATCATGAAAATAATTTCAAGACTTATCTCCCCATTAAAATAATAGCAGCATTGATATGCAACACTTTGGACTATTCTAGTATTTCCTATGTTTTCTTAACTTGGGGGGTGGGTGAGTGTAATGAAAAAGGGGAGATGTTTCTTTTGGTATGATGGAGCATACAGTGTGCTGAGCAATGCTTTTCACACAGAAGAAGCATTCGTAATTGTGTCTACTGTCTAATGAGCTAAATGATGTACAACTGGATGTTTTGATGTACTGAAATGTTTGTACAGCTTTCTCAATCCAGCTGATGCATCTGAAACTCTGTTCTGCTTCAGCTGATGTCGAGACTGTCCCTGAATTTGCAACTAACTACATTTTCTAACAAAGGAGCAAGTAGCTAAATTACATCAGGCATCCCATGGTGTTTAGCTGATCACCATTTCCAAGAAGTACAACTTTTAAAAAATGGAAGCAGGGAAGAGCAGGATTGCTGGTAACTGAAATGACTTGGAATTTTTTGCATGTGTGTATTTTTCCACTGCAGGATGACACTTTTAAGAAGGAGAGGTTGAATACTTACGTCGTGAGTGCCAGCATTGAAAACGCATCAATTCAGAACCTTAATGAGCCTGTGACTATTACTCTTCAGCACATAGACCAAAATACGGTAGGATATGCTCATTTCACCAGAGACTTGTTAAAGCAGAGCCTATTTCACTTACAATAAACTGGCAACAGGTCATACAAGTTTAAAACATTTTCCTGCCTGACCTGTCCATGATATATCACCCCAAACATTGACAGACCACACTGATCTCAGTGTTTAATTTCTGCAGGTCAGTAAAGTCTTCATTCTAAATCCATGCTTAGCAGCAAGGGACATTTTCATTGTTTCCTTGTTTTGATCAGGTCAATTTTTTTCAAGGAATAGTTTATTTGCTAAGAAATGGCAAGTTTGGGGTTTGACTGAAATCATTTGTAGTTGCTCTGAATTCAGCAAATTGGTTTAGTCACCGAAAGGGGTAAATTTCAAAAGAATGAAAATGTTGCATGGATGTTTTCAAAATTAATTTGCTTTGTTTTGTTTCAAAATGATTCAAAACTAAAATCTATCTTCAGTTATTTTTGAGGGCATGAGTCAAACTTGTCGACTAGGTCCCACCTTAACATTTTTGTGTTGCAACTGTTTATGGTCCAGCTTCCATACAAATATATTACAAACCCTGGGCAGAACAAAATTATTCCATAAGATGCATTTGATTAAAGTTCAAGTTAATGAGAGCTTGAAAATGCTGCTTTTATGGCACTATGCACTTTCCATTCAGTTCTAGAAAATAATATATACCCAGGAATTTTATCTAGATATCCCCTCTGTTCCATCATTTTTACTCCACCAGGCCATCTGGCACCTCTTGGATTTTTTTCCTTGACCTTTTAAAAGGAACCTAATTAAATATTTAATAAGATATCATTCTAACCTACATCTCTGGCTCTCTGCCTAGTTATATTTGACAGTCTACAGATCACACATCTTAACAGCTTATCTGTTAGAGTGGCTTCCTGTAAACTCTGTGCTTTATTAAATTTTATTAATAATAAAATAAAATGAATCTGTGCCTTGGTCAAGTTTGCTGCAGCATTATGAGTAACAAACTAGAATGTCCCCAAGGGAAAACATTGCCTTGAATACCCATTTACATCTGTTCACCCCTTTGCTATATGCAGGCAACCTTCATTTTCCCTCCTGGTTTCAGAGACAGTGGCAACACTGAAGTTCTAAAATAAAGGTTTTCTTGTGTTGAGAATAGGTTTTGGTTTTTATTGTCCAAAATCTCAGGTTGTTGTTCTAGGTCTTAGTCATAACCTTTGAATTTTACCAGTAATTTGGTATGACATCTAAGATACCACATGAAGCCAAAGCGATCAGACACAAGAATTGGTCTAAGCTGGACAACTTGTCAGATTTTCTGCTGTCCTTGAAAGACAATACAAGATACAGAAAGACTAGGAAAATCACTGACCCCCAGAATTCCCCTTGGTAAAGAGGCAAGTGAAAACTGTGACCTTCTGCTGGTTTTCAGTGCCATGGATGAGATGGCCGATATCCCAGCTGGTTCCTAATGACCAAGTGACCAACTGCTCCTGAACTGCTGGCATCTCCAGCGACCTACAGACCCTCTGCGCCCCTGCCATGCAAAGAACTGCAGAGATTAGTGGGCTTTCAGTGCAGAGGAAATCAAATCAAACTGCCTTCCTTATAAACCCTCGTTACAGGCAAGATGCACCATCTGCAAGTGCAGGCAGTGTACAGACCAACTGAATAAATGTCACAGCCTCCTTTTTCTCTGCTTTCAGGGTAATGCAGCCGTGCACTGTGTCTTTTGGGACTTTCAGAAGAACAGTAAGTGTTATTTGGAGAGCTGCCACACTTGCTCTGTCACCAGCCCCACAGAGCCTTTGGCTCCTTGACATTGCAGCTTGAAACTTTGAGGCTGTCCTGTTGAGTTGGTGCTGCTGGTTTTCACTGACGTTGCTACCTCAGTAATAAGCCTTACTACTAAGGGATATGTGTCTGGCATTGTACAGTGGTGCATCTACATGAATAAGATGACTTAGTCTAAGAAAAAAGCAGAAATGCAATGAAACATCAGTTTCATTAACTGACTTCTCACAGTTACTTCAGGGAAGTCAGCGGGGCCTTTGCTGTGGTCAAGTCTTGAATATGGCTCAGTCAACAGAGAGAAAAGTGTGTATTGGTTTAACTCAGAACACATGGAGGAGGTTTTTCTCTGCAATTATTGATGTTAGAATATATATATATTTTTAAATCAGAAGTTTAGCTTCTGAATATGGCGTACACACCACATAAATAGGGTCATAAATTTAATCTTACCAGGGAAGATCTGCCTTTTTCAATGCTGCCTAAAAAAACCCTCTGACCTGTAAATATTTCTTGCCTTCTGTGTTTCCACACACTGCAGCAGAATCTAGTCCAGCACACTTTTCCTTACCTTCTTCCTTTCTCTGTGTGCAGGCATGTAAATGACTTTAAATATTTCTTCATTCCACCAAAAGGCTTTCAGCCAAGTTTTGAGGCTCTCAGGAATCTATATGTGTTCCTGTGTGAAATCTCACTTATGTGCTGCTACATGACCCTGCAATCTGTACTAACTTGAGCTCATATTCACACATTCTGCAGGCTGCAGAGCTATAAATGACTGAGCATGACTAACTCTGCTTAAAAATCCCTTTTTCTCTATTACACAGATGGACTGGGTGGTTGGAATACATCGGGGTGTGAAATGGAATATACAGATATGAATTACACAATCTGTTTTTGTAACCATCTTACCCATTTTGGAGTCCTACTGGTAAGTACTCTGTGAATCATCTCAAAAAACGTCCCATGGCACTAAAGAAAGTCATCACTCTTTTGGGGAGAGGTGGGAGATTCATGTCTGTACAACCTGATAGATATCTGCAATTTTGCCAAAATCAGTAATAATAAACAATTATAATAATTTTTATAGTATAAAGTCCTCTAAATGTCACTTGCTTCAAGGCAAATTCATTTTACAGATGTAGTTTGTACTTCTTTGCAATGTAACTTAATCAACATTAATGTGTTATTTGCTATGTTGGAAATACTGTGTTAGACTCACTACCTGCCAGTGGCAACTAATGACATTACATCTTCCTGAAAGTTTTATCTACATTCCATCAGAAAGGAAAGTTTAATAAAAATATGGGAGATGTCATTAACTGTCATCTCTTATTTGTCTGTAATACGGAGAAAACTGGCTCTGAAAGGTGAATGTCAAAAAATGAGATGACTGCCTGAGAATGGGCTGCAACAAATGCAAAGTGTGAGGCCAGTTCAAAGCAAACTGAGTAGATTAAAGGTGTCTAATCCCAGTAGGATATAACCTACACAATGGGGTAAATCCATCCCTTTGCTTTCGGATGCTTGCCCAGCATTAGCCTGCCCTGAGAGGCAGGAAAGCGCTCCCTGGTACTAAAAATGACTTCTGCAGGAAGGAATTTGGATGTTACAGACTTCAGACAACTTGCTAAAGTTTCCATTCAAGCAAAGAGAATTCAGTCTGATTTTAAGATCCCACCTCTTCTGCACTGCCATGTTAGTAAGCAGCATAGTTACAAGTATTTAACAGCACCATTGATTATACATCAGAGACGTAGGTTCCCAGTCTGAGGTTCAAAGTTTTACCATACAGAAGAGAAACTGTGGCAGGGAACAACAAAATCCTCTCAGTATCACTCCCTGCAGCAGCTGTGGAGAAGCAGGGCTCAGCCTCCCAGCTGATTTTTGCATAGGGGTGTTCTCTGGACATGGAGGATGCTCCCATGCTCCAAGAAATTTAGCAGGTTTGTGCAGTCCCCAAGCATGGCAGCTGCCATTGAAACAGTTTCTCCTGTGAGCTCCCAGTGGAATAATTTTGGTGAGATCCTGGAATCCTCGTTGACTTTGTGGTTTCCGAAGTACAGCTTCACAACTAAGCACTGGATACTTAAAATACTGCATTTTTTTACTGGTTTCTATATTCTGTAGGACTATACCATAAGAAACACGTAAAAATATTAATGGAAGCCCTCCAATAGTAGCAGTAAGCAGAACAGAAATGGATTTCTTTATCAATGTGAAAATGTGGAAAGCAGTTTTCTTTATCTGTTATGGCAAACAACTGTGATTCTTTATCTTGTAACATAGGACTTGTCCCGGACAGAGATAGATATCACACATGATCGTATATTAACTCTGATAAGCTATGCAGGATGTGGTGCTTCTTCCCTTTTTTTGGGTGTAACACTGGTGACATATCTAGCCCTTGAGTAAGTCTGATCCTTTTTTCTTATATCGCTTTTAATATTTTAGCAGTAATGAATTTGCAGCAACTGTTTGGTAATATTTGATGCTGTGATGCATGGGAGGGATGAGTGAGAGCTGACAGTATAAATATTGCTGTATTTTAACCTGTGTGGTGAAATACGAGAGATTCAAATACTCAGATGCTCACGCTTCAAGACATGCACTAGTCTGAACTGTGCAGCAACTTCTATGTTCCTAAATTTCTGTCATTTCATAAATTTACCCATGGACAGAGGTAAAATATCATGTCAAGAATCTGGAATATTCCCTGCACATAGACTGTACGTTAGAAGATAGCAACAGTAAAATAAGGAAACTTTTTTCTTCTATCGCTCTTGCTCCTTCTTGTGTTTTGTCCTTTTGGATAGGTGTCATTTTATACTGTATGTGCCAGTAGCTCCTGGCACAATGGGGCACCTAAACTTAGGTAACAGTGAGTGCTTTCATAATCCAGTAATATTGCAATAACAACACTCTTTGATGGAGTAGTAAAAAGATGATGTTAAGTCTGTCTCTCCACCACCAAACGTGAAAAACCGAGCAGGTCTCCATGTATATAGAAGCTCTGCTTCTTCAGGCTGGGTGATCTGCTTCAAAAACACACTAGTCATGTGATATAAACCACTAATGTAGACACAGCTTATACCCCAAGAAGCCAACTTATGATATGATTAACACCTATTTCTGTTATTTTGCATTAGTGAATGCGCCCAGCCCAACTCATGCAACAATAACCTTGTGGATTTTCCCCTTCTTTTTAGAAAGCTGAGGAGAGATGACCCTTCAAAAATCCTGCTCAATCTTTGTGCCGCGCTGCTGATGCTGAACATGGTCTTCCTCACCAATTCCTGGCTGTCCTCATTCAACCAGCCAGGTCTCTGTATCACCGTGGCCGTGCTCCTTCACTATTTCCTTCTTGCAGCGTTCACGTGGATGTGCCTGGAGTCTGTTCACTTTTATTTGGCTCTTGTCAAAGTTTTCAATGTTTATGTTCCAAAGTACATCCTAAAATGCTGTATTGCTGGCTGGGGTAAGTAAGGGGATTTCTTCTCCACTTCTGTGCTTGTTAACTTCTCTAATATAGGGGGATGTTTGCACAAGTCAGGACACTGAGCTGGTAGAAATGTGCTGCACACCCTGTGCTGTAAGGATAGATTTCTTCCCCCAGGCAGGTTCAGCTTGTTTCTCCTGCCCAGGTAGACATTAGCAGAAAGTGCCTGTTTACCCCTGCACAGAGTCATATGCAAGGAAAGGCAAAAGTGGGCATAAGGAACTGCTTTCCCTACACCTCCTGCTCTTTACAGGGATGATTTATCATGGTACCTCACATCAATGGGTGTGCCTGAGGAAGTATGAGCTGCCCACAGCCTTCACCAGCCTGCACTGGCAATGCTCAGAAGTGATCCTGATCTCCCATTCCAGGCCTCGTGCTCCTACCCACCATTCTATGCATGATTGCCCCATGGGGGGAGGATTTAACTTTCATTCATAACTATCCTGAGGACTTCTCTGATTCACCTTTCCTCCAAGCGCTGAGCATCAGAGCCTTGGTTGAGAGAAACATAACAAAAAGGACCCAAAATGCTGGCTCAGCTGTTAGAAAAGGTGTTGTCAGAGGCACTGACCCAGAGCAGAATTTGGTCTGTGTTTTTTGGGTGGCCATTAGATGCTTTTTAAAAGTTTTCTTAGGCTTTTAAATAGTGTGCAGCCTATCCTCATCTCTATCCTTAGGTCTGATGTCACCCATAATTGTTCTCAGGGGCTGCCACCCATGATGGTGGGGTTGGCAGCAGCTGTTCTCAACAGAAAAGCCAGAACTGAAAGAAATATGGGAAATGGGACATAAGTGGAAAGGAAGGTTGATAAAACACTGTCTGGAAAATGTCTGCCTCTATCAGATCTTAACACAAAATGCTGTGGTCTTGCTTATCTTTTGAGACTCTGGTTTTTGTAATAATCAGTTGCTTTTATTTTACCAGATTGGATCCCTTCTGGAGATGTTTGAACACTCACAAACATTTTGCAAACACAGATATTTTTATGCCTACTCATTTCTAATTTACGTAAATAAGGAGATTAAACCTGCTATGTCACATATTTAATTACACTCATTTCAGAAGGAGCTTTAGGGGTAGAGTTTGATCCTAAAATGTATATGTCTGCTGTAATTACTTATCAGAGATTACCTGACATCTTTCCATATTCTCTATTTTTTCTTTTAAATCTAAATATCTCTTTTCCTCTTGTCTTCCATATTAGGAATACCAGCTATTGTAATTACCATTGTGCTCATTATAAATAAAGACTTCTATGGCAATGGATCACATTCTGAGAGCAATCCATTCAGCAATTTGTAAGTATAATACTTTAAGCTTTCTGATGGTCACCAGAGTAATAACCAGAAGGCAACAACTTTTCTCTTGCTTGTCTTTCCTCCTCCATCTTAGCCCTCTCCTCTTAGTGGTTCAGGTTCAGTGGATCATCTTGGATGTATGGCTCCTACACAGACTAACTCTCACGTCAGCACTGGGCTTGAGGATAGGGAGACCTTCTGCCAGACAACTCCATTTTTACTTTCTGGAAAATCTTTCTCTGTATGACATTAACTCATTCTGATGGGACATTTGTATATGTTCCTGCATGGTCTAGATTTCTGGTAAAACCTAAAGGCAGAATAATTGCTCTGGGTGCTTCCTTTTTTGCTTTGCTTTGCTTCCTTTTTTTTTATTTTTTCATGTCAATTCACATCACTGTCTCTTCATCATTTCAATTTTTTTATTTAAATCATCTCAACCTCCTTTCTTTTTTCCAGTGGGAAAACACTGTATTCTTTCAGCCTTTCTTAAAAGGGTTTTGTAGAAAAGAATGCTTCCATTTTTTTGCCTGCTTTCTGTTTAGCACAATCTGATCACCTGTTAGTGAAGATTCCCTGGAACATTTGAATTCTATCCCATCAGAGAGGCCACACACTCCCATGACACCTAAGAGGGAAAATTGTTACCTGTCTTTAGCAAAAAGACAGTAAAACTCACTAATTTATGTCGGAGTAAAAGCTAACCAGTGCTCGTCTCTGTGCTATGCTATTATTTAGACTTGTAATTAAGTCATATTTAGCTCAGCTTTTCCTAAGGCAGTGTGTCTTTGAGTGTGTAAGTTATGAAGTTGTGAAACAATTGTCAGGTTCGTCTGAATTTGATAGAAATATTAAAGTCTCAAAGTTACTGAATTTCTGTAATATCCATTAAAAAGGCAAGTGGAGAGATTCTATGAATGTCCTCACTGGGAGAAAAGTAATGGGCGCTAGGGAATGCCTCTTACCAGGTACTGGAGACCACGCAGGACACTTATTTTGGAAACCAGGCTTCATTAGTTTCACTGCTCAAAAACCTCCCTATTAAATACATACTTCCTTTTCTTTCAGTTGCTGGATTCAAGAGGACACAGTGTTTTACATCTCTGTTGTGGCCTATGTCTTCTTAGTATTTCTGATGAATGTAGCCATGTTCATCACTGTTCTCCTTCAAATCCACTCCATGAAATCACGGACACAGAAGAGATCCAGATCCTGGAAACGGAGTTTTCTGCAAGACCTCAAGAGTGCTTTCAGCTTGATGTTCCTTTTGGGCTTAACTTGGGGCTTTGTTTTCTTTGCCTGGGGAGCAGTGAGGATATTTTTCTTGTATCTCTTCAGCATTTTTAACACTTTGCAAGGTAATTTCTGAATGGAATACTGCTACAAATACAACAGTTTAGGGCCACAGAACAGAAATAAATTTGTAACGCGATGCAATTCAAGCACAGGAGAAGAAATGTGCTCATGTAACTTTTGTGTTACAGCATTTAGGTAGTTTGATAGGAAAGCTCCATTGCAGTGGGACAATAGGGTTGTTTTGATAGCATTGCTGTGATAGATACACTATTACACACACAAATTCACACCTTTGAAACATTGGTCCCAATAAATGCATCTTTTCAGGAGCTGGCACAATCCTTTTCATCTGGGCATAAAAGTGGTTGATAGAATCTTCAGTGACTTGCAGATTATTCTTATACCAATTCTGCAGAAAGCTCTTCCTGTTACCCTTTCATATGCAGAAAGGACTCAGTGCAAGCCTGGGTTAACATGATGCTGGCCCAGGGACCACCCCTCTGCCCATACATCCCATATTGGTAACTGAGGGGCATACAAAAAGTTTAGAAAAGGGACAGCAGATTGGAAAATCCACCTGGAAACCTGTGAATTTCTCTCCTTACTTCTTTAGGGTTCTTTATCTTTGTGTTTCACTGCCTAATGAAGGAAGAAGTAGTGAAGCAGTGCCGAGTACACTTTTGCTGGGGAAGATTTCATCTGCGTAATTATTCGGGTAAGCATTGAGGGGTTTTGTCTCATTTGACTTTGAAGTCTTCACCTGCTACCGGTGTCACACTTGTTCTACGTTAAGAATAAGGCTCCCCTCAACAGCCTTTCTGCATTGCATTGGATAATTGTTCTTTAATAGGGCTTTATCTTCCTCCATTAACTGCTTAGATGATATGATGATGGGATGACATCACACAGTGAAAAAGATTTCTGAAAAAGATTTCAGCTTGGTTTCTAATTCTGTTCTCACATGCCATTCAGTGTTCCCTTATATGAGCTCTGGTTTTAGTGGCTTCATAAAGCAGAGATTCAGAAATTTATGCATGATATTGGACATGCATAAATTATTATAGCTATTTTTTATGTGCAGGAGCTGGGTTTGCTCAGCCTGGGCAGGAGAAGAGAGATGTAATTGCTGTCTTTGGCTGTCTGAGGGGTGGTTATAGAGAAGAGACAGACTCAGTGGTGCACAGCAAGAAGACAAGAGGCAATAGACACAAGTTGCAGCTATGGAAATTCCCATTATTTATAAGGAAACACGTTTTTCTGCAATGAGGGTAGTTAAATAGGTGACAGTGGCCCAGAGAGGTGGTGAAAAGAGTCTGTCTCCTTGGAGAGTCAAAATTCAGCTGGACAGGTGCCTGACCAACCTGATGCAACTCTGGGCAGGAGGTCGGAGTGAAGACCCCCACAAGTCCCTTCCAACCTAAATTATTCTAAGATTCTGCTATCTACCAGCTCAGCAAGAAATAACGTGTACCTCCTTTGAGTACCTGCTGTCTTCTTTGGTGTGACCTTACTCAAATTAGTATTAATAGATTTGGTCCCTAAAGGGGAAGGAGAAGACTGAAATGCTGGTATCCAGCCTCACCTGCACAAGTGTGATGGAGATGGTGTAAAAATGAACAGCAGGAACTGTGCATTGTGCTGCACGGAGACCCACAGCTTCAGGGCAGGTACAAGGATGACACAAGAAGCAAGCACAGACCTTTCTCCTCCCTGGTCTCTAGTAATTTGGGATGTGACACTCGCACAGAATTTTATTCCTGTGCCTTCCACTCTCTGATTTCAGACTGGAGTGGGTCAGGTGCAACTACTGGATCTACACCAAGGCATTTAAAGCACAAATCACCATCCCAGGCTTTGTGGAGTCTAAATTCTAATGGAACAAGTTCAACTTTTAATGGTTCAGATTTCCTTCCCAGGACTTCTCCAGATACAAATTTCAGGATCGGTAAGAAAAACAGCATGCACTGAATAGACCAGAATGCAATAGGTTCCACATGGTGACTGTCAAATCCAAACCAATGGCAATAAATAGGAAACCTGTCACTGCTCTATGCCAGACCTACTTTGGGGGTTAATAGCTGTGTTACAGATGGCTCTTGCTGTACTAAGCAAAGTAAGAAAGCCCTTAAGATCCTGGTATGGATCTTCTCCAAAAGGAAGGGAACTCTGCTCAGCTTCCACCTTGGGCACCTATTCTACCTTGGGCCAGCTGACTGCCATTCTCACAGGACCTCCTTCCACTTAGGGCACACTATAATCTATCTCATGAATTCCCAAAACAGCAAAGACCTTTGGGATTACAGAAAATTGAACAGGAACTGCTATGAGCCTGTTTAGTCCAGAAGAATCCCAGCAGGAGGTTTTGCCTTCCAAGGCAGGAAATTGTTGCAGACCCATATTCTGAAAAAGGAATGCCTCTACAGGGATTCTGACCTAAGCACCAAACATTCCTGGTTGTTTTTGGAAATATGCTGATTTCTGGTTTTTCCCCAAAGATGTTAAATCTGTGAGCTCTGTATAGACAGGTTTCTTTCTAAATATATTAAACCTAATTATTATAATGGAAATTTTTCCCTAATTCTTTTCCATAGCTGAAGTTTATTACAACCCCAGTGCTGTAGCTCCAGAAGATGGTGAGACCAAACATCCTTGCTCACGAAGAATACTACCCATGGACACAGGGCTGCACAACCCACAGAAAGCAAGATTTTTTCATTGATACTGAATTTGTTTTCTTCTGATTATAAAATTATGGTTCTGTTTTGTGGCATACAGAAATAAACATTGATCTAAGTAATTACTTCTAATGTACAGTTATCACTCTGAACACAATTACAGAGCTAAAATGTCCCATGATTAAACTCTCTAGGCTCCAGTGGAGTGGCAGTATGGACCACATAAGGATTTGGTCCCCCTGTGTTTCCAACATTAGCCCTCATGTTAAACAGACTGGAAACATTCTCTTGCTCATCACTAGCCCTTCTCATATTTGCTCTCTCTTTTATCTCTTTACACCCTCCTGCCATGCCTCTGCTCCCTTCTTCATCTGATACTTATCCTCAGAATACTCATAATACTGAGTTTCAAGTCATACTTTTGAGCTGGTTGGCTGACTGTCCCAGGCATGGGTGTCTAGGTTCCTCAATCAGAATCTTTCCTTACTTTTCCTGAGATGGACGTTGATCAACTTATACATTAAGAAATTAGACTCAGCTTTCCAAGATGTTCCTTTCAGTTATATATTTTTATTTTCAGATGTGCTGGCACTGCTGACTCTGATTTAGATCACTAAAGAGATGTAGATGCCTGTTTAAATGTTTGAAAGTGTTGCCCTGTACCTTCAAACAGAATGTGGAAACAAGAAAAACTGAAATTCCCACCTCTAATGAGTATCCATGTGTACGATACAGGTTTCAGATTACTTCTCCTGCAAAAAAAAGTCAAACCAAACAAACCAACCCAGACCAATAGCAGATAAAATCCTACCATCTTTGGAGGTGAGGATTATGAAATTTGCCCTTTAGTAATACTTTGCTGTGAACACAGCAGGAGGTAAACTTATTTTCATATCATCACAAGAGAGACTTAACTTTCCTCTCCTACTAAAGAGGGGTTTTCTTTCAGCAAATGTGTTTGAATCAATAATGTGCCTGCTCAACTGAATACTAGTTTCAGTTTTGAATGCCTTTCTCCGTACCATTCAAGTAAAGTTTTTTTGATGATTGCTAATACAGTAAAACACTAACCTGTACCGATGACAGAGAAGTAAAAAAAATATAATGGAGCGATGTCTTAGAGCTGGTATGTACGATAGCAAATACAAAAGGTTCTTTCATTCTGTGAATAACTCCCACACAGTAATTAGTGGGAAAAGATGAATATTTTAATGTACAGTAGCTACAGCCAGCCTACTTGAAATTAGACAGATCACCTTCAGTTCCTTGGCTTTCTGGGAGAAATGTTAGCATTAAAAACATGCAAACAAGTTCCACCTCATACCCACTTGTTTCTAACTTGAAATTACTTTCAATGAGAAAGAAATTTAGTATAAAATACAGTTCAATATGTTTGACACTTGAACTATCATCCTCTGCTTGTATTCTTGATTTTCAGCAGTAAAATCCTTGTTCCACAGTCTGCTGCTGGATACAAGTTTTCTCTGCTTTGCAATGAGAAGCATGACATGCTGTGCCGTGGTGCTGCTGCTAAAGCTGTGCCTGACTCCTCTTGCACCCCTAACCTGGCTGCTGCACACCCCAGGGGGGTCCTGGGAGGGTAAGGAAGGAGGCCTTCAGGGGAATTGGAGCTTTAGTTCTCCTCTGAGTCCCTTTTACACCAGTTTGTCTCTGCTGTGATACCAGTAAGTCTAAGTGGTCTAAGTGAGCCTGTGTCCTCTACCACCCTGTGTCCTTCTCTACCACCCTGTGTTGACCCTCACTGTTCTTTGTGCAGTAATTCTTCCTGCATATACTTTATAGGACAGAAGGTAATAGGCTTAAATTTAGACTACACATTAGGTAAGAATTTCTAATTTTCAAGAATAAGTGATCTAGAGAGCCCACAGAATTGCCACCACTGCAGGTCTTAAAGAACCCTCATAGTGATAAGACAAATATCTGCCAGAATTGGTATAAGTAAATTTGATTTTGCCTTAGGGCAAAGGCTGGACTGGAAGAGCTGTTGCAAGTCCTCCCAACTCTATTTTCTATCACTCTAATTTAAAATAAAAAGGCAGCAAAAGAGGATCAATAGGAGAGCAACATGAGACTGGCCTTGGCTCCTGCGAACTGTAATTGTTTTGTTACATTCCTGATAAGAGACGCAATGTACCTTGATTTTCTAAAGCTTTTGCTAAATGTCCTCATAACATTATTAAATGATTAGGAGCAACAAAGATTTGGATAAAAGCTGGGCAAGCAGTAAGAAAAGTTCTGGAATACTTAAGACCTCTCAGGCTGCCAAGAAGTGGCTGGAAATGCCATTTCTTGGGCAGATCTGTCAGCGTGTTTCCTGCCATGGAGGTGTCACAGCGGGAAGAAGAGCAAGCTGCACAGCGTGGAGTGATGTCAGGTCTCCATTCTTGCTATGGATTTTTTTTTTTTTTTCTATTCAAAAAGCAAAATCTGGAAGTAAATTTTTAAAAACCTGTCAACTTGCTTATGCAAAGTGCTATTTGTTCTGGGGAGGCAGTTAGCTCACTTCCACTCTCCATCATATGTCTAATGGCTTTTCCAGCTAAACAGTGTATCATTTATGGTTCAAGCATGGCATTATTTAGGTTGTCAGCTGGAATGAAGATGTGTAATTTTCTTTGGGCTGAAGTAATATCTTCCTCACTGGCACCATTACATTTGCTTTTCTCCAACATATTTGTGCTGATGTTCTGCCACAGAATTGTGCATCGATGATTTTCACAGGGAGAGGACATGCAGAAAGACAAATTTGTTTGTGATTCACATCCTCATAATTTTAAGTGGTGGGAATAGCTTCCATAGCTCTGGCTTGAACATGACCCAACGGGCAGCAGCACGTTACCGATACAAACACATCCTCCTCCCTGCCCCTCTGATTTTATCAGTTGACTCTGCTCACTCTCTGAGAAAGCAGCAATCTAAAAGCTCCTTTGATTTCTAAGTCATTCTCATTTACTCCTAGATTGCTTATTTTTAGTGATACATACACCAGGAAAATGTGGGCTCTATTTTAAACCAATGAAAGGAGGATTTCTGAAAGTATATTTATCTATGAAGGCAATTACTTAATGTCAGATCTCAGTGTGTTGTTAACAATAGGTTAGACAATGCAAAATAAATAAAAAAATGATAGTAAAATCACTGCAGGAGCTGTGATGACTTGGGAAAAACCATCCCCACTCCCATCTTGCTATTTAGACCAGCACAAAACTCCACCACTCTTTGTACCAACTAAGTCAGTGGCTGTGGATCCAAGGTCTAGGCAGCTCACTCAAGTGTCCCAGGAGACTTTCTATGTCTCCATGTGGACAAGTAGCTAAAGCTGTCTTTTAGCTCAATGTATATATGGCACTTCAATAAGCATGTGATGGATAAATATTACATAGGATGACAGTTAAGGGTCAGTACAGCTTGTTTTTCTTCTGACAGTTTATGAACCTACAGTAGAGGTCAGCAATACAGGTTTAGCAATACTTACACCCAAGATGTATAATTCTTTCTAAATTTGGCAGGCAGTTATTATTGGGACAACGAAAGAAATGACACAATGGGAAATGACTTGAGATTAAAAATCAAAATTCTGGGAAGATAATTACCTATTGCGTAAGAGGATTGTTAAGTTTTAATGCACTATACTCTGCTTTTAGGTATCAGAAAGTATTTAGCATGTAATGGCACTCTAATGGTTCTAAATTAAATGTATCACTGAGAGTTTCAAGGATGCCCAAAAGAATTGTGCTTGCTATCTTTCTTCATTGCCTGATTGTTCCTGTAAGAGAAGAAATTCAAGGATACATTCCAGTGTCTATTTTTCTCTCTTTTCTGAGAAATGACACCAGTATTTCACTGGCCATTCCCACACTGCAACTGGCTAAGGAAACTCTTGGAAAAGGAGGCTGGAAGGGACGCAAGAACGGAGAAACAGGATAAAAGGTATTTGGAGCCATTGATTAATTACAACATTTGAGATCCCACCACAGGGAGACTGAGACCCACTAACTTCACTGAACAGTCTGGATTTAGACATTGTAACAAAACCAGAAGCTATTTTCTTAGCTTTTAACCAAGAAGATACGTGTCTTATTGCTGTATCACTGCAAGCTGCTGACAGCTCATCTGAACTGACCTTCCATCTCATCTTCATAACACTGAGGGCTGGCATGGTGGTTTTTTAGCTCCTAGACATGCTGATTAAGTCTTGTGGTGTTTGAAGGTGTAACTGGATAGTTCACCTTCAGTTCCAAAAAACAGAGATGCAGCTCCAATCAAACATCACTGCAGGATTTGATGCCCTAAGTCTCCATGCCTGCACAGCTCCCTCTGCTCTTGGTGTAGAATCAGCTCCACACAGGTGACAGGGAGATAAAACCATCCCCACAAGTCATACAGCCCATCAAATGTCTGTCAGATAAAAACTTCATTCTTACTATTGACATGCGTTATGATACTCTTTGTCCCCTCATCTTGCCATTATTTGTCTGCAAATCCTCAGGACTCCTGTTCCCAAAATTACACACTGAAGTGTTGGGGGGCTGTTCCCCCTGTGAGACCAGTCTCTAGAGGGAATGTTAAGAGAAGACTTGTTAAGGGACCTGAACAGTGGCATGTGTCTGTAAGGTCCATGTGTGTGTCACCAGGGGCTGCCAAAATGTTTGTGTCAGTGATTTCAACACACCTAAAAGTGGGGACCAACCTCATTTCCTTTAATTAATGTAACTCAAACCTGCTATTAGCCCCTAAGGCCCCTGAGAAAGCCCTGCGTGTCGCTCCAAGGAGAATGTTCCTGTCCCTATTTCTGTTTCACACCAGTGGCTGCAGTTGGCAGAGAAGCATTGCCAGCCATTGCCACACAGTGTCTGAGCATCAGCAGTGAATAACTGAGACAGCAAGTCTAACATCTGAATAGATGGTGGTGCAAGGGTTTGGGCTTTCAGAGCACAAAGCATACTGGGAAAAACCAGACAAAAGTCCCCTTCTGCACCAAAATTAGAGGCTGTGTTCTTCCCTGTAGCAGGACACTGCAGCGTTCCCTCCCAGCAGCATTTACCAGCTAGGCCTTTGCAGTCTCTCATCAGCCCTGGAGGCAGAGGATCACTGGTGCCTGTGAACAGGACTGGGGGGGTCACCACTCTTCTGAAACTGGGAAAGACACAGTCCTCCCATCGCTTCCCACTCCTGTGCAGCACCTGTGCTGTCCCGATATGCAAGCAGCACAGGGAGGCACTGTGTTATTAATAGAACAGTTAAAAAAGATCCTGAACTACAAACACCAGCAAACCAACAAGAAAACTTTCTGTTGCCAAAAAAAAAAAACAACGTATTTTTCCCAAGGTGTGCAATGTAACTGATTTCTGAGGGCTGCTGAGCTGTGACATCCTCTGTCCCTGCAGTAGTGAGGGCGGTCAGAGCTGTGACATCCTCTATCGCTGCAGCGTTGAGCATAGGTCACAACTGTGATGTTCCCATCCCTGCCATAGTGATGGTGGTCAGAGTTATGACATCCTGTGTCGCTGTGGCTTTCAGCATGGTCAGAGCTGTGAGATCCTCTATCACTGCAGCATTGAGCATGGTCAGAGCTGTGGCATCCTGTGTCGCTGTGCCATTGAGCGTGGTCAGAGCTGTGATGTCCCCATTCCTATGACAGTGCCAGCAGTGATTATTTGGTAGGTATTCTGTGCAGTTCCTGATGGGCCAGGAGTGTGTCCCACACCCACTGTCACTGATGAGGTGTGGCTGTTTGTAGTAATGTTTTCTCCTCCTCTCCCCCATACTTGCCAGGACCATCGGTGCTGATGCCCTGGCTGTGCTTTTTGGCTGCACAGCCTGCCCTGGGACCCCACTGCTCCTCTCCATGGCTTGTGAGCACCTGATGGCCCAACTGCAGAAATGCTGAATACTGAGAGCAAAACTAAATGTTGTAAGTTAAGATGAAATTACAGTATTAGCTAATTCGCCTTTTAAAAAAAAAAAAAAGATTGTAACTAAAAATGCTAATGCTGTGGTCCAGATCTGCTGTCATTAGACAGCAGGGTTTCAGATGGAGCATGTTCCAGCTGGTTTAACCCTTTAGAACTGGGGTTTGGGGCTGTTCAGAACTGGGGGGTCACTGCATCTCTGTGACAGCTTTTAATAAACATGACACCCTGGCCACAGGGAGCATCAGGGCAAGAGGTGTTAGGCCAGGCCTTGTGTCACCGTCACCCGCTGAACCTGGTGTGTGTCTGCAGCTCCTGGCACCACTCCCCAGGCTGCATGTGGGCTAAACATCCACCTAAACACTTCATGTGTGAGACAGCATCGCCTGTCTTCCAGCAGTGGCGTCACCTCTTCAGGATACCACGGGACAGAATTTTTAATAATCTGTGTGTGTGAGTAAATCATTCTCCTCTTCTCACCAGCTATTGCAGGGTATGGTGTTCTTAGGACAAACTTAAGTCGCTCCAAGTACTGTAGTGCTTTCCTGCAACCGATCACCTCTCAGGCATTGCTGTTACACAAGACCCTACATAAAAACCTATGCTTTTTCTGCTTTTCCCTGCTTTTTCTCTTTTCCCCCTTTTTTTAAACCAGTAGTATCTTTAACTTGCTGAGTGGATTATATCAACAAGGCAGTTGGACCATGATAGGTGGTATCAGGTGGTGTCACTTGAGATAAACCAGAGGGAAGGGGCTGGCATGCCTAACATGACTGAATTGGCGTGCCTAACTTGAACACACACAAGTCCATGGGACCTGATGAGATGCATCCCAGAGTCCAGAGGGAACTGGCTGATGTAGCTGCTAAGCCACTCTCCATGATATTTGAAATATCATGGCAGTCAGGTAAAGCCCCAAGTCACAAAAATGATGAAAGGGCTGGAGCACCTTTGCTATGAAGACAGGCTGAGAGAGTTGGGGTTGTTCAGCCTGGAGAAGAGAAGGCTCCAGGGAGACCTTAGAGCGATCTTCCAATACCTGAAAGGTGCCTATAAGAAAGCAGGGGAGGGACTGTTCACGAGGGCATGTAGTGATAGGATCAGGGGTAATGGCTTTAAACTAGAAAAGGGGAGATTTAGGTTAGATGTAAGGGAAAAGTTTTTCAATAGGAGGGTGGTAGATCACTGGAACAGGTCGCCCAGGGAGGTGGTGGTGGAGGCCCCATCCCTGGAGACATTCAAGGTCAGGCTTGATGGGGCCCTGAGCAACCTGATCTAGTAAAGATGTCCCTGCTCACTGCAGGGGAGTTGGACTAGATGACCCTTGAGGGTTCCTTCCAACCCAATACATTCTATGATTCTAACTTACAGGCTAGAGTTGTTAAAGGACTCCACTTTAGGACTTCTTCATGGAGGACCAAAAAAACCTTCCTTCATCTTTATGTCAAAAGAAGATGACATAAAATGAAGACTACTGAGAATTGATGGAATGGAAAAATTTACACTCATCTGGGCAGGCTGCTAGACTTCAAATCAGTTTTCTGCCTCCAGGGAGGAGTTAGAAGAATGTGCCCCAACAGCAGAGTCCTGCTCTCTGCTGAACAGTCTGGGCACATGGAGAGCAATCAGGCTCATCCATAGATGAGATCTTAATCTGAGAAAAGCCTTTTATAAGAGAGGGTGCCACAACAGAGTCTACCAAAATTCAGGACTAGAATAGACAAGCTGTTTGGTATCTCTCTGCCGTTAACACTCGAAGAACATGAAAGTCAGTTCACTCAGTGGAGAGACAGAAAGATACATCAGCCAGCAATAAACAGATGGCAAAATTGCAAGGAGAGACAATCAAAGCAAGGGTCGAAAATGAGTTTGAGACATAAAAGAAGAATTAAGACAACTAAATAGTTCTATGCAGAAATGGTACAAATAATGATCTAAGAAAGTGAGGGAAAATAATCCTAAAAAAACCCCAGGCTGGTTAAGATAGCTGTAGTTCAGGATGTATCAGTTTTGTGTTCCTAGCTCTCTAGCTACAAAGCATTTTGACATACTTGTATAAATAACAATCAATGCTGCATGACCAATGTATAACTGAAATAACAAAAATATGCAACACAAAATAATTACAATTTTGGAAAATCAATTGCTTCAATGGGAGTTAAGATTTTGGCTGTTTTCTGTATATTTTGGCTTGGTGCAGAACAAATGGTTCCGAAAGAGATTTTTCTGAGTGGGTGACACTACGCAGCACATGGAAATGACTGAAGTCAGCAGTCACACTGCATTAAAACAGAAAATCTGCATTAAACATACAGCTAAATGATATACTCTTGAGTATTTTACTTGGGTTATTTTTGCAGCATGGAGTTCAAAAGGAACATTCATTTTTTGTGAATGTTTTGTGTGTTTTCTGGTATTTTAAACAATAGCCAGAATTACCCAAATTGCTTTTCTCTTCACCAGAAGACAAAGCTCTAAAATAATGGTTTGGAGTTGTTTACTGTTTGGAATAATGATGCCATTCTCTTCCTTTTCAGCTGGATTTGCACAACACAAAGCCATCAGAATCTCTGTTAAAAACGCGATGTGTTTTCTCTTGCCTGGTTTCTACCCGTGAGACTAATGAAGGGCACACAAAATTGGTGAACAGAAACACAGAAATTCTACCATCATGAACAAATTGCATATTTGATGTTTACTATCTGTCCTTCAGTCTTCTTGAATTTCTTTGGGTCTAGAAAATGTTATTTTGTGTGCTTTTTCAAAATAATATGTTTCACCTCCTAACAATTGACTAAGACTATATCTTATGCTCCATAAAGAGAGAACCTGGCCAACTAGCTAAAACCTGCAGTAGTACAAGGACTGTAGGAAAACTGTGAGGAATGAAGGAGCTTTCTTCTGCCAGATTTCCCCAAGGAAGCAAAAAGATGGGAAAAATACAATCTGTCAGTAGAAAGAGAAAACCAAGTAGAATTTGCTGCTGCTGTGAGCTGGGTTAGACATATGCACTGTGCCCTATTAGAGAGAGAGCAGGGAAAATGTGTGTGTGTTTCCAGGTAATGCAGGCTTCTAAAGTGTGGAGCATGAGACTGAGCATTCAGGTTCAGATATATGAATTCAGGTCCAGTTTGGAATAAACAGCACATAAAGCACCAGGAGTAAAGATAATTTTAAGCCCTTGCTGCTTTCTGGGGTTGCTTTCATCTGTGGCACATGTTGGTGTCCTCAAGAGGTTTAAATATGGATTGGG
Organism: Podargus strigoides; assembly: GCA_028020825.1. Taxonomy (NCBI): domain Eukaryota; kingdom Metazoa; phylum Chordata; class Aves; order Caprimulgiformes; family Podargidae; genus Podargus; species Podargus strigoides. The sequence goes on from CM051631.1 coordinate 3,302,434, forward strand.
AGGTCTGTCACCTTTCCCTTCCTACCTGAATCATCCCCCAGACCAACTGTTGGGAGCACCTCATAGCTCAAGAGTCTCCAGTCCTCTGCATTATCTCTCACACAGAGGAGTATCAGCTCAGGTCCTCTATCCTGCTGTACAAAGTGGTTGAGTGATAGAACAAACAGAGCCTCAGATTTCACGTTGTCGGTCTGTCAGGGAGAGGTCACTCTTGGATGGCTCTGAAAGCTCTGGGACTGTAAGAGGCTGGGATCTGTGCTGCTAGCTGAACTTTGGTGCATCAACCAACCTCTAGTGTAATCTAATCCAAGGCAAGTAACAAATTTCTTTCAGCTAAATTTCACTTTCAGCTAAACACCTGATGGTTCATTCAGATGCCACCCTTGAGTATTCAACACTTGGCAGAGAGCAACTAGTTCCCAGTGTTTGGTGATACCCTACTTCTCCTATACAGGAAATCTAAACATTTTATGTAACTATCTGACATTAAGCTGTCACCATCTGCTACAGTTGCCGAACTCTGCATGAAATATAATGCACAGTACTACGCCAGTGTGGGTGGACAACATAATTGGGCATCCTCAAAGGCGCCTAAATCTGTGAGCAACCTACATACTGTGCCTGCATGAAAGGACATATTAGGGTTGATCGTGACAAGAACTTCTCTTCTAAAAGCACTTTCAAAGAATGTAATGGGAATTTTTAACCCACGCATCCTTCTTGTATCAGTGACTTCTCCTTCCACCTGGCCACAGCATTGGTCTTCCATCTGACCAATCATCTACCATCTACCATCTGCTCTCTCACCACCTGATAGCTATAGCATAGTTGTGCTAGCAAGGACTGGGACTGGGAGAGGGAAAATTAGCCTTTTCATGCGTAGTACTTAGAGGAGTTTTTCTGAGTAAATGAAACAAACCTGATCTTGTGTGTCTGTGTGTCTCTGTGTGCAGCTAAAGAGAAAGGGACTTAGCTATATGATTGCTTTGGTGATTTGAGCAGGGTACCTTCTCCACTCAAATGTCATAGCTGAAGAACAAGCTAGAAGAAAAAATACTCCAGCTACTGATCTTCATTTTCAAGGCATAAAGCTCAGTCCTTTGATATCTTTTCCACTTCCACTATTTAGAAATTAGATCTTGGCTTTCTTAGTTTCAGGAGATTTAACTTAATGGGTCACATTCCTTGTACCTTAGTTTACATTAAAGTTAATCAGAAGTTCATCACAGAGCAGAGTTTAAGATTTGACTGTTGACTAAAGATGAGAAAACCCATAGTACTAGCATGGTTGATCGAGATAGCACCATGAAAAGTTATTTTTCTCCCAGAAGATTTGAATCATCAGTTGTACCATCCAAAGCCAATAAATACATGGATTATTGCAAGATAGCAGGTTTCCATACAGCAACTATCTATAAACCTGTTCAAACTTTAGCATAAGTTGTGGTTTTGATGGCAACGGGAGTGTTTCAAGGGACAAACCTAAACTTTAATATAAATTTTACCCGGATTATGGCCACAAAATTCAATCTTATATTGCCTTTTGGAAGGTCACTGCATTTCTGTGATAGAAAGACTAATCAGAGCACAGAGCACAGGCTGTCTCCATGGCTTTTTCAGCAAATACTATCTATATTCTGAGATATTTTATCTGCCATTAAGGTATACTGTAGAGTTTTGTGTTAAATTAATATATTCTATGCTTACCTGTACTATTGAGAAAACTATTGCAGTTTTTCATTTCATTTCCTTTTTGGAATACTTTGAAAAATATTAACAAACATTTTCTAGGTAATATGCAAACCCATATGCTGCAGTAATTACAATACAATATTTACTTGCCAGATACCTCCAAGAAAATAACATCATTTCAGCTAATATCTTTATGGAACCCCCTTTTCTCTTTTTTCCTCCTCCCTCTCTGCTCCACTAGCTGAAAAGCCAATAAAAAAATTCTCCACCTCCTACACAGTTCAGAACAAGATCTGTGTGCATTTCTCCTAGGCATGTTTTGAGACCCAGAAGGGGATGAAAGTAGTTAATGTGCAACGGGAATCTTAATTTCAGACACAAATCTGTACCTTTCTGTTGACCTTGCTGATATGCTGCAAGCTAAATCCTTAAATACTAAACAATTTTTTGATCAATTTAAGTCCAGCCTGGGGAGAAGAAACAGTTAAAGAAATGTCTCAAGTATACTTGCATTCAGCTAATCAGACTCTGTGCGCATCTACAAATGGTACAGAACTGAAATCAATCATTGATAATGAAACTACAAATGAAAAATGGACCGAAGACTCCTTTCCGGGATTAGAAATACTGTGCACAATTTATGTTACATATGCTGTCATCATTTCAGTGGGTCTCCTTGGAAATGCTATACTCATCAAAGTCTTTTTCAAGATTAAATCAATGCAGACGGTTCCAAACATCTTCATCACCAGCCTGGCATTTGGAGACCTACTGCTTTTATTAACTTGTGTGCCTGTAGATGCAACACGTTATATTGTGGATACCTGGCTCTTCGGAAGAATTGGGTGCAAGCTGCTGTCTTTTATCCAGTTAACCTCAGTTGGAGTATCAGTGTTCACCCTGACTGTTCTCAGTGCCGACAGGTGGGTCTGATGCGACTGGTTCACCAGGAGATACTGCAGGTCTGAAGGTAGAAATGAATAAAAGAGCAGAAATTATCATTTTGCACAATATTAAATGGCACATTGTAATAGACTAAAAAACACTTGACCTCTCTCCCATGTAATTTTAAACTGTGTGTTAGAAAAATTGGAGCAGTTCTTTTTAATGGAGTGAAGTGAGAAAGACTCGTTAAGTCTTATGACCTTTTATTAGCTTGAAGTACAGTACAGTGGTTCTTTTTCATCAATTGCACAGAAAAGAGAAATTGCTTAAAAGCAGGGAAAAGACAGTATATTGGTGCTATCTAGTGGTGCACTAAAGTAGTCAGGGAAGATGAAAAATCAAACTCTGAAAATGACTGAGTGGAAATCTTTTCTCCTATGCACTCAGAGAGGCTCTAGAATTCTAGAACGTAAAAGATTGACATGTGGGGTAAAAAGCCGAAAGTAAACACAGAACAGACTGGGGGACAAATGAATGACCCTCACAATTGGATGGGTATTGCAATGCTGTAGTAATTTTTAGCTTGATAAGTGATTAATGTAAGATAATGTGGCACAATATGAATATATTCTCTTATAGTTCTCATATTGTTTCCAGAGATGTTTTAGCCCAGAGGAAATTAAACTCAGGTGACAGTGACAGCACTGTTAGGAGGGATCAGTGCTCCCTACAATCAGTTTTCTCTACATCTGGTTTCTGAATGAACAAAACTAAGACGAGATTTCAGTCCAATCAGCCTGAGCATGCCAAGGAGCAGAAAAAGCCAAACTTAATTTTACTATTAAGAAATAAAAATATTCTCGTCTTGCATGCCAGCAGTTATGGTTGTGTGTAATACCAAGTAGCTCACACATCCAGACTTTAAATCCAAAGCAATGATACTGTTACTGTACTATTATAGAACACTACACTTACACCCTAAGCCTTCAGATGACCTTCTGAGCAGATGTATTTTCTGCCTACTTAATAACCTCAATGGATTTCTCTTCTGGATCCTCATCCAGTTTCTTCTTGAACTTGTTTAGCAATGACTTTCACTGCCTGTTGCATAAACAACTCCTTTTTTTTTTTGCTTTGCAAGTCACTCCATTTGATGGTCCTGGCTCTTGTGCCAGAAAGGACAGTGATCCCTGTCCATCTCTCCAGGCTATTCATGTTATAGTCCATCCTCAGTGCGTTGGGTTTTTTTGAGCAAAGGTGGGCAGCGCAGCACATCGTGTTCAAGAGTTGCATGAAACAGAGATACAGATAATTGCACAATAGTCTCTTTTGCTCTCCATTGTTTTCCTAGTAATTCCTAACATTTTGCTTTTTTGTTGTTTTCTTAGAGTTTGGTTGTTTGGGTTTTTTACTGCTGCTGATGTTTTCACTGAACTATCTATCATAGCTCCAAGGTCTTGGTCCTGTACGAAGTAAATTCAGAATCCATCATTTAGACACTTGCTTCTGTATTTGATTCTTCACAGTAGCTGTTATGTAAAGACTCCATGTTACATTTTCACAGGGTATCTATAAAGCAAACTTACTGAGAAAGCTCAGAACATCAGCCATGTGTGCAATGCCAGACCATCATGTTCCAGTATGCTAGAAGAGCTGGAAGTCAATAAAAACGGTATTTATTTGATAAATAGCAGCCCAGCTTGCAGTATTTGCCTACAGAAAAAAAGCTGCCAGGAAAGCTGCCAGGCAGAGACGGACCTGGGGGTGTTGATTGACAGCTGGCTGAACATGAGCCAGCAGTGTGCCCGAGTGGCCAAGGCCAATGGAATCCTGGCCTGTGTCAGGAATAATGTGGCCAGCAAAACCACGGAAGTGATCTTACCCCTGTACTCAGCACTGGTGAGGCTGCACCTTGAGTACTGTGTTCAGTTTTGGGCCCCTCACTACAAGAAGGACACTGAGATACTGGAGCATGTTCAAAGAAGGGCAACGAAGCTGGTGAGGGATCTGGAGCATAAGACTTATGAGAAGCAGCTGAGGGAACTGGGGGTATTTAGCCTGGAGGAAAGGAGGCTTAGGAGAGACCTCATCGCTCTCTACAACTCCCTGAAAGGAGGGTGTGGAGAGGTGGGGATGAGTCTTTTTAACCAAGTAACAATTGACAGAACAAGAGGTAATGGCCTCAAGTTATGCCAAGGGGGGTTAGATTGGATATTGGGAAGAATTTCTTCACAGAACAGGTTGTCAGACATTGGAACGGGCTGCCCAGGGCAGTGGGGGAGCCCCCATCTCTGGAGGTGTTTCAGAGTCATGCTGACAGTGCTCAGGGATATGGTGTAGTCGAGGACTGTCAGTGTCAGGTTGATGGTTGGACTCAATGATTTTAAAGCTCTTTCCCAACCTAGGCGATTCTGTGAGGAGATGAAGACCAGATCCTCGAGTTGTGCAAAAGGGTGCACCTAAGCTGTCTTATCCTCTGGATCCTTTTTCATTGCTTTTCCTTTCATGCCAGTCTTGTGCCTCCCTGGAGGGATCTCTTCTTTCTGCATCACTGAGAGTCCCTGACACTTTGGGAACAGGGTATCTTGTTTCCTGTGCTTCATCCACCTTCATGGCAGTTGGTCCTTTTTCCATGTCCCATTTCCACACAGATTTTCACACATCTATAGGTTTACTCAGATTTTTCTCATACGTCTGACTCACAGCCATGAATCAACAGCCATGTCAGCTCCTGGTTTATAAATATGAATGAATACTGGAGCATTATTTTGAGTCAGATCACTCAGCTGGGATCTTAAGAGCACGTAAAAAAGGAGGGGTGCACATGCTTGGTTTCATGTATTTATAAAATACTTAACCTATTTCATACCTTTACCAGTTTTGCATACTGATTTCCTCATTTACCCTTCTAGGCAGTGCCATAGATATAGGAGAGATGGTTGCCCTTACTGATCCTAATCCAAACAGCAGAAGTCATCTTTACTTAAGAAGGCTTTAATGACAAGTCCTGCCAGCCAATTCGTTAAAACACATGCTTAAAATTAACTTTTACATTTCCATCTTAATTACAAAGAGCTAGTATCTGCTGCCATTTCCAAGATGATTCTATCAATCACCCTTAGTTTAGCAAGAACAGAGATGGTTTTATCCACAAGAAATTTGCATTGTCAGTGCCTGCATTGTTTCTGTGTTTATTCTGACAATGACATTGGTTGGTTTTAGGTACAGAGCCATCGTTAAGCCCTTGGAACTGCAGACTTCAGATGCACTCCTAAAGACCTGCTGTAAAGCCGGCTGTGTTTGGATCATCTCCATGATACTTGCTATCCCAGAGGCTGTTTTTTCAGATTTATATTCTTTCAGCAATCCTGAGAAAAATGTAACTTTTGAGGCATGTGCCCCCTATCCTGTATCTGAGAAGATTCTGCAGGAAGCTCACTCCCTGGTTTGCTTCTTAGTGTTCTATATCGTACCCTTAGCTGTCATTTCTGTCTACTATTTTCTTATTGCCAGAACTTTGTATAAAAGCACATCCAACATGCCTGCAGAAGAATATGGTCATGCCCGTAAGCAGGTAAGCTCTGATCAAGCACTATCATGTCCAATTTTCCAAAATCTATCATGCTGATAAAGCCTGAATTCTTGAGTGCAAAACCTTTATCTGATAACAGAGTAAAAAAAAAGAGTAAATTCAGCCCATACTAGCAATCCAAATTCAGCTATGCATTTAAGGACATGCTTGTGACTCATTAACTTAATTGTGCATGTGCATGCTTTCCTAAAGAGGAATGGGCTTTGTTTTGCTTTATTATGACCCTACTAAACTCAGGAGTTCAAACGCTGGATTGTAAACACTGCAACCTCATCCATGTGAGCTGGCACATTAACTACTGTACTTTTAAATCCTAGTCTGGATGAGCTTGCCATGTGATTTAGAATGGAAAGGGAATGTGCTCTGCACTGGAAATACTTTGTTAAAAATTAAGAAATAGATTCATTTTTCTGTGGGTTTCTTGGGGTTTTTTTTCCATTTGGCTTTTTTGGTTACTAATGCAATTAGACTTTTAGACCCCTTTAAAAATCAGCACCAACTACATAAATGTGTGTTGCTAACTGCTATTAATACCAGATATGCATTATTTTCTCGTAGATTGAATCCCGCAAGAGAGTTGCAAAAACAGTGCTGGTGCTTGTTGCTTTGTTTGCCTTTTGCTGGCTGCCTAACCACATCCTCTACCTATACCGCTCTTTTACATACCATGCTTCTGTAGATGCTTCCACCTTCCACCTGATAGCTACTATTTTTTCCCGTGCCTTGGCCTTCAGCAATTCCTGCGTCAATCCTTTCGCTCTTTATTGGCTGAGTAAAAGTTTCCGACAGCATTTTAAAAAACAAGTCTCTTGCTGCAAGGCAGTATTTCGTACAAAGCCTCCCAGTGGTACCCACAGTGATATGCCTACCAGAGCCCTGTCAGTCACGGGCAGCACACACGGCTCAGAAATCAGTGTTACACTGCTAACAGATTATAGCATCACAAAAGAAGAGGAAAGCGTTTAGTCCGTCTGGGAGGAAGAAGGACAGAAACTGAGCCTTTGCAATCAAGTCACTACTACTGGGATCCTGGAAAGAGGTGCCATACCTTGCCCTGTTTGTGAAAGTGTTTTCATGAGCAGTTGTTCAATTTTTTAAAATATACAACAAATAAATCAAACTGTGTGGGAGAAGAAGCTGCAACAGCTGAACTTTCCAGCGTAAGTTCAAAGGGATTGTTCATGTTCCCAAGCAAGAACATCCTTAGCTGTTCCTTAGTGGATTCTTAGCTGGTGTTCCTGGACTGGGCAGGAGAGGAGTCAGCAGAGTTGCTGTGAGAATTTGCTGTGAGGATGGACTTGTTCTTGGTGACTTGTTCTTTGACTTGTGACTGAAAGCTCCTCTGTCATGTACTTGCATCTACAGCACACAAGCAAAACCACAGATCTTCGTACCACGATCAACCCAGCAGATTTTTGATTTATTTCTTTTCTTGTCCCATATGTTAGAGATTGGTAAACACATTGGAACACATGCTAACATGTAAGAAAGTTAGGGTTTGTAGTATGGTGTAGTAAAAAAGAAAAAGCATTATGGGCCAGATCCACACTAGCCTTTGCTCGGATGGTGACGTACTTTGAAACTCTGAGAAAGAGCTGACTGCTGTGTAAAGGGATGCCCTTCTCACTTCCTAAGGAGGTCAAGGGAACCAGCAAGTGATCATCTCTCTTAAATAGCGATAAGCGTATTCAGCCATATTTGTAAAATTCTTTGTGATCTATGGGTAAAATATCTCAACGGTGCAGAGCTCTTTATTATTATAGTGATTTAACATCAAGAAATTGGGGTGGATCTGTATTAGAGTGCTAGTTTGGATTTACAGTGCACTTTTGAAGCAAGCTGCTTAAACCTCCCCTCCTGCCTTACTTTGCTCTGTCTCCCAGAGTGGTCTTGAGTACAAAACCAGGATTTCAACTCTCAGACAAAATTGTGCATCCAGTCCACAGAACCAGACTAGAGCAAGTTTGAAGTAAAGCCCCAAAAAGTGTACAGCATGGGGGGTCAGGCTAACCATTTTCCTCTGCAGATCCAGTTCTGCTGTGCTGTACATGGTCATATCTAAACAGTCTCCACATTTTCAAGCATGCTGGGAGAGCTGGATTTCTCTATTGTACTGATTTTCTATTCTTCAAGTTATTCAACTAGTACCCCTTTATAATATTAGGATACCCTGTCTTTATAAGATAGGCCCTCTAATCTCAAACCCACTGATTTTATGACTCTATATGCAGTTGCAGCCTATGATGGGCAGCCTGTGCATCCCTAAAAAGCTCAGCAGCACTGCTGGCAGGGACTGTCTTCCCCTCAGGAAATACAGGAAGCAAATCTTCCTGCCCCTTGTTACAAAAATGTTGAATGACACTTTTTTTTATGAATTTTGTGTACCCTGAACTAAAATTTTGTTCTGTGGGAGCTGGTGATAAAAAACATAATAGATGTTCCATTGCTTAAACTAAGGGACTTCTATCTCACAAGAATTTGTGTGTTGAAGCATAGAAGAGAGGTTGCAACTATATGAATCAACTAAAATAGCACTGACAGTCACAGAAGTTTTAATTTTAACTAACCCTTGAAGATAAAACACCCCTCCAGCTGCACAGAGCCCCTAAGAACACATGGTTGGAAATCCATCCATCCATACACCATTACTTGAGTTCATTATGAGATGAAGAAAATCTATGTGCAATCTCTCTCTGTTCCCTGCCCTAATCAGAATAATAAAACCAAACTATAAATCCCAAGGGCACTGGAATACAACCTCTGTCCTCACAGAATCACAGAATCACAGAGTGGTAGGGGCTGGAAGGGACCTCCAAAGGTCATCCAGTCCAACCCCCCTGCTAGAGCAGGATCCCAGAGTAGATCACACAGGAACACGTCCAGGCAGGTTTTAAATGTCTCCAGAGACAGAGACTCCACCACCTCTCTGGGCAGTTCCAGTGCTCTGTCACCCTCACAGTAAAGAAGTGTTTCCTTATGCTAAGATTGAACCTCCTGTGTTCCAGTTTGTGCCCAGTGCCCCTTGTCCTGTCACTGGACATCACCAAGAAGAGTCTGGCCTCGTCTTGTGACACCCGCCCTTGAGACATTGATAAGCATTGATGAGATCCCCCCTCAGCCTCCTCTCCTTAAACCAGTTTACTGATAGCCCATTTTAATCCCATCAGGCCTGGCCTTATTTTACCACACTCTTCATGTTACATACAGCAAGGCTGTAAGCACTAATTTTCAAATGGATTCTCCCTTTTATTGTACCATTTGTACACCATGATAGGACCACTGAAATAAATGGAAATATAACAACACAGAATTACAATTTATGGCAAAGCAGACTTCAGAGACCTTATTTTACTCTGTCTTAATATAACACATTCTCTGGTAGTGAGCTATGTACAAATATAACAAACAAATTGCACTGTTATTTTCCCCTTCTCTTTTCCCTTAATGGAGCTGTGGGATGAGACTGAAAGAAGTAGCTAAGCCTACACACATATGGGCCTACTTTTATCTTCCTGGATCTTACTATAGGGAATTCTAAACAAAAGAAAAATCAACAAACATTACAGTTCCTTACATCACTCTTTCTTCTAGTTTATTAAAGCCTTTGGAAAATAAATCTGCCACGTTTCTAAACTTTGCAATTTGTCTCAGTTGGAGACCAAATTTCCCACTGCAAAATCCTTGGCTACACCTCACAGTAGCCCTTAAAAAACAGTTTCCTAATTCACCATTTTCCTTGCTTTGCATGCAGCTACTTTTTGCTTGTGTAACTGCACCTCTAACTGGATGGTCTATCTATTGCTAATATATCCTGTTACAAAGCTGGTATTTTTGCTATATGCTGCACATGTTTTGGTTAAAGACTGGCAATATTTCAAGCCATAATTTAACTATTTTGTGTACTTTATGCTTTTATAATTCTGTACTTTCAAATCTTCCTGACTTCTTGTACTGGAGTGATATATTGGTCAACATTTATTTTTATCTAAACAATCTGGTTTTATTCATTCCATCTATTCCCCCAATAGAACTATCCATAAAATGTCTCCACATTTCCATAACTGAATTTAGGGGAAAAGAGTTGTTTCCGTTGTAAGTTTTTATCAATGTATCAAAACCCAGTTCGCTCACCCCTAGGTAATACAAGAGTAATTCTATAAGAGCATATGGGAATAATGTCTATTTACAGAAATTATGAGTGGCATTTAGCAAATAAGTACCATGAGGAATTAGGGTTTTGCTATTTATATCCACAATGAAAGAATGCAAAGAAAAAATATACAAAATACTGAAAGGTGAGACTCTATCAAAGCTCTTGTTCATGTGGAGTCTTATTGAGTAAGTAAATACTATTTCTAGGATGTACCTTTTTTATAGTTGGTTTTGTAAATGAGATGTACACATTAACAGCTTTAATACACATAAATGTAACAATTAATGTTCGTGTTAGCAACAGGTTTTGTACCAGAACTCTAATTTGTGCTAACACTACGAGCTGCTAGTTTAGTTGCATGGCTATAGTGTAACAGACTGCATCTCCAGCAAGTGGCACAGAATATTCAAGTCAGTTATCAAATTATAGCCATTTCAAAGCTCACCCTCCTGTTGTCATAGGGAATATTGTTTTATCTTATGTAGTTAAGTACGAGCCACCCACTTACACTCAGGTGTTTATGCTAAGAATATTACAATTAAAGAATAAGCTAAAGTTACACACAGCTACAGCACTTAGACACGTCAATCAGAGGTACTTATAATACAAATAAATCAATAAATACAGGCTCTGATCAGCATTTAGTTATGGGCTGTGCCACAGATGGGCCCCTCAGTGCAAGGTGAACCGTTTTGTGGAATTTCCTTCATCAGCACAGGAAAGAGTATTGAATTTTTAGCACATCTGGATCTCATGCTGTCCTTTTTCACAGTGTGAGGACTGCTCTTTGCTCTCACTAGTCTGTCTGTGTAACAGCTACAGGCTGGGGAAAGTACAAAGAGTACAAACCTCTCTGTACTTAATGACTAGTTCCTGCCTCCTTGATTTAACATAACAAAGCATCTTAAGAGTGTTAACTCTTTACCTAATTAAGTATTAGCTAGTGAATTGCTGGTTCCTCTCTAATAGACAGCAAAGCACCTCTTTAGGAAAACCACAATTTTTGTACTTTTAGTAGGTGGTATCTCTAGACCAACATTCAGCTCTGATGGACCAAGATTGCCTTTTATCACATGGAAGACTTGGACACAGATACAAAATCATCATGCTAATGTCTCCTTTTAATAATTACTTTGAGACATTTTGTCAGGATTTAAAATGCCATTTTTTGACAGCTTAGACTGATCTGAGATCTGTAACACTCGAGCTCTTCAAACCATCCCCAGAACATGCAGCTTGTATCAGCAATGCTTGTGCAATCATGAATTGCATCATTTCAAGGATGTGACTGAACTTTCCTAAGCTCTCTTGACCCCCCCAAAATGATGAGTTTCCAGCCGAATCAGCTCCCTGAGCTGGCTCACTGTGCTGTGTTTACTGAAGAGGAAAAGAACAGATAGCAGCAACATGGTAAGAAGCTGTGCTGCAGTAGCTGCCATCATGCATGCTGTTATCTGCAGAAAGGGTGAGGGAATTTGAGGCAGTTTGTCCTTACAGCTACATTAAAGCGTGTGAATCAGCTTTACCATGCACTAACCTGGCTGCACACAAGCACGATCTCACTTCCATCAGACTGAGAGTAAATTTGGGTCTCTTACTCCCCAGGACAGTGCCCAGTGACTTGCTATAGGCAGATCTGCACACCAAGGAAATCTGAACGGTGTGGACACAGAGCTCATTGCATTTACTCAGGTGACGAATGTAAAAACCTGCCAAAATCAAATAAGCAGTTAAGACTTAAATTGTATTGCTCTTACAATGTTTAAGGCTATGATTACCTTATTTCCAAACATACATCCAAATCCTATTTTTATAAGTAAGCACAGTTTACGTTAAGCCTCTCATGCTCCTCACCAGAAGCCAGTACCTATTTGAGAGCTAATACAAATGTCTCTTAAGCTGTCAGTTTATAAGAGATCAGAAAACAATCTCTGGGCAACTAGCACAATAGCCCTGCCAACAGAAAATTCTTGAAGCATGAAAGAAGTCATTAGCTAAGCTGGATGTTGTTTGTGTAACAGCCAAAGGTTACTAGAAGTCTATATTTATATTCTCAGCAATTTCATCTGATGGTCTGTTGACCAACCAGCTAGCTCAGGATTGTGTCTTTGGGTTTATTATCATTCCAGTCTGTATGACAGTAAAGATATATTTGTCACCAGAATACTCATTTCCAGAAAACTTCTGTACAGAATATCATTTTCGTTTCTGAGTGGAAAGATTTCTTTGCCATTGGCAACCAGCCACTGCCAGCTTCAATGGGGATATCCAGCTCAATTTTCATTTAAAACACATGTGCTGTTTTAATACCTGAGTTTTATAGCAAAAGAAAACCCAAACAGTGTGCTGCTGCATCCTCTAAATAAAAATAAATACTTCTAAATACATAATTCAGAAATTAAATTTGCTTTTGATGTAGTTGTCTGGGTTTCACAGAGAAGACCACTAGATGGCACTGAATGAAGGTCTTTTAAATGCACCGATTCGAGTAAAAAAAAATTATTTAAAGTATTTTAAGTATCCACAGACAGAGTACTACACTGATGAATAACTAATTGCAGGCTTCATTAATGCAAACCAACTCAAAATTTTGAAGACAAGCCTCATCCACTCCATTGTAGCAACCTACCAACCCTTTCTGAAGGACCTCATTGCTGTCTACAACTACCTAAAAGGAGATTGTAGTGAGGTGGGGGTTGGCCTCCTCTCCTAGGTAATAGTGATAGGACCAGGGGTAATGGCCTCACGTTGTGCCAGGGGTGGTTTAGTTTGGATATTAAGAAAAATTCCTTCACTGAAAGGGTTATCCTCTGGCACAGGCTGCCTAGGGCAGTGGGGGAGTCCCCAACCCTGGAGATGTGTAGATGAGGTTCTGACCGTCATGGTTTAGTGATGACTTGGCAGTGCTGGGTTAATGGTTGGACTTGCAGATCTTAGAGGTCTTTTCCAACCAAGGCTGTTCTGTGATTCTGTGAGCACAACAGCCATAGCTGAATGCCCTCAGCCTGTCACACCCCTGTCCTGTGGAGAGCCACCCGGGCAGACCCAAGCAGCAGCTCCTTCTCCCCAGGAAGCTGAATTGTTGAAACCATTGCACCACCAACCTGTGCCGGAGGAGGAGCAAGAACCAGTATGTTTTTTTGACACTTACATGACATTTTAGTGTCTTCTCCCTCTTTTTGTCTCTGCCTGTAGCAGGTTATGAAAACAAGACTTTCAGTCTCAGGGACAGGAGACAGCCAGCTGGCTGCACAGCACCTCAGCTGACAGTGGCAACTTGACTGTTCAGTGTTGTCCAACAGGGACACGACAGGGAAAAGCAGTGCAGAAGGAAGTGCTTCCAGTGCTTCAGGCCCCTTAGCAGGTTTTTATTTTATCACGTAAGTAGAACTGCAACAGTCGCCATGCAAGGCCTATCTAGGCACGACTCCCTGCCCACAGCAGGCCCAGATGGGCAAGCCTAGGGCTTCGGGGCCAGCCGCCCCCATGCCAAGGGCCTGCCTGTAGTGAAACAGAGCTACAGCTTGAGGGAAAGGGGCGAGGCCGGTCCGGAGCAGCGAGGAGAGCGACTGCCTTTGTCCCGGCGCACCCCGAGCCCTCCGCCCTGAGGCGACGCCATCACTGCAGGCCTCAGCCCGCCCACAGGCGGGAAAGCGAACCCCGCCCGCTGCCGCGCGCCCCCAGTTGCCCCGCCCTCTCCCGGAAGTGCTCCCCGCCCGCCTTCCCATTGGCTGCGCCGCCCTCCACGTGACCACCAGCTCACGGCTCAGTGGCTGCGATGCGGATAGGGGCGGGAGGCAGGGAACAGCTCGCCCCGGAGGCGGCTCCTTCCGCTCCTGCGCGCTGCGGGGCCCCGGGGCGGTCAGCGGCGGCGTGAGGCGGAGAGGGTCCGCGCGCTTCCGCCGCTCCCGGCTGCGCGTGCCCGCGCGCTCCCCGGCCCCGCCGTTCAGAGGGGCGGGGCGAGCGGGCGCCTCAGGCGGCGGCGGTGGCAGTGGCGGCGTCTGGGCCCGGTGCGGGTGTTTTCCCTCTCCGCCCCACCCCGCCCCCTCCCCGCCGAGGCTCCGCCGAACGGGCCAGGATGAGTGGCGAGGACGGGAACGAGGAGTTCTACCGGCAGCTGCAGCTCCAGCAGCAGTGCGAGGCCGAGCCCGGCGGCGAGGGCGAGTCCGACCCTTTCACCTACGTGGACCCGGCCGACGGGGCCGCCTATGAGTGGGACCGGGAGAAGAAGGCCTGGTTCCCCAAGGTGGGTGCGGTGGGCGCCTCAGCCGTACCGGAGGGAGGGCGGCGGTGCCCGGAGCCCCCTTCCCCTTGTGAGGAGCGGCGGCCTCCGGCGGGGGCAGGCCGGAGTTTCCCCGGGGAAGGGGGGGAACGACGAACAGTTGGTGTTGGGCACGGAGGTGTCTCGCTTGCCTGCATCCAACGCCATAGATGTGTGCTGCGAAGGCTCTGTAGCACAGAAACTCCTTTTTATTGGCAGAACCGGGGCAGCCGGCCTTGGCTCCATCCAGCCTTACCGGCTGCCTTCTGCTCCTCTGTTGTGAGGAGCTGTAGGCTGGTTTTTATCCTTGGCTGTGAACGTGTGGGATTGCTCGGGCCTGGCATCGAGGCCCAGTTATGTGTGAGGGTCTTACCGACCCGGCACTGCCTTTGGCGTGGTCAGAGGCTTTCCTCGCAGCAGCCGTGATGATCTTTGCCTTTCCCTTATGGCAGTGAAGGAGTCAGCCTAGGCTGCTGCGAGGTCTGGGTGAAAATGGAGTAATACATCCCTCATCTCTTTAATTATTATCTGAAAACGATGCAGATGTAAGGATCTCTTGTTCCCTCTCCTTAACTCTTGGAAATGCACTTGAAGATTAAGTGTATTTGGCTGAGACATAGTCCACAGAATGGAAACACGTTACAGTTTTTCATCTTGTTTTTTCTTTTTTTAAGAATATTTTAAATATAAAAAATGAACTTGCTGTAACAATGTGGCTCTTCAAGTTGAGAGGGGACACAGATTTAATGTGATTCATGCAATCTGCAAGTGAAATAGTAATTTTGTTACTATATAACGATGAATGAGGGCAGTTACTTAATTTAGAAGTATTAAGGCATTTTATAGCATATACTTGACAAATGCAATGTGCCAGTTCTTATTTGTGACTCTGAATTCATTGCAATTCAGAGAATCTGAGTGAGAATGAATCCTGTAGTGCCAAGTTTATATGTGTGTAAACCTAGTAAGGTGTTCATGTAGCAGATGGCTTACGGAGGGGTGAAAATATGTGAAAAATCCAGACTCACGAAGTGGAGTCTGGAGAACTGAGTGGCTCCCTGGCTCCCTGTGGAGTGCTATATCCAGTAAGCACAGTAACATCTGAAAGGGTTCTTTTTTTTTTACCCTGTTCCTTCCCCTCTTTCTCACCTCTTCTTTGTTTTAGTTTCTCTCTTCTTCTCGGGAGCAGTGGTGTTTCCTAAATGCCTTTCTTATCTCGAATATCTGTGTTGGAAAGGAGATAACATTAAGGGTTGGACAGATTATATAGGAGCAGCAAAGCTCATTAGTAGACGTGATGTATAGTAGAAGTTGGTAAAGAATCATTGTGAAGCACTGTGTGTCATAGATAGGTCACCGAGCTAGATATCATACTATCTTGGGTTACTTCATTTTGCTGATGGTTATTCAACAGAATGGTTTATCAAAATAGATTTAAGAGACTGCAGGAACCAAAAGTTGTATGTCTTTCTCTACTCCAAGAGCAGTAATAAAATTACTTATCTCAGTTCTCTGGCAAAAGATTTAAATATTCTGACTGGTCTAAGTAATCACACAAAATCACAGAATGTCAGGGATTGGAAGGGACCTCAAAAGATCATCTAGTCCAATCCCCCTGCCAGAGCAGGAATACCTAGATCAGGTCACACAGAAACACATCCAGGTGGGTTTTGAATGTCTCCAGAGAAGGAGACTCCACAACCTCTCTGGGCAGCCTCTTCCAGTGCTCTGTCACTCTCACTGTGAGGGACTCACTGTGCACTGGACTCTCAGAAATACAATACTACAGGATATGCTAGCATGTAATTAACTACTGGTCCCATGGAAATGGAAAGGAATAGATTAACCAAATGAAAATCAGACACCCTACACTTGCAGAAGACATCCAGCGTCTGTTTTTTCATAGCAAGTGATGAAGGCAGGCAGATGAATTCACCACGTGATTCTGTGCTATGTCTGTGAAGGACTATAAAAACTTGGTATCCATGAATACAGCACCACTGAAAGAAAAGTCATTAAGTAATACACAAAGTTGCAATCTCTTTTATTAGATATTTGACTGTCTCCAAATTTTTCCTGAGGAATGTTGACAGTTAATGCCATTAACTTTGCACTGTTTTGAAATATGCTTTAGCAGAAGTTCAGCAGACACTCTATTCCCAAAGCAGAGTAGCAGGGCAATACTCAAACATCTCCCTTATGGGGAAAGGCTGAAGGAGCTGGGTCTCTTTAGCTTGGAGGAGACTGAGGGGTGACCTCACTAATGTTTATAAATATGTAAAGGGTGAGTGTCATGAGGATGGAGCCAGGCTCTTCTCAGTGACATCCAATGATAGGACAAGGGGCAATGGGTGCAAGCTGGCACATAGAAGGTTCCACATAAATGTGAGGAAGAACTTCTTCACAGTGAGGGTAACAGAGCACTGGCACAGGCTGCCCAGAGAGGGTGTGGAGTCTCCTTCTCTGGAGACATTCAAACCCACCTGGATGTGTTCCTGTGTGACCTGATCTAGGTATTCCTGCTCTGGCAGGGGGATTGGACTAGATGATCTTTTGAGGTCCCTTCCAATCTCTGACATTCTGTGATATTATGGGAAAAAAGTCTTTGTTATTGACTGGCAAAATTTAATAGTCCATGGTAGGTAATTTACCAGGAATAAATTTAGTTTTACATGAGAATGCGATTCCCATGAAGCTGAAAAGTAACACTGGTGCAGGAAGGTGGCTCGTTGTTGCAGGTTTAATCACTAATTTATCAGTAGGTTCTCTGATGAAAATTAGTAGTTTTGTTCATCAGACAGTTTAAAAGCTTCTTAATTCTCTGGATTTCATCAACTGTGAAACTAAGGTTTTGCTAAGATTGCTAGTGTCAAATATAATAAACCTGATTAGAACACAGAGGCTTCTTTTCTTCGCTAAAGGTGGCTGCACTCTTCCTTTCTCTTGACGACGTGTTACGTCACGTCTGTAAGAGCAGCCACGTACATTCCTGATCGAGGTGTGTTGCAAATCTTGTTTAGTCTAGGAGTTATTTTGTGCTAAACTTGAGGCTCCACAGCATCTTCCATTATTCATGACAAGCCCATTACTGTCAATTCTCCATTTTTGGTTTGTCATAATAAAAGCTTAAAGTTGAAACATCAAGCTTCAATTTACTACAGAAGATAGGAGATAGCATTATTGTCATTGGTTCTACTGTCCCTTGTGCTGCTCTCTTACAATAGCTCAGTGACATCAGGTTTTGTTCCCTTTTGAATACAGATGAAGCAAGTGCAGCACAGGTCAGAGTCAGATAAAATTTTCAAAGGTTAAGGCTCAGCTTTGGGAATAAATTATTTCAGAGTGTGTAACTTCAGAAAATACTTAACAGTGCAGTGATGCTAGTATTAAAATTTCCCTGGCTGGAAATACTGGCTGTAATTTGTAGGGTTTTTTGTTTTGGTCTCTGAAAGATAGACATTAGCCAATCTTGTATTTTGTCTCAATATAGTCTGTCTTGAGAAAAGAGTAAGCTAATTATCTATTAGTAGGATATAGAGTGTACTGCCTTATAAAAAGTGTGCTGACATCTCTAAGTGGAATATTTATTGTCTATCAGCAGAAATATATGTCATCTCTGCAAATGTGTCTATGAAAAGGCAGATGCCTACAAGTGTCAGTCATTCATCATCTGTGGATAAGTTGTTGGCTTACTTTCAGTGTCACTTTATCTGTTCAACATGTTAAGGAGTGTTTGGTTTCTGTCTTGCAGGCAAATCCAATTTATGTAGAAAGCAGAAAGCTTTGCTTGAAAAAAGGCAGAACTGAACTTGTGAAATATTTGTTTAAAAACTTCATGTGCAGTATGGAATTAGTTCAGTTCAGGTAATGCCTGAACTGATGGTTCATGTTGTGCATATGGCTTTTCAAAGATGACTTAAAACCAGCTTTAAAATGCTGTTATTTTCTGTGTTGACAGATGAGAAAATGATCATCATCTAACTAGCATTAAAACACTTACAAACCTGTAGTTCCTTGAAATTTTGGATTAATTTTCCTAACTCTCTTTTTAGATAACAGAAGATTTCCTGGCAACGTATCATGCCAACTATGGCTTCCATGCGGATGATACAGACAGTTCATCTGCTTCTGGCACAGCAACAGAAAGTAAGCAACCAGTAAGTTCTAAGACATCAGGAACACAGCCAGCAGCAAATGAGAAAGGACTCCAACAAACAGATCCAAAACAAAAAGCAGAAAAACGGAAGCTTGAGCCAGGTAAGTGACAAAGGGTTTCCCTCTGTGTAGGCTGCAGCCTGTATACTGGCAATTGTTCAGCGTTACCATGTTTAGCAAAGAAAAGGGTGGTCCTGAAAGCTTCCAGAATGGTTTAAAAGTTGTATGGTGCTTTGTAGTTATCCTCCTACGTCTATATACAAGGTGGAAAAAAGTGACTTAAGGTATGTTCAGAGCTTTTTCCTGTGAGCAAGCAAAAATTCTTAGAAATCTGATGGCATGTGAACATGAGTTTATGCTCCCATGTTTAATATATTGGCATAACTGAATTAAAACTCTTGGTTTTAGGATGGTTTCATGTTGAAGAAGACAGAAACACAAATGTTTATGTGACTGGTAAGTAAGAGCGTTTATCTGCTTCGAGCTAAAGATGGTAAAAGATAGTGGTATATGTGTGAATGGCTTCTAGGATTGTCTGTTCAGTCCGCCACTTGCAGGCTGCTTAACCTTGTGTTCCTGTTCCTGTGTGACCTTTAAATTGCAGATGTGGGAAAGTAATATAAGGGACATTCCATGCTTTTATCTTTTAAATGTGATATTCCGTGAGCGGTGTCAGCCAAGTCACTATTTTTTATTTTAAAAATAAGGTACAGCCAGGATAAACAATTTCTGCTAAGGGGCAGGATAATGAAAAGAAGGTTATAAGAAGATAGTGCATTGACTATACACATCACTTAAAGGAAAGTTAAAGATTAAAATACTGATTTGTATAAATACATAATTAAATTATTAGATAAGAAGGAGAAAACAATAAGTACCAAAAAAAAGCTGGGAATAAAATGAGCAAGTAATGGGGAAGCTCAAATGAAACTGTCTCTGCATTTGTTGTTATTTCTGCACCCATTTTGGGTGTCTAGGTGCTATCTTTAGGTGCATACACAGAGGTACATTTGGTGGCTCTGAGCAGTCACAGAAATGCACACGCTTGAATTCTCAGAAATCTTCATCCAGGCCAAACTGGCGTGGAACATTCATGTAACTTCCTCCATTATTTTGTTTTCTTTCTTGTCCTGAATCTAAAGTTCAGACTTGAAAAACTCCGTACGTTATCAGTTACTTTTTTTTTGTGGAATTTGTGGGTGGACAAAGTAGTCACCTGTTTGTAGGTTGGTGGGGATCCCTAGAGGTGCAGTGGAACTTAAAACTTGGGTGGGATACTTACATTTGCATAGGCCACTGCAACGTTGGTATCCTGTGTAGCACTAAAGCTCTAGATCTGCATATTGGGGAGCATAAAGATGTTGCTATGTGTTACATCTATTAAAAAGTAAAAGTATTTTCAAAATACTGATATGAACTAGTGTTTAAAAGGTAATATCAAAAACATCGGTCCCAAGGGCAGTGGTTTCTTATGGTGTATGTAAAATTTTGTCCTTAAGTTTGATATCTTTCATTTAAAGAAACATTGTGGGGTTTTTGTTCTAATGAGGCTTTAAAAAAACCTGAACGTACTCAAGCCCTCTGTTTTAATTTATTTGGCAGGTTTACCTCCAGATATTACAAAAGATGAATTTATACAAGTCATGTCAAAATGTGGCATCATTATGAGAGATCCTCAGACAGAAGAACACAAAATCAAACTGTACAAAGATAAGGAAGGGAATCTTAAAGGAGATGGCCTCTGTTGCTATCTAAAGGTGAGTGGTGCACTGAAATGCAGTTTTCCTTCCTGTTGAAGATACTTGTGACCACTCTTTCAGAATCCTGTTCACAAGTTTATTGAAATATCTGAAGTATAACATAGAATTTAGGTGTCTGTTTTAAAGATGTATTCCAGAAACGCCTACTTATCTGCTTGTGCACCTTATTCATTTCCTCTTATCCACCCCACCCTGCCACTGAAAATGTCCATAATACCTGTTGAACATGTCCCTACACATTCCTGTCTTAGGTGCCAGTGAAATGGGAGACCTCTTCACCTTCTGCTTTGAAAATATGCCACTGTGTGGCCAAGAATACAAAAGTAATCAGACAAGAAAGAACATCTATAGTCTTGTATTTACAGCTTTTAGTTGAGAACTGGTTAGTTTCAGAGCTGTTCTTGCATTCTGTATTAACCTGTAAAGGTTTAGGCTGCAGTACTGTTTCCTTCAAGTGTTTCACTTGTTGAATCATTTGGAAAGTTAGTGCTTGCAAATCCAATCTGCTTTCATTCTGCAAGAAGCACCAGGCAGTACTGCATCATCTGCCTTGTTGGCTGTGCTAGTTTTGTAGTTTTAGTAGCTGGGGCTGTTTAGTGCATGAGTATAAAGACAGTCTGCACTCTGAAGGCCTCTTAGGAAAATGTTAAAAATCACTTGAGAGCATCAACATCTGCTGTTCTTGGAAAAGTGATACAAGCTTTATAGAAAATCAGCCCCTGAAATTTTTATATTCTGGCTTTTAAGTTAATCAGCTTGCTTCACCACTGCAGATTAGTTTCTGTGACATTTGAATTAAATGAATGCAGTTGCTTTTGGGAGCATTAATCTGCTATAACAGTGGTGAAGAAACACTGGGTTTTGATAAAGAAAGCGTTGTCAGCTGTGTGTAAGGAGACTTGGAAGAAATAGGGCATCATGCTCTTCAGTGACAGGGAATTGATTCTTAGAGCAATATTCTTAATTAAATGTTATTGGAATAATTTGACGGTGCCATGTGCTTTAAAGCTTGTGTTCTGTTTTATCTTCAAATAGAGAGAATCAGTTCAACTTGCGTTGAGACTTCTGGATGAGGCAGAAATTAGAGGCTATAAATTGCACGTTGAAGTAGCAAAGTTTCAACTGAAGGGGGAGTATGATGCAAGCAAGAAGAAGAAGAAATGTAAAGACTACAAGAAGAAGTTGTCTCAACAGCAAAAGTTTGTATTTTTTATTTCAGTAAAACATTGCTTGAATTCTAGGTGCTGTTAGTAAAGTGCTGCTTTCTTTTAAATGCAATGCTGAGAGTTATCCCAAAAATGAAGTCTTATGTGACAGCGAAATAGCTTAAAGAATACATATTTGGAGGGGAGGAACTCCTAAATTAAATACTGATATAATGAACTACTTTGACACATTAAAACAATGCGTAGGGAACCAAGGTCTTTTTAGTTATAGAATAAAATGTTACAGTTCTGGGGAAATAAAATACCGTTTTTCTCAGTGTGTGAGTGTGTACAGGTCCTGTCACCATATCTAGGCTTAGTTTTATAAGGTAATACCACTCTGGCTGTTCACATATTGTTTGTACCATACTTTATTAGTTGTCTAGGACAAGAGATGCTAGCTTCCATAGCATCTAAATATAAATATCTCTGTAGATTGCCCCAGACGTCTCTCTCTGCTATAAAATAAATTGTTTTTTTAATTGTACCTAGATTCATTGCTTTTGTCACTTAAAAATTGTTTTTCTGCCTTTTGGAACCAAGAAGATGCGGATTAAAGAAGAAGGAAGTTTGAGTATATAGGACTCTCAATGTTTTAATGAAAGTAGTGTTCCACTAAAGATTTAAAACAGTAATGCAGAAGTATTTTGCCCTAGTTAAAGAGAACAAAGGCTACTTGACATCTTATCAATTAAAAATAAGAGTAGCTTGAAATATATCTGCCTTGGAGGCACATTGCCAGTTCTTGCTGTAGGAAGTCTCCTGTGTGGTGAGAGAAGTATGAAAATAATGAACTTCCATTTGATGGCAGATTGTGTATATTTGTATTCCCTCTGAGCATTTAAGTACCTTAAATCCTCAACTGATTTGTACAAGTGGTAAAACTGGATGATTATTGCATTTTTTTAGACTAGTTACTTAACTCTATGTGTCAAAATACATGTTTTAGTTGATGTCTTGCAAGAAATGCCAAATTAATGATTTTTTTTCAACAAATACTTGTAGAAACTGAAGAGAGCCGCAACAATATCTTCTTACTGTTGCTTCATTTCATTAGACAGCTGGATTGGAGGCCTGAGAAGAAAGATGGCGCAGCTCGAATGCGGCATGAACGCATCGTTATTATCAGGAATATGTTTCACCCAAAGGACTTTGAGGTAGGAAGCTGCAGTTTGCTACTGTAGATTGTGCTGTTACAGTTAACAGGTTTTTTCCTGTGCCAAACATCTGCTTAAAATTCATTCAGCCATTGCCAAAAAACAAGACAAAGGTGTTCATACATATTTTTAAAATTGGCCTTTTTCACTGTGTGTGTCCTGTCCGTTCTTCTTGGGATGGAAAGAGGAGTAGACAGTAACTGTTGCAGAATGGAGAAGCCTTTTACTAATAAAAGTAGCATTTATTTAATATAAATTGACATAAGGACCATCTTCCAACTCCCAGGGGCTTTGAAAATGCAGCATAACAACACTTAATTTGTGAACTAATAGCTTGGCAGATGCCTTCCATTGGTGATTGAGCAAAAATAAAGCTGAGAGAAATAAGGGCTTCTGTTTAATTTAACCTGTGTGATTGCATTGCAGGAGGATCCCTTAGTGCTAAATGAGATCAGAGAAGATCTGCGAACAGAGTGTGAAAAGTTTGGTCAAGTAAAGAAGGTTCTCATATTTGATGTAGGTATTTTTTACAGGTTGTGTTGGCAGAACTGATGTAATGTGTAAACATGCAAACCAGTTAGGATTCTTTAAATATGAGTGGAGCATTTACTTGCTTTTGTGTGTTTATTTTATTGAAACTTGACCTAATCTTCCACTAAAGTTAGCTGTTTTGGAAATGAATTTGTAAGCACCTATGGAGCTATATCCTGTTTAATTTTTTTAAGACAATTTCAAGTATGTTGGAATAAATACACTACTCAGAAAACTATTAAATCAAAGTTGTCTCTCTTTACAGCGACACCCTGATGGGGTGGCTTCTGTGTCGTTTAAAGAAGCATCAGAAGCTGATCTGTGCAAGCTCACTCTAAATGGAAGGTGGTTTGGTGGGCGCCAGCTCAGTGCTGAAACATGGGATGGTGTAACAGATTATCAGGTAGCTTTTCATGGTCCTATTTCGTCAAATATTTTTTCCAGACTGTCAACCTGTTTTAATTTGAGAAGTGCTTGGTGTTCCCATCCCTTTCCCCTTCCCACCCCTGCCCCATCTTGCTTCTCCTTAGAAACTGCTAGGATGTCTCCAAAAAAATCATCCTTAATTGTTCAATTTAGAACCTGTTTGATGTTAAAAATTTTGTGTTGGAGATGTGAACTTAGAGGATTAGTCAGTGGATCATCAATTTACAGTCAGCTGGGCTTATTGAAGTCTTGAGGTATTACTTGCAATATAAATGTTGATATAATTTTATCTCTGTAAATATTCATCTTTACAAGTATGACTTTGAAATCATGTGTATAAACATATCTTTAATAGGTGGAGGAGACTGCAAGAGAAAGGGAAGAAAGGCTCAAGGTGTGGGGAACGTTTTTAGAGGATCCTGATGCAAAGGAGAAGCAAACAACGTCTGATTCAGATTCTGCAACAAGTAGTGTTAAACTGCCTGAAGGCAAACAACCTTCAAAAGTTAATGACACCTCTAAGGAGGATGTAAATGATGAAGCCCATAAGAGAGAGAATAATGGTGAGGGCATTAATGAAGATGGTGCTCCATCTACAGACAGCAGCCTTGCAGGCAGTGATGCTGAAGCAGATACATAACATCTTTAATGCTTTATGGAAGCATGGTTTTTAGGGTGATGTTTGAGTTTATACCTTTCTTCAGGCTGACTGCAGACAATGTTCATAGGAATATATGCATATTAGAATGTCATCAACTGTGTGCTTTGAAGTTTTCATTAAAAGCAGTATCTAATGAGGTTCTAAAAGTCTGTTTTAATTGGCTGTTCAGGTAAAGTAACTCAAGTTGCCAAGAGTGCAGTAAAACTCTTTTGTTCTAACTATGCTTGTCAGTGTTTCATTATGTAAGTGTGAAATATGTTCCAACCCTTACGTTTATGTAACTATGTGTAACTTAACTGATGCAAAGCTATTACAAGATTGGTGGATTTTACTGTTAATTTTCCTGTACCCCTTGGAACTCGGTATCTCATCCTTAAAAATTGCTCATCCTGAGTACTTTGGATCATTTTATGGCATAGATGCTGTGATATGTATAGGGTGAGTGCATTGGTTATGTTGCCATGAATTAAGTAGCAAATGAGAAGAGTAGTACCAAGTTTCAAACTTAAAGGATGTGGAAAACAAGGTTGCCTTGTTTTCTCACTTCAACTGAGTGAAGATAGATTACTAAATCACAGCATTCAGTAAATTATATTTTTCTTCCCCATTTAAATCTTCTGTTGATGCTTAGATGTTCTGTTGAGGCTGGAATTATTGTCAAGGAGACTAGAAATGCACGAGCACACACATTCTAGGCCATAGTGCAACAAGACTGATCTTAAGCTCTCATGGTCTGTATGCAGTAGGTATGCAAAACAGGCTCTTGATGGATGGGTTGGCTCTGTTGAGTTTTAACTTTGATATGAAAGGGTTTTGTTTAACTTTGTTAGAATGATGAGTGTGAGTTCTCTTCAACTTCAATTTTAGTTTAGCCTTACACGCTCTTCAAAGTGGGGAGGATCTCCCATATTGCATAAAATTTAAAGGCTTTTGGCAACTTGAACTACAGTTTGTTGTGCAAAAGTTAGAATTCTTGAAAATATGCTTTCAAATAATACTCTCTTATACGGAAAAAGCAAATGCTAGCCCTCTTAGAAATATTTCCAAAGGCAAGGATTTAGAAGACATTCTAACTTTAAATATTTTAATAAGTGACAGGCTTTCAAAAGTAACTTGGGGGGGCTGTTTTGAGCATAGTCATTCTTAATTTAGAATAATATTATTTGGATACCTAAGAATAGAATAGTACAGACTTAGACACTAAACAAGGAAAGTATTGGTGCTAAATTCATAGCACGCTGTTCCCACGGATGATTAATAGTGCACATTTCAAAGGAGGATCTCTTTATTTTTTTTTAATTCTTATAAATTGCAAGAAACCATAGATGCTAATTCTTACATTTCCATCCTGAAGTATTCAGAATACTCTGAAAATTGGTATTTTCAGACTTTGTGCTCTGAGATTACCATCTATATTATTTTTTTCCAGAAGTCTATATGGTACTCTTAAGTTTGGTTTGGGTTTTTTTAATATGTAATTGATATATGTGGGTAGCCATGCCAACCAGAGCATCTAAGTTAACACTTGCTGGTGTGGTTATAAATTATATCTTTTTGTGACAAAATGTCTGGTCTGACACCAGAGATGATATTTGAATTCAGGGTTTAAAAGTCTGGGGGGTGGCATGACAAATGAGCTATAACTCTTGCTGGCTAAGAAAGACAATTTTCTCATCTTTACAAGTGTGCAAATTGTACATTTCAGCAAAACAGGTGTTGGAACAGTTCAGGGAATCTGAAATACTGCCTGGTTTGTACCTGCATGTAGTGGCCCATTCAGATTACATCTCTGGGTGGTGGTGTGTTCTGCCTTAGTTATTTTTATTGGTGATAAGCACCACAGACCTTTGAGGGCTGAAAGTTTTGGCATTTTAAGAGTGTGAAATAGCATGGTGGGTGTTGCTTTCAGTGCTCCTTTTTTCTTCTAGCTTCTAGACTCCAGCCTTTAGATTTGTTAGACTATTGTGTTTCGTTAGCTTTTTTGGAGTGCCTAGTCATATAACACTCTACCCAGTTAAATCACCTATTTCACAGTGGATTTGCAGCTGATATAGGGAAACTATTGACAAATGTATAAATATTGTACAGTTCTATGAAGCCTTATCATGGTATCAGATATAAAAAATAAGGTTAGTGTTAGTGTTTGAAAAAAGACTTTGAAAAATAAAGAATCATTATATATGCAGTAACCTTCCTCTCTCCAATTCTTGTACAAATTTGATTGGCTTCCTTCAAAAGTCAAGCATGATGTTGGTCTTTTTACCTTTTCCTCTAGACTTTACACTGAAGTAGAGCACCGACAAAGACTGAGACCAAATACTTTACTGGCTTTCTTATTAACTAGGATTCTTAATAAAATAAAAGCTGTTTTTCCATGAAAATATGTTGTTCTGAGGTGTGGCATTACACTCAATCTGCTATTTTCCTTTGGTCTACCTCTGTTATTCCCCAGTAAAATGTAAAATATATTTTTGTAAACTATTCATTGAGGCATTTAATAGTCTATGGCGAGGTTAGTGCAGCTGTGACTTTCTTTTCAGCAGATACTCATTGAGAGCGAATTCTTCTGATGTTTTCTTAAATGATGCAAATTTTTATAAATTAATCTGAACATAAATTAGAGTTTTTCACAATAGTTAGCTACTATTTTGAAATATGATTATGAAAATCTTGTAGGATAGAGCAGTAATGTTTAATACCAAATTTTAACAAATCTGAAGCTGAGTTGCTTTTTAAACTTATGGCTTTTTTTCTGACTGAGCAGCATCATAAATAAATTAGTAAGAAGTTAAAAACCCCAATGCAATTTTCACTATATTTGTTCTTTAAAAGTGCTTTCTAATAACTCGTTTTGCTCATTAGGAGTGACAAAATCAACATTTCCAATTGTTCTTAGGTTATATTTGAGTGTTCCAGTATACTGCGTGTTCCTTCATCCCCAGCCTTTTGGTGAAAGCTTAATTTTGAGAAAAACTCTCTCCTTCCCTCTATATTATGAAAATAATAACTAGCAGCAGGTTGAAATTTGTGGATAATCATAGTTGCTCAATTTGGAACTAGAGAAATAGCTATTTCTACTAATTCACACTGTGGATGTGTAGCCACTTAAATAAGAGTATTAACTAACTGGTGCTGCAGCATAATTCAGCACAGATAATCACTTTCTTAACCATGCAATACAAAATCAGTTGCTTGGCTTCAAGACATGTTGGTAGTTTGCTTTGCAATCTAATCCTATTTAGTGGTTTGCTGGCAAGGAGATTGTATAGAGTTACAAATATCCATCAGAGATTACATGGTTTGAGGAGCATGGCCAAGGTAGACATCTAGAAACAAAGAGCCCCAAAAGAGAAGGCACATAAGTTGTAGCAGGTTCTTGAATGTTCATATACAGCTGTAAAGAGAGAATTAGTTTCATTTTGCATCAAAATGTTTATCTGTTTCTCCTGCTGACTTTTTTTAATTACACTTTTTAATTGAATTTCAGTCCCTCATACAACTTAGATTTTGTATAAGGATTGCAATTCACTTAAAATCATTAGTATGTTAAATGCAGTGCATTTTTAGCTAAAACATGTCCTAGACATTCAGTTAAGGTAAATCTATTTACAATTGCAAATACTTAGCTTAATTCACTTAAAAAAACCTTAAAGGTATTGGATGCTTCATAGAAACCCAAACTTGCCTTTAAATTTTTGAGTAAATCCTGTAAAATTGATACCCATACCCTGAATTCTTCAAGTATATAACTTGAATTCTTTTAAAAAGTATATACCTATAGATTTTAATTGGCTTTTAAATTCTTATTATTTCTGAATTTGAGGAAACATACTGCAGTATGATAAATGAATTCTGTAAGTTGTGTACCTGTGTTGATTTGACTCGTGTGTATTTTAGTGCTCATTATACAAGGCTTGAAGTCTTACTGTCAGGATACTCTGGAAGTTCTGTAAAATATTTATAGAATTATGAAATCTTTTGCAACAAATTGTTTTTTGCTCATTCTGTAATATGAAAGTATATTGTTAGATTAAACTTTTCACTAAGTTGACTTGGAATTTTTTCTGACAGGTTGTTTTCTTTCGGTAAGTTAAATTGATCATTTTCATTTATCCTTTAGAAAACTGACATTTAAAAAAAAAAAATAAAACAAAACATTTGAATACTATCTAGACCTGTGACAGCATCTTAAGAGTCCCTTGGTTTGTCTTCAATTTTGTTTCTTAAAGGGGTTGTGTTTTATACTACCTTTTTAATAAACAAACTCGTGAACAAAACAAGTCTTTTCTGGTTAGTTTTGAGATAATGCATTTGTTTTTGGTTTTTTTTTCCTATGTAAAAGCTACTGTGCACAGTGCACAGTGACTTCAGGTTACAAAGTATATGTGTTAACATGCCAGAGTTTCCCAACTGGAGTCCAGTAGACATGTTGCTGGAGCTGTGTTTGCAGTGGGACATGGTATTTGTTCCCCCTTTGTGGGTTTTTGTCTCAGACTTCGTTCTGGTGTGGTGTGTTAATCGGCCTTGCATCATAAAAGGAGCAGGAGGAATGACTGCAGACACCAGAGTGATCATTGAAATCGTGGGAGGTGGATATTTCTTAATGAGAAGCAGAATTTCAATTTTTTTTTTTTTTTTGGGTTGGTCAAAGCTTAACATTTTGAATGCTTAAAAATCAATTGTTTCAATTCTTGTACTACAAAAGAGCAGGGATGATAAGCCCATTTTTACCCAGTCATTCCCTGGGGTGTTCACCTTGGATCTTTAAACTGATGCTCTCCAACAACTTCACGAGTGCTTTAACAGCCAACCGAAGAGGAAATCCTTGAATGAGCTCTTAAAAAGCTTTAGCACAAATCTCTGCTGTATGAAACAGTTTATGAAAGGAGAGCAAAGAAAGAGGGACTGAGGTGTTGAGGGCACTTGCCCTGCTGTTAGACTGGAACCCAGTCTGTCTCACAATGAAAATGTGTTTATGTCAACAAAAGACTTAAGCACGGTCCCTGGCAGTGTCACAGCCTGGTAGTTCAGTTGTGCTGGGAGATGGCAGAGGGTGGGTTCATGTGTATTTAGGCAGAGGGAGTTGGACAGTGCTCTCCTGCTCTCTGCCTGGGTGGGTAAACAAACTCTTCTCAAATGATTGAATAAAAGCCGTTAGAGTCACCAAACTGGTGGCATTGTTTCCCAGTGGACTTTTCCAGCTGAGACTGGCAAATTTGACTGATGCAGCGTTTCTGGAATGGCTGCAATTTGGTAATTTTGGTTAATTTACAAAAAACCCCTAAACTACCTGTTTATTGCTACAGCCCTTACAGAAAACAAATGGTATTTTTATTTTCTGAAGATTTCTATAGACATTTAAACAGCTCCAGCAAAGGAGAGAGAAAATTGGTTATCCAGCTTATCTGGGATGGAGACAGGTGATCTTTTCCTCCTTCACATGTTAGTAGTTACATGCTTAATGCTGAATATGCTATAACCTGGCATAGGAAAGTCCTTTCTGACCCCAGCCAAGTTTGTTTCTCTGCCATAACTTATTATCTCCAAACTCCTCCGAAGTCCAGACGCTGTCTTCTCCATTGTGTACTAGTCATAAAAAAAAAAAACCAACAAAACCAAACAACCACAACCCTACTTACAATCCTATTTTCCTCATTCCTGAAACCTCCTAACCCGGTTGACTCGTTGGAGTGCATTTCATGCATTCTTAGCAGAAGACTGAAGGGAACGCCTAGTTCACTCGCAGCTAGAGGCTAGAAAGCATGTAGGGAGTTCATGAACGTTGCTTGTCTCCTCCTGCAGTCGCTGTAGAGTGCACATTGCCTGCCAGGGAAGGATCCCAAACCCAGCATGACCGTCCCGCGTCGGGAAAATCTTACTGGTGTGACACTGCTCCTGACAGTGAGTTAAGGTAGGAGAATTCAGTGAGAATATGTTCACTGGCTTTTTTAAA
Organism: Podargus strigoides; assembly: GCA_028020825.1. Classification (NCBI taxonomy): domain Eukaryota; kingdom Metazoa; phylum Chordata; class Aves; order Caprimulgiformes; family Podargidae; genus Podargus; species Podargus strigoides. The sequence continues at coordinate 3,332,865 of CM051631.1, forward strand.
TGTTCCCTTTTTTTTTTGAAAGATACTTGATGAAAGAGAGCACCTGCTTGTTAAATTATTGCTTAATACTTGGGAAGTGGAAAATTTTAGGTTTTATTTATTTCTAAGCTGATTTGGGCTGCATGAAATAGAGAACAGAGAATTCCCTGTCTGATGCTCCTGTGATGGGAAACCAATAGTACCAGCAAGGAAGGGGAATGTGAAAAATATTGTCAAGTATTGTCACTTGTGGTGAGCAGTCAACAGCCATGTCCCTTAAGCCTGTGTTGACCGTGCATCCTTCTCCACCTGAAAGACAACTCGGGCAGTTATGTGCACTATTTTGCCATAATTAACCCATTCTGAGAGTAGTGTGGGGTGAGCTGAGCTCCACTTCTTTATTTTGACAACAGTTTGTGGCAGACACAACTTGGAAGGATTTCTGCCTTTTTTTGCAGACTTCCTGCTGGAAGATGGAAGAATGGGAAGTTCAGGTAATGAAGACCACAGTGCTCCAAATCTAGGTCCTGACTTTGGGGATATTCAATTCCTCATGTGCATATGATCACTGAGAGGACTGAGATATATACCCTAGGTTATATCCAGCCTTCTTATGACTGCTTCTTGGAAGGCACAAGAGGTATTTAAAGGAAATGAGAAAAAAAATAGATGAGTGAACATTCTTTCCTTAAGAAAATGTATTATTTTTCTAACATGGTAACTCCTGTGTTCAGAAGTCACATAAGGGTAACAGCAGCTACACACCAATAAACGGTGCTGAGGGAGCTTACAATTAATGTCACGAGCAAGTTAAGCCTGGTAATAAAGTGGTACAAAGACACAATGGCTGGTTTGCACTGAGTGAGGAACAGGGAAAATAGACCTCTGGGCCAGAGCTAATGCTTTTTAAATTGTACGTTGATGGGTAGTGGTGGAGCAGTGTAGGAAGTGCTGGTTTGCTGCTCGCTGTCGAGATGGCCTGATATAGTCCTTTCACGGGCCGTATGGTTGCTGATGGCTTCGCCAAGTTTTCACCCCTTGGGTTGGGGTTTTCCGTGGCAAACGTTGGCCTACAGCTGAGCAACCAGAAGGTTTCTTAACCTAAATAGAGGGTTGCTTTCTAAAACAAGACTGGGAAAAGAAACAGTGTGTCTTCCTGTGCTTGAAGTTCTTCCAGTTGTTTGGCTGGGTTGTGCTAGTTCCTGCTCCCCTCATGGGCCTTGGGAAGGTGCCTGTAAATAGGGGGGAAGGTTTTTTGGTGTAAGGTTCCTGTATTTGGGAAAGTTTGGTCAGTTTTGAAGTTCTGAAAAAAAATTGTCTTCTAAATCATAACTGTTGCAGAGTGTCCCCTTGCATTTCCTACCTGGTGACTAACTTGTATGTGTCCCATCCCCACCACTGTGTTTAGGTGGACCAGAGGCTGGAGCTGGGGAAACAATGCAAGAAGGGCAAAGCAGTAGAAATCCTAAAATGAAGACTGAGGAACTCGAGTTTGAATATAAATTGGTAGTTGATGACAGGGTAATAGGGGTAGCTGAGCAAAGGACCATGAAGAGGGGAGAACTGAACAGAGAATACTGGGGAGGCAGAAGTAATGAACAAAACTAGACATAGAAGCAGATTATAAACATGGACAAGAAGTTTGTAGTTGAAGGCTTAAGCATAAAAAACTTATGGCTGGATAACCTTAATCCTCATATTTCTCAGTGTCTGAATACTTGTCTTTGCAGCCTGAACAGTCTGGTGAGGACACATCTGGAGTATTGTGTCCAGTTCTGGGCACCCCAGTTCAAGAAGGACAGGGAACTGCTGGAGAGAGTCCAGTGCAGAGCCACAAAGATGATGGAGTGGAACATCTCCCTCATGAGGAAAGGCTGAGGGAGCTGGGTCTCTTTAGCTTGGAGAAGAGGAGACTGAGGGGTGACCTCATTAATGTTTATAAATATGATTCATGTGTAAGAAATGCTGCCTCCAAATGGTCTTTGCAGATACTTCAGATACCCTTTGAGACACAGATGAGTGCAAGGTTTATTGGGAAGCTTCTGAGGACTGAGTGGTTTATGGTTAGAAAAGAAATCAGATAAATGTATCGGAGTAATTAAGCACTGCTGTGTATTGCAGGGTTAGTTGGATGGAAACACAGATCTAATGATTCAGTAGGTTTTGTGTGATACAACTGGCTATCGGCCAAAGGTTTCCCCGGTCTCTGAAAAATAACAGCCACCTTCTTGCTACCAGGGTAAATCAGTTATGCTCCGTGGTGTGATGAGCTGACAATGAGACTGGAAAATTGCAGAGAAACAGGAGGCATTTCTCACCACACTCATAGCCTGAGCCTTGCTGAATATGATTTTGATTATGGCAGAACATGTGAGCTCTGGTTGGAGAACTAGCTGCCCTGTGGCCAGAAACTGCACAAATGCCTCTCCAGGGCAAGCAGTGATGTGCCATGTCCCACTGTCACCATACCTGGCAGCAGAGATTTTTAAGGAGAACAAAAAGGAGTCTTACAGCCTTCTGTTGACTTCCTCCAAACTATTTTAGAGTAATTCCTGCCTTGAATCCTTAACTTCTGGTTGAGCTACAGTGTGGGCTTTAGCAGTCTTGCTACTGAAGTTTTAAGCAACTGACAGACCCACCATGTTCCTAGGTAGGCTGTTTCAAACAAAAAAGGGGTTTTTGTTTGGGTTTTTTAACTTGAATTTGCCATAATTTGACTTTCCAGTAATTTAAGCTGTGTCTTTTTCTAACAGGTGAAGTAACCAATTACTCTCAGAAGTCTTTTCCTTGTAAAGATCTGTGCTGACAGTGAGCAAGGTACTTCAAATTTCATCTTATCTGAAGTTGTTATTTTAAGCTCCAGTCAGTTTTTGTTTTTTTTGGTTGTTTTGTGTTTTTTTTCTCCACTATATCAATATGTTTTGAACAATACAAAAACCAGAATGGGACAAAGTTCACCCTTGTGATTTGTGTAAATGCTTCAGTTCCATCCTCAGGGTTATTTGCACAGAACTGGGCCCTAAGCCTGGGGTTACAAAGATGGGTGAAGGCAGGGTGAGAAATGATGGCTGGTGGATAGACATGAACGTTCTGTTCTTCAGTAGAGCCAATGCCATGGCACTGACAGGTAACTCATACGAGGTTGGTATCCATCAGGCCCTCTGCATCTCTGAGCCATTCACTGCTTTCAAGATGCAGTATCCCTTACCAAGGTTGCATATTGCCCAGTTACATCAAACTTAGAGCTCACCAGCAAAAGGCATTGAAAGTGTTAAAGACTAATTGGACTCAATTTGTCTGATTGGGAAAAATGCACTTCCATCACAGTTCTGAAAAATGTGCTACATATTTATTGAAAGGTTTCTCCTTTTGTTTTAAAGTATTTCATATTAGAAGTGTGTAATAAGGAAATCAATAAAGAAAAGGTGCGTGGAAGAAGCAGAAACCCAGATAAAGAATCTAATCTTACCAGTACAGTTCTTCTGGCCCTACCAGCTTCAGGAGGAAGATGGGCTCACCACTGACTGCACTTTAAGTTGAATAGTATTTCTTTGACTGGTCTTTTTTTTTGGCAGGTGCTGTTGATTATTGAGTATGGAAGAAACAAGGAAGCTCTCTCCAAAGCCGTGTAAAAGCAAAGAACCTGTGAAAACAGAATGGGGGTCTCGGAGCGTTGTATTTACGTATTTCCAAGGGGATATTAACAGCGTGGTAGATGAACATTTTTCTAGAGCTCTAAGCAATGCCAAGAACCCTGAAGACCTGAGCACAAACCACAGGGGCGAGACTGTTGTCCTGAAGAACGGTGAGCTGCTTTCCACGTGTGAGCATGGTGTTAGACAGGGGGGACTAGCTTTTGCTAAGGAATTTAAGATGCAACGTGCTTAAATTTGAAACTATGCAAACTCAAAGCAAGAAAATCATGCTGGCAAAGCCATGGATTATGTAGCTGGGACTTCCTGGGTGAATCTTTCTGCTTGCTGGGGTGCTTCCCAAGCTCTCCGTGGGCCTGTTGGCAGGACTGGGTCCTCATTTTCCATCCAAGAGTCTCCATCACTATCAGATACATTTAGTCATTCTGACTTCATATGTCATCTTTGCAAAAATATATTTGTCTAAGCTTGCAATTGTTAAAAACCTGCCTATGCCAGTGGCCTGTAAGAAAACACATGTAATATTTATTTGAAAGTATTGGTGGTGGTTTAGTCTGCTTTTAGTATGAATTTGTGGTTGATTTTTTAAGATAAGCAGCACTAAAGCAAATATATATTTCTGTAAAAATGAATATGCAGTCTGGTAGTGTTCCCTTCGAAGTCCATTAGAATTTTCCTTGGAAAAAAGTAAGATTTGATGAGACTTCAGATGCTTTCTTTCTCTTTTTAACTAGATAGCATGTCTCCCCATCAGTGGAATTTCTCTTCACATTGCTCCAAACCATACCCATCATCTTCTGGAACAAGCATGTCAAATTCTGGTCTGAGTTTTTCTGCTGCTGATATGGCAGGCCAATACCAGCCATCAGCTCTGCGGAGTCATCCAACTCAACCTGCAGATTTATGGCCCTTCCCTTCAATTGGGACTCCCAGTCTTACCAGTTCGGTATATCATCATGCCTCACCTGACCTGCACATGGTAGAGGAGCCGATCTCTGACAGGAAATACGGTTCTCTTCTTGGTCTTCTGCAGCAGGAAAGGTGCCTGACATCCATGCAGGAATGTACCATGAAGCAACACTCAAGTTCTGCTTGTATGACTGGACCTGCTATGTTACAAAATATAAGTCAAAGTTCAGCTCCTGGGGGAGGTAAGGAAATACTATCACTTTATTCTTTGATGGCATCTTATGTAAAGAGACAAAATACAGTCTGTTCCTAGGGTTCTCAAATTGGAGCCATCTTCAGCCCAGCTCACAGAAGTTTTTTTCAATAGATAACCCGTGATGTGGACTTGGGATTGATTAGCTGTACAGTATGGCTTAATCAAAATATATACTTTTCCCACTTGCACAATATTTTACCTTCTGGCTTACACTAGGGAGATATTTTAAGTGAATATAAACATTATTCACAGTGCTATCAGGATCTGTACCTTACAGGCAGCAGGTATGGTATGTACCAGGCTCCTGTATTATGACCAGAAAGGGGTGGCCAGGTAAGAGCCCAGAGCAACCTGTCTTACTGTGCAGGGCATTAATGATATTCTGAATACAGGAGGTGGAACTGCAGCCCTTACTGGAAAGGCCAGGAATGTCTCTCTCTCCCCAGTTCTCTGTAGCTGGAAGGACTAGGGTAAAGGGGCTTGCCTTGTCTCCCAGCTGATTACTGCCTGCCATGCAGCCCTGCTGCCCTGTGTGTCAGAGGCTGCAATTGTTCTCATTTCCCAGAGCTAATGCAATTCATGCAGAAGCAATGACTGTTGCTTGTTTGTTATTAACAATTAGTAGGAATCCCAATCTTATGTACTGCCAGCACCCAGAAGATGGCTGGTGACTGAAGTCCATTTCCCAGGGGTTATGTCCCCAGAGTATCTAGGACTGCTGGATAAAATTGCTCCCTTGTGAGTAATTTCTGCCTTTGAGAAGCTCTCTGGGATCAGGCTTCCTGGCCCGAGCCCTGTGGCTCTGTTAGGGTACACCTGCACTGCTGTCCCTGGGCGTTACCTGGGTACTCAGCTTGGCACTGGCCTCCCAAGAAAAAGGGTTGTGAAATTTTTTAGGGAGTCTGCTAGAAAAATACGGTGCGTCCTACCTCATGTTTCTAGATAAAAAGGAGCAGGCACGTGAAGAAGCGATCCCGAGTCTTAGGTTTTGAAAAATAGACTGTTGTGAAATACCCACTGGGTTACCCAGTTTCTAATCTGCATCAGCAGGAATTTGGCAGAACATGGGCTAAAACTGCAGTTCATATCTGCAGGCAGTCTTATCCGTAGTTCCTCTTTTGAGACTACACCGAAGCTGAGTTGTTATGAGGACCCCAACTGTAGGTGTTTTGCTAATTTATTCCTGCTAGAGTGTCTGATGCCTGTCTGTGTGCATGGAAGAGGGAGTGTGTGCATGTCTTCAGCTGGAATACCAACTTTCTGCTCATGGCACATAGATAGATTTAGCTGGCACTATGTATGTGGTGCACAGGCACGCACCCGAGACTTTTTGCAGCTAGTAAATGACAGTCTAATTAAAGACACTGTCTGGACTTCTAGGATTTAATTTAAGAACAAGGTTAGGTGCCCTCTTCCCCCAAGGGGGCAATGTGAGCCCATCAAAGCTTGGGAGCCTGAGGAGCCGACTCCTCCACATAAGGAGATGTTTCATGAAACTCATCTTGGGATGGAAAAAGGGAAGCAGTGCTAACAACAGTGGGCTTTTGTTCAGCATTTCAGAAACAAAATGAGGGGGGGGGGGTGGAGAATGAGAAGGAAATTAAACATCTTACTGCTCCCCCACCATCACCAATTTAAAGCCTTTTCAGGGTGTTTACAGGGCCGTTCTGAATATGCAGGGAGCCTCGTAACACCATGTGTGTAGTGCTGAACATGTGCTTATCAAGCAACCCAAACCCAACAGATAAGAAATGACTGGCCCATGTTCACAGGGAGTCTTTGGCAAGTCCCTAGGATGTGTGCATCTAGTCTGGCTGTGGGAGTCCCTGTCTCTTGGCTCTATCTGTTAAATATACTTTTCCTTGCGCTGTGTCATGTTTAAGAACAGCTGATATTTATATTTATGGAAGTGTATATTGCTGTGCCAGACAGCACAGAGCTCCCAGCACCTGTGCTATAAGCTGGGCTGCAAAAGCACAAGGTTTCTTTAGGAACTACTGCCTGCTTTTAGCTCTATGTTGAGTCTCTACTCATCTCCAGTATTTTATTTTTTTAAGAGAGGAAAGCAAGCTCTTACCAAGGCTCAGAAAATCCCAGTGTAAGCCATGCTGCTGCAGGTGAGTAATGAAACCAGCAGGTTTGGAAAAAATTAATACTGACCTATGAAGGAGAATTGCCTTGCTTCTGCACACAGAATTAAAGATGGGCTTCCTTAGTTGCTCCTAAACTGTATTTCAAAAGCTTGCATTTCCCCCAAGATTTACACACCACCTCCTATAGCTATGTCAACAGAGAAGAGGGAAAACATTCTATTAAAATTAGATATATGATTTTGTAACCTCATCATCTACCTTACTTTTTGTGACTATACCATGAGCCTGCTGCTTCACCTATTTTGCACTGAGTGTCCAAGTTTCAGATCCCAGGAAGACAGAACATCCCTTGCTTTGTGTCTCAAGCACTCGGCTTCAGGCTGAGGTCCCTGTTGGACCTGTGTGCTGCCATTGCTGCAGTATCCACCACCAAGCCCACCACACTGCTAGGAGAGTTATTCTAAGAAGCTATTCCCAAAGCATTCTCATGCTTTCATTAGTCTTTTGAGACCTTGTCATACCCTGATGTTGGTTCTTTGATGTGCAATATTTTGGGGATGCTTTGGATGGGTCGTTCTGGTTATTCTGGTAAGGCCCCTCTTGCATCAGAGAAGACCCAAAGGTGCAATCTTGTTTGCACAACATCCTAGGAGATGGCATGGACTATGCTGTTTGACTGTCCTGATACTCCTGTGTCTTTCAGGTATTCAGATTCATGACAGAAGACGGGATGTATACTTTTAGCAACTGGATGTTTCGACTTTATTCTGAAAGAAGTTCTTGCTGTGAACTTTTATTATTTGCAACTGTGAATCAAGAAGGAATGAACTGCAGCTATTCTGTGCTTTTCCTCTCAGTTGGAAGAATACATGTACTATTTACTATTTGGGGAATGAGAAATCATCTTTTTCTATTTAGTAAATAATTTCTAATAGCTGTGGTATTAAACCTGACAGTATGTTTGTTGTGAAGAAATATTGTCTACTTAAGGCTTTTCATGTCCAAAAGGACTCTTAGCACTTTTTAATCTTTCTGTGTTTAGTCATTTACCATCTCTTGATAAGCACAATTCTTGCCAATGCAGTTAATAACTGATAACTGCAGGGATGCACTTAGCATAAATTCAGTGCTGCAGCTTCTCATCTTGATTTGATATCTCCATATTATTTAAAATAGTCTTAGACTGTGGGCAAGAGACTTTAAGACAACTCCAGGCCAGCAAAGCACATCATCATATTTATGTTTTGGAAGTAATTTGTAGCCATACTTGCAATTCACAGGGACATTCTTCAGAAACTATATAATACATGTATGCCTGAAAAATCTGTTTCACCTTCTCATACTGTGTAATCATTCTCCAGAAGACAGTGAATTAGCACTAGATTTGTGAGGAAATCTGGGTCCTTACTGGATGCAATTAGAAATACCACTGAGCAAAAAGCTGGAGGTGGGAATGGTCTATTTTCCCAGACTCTCTGCAGGTGTGAAACGTTCGTTTTTTTCCTGAATAAACACAGTGTGGTTGAATTTTAAATTATTGTGCTTGAAGGGCTCTGTCATCCAAACAGGCAAAACCCCCCTGTCCACAGTAACTGCATCCTCCTGACCTCAGAACGGGGGGTGGTCCCAGTGCCCCTCTGTGCAGCAGAAGGAGCAGCCATGAGCTGTGCATCCATCCTGCACGTTAAGATCCCCACCTTGCTTCACCACTCATCCTTGGCAAATCTGTTTGCTGAAGCTACTGTGAGTAAAACCTCAGGTGACTGATGTTTAGTTTTGTGTATGTAATCCCTGCAGTAAGAGAGACTGCTTAGCCTTTATTGCAAATCCTAAGGATAAAGATCTGCGTTTATGTTTTTCCTTTTTCATTAGCTATACATTAATTTAATATAAAGGGCCACAATTGACTTTGACAGCTCTGCAGCCTTTGAGATCCTAGAGCCTGTGATTTATAGGACAAATCTTTAGCTGGTGTTAGTGTTGTGGCTCTGTTTACACCAGATATCTGTTCTACCACTGGTCTACTTCAGTTGTAACATTGTCTACCAGGACACACATACAAGAGGAACCATTTTAACTATGTCAAAGGTAGACCAACATCCTGTCTTATAGATAAGCACTGAAAAATCACTCTTTTTTTTTGCCTTATCATTTAAGTTTAGGAATACTGAACTGGAATACACTGGGTGTGTGGGTGCTTGCTCTCCTCCCTGGCTGTTAGAAGAATGATGACCTTGGGGCAGAGGGCTGGGGACAGAGGTTCTGCTGCTCCAGCGTTTTGTCTCGCAGCACCGTGCACTGCAGCCTGTCTAGGTTTGTCAGCATCTTGCTTCTCTCCTGCAATAAACGTAGTTAACCCTTCGGTGCAATTCGCCTTGAATGATTCAGTATGAATAGAGTTTTGAACAGTGGTTCCCTACATCAGGTAGGCTTTTATATATACATGTATATAATATATATACACATATATATTCCTCTACAGTATTCTTTGTCCAAAGTAGGGTGTTTCTTGCTTTGCCTCTCTGTGTTCCCCATGCTGCTGTCACGCTCCGATGATGGCATCTCCATCCCCATTCAGTGCGTGCACTCTTTGCTCAGGAGGGCTTGGCAGTCAGTGGCTGCCATCTGGTACTTCCCACGGTTGTTTTCAGTTCCTCCTCTGAATGCAGCAATCACAGTGGTGATGGGAGGAGAAGGGATGCAGGATGTGCCCGTTTCAGCAGCTCCTGACTCCCTGAAGGCTAGTGCACTTCTGCAGAGACCGCCCCAAAGGACAGAAGGACAAACGTGGGCTGGGTGTAATATTTTCTGATCATTTACTGACCCTGTGGGAAACCATTATTTGCTTTCATTTGGGTACCATTTCTAAAGCTCTAGTCCAGGAATAACTTCTTTGAATGGATGGGTTTTCTCCCATCTTTTTCTGATGGACACATGAGATGCAAACTACATGCTCTGTGAGTTCAGAGATTAATGCAGAGAAAAATATTCCAGTGTTTGGCATGCATACCCTGGGAGGAAACTGGGGCTTCTGTTAATAAGCCACAGGAGCTGTTGTACTTTTTTTTTTTCACTGTGCATGTTGCAGGACACAAACACTTCCTTCTGTGCATCTCTCGTTTGCAGGCACCTTGCTCTGCCTTCTCACGTGGGATGGCCCTGGTCCAGCCCCTCCTCTGATGGGCAGATAAACCTTGTGGGTGGCTGGGAGCAACAGAGCTGGCTTAGCTACTCCACCCCATTTTAGTCACTCATTAGGAGCGTTAAAAATAGTCCCGGACTGCAATGACAAACAAGAAAGGTTCTTTTGCTATTAAAGAAAAACCTAAAGGTTTAAAAAAACTGCAAAAACCAGGAGGGGGCATGGCTGGAATGCCACTGGGCACCTCGGCCAGTGTTTGTATGGCCTCTTCTGGGCATTTGTTGCTCCCTTCCCCATCAGCCTAGCTTTCTCCTTGAGGTCATCCTAGTTCTGAAATGTCCCGGAAACGGGATGGAGACATGACAGTATGTTTGCATTTGTTATTCCTGGTTTTGAGCAGCTGAAAGGAACACCAGTTCCCCTGTGTGTGCTTGGGCTGGAGGTGGCAGTGCTTTGCTGGGGAGCTGGGCTCTCTCTGGGGTCACAGCGAGAGGGGACCGCCACCTCGCAGTGATGCTGACAGTGATGTCACCTGGCAAAACAGTTGTAACTGGTGGTCCTTATCCCTTTCAGAGAATGAAACCCAAGCTGCTGTTGCTGTTATTTTTGCTCAGGTGCCAATTTGCCCCATCACAAGTGAGACAGGGACACCTCCTGTACCTTTAGTAAACGCTATGGCATGCAGCCTTTGGTAAACACTTGCTCATCACTGGAACCTTTGACTGTCTTGTGGTTTTTAAGCCTCTGTTCTGGCAGGCTGTGCCAAGCAGGACAGTCCTGCTCCTGGTGAGAGGCTCAGAGTCACACAGTGAGGCTGACACACCATTTGCAAGTGTCTAAAATCCTTTTTTTTTTTTTTTTTTTTTTTTAGGAAAATAATCTCAGAAGTGGTTCATGTGGGACAGTTCTCAAAGTGTTGACGAAAGCAAGCAGTTTAGGGGAAGAGACCAGTGAATTCACAGCATCCTTCCCCCCAGCATGGAGAGCAGAAGCAGAGGTAGGAAAGAGCTTGCGTTCTCACCAGAGACTTTCCTCTTCACTCATGAATGTGACAGCTCCTTGTTCCTGGGTGGGTGAGCTCCCAAACACCCTCAGGAAAATGGCAGCCAAACCAAGCCTTCCTGAAGGGTTGGCTCTGATTGCTTCATTTCCAAGCAGCCTGGAGAGCCTCACAGGCTGCCAGCCCTACAGCAGGAGCCAGGCAGGTGAGGGCTGCTGCATGCAACCTGTGCTAAGGAGGTACCAGAGCCACCCCTGCCACCCCATCAGTGCTCTGCCAGCTTTTCCAAAGCTCCTGTCAATAAAAATAACCCTTACTGTTTGTTTATTTATTTTTGTATATTTGGAGTTCTTTTTCCCCTTGAGCAGATTTATGATGGAGTGACCATGTGGTCTTGGTACAAGTGAAGGCAAACCCGAAATAACTGGAAAAGGCAATTTCCTGGGAAGGGTAATAGCATTGTTGCACTGCAATCTATGAACCGACCCTGTTTTCCTCTACTGCCTGGTTTAAACCACTGCATATTTTGGGCTCAGGGCTCTAATCCTTCATGGGAGACCCCATCGCCCTCTACAACCACCTGAAAGGAAGGTGTACAGAGGTGGGGATCAGCCTTTTTAACCAAGTGACAAATGATAGGATAGGAGGTAATGGCCTCAACTTGCACCAGGGGAGGTTTAGATTGGATATTGGAAGAATTTCTTCACCAGAAGGGTTCTTGGACATTGGCCCAGGCTGCCCAGGGCAGTGGGGGAGTCCCCATCCCTGGAGGTGTTTCAGAGTCGTGTTGATGTAGTGCTCAGGGGTATGGTGTGACATATGGGGTATGGTGACAATGACTGTCAGTGTTGGGTTAATGGTTGGACTCAATGATCTTGGAGGTCTTTTCCAACCAAGGCGATTCTGTAGCTGCTGACCCACTGAGACCTTGGTGCTCCCCTGAGTTACCATCTATAGTTGCACTTAAAAGACTGCAGCAGAAAACTGGTGCAAACCGGTGGTTTTGGGGCCTTGCTTGCTGGGAGGAGGATGCTCTCCTAGTTTCAGTGTCACACACGGTGTTAGAGGGCTGCGTGTTACCACACTGGTAATATCGCTGTGCGAGCAGCTTGGCTGTGGTCGTTTAACCCAGATTGCAGTTTCTTTGCAGAGGGGGTGCAAAGGCAGCTGAGGGGTGGGAAGTCAGTGGCTGGGCTGTGGCGTGGGGTCACAGGGCTCTCTGGGCCACCTCGGAGGATGCTTTTTGGTAGCTGGAGCCATAGCGGAGCTGGCTGACCCAAACTGGCTGCAAGCCAGCTCAAATGTGGTGTTACCCAAAATATGGTCCAGCAAGAGGTCACCATGAACGTGGCTGAGCTCGTGAGCACCCACGCTGCCGGTTCGTGCTGGCCCCACAGCCTGGTTTCTTGGTGGGGGTTAAGCTGAGTGCAGCTGCTTCCCTGACCTCCATCCTCACCTCTGTACCCCCATCTCCCCCCATCATCCCAACCTGGGCTTTGCAGGCTCTGGGTTTGAGTCTGATCAGAGAAATTTTCCCCATCTCTATCAAGCAGTATTTCATACTGAAATATAACAGTATTTAATCTCCTGCTTACTGCCTTTCCACCTGAGACAGGGATAAAGTAACAGCTCTCTCCCACGCAGCACAATTATTAAACAAAAAGTTACTGTGCTCAGCATTCTAAACCACTCAATTAACTCCTAATACTGTATACAAAGAGAAGTGTCACTTTAGGTAAATCCCTCTGCCAAATGGAAAAACAAATTGAGCGGATGGAAGGAAACGGAATGTACCCAACACCCAAAGGGCATCTCTGGTAACTGAGCACAGCCTGAAATAATCCTGGACTGGCTGCCTGTCACACACTGTCTCCCCGTGCCTGAATGGCTGCGAGGGGCTCCATCAGCAGTGAGAAGCATCCCCATGTGCACGGGCTTCATCTGCTACCCCGTGTTCAAAGGCTCAGAGATGACCCAAGTCTTGCAGATACCACTGAATGATGTGATCAAGGGACAACGCTTTGTTTTGGCCTTGCAGAAGATCAACCCTTTCTTGGTCTTTGAAGTTTAGTTCCCGTCAAAGCCTTGAAAGTCTGTTTGTCTCCAAGTTTTGTGGACCCCATCCAGCTACTGGCCCCACAGAGCAGCCCCCGTGTCTGACTGGGTCTGGTTGTGGCTCTAGAAACCAGGACCTCTGGGTCTGTGGAGGTTGTAGAGCAGTATGGACTAATGCAGAAAAGCCAGGTTCATCAGGAGGGCAGGGAGGAAGGGTACTGCTTCTTGGGAGCTACCCAAATATCACCAAGTCTCCAGCATGTGCCGGATAAATGATATTTAACAGAAGTCACCATGTGCAGCTCACCAGCCTGAGGAACGCTGTGTGCAATCTGGATACTGTACTCAAATCACTCCACAGAAAAACACAAGGGCTAATTAAAAATGATGGGCAATTAGGAAAGGCCTCCAGCTGAACTCTTTGATGCAGAAAGGAGATTTTTTTTTAAGGTAGAATAACTAGATTTTAAGGAAAATCTCCTGGCTTTAGTCAAGCTGTCACATAACAAAGACATTTGAGCCGTGATACTATCACAGTTCTACTTACCACACGTTGTTTGCTGGTGCTGGACTTGTGCCATGTTTTAAGAAAAGATTAGCATCAAAATACTCTTTATTTTTTTCCCCTGCCTCACGTTGAACCCACGACTGCTGATTGTAAATGTGCAAAGAGCAGCCAGGCATTATTTTGCATGTGAATCATAAAGGCATGTGGCTGGAACAGCAGCATCAAGGACTGTGCTGCTTTGTGGGTACACAGCTCTTGAGGTCTCATTGTTGCACGAAGGTGAGTGATTTACTCTGAGTAAAAGGGCTGGGGCAGGAGGGGCAGGGGGTGTTTGCTCCCTGCAGGATCTAAGCACCCTCCCATTGACCTCTGTGTTTGCCACCAGAGCCTGAAAGGATTGCCCAACACCTGCTCTGGGCAATTGTTTTTCTGGGTTTGTCCAAATACGCAGGACCGGGATCATAGCTGCACTGTTTGTCTCATTTCTTGCAAAAAGAATGTCATGGAGGATTCAGTATATTGGATTGATTTAATGCATAATATCCCTATGCATCATCTATAAGGTGGCATGTCGAACAGGGCCGGTCAGTGGGGCTCCTTCGCCACCTGAGCCAGGGCAGAGCTGCCAACTAACGCCTGCCCACGCCTGGGCAGGGCTGGAGGGTGAGCCAGGTCTGGCAAGGAGGCTTCTGGGTCTGTCATCCAAAACACGCTGTTAGGGAGCGCTTGTCTCCTAGAAACGCCCGCGGGATGGTGTGATGATGGGGTTGATCAGGAGGCAAAGCCACACTGGAGCTCACAGCCGTGGGCAGGCAGCACATCAAGAGGTGCACCATGCATCTTCATCCCTTGGGGCATCCCATGCAGCATCCTTCTCTCTTGGGTGCAAGCAGTGACCCCCCCTACCTGCACAGAAACCCAGTGTCTGCCCACAGGCTGTGTTGGAGTATCCCAAAAAGTAGTTTGAGTTTGGGGTTTTTTTCCTATCCCATGCTGACACAGGAAAGCAGCCTGGAAATACTGATCAGAGAATCACAGAATCAATCACAGGGTGGTAGGGGTTGGAAGGGACCTCCAAAGATCATCCAGTCCAGCCCCCCTGCCAGAGCAGGATCCTAGAGTAGATCACACAGAAACACGTCCAGAGGGGTTTTAAATGTCTCCAGAGATGGAGACTCCACCACCTCTCTGGGCAGTTCCAGTGCTCTCTCACCCTCACTGTGAAGAAGTGTTTCCTTATGTTAAGATTGAACCTCCTGTGTTCCAGTTTGTGCCCATTGCCCCTTGTCCTGTCACTGGACACCACCGAGAAGAGTCTGGCCCCGTCTTCCTGACACCGCCCTTGAGATACTGATGAGCATTGATGAGATCCCCCCTCAGCCTCCTCTTCTCCAAGCTGAACAGACCCAGCTCCCTCAGCCTCTCCTCAGGTGGAAGATGCTCCAATTCCTTCATCATCTCAGTGCCCTGAGCTGGACTCTTTCCAGCAGCTCCATGTCCCTCTGGAACTGGGGAGCCCAGAACTGGACACAGCACTCCAGATGAGGCCTCCCCAGGGCAGAGTAGAGGGGGAGGAGAACCTCCCTTGCCCTGCTGGCCACACTCCTCTTCATGCACCCCAGGGCACCATTGGCCTTCTTGGCCATGAGGGCACATTGCTGGCTCATGGTCAGCCTGGTGTCTGCCAGGACTGCCAGGTCCTTTTCCCCAGAGCTGCTCTCCAGCAGCTCAGCCCCAGCCTGGACTGATCCATGGGGTTGTTCTTCCCCACATGCAGGACTCTACACTTGCTCTTGTTGAATTTCATTAAGTTTCTCCCTGCCCAGCTCTCCAGCCTGTCCAGGTCACACTGGATGGCAGCACAGCCCTTTGGTATGTCAGCCACTGCTCCCAGCTTTGTGCCATCAGCAAACTGGCTGAGGATCCACTCTGTTCCCTGATGAGAAATAACAGTTTGGGAAGCAGCTCTGACACCGTCCCGCATCAGGCTGCCAGACTGCTCTTATTGCAGACAGATTTCCTGCGCTGACGGGCTGTAGGGCACAAACCAACCGTATATCAGCGACTAATGGGAATTGCTGCCCGTGTCCATGCAAAAACACTTGGGAAGGGAGGGCTTTCAGGGAAATAAGAGCCTTCTGTATCGCTTCCCCTTGCCTGGGAAAAATGCTTTCTGTGGCTTTGCAAAGTGGGGAGCGCGGGAACCTAAAGCCAGGTTTGCTCCCCTGTGCACATCAGTCCTCCTCATCTCTCATATACAACTGCAGCAGGCATTTCCTGCAATGCAGACTGAAAACCCAAGGATCTCCTGGCCTGATTCCGGCTTTTATGCTTACGAAGACAGAACCATGCTCTCTGGCACGCAGCGGTGCGTCAGGAATTTAAGCCGCAGCAGCCCTGCCTGTGCCTCCGACTTTGTTTATGTCAATAAGAGCAGAAATGTTGCACATCTCTGTAGGCACAACCAAAAGGAAAAAATTAGTGCATCTAGTCAATGTGGCTCAGTCTGAGTGGTTCTGGGATTGTGTTTTGAAGCTTTTTTAGCAATCTTGAAAGGAGGGAGAGAAATCTGTAATTAAATCAATACATATGTAAACGAGCATCTGCCACGGAACCAGTTTAACTTCTTTGTGTTAAACATGTATTTCTGTTGATGCATTATTTGGGACATATTCTTGGTATAGAAGGGTGTTATTAAATTGGATTTTGGCTTGATTTAAGCAATTAAATGAGTCAAATCATTCTATGCATTTGCAGGATTTTTTAAGCTGCTATGTTGGCTCTTGATGTGTGTTCTTGAGTCTGCCTGTCAGCTGACAGCTAGTTATGATTTATAATTATTCAGAAGTAGGTTTGGGTAAACCATGCAGCTGAGAAACCGTCAGTGGTCGGGTTTTCACTGGCCAAATGTGGTTGGATGTGAAACTAAGAGCCCTTCTCACAACGCTGCGTTTGGATTTGCTTTGCTTCTGTCTGTCTCTAAGGGCCCTTCTGCAAGCTCAGCCCAAGCAATGATGGCTTCAGGAACTTCAGTCTAATTCTTTGGTGCCTCTGAACTCATGTGGCTCTATTTCAGTCATCTGGCATACAGTAAAAATACCGAGAGTCTGAAGTTTTTGTGGTGGGAAGATATTGTTATTTTCCATGTAGGAAATGAGTCTGGTCTGGTGTTTCCTGAACGCTCAGCGCTGCCATTTACTCCATGGATAAACACAGTCCATTATTCTTTGTTTCTTTTCAGGGCCTGCTGCAGAGCTTGGACCTCCCTAAATCTCTCTTCAAATAAATAAATATATTCCTAGCTGCTCTCTTTGAAAAAAAACCCCATCCTACTGGTGATTTTGCTGTCTGTGATCACTCCTGCAGGGACACTCCCCAGTGTGCAGGGTTTGTGTGCTGGACTCGGCTACTGCTGGCATCTGGGTGGCAGAGTCAGAGGATGAGCAGCTCTTTGTCTGGAGGTGTGTACTCATTTCTTCCTAAATTGGGAAATCCAGCTGTGGCTATGGCTCAGTCAGGAAGGACGCCTGGTCTGGCCTCGTTAGGTGTGTATTTTTGGCTGAAGCAGGTTTACACCACGTGTGGTTAGTCCTCTGTATCTCTGGCTCACACAAATGCTGCACACATCTCTTCCCTTTTGCAGGACACTGCTCTCATCTCCTGCAGCAGAAGGAGAATGGGAGCAGATCAAACAGCAGGGTCAGCTCTGCCTGCTTTGGCATGTTACAGCACTTGGGGGTTATTAGTGCTACTGAGGATGTGCAAAGTGTTTGCACCTATGCAATTAAGCTTGCTGCTTTTTTGTGGACGGATTCATTGTGCTGCTGGATATGTGGAGCAGCTCCTGGGTGACAAATGTCATGTCGTGATGCTAGTATGGTAATTCCAGGAGGCTCCAGCAGGACAAAGATAATCTGCTCTGTAGATGCCCAGAAAAGATGCTCAGTGACCCCAAAGACTTTAACATTTGTCACACTCTGCAGCTGCTGCAGTCTTTGAACATTACATTTGCTGTACAGTCAGCAACAGACACAAGAATAAGAAATGGATTGAGGTGAGGAATGCAAATGCCACCTTTTTGCCTGATGATAAAACAAGAATTTGAAAAAGCCACCTGCAGTGCCCAGTGGAAGAGGGATATCCCTGCCAGAGGCGCATGCCTCGGTCCTCAAAAGGCAGCAGTAACAGACCACATGCAAACCAGCTCTTCCCCCAAAGCTCCTGGTTCCCGCAGCTCCCGCTGCTGCCTGGGCAGCCGTGCTGTGTCCCCGAGCTGCTGGCAAACGGCGCAGCGTGGGAAGCAAACTTCCCACCAGCTTTAGCTTTAAGAAGTGCTGCTTTGCTGTGTTGCATGAGTAAAAGTAGTGAATTCCCACTGCTAAGGAAATGAAAACTGTCGAGCAGATCAGTGACGAGCAGGCTGAGGGGTGAAACAAGGGAAAATAACACCGTGTAACCCAAGCGTGGTGCCCCCAGCTCAGGGGTGCCACAGGGGACAGCAGGACGTACAGGTCTCCTAAATGCAGCCCGCTGGATGCAACCCCCGGTGTAGGAAGGTACAAACTTGGATGGGTCATTAATTTCCTTAGTTATCAGATGCTCTTGGAGGTGGGCACGAGATCTTTGATTTTTTAGGATGGATTTTATATGCCTGGTGTCTCCCGAGCTCCAGCTGGGCTGGGCTGCCATCATCACCCAGCCCTTAACCCATGTGATGGTGTGTGCTGAGCATCACACAACCCCATCCAGCATCCTCTGACTCCATGTGCAGGAACCAAAACTGCTGGTGGATGTGCTGCCAGCCCGGGTGACACCTTCTGCCACCACCAAACCCTTAGGGACACAGCGATTCAGGGGCCACGTCTGCTGAGTGCTTCCCTGGCCTTAATCCCACCCCAGAGCTGGGCAGCACTGAGGGTTGGTGTTCACTGATGCTGTGTGCTGGGCTGATGTATGAAAGGCTCAAGGGCTCTTCATTAATTTTGTATGTTAATATCCCCAGGCCAGCTATGTAATTTCAAGAGCCTTTGATTTCCTGTGCAGAGCTCTGCCCTTTTTCCTACCCGAGGCATAATTTTATGAATGGCTTGCTGGTGCCTTGCACCCAGCAGGAGCCACCACGTTGCAAAGGATTGTAGTGGCAGATGTTAGGGAAGGAATTTCCTCCTCCTTCTGGGAAGGAGGGGAAAGCTGTCCCATCCCATGGACATCCTGGTTATTGGCAGGCTGTGAGGAGGACATGGGAGCAGAGGCTGTGGATGCCCTGTGATCCTCCAGGCCATATTGCTGCTCCTGGGCCATGAGTGGGGTGGGCACATCCTCACCTTTGGGAAATGGTTGTAAACTGAGTCCTTGTACACAGCTGGAGAGGGATTTCTCAGGATTTTTGGAAATCTGCTCAGAGGAAGGAATCAGTCGCTGCAGAGCTCTTTGGCTTTATCCCTCTTCTGACCTGGAAAAGTGTCCCTGCATCAAGGTGGACATCATGGCTGGAGCTGGCACAGCTCCACAACGTGTGCGCCCAGTGGGGTTTTGGCTTGCACACCTCAATGTACACACACAGCCTTGGCCTCGACCATCCCTTAAGGACAGAGATGGTTCCAGCCCCAGATCCCATGGCACAGCTGAGATGGCTTGTGCACAGGGATGGCTTGTGCACCAGCACATCCAGGTGGGTTCCCACAGCCTGTTCCTCAGAAAGAGCATTGCAACTTGCTTCTTGCTTTGGCTTCACTTCAGTGGGGATTTTAATAAAAGCAGCTAGTTATTTTAGCAGGCCTGTGGAAGAGGGAAAATCACGTAGGTGTTGTGGTGGTCTCTGTGGTTACTGCGCTCTCCTCTGCCTGATGCCATGTGTGACAGTGCCTTTGGCTGCGACCAGTGAGAACCTGGAGGACCTGGTCTGGATTTTGGTGGGGACAGTATATGGCAGCTCCTGAAATGGGATAAAAGGACACAGTTGGGTCTAAGAGATGCCTGTTGTCTGGTGCTAATCCAAGTATGGCCTTTCCATGTGGTTCAAAAGGCACCATGGACCTCAAGCTCCAGCCTCCTGGGAGATGCCTGTCCATCCTTGCCATGCAGGGAGGAAAACATGCTTCACATTTCCTCCCTCTGAGCTCAGGTATGTCAGGGAAGGTAATATGAGCGCTCTGGGTTTGTATCAAAAGCGTTTTGAGCACTTGCAGGATTATTTGAAGACTGGGACTCATTCTTAGAGAGCTGAATCGTGTGTTTCTTCCCTCTAGGACATGCTCAGTGGTTTTCCTGGCAATAACAGACCAAGAGGACATTTCTACCACTGAGTTATTCTGAGGCTTTCAGCAGCAGCCAGTGCTCGGAAAATGAACCTGGTAAACATTAGAAGAAGATTTTGTAATTGCCTGGTTTTGTGGTTCATTATAGTTTTGCAGGGGTGGGCGCTGTGGTGTGAACCTACTTTCAGTTCCATTGATGTTCTTACCTTGCAAAACTAAAGGAAAAAAGCCCTGAGTCCCCTTTTCACAGATCCTGATGACCACCCTAGAGACTGAACACTCCACTATTATTTCACGCACCACAGGAGGGAAACAGAAGGAATCTGCCTTCCCACACCAAACCCAGGCTGTCACTTAGAAACTGTCTCTGCATTGTGTGACACTGCCAGACACCTTCATGATTTGGGGGGCTGGCTGGTAGAGATCCAGGAGGGGGGTGTGGCAGTGCTGGGACTCAATATTGCACTATGCAATTGTTAGCTGTAACGATTCAGGTGAATTCAGCGGTCAGGAAGCCGGGAAGGGCAGTGATGCTCCTCCACATGGCAGAGTGGGAAGTGAAGAGGGCTGTGGGAGGGCTGGGACCTTGCAGTGGGCTGACCTTGGCTGGCTGCAGATGCCCACCCAGCTGCTCTTTTGCTTCCCCTCCTCAACAAGACAGGGGGAAAGGAAAGATGAAAAAGCTCGTGGGTCAAGATAAGGACAGGCAGATCACTCTCCAATTACTGTCACAAGCAAAACAGGCTTGACCAGGGCAAAAAGGGATCTGCTGATCCTGCAGCCCCACCTCGAGGTACAATCCACTCTGAAATAATATTGCTCTGAAGATTAGAGCTGGCATAGTGATTTTTTTTTCTATATCCACTGAATATGTGTGGCTGTTTCCATCTCTGCTTCTTCACTCTTCCCAGCAACAGAGATGTCTCATTTCACCAGTGATGAAATTGAGAGCAGTTAGCTTATCAAAGGTATTGTGAGCAACTGAACACAGGCAGCAAGAGAAAGCCAGTGTCTTACCTTCCATATCTGTCCACCTGTATGCCCAGTGGCGAAGGCCAATGGGATCCACATCCTGGGCAGTGGGGAGGCTGATGCTGAGGGGATGCTGGGATGTGCTCTGGGTTTGCTTCCCTTTCTCTCAAACCACTTAGCCCCATTTCCAGTATGGTTCCCCCACCTTACTGTCACGGGGCTGACAACACTCAATACTTACGTGGGTAGATTTTCTTGTGGCTCAGCAAAATGGTGATAGTTTCTTGACAGCTGCACGTTCTTCTTCCCCTCCCTGAATACTGGGGGAAACGGTCCTTTTTTCTGTCCTTTGTGTGTTTTCCATGAACAGGGTGTCTGGGGTTTTTCTCTCCCTGTATTTTGCAGCAAGTGGCCATTTCAGCATGCGAGCCTCTCCAACTGCATCATGTCTGTGTGACAGCTCCCTCCAGGTATGCAGGGTTTTTTTTAGGCCAAGGATTTTCCACTTGGAAATAAATGTTGCTTTTCTGCTAAAAGGGGTTTTGTGACTCATTGAAGCGAGTGAGAAGTGTGTCCCCCAGTCTGGGCTTACAAAGAGCTGCTCTCAAAAGGAAAAGGTGTGCCCTGGGCAGTTTTGGGGTGCCCCCAGGCCAGCTTTCATCGGCTGAGATGGTGGCATGGTGAGGATGTGTTGCCTGGGTCTCTGGCTGAGCCTGGGCATCAGTGGGGGAGCTGAAATCCCATGGATCTGCAATCTGTCCCCTGAGCTCATAACCAGCACCCAGCTGCGAGGCACACAGCTCTGGGTCTGATGCAGGAGGTATTTTGGAGGAGCCTTTGCCAGATGAAGCTTGTTCCTCTGGCGTGACTTGATCCTGGGGGACCTGTATGTGGATAATCATCTTTATTTTTTTTAGCCCCATCCCCTCCTAAATCTTCAGTAAGCCATGTTTTTCTGTAGCTCTACAGGAACTTTGTCCACATCTTATGGGAAACTTCTGGGAAGGATGAAGACATTCAACGTGCTTCCTGAGGGGTTGCCAGCCACCAGCCCATCACAGCCCCAGCATGGTAGGACAGGAGCTGGAGCAGAGCTCCCACATCACAGAGCAGCCATGTGAGAGGGGCCAGGGCTGGGCGTGGGGCTCCCAGCATGGCAGCCACTCTGCAGCAGCTGCCTGGGTGCACCTGGCCCCTGTGGTAGATGTGAGATGAGCTGAGGTCTCTCAGTCCTCTGCAAACAGGCTGCAGACTGAGAAGCACCGTGCATCTGCTGGTAAGAGTGACTTGTACCTGGAAACTGCAGCGGATTCACTCCCAGCATCAGTGGGATGCAGGGGCTGGGGCTGCAGCATCTTCTGTAGTCACATTGCTGGAAGGACAGGAGATGCCCTGCTCACCACTGGGGCTGTGAGTCCCACGAGCTGGAGCCACCTCCTGGAAATGCCTTTCCTTCAGACTGAAAACTGCAGAGGGGAATGCTGAAGCTGGCATGTCCAATACCGTATCGTCACCGGGCACTATGCGTGGCCACATCTACTGACCTCATTACATTTTCGAGTGTGCAACACCCTTTCTGCAAAGGATGCATAGCCCAGACAGCTCAGCAGGGTGTTTGGAGACCTGCATCCCTCTGGGCAATGAGCAAAAAAAAAGATTAAAAGCAAGTCTTCCTGGTGACAAGTATGTCTGGCTGTGATGGAAATGCTGTGCCAGTGGGCAGGAGCTCAAGCTGCACCACAGCCTTTGGCCACTGGTACCTGTGTTGAAAAGGAAATATTTCCCTTGGGAAAATAAAATATTTGTGGAACAGCTGTTCTACACAGTGACCATGTCTTTAGCTTTCTCACTGTTTGGGAAGAGGAACATCTTAGACACCCTCATGTCAATGCTTCTGGTAGCACCATCCCACTGCAGCACTGTCACGGGAAGTCTCCATCCTCCATCTGGTGCATCCTCAGAGCACTGTGGGGAGAGGCAGTCCTTGGCCTCCACAATGCAAGCTTGACATTTGTCATTGTGCTGTCACCACCATTTTCCTCTGCAGAAGTCCCCCGAGCCGCTGGTATCACTGGTGTGGAGGCAGGAGTCTGGAGTGGAACCCGTGGTGCTCCCAGCAGTGTGGCCATGGAGGTCCTGCACGTGTGGTGCATGCTTGGACTCTGCTGCAGAGAAAAGCAAAAGAGAAAATGAATTCCTGGTGTGTTTAAACACTCCCACTTATCACACACAGCTGACTCTGCAGTGCTTAGGTGTGAACTGGGACTGGGGTGCCTCTGCAGCCAAGGCTCCTTTGCTTTGCAGCGCTGGCGAGAGGGAGCTGCCCCGGTGGCCACGATCCAGCCCAGGATGTACCTTCCCGTGCTGGCAGGATGGTTTCCACAGCACCAGGGATGTTCTCCTATTTCCACTTCTGGGTGTGTTGTTTCTTTTTAGTTTTACTGGCGAGGCAGTGCTGAGCTGACCTTGCTGCTCAGGTTTCTGTGTTCCTACAGACGGGGTGCCACCCACCCCTGCCCGGGGCTTGGCTGTGCCACTGTGGCCATCAGCAGAACTGAGTGGGGGCAGAGCTCAGCCCGGACCTGGGCTTTGCACTGCCTCTGCTAACGGCACTGGGGCTGCCAGGCTGGCGTGGGGCTGTCACTTGCTCTTCCCCATGGTGGCTGCCAGCGCTTTAGCTGCGTGCAGGCTGAGCCAGACTGGCCCTGCTCCCACGGGCTGTGGGGAAAGCAGAGGTGGCCAGACCCCGAGGAGACACACGCCAGCCGTGGTGTGCTGCTCTCTCAGCCACGCAAGGCAAACCTGCAACTGAGGGCTGTTCCAGTGGAGAAATTCCTGGGACATCAGTGCCTTATGGACTGGAGTTGCTCTCTGCTTTAAGCAGGACTTGTCCCTGGCCTGAGCACTAACGATATTATTATGGCAGCAGCAGCTTTGGCAGCTGTAGTTTGCTCTTCTCCCCACAAAGCCCTTTGCTCTGCAGCCTGAGGAGCAGCTAGCGCCGTGCCCACGTCTGTGGGGTGCAGGCTCGGTGTGTGCTTGGCTGCAGGGCTCCTCTGGCATCGCCTGCAGCACCACGTCCCGTCATGGAGCCCTTCATCTTTAGCAACAGCTTCCCGGGTGTCTGAGTGCCAGGAATGGAGGGATGGACCGGGCGGGCAGGGGAGCTGGAGAAGTCAGTAGATGGCAGAGTTGTTTTAGCATCTGCTCTCTGCCGCGTCTCTTGCAGGCTCACAGGGATGTTCTGATGGGTTTCTTAGGAAGATAATGCCCCAAAGCTCGGGTCATTGCAGCCTGGCCTAGGAGCAAACTGTTCCTGGGGCTGCTGCAAACCAGCTAGTGAGGGCAAGCACCCACGTTGTGGTGCTGCAGAGCAGCAGGGAGAGGGCTCCTCACAACACCCATGTGCCCAGCTCGGAGCACCACGGCTTACGGCACCCAGACAAGAGGGCTGTGTGTTCCCATTGCAGGATCTGTTGCGTGCCATTGACAGCGATGCTGCTCTGCCTTTGGGTCACTTTGCAAGAGGTTCCACATTGGTTTTGCTGCCTCTGACTGTGTGTGCATCACCTTGGCTGGGCTCTCAGACTGAGCGTTGCTAGAGAGCGTGACTGCCTGTGGATTTCCACCCCAGCACAGATCCCTCCTGCCCTTGGGAGCTGCTTTCTCCATGGGCATGGTTACCCCCAGGCAGGGGCTGAGCATTTTCTCCCTCAGGTCAGAGCAGTGCTCCTTGTCTGACCCATGATCACCCTTTTGGTGGCTGATCTCCTGCCATCCCCCCTGCCAGGGGCAGTGTGCTTTCATGCAGGAGAGAAAGGCAGAAGGTTAAATTAGTGGCTGCCAAACCAACCCTGGGAGATTGTCCATCTCTTGGTAGTTTCCAGTCAGGATCCAGATCATTTGCTGCAAGATGTGCCGGTGTTGTGCAGCCCCGCAGGGTTAAGCAGGCATGGCCAGTCTGGGGCTCAGCCAGCACGAGGGCTCACTGCAAACCTCTGGCTATGGAGGGCAAGGCTGTGTAGGATGGCAGCTGCTCCAGGATTGCATCTCACCCACCTCCCACGACAGGATCCACTTGAAATCCTTGGGGTCCCATGCAGCCCAGCACTGCACATAGTGTCACCTCCCAAACTTTGGCCAAGAGCTGTGGAACCCTCCTTAGGACACGATGCAAACCCTGACCTATGGGCATTTCCCACCCGTGGGGCTGGGGACCCTCACAGGGCGGTGGGAGCTGAGGGGTGGGTGGTCCCACTGCAGCAAGGTTGGGTCTGGCCCCCTGCAGCCCCGTGGGGTAGGGAGGAATGGCAGTGTGTTTTGTTTGCAAGTGCCCCACGGCTGCAGAGGCAGCAGTCCCGGCTGCCTTTCGGTCCTGTCCCGAGGAGGCGGGCGGGGGAGGAAGGGGCAATGCAAAGGTGATGCCGGGACCCTCCCCACCCACTCCAGCACCCCGTGCCGTGGGAGGCAGCCGCTGGCATCCGCAGCCCCGCAGCCTCCTGCGGGTTTTGCTTCTCCCCGCTTTTACCCTCTCCTTTTGCGAGATGAAAGAGCAGAGCCCCGCGCCCCCGCACCCCGTGGCAGGGAGAGCTGCTCGCGGTGCCCGGCTGAGTGCGGGGGGACGCACGGGATGCTCCCGCTCCCTTCCGCTGTGACTCAGGCACCAGGGGCTTGTTTGGCAGGGCCGGGGCGGCAGGGCTCCCCACGCCAGGCTCTATTTTTAGGGAGCCAGGAGAAGTAGGTGAAGTTGTCACAGTAAGAAGTTTCTAGTGTCATTTGCGGTTTCACAGCTTCGGTAAGGCTCAGCATCAGCAGTTTAGAGGCCGGGTGCTCTCCATGGCTCAGCGCAGCAAGGCTGGCATCGCCGCCCAGATGTGCAGCCCAGATGTGGCACGAAAGCCACGTGTCCTTTGGGGCCATCCATCCTCCGTAGGTCACTGGGGCTTGTTTCTCTGCCTTTCCCTCCTCTCCACCCACCTCGATCCCCTTGGGAAAGGCCAGCTTGGGGTGCACCTGCAGGTGATATGGGTGCAGGGGGCTGAGGAGGGATGGAGGGAAGAGGATGATGGTCCTTGGAGCTGGGCAGCTCAGAGGGACAGCAGCACCCCAGTGCTGTCCCCTGCAGCTCTTTCGCATTGTTCATTGCCACTCTGCAAGGTGACAGAGAAAGGGAAGATGCCCCCTCATATCTCTGGGCAAAACGCAGTGGAGATGATGCTCCACACCCTGCTCTGATCTATCTGCTGGGCAGTGGGAGCCTGGGACAGCTCATATTCCCATCTGCCAGAGCCTGGGGCTTCTGCTGACCTCAACACAGGTGTCTCTATGGCTGAGGGCCATGGTGAGTGATGGGGCTGCAGCCTGCCATGACCACCACAGTGGTTACAACCACCATCTTCTGGTCTTCCACAGACAGATGTGAGCATCATAAGTATTGACACCTTCTTCTGTCCCTGAGGCTGCCTCTTGCTGCTCTGGATTCCAAGAGCTTTCTTTCATTCACACCAAGGTAAAAAATGAACAGAAACTGCAACGCAACCTTTCCTTCTCCGGATGCTGGTGAGGTGTTCTGTGGTGTTCTGGCTATGTCTGTTCCCTCTTCCTCTCCGGTGACAGGGTTGTCCTGGAGACATGAGAGTTCAGAGGATGCAGGAGAGGGAAAAATCTAAAGAAGCAACAAAGCAAATAGTAGAAAGCTCAAATTTCCCTTCTGCCCATGGCCCTGTTGTGAAGGGACTAATTTAGGTTTTTCTCATAGGTTCCCTTCTTGCATCTCTCCCACGGCATCACAAGAAAACTCCTTTTGTGACTCAGAATAAAATCTTATTTCTGAACGTATTGTTCTTAGTACCGCACAGCACCCAGCTTTTGTTAATTGTCAGGAGCATGTGGGGGGAGCAGCACATTTTAAAGAGCTAGTCACGAAACCGCAGCGGGCACCCAAAAAAAAAATCACTCTCTTCTCATCAGCTTTCACCTTGCTGCCTTCAGAAAGGCTCCCAGCCTTTGACAGATCACCGCTGCAGGCAACCGGATATTTTCTCGGTAAACAAAACTCTGAGCGCTGAGTACAAGTGGAGACAATTTGCTGATCAGCGGAAATACCACAACTAGGTCATTAGGAATGCAAGTGATGGATCACATTTTCCCATCGTCTCACCCAGGGGTTGTCTGGAGGGAGGAACTGTGCCAGTTTGGGTTCACAAGTGGATGGGTATGGTTATGTTCTGAGGGTTTGGGGGGATGAAAGAAACTTCTGTTGGTTTCTTGGTGGTGGGCTCATCACCAGGTAAAGGTGTGACTTCACCTTCCCTGGAGTCATCCATGCAGGCAGGCTCTTCCCTCTGGTGTTGGGTCCTCTCTCCATTGCACATCATCCCTCTGGACTGGGCCCCTCTTTCCTCAAGGCTATGTTCCCCCCTGTTCCTACAGCAGACAAGCACTCAAGGATGTGTAGCCACGATGCTACCTGGACCTGGCATGGGTTAATGTGGGGGTTTGAGGATTTTGAGTCTTTCCCCCCATCCCTGTGATCCACATGAAGCAGTGAGGTGGCAACAGAGCCAACACCACCGCATGCCCTTTGGTAGCTCTGTCCCCCTGGGCTGCCTGGCTCTGAAGAGCAATGGTGATGGGACGGCCCGATGGGGCTCTGCCTTCCTCAGAGCTTGGCCAGCACCTCCTGGTAGATCTGGCACTGCTGGCATCATCTCCTGGCTCAAGCCAGAGGAGTCACAGGACCTGGTGGGCTTGTTCCCCACCAGCCGGGGTAGTCAGGGGCTTGACTGCCGATGTGGAGTGAAGGTTTCCCAAAGAGGAGCTGCCAGCCTGCCCTCCCCGCTGACGAACCTCTGCCAGCATCCCTGCTGTCATATTTTCCACCCAGTTTTGCCCGTCAGGGTGCCGGTGACGAGTGACTCTCCGTTTCCTGGTTTGCAGCACAAGCTGGCCAACCCTCTGGTGGCATTTTGGGCTGGGTACCCAAAACCAGAGCCTTTTCCTGTCCTCCTCACTGGACCCAGCAGCCCCTCCGGGCTCCCCCAGCGAGGTGCATGTGATGGGGCCAGCAATGCAGGCAGGGTTGCTGGCGTTACCCACAGGTTCTTCTCGTTTGGACAAAACAGTGACAGGTGACTATCCAGAAATGGCTTCTTTGAAAAGGTTTTGTTCAGTGGGGACAGCCAGGGCTCAGGAATAGCTCTGCAAAACCCCAGTTGCTGCTCTCTGCAGCGCTCACTGCTGTGGTTTCACACGTTGTCGGCTGCCTCTCAGTCCTGACACTCGGGATTCGGGGAAAGTATTGAGCAATGACTGCTGGTGTCGTTTTGTTTCTCATGTAGAGACTTCCCCCAACTGTGAGTGTTAACTTCAGGGGAAACTCTGAAGAGCCCTGGAAAATGCCAGTGATCGCCATGGGGCCGAGGCACAGGGTGAGGGCTTTGGGGAGCAGTGCCTGCTCCCCACCCTCACCTCATGGCCCTCAGCTGCCTGCAGTGTCCTTGGGGATGTCCACTACGATGCTGTCCTTTGCCTGTGACAAGCTCATTGTGGCAGGGATGGTGGCAGGGAGCTCTGTGTCAGACCAGCCCCCTGCTTGGGGTCCAAAGCTAGCCTTTCCAAAGACAATACCAATTTTAAGCTAAAAAGGACTAAAAGCAGTGGCTTGGCAGTGCCCCAGGCTGTGTGGGGGCTCAGGCCCACACACAGTGGGGCTGCAAGTCCAAGGGACTGAGTCCAAAGACCCACCTATGCCAAGGGGACCCCTTTTTTCCCAGCACCATTTGGGTCACCCCACTCCTGCTGTGATGCCAGCGCTGCCCCAGCGAGCTGGAGAGTGAGGCAGCCCTTGGGTGGCGAGGATGCATGGGCAGCCCTTGGGGTGTGGGCACCGAGGGACAAGGAGTGCCTCTAGAAGGCAAAAGTGACACTGGGGGAGCTGGCTCTGGAACTAGAAGCCCCAGCCCCAAGCTCTCTTGGCTTGGGGGGCGGGGTGACAGTCCCCACAGCGTGAGCTCCATGGGCTGTCCTCTGCCCAGCCGCTGAACTGCTGCCCACGGAGACCCCGGTGCCATCCCACGCTTGTCATTTGGATGCTATACTTAGGAACACGGTGACCTGCCAAGGTCAGGCTCTGACTTGGTTGCAGAGATGTTTGTGCTTTGTTACCCGCGTTTGCATCTGCAGCTCGCAGCGCTCTAACCACACAGGACAGGATGCGACAGAGTGGGTAGGTAGCAAAAGCGAACGCTGGACTCCATCCTGCAGCGCTCTGAGCTGCCCCCACAAGGCGCTGTGTACCCTCCTCTCCTGGGGCTGCCAGCAAGCAGCGCCCTGCTCAGCACCACCCCTGCTTCTGGCAGGATCCGACCCTTTATTTGCTGCATGCACATCTGATAAGAGCGTTGCCTTTAGCATGCTGCTTTCAAAACAACTTTATGTGACGGCTTCAAAGCAGCGCCCCAGCCCTCCTCACAGCACAGCCTTGCTCCTCTGTGCCCCAACAGAACCCAGATTTATCCTCTTCACGTGGAGAAAAGGAGGTCTGTTCCTTGTTGTGAGCAGTGGGGACCTCTCTGCACTTACATTAAATTATTGCATCGGTGGCGCGTGGCTGCACAAGTGTTGGATGCCTGAGGAGCTCTGAGTCGAGGCAGGGGAGGCTCAGGGGTAGGACCTCAGCAGAACCCACTGCTGGCTCAAGAGGCGTAGGGACATGGAGGAGACACGGGTTGCCCAAAGTTGCATGGAGGTGATGTTGGGAGGTCAGCAGCTGGCAGGAGTGCCCAGCATCCCCAACAGCCTTTTTCATGCTCAGATATAGAGATATAAGTAACATGGGTAAGTGTGGACAGGGTCTGAACATGCTTGTTGCCTTGGGTGCAGGGTGAGCAGCTCACTGGGGTACTGACAAAGCTGTTACAACTTGTCTTTCCAAACTGATGGCCAAGCATGAAGACCTGAAATCCTGCTGTCTGCTGAGGAGCAGGAAAGCTGTGCCCATGCTGGGGTCCCAGTGCCTGTAGGTCATAAGGATCATCCAGCCTACCCAGGCAGAGACTTCACCCATGGCATGAGGGAAGGTCAGAAACCAGCACAATCTGCCTGCCTCAGCCAGGCATCCTAACTGCAAAATCATCCCTCTCATGAAGGAAACAGATGGCAAAAAGCCTTTCCTCCCCTTTTGAGAAACAACTGACTTTCCAAAGTGCTTCCTAGCCCCTGGAAGCCCACGCTCGCAGTTCAGCAGCTCTGCCCATGGATTCATGGTCTTCATTTCTTTGAAGATGAACTTGCATGAAACTTTCATCCACAGCAGGAAAAAAACACTGGGGCATAGTCTGGAGTGTTTCGAGGGCAAATATGAATGTATGGAAGAAGAACTTCTCTCTGCTTCTGGTAGAACAGTAGGAAAAAAGCATGGAAGTGGACTAGAGAAGAAAGTCTAAGCAACCTTTTTTTTGTTGTGGGAGATGGTAGTGAACAAACCTACCCACTACGAAGAGTTTTTTCCAGGAAGTGTAGGTTGCTGCAACCTGTATCCCCTGAGCAGCGGGTGCTCACACAACAGTTCTCATGCTACTTGCAAGCAGCGCATTTGCAGGAGCCCCAGCAACGTGCACGGAGAATGAACGAACCCTACAGCCCTGCGACGCCCCGACCCATGGGCAGCACCTCGCCCAGCACCATGAAGATGTTCATGGGCTTCCTCGCTGTATTTATTGTAGCACAGACGATTGGGACCGTACTCTTCTGTTTGTATCTTCACATGAAGATGGATAAGGTAAGTAAGTGGAGAGATAAGCTTGTCTCTGCTGGATCGCTAACACAATTTGCCTGCAGCTGCGGTGAGATGCGCTCACCAAAAGGATGAACGTGGTAGAAGATGATGCTGGCCACTGGATGGACCTCAGAGTGGCATTTATTTACACCCAGGTTCTCATTTCTGCTTTCATTTGCCACTACGCTGAGGAAGACATCTGCTCCCTTCAGTAACAAAACGAGCATGAAGCAATCAAGAAGAGGTGTTAATAGCCAACCTGGCAGCCAATGGCCAGTCTGGGGAGAGGACAGTGTGGCTTAAACACACAAGTGGCTGTTTTGGGCTTGTTGGTGGTTTTTCTGGTGCTGTAGCACTTGGCAGCACTGTGACAGCAAATGTGAGGATGGGGGGGTCTAGAAATGAATTTTTTTTTACTGTTTGCATGTGTGACTATTACCAACATCTCACTCCAGATATTGTCTTTCTGCTTTGGGAGGAAAAGAGCAGATCTTAGTACTTGATATCACATCTTTTACTTCACTTGGTGTATAATTTTTATAGGGAAATACCTTTTTTCCCCCCTCCAAATAGCAATTGTCTCTTTTTGACAAGACACAGTATCAGTGATCCTGCCCTATACTTGGGACAATATTTACCAAAAAAAATAAAAACCAAAAAGGTGTTTTTGAGGTTGCCATGACTGCAGCCACCCCACATGGTGCTTGAAATCACTGATCTAAAGCTACTTCCCTCCAAACCAGAAAAAACTACCAGATAAAGAAATTTAAAACCCACAAGGAGTTCTCTTTACCAGATACAATAAGATCATCATTACTGATCTTTAAACATGCTGTCTCAACAGAAATTGAAATTTAAGTGGGTATCTGCTGATCTTCAAGGGCGGAGAGCAACCCTGAGCAAGAGGGGCTTAAAAGTCGAGGGGATGGAAGGGGACTTTGCTGCACGAGGGTTGCAGCCTGGGGTGAAGGGGTGAGTGGGGGGGTCCCCAGCAGAGTGAAACGTGACTTCATGGGGCCGTGGCAGAGGATCAGAGGCAGCCAAAGAGCAGTCGTGGGTGGCAGGAGGATTTCAGCTGCCTTCAGAGCTTGCAGCAGGGCTTCAAACCCGACCCTCCACATCCCAGCGCTGCCTGCGCTGCGTGCTCTGCCAGGCTGTGTGCCCTCAAGTCCGTCTGCACTTCTCTTTACCATGTAGCTGAATGTTAGGTTTTTATAAAAAAAAAAAAGATGTAATTTCAAAAATCAGTATTTTTTAATATTTATCGATTTGTTTATTTATTTTGTTTGGCTTTCTGATTTTTTTAAATCTTATTTTTTTAAATCTGAAACTCTTGGCAGAACTCAGCCCCAACCTACAAGTCATTTTGGGCCTCTCAGCAGCTCTTTTAGACAATAAGCTATCCAAAAAAAATGCCAAGCCACCCTGCCCGGGGAGGGCAGCGTGGGGCTGAGCGAGCATCCCCTGGCAGCAGCCAGCCCCAAGCCCCTCACTGAGATTTCTGTGCTGCTGTCGATGAATGCGGGCAGGTGGAGATTTGCCTTTTGACGAAGGCAGAGTGGGAAATTGATATTCATCATCAAGTGGATAGAAAATGGGAAGGGATCCTGAGCAATCCTCCTCTCATCCAGTGCTGCCAACCAGGGTGAGCCCCGCGGGTGCGATTCCCAGGGTGCAGATGCTGTGTGGGGCATGTGGTACCCACGGTGTGTCTGCCCTGCTCATCCCCATGCTGACCAACTGAGCTGGAGCTTTCCAGGCTGCAGGAATACAGCGTGGCTCTGCTGCTGCCTGGGGCAGCTTTCCTGGTAACATCCCATTCACCCTCTCTTCTCGCCCACCCGGCAGATGGAAGAGAGCTTGAGCTTAAATGAAGATTACGTCTTCCTGAGGAAAGTACAGAAATGTCAGACAGCAGAAGGTCAGAAGTCAACGTTATTGGACTGTGAAAAGATTTTAAAGGGCTTCCAGGACCTCCAGTGCAAGGTACACTGCTGTTAGGTGGATAAAGACCCTGCTCAAGGTGGGGGTGGGGGGCTCCCAGTCGCACACACAGCTTCACCCAAAGCGGGTTTTTAAAGCTATGGGTAGTGCCCTTTACCTTGGGGCTACACAGCACATGCCCTTTTTTACACTGTATCCTTTTACACTATATTTTAACATTATATTGATATCACAGAATCACAGAACAGCCTTGCTTGGAAGAGACCTCTAAGATCACCCAGTCCAACCATTAACCCAGCACTGCCCAGTCACCACTACCCCATGTCCCTCAGCACCTCATCTACACGGCTCTGAAATCCCTCCAGGGATGGGGACTGCCCCACTGCCCTGGGCAGCCTGGGCCAGCGCCTGACAGCCCTTTCAGTGAAAAATTTTTTCCTAATATCCAATCTAACCCTCCCCTGGCACAACTTGAGGCCATCACCCCTCGTCCTGTCACTGTTACCTGGGAGAAGAGACCAACCCCCCCTCACTGCCCCCTCCTTTCAGGGAGCTGCAGAGAGCAATGAGGTCTCCCCTCAGCCTCCTCTTCTCCAGACTGAACCCCTCAGTTCCCTCAGCTGCTCCAGCAGCTCAGGTACAGCTGTCCTTGTAGTGAGGGGCCCAGAACTGAACACAGTATTTGAGGTGTGGCCTCACCAGAGCTGAGTACAGGGGCACAATCACTTCCCTAGTCCTGCTGGTCACACCATTGCTGATACAGGCCAGGATGCTGTTGGCCACCTGGGCACACTGCTGGCCCATGTCCAGCCACCTGTTGACCAGCATCCCCAGGTCCTTTTCCACCAGGCAGCTTTCCAGCTGCTCTTCCCCAAGCCTGAATCTCATCTTTTTTTTGTCTCTGACCATTTCTCTTGGTCAGAGCACATCTGGCTGTGGAATGCTGAGGGGTGCTTGCAGTGGGAGGGACGGAGCTGCAGCCACTCTGGCTCTGTGCTCTGATCATTGATTTTCTGCTGCCCGGTACCTTGCTCAGACTCTGTGCCGGGTGCCTCCTCGCAGCCGGTGAGGAGGAGGATGCTGTGGAATTGCCACCCCACGTGCTCCGGGATGGCACCTCCAGCCAGTGCAGCACCTCATGTTTGGGTGCAAAAGAGCCACCCAGCACTGTGACATCCTCCTGGAGTGGCTGAAGGCTGCCCAGTGGCCCACCTTGTCCGGTCAGGGACAAGGTGCTCTCAGCCCTTGAATTCTCTGTTTAGGAGGAGCTGCGCTGACCAAGCAGGCAGGAGAGGGACATTTCTTCCTCATTGTCAGTGCCTGATGACATCAAATGCCTTCATGTTTTCATCAGCACCCAACTGACAACAGCAAATTGTGTCTAAGATGGGCTCAACAGTCCTGCAAACCCACTGCTGTAGCTGGCAGGGACAGTGCCCAGCTTGCTGGGCTGCATCTACAGCCTGGCTCTCCGGCGTGGTTTTAAATGACCTGATAAGGAGATGGGTTTGTTAGTTTATTTTTTTTTTTCTGAACAAATTTTCCCCATCACATAATTTTAATTGCATAAAACCTGAGATCACAAACCCTACAAACCGCCTGCTGCAAAGAGGTGCTCAGCCCGTGGCTGTGTGTGCTGCTGGGGAGGCTGCTGGAAGGGCTCTGTGCTTTTGGGTACCCTCCTCCAAGAGCTGGCAGGGCTGTCGGAGCCAAACAGCAGCACCTCGAGAGGCAGCCAGAGCATCCTTTACACAGAGGCTTTCAAAATCATTGATTTGTACAACTTGAAAAAAAATACATGTGTTTTTGCTGTTGTTACAGGATGGGGGACCAAGCAAGGGGCAGCCCAAGTTTGAAATGCAGAGAGGTGAGTTTCCTGGTGCCACCAGTGTGCCTGTGGCTTGCAGGGGGCTGGAGGAGTAGCTTGGCCTGGGAAGGGGTTTCCTTAACCCTGCAAGAGCCCACCAGTGCCCCAGGGCACAGCACAGAGGCAGGGGATGGGGCGGGGGTTTGGAGCATCCCCATGGGGGTAGGACTGTGCACTGCATGGAGCTGGCAGAGGGGGCAATGGGCACAGCTGTCTCACCCAGGCAGGCAGCTCTGGGTGCCTCACTGCCTGAAGTCAATGAAAATGAATCCAATATTCAATCCATGGCCTTTTTGCATTGTAGGCCATGAGCACCATGAGCATCCCCGTTCGACGCACAAGAACGAGACACCGGTGGAAGGTAAGGAGTGGCACATCCAGGTTGTGTTCCCAAGGTGGCACGGTCTCCTCCGTGGGCTGCATCCCTCAGGGGCTCCATCTTGAAGGCAACTGAGTGTCTTTGCTGAGCAGAGGCGAGAACCTGCCACACTCAGAGCTGGGGGGGACTTTGGAGACG
The DNA here is from genome assembly GCA_028020825.1 of Podargus strigoides. Classification (NCBI taxonomy): domain Eukaryota; kingdom Metazoa; phylum Chordata; class Aves; order Caprimulgiformes; family Podargidae; genus Podargus; species Podargus strigoides. Next base: position 3,367,795 of record CM051631.1, read on the forward strand.
GTGTCTCTGAGCTGGATTTGGCCCACTGAGAAATGCCAAGGGTGGGAGGTGCCACTGTCCCTGCAGAGGAGCTGTGTGGCCCAGGGGGGACAGCAAGTGCCAAGGCACTGGTAACACTGGCCTTTCCAAATTGCAGCAGAGAAGAAGTGGCCGATTGCAGCCCACCTGGCAGGTGTGAAGAGTGACAAGAAAGTCTCAGGTAAGACAGACCGGGACAGGGACAACACAACTCCAGCATGAGAATGTGTCCCCAGAGCACAGCCACCCTCCCAGTGGTCATGTCACCACGTGTGCCTGTGCCACGCGGGGCTCACGCACCCCATGCTGGCTGTCCTCAGTAGCCTGACACATGCCTTCCTGGAAATGCACCACAATGGCTTAATCTTTATGGCATTTTTTATGAGGGAAAAACTATTTCTCTTTCTGTTTGAAGCAACCAACCTCTCACTTTCCTTTCGGACTCACAGCACAATGCTTTTTCTCCCCTGGCCGTGCCTTGCTGGGATGGCTGCCCCAGAAGGGCTCTGCTGACTTATTGTACCTGCTGATCTAACCATCTTCTCACCTGTAGCAGTCCTGGTAGCAATATGGGCTGGCTGATGACTTTACAGTCACAACATAGCCAGCTCCAAACTGATTTAGACAAGCTGCAGTTATTCACAGCCGTAGAATGTGGTTTGATGGAACGTGTGTGTCCTACCTCCATTTGCATTCGTGCATCCCTCTGCACAGACCATGGTTGCTCTCACAGCTCCAGCCCCAGCGTAGCCTTAGCTAAGGGACACCCTGTGAGAGCAAGGATTACCGAAGTGAGTAAGAATTTACAAGGTCAGTGTCTCAATCTGGCAAGGATTTCACAATCTGAGCACTTTTGATTTAATTCTGGAGTAACTGCCAGTAATCGGCAACTGCTCTTTCCATCTCTGACGCAGCATTTCACCCAGGGCTCAGTCTACCTGTGGAAAGCTTAGGGTTAGATAAGATCAAAGAGGTGAGAAGCTTGCTGTGTTTTAAAACTCCCTGTCTGAGCATTTATTGAGCCTATAAAGCAGCTTGAAATTGCCCAGAGAGCAGGAGCTGCCTTCACTCTGCACCTCAGCAGTTGGGCGCAGAGGAAACATCCCCATGAGATGCAGGAGCATGGACCACAGGCTGTGACACTCCCCCAGGACCACCCATGCCACCCTGCTCCAGGACTGGGACTCTGGGCTGGGGCAGTCGAACTCGTTATACCCCATGGAGCTGGGTTGCTCACCCCTGATGCTCTCACAAGTGTCTCTGCAGGCTTGGGAAGGTGGAGGTCCAAAATTCCTCCCAGAGGTCATAACTGAGCTCAGCCCTTATGGCCACAGCTTCCTGGGGTGTGTATTGACTTATCCGCATGCATGTCCATCAGCTACTCCAATGACACCGATGGTGCCCCAACAGCCGTGCCAGCAGCAGGTCTGCGTGGGCAGTGGTATCAGCAGTGGGAGGCAGCGCTTGCCATGCACAACCTTTCTAGTTCTCCACCCTGTCAGGAACCCAAATGTTGGGACAATTATTTTTGCACTTCCTTGGCAAAGTCTCACCTTCTCTGGAGGCCAAGTGGAGGAGGGACTTTGGAGGAAAGGCAGCACCCAGTTTGGAACATCTGGGTGCCTCTGGAGACAGGACCTGCAGTGTGTTTTGGCTCGGAGGCTGTGCCACCAAAAGCCATGGGGATAGCAAACCTATAGGGGGGGACAAGGGGGTATTTGGCCCATGGTGGCAACTATGTGCAATCTTCTACCCTAAGCATTTCCACTGCTTGAATGAAGGAAGCAAATCTCTCCTCTGCTTGCATAATTGATTCAAGCATGTCAAGGCCAGTGATTAGAAACATGGGTTAAACACATCTGGACCTCAGGGGAGAGATCCCCTGTCCCCTGGGCTGAGGATGGTGTCCTGGGGTGGGCAGAACCCACACACTCACCCCCAGCAGACAGAGGCTGCAATGCCAAATGTTTGTGGAGCATCCCCCCAAAATCAGTCTGTCAAACTGGATGTCTCCTTCTCCCAGCTCATCTGCCGTGCTTTCCCCTCACAGTGCTGAAGTGGAAGACAACGATGTACGGCCCCATGAACAACAACTCAATATCCTACCAGGACGGGAAACTGAAGGTGGAGGAAGCAGGGCTCTACTACATCTACTCCCAAGTCAGCTTCTGCACCAAGACAGCGACCTCGGCACCCTTCACCCTCTATATTTATTTGTATCTCCCCATGGAAGAGGACCGGCTCTTGCTGAAGGGACTAAACACACCCAACGCCTCCACATCTGCCTGTGACCTCCAGTCCATCCGTGAAGGAGGCATCTTCGAGCTCCGGAAAGGCGACATGGTCTTTGTCAACGTGACAGACTCAACAAAAGTGATCTACAGCCATGGCAGCAACTACTTTGGCATCTTCAAGTTGAAGTGAGGAGGGGGCTCCCCCGAGCCGGGGGTCCAGCCCATCTTTGTTGAGCAAAGTGGCTTTCCCTATTTCCCGTATTTATGTTCCTCTGCCTCTTTGGTTTTCTTGTTTCTTAATTTGTATATTTTGTTATTTATTAATGAGGGCCATGGGGCCTTGAGAACAGAAATGGAACAGAGTGTGAAGCTGTTGTTTTTTTGCACTTTGCTTTTTTCTTTCGTTGCCAACGGTTTGATACGTGCTGGTGTTGTGTGTGTCTGGGTCCACTGTGCCCCGTGCGCCTGGCAGGGTGGATGTCCCCATTATGTCACAAGGGCTTTATTTAGCAAACTCTACCATCAACGTTTCTTTCCTAACAGTGTAGGATGGCTCAGGGCGTTCCAGCCAAGCCAGGTTCGTACATATCTCCCGTACCAATCTGCTTACAAAACATCAACGGAAAAACATTAAAAGGCTTAGGAACGTCTGCCCTAAAGGAATCAGTCAGCCAAGTGCTGTCCTTACGTGGTAGCTGCTGGTGATGCATCCTTGCCACCCTGCCTGCTTTGTCTTGAGAACCCCCTTTTTTCCACCCATGCCTATCTACAAAACTCCATCAGCCTTCTTGCTTAGGGTGACACTGCCTCAGCCGAGTGGCTGGTGGCATTCACACCACATTGGAAGGGTGTTCAGTGGCTGAGGGAGGACTGCTGGTTTCAGGCCAGTGGTGCTCTGCTCTTGGTGAACTGAATCTGCTTGCCAGACCACCCTCCTCCCACCTCTGCAGGTAGAGGAACCTCTGCCTGTGGATCATTTCACTCTTCTGTGCAAGGTGAACTGGCCACCACCATCAAATTTGGACCTGTCACCTCTCCTGAGACCTGTCCTCCCCTGCAAGGAGGACCAGGAAAGGAGAGGGGTGGCAGGACCAACTTCTTCCCAAGCCCCCCAAGGTGCATATGCAAAGCATCTTCTGGCTGTCCTCAGTGAGGATGTGCCCACAGAGGCACATTTCCTGGAGCTCCAGGAGAGCAGGACTGTGCAGATGGGCAGGGCCTCATCTCAGGCCCAGGGGACCTGGGTGATGCTGCACACCAGGGTCTCCCCAACCTTCTTCTCCATCTTGGCCCGCAGAGAAGGTGAGCTGAGCCATAGCAGGGCACACAGATACTGATGAATTTTTTAAGAGCATCTAAAGATGCCCAAAGTGGCAAGCCTGGAGCATTTGGTTATACAGGTCACACTTGTCAGAGTGAAAACATTTGGAAATACTCCTGGAAGTCATTAGGTTTGCAAGTGGAAGATCTTTCAGATTGGCACAGTCCTTAGGGCTTGTTTGGCTGAGGCTGCAGGTCTGGGGCAGCTTTTGTGCAGCTCATTGCCAGCACTGGGTGCCTGGCAGAGCCCCCTCCCAACATCAGCAGAGTCTGCCAGTCTGGTTTTCCTATATTAATATTAAATCAATATGTGGCATGCTCTCCAGAACTGTGTAATTTCATCAGGGAATGGACCACTCCTGTCCAATGCCATGTATAAAAGCTATTTATTTAACTAAAACTGCCTTATATTCGTGACCAGAGAGGGACTGCGTGCCCAGGGGCTGTGTGTGGCTGTAGCTGTGTTTTGCAGCGTATTTTGATGTTCTCAGTGACTTCCTGAGTGTGAGATTTTGTCCATTGTGGCAACTAATACAATTTCTCAATTAAGAGATGGGGTGATTTGTATGCTGTGAATGCTGCTCACCCTTCTCAGCCTCAGACTGGGACACACTGGGATTTCCTGGGGCCCTGCTTGGGGTCTGGGGATCCAAAAGCCTCCCAGGGCAGTCACCCCACCCCACTTCTGGGGGCATGTTGGGGTGCCTGGGCTGGGCAGCACCAGGGGCATTTTGTCTGGAAGAGGGATCAGGAATCCTCCTGCCCTGAGAAGGCACCTGGAGCCCCTGGCAGAGCTGTGGAGCAGAGGGGGAGGGATTTAAGGGGATTTAGGACATCTGGTTGTTGGGATGGCTCCCTGTGGAGCAGAGGGATGGATGCTGCATGAGGTGGGTCCCACCACATCACTGCTGAAGCCCAGCCAGCCCCAGCAGGCTGGGCTCCTGGAGGCAGCGCTGGTGCAGCTGGAGATCCCCAACCCTCTGTGGGAGAGCTGGAGGTACTTGGCCGTGGTGGGAGTATGGTGGGAGTCACAGGAGACACCAATGATGGTGCCCACTGGTGTGGTCTGAGAAAGGGGAAAAAGACAGCTGGGGGGGGAGTAAGTGGGGAGATCTCGGGGGGGTGTGTGTGTGGCTGCTCTTGGGTGCCCAAAACCTGTTAGTCATGGATGAGGGGAAAACCTGATTAGTGCATGGCCCTGAAACCCCCTGCAGCCCCCCAGCTTCAGTGGGCAGGAGCACTGGGTGGAGGGGCTGGGCCAGGCTGCAATTCCCAGCACAGATCACTGAAAGAGGACCCAGGAGCTACAAATCACCTGGAGAAACAGATTTTCATGCATGGTTGGAGAAAACAATCAAGGAGGGGAGGAGAAAACAATTTTTTTTAAAAAAAGACATACAACAGCTCAATAAATTCTGCAGCAAAAGCAGCAGATGCCAACTGCTGCCTCCCCTGCCCGCACTGCTGCCTTTAACAGGGCTCTTGTTTCTTGCCTCTGTTTCTTCGCTTGCCAAAAATAGCCCGTGGGATTCAGAGGTGAGGCTGTGCGTGGGAGGGGAGGAGATGAGATTGCTGCCATCCAGCTGTGGCCTTCTCCAGAGCAGCTTTCTTCTCCTCCCCGGCCCCTGCCCGGTGCTGCGGCGGGCGCAGGTTTCCTCTCCTCGTGGAAAGTTTGAAGGTCATCAATACATTGATTTTTTTTTCCCTTGACGTGGGGCCTCTGCCACTCCTTGGGCTGTGGATGTTCTGCTTTATGAACTGATTTTTGCTCTTCTTTCTGGGTAAAGAAGGGAGAAGGGGATGTGAGGGTGGTGAGTGCATGGGGCACATCAGCAGGACTGGCACGGGGGGTCACGGATAAGCAGTGGCACAGTTGTCTGCTGGGAAAGGTGCTTGCACAGCTCAAGACACACTGAGCTCACTGGGAAATACATATTTTTTTTAGTTTTGTATAAGAAATTAGAATTTGTTTTGGTTTTTTCCCCTCATAAAAGGTTGAGGTGCCAGTTTCCAAGCAGGATCCCTCCAACTCCTGCCACTCAGGGCACACTCCATGTGCTGCATGGCCATGCATGGTGGCCGCCTGGGTGACAAGCCTGTCCTAGGATCTTTGTGCATTACTTTGCAGTGGGTTTTTTATCCCCCTTCCCAGTTAGCCATTGTGTGCCTGAGTGCCAGCCTTGCCTCAGGACCCTCTGCTCTGCACCAGCTCTCCCCAGCCCTTTCCCTGCTCCAGACAGGGTCCCCACCATCAAGGTCTCCATCTCCAGTGGGCCAAACCCACTGCGTGCACCCCTGCCTGGGGGCAAGGGAGAATTCTCCCCCTCCTCTCAGTTTGGGTTTGGGGGCACTTGTGTCACAGAGCAATGCCGCACTGGGGTGGTCTGCAGGAGCAACCCACCACAAATGGGCACCTCCAGAGCTGTGGTGGTGGTTTGGGATGTGCAGATTCAGCTCTTTGTTGTTTTTTTTTTCTGTTTTTTCACATTGATGGTCATTTGGGGCCAAACTCCACTGCTTGGAGGATGCTGGTGCTGTCTGTGTTGGAGCTGGGTCATGCAGAGGAGCTGTTTGGGAGCTGATGTAAGAGAAGGGGCCAAAGGGACCCTGTATTCAGCAGGAGAGCAGGATGGAGGCCTGGATCTGGCCGCATGGGGACCCAGGAGTGGAGATGCTCCCTCCAAAATGAGCCTGGGGGTGCCTCCTCCTTGCTCTTCTGCCCAGCACAGGCTCTGGGCACTCAGGTCTGGGTGCAGCCCTGCTCTGGCTCTGCAATAATCCCCCAAAGTGCCACTTGGGTTCAAGCAGGCTCCCTTGCAGACTTCAGTGTCTTTCCACAGTGTGCCCAAGGCCACTGTTTCTTTCTACTTGTCCTTTTCCCATTATGACTGTTGTGTTTGGGAAGAGCAGGGTCCAGTCCCTCTGCCCTCCATCCTCTTGCTTTCACTGCAGGCTGAGAGCACGGTGTCTCTCTACCAAAGAGTTAAAAATACCAGAGTGCAGGAGAGGTCTTGTCCAAGCGGTAGACCAGAGGAAATCCTGTCACCACACCTAATCTCCAGAAAAAAACACCCACTAACTAAGTAAGTAGGTAAATAAATAAATAAAAACAATCTCAGGCAGGAAGTCACTTATCTACAGCACCCACCAGTGCAGTGCAGAGCAGCTAGTTCTCCATAAAGCATCCTCGTTAGCAGAGTGCAGGCTTGAGGGATGGAAATGCATCTCCTTCCCGTGGGACCAGGCTCCCTCCCTGCTGCAGGGCTGGGTGATGGTGGGAGCAACAGCCCAAGTGCCAGCACCACCATTCGCACCAGTATACCCACCAGCATCCAGTACATCGGAGGGTGGGTGATGCAGCCACGGACTTTTTGAGCAAATCAGGGATGCCCAGAGCAGGCACTGGCTTTGCTTTCGTGGTGGCAATAAAGGAAGCAGCACTGAGAGCTAAGAAGCGATTTTAATCCTTCTTTATTTGTTGAAAATGTCAATTAAAAAACTGTTCAAAATAAAAACATGTTAGAAAAGTTGAACTTGCATAAGTAGTTACAGTAAATAAACCTACATGACAAAGATAAACTGGAAGGCAGCTGACACAACATCCATCTAAAGACAGACTCACTGGAACCTATTTACAAAGCACTGTAAACAAAGTAAATATGAAAACATTGCTGTCCATCCGGCATGGCTTCTTTTCCTTTTTATTTTATTTTCTTGTCTTTTTTTTTGGCTTCTAGCTCTTGATAAAACACTTGATCCAAAATGTCCCAGTGTGCCCTCCACCACATTACATCTTACAGACATGCACATGTACACAGCACGGGTTTCAACTAAACCGGGGGGCAGCAGGGAAACACTTCTGCCCTCTCCTTGGTGTGTAAATGGCTCTTGGTTTGCTTCCTTGCACTGGCTGCACATCACCAGCCCAGCCCCCAGCCCGCCTTTGGGCAGGCAGCAGGACAGGACAGTACTGGGGTGACTGGGCACAGCATTCCCAACAGCAGCAGGTCAGTGTGCAGCAGAGGTCGTTATCCTGGAAAACAATTAACCAGCACAACCCAACTGCTCGACTGTGTGCCAGGGTGGGGATGCAGGAGCTGCCAGCCAGCTGGGATGCTCTGGAGATGACAAGTGTAGCCAGGGCAAAAAAGATCTCTGTTTTGTCCTAGAAACAGCTTAGATTTACAGAGCGTTTCTTTTTACACTCCTTGTGATGTCTTGGAGTCTAGCTCTCCCTAAACACCATTTGCTATGTTCTGGCTAAATTTTAATTGCAAGGAGGGAGCTGTAATTATTGCCTCTATGATGTCCTTCACGACCAACGTAACAGTACAACGAGCTGTGGTGTGTCTGCACATCCTGGGACCACGCTGCCCTGTGAGATACCTAAGACTTACCATTAACAGAAGGTTATTTTTTTATAATGCTGCTAAGGAAGGAAGGAAAACACCAGTTCTAAACTAGGGTCTAACACCAAATAAGGTGAAGATAGCCGATACATATGCATGTTGCTTGTGTGCTGTGTTCAAGGAGCTGTGCAGGGATCTGGAAAGGTGTTGCACGTCCTTGCCCTGGGAGCATTCCAGCTCTTGTCAAAGCATAAATCATTTTCCTATCCCAAGAGAAAGTCCCTTTTTCCTAGCAGAAAGCCCCTTTGGGGCGATGAAAGGAGAAGTGGCCGTTGGCTACGTTCCCAGGCTCTGGGAAGGAGCGAAGGGGAGCCTAACGTGGGCAGGAGGGAGCAGGGAACCAGCACGTTTGGGGGTTGGTTGTTGTGGTCAAGCAGTGTTTACAGTCCATACAGAGAAAAGCAAGTCCTGCGAGGGGAAGCACAGCAAAACTATAAACTCATACGATACCTGGACACTCAATGTGAAAACAAAGTGGGGGCAGGGAGTTACAGGTCATGCGTAAGAAAAGGGCTGGGGGGGGCAGAACAGCAGTTACCTGTTGTGCTAATCACGAGCTGTCAGGAGGCAGCACTGCGCGACACACCTTCCCATGCGCTCCGACAGGTGCTCCAGATCTGACTTCCCCAAGGAGTTCACATGTCTTCACGTTAATTGCACATTTTAATCAGTATCAAGGCCACACGGAACCACAGTATTGCTGGGCTCTAGTTCGCTACAGTCAACTCACGGGGAAAAAGGAGGTGGATGGGAAAAGCTTCCCCAGTTGTGATTATCTCAAAAGGAGCGTGGTGCTTTTTGGTTTCTGCTCAATGCCGCCACGATAACGTTTTCATTCAATAAATAGGTACCGGTGCTTCTGAAAAGAATGAAAGCATTACAAAGTGCTTAAGCTTCCTCTAGGAAACTGCTGCCAAACCCTCTGTGAGCGGCAGTCACCAGCAGAGTCCGTGTTTGCTCCCAGTAGCAGGTACGGTGAGGTATTAGTTGCTGCAGATGAATTGTGAATCATGGACCGCTTGCTTACTGGTTTAGTTGTGATCGATTGTTTCTGCTTTATTTCCTTACTGGATGGAAGAAAAACTATTTTTTTTTTTCTCTATAACTTTTTTTTTTTTTTCTTTTTGGTAACAAAATCCCCCAAACCAACAAAATAAGGAGCAAGAAGAGGCAAAGGATCCAGTTCCACTTCCCCAAAAAAACACCTGAGGTCACACACCACTGCCAGCAGCTTCTCCCCGAATTCAGGCAATCAGGGACGACTTGCGCCCCGCATCCTCCCTGCCACACTCGTCTGTCTGCTTCAGCAGCCTTCTAACCAGCTTCTCCAAGTCCTTCCTGGATTTAAGCTCTTCCTCCAAACACTGTTTCATCCTTTTGTTCTCCTGTGAGGTGGAAAATAAAGGAATAAAGATGCAGTTAATGCCCACGTGCTTTATGCAATAAGGTGCTTCCACGTGCCTGGTGCCTCGGAGGTGATGAAGCATCAGGGACATTTGACAGGTCACTGATGGCTTGTGAGCATGGACAACACGGGTTACTTGTGGTCTGATCCACTCAAGCAGACCTCACAGAGCTGCACAAAAGTCCCAGTGACTTTGAGCAGGCAGAAGCATCCTAATTTTAGCCTGGGTTGGAGGACCTTGTTCTCCTGGGGTGGTCTCTCCCCACTCCAGGCTTGGGGCTGCAGTGAGGAGGACATATGTCTTCTGAGTCTACAAGAACTGGTATCCACCAGACCCCTATAAAATGAACAGTCACGTTGAAAGAGCTTTTAGAGTAGGAGGAAAGTTTCATGTTACTTTAAAGCTACCAACTACTGCTTCTCTCCTGCTGGCTCTGGTGCTCAAGCAACCACATGGTGAGCTGATTCAGTGAGCTAAACCAGAAGACAACTAACGCTGATTCAGGGAGCTGTAGAATGGGACCAGCATCACTGAGGCTTTTCCTGGGCAATGACCAGTTGAAGACAATGACCCAGCACAGCCTGGCTGGCTTTTGCTCAACTGCCAGCACAAACAATCCCACTCAAATTACCTGCTTCAGTTCTTTGACTTCATCTTTCAGTGCATACACTGTGTCAACAAGGCTCCTGCAAAAAGAAATGCCAAAAAAAAAAAGAAATAAAAAGAGCTGGAGTGCAACAAAACACCAAGAGCAAGGAAGCTTTCATGAGTGAGGTGCTGATGGGGAAGGTGCTTCCATCTTCTCCTCTGCTGCCCACAGCAAGCATCAGGCTGCAGCTATTGCTGCTGCCCATGAGGGGACTCTGCAAACACAGCCCAGGAGCATTTATAGGCCACCAGTTCAAAACTCGGGGCTCTTTTCTCAAAACTGAAGAAAAACACCTTGTTCTGCTATCTTTAAGTTATCAACAAAGGTCTGTGGCTTTGGCTTCCTTGTTTACGCTACTGCAATAATTAACAATGCTTTAAAAACTGGAAATGCCTGAGCATCTTGTGTAAATTGGCCTTGATTCCTGGAGGTTATGCTGCAAAATAAAGAGGGATGAAAGGAATGCACTGTCCTGGTTAGAAAAGCAGTGGATCAATGCAGTCACCCAGGTGCTGCAGCTACGTAAGAGGCTGGGAGCACTCACAGACGGGGTGCCAGGCAGGCTCCCGAGGGGCGGCAGCAGCCCAGGATGTTGGGAGTTAAAAAAACAGAGCCACTTGTTTGGTTCTGTCCTCCCTGACTCCATTACCTACATCTGGATAAGCTCTGGGACTCTACAAACTGGCTCTGGGACTCGGCACACAGACTCACAGAGGGGGACAGCCACATCAGGGTGGCTGGGAAGCAGCTCTGCTCTTCAAGAGGGACAGAAGAGCACTGCTGGTTCTCACCAGGACTGAGGCAGCCGCTGGTGACAACAGCCCCGCTCCTCTGCAGAGATGCAGGAGAGGGCATCGGGTTTTAATGCCTTTCCACAAAGCAACAAGGGGATCTGTGAGTGGAGAGCAGCCACGCTTACTTTTCCTCCGTGACAGTCTGGCCATTGCTTCTTGTTTCCTCTACGATGATTTTCTCTTCCTCAGGAAGAAGGACTTGGGGGATGGAGTCTTTACGGGAGCCTGTGGACCACAATTACCCATCAGGAAGAGAAAGGGAGTTTCCCTAATGCCCAGGCTGCTCTGGGGACTGCAGCCCTTGTTCTCTGTGCCCCTTGGCAAGGCCACCAGGTATCTGCCACCCTCACATACAGGCTTACACAGACCACTAACCTGGAGATAATGCAGCAAGTGGGGCATTTTCAAGAGTGATAACTGCATCTAAAGCCACATCATCATGACTTATAAATGAAACCATTCGATTAGGGTCAAGAGCTCTCAGAAGAAACACAGTCTCCCTTTCTCAAATGCACCATTATTTAATAGTTCAGTGATTTAATTCAACATCTCACCAGCAATGATAAATAGTTATATTTCCAGAGCTGAAGATGGTAGATAGGTTCTTATGAAGCAGCTTGTTCTTAAACACGCAGCTGATTGAGAGATAATAGTCATGCTTCCTTTCTAAAGCTATATGCAACCTGAGATTACCATCAGGCTTTCAGTGCTGACAGCCACAGGCACTGACTAGGTTTGCTTAATTCCTAACAAGTGCTGGTGAAATAGCTGTGTCTCATCTGCCCTCCTACCTGCTTCATTCTCTGTGTTTAGAAGAAAAACAATGGCAACTAAACCACTAGGTAGATGAAGCTCCCTTATCTTGAAGATTGAACACCACACAGTTTCCTAGCGTGAGTCTCGTTGCTGTATGATGCAACCATCTGTTTTTTCCCAGAGGGGTTATCAGTGTTGCAGGCAGAGCAAGAATTAAATAATCTGTTTGTGTGCCCACCTGAGCTGAGAGCTTGCTGGAAGCCTGCCCCAGTACAGTATGCCTCAATCACCTTCAGGATCTGAGCATCTTCTTCCAGCGCAGCAGTACCTGTCAAACATTGCACACAGCAGCCATCACACAAAGTGCTCTGGCTTCACCTCTCCCAGCCTTTGCTCCCAAGCCCCTTTAGAGCAGAGGGTGCTGTTTCCTTGACTGACACTGTCTCTAGGACTTTGCCTAATTCCCTTTTGAGGTTCTTTATATTTTCTGGTCTTTGGAACATCCTGTGGCATTGAGCACCGTGATTAAATGCTATGAAAATGGACTTCCAGCTGCTCATCTCAGCAAAACTCAGGGGCAATGCAGGCAGCACTGGGAGGTGGGTCAGCAGAGCAGCTCTGCTAGGAGGGGTCTGGTACAGCCACATCAGAGCAGGGCTTGGAAACGTGAAGTCTTCACTTCCAGCCCTAACTCAGCACTGTCTTCTGGAGGGAGACAACTGACCTTCAGGCTGTACACCACAGCAGCTCACCACCAGGTGACCACAACCTTTTATGTAAAACCCCTGAGAAGTGTCCCAAGTGGCCTTCAGGGAGCTGTCAGGACATTCCTCTTTGCAGGTGAACATCCCTGCAGGCACATGGCCTTTTCTAGTTCCCCAGTCCCCCATGGAAGCTGTTCTAGGACCTGCTGGCATGGCCAGGTAAAGGTTTGTCCCTGCTCTCAGACACATTTTGATGACTGCTGATGTGCAGTTTCACTGCAGCTTTTAACTATTTGGAAGCAGTTCCTTGGCTTTGTACCCAGAACATCACTCTCAACCTGTGACCTTGTGCCAGCAATCATGAAAGGGTGGCAGCATGTCTGGCAGTCACAGCTGGGAGGGGACCTGTCAGAGGCTGGGGACCAGTGCACTTCCAGAAGCCTCCCATGCTCAGCAGCACGTAGGCTCGCTCACAACATGAGCACCTTGTTACATCCTGCACCGTGAGACAGGTCCTGTGGAGATCACCAAGTACACAGGCACCTCCAAAAAGAAGAGAAAAATACAACACTTACTTTTCCGAATGACAAACTCTTCATCCGATGGTTTTCTCTCAGTTTTCCTTTTTGGAAGAAATTTCTTCATTGTTTTTGGACTTTTGCTGGAATCCTATGGAGAAACAGGCTCTTGTGTTTAACCAGAACCAAAGGCAGACCAAAGAGCAGAGCAGCTATCCCCGTGTTATGCACAACACAGCAGAGAACTACAAAGCAGACAATGACAAAGTTGGGGGAAATGATGCATTTTGCCTTTCCCATGCGCTAGTTGTGGCCTTGGAAGAGTGGTGGGAATTGCACCTGCAGGTCTGGGACAGGACAAACTCCTCTAGCAAATTCCTTTAGCCAAGGAATTCAAACACATTCACAGCACTTTCAGTCTGCTTACCATGTCTGGGGTCTTTGTCAGAAAACCCTACAATGGTGTTTATTTCCTTGCCTCAATTTGATTTCTAATAGAAAACAGATGGCAAATGCCATTGCTCTACACGCACCCAATTTGTTTGAGAGTATAAATCCCCCCCCACATACACAGAGAACAAACAAATACACACAAAGTTAGTGTTTGCTATGACTTCAGAAGTAAGAACCACAAGCTTTTATCTCCTGCACTGAGTTACAAGTCTTGCTGATTTGGGGAGAATTAGTGTATTAGTAGGTTACATGCAATATGGATGTTAAGCAGGAAAAGAGGCATGCAAGGGTGTTTAAGTACCATAATATTAAGTCCTTCTTGAGAGTTACCTTGAAATACATTTGCCAGCCACCACTGACTCTCACAATAACTTACTGACACAGCCAGGCAAAGTCAGGGTCATGCAAGCACGAGAAGCCTGAACAGGAACAAGCATTCTTTGCCACAATAAGCCAAAGAGATGTATCTACCCTTACCTTTAAGATATAAGACATCCTCTACAATGAATATGCAAAGAAAGAGAAGATGAGTGTGAGAGACTGATGACTTTATTGACCAAGTCCATTAAATCCACAATTCTAAAACACATTTAAATGTTAGTCTTGCGATTAATGTGGCGCATCCTCCGTACTGGTTTTAGAGCACTGTCAGCATGCAAAGGAGCATGGTGTCATGCAAAACGGAAAAAATTACATGTGAAACGCATGGTAAGTGGGCATTAATACACTCTGAACACATCCAAGTAGAGAATACACCTCCTTGGTTAGTAGTAGGCTTCTGTAGATGTTGGTTGTCTAAGAGAAGAGTGCTTAAAAATAGACCTGTTGGTCCGAGCCCTGGGGTCTGGCCCCGTGCTCAACACTGCTCCTGTGGTCTTCAACCCAACCCAACCAGGAAGATGGGACACTCTGCCCACCCTGGTGACAATCCCCCAGGACTGCAGCTTTTCAAAGGGTCCCCCCTTCAGAAGGGACCTGTTATCCTCACTGGAGACCTGACAGCGTCAGGCATCAGCATCTCCCTGCTCCACTGGTGGGATGGGGAGCTCCCTGCACACCCCGTGTGGAGGAGGGTCCCACCCCTGGGATGCTCTCCTGAAGGGCTGGCCAGCCAAGCCATGAATCCTGATGTTATAAAACCTTTCATATAATGCAAAGCAGGTCACTTAAATTTAATAAAAAAATAAAATAAAAATAAAAAAAGGAAGAAATCATCTGTAAATCTTTTTGCCTTTGCTAACCTGAATCGGGACACCCGGCTTTACCCACAGCACCTGCTCTGTCATTTCAAATCATTACTGGAAACAGAAGAGGAAAAATGACCCAATTTCAATGGAAATAACACGAGTGCTGTGCGGTACGCAAGCAGGGGCTGGGGTTTCCTGAGCACAGCGAGGTACAAGGAAATGCACACGACTGCCATCCCGTCCTACACTGCTAGAAGCCAGCTGAGGCAAGGCTGGATGTCTGAAATCCTCTAATCACAGAATCAAACTCCCCCACTCCCTTCCCTGCAGATAACCTTTGAAATTCGTATTCCTCCATTATATCTTCATTACAGGAAGGTGACCTGCACCGAGCTGTTAGCACAGTTTATTTTGTGCCCTACTTCAATATACAAAAAATATAAGAATACAGTGAAATAGGATTTCTTGCTTAGTGACTGAGAACCCTGAAGGGAGGGATGAGAGAGATGCTTGGGCCAACAACTGAGCTTATTTCACATTTATCATCACAGGCTCGTGTCCACGAGTCCCTTCCCTGAGAGGGGAGTTGACCCCCCGGCACAGGCTCTGGTGGATCCTTTGGGTAGACATGCCCAGCACAGCCTGTTCATGTGTCAATGACATTTTTGGTCCTTTGACACCTTGCACGCTACCATCCCTCCTGCAGCAGCATCCCACCCCTCAGGGCTCCCCACCTGCTCTGCCTCAGTGGCAGAAACCTCTCCCCTGGTTTCCACGCAGAGTTTAACTCCTGCTACGCGTGGTGGGGGACAACTGAGAAACTGCAAAGGTATTAATGATATCACTCAATCTGTGGCTTTGGCCTGATAAACAAATATCAGCCTTGTACTTTCATGCAGAAAAATCTCTCCTCTAATTCAAGCCTCTTCCTACATTTTAATTCACCACGCAAGCAAGACATGGTTTGATCTATGTTAGGGACTTGGACCATGCAAAGATTGAGGCTCATTTCCAGTCTGCTTGGTTGGGGTTTGAACAATTTAATTCCCAAACTGAAATGCGTTGCTTTACACGTTTTCAGAAACAAATGTAACAAAATGCCACGAGTTTACCTAAAATCTCTACCTGGAGCAGCAGACTCAGAGCCCCCCCAGCTGCCAGGCTCTGCATCCCTGAGTGCTGGGGGGCTGAGGGGGTGCGAGCCCCCTCCTCGTCCCTGTCCCTGCTGGGAGCTGGGGCAGTGATGCTCCCAAGGCTGCTGTACCAAGAAAGGTGGCTGACTCAGAACCGGAGCGCTCGTTCAGTGAGGGGGACGTTACCCGCGTTGCTGGTGAGTAATCCCAAAAGTTTAACGTGAGGTAGGGAAGGAGAGCACTGCAGTTGCAGCGAGGGGTGAAAATGGGAGCTGGGTTGTATATTGGGTGTCCCCACGCTGCCTCCCACCTCCCAGGCCTGGGATTTCTGCAGGGAAAGTGATCCCTGGGGCTGCTGCCTCCCAGCAGGGTACGGGTGTGTAAAACACTCGTGTGGGCAGTGAAGGAGAGTCGAACCCCACGGCTGCTGCAGGGAGGGGTCCCCGCACCAGAACACGGGGTGGAAGACATGAGAAATATCAACAGGCTTTTTTCCTCTTCCTCTTGGTGCAGCATTGCTGCTCGATCCTGCAGCGCCAGGCTGGGCAACGCTGAGCTACTGCTACGGCTCCTCTCAACGCAGCACGTGCCGGCGGGGAGCCACCTCCCAGCCACAGCTCTGACCAAGGTGGGAGGAGGAGGAGGGGAGGCAGCTCCACCATGGGGACTGATGGGACACACAAAGCCGTGGGACCCCCCACTGTGGGACTGGGAATGGGGCTGAGCCAGCAAACACACATGCTCGTGCTTCGCATGCAGCACAAAACCAGCCACAGCGGCGAGCACCCGTCGCAGGACCGGGGCAATGCTCTGCAGAGTCACTTCTCTCAGCACCCCCATTAACCTCAGCTGCTGTGCCCTCACTATTGGGGTGAGAACTCCAGACACAAGCACCAGGGATTGCCATGAAACCGTGGTCCCCTGCAGGCACACGGGATGATTACCTCTTTGTAACTCAGCGCTGCCGACGGTCGGAGTGGAGGAGCAGGACGGAGGCAGCTCAAGCTCCAGGGCTTGAGGATTTTGGGGGGTTCCAGAGGCCCACGGATCTGTCCAGCTGAACTAAATGTCTGAGAACACAGATGAGAAGCAAATGAAGACTGTTAACAAACAAAAAACGTAGAGAAGCAGAGGGGGATGGACGAGGGTTCACTGTGAGCTTCTTTGAGACATCTGCTGCAACAGAAATAGGGCAGGAGATACGTAAAATGGTAGAAGCATGACATGGTTACAAGCAGAACTGCAGGATGTGTCTCACAGCTGCACACATCAGCTCAGTACCAAAGTGCACTGCTAAAACAGAGAGCTGAGGCAGCACTGAGGAACCCCAGGCAGCAGAGGGGCTGGGGAGGTGAGGCACTCACCGAATGAGCGCTCCAGGACTGCGTTTTGGTTACGGTGTTGCACGTCCCTTTGGTCAGCCTTTGCAAGTGGTCGAGCCATTCATGCAAGTCCTGGCTGGTGCTGCAGGACACAGTGATCCTCTCCGTCATGTTCCCTGCAGCAGAGGGTTAAATAACCATCTTTAGCAAGCAGTAGAGACCCAGGGGGAAACAGAGTGAGCTCAACTCGGCACAGCAGCAAGTGGCTCCTCAATTTGAAAAGTCCAGTGACTGCAAGAAGGCCAGGTCAAAAATGTGACTGCTCATCCTGCTCCGGGCACCCAGTGTCAGCCAGCATGGGAACAGCACAGAAAAGCTAAGGGAACTGGAGAGATGAATGTCCAAGGAAGTATTTAATGTTACAAGTAAGCAAATGCAACATTTCCATGATTAACAGGACCCTGACACCAAACACCACCAGCACAGAGCCACACTACAGACAAGCCACTGAGCACGACCGCTGGGTATAGCTACGAGTAATGAGATAAACTGAAGGGGAAAATTGTGAGGAACATTAGGAAAGCTACCTGATGACCAGAGCCATTAATTGGTCAAAAAACGAGGCACTTGCAGCTGCACAGGATGGACCCTGGAGGCAGACGGGGCACACACAGCACAGAGCAGTGCTACTGGGGCCACAACCAGCCCTGGCAGGAGATTTGTCCCTTGAGAAACACCATGGTTTCCAAAAGCAGCCCAGTGCCAGAGACAGAGCTCAAGGGCCCTGGGAGGAGGATGCCTCACTCGGGAGGGAGATGCTTAGGAACAACGCATGGTGAAACAGTAAAGAGAACCGCGTGGCGCAGTGGGTGGGGGGAGGAGAAGGACCAGTGCCTCCAGTGGCAGCTGCTGTAGGGACTGGGAGGATGTCCCCAGGCAGGGGCCACACTGACCTGCGATTTCAAACATGTGCTCGCTGCCTTCGGCATCTTCCAGCTTTGTCAGCGCCATTCCCGTCAAAGGCAGCTTTCCCTAGGAGAATCGAGGGGGGTCAGTGCCTGCCTCTGCTTCCCAGCGGGCGCTGCTCTGCTCCTTTCTGCTCATTCCTTTCTCTTTGGGACACGCCATTAAGAACTGATTTGTGAAGGCTTCAGACTGCAGGAAGAGTCTCCTTTAACGTACGGATCGGGATTTCCCTGCACAACTAGGTGAAAGCCCCGAGGAGGCTCCCATGACAATTCATCCGCCGCCCTTTCCCTTCCCTAGGTGCAAGCCCTTTTTACGAGCGAGTCAGGAGGATGGACTTCCCCTGGTTTTTCTGAAAGCTTTCCCTGTCCCTCCATTTTGCATCCTCAACTGCCTGCTCACCTTACTCCCCTTCGTGGGTAAAAATCTAAAAACCCAACCAAATCTTTACAGTCACCCTTGCTAGGACAAACAGGAGAGCATCCTTTTCCTGGAGGGCACTGATGGTTTCAGACAACTGGAGAAAAGCTAAGCTCCCAACAGCCTAATGGCAACCATTCCAGTGGTAAAACACAGGAGGTGCAGTGTTTTGGGGTGCCTCGTGGAGTGGAAATTTTGGACTCTTTACAGTGGGCTTTATAGTAGTGAAGTATTTTCCAGAGATGGCCCAACCCTGAGAGCCTGGGGCAAAATCCTGTACCTGGGTCCAGACACCTTACACACACACACAACTTTCTTTAGAGCAGCATGCAGGACACACTGCGAGGTTTTTTTTTTAATCTAATTTCACAGCATTCACACTCACCAAATGCAGTTTAACCAGCTGGCAGGACAAAGGCACTAAGTGGCCTGGCAGGTTTGGTTAAACCAAGCATTTGCATGACAACAGAGAGGTTTAAGGAAGCAGAGGATTTGAATTTGACAAGAGCTATCTGATTTCCTTTTTCACACCTAACGCCTTGCAACTTCAAATTAAGCATGTCTACCTGATAGATGAACCCACTCATCCGTGGGCTGGCAGACAGCATCAGCAAAACGTTTGAAAACAACAAGAAATATCGCTCTTCTTTCTCCTGCGGGGATAGGAACTTAGGTTAGTCCAGTTTGCAATGCATCACGAGCACCTTCCTCCTGCACACCAAACCTGTTCCAGCTGGAACTGCAGCCTTCCAGAGACCATCCCCTAAACCAATTATTTTGGCTCTTTTTCTTTACAGCAGCCCATTTCTGTACTAGTCTTTCCTGCATGTATTTTTGTCTGCATCCTGCTAATCCTCTTCCAATCATGTCAGAGTGTCTCAGCAGACCAAGACTTTATGTCCCCCAGTGTCTCACACCCCAAGCAAGACTCTGGGACTAGACTCTACAGGTCTTTGTTAAACAGGTCTTCCCTTCCGAGGGAAAAGCTGCTACAGCAAGAAGGCAATTCAGTGAGGACAGGTACTTCCCCACACCAAACACGCAGTATGCATGGCTTTAACACCACTGGAGAAGGTCTGTGACAAGCACTGGTGTGATGCTTTAGGACCAGTAGCACAGGAATCCCTCCAGTTATTTCTGAAGTGCAGTCAGCTCTGGAGTGGGACGTCATGCACAGGACGTGGCAAAATGGTTATGCTAATAATGCACACTTTCAAGTCACTCTCCTTTCTCAGAGTAAGTCACAGGGGGGAAAGAGGGAAATTAATGTGCTATATGACACTGAAACACTTCTTTTGCTTAAAAAGTGTGTCACCGAAGGCCTGAAGCTAAGCCCCCGGGCTGTGATGCAGTGCCTGACTCCAAAGATGCACACAGCTCCATCGAGCAGCACTTCTCCAGGTAAAATTATTTATCAGTGTTGTTTGGCAGCACTTCACTAGCCTGGGGTGAGAGTAGCTGCCACCTTGCATCACTGATCCTGTGAGCAAGGAGGTATTTGGACGCGATGACTTTAGCGAGGAGAAGGACCACCGCACTCACCTCGCTTCCCCCGCACTGTACCATAACCTGGGACATGTAGATGATGTTCCCCATCGTTTTTATGTCCTCTCCTTCCCAGCGCTGGATGGACTCAGAAAGGATCTGCAGTTCCAGTTGTTTCCTCTTCCTCAGCTCCTGGCATTGCGACTGGGAATCACAGCGGGGCGCTTCGTTAGCCAAAGGACAGGGGCAAACCCAACCCATCCCAACCGAGAGGGTTTCACCAGCAACGTTCCCACAGCCAGAAAGGCTCAGGGCTGGACACGTCAAGGGATCAGGAGAGCCTGCTTTGGCTCTATTACATAAAGCTTGTTAAAAAAAAAAATAAAAATCACACCCTAGTGATTTATGAAGTAATGAATATGTTAAAATATCAAAGAAATTGCACTGAGCAAACTTTTCTTTCCAAACCAGTCCTACTGCTGAGAGCACAGGGTCACATTTTCCAAACCAAGACAGCCACAGAGTTAAACACCTCTAATTTTGCTGCTGCTCAGAAAGATTTTGCCCATTTTGCCCAAACAACAGAGACAGTTATACTCGCAGCAATGCAATGTCCCCACAGGTCAGATGGGTGGGTACTTTCTAACCAAAATTTACAACCCCAAAAGCCGGACTCGGCGCAGCAGAGTAGCCCAAAAAGAAGCTTTTGAAGGTGCTGTAATCACACCGAGGCTCAGCTGGGAACTGGGAGAGCTCCACGGAGCAGCCAGTCCTCCAGCAGCTTTCAGCACGCAGAGGACAATGCTGACTGAGCAATGATAGCACTGTGAATCCAAGCAAGACTTGCTTTAACTGACCCCTTTGCCAACAGGGAAAAGTGCTGCAAAGCCAAACCTGAGCTCAGTTTTCCCCAGCTGATTGTTTTTTTCCAAGCCCTTGTTTCTGACAGAGATTTTCCTCCTTTCCAGCTCAGTTTCATACAAATTTTTTGATTATTCAGATCTTCAAAGAGAGAGGCTGTACTGGGTCTAGTCCGAAAACACACAATTTCAAACCAGACTGGGGGAGCTTCCTCTGTTTTTTGCAACTGTTGTGGGCTTTGATGGTTCCCTGGGTGTCTGAATCCAACGTTCCCAGGATACAAACCCATACCAAATCCACAGCAATCCATCGCAGTCTGTGCAGATGCGATGTGGCTCTGTGGTCCCTCCCCTGCTGTCACTCAGAGCATCCCTGGTCCCCCCACAGGACCAGGTCCATCATGAGAGGCATTTCTGCCCATCTCACCTCAAATCTGCACAGAACCTTTTTAGTCATACCATAATTGCATCAAATTGCTCAGTGCCCAAGAACACATTTCAAGTAAAACCATCCATCACCTACAAGCATTCCTAAAGATTAATGACACCTTGTGATTTAACTGAATTATTCCCCTATTACCTACCAGAATAAATGGAAAGGGAGTTGAGTTTCTAAGTAAATGTAACATGATAACCCTTTCCTGTTTTCTATGAACTTTCTCCTCCCCATCTTTCATCTGCACTGCTAAGCACCGAAAAACTTGCATCTGCTGAGCTAAGGAAGGAAGTTGGACCACATCTGGAGTGGTTATAGTGAAAGGCATTGAGTGGCTACAAAGTGAGAGAAACTACAGCTTTTTTAATAACCGAAAAAAGCTTTGCTGGGTAAAACCTTTGTGCACATGGATGGCTTTTCCCCCTTTTGCATGTCAAGGCAGTGGGACTTTGAGGGGTGTAGGTATGACAGCGCACAGAATTAAGTTGGTTATCCCTGACTCATCCCCTCACTGCTGCTTGCTCTGCACCCGGAGCCACAAATTACCTGCAATATGGGCAAAGCCTCCTGATGCCCAGGGAGCAAACCTCAACAAAACCAAGAGTCACTCAATGGGCTCAGAGGGGTTGAGTCAGACACCCGTGTTAACCTTTCACAGCTCATCTCAACGAGCAAGGGGTGGTCTAGTATCAGATAGCAAATGATTAGGGCATGGAGGTGAAAGGAGATGAAAGGGACCCCGCTGCCACCACCACCCACATGTGGCTTTCTGCAGCGGAGGAGAAAGTGGAGATCCTCCCTTTCTGCTGCTGGGACCACGGAGCCAACATGCAGCTGCTGAAACGTGCAGCCAGAGGGGCAGTCTAGGCTTCAAACTTGAAATTAAGATTCTTTATAACCCATCTTTTCCATTCCAAAAGACCTGTTTTTTTTTTCTAATGAGGAGACAAATGTCAGGCTTGACTCATCCTTCGTGAAATGCAGCCCTGAAACGGAGCGCTCTATTTTAAGAATTGCCACCTACCACGAGGGACTTGAAGGATGTGACGGCTTTCAAAACCTCTTCATGATCTGCATGCGCCTCCTAGTGAAGGGAGAGAAAAAGCCCTCAGCCACCAGCAGCAGCACCACCCCATGCAGCACACATGGCCCCAGAGCTCGCAGGGTGCTGCTGGATGAAGGCTCAGGCAGCACGAGCTGCAGGAGGGGGACAGAATCCCCCAGGTATCTTCCTCACCATCCTGCTCTATGTGACAGGGTTTAAAGCAGCTATGCAATTCATTGATACCAATTTAATGACATAAAGTGTCCAGAGCAAGAACAGGTATGATTTTACTTTGGACAGACTTGGCTTACAAAGAAAATCCATCAAAACAGGCAGAGGTGCAAGGTGGATTTCTGGTTTCACCTTTGGGAAGGAAGCCTCCATTGGTGTGCAAGGTATTCCAGCCATTGCCCCATGGTATGGTATATATCCACACTGCATACATCCACATTGCATACATCCATACTCTTCCCACAGCATTGCAGCTTAAACCTCAACCCTACTGATTCATGCATCAAAACCCCCACACTCAGCTTAGAAACTAAGATAAATAGGTGATGTGTGTGTCCCCAGATCCACTGCCAACCCCATAGAGCATCCTGCAAAGAGTACACTGGCTCTGTAAGGGGATGTGGGTGCAGCCAAGCTCAGGTCAGTCCCTGCAGCTCAGCTAAGCCAGGAGAGAGTGGGACAGGCCAAGTCTGCAGTGTGCCTACAGTGCAGGCTCTTACCACCTCTTCTATGCAGGAAAAAACCCTGGCTCAAGCACAGAGGTTTTAATCCTCTGGCTGGGATGTGGATTTGAATGGTCATGGCTAAGCATGCTGAGTAATTATCTGGTAATTAATACTGGGAGAGAGAAAAAGCAAACCCAGTTAAAAACAGACTGTTACTTCTGTTTTCTTTGCCTCCTTGCACCACCCTGGACGTTTGCAACCCTGCACCAGTAGCAGAGCTCCGACAGCAGAGATCTTTACAGTCCCCAGGGGAAGAGACATCCTAAAGCTGAGGAAGTCTCTGTCCCCCCTCACTGCTCTCCCTGCTCCCAGGCACTGGCTCCTCCGCCCCCGTGTCTGCTCCGACTGCCAGACCGAGGTCTGCCTGCGCCCCTCAGCCTCCACCAGCAGCACCAGCCTCAGGCAGGTGGGGATGTGCCTGCCAGCTGCAGGAGCAAGCAGCCGGGGGCAGGAATCTCATGAAATGATAATAAAAAACACTGATTTATTACCCGCTGTGAAAATAAATACCAGCTGTAGCCTGACCCTGAACTCTGCTTTTACTTGTGCTAGAGATGGCTCGTTTGTGAGCAAGGGTGGGGTGAAGAGCAGGCAATGCTTTCCTACAACATGCCCCAGGCTCCACTGCCTTCCCACGTCCAATCTGAAGGGTGGATAATGTCCCACGGAGAGGGAACACCTCCTTGCAGGGGTGGTAAGTGCTTTTAGCAATGTGGTCCTCAAACACCAGCGGGCAGAGGTACCTCTCGCAGCTCGGGGGGCAGCTGGTGCAGGGTACCAAGGGGCAGAGCCTGCCCAGCAGTCCCACGTCCCACCTACCTCCATGTGCCGCTCCAGCTCCTGCAGCAGCGTCACGTATTTATCCAGCCTCAGGAAGGGTTTGCTGAGGCTCGTGGTTAAGATGAGAATGCCTGGGTTGGCTGCACCCTGGCTCTCCATGAACTTCTCCAGCTCATCACTATAAATAGAGACAACAACAACAAGGAGGAGGAGGGCTCGCCACCGCTGAGGGCTGTGTTTTGCTGCCTCCCACGCTCTCCTGATGGCCAGGGCTCTGCTCTGAGCTGCACCTTTTTAAAAGCTGCCCAGCCTCCCCTCCAAGCACCCCCTGCTGCAACCCCAACAGGGCAGGCAGGGAGCTGCGAGCTTCCAGCCAAGCAAGCCCCGGCTCCCCGGGGATGCAGGGGAGGATGCTGCGTGGTGGCAGGTGCTGGTGTGCACAGCCTCTGGGGTACATGGGTGGCAGCAGCTGGTCCCCCAGCACAGCAGGGTGGCACAGGGCCAGGCGTCTGGCGGCCAGCGGGGGCTGCAGAGGCTGGTGCTGTGCTGGAAGATGCTGCAGCAACACAGTGGGACCCTGCTGGGAGCCGTGACACCGCTGTGAGCTCGTACATCGCTCTGGAAAACATGGCTTGTGCGTGTCAGCACATTTGCTGAGGCTGATTCTTTGATTTAAGAAAAGGGGTCAGTCTGAGGAACCACACAAATGAGTCATTTACAGGAGCCAGGCTTTTCGTTTGGCTGAATTAAAGCTGGATTTCAGCAGGTAAGTAACTATACTGTGAGTTCCCATTACAGAATAGGACTTAAATAGTACAGCCAGGGTCCTGCCTTTCCCATCACTGCAGGGAGGACAGATACACTGTATTAGGGATGATACAGTTGCAGTCTTTTGGCTTGGCATGCTCTTTAGCACCACATTATACAAACTCAAGTGTCTGCTCAAGTGGGACATATTGAAGGAAGATGTTATCTACCAACGACCCTGCAAATCAGCCATGCTTTTAAACAGCAGCTCCATTATTAAATTGCATAATTCCAGGTGACTTGATGACCAGTCTCCTTTTGCAACGATGTGCCCCACACCGTAGTGCCTCAGGGGAACAGACTCCCATCTGTTGGTGTGTCAGCACTTCAGCAGTGGGTCTGAAACAGCATCTGGGTCCTTTAGCAAGTAACAATCCTGGGAGATGCTACAGCAAGGGCTGAGGCTGCCTCTGTTTTTCCAAGGGAAGAGTGCAGACAGGACCTGTGAGACGAGCTATGAAGATGAGCAACACGAGCTGTCTCCGTGCTGGAGCTGAGAGGCTGTGCTGAAGAGCCCAAAACCCCAGCAGTTTTCCCAGCAGCAGGATCCCACGTTATCCCCCCTGCCCTATTGTCAAAACACAGGTCAAAAGCCTTGCCAGGCCAAGTATAAATAATAAAACTAACGTTTTAAAGGCAGGATTTCAGACTGAATCTCCTCCCCTGCCACTCACCTGTGCTGCGTGAGGACGCTGACCGCGGAGGGGTGGTTAGCACAGTACGTCAGGTACAGGGAGCGGAACTGGGGCAGCAGGTTCATGAAACAGCCTCCCACACGCTGCTGGTTTTCAGGGAGCCTACGGATGCCAACACACCAGCCACAGTGTTAAGCCTCCTGACCTGCACCCTGCAGCTACAGCACCCTCAGGTACATGCCCAGGGTACAGGGACACTCCCAGGTCACTGCATGACTGCGGCACCCACACCTCCCCCTTGGCAAGGAGGAAGCCCTCACATGGGACTGGGTTTTCCTGGTGCAGACTGTGAGTATCACAACCTGCTATCAGCTTGGGACAAGGTGTGACCCAGTGTGTCCTGTCCCACCAGCAGAGCTGCAGCTGGGATGCCATAGCCCACTGCAGCTGGTGAGGATGCACTGGAAAGCACTGGGTGCAATGGAGGGGTGATCCCACTGTCTGGGCTGTCCATGAATATGAGAGAGGGGATGGAAAGAGAATCCACAGCCTGAATACATATCCACTATTCAGTCTTTTCCCCATCTCTGCTCAGCCCTTCCAAAGGAGCAGCTGGGCTAAGGCTGAACACAGCCTCCCCAAGGGAAATTATTACCTCTAATAATTTGCTGTTTGCTCCCTGACAATCCCCATCTTCCTGCCTGCCAGATCTCTCACCCTGCACATGTCGACATCTTTGGTCTAGTGACGCTTTCATGTCAGGTCTAGTGACACTCTCATTCAGCAGATGCCTCAACAGTAGAAGTGTCAGAGCTTCTCCTGCCTTCCCTCCCACCAAAGCACTACCTGCTGCGTTCCTTCAGTCCTGTTATTTTCGTCTATATTTAACAAGTCTAAGTCAGCAGCCAGGAGGAACATTAAAGAATGGGTCTTTCTAATATTTTTAGCTGCAGTTTAGCAGCTTAACACCCTCAGTGCATGAGCTTACTTTGCAACTTCTTCCAAGGCTTGGTTCAGTGTTTGCTGAAACGCAGAGATTTCTTCCACGTTCCCCAGCAATGATGCGATGTCCACGGCGCTGAGCCTGCAAGAGTCAAATCACCAATTAACACCAAAGAGATGTTGCTTTCAGGTGCACCCCTACGGTATCTGTAAGGGGCCTTCCAAAAAGGCCCAAGAACTTATCCTTCCCCAGATACACCATCAGACATGGGAGAACACAACATCCGTGATCTGTGAGCCACAGACTACAGCCTCCCGGAGAAGATGTCTCCTGCCAAGGATTATCTTAATTGGATTTTAATCACACTAATCTTCTCAGATGTTTAGCTGTCTAACAGACACAGACAGATGGGATTTCAGCCAGGGGTGGGGAGGAAGGTGTGTGTGCAGGCACAGAGACAGCTTTGTCTTCAGGGATTCATGCTGTGGGTTTCCCTATGGGAGGAGGGTCCTACAGAGCAGCCCCCCAGGTGGAGGTTGCTTTGTTCCTTGAGCAAGGTTGGATTTTTCCCAGCCAAAACTAATGTGTCTGCTTCTGTCATCCTCAGAGTCACTGTTGCACCGCCCTCGTTTCAGCCATTTGCCGCCTACAAGGCTGAGAGCACAAGAAATTCTCACAGCTGAATATATCCCAGGGGAAGACACAGGGAAGGAAGGAGAGATTTCAATACAAAGGCCTTAAAACATTGCTCTCCCTTCTCTCCAGGCTGGACAATGTCTAAACATCTGCCCTCCACCCACAACACCCCGGTGCTCTCAGCCAGAGGGACCCTGGCCCCAGCACAGCCACACAGATGGGGTCACTGAGCCAGCACCGTGTGGAAGAGACAGCCACAAAGCTGAAGCAATAAGCAGGAGGTGAAGCTAACTGCACCAGGTCTTTTGTGCAGGGTGAAACTATGGATAGGAATCTGCCTGGGTAAGGACAGGAGGGCGTGTGCTGCTGCTGCCCCACGCTGGCCAGCACGGATGGAAAACACATCGCCTTATTTCCACAGGTAAGCCCTGACAAAGTCCCCCAGTCACCCCAGTGCTGCTTGGGCCATCAGGGATGGCAGCACACACTTCCCAAGCCCCGAGGTACTTCGTACCGATGGCTGTGCCCACAGGGGGGACAGGGGAGTCACTTCTGGCTCAGCAGCAGTTTGGATTTAGGGAGAGGCAACCTAACTGCAGAGAGCACGTGTCGTCACGTGAGAAATGGAGAGGTGATGAGGAGATGCCAGTTGGGGCTGCGAAGTCACAACAAGGCGAATCACAAGGGAAGAAGCCATGCAAGGCAATATGCATGCTGGGACAGCCACACATGAGCTTGCAGATGGGTTGTAACAGCCAGCCCTCACCAGATGGAAATGCCTGTGCCTAACACAGCCCAACGCTGCACGACCACCGGGGAGCAGAGTGGAAAGAGCAGAAACCTGCACAACACGGGGGGGTTTCTGGTTTGCAGAAGCTGTGAGGCTTTACAAGAAGAGCAGTAACAGTCCCTAAACATTCAAAAGCAGGAAAGTAATGGACTATGGTCAATTTTACAGGATCCTCTCCACCTCAGATGCCCTTATATCTTACTTATCATAAGACTGGAGGGGTCTTAAGTAAGTTCCCAGAAGTGACTGTAGTTCCTTCGCATAATCTCGTTCTGTTTCCAGAATATTTTGCAACACCTAGAGTGAGAGACAGAGCACTGAGTAGATCTTAGTACTAGTGACTAGTCAAAGGAACATGACATCAGCTTCCAAGTGTGGACAAGCACGGAAGTGTATTTTAAGTCCATAGATTACATTTGTTAATGCAGAACCCAGAACGCCCAGGAAAGCCCTGGGGGATCTGATTTTGGGATTTTACTTTGCAAACTGGGGGGGAGGCCTGGAAAGCAGGTGTTAAGGGCTGCTTCTTCTTCTCTGGCAAAGCATGAAGACAATGTCAGTTCCGACATGAGTTTAGTATTTGACCCCCGAGAGGCTCATGCCTAACCCTGCATGCACAACTGGCTGCCAAGGTATGCAAACAAACCATTTGTGCATGCATACTGGGAGCACCGTTTGCACGAAGGCAGGCAACAATTTCAGTGCAACACTGGCCGGACCAAGGACGGCTCCTGCAGCAGCTCAAGCCAGGGCACAGCTCACTTGTCACTTCAAGGACGTGCTGAGTAGGGTTTGGTCCTGCTAATCCACCTCAGCAGCCAATTTCTCTCCGGCAGCAGGGTAGGCAAACCCACTGCCTGCACGCTCCCAGTTAGCACCCGAGTTTCTCCGTGTAGAAGAGCTTTGGAGACAGTGGAGGTGGTTCCCAGCTCTTTGGACAAATTGTTTCTGCTTTGCTTTGCTTGAAATAAATTTAGACATGCTGATGAGCACGTTTCGCCTCCGGCACAGAGAGCCAGGGATGCTCACATGCAGGCATTTTAACTCTCTTACACCGCAGGGCTCACTCTAGCCTGGACAGAGCAGGAAGGTACCTGCCCCTCTTTGCCAGTCACCACCCCTCCAGTAGCAAGATGGTAGAGGAGGTGATGTTTCTCCACTCCTTCTGCAGCCACAGTCCACAGCCTGGCAAGCTGACCTGGGCAAGGACAGGACCACAGACATCCCGTGCCTTATTCCCCAACACTGATCTCAAAGCTGCCACCTTTGCTATGTTATCTCAGTCTCCTACTTTGAGTCTCTCCTTTTGACATCTTGCAGCAACTTCCACTTGTGGTTTCTTGTCTCGACAGCCCCGAAACAAGGAAATGGCAACAGCTGCATTTAAATACAGAGTCACATCCCCAATTGTTACAAATTGCTTCAATGGTTTCTAAGGGAAGGAGCCAGTTCAGAAGATTAATAATATGCTACTTATTAAAATGTATGATCAGCACTTCAAAACTTACCACAGGGTAATAATTCTTCGTCAGCTGAGTGCTTTCAAGTCCTTTTAATGCTTTGGGAGAGAGTGGTTTATCTGTACAAAAAGATACATCAATAAATTACAGTGCACAGCTCTCATTATTCCAGCACGAAAAGTCACTGCTGCATCACACCCAGCAAACAACTTCACCCCTGTGAACACAGAACTCCAACTGCAGGGTCTGTTGGCCTGCTTCAGAAAAACCAAGGAGCAACCCAAAGGCGTGAATGCCACGGAAGGCAGCCGAGCGAGTCGCACCAGACACACCACGCAGCCTCTGCCAACCAACTTACAGGCTTGCTCTGAAATCCCTGGCAGCAGCCCAGTGTCTGGCAGTGTTTGGAGCTACACTGCGGCTTCACCGGCCCACAAAATTTGGGTTTTACAACTGGGAGTCTATCAGAAATGCTGGATACAGTGATTTGTCCCAGGTGATTCACAAGGCACCCGAAACCACCGCTATTTGTTCATCAATACGCTGAACCCCGACCCCTGCAGTCATTTGTAATGCAAAATCCTTCTCTGAAAGAAAGTAGATTTGAATAAAAAACTCACACAAACCTGGGAGTCAATTCTCATCTTCTTCTGCACTTGCTAAATCACAGAATCACAGAATGTCAGGGATTGGAAGGGACCTCAAAAGATCATCTAGTCCAATCCCCCTGCCAGAGCAGGAATACCTAGATCAGGTCACACAGGAACACATCCAGGTGGGTCTGAATGTCTCCAGAGAAGGAGACTCCACACCCTCTCTGGGCAGCCTGTGCCAGTGCTCTGTCACCCTCACTGGGAAGAAGTTCTTCCTCACATTTATGTGGAACCTCCTATGTTCCAGCTTGGACCCATTGCCCCTTGTCCTGTCACTGGATGTCACTGAGAAGAGCCTGGCTCCATCCTCATGACACTCACCCTTTACATATTTATAAACATTAATGAGGTCACCCCTCAGTCTCCTCCAAGCTAAAGAGACCCAGCTCCTTCAGCCTTTCCTGATAAGGGAGATGTTCCACTCCCTTCATCATCTTTGTGGCTCTAAATCCCTGTGGATGCCTCCAGCCTGGTACACACACGCACACACACACACACATGCACAAGGGTCTGCTTCACCTTTCCTGCCCTAGAGAAGCCCCTTCCCTGCCAGCAGCACGGCTTTCCCTGCTCTCCAGCCCTGCAGCAGCACCATTCCCCCTGTGGATGGGGACAGGCTGGCAGCACAAGGCTGCACCACTGGCCCTGGCCACGCTGCACCTCGTACCGAGCCGCCCCAGAGCCGTGCTGGTCTCCTTTCTCCCCGCAGTCGCTCACGGAAGGCAACTGCTTCCACATCCATACCAGGGGAGAAACATGAAATTGATGAATTTAGCCCCTGGAAATCACAGCTTGATGTATTGTCTAATTATTGCCCTTGTAGAGTTTCCTGTCACTTCCAGCCGGGAGCTCTGTGCCTCATTCATAGACTCGGAGGAGCTTTGCTCAACACAGCTAGTTATTTGCACCCAAAGGGCACGCTTAGGACACAGTGGAAGCACAGACACTGCTGAAGAACACGTAACTCAATTTAGAGTGACAACTCTCACACTTCAGAGGCAAAGAAAGCATCTCCCACTGGCTCACAGCGAGGGCTCCCCTGGGCTGCAGCCACCAGGCAGTGGTCCTGGGGCAGGAGGGGCTGAGCTGATGGTCCCTGCATCCAGCACTTGCAGTACAGCCACGAGTAAGCAGAGACTGGGGGAACAAACCCTCCTCCCACGTGAAATGGGTGCTGGAGAGAGGATCTGGAGGGAAAAGCTCTGCAGATTAAAAAAAAAAATCAGATGGGCTCCTCCATCAGGATCAATGGGAGACCCGCCCTTCGCTCCAATGAGGTGCTGTTATTTCATGCAGCTCCCATCTGATTTTCTCCACGGGGCTGAAGCTTGCCCTCCCTTTTTAAAAAACATTTCTCTTCTCCACTCACTGCCTTAATTAGTGATTCCTGAGTTGTGCCAGACAAGCCGTCAATCTCTGTTGCAATGCCCTGCTCCAGCTCAGATGTTTCCCAGAGGGAAATAGTGGGAGATGAGATAACCTCACAGTGATTTTTTTTCATTTAGAATTAAATAAAAACTGGCCCAATTCTGAAAGCTCACTCATTAATCTTATTCTTCCCTCCTCTGCTGTTTTGCTGGCAGGTGTGGGAGCAAGGATGTCTAACAGGGGTTGTGCACCTTGCAGCCACTCTGCAGATCACCCCTGATGTCTCACAGCCTTTAAAAGCCACGGCTGACCCTGAGCCACAAACCCAGCACCGAGCACACAACAGGGCTCTGTCTAAGGTAAGCCCTCAAGGCACATAAAGGAATTAAAAGTTGGATTTTGTAAAAAAACAAGTTCACTGTCACACGATGGCCTCAGAAGTACACTGGGGTGAGCTGCTTGGATGGATGTGTAACGCTACAGGGCAGTCAGCCAGGGGCCACCCCACGCCTGGCTGAAGTCACAGCGCAGAAAACGCTAAGGACACTCAAGACAAAGCTCTCTAAAGGCAGATGTCATTAGACGGATCATTCCCTCCCTCTTCCTTTCTCAATATTGCCTCTAGCTTCGTGGCAGAAGGCGCATCAGGGGGAAAATGCACTCTGTGAAATCAGCCATCGCTATGGACAAAAGCAGGGGACCGTCCCCTGTGGCCACAGAGGTTTTGCTGGTTTCCTCACCATCCACCACCACCAGGATGAAACACAAATACGTTGCCTGACCGAGGTCTCTAACAAAAAGCAGATTCTGTGCTCAGACACTGGAACGACCTGGCAGCTCCCCAGCACAAAGGGGACCCACGCAGGCACCGCTGGCCTCGTCCTCTGGTGACGTCCCCACTCCCGTGCTGCTGGGGCTGGGGCGAGCGATAGAAAGGCATGAAGCTCTCAAACAACTCATGCGAGAGACTAGGCTTTACCCTTCTGGCCTCGTCCATCCCTCCATTAGCCCTGATTGCTTTAAGGGCACAAACAGTCCTTAATAAATAGCAGCAATTTCCCAAAGGCACGAGGAGCCACACTGCATGACACCGCTGTCATTCAATCAGCCCTTGGAAGCAGTTTGCTTACCGGTGGGTTTGATTTCTCTGACGTAGTTGCTTGGGAACCAGCCTGTTTTTCCATTCAAGGTCCCTTCCCACCAGCCCCCTTCTTCAACCCGGGTGACATAAATAATGTCTCCTTTGTTAACGGAGAGTTCATCCTCATTGGTCTGCTTAAAATTGAACCTGGCCTTTACCACCAGCTGATGACTGCCATTCTCGGTCATCTCCTAAGGAAAGAGACATGGAAAAACATCAGTAAATAGCCACTGGGACAAGCTATTGTTCTTTGTTGTGACAGCTGTTTTTTCAGTATTGCTCTTTATAACAGCAATAAGGTCTTGCTTTTGTGTAAGCACTCCTGCCAGAGGACCACAAGGTCCCTCCCAAGCATTAATTTAGTTTCACAGTGCAATGGAGGGCAGATAAGAATCACTCTTCTCATGTCACAGAGAGGAGTGCCTCGCTTTGGAGAAGCCAGGAGACTCTCTCCAGCCAGGGCAGCAAAGCTGTGACGGAGATCAGGAGAGAACAAGACCCTCCAGTGTGCTCAACCCAGAGGCACCACTGATACCCCTCTACCCCCACAGCCACCAACCCCTGGATGAGATGTTAAATAAAGGATACCACAGGCTTGGACTGCCTCCTCAACACCCTCGCTGACTGTGAAGCTGTGCTGTTGGTGTCAGTGTGGGGCCCTCCAGCCGCAGAGCTAAGGGACGACAGATGTGGACATGGCCCTTTTGCTGGCTGATCTGTGAGGCAAAAACAACAGCTGAGTTTTACCCAACTGCCCACCACCCCTCTGCACGACAGCAAAGCAAAGAGGAAAGGCCAGAAGGAAAACAAGAAGAGCGTACAACAGTTGAAGGAGCATCTATCAGGCAGATGAGCAAGTGCACTGCATCTCCAGTGTGGGTACTGCTAGTCAACAATGAGGATAGTTTTGACAGGCTGGGTTAACCCTTTCATGACAGAAGAAGTTGAATTGCAACCCAAGGCACCCCTAGGTTATGCCAGCTCTGCAGCCACACATCTGATTGCAGTATGGTTTTGAAATCCTCCTTAAAACTGTAGAAAAACAGAATAACACACAGCCCAGTGCTGCCTAACTGGGAATGTTTCTGGGATCTGAGGAAGCAGTTGAAGGTGTTTCAAAGTTTAGCTCACAAGTGAGTGCTCTTAGGTCACCTCTGCAGCTGCAGTGTGGGCTTCCCCGCTGAGTGGGGAAGAATGCTGAACAGCTGGTCAACACAATCACTTCTCTATTTAGAGAAGTCCTTCTGGGTTCATTATAGAGCTGAAAGAGGCTAGGCACAATTCTCATTACTGTTTGTGGATGGTTGCCATTACCATGTGAGACAGGGATTCAGATCACGCTGAGGAAGGACAGGAGTGTCATCCCCAGGAGACTGACAGCTCACAGAAAGGTTCAGACCATGCCAGCAGCTCTTGGAGTTACCTCCTTCCCGTGCTTGAAGCTCATTGTTTTGCAAACCAGTCCCTGGGCCTGTTCCTGCCACCACCTGCCCGATGCTGGAAATAATGCTGTTGCTCTGACACATGTCTATTTTTCATGATTAGTGATTTGTTTCTATATTGATACCAAAAAAACTTGCCAGAGGGTAAAAAGTTTCCTGGTCACAACTGCCCTGTGCTGAGATTGAGTCAGTGGCTTCATCACCAAGAGCAGTCCCAGCTCCTGCAGGACCAGGCAGTGCTCAGCCCCACAGTCCTGCTTGGATGCTACAGAGTGGTGAAAACATGGGATCCAAGCCACCCAGTAATTCCCAGTACTCCTCTGCTACTGCACCTCATACCACACCATGGGACAAACACTCAGATCACCTCCTTTCTGTGTGCCATGATGCTCAAATGAAGCAACAGCAGACATTATCATTGCAGTAAACTGTGAAGACCTTCTTAGATTTGCCTTGCTGCTTCGTTTTAGGTTTAAGAACATTTCTGTACCCCAGAGCTGTTGTTTTCCACCTGCAGTTTGGACCTAGCATGCCCACAGACCTCAAAAGGAGGACAGAGAAGAGCAGTCTGTGGTCTGCAGGCATCACTGTGCTGGGTGTGCAAGTCCCCTGGAGAACGTTTGGAGGATCAAGCCACCAAGCACGCGCAGGAATCAGAAAACACAAACTCTGAAAGTGCTGTGCCCCCATTCTCCTCCAGTCTGAACATCAACATGGAAAACTCATTCTGAAGGGGAAGTCTGGTGGGAGTTACAGGAACTCAGCTGGGCTTTTATTCCCCCCAGAGGATTTTTGTTTCAATAGGAAAACACCTCATCCTTAGCTTGGACCTGGAGCAACACAAACTGTGAGCTCTTGGAGAATGGACTTGCTTTGTCTTTCTCCAGTGCCCTGCACAATGGGGACCAGGGCTGTGACTGTGATTTCCAGGCACCAGTGCCTTACAACCCCCCAACCATACCACGGGCACTGGTCTGCCTGGGCTGTGCTCCAGAGATGGACAACATTCCCATCAGACCTCGTGTGCTGTCACTGAGTCTGTTTTCTCTCTTGCCCTGCTCGTTACACAACTGCCAGACGACCGCACGCTGAATTCCCAGCTCCCTGCACTGCAGCAACAGCAAAACCCCTCCGCATGGAAAACCCACTTTGCAAACAGAGTGGGTATTTTTTTCCCTCTGAAGCATCCTGATATTTGAGCACGAGTGGTTTCGGCTGCTCCCAGAGACTCACAGGCCAGGAGGGGTGGCCGACTGCCAGCGTGAGATGTTCTTCCCCTGATTCCTCCTGAACAGGGATGGCACAAACCACCAGCCCAGACTTCTCTTATTCAAGCCATCAGCAACAGTCCCACAGAAATGACTCGGTTACTGTAGGTTTTATGCTTCTCCCTGCCCCTCCCAATCTCCCAAAGCTTTTATAAATATCTGCAGCAACCTAGAAACAAATGTAAAACTGCCTCTGACAGTTTGGCAGGGAAGCGTATCATTTACATTGCATCATGACAGCGTCCTATTTTATGCCTGGTCCAGCATGGAACACTGCTGCCATATGTTGCTTAAACTATGGTTAAAATAGCTGAGTTTTCTGCTCACATTCCTACACTATTTTTGGCAGATGAGCCTCATCTGATCCAGCACAGCTGGTTTTCCTCCCCTGCCCTCTCTTTCGGATACAAGCATCGAGCTCTGTATTGCTGTTATTTCACAGACAGCTGCTGAACTCTGAGTTTATCTGCTACCAACAATGCCTCTAGTTATTTGCATAACAAGATCCACAAAGACACGAGGATCTGGACTTCAAATGGATGCTCACAAACACATTCCCACAGCGTTTCCTTAGCTGTCACCTACTTCTGCCTCCAACAAGGCTGTCAGGATGCAGCAGCTCTGCAGGTGTCGGGATGCACAGGCATGCTGGAGCCCTGGCCACAGCAGGAGCTGCAGGAGCCAGTACCAGCCTTGTCCTGATGCTCCACTCAGCCCTTGGCCTCTGGTGGGACGGACAAACTGGGCCAGCTGCAGCAGTGGTTTGTAGGACACAGGCTCTTGCTTCTCAGGAACTTGGCCAAGCCACCAAAAAGCAAACGTTTTCGACATGTATTTATTTTACCCGGTACTTTTCCCAAGGGTGCTCTCTGCCTGAGCAGCTAATTATATCGCAGGCATTGCGCTTTTTAACACTGAAACCGAGAAAGCATATGTTCAAATAGATGTTTGCCATGCAACCAAGAGGATCCCAGCTTCCCTATAGCCCCGTCAGGAACGTATGGTAGAAACTATTCCACAGCAAAACCCTACCCCAAGCCTTGTCCGGTTGGGTGGGACACGGGTGGCTGCAAGAAACGAGTTGGGGCTATAAATAATGGCACTGCTGCAAGAATGGCACTGCAGCCTCACTGCCTCACCAGCCCACACCCATCACACCCCATCACACCCCACCACACCCCTCCAGCCCAGCAACAGGGGAGCACAGAAGCAGTTCCTTATTCTTTTTACTTTCTGAATAATGATGTTAATGTCAATCATCATGACAGCATCTGCAAAGCCTACTCTTGGTCTAGGTAACCTGCATTTTCTATCCCACATCCTACTGAGCTGCCATTTAACGGAGATGTGCTGAGCCTGAATTACCATTGCTGACTTCTAGGGAGAGAGCTGTGGCAGAGCTGAGTGCTGGCTGCAGAAAGGCAGTCTAGAACCTGTATTTCTTCAGAGCAGCATTATACACACACACACGTGTGTGTGTGTGTGTACAGAGATATACTATTATTATTATTATTCATTATATATTATTATATTATTTTATATAGTTTGCTGTTTATATAATATATACATGATAATTTATACAATAGCTTACATAATATATAAATATAGCATATATTTTATATATATATATATGATTTTATAAAACCTTGCATCAGAACAGAACAGAAAAGAGGAAAAGGGGAGGAGTGGGTCCAGTCCCAGCAATGGGGTTGTTTCATTGAACACCCAAGCAGCTGCTGTACTAGCAGAAGAGAACCTGAGAGCAAAAACTCAGCTGAAAGAGAACTGAAACAGCTGAGAACACCACCACCACAAACCAAATCTAGGCAAAACGCATTAAGTCAATAGAAAAACCTTCCTATGCAAGGAAGATCGTGGGTTTGGGTTTTGAATTCTTCTCCTTTTCATTGCCTAAAATGTAATAGCCAACAGGGAAATCGAACTCTCCTCCTGGTGCTGGACCTTGGTGGGTGTGCAGGACTCTGTGCAAACCCACTCACATGACAGGGGGCCATGAACGCTTCCCACCCTGCAAACTTTCCAGCTCAGTGCAGACCTGCTCCTCACCCCTTAAAGAGACATTGGTCCTCTCACACACACCCCCAGAGCACTGCACTGTCCTCGTCCTCCCTGTTGAACTTCTCCTCTCACAGCCTACGTGACAATATCACTTTAAAGCAGCCTGTGGGGAACAGCTAGACTTTTGGGATGGAAACAAGAGGAGCTGATTTGCTTAGCTTCAGCAGCCCGCTCCTGCACCCAGGGAGGAAGGAAAAGCCAGCAGCTCGATTCCCAAATCCAGGAGACTACTCCATGGACACAGGGAGAGGAGAGAAACATCAATACAATTGACTGAGCATCCGGCAACGATGTTTGTTTCGACATTCAGTAAAGATTATGCAGATTGATGTGTTTTTCATTTTGCTTTAAAATGCACTATTTAAAATCTGATATTTGCATTTTGGGAGGTGCACGTTCATTTATATCGAGGCTGCTTTACGATGACCTACTTCAAGGTCCTTTAATACTGTCAAAACTTCACAGAGGTCCCTTAGTGTAAAGCCATAATCAAGCTCTGCAAAGTGCATACAGCAACTCTGACGTGCCACATCTAAACCCAGAGCTGGCAGAAGCATGAAATGTCGATTCCACCGTCCAGCATCAAGCACCAATTTGCCAAGCCTCCAGAAATCATCATAAACTACGAATTACCAAAAAAAAACCCCCACCCCAGCACACATACAAGACAGAATTTAAAAAGATGACAGAAAAAACCCTTTCTTCTTACCTTCAGTAGCTTTATTTACAGCTGTTAATGTACTCAGGACCTTGGAGAACTGTTCTCCCGTGTACAAATCATGTGGATCAAACACCTGCGAAACAGGAACTTGGGTCAGCTGAGCATGAAACATGTCACTCCAGCCACCTGAGCAGCCCAGGCAGAGGGTGACAGGGAGGATTAAGTAGCCCGTGTGTCTCTGCAGGGGAAGGGTGTTGATTCAGGGCTGACAGGTCCCATTTCTGCCACGGGGAGTGAATTCCTGGGGAGGGCAGGAGGAGCCAGCAGGGTCTGGGGACGGGGAAGGAAGGAATGTGTGCTGCCTCCTCTGAAAATCACGGAGAAGGTTACTGCTTGCCTTGAGGGAAGGAAAGATTTTGCTGCTATTTTTGTTATCGGAAGCTGAAGAGATTGAGGCTGTACATATATACACATATATACACACATTTCCCACAGCAGAAGAAACAAACACACAGAATTTTCTGCTATTGCAATATGGCATATATAATACGTTTTTTATAGGAAGCCAAACCCAGTTACTTTATGTGCAAAAATTCCACTCTAAAGAATTCTGTGTTCCTAACCCTCAATGGCAAAGCAGATACACACAGTTAGCAAGGGCTTGTAGTCTGTGGCCGCTAACCCTGCCCTTGTACACCCAGCCCTGCAGAAATCACCCCCAGCACAACGAGAGGCAATCTGAGTTTCCAAACTCCCCTCGTGAGAAACGCCCTCGAGTTCACACAGGCTGTACAAATCCTCCCGTTAATGAAGCAAAGACAAGTGGTACAAAAAGCCCCTGTTATTGGTACCACCGAGGCACCATCTGCTAATCCCCAAATCCACGCTGTCTTGCAGATGGAGACCACAGATCTGCAAAGCCAAGGAAAGATGATTTGAAAGCTCTCTTGGCAAACACCATTTACGTACAGATACTTCCAACGCACTAAAGAGTGTATCCTGCTGAATAAGTACATGAGCCTTCACCACCTTCAGGGTAGTCCTGCCCTTTAAAATGGCCCTTTCTTGCTTTCCACACGTAGTTCCTTGAGTACACTTGGCATATTTCAAACAGGAAGGGGACTGGCCTGTTCCACAGCCCTGGATGCCCACGGCATCTCTTCCTCTCGACAGACACATCAGTGCAGCAACAAAGTCCAACACGGGCAGCACAAAGGCTGCTCTTTGCTGAGAACGTATTTCAAAACTGACTGAGCCACTCGATACCGGGAGGAAGGCTTTACCCTCAAGAAATGTAATCCACGCTCAGAGGGGGAACTGCCTGCCACTGTTAAAAACATGACAATCAGTAGCTCCACAGCTCCAATCTCACCCACTGCTCCACACATTTTGGGGACATCCCCACCTACCTCGGGCCGCTTCCAGGCTGACCTATCGCCCGTGCTCGCTTGGTTTTGTTCCTTTGGACCATGTGGACCCCGTCCCCTCTGCCAAGTGGCGTGTGAACTAGTTTGGCTGCCTTGCAAAATGCAGGCAGTGCTATCTGAGCATCGCCTCCAGCCCTCAGTCTCCGTGGAAAGGGAGACGGTAACGGAGAGCCGGGCTGACCCCGTTGGCAGGCGCTGGAGGATGCAACGTCGCCCGCCTGCCAAGCAGGAGAGGAAAGTAAACAGCGC
Source organism: Podargus strigoides (assembly GCA_028020825.1). Lineage (NCBI taxonomy): Eukaryota > Metazoa > Chordata > Aves > Caprimulgiformes > Podargidae > Podargus > Podargus strigoides. The sequence continues at coordinate 3,406,986 of CM051631.1, forward strand.
GGCTGGGATGCTTGCGTGCGTCTCCCTGGTGTGTCATTTTCTCAGTCATATCCTTTTTCTTCCACTTCAGTGAGCCCAGAAAAACAAAGTCCTGCCTTGAATCAACGGCATCCCTGATCCTTCACGACGCAGAATAATGCTGTGAGCTCCGAGCCATCAGACTGACACAGTGCAGAGGAACACCGTGGTGGGAGGGATATGCAAAAAAAAATTCTAGCACAAAATCAAGCACTAACTTTCAGGGCTTTTCTTCATGGAGAAATTGTCTGGAATAGCTACTGTGGAGCGATGGCTGTGTGGAAAACTCCTCTGGATCAGCTACTGCAATGTAAATAACCTCTGCAGCCTGTTCCAGAATAAATTCATCATGCAGAAAAGTCCTCATCCATGAGCTAAAAATTACTTTTTCCAGCACAATCCATCCTTAATTCCATTCCTAACTGAAAGACAAGCTGCAGAGCTAGAAAAAAAATGGAGGGGGGGGGGAAAGGCTTTTTTGTTCTTAGCTCATGGAAAAGCTGATGGGCATAAGTAAAACCTCACTTAAATTATGGCTGTTATCTGAGGATCTCTATTAGAAGAGACTCACAGACTGCAGCTCCCCGAGGTGAAACTCTCCGAGCGCTCCATCGGGGGCAGAGAAAACCCGCACTGCCGCACCGCTCCTCCGCACGGCAGCGAGGGGGGCCCGGCAGCTTTCGGGGAAAGGGGGAAAAACCCAACCCCGCTGCACGTCGGAAGCCACCAGCACCCAAAACCCCGGGGCGGGACGGGAGCCGCGGGAAAGTTAGGGGACACCGGGCTGCGTTTGGAGCCCGAGCTGCTCCCCCTGCAGCGGCACAGCGATGCCCACCGCCCGCCCTCCCCTTCCAAACGCGGGCAGCCGGAGCCAGCCCGCCCCACGCCCGCCCGTGGGCGCTGCCACCCCGCCCGCTCCCCGCCGGCCGGGCGCTGCCAGCACCGGTGCCGGTCCCGGCGCGGTGGGTACTCACGGCGGCGGGCGGGCGGCAGCGCAGCCCCGGGGCATGGCGGCGGCGGCCGCTGCGGCTCTGACCCGGAGCCGGATCGCGGCGCGGGGAAGGGAAGAGAAGGGGAAGGGGAAGTGACAGGCGGTGCCACCGCCCCGCTCCGCCCCGCCGCTCGCTGCGGGACACGGGCGGTGCGGCCCCAGCTCCCCCCGCCGGCCGCGGGAGGGACGGGGAGGGGGGAAAGGGAGATGGGGGAGATGAGAAAGGCCGGGGGAGGGGAAAGGAGGGAGGGCGAGGGGAGAAGTAAATGGGGAAAGAGAGGGGAGGGAAGGGAAAGGAAGGGATAAAAGGAAAGGAAACAAAGGAAAGGGAAAAAGGGGAAAAGGAAAGGGAAAAAGGAAAGGGGAAAAGGGGAAAAGGAAAGGGAAAAAGGGGAAAAAGAAAAAAGAAAGTAAAAAAGGGGGAAAAAAATCAAAAGGAAAGGGAAATGAGGTGGAAAGGACAGGAGAAGAAAGGAAAACGCAGGCTGTCGAAACTGCGGTGACAGTGGGTGTGCAGCACTGAGAAGAGAAGGGCTGCGGACGAGGCACAGTGAGGCAGCGAATGCTCAGGGACAGCATGTCCTGGCGACCAGGGCACCTCTGCTGCCTGTGCCCGCCTGGTCCGGGAACAGTTTCCTGCGGGAAGTGGGAAAATCCCGGTGGGTTCAGCGCACCAGCAGGCGGCAGTGTAGGGAGGGAACGCAGCACCGCACTGACACGCGGGGTGCAGCCCTGCAGGGCCCCCCATGCAGGGACACCCCTACACCTGTGACCTGGAGGTGACACGGACACACGGTCACTCTGAATTCGGACGTACCCACTCCCTAGTGCTTGCACTGGTGGGTGCTGGGTGGAGGAGTCGCTTTTGACATGAGCCAGCCAGGAAAGCAGGAGGGAAGGCAAAGCAGAGCAGGCTTTGGGAGGGAGCCACAGGGGTGGTGGGTTTTCACCTGCCCTCCCCAGACCGCCATCCAAGCACAAACGGATTGGTGAAGGCTGCAAGTACCTCCGACTGCAGAAATAGCTGCAGTTCTGCCCACGATGGCAGCGACACAGTGTGCTCTGTGGTCATTCTGGACAGCCAGGTTTAATCCAGCTATCGATTTATCTTGCAGATGCCATTCTTAGTTCACAAAATTCAGCCCCTTGCCAGTTTTGTGGCTTTATTAGCAATAAAATGCTGCTGCTGAATGAAGGTCTCATGCTTCTCCAGCAGTAAATGATGCTCAGCTATTGAGCTGCTGTTATTACATGCACAGTGGTGTCAACAGCAAAAGCAAAGACGTAACAGGTTCTGTTTGTGCCCTCGAGAACAAGCTAGGCCAGGAGCTTTCTACCTGTTTTTTCTCTTTCCTCATTATCTTTTTCCTGTATCTTCTAAACTAGACTCCATCAGGCCTGAGCCTCTTCCCTTCCACTTTCCACCTCACCCTGCTTGCAGCCAGCTGCCACCGCCTCCACAGTACCCACTGAACCAGATCCTGGGTCACATACACAGCTCAGAGGTCGAAGCCACAGTGTAAATGAAGCACAGCCAGGTTATCTGCACTGATCCTCAGTCCAAACCACCACAGAGTCCCCTAAGGACAGTTAAGGTCGAAAGAGGTGCCCATGTCCTCTGCCCAGCCCTCTGTCTCAGCAGAGCTGAGCTGACAGACATGACTTGGATCAAATTCTAGCACTGAAAAGCAGTTGGGAAATTTTAGACAGTCTCATTGTTTTGCCTAATTACACCACTTGTCTAGTTAGAAGAAGGTGTTGATTGCCCTGCTTGCCTTCTTTAGGACTAACACATTTGAAGCAGCGAATCTTTGCAGGCTTCAGTCCTGGGCTGAAGCTAAGGAAGAGTTTGGTTATTTATACCCTGCAATGAGATGGGCTCCTCCAGCTCACACCACCAGCCTGCAGAGCTGCTGCGGCTTCACTGAGCCACCTCAAAGCAGGAAGGTCACAGAGTGTCCTTCTTCCTCCCTTCCTCTACAGCCAAATCTTTCACTGCTCCTGTAAAAGGGGAGAAGGTGCTGTTTGCCTTGCTGTGTCTCCCTTCCTAAGACTGAGTTACCAGGACAACAAAGAAGGGTAGGAGGGAAGTGCATACATGTATCTCTGCAGGAGTAACCTCTTCGCGTGCCCTCCCACTGGAAGGGATTGGCAAGCAGCACCCGTTCAGTGCAAGGTGGGACTTGGGTTTCAACCAGACACTGCTGGAAACCCTACCTTTCATACCGATCACCTTCCCTGTATGCTAGTGGTGCTCACTGAAGGGATGTGTTCAGCTCCAGATGGCAGCTGTACAAACGTCTACGACAAAAACAAATTTGAAGTGCAGCATGAAGGTAGCCGCTGCTTTGGCAAAGCACAGTGAAGCCATGGGATGCTAGGATGGGATGCTAATGTCATGTATGGAGTCTTTCATGCTTGAGATTCCCCAGGATGAGGCCCTTTTCTGCAAGTCAGTATCCAGAGTAGAAGTTGTGAGCTCTGAATTTCCTCAGAACATCCTCTTTTGCTCAAATCTGCAACAGGAACAGAACCTCTGACCTTAACACGCATTCGTCAGTCTCAAGACAGAAGTGGCTCAGATCCAGTCCCAGGCTACTTCTTCATATCTAAGGAACAAAAGTTCTCTGGCACTTGGAGAAGGGCAGAATTTGACAGAACCATTATGCTTTTATTGTCAAATCCAAAGTCTGGGTAAGCAGCGGGATGGCAGTCAGGGAATTCAGACCTATTAAGCCAAGAGCTTTCCTGATGTTACTACTTTCTCAAGCAAAGAAGGAGTTCTGGAGCAGAACAGATTTTCTATCCTGTGCTCATCTTCCTTAGACGTAACATCAACTTCCTTGCCGACAGATCTTGGAACCAGAAGGTTCTCTGCCCGTTCTGATGCTCCAAACATGCTTTCAGAGTAAATGTGCTGCAGAGAAACGCTCTCTGAAGGGCAGTGACCCTTCCCAAGGCAAACTACGCACCAGACCTGATGGAGGACCACCTACAGGTATCCTTAGAGCCTCTTTGCCAAAAGGGTCCCAACAGGGCGGCGTTCAGAAGGAACAGATGGCCGAGGGTTTTCATGTCTCCTCTGGCTTCACCTTCAGAGCACTACGAAAAGCTGGCAGTATGGGAGGAGAGCCAGGGGGAAGCATAAGCACTCTCACTTGTGCCATGCCTTGCCCACCATCTCAGCTGTCCTACTTCGAGTGTTCCGCTGCCTGAGGCTACAGAGAGGAGCCAGGAAGAAGCAAAATTCCTGTCTTCACTTGGCATTCTAATATGACTTAATATACTGGGGGGAAAAAAAATAATTTTCATTTCACTGCAAAATTTAAACTCACACTTGAAAGATTTGAACTTTCATTCAGCTTTTGAGGTCTCCTCTCACAGCAACCATGACAGGGGCAACCACATGAAAAGTAGGGAAGTTACTGAAGGGTCAGATATTTCAAACATTAAGGGGGTTATAAATCAGAAGAAAAAATAAGTCAGAAATATTTTCTGAAATGAAAACCAAGGAAGAAAAGGCACAGGAAGGATCAGAGCAAGACCCAGAGCTGGACACACAGTGTTGCTAGTTCTTAGCATCAGTGTTGTGGAGTGGGACTGCAATATTGCAGAACAGGCTTTCAAAAGGATGAGGTGTTCAAGCACGACCATTGGGGACTGTTCCCTTGTCCTATCTTTTAGCCAAGACTCCTGTTTTTAAATATTTTCCACCACAACCATTACAATTCGTTTTCAAATAGAAAAACAAACTCTCTGAAGAGCGGAGGAAATCACATGGTGAAGTACCAGAAGACTGGCAGCAACTGATTTCTATGTGACAGGCCTTGGTGATTCTGTACACACCCGCTCTTAAAACTGGGCTGCTGCAGCAGGCTCTGGGAAATGCACTGCTGGGAACGACAGGCTGGTGAAACAGTTCTGGAACGGGCAAATTTTCATGCTGGTTAGCTAAAAAGCTCTGAAAAGAAGAAAGGCTCTTTGCTTGTTTAGACCTTCAAAGGAAAAGCGCAGGAACAGAGCTACCATGGGTTGGACTTTTCTCACTGTGCTGCGTGAATATTCTGTGTAATGCCCAAGGATGCTGCTTCTGGCAGGATTTGTCTTCAGAATCTTTTTTTTTTTCACAATGTTAATCATATTTCAGATGAGACAGTGACAACTCTTAGTTACACATTTCTTTTTTTACCGTAAGAATTTCAGTACGATACAAAAATCTTTACATTTCAAATCCATACACACTTAGTAAAAAAATGTGACGGCAAAATCAGCTGAACTCTTAAGTGATTCATTTACACCGATCTTGCAAATATATGAGCTAGGCTTGAGCATAACAATCAGGAATAGCCACTGACAAGGTGTCCTTTGTCTTCACTAGCATTATTTTTATGTGTAAGGATCGAGTTAATATTATGTGCCTGGCAATCTCATGCAACAGTTGCAAGGGGATGAAAAACACCGCAGCATTATTTCACCTTCCTATTAAAGCAAGGCTGAAACCTGCGATTCCTTCTCTATAGTAATAATAAAACAAAGCATAAATGGGTCCACACTACTTACCTCTGTTTAGACAGAGCTCCTGTTACTGCTGCACGTATTTCTGCCTGACCACTTCGGTTTGTGTCGAGAGACAGGAAGGGATCTGTTAAGCTCACAGTCAATACACTTCATCTCCAAATTGTCCAGACAGAACATTAAATTACCCATGTTCTAATTTATGTGATTAATACAAAAGATGACGAATGAATACCGATTTAGTCCCTCTGGTATCTTGCTTTCAGAAGGCTGATTAAACAAGCACGTCAGGACAATAAAAGAAAGGATCCAAGCTGACTTACCTCCACTTTAAGGAGTGCACAGCCTTTCAAGAACTCCTGAATATTACTGATGCAGTCAGCTTCATTTTTAGGCTCCGGGCAATACTAAAGAAAGAAAACCCACTGAGATCATTGCGTTACCTTCCATACAGCCTCTGCCCAGGAGGCCTGCCTGAATATTGACATGTGCGTTTTATACTGAATTAGGGAAGCTTCTTCAGGGGGCGGGTGGGGGTGGCAGGCAAGCTGTCGAAGCAGGAAGAGAGAGCCACTGGAGGAAGTGATGCATACACCGAAATGGTCGGCATCTTGTTTTGAATGTCAACATATGACAGTGCCCAAGTGACAGTGGGAAACTGATGACCTTTAAGAACACACACTGCCCTCAACCACCACATATAAGCAAAAGATAAGAAGCTAGCAGAACTGATTTTTGCAAATTAAATAGATTCTTGTTTTACGGGGTGGAGGAACCTGGGGGGTTTTTTGTTCTTTTTTTTTTTTTCTAATTAAAAAAGCTTCTGTGTTGCCATTTCCTTCTCATTGGACTCCTTCCCTTTTTTCCTCCTGCAGTTGCCTACCACACTTTCAGACAGTTTGACTACATGCCTCACAAAACTGTGACAGGAGGTGCTCACGTGGCTTAAATGGCTTCAGCACCCGTGGATTGCTGGCCCTGGGACAGCCCCAATGGCATGGAGGCAAGGCTTATTTATCCCTCACCTCGTCTGCCTCTCTGGTGTATTTCCTGCCCAACGAAGTATTTTACAGGAGTTCTGAACGAGTGAATGCATTTAGAACTGTAATTAAAGGTATTTATGTAAATACAGGCAAACTGCATATCCTTCCATCCAAAACCAAGACACTCTGACCCCTGGTACGTCCTGCCACTGGAGTCACACGCCTAACTCAGCCGACTGCAACCTTCTGGGTTTTTTTAATGACAAAATCAAAGAACTAAAGCTACAATCATACTTTGCCCTCAATGAGATGTAACTGATACGTAAAACATTCCTCTCCCTGATGCTCCTTGGTCACCTTACCAAAGAAAACCACACCTGGAAATGACAGGGGCAGCATTTCACAGAGCAGTGCTGTGTTTCAGGCTAGCAAAACACATCTTGAGAAGAGTTACCTTTTCTGCAGATCCCGGAAGAAGGCGATTAAGGAGTTTACAAAGCACAGTTCCATCTTTCAGACAAGTTTTCAAGAACTCTTCCGGATCATCTACTATTTTCTTCGGGGAATTTAAAACTCCTAAGGAAATCAGCCACGTTACAATTTGTTCTTCTGGATTCATCGCGGAGAGCTCTGCCGCCAGCGCAGTCCTCCTGTGCAGCAGCTTGCTGGAACCCACATCCGTGATTACATCTTCCTGCCTCTGCTGCTGCTTGCAGAGCTCAAGTGTGAAACTACTTCTTTTTTTTTTTTTTTTTCTTCTCAGCACAGAAACTCACCAAATCTTAAGAACCAGAAATGCTGTTACTCTGAGGTAAGAAACTTTCAAAATAGCAGTTTCTAGCACTGTTATTTTAAAGATAGGGAAAGGAGACCTTTAAGTACCCGTTTTCAATATCACTGACAATAGAAGTATTTTATGTGGATACTTATTCCACCAAAAAGATCTCACCCAGGGACTTCCGCCTAGTGGCAGCCAGCATCCTAGCATCTGGTAAATTTGGTCTCAACCTGTGGCTATTGCCCCAAGAAGTACAATTGTCCTTAATACTATAAATAATGAGGTATTTACAGTATTAAAATGGAAGGTCACATTAACAATAAACATTTTTGAACTTTACGTGGGAAACCTAGTTATCAAAATTGCCTTTTGTAATTGTTTTCTACATTATAACTACATTATACATTATCATAACGTAACACATTCTAATACTTTAACATTTATAATAGTTTTCTACATTCCAGATCTCATTTTTGAAAATAAATTGATCCTGCACTTAATGTACAAAAAAGTATTTTTTCAACTATTGTATATGTATATGCACATCTAATCCAGAATGGATTTTTGGAAGATGATCTCTGCAAACAAACATCCTGGGTCACTTCGTAAAGTTCATAAATTTAAGCCATCCAAAGCTGCCAATTAAACTTTTCTACTTGCCCAATGAAAATGTCCCATTCCCTCAGCTCTCCAGGATCCCCTGTGTGACAGACAGTGGCAGCAGGAGTTTTTCAGCCTGCTCTGGGACAGCATTTATTATCACTGTTGGCCACATTTATTTAGAAAAGTCCAGTCATCTTGTAATTTTCTTATCCTAATTGTCCTTTCACCAGAACAGATGGCAACAAACCAGTTTTCTCAGTTCATGATGCTGAAGTTGTTAATTAGAGCAGCATGGATCAGAGCAGTAAAACAGGAAGAAATTATCCTACAGACCAGAATTTCTCAGTGACAATATTCTGAGCCAATTCCTAACCCTGGTACTTGAAGTAACCGTTTTTCAAGACATCAGCACTCTCAAACTGCTTTAATTTATAGGGTAGGGACAAACAACAGAAAAAGGATAGATTACATACAGTAAATATGGACAGGTTTGTGTCTCTACTTTCCACCGGGACCTACGTAAGGATCATTTTTAACAGCCCCCAGTAAGAAATGAGAGTCACCCTTTCAGAGTCAGCCAGCCTTCCCACCTTTATGAGGACCTCGGGATGTGTTCCAGTTCTGTTGTGTGGGAATACCAGCCATGCATAGCTGCAGCCAGCTATCCCACCACTCACTGCCATCTGCTGAAGTACATCTACAGCTATCCGTATGTGTGCACAACACTGCAGATGGATGACTAATTACAAGAACTTTAGTGGTGTTTTTCCTTTTCCCAGTGAGTACTTGCAGTCTCTGCTTTCATAGCTTGCTTTTTCTTTTCCCAAATCTGTAGCAGGCAAGACAACTGGTAATGCTCAGTCATCTACTGGGGACAGTCAGTTGTGTATGGAAGACATCCACTTCAGTCATCTAATCAGAACATACCAGTTTCTGATATAAAGAGCAAGAGAAATATTTCAACACAGGGGAAGCGACACACCTGCTTCATTAAACTCAGTGCTACAAATCTGAACATAGAGTCTTTCACCCACTCCCTCCTCTAAAGCAAACCTTTTTTTTGGGTAGGTTTAGTTTCATTACCATTTCATATGCAGCTGTTGCACCCTAGCAGATGTTAATGGTTGCAACCAGGTTTAAATGAAAACACTTCCCCCACCATGAACACTTAGCTTGACAGACTGACCTAGAAACACATGCTTATTCAGAAAGGCCAAAAATGCAAAGCATTTCTCATGAGCCTCCTCAAGGCCAACCTTACATCTTTGAGAAAGGACCCTTCTAAAAATGTTCCAGCTTGTTCACCCACCCCTACACTAAAATTCTGTGGCAAACCCAGGGTGTGACGATATAGTCACCAAGAGAGGAACAGCTTCTGGTCTGGTCTTTGGAAAAGCCTTTGACTTTGGTTATTTATTGACAGGGACAAATCAAATGAACTGTCAATCACCTCTTGCAGTCAATCTCCACCCCCAGGTTACAAACACACTTTTATTGGCAGCCCGATTTGCACCAGTGAGAACTGTGTAGCACAATATTATTTAAAGAATTAAAAATAGAGGGGGTGGGTAGTCTCTAGCCAATTCTCAAAGGACTCTGATGGCATCCACACCAGTAACAGCATGGTAACAACAGCAGGTTAAGAACAGTGTTCAGAAAACATTCTAAAATGATTCTCCTCACTCCGTGCTTGTTTTAACAGCAGCAGGAGACACCCAATACAAAGAACAATGCTGGAACATTCTCCTGCTGCAGTACCTACTGCTGCCTTCAGTCTGAACTAGTGACTTCCAGTGGTGAAGTGCGTGCACGAGCTGATTTACACTGGTGGTACCTTCTCATTATTTAGCATTTTAGGAAGTTATCAATCTTTTTTCATATGATAGCTCATGTTGGCATTAGATTTCAGTGAGGATGATCCATTTTAGCCTGAACAGCAGTACCCAGACTATAAGCTACTACTGAAAAAGGAATCTCTTAGTATTACATCTTATTCTTTCTTGCAAAGATATGCTGAGACCACTTTGTAACAATAAACTTCCATCAACATGTAACACTAGTGATCTTTTCTACCATGCAAGTGTCACCGAGTAACAAGTATTTTATTAAAAACAAAACAAAACCCATGATGCTTTTCTTTAACAGTGGAATTTATTAGCCCTGGGGAACACTGCAATTCTACCCATCTGCTACACACAGGCAGACTTACTCCTAGAACATGCAGTCTGTAACTCACATTCTTATCCCAAAGGTAGTTTTCAATCCCTAGACAAGGTCATGCATGCTTTTTCTTCTATAGCTACTCATCATAACCAAGCGTTAGTTCAAATGAGATCAGTTTACATCTACCATAGTAGAAGTCAATATTAACTTTATTAGCCATGACTGTTTAAGTACTTCAGTCAATCTGAAATCAGTTTTCTACATGAAATACTGGTGCCTGAGGATTCCTCTCATACATTAGCACATCAACAAATACATAAGATAAATATGCATCAAAACCAAGGCAAAGTTTTGAAGCAAGTATCTTGTTACAAGAGATGTAGCGCTGTCTGGAATTTTGCAAGAAGACAGTACTTACAAGAACACTAATTATTGTGGGGATTTATCACTAATATAATCTCAGTACATCAACACTTCCTTTCTCTTATCCAGAAGGCCTGGACAATTATAAAACTGCTCATTTAAGAGTACAGTACAACATTTCTTGGTGAAGAGGCATTTGTAACAATTTAGCACTCTGGATTTTAGAGGATTAAAACTTACTTGCTCTTTTTTCAGCATAAACAGAAAGCACCCTATGTAAAGGGCAACCCTGGAGTATTTTTCTGCTGCAGAATCTACTGATGCACGTACACGGACTAAAAAAAAGCTCACTCTCGACTCGTGGAAGATGTTAGCTACAGCAGACAGCAAATGACTTCCACCTGAGAAACTTTTTTGTATCCAAGATTAGTAGTGCTACTTTCAAAGGCAATTCCTGACTGGTAACACAACCCTCTCAAAAGCCAAGCTTTATCAGTTGCATTTTGTTATCCTTCCATTTTCCAACGCATATCCACTGCTGCACTGCCGCGTTCAAGGCACCGTAACTGAAAAAAGGAAATGCAAGTTAGTACACTCCAGAAACCAAAAGGCAAACAAAAAAGCTACATCACCTTCAAGTTGTTTGGTTTTATATACGCAATGTATACATTTGGATTATCTTCAATTTGTCCCAACAGTATGATAATATATCAAAAGCTAACTACAATTATCAAAATCATCCAAGGACTACTTGGATTAATGCACATTTCTCGTACAACACTGTCTCCAGAGCAAGTACTAAGTAAAGCCTCTGTAATTCCTGTGTCTGTCCCCCTTTTTGCCTGCCCCAAAGCCCCACTGGCTCTTGACCATCTCAGCATGACACTCAGGAATCCTGGTAAAAATGCAACATACACACTGGTACTAATCTGTAAGTAATGATGTGCTCCAAATTAAATAGAATTTGTGATCAAGAAAAGGTGAGCAGCTTGCTAATTAGTACAATTACATCCTTATTCTTTACAGTTAGTATTAGCTGTCCTGCTACGCAATCAGCTAAGCTCTATTTACTGCTCTCTAAACCAACACTGTCATCAGGCCTGTTAAGAATTTGGAAATGTTTATGATCTGCAGAGTAGGTTGAGAAAGTGTGCTTATATCTTGAGTATCTTAATAAAGGTAATTATTACAGATAATAATTAGAACATGGCCCACTACCGCCAGGAAGTGACAAAACACATGTAGTGAACTGAGAAAAACGCACTTCATTTTTCCACGAGAAGCTTTTTCACTTGCCAAGGATAACTTAGCTTCAACTTCCCAGGTAATACAGACAACTGGAGGTAACATGGTGCATACATATAAAGAAGTTGAGAACATTCTGACACAACCTGTATGACGATTTGGCAAAACCTCTTGAAGTTGCCTAGGATGCTGCACTTTAAAAGGCAGTGTTCCATCTCTTTATTACAGGACTCATGATCTGGATCAGCCTCAAACTGTAAATTTAAAAATTGACTCCTAATTTTTTGCAGGTTGGTGGGGAAGCAAGGGAGAAGAATTTACTCTTAGGCATATTTCCCTAATTCACTTTGGTGCCTACTACTGACATCAGTGATCTCTGAACAAAAAAAAGTTAGGTTTTTTAATCTTTACAGACACCTACAGTTCAAATGGTGTCCTTTCCAGTAGGATTTAGGATTTAAATATTTCAACAGTCATGTGTAAGAGGAATGCAAAGTAAGGAAAGAAACACTTCTTTTTTGTTGGAAGAAATTGTATCAAGTGAGAGAAAAACAAAAAGTTGGTCAGACAGCAGCTTTAATTTAACAATATGCTTCCTTCAACTTGGAACAGAAAACACCCACAATGCCTCTGTATTTGATCTGAAATACAATCCAGTCCCCTGAAACCAGTATATTTTTTCTTTATCCATGCAATTTATCAGGAGTATTTACAAAACATTACTGCCATGTTCTGACAAAAGCATTGCACAGATATTTAGTTGCTGCTGCAGAGACTCTAAAAAGAATAAACTGTAAGGCAATTGATATTACAAACATCACACAGTAAGCAACAGAACCCATCCTTCACAATGGAACTTCCCTGAAATCAGGGACCACATGCCAGATGAACAATGCTTTTCCCTTCACCATTTCAAAGTTGATTCTCAAAAGCAGTATTTGAAACTAACAGCAAAATATATTCTTACAGACTATTTTGAAAACTAATGTGAAAATTACATTCAAATTACACACATTTCCTACATAAATGCTTCCCTAGGAAAAGGGATTTGTCCTTGCCCTTCACTCTGTATTAGATTTTCCAAGACTTTGTGCATGTTAAAAGTTAATTCTTTAAGTTATCTAGTAGAAAAGTTTTCTGAAAAGCTCTATCAGCATGACAGCCACCACTGTTTTCCTGGTGAGTTACCAGAGAAACAGAAGAGACAGTCACTCTTCCACATGAAGCCTCATGACAGTTGCTCCTACATCTACTTAGAAAAGTACAGTAGGCTTTAAAGTCATGAAACACAGGTGACCTATGAAGTTTTAAACCATTCTGGAGATGACCTCGAAGTCTACAATTTAATCCAAGCACCTCTGCAGAGATTAATTCCTAATCAAAGACCATAGTCAGTATCATCATTCAATTGCATGTTCTGCACATTTAACAAGACTCATTAAATGTCTGTACTGACATTTATTATTCCAATTCACATTTTTATGGGCTGGTCTTATGAAGGTTCCTGGACTAAGTACTCTCTGTATCAAGATCTAAAGTGCATTTGTAATTGTATTTTACGTTCAGTCATACCCAAATTGGACAAATTTCTGCAGGTGAAAAGTCTCTCCCTGTCACTCCTAACTTATTAGGCTTGAGGAGCCTACTTAAACCTCCTCCTCCAAAATTCAAGCAGGAAGTTGAAAATATTATTTAGCCACCAAGAATGTCCATCCAAATCTATAAACAGAAAACCACCAGGAATCTTCCTTCCAGTTATTACACTGGTGTAACATTTACCTTACGTATTGGTGCAGGCACCACTCTTCTCTGCCATCAACACAGATAATCCAGCATTACTTCAGTGGTGTCTTCTAGAAGTTATCACCCTGCAATCAAGAGAAGATACAACAAATTGAGAAAATTACATTTTACGGTATGAGTCAACCTATAGTGCTTCCCCCCCATTTCAAAAAAGTCACAAGCTTGGGTTTGCAGATTATTCTGTTGCAAGTTTTGCTACTTCTCTTTTTAGTGGAGGATTCACTGGCTTGGAATGGACTGGAATTGCTTAGTGATAGGTTGCATGGCTTATGGATTCTCATTCCTTTTCAATGGTGCACTGCCATGTTAAATCCATAAGGTGAATGACAAAATTTACTGAGGACTAAACAGTAGTACAAAGCTTTTAGGTTTGTGCTTTTATTTTTAGTTGGAGGTCTTCATGTCTACTATATTCAACAGCATCTTTTCAACTTCATGGCTTTACCTGAGTCATAACTTGCCACAGGTTCTGCCACATGTACTAGATATCCCTGTAATGAATGCAGTATCAAACTAGAGAGTCAGGCATCCAACTAAATGTCAAGTTTGCAAGGGCTTGCTTCAAACTCCCAAGAGCCGAGCTGGTATTTGTCAATCTAAACCAATTCCTGATTTCACAAGGCTTTAATTTTGTTTAAGATAGTATATGCAGCCTCTTTAAGCATCTTCACTGAAAGATACTGGGCACAAAATACCCCCTCCCAACCCTACTGGGCAATATTGTTTACAGGGAGCTGCATTACATCTTTAGTTTTAAAATTTGTGCCATAAATGCTTTTATCCAAGAAGAAATGTTGAATTTGGAGAACTTCTATGTATTGAAGTATTTCTTTTCCTTTTTTTTTTTTTTAAAATCTAGACAGCACTTCCATTGCCATAACGTGCAGCTTGCCTCACTGTACTAGAAGATAACTTGGTTCAATTTTTGACTTAGACTGAAAAACTAGTTTGCTTTGCTTACCATCTTTGCTGTTTCACAGGCATTTGATGCTTTAAAGCAGCTGTGGAATGCTGAAAGATTCACTTGTTTTTAGGAAGCCATAAGCCTTTGAGAAGTTGGAGAGAAAGACTTCTTTGCTTATCTTATTTTCTCCTTTGGAATCAAAGATGTTCCTTTAAAAGTGAAACACTACAGAGTTGCAAAAATTTGAAACAGTATGAGTAAGCATCGTTTTGCAGCTTCTTTGATGGAATTGGTCAATTTTTTTTTTTTTTTTTAATTTTTACAGTATTCTGTAGCTGACTTACATGTACATGAGTTACTTGGAGGGGTGACCTTTTCAAACTCCCCATGAAACAGTACGAAGGCAGAAAATAGTATTATCCACTTGCTTTTTCAGGTTAAGTGAATGATATCCTCTATTTTTCTTTACACAAGGATTTGAAGGCATTTTGTACCAGGAACTGTGACTTCAAATTCTATGCAAAACTGAACTTTTCTGTGGAATATCCCCACCACCCTCCAAATCACACGCAATGCTTTAAGAATGAGATGCTGAACATGTAGAACAATCCATCTCCATGGTAGATGGTTGGATGTTGTGTGGAAGATCTTAAGAACTGCTTGTTCCATTCATGAGGAAAATCAGATGGAAGTGTGGCATTTCAGGGAAACTTTACTTTGAAAATTACAACACTAGTACACAGCTCAAGTTTTATACATTTAACATCTGCTCTTTGAAAGAAATGTTAACAATTTTGAAATGAAATTAAACATTGGTTTCCTCACAAAAGCATAGAAGTCATGGAGGGGAAAACTTAACAGGCAACAATAAAAAAAGGTAAAAACAACTTTTTCTTTTAGTCCTCTGGTAGTAAAGATAGAACAACTTCCACTTTTTTTTTTTTTTTTTTGAGAAGTTATCTGTCGTGGTCCAAAAGTTTAAGAGTGTTTTTAGTATCTGCTTCTGCCTCCACCTCTATCGGATCTGCTTCCACCACGGCCACCACCTCTGGGTGCTCCGCGGCTTGAACTACTGTAAGAATCACGAGGAGGTGGATAGCCCCTTTCCATGGATGGGGGAAGACCCCTGTCTTGTCTTCCAACACGATCACGGCCACTCGAGTAGACATCACTTCTGCTGCTTGAGTAACTTTCTCGGCTTCCATATCCATCTCGTGTGCTGCCGTAATCATCATACCGACTGCTTCCACCATAAGATGGCGGGGGCCCTCGTGCAGGTGGAGCACTACGTGAGTTACCTGCAGGGTCAATGGTCAGGTAATATGGCAACACCATAAGTTATATATAACAATTTCAATCTGAATTTACAGAATTGCTGTATTAAATGTTTACTGCTACTTTTTTGAATGTATTGAGATGTTCTTAATATAATCTGCCATGTTAATGGTATTTAAAGTGCGGACTGCATATCAGGCAGTGAGTGGATTTAAAGCTCTGAAGGAATGAAGACGGTGTTTATTCAGGCAGGCTCTTTACTGGGTATTCCAGAACAGCTTGTTATTTTAGAGAAGAAACTTGGCCATATTTTCCAGAGATAGTTGCAATTCTGAATTGTAGACTTTTTGCTTCTTTAGCTTATAGCTTATTTAACAAGATGATCAAATGATAACCAACAACTGCACTTTCACTGTAAGGGGGGGAAAAAAAAAAGTGCCACTTCCCCCTAAAACACAAGCAACCTAGTAAAAGGCAGGTTTTGTAACACCTGTACAAATTACTACATGATCCTCAAAATGAATTCTTACCATAGCTCTCATACGAATCTCTGTAGGAGCCTCCACTTGGATGATCCGAGTAGTCTCTGTCGCGTCCACCACCATATCCATCACGATCGCTATAGGAGGAAAGACTACTAAGACTTAGTACAAATCAGTGGGCTCACAGCAAGAATAAAATTTCAAGGAGAAAAATCCAACAGTAGGTACCTATATCCCCTAGAGGGGTATTCGTCACGTGAACTGGAATGACCGTAATCGCGATAGGCGTAGTCTCGAGGAGGTGGCGCGTAGTCCCGTGTGTCCCTGGAACTGGGATAATCTCTGCTTGAGTAACTACAAAGAACAAGAATTGAGATGTCATGCCTCAAAAGATCAGGGCTCAAAATCCTTCTCTGAACGACAACAAAAAACCCCAAACTGAATTATAAAAAAAATAATTTACCCGTCTTTAGTGCTATAGCCATCATCTCTTGGAGACATGTAGACATCTCTTCGTGATGGCATTGGTTCTCTGCGTGGAGGACCCCCGTAACTGTCTCTTCCACGTGACACAGGAGCTTAAGAGAAACAGGCCAAGTTTTTTAACTTAATTAGCACTTCACCACACAGAAGACTCCTCAAGGCAAGTAAATATTAGCAGACTGTTTACAGCAATTTAAACATATCTGCACCCGACATTTATAATACTTTACATTTCTGCTTGCAGTTTTCAAGCAGCACTAGGATGAACATACTCATCAAATCACACCAAATGGTTCCAACAGCTACAAAGTAATATTGGTGTGAAGAGAACTGATACAAAAAAAATACACTATCTCACAGCAGATTTCAGCTAGAATCCCCGATTTGCAACAGTTCCTGAAGAAAGACTAAGGTGCTACAGCTGACTAGGCAACAAAGTAATTCAGGAAGTTCTTACCTCTTCCTCCCATACTGCTGCTACGCACTGGTCCTGAAGGTGCAGATCTTTTAGGTGGAGGGCCTCCACTACGTGGAGGTGGACCTCTCTTCATGGGAAGTGGCCCTCGAGAAGACCCTAGAAGGATAAGCCATGAATCAACTTGTCATTTCCGTGATATTCACCTGTGTGCCCCTAAAGCCTGAGCTATGATAACCTAGACATTGTTATTACCAATCTGTGATCAACAGTAAACCTCTAAAATTAGACCTCAAAGCCTCCTTTTCTGTTTTGGCCACTACTAGATACTACTGGTAGAACTGAGAGCCCACCAAGTTAACTTTTCTGTAGTCTAAATTCCTGTCAAGAACTGTCTTTTATGACTTATCCAAAAGCCACAAGGTGTGACACAAGGGAGAAAGACAGCTGGTATCTGTAGTCAGTCACAGCTTAAACACCCAACAAGTTATTGTTCTCAGAAGACAAGAGCCACCTGGGAAGATGTACTAGAGAAGATCCTACACAGAGGGAACAGAGGCACTACGGAGTCTGTTCAACCTACTACACAGACTCTTCAAGACAGTAGTCTTCACTATTTCCAGGGTTTTTTTCTGTATTACAGTTTTTACTGTTTTACCTCAGGTGCTGCTTGCTTTTTCTTTTAAGTGACAGTTTTGTTTTGATACTGAAAAGTATCTGAATAAACAGCTATATCTTAAATTAAAGAATATCCAGTATCAAGCAATGTACTATCCTTCCACTTCAGAAAGTTTCAACTCAACACACTACTGTTTTGTAATAACAAACAAGGCTTATCTTCCCTAACTCCCACTATGATCTGGAATGACCAGTACTAGAATATGATAAGTTTAGACCTCTTGCTAGAAAGAATGAGAGGCAGTTCCCTTTCCCTGGTGGAAGAGAATCACTTTTTTCAACTTGCATACCAGAAAGCTTCCTTTCTCATGTGCAGGGCAGGAGTTTTGCTTTTCTTTCATAGCCAAAAGTCAAGTGGAGTGTTAGTTGTAGAAGGGAATCTTCATATTTGAATGCCTTTTCTTAAGGTGTACTTGCCTAATCAAAAATTTGACTAAACTGCTGCGATTGCATTTCATCATTTTAATAAAGAACAAGGAGTGCACTATTCAGCTGTTTGACTTTTTTTTTTTTCCAGTAGGATTATTGTCATCTTCCAATGGGATTGTCTTGTATGTTGTCCAAGTATATAATGAGAGGTAAATACATACCCAAGTGACTCCCTCTTGAAGGTGGTCCTCTCGCGCCACTTCCGCCTCTTCCACCTCTAAGGCCCCTGGGAGGACCTCTGCTTCGTGGAGGGGGTGGCGGCCCACGCCTACCACCACTTTCAAAGGATGGCTTGGTTGCTTGTTCCACTTTAATTGCTTTCCCATCTAATGACTAAAGAAGAACTTGCTTTACTTACTGCTCAGTATTTGTATTTCTTAAATTAAGCCCCTCTTGCTTCACTATTATAGGGCTTCCATTTTATAAAGTTAGAGCAACTCTAGAACCGATTTCAGTCTTCAGCATTAGTCCCCATGTACTCAGCAGCACGTTGGACCTAATTTCTACAGTACTTCATTCTTGTGGTATTGATGAAAAAAAAAAAAATACAGAGCAGCATCAAAAAGGACTTTCAGTGAAAACATAAGTGTCCAATGATTACGGCAGCCCCATGTCATTTATTCTGTAAATGTAACACGATTTATGATCTCCAATTTACTTTCAATTGCCACGGACTTTTGTACCAAACTAGGACTGCACCAGTAGTTAGTTACAGGATTAAGCTGAAGATATCTTAGCTTCAGTTGGGGTTTCTGGCAATGGGGAGGCCGTTTAGTACATTGTCTTGATGTCCTGATAAAACGGTGATCACTGAAGTATTTAGAAGTAATTTCAGCATGTATAAAGCAGACTCAGTATGATAACTCACCCCTCTTTTCTACTGTTTCGAGCTGGGTTTTCAAAACAGGTGACTGTCTCAATTTATTACTTGCTTTTCAAGAGTGGAGGTGCTTTGTGGTATGGGTTTTTGTGAAAAAAAAATGTGCGAGTTTTTTCTGGAATACAGACTGCCAGTAACAGGAACTCTGGAACCATTTAGTGTACCTCAAACATGAGCAGGTGGTAAGACATACTGAATAACTCAACCTAATTAATCAAATTTCTGTATTCAGATTAATCAAATTGATCACATTTCAGACACCACACATTGGGCAATTAAAGCAGAGCCAAGATCACACACTCTACTGAAGTTAGGTTACTGCACATCTATCCTGGCAAACATAACTTATTTGCCTTTTTTAGCAGTTAAATATTTAACTCTGCTATGACAACTAACAAACTATACAGGCAGGAAGTGGTGTTTATTACACATTCTTGCTGCAATAAATAAGCAAGAATGTGATTGCTAGTAATGTCTTACTCTGAGTACCTCACTAAACAACTATCACCAATTCAATCTTTTTTTTTCTCCACTGAAATTTAGCCCTCTCTGAAATCATCCACTTCAGTAGCTCATGTATTCTGCCACCATACAGAGCTGTAGTTACTGTCTGAAAAACCTATGTGTATATTCACAGGTCCAACTTGATCCATTGTGAGGAAAAGAAGGTCAGAAATACTAGCAAATTCATATTGGTCTAACTTCATAAAAATATTTTACTTATGGAAAGTTCCTCAAAAAGCCTTTTGGCATGACAAGCTGAAACATTCCAGGTGGGAGCATTAGTACCTCTAATGGAACATCTCAGCTTATATCACATTAATTTGCCATCATTATCATCATTCATCTGTCTCAGTCATCCCTCTCATAACAGGAACAGAGGGCTTGAAGCCTTAAGCTTTGCCATCATGACCACTCCTGCCCTCAATTTCGTGGCAGATTCCTGACAGCTTATTTGAAGTTTGGAAACAAAACCACCATCCCCTTCTGCCAGCATGGGTTCTGAAAACCCACGTGATAGGTCCAAGTTCTTTCTTTATTTATGTAGGAGGTAATTTTCCTTATAATTTCTCCTCCTATTTCCTTCTGCCTTACACTTACCTAGGCAAAAGATAGGTTTCTTTTCAAACTGCTTTATGCAAGCAGTCTTAAAAAGCCATGCATAAGGTCCAAAAAGACCTTTCATTAGGTCAAAGATTTGTTGTTGTTGTTAACCATATTTGTCAAAGTTTGTCCTATTTTAAAGTAGAGGGGACAACTTCATTTATAAGTTCTTAGGTGATAGAAGAAAGGTCTCACTTTACTGAACAGATAAAATTCACACAAGTCATCTCAGAATAAGGTATTTTTTTCAATGAGCCCAAAGCACCAGCTGTCAACATGAACACTCCTTAGTTGGTGTTTATAATCTTGAGTCAGAGTGTTACAGTCACATTTTTAATATGATATGGGCACCATGAACAGAGTCACCTTGGTGCTAAAAAGCAAGAAAGTCATTTAAGATAAGAGTCATTTAAGGTAAATAATAGATTGGCAATCATGAAGACTCCTTTATGTGGAACAATTTATACAGCTTTGTAAGGTGAGCCAGGGAACCTTTATGAAACAGAGACTTCTCCTGCAAACTGTTCCATGTTCCAACAGAAAAGGTGAATGAAATTTTGGACGTTTTGGGAGTGGGGCAGAAACCAAGTATTCTGAAGAAACTGTTAGAGAAACTTGCATGAAGCTACAACAAAACACCACAGAGAGCTTTCTTCTCCAATGGATCATTTTATTGTTGATGCTGCAGTGACTCCACCATTTCTGCATGTTCCTTAATGGCACATCAAGTGGGCTTCCTTTCACCAAATGCATTCAAGAACTGAAGATCATTTCCTATCAGGCTGAGCTTCTATGTATTGTATTGCTTCTTCACCAAGGGAGCTGGAAACACTTCTTTTGATCAGAGGAAGACAACCTTCTGTAGCACTGAGTACAGTTTAGACTGTTGTTTGGATTACAGTATTTACTTCCAGCCTCTTAACACAGTCCAGCTGGCTTGGTGAGTCTAAACTGGAATTACATCTTTGGCTTGTCCCAGATGTTTCCTCTAAGGCCACATTCTCTCTTTTATTATTCATTTAGTCCTCAGGACTTAAAACCAGATTATGAGAAGAGCCTCCTGTACAGAATGACCACTACAGACTTGAAGTATCCACACTTGTGTCCAGTTAAGCACATGCATTTTATGACATCAGGATGTAGACTTGACTACCATGCAATTAAGGTGGTTCTTAAAGAAGGCAAATAATTTGCTATGATAAAATCCTTCTAACATTTCTTCAGTGCTGCTCAGACATGCTAACATTGATCCAATTCTGCAGAGAAAGTAATTTAAGTGAAAAATCTCCACCCTCACTCCAAAAACCATTATCTCCTGACCTCTTTCTGCAGGACTGAAATCAATCTTCAACAAGCAAGCTTAGACTAGTCTATGCTTGTCCCATTTTAGAATGAAATATAATTAACTCTCTTTCTTCCCCCCACCCAGAAAGGAGGAAAATATTGGGATATGTTTTCCATGAACATCTGCAAAGTAAAAAAAAAAAATCAAATCCAAGCTTACTCTTGCAGAATCTAAGTCAGCCTCTTCTACTGGCTGCAACTTTGAATTCCTTTGGAATGACAGAATGCACAAGACACTGGCGATGCAGAACTCTTCCACCTGGCTACACAGGTCAAATAACTCCTTCCAGACTGCTTACACTGTTGTTTGCACAGTGCTTCTGCTGCTTCTCAAGTACCTGTGATTCTCATGAGCACTCCGATCCATCATCTCCAAACAGACAGAAAATGGCCAAGTTCTGATTTATTACAATGATCTCTTCCAACAGCACACCTCAAGCATTGCTCCTCAGATCTAGATTGCAGAGTTTTTGAGGTAGAAGCAGTACTTACTGCCCAGGACACTTTCTGAAGATGATGACAAGAGATTATCTCCTGAACATTTTCCACATCTTTCATATCCATGGTTGAACCAAGCTAGATCAGTGGAGAACTGCAACAACACACACTGGGACCTAAAGGTTTATGTTAGGAAAGTCATTCTAGGCCAAATCCCAAGTGAGGATGTTCTTTTCAAACACTATTTGCTCTTCAAATTGCAAAGCAGACACAGGCATTTTTAGATTTGTAGTGCTGAAGACAGAAACCATGAGCATTATGATCCACAAGGCAGTACTTTCCAGGATTTCTTCAGTGATGCAGATGGTGCATTCCAGAACATGTAGACATTACCTCAGCACAAACATTCAATCTCATTTAGCTATTATACTAAGCCTTACTTTCCTGAATATTTCCAGTGTGACCAAACACATGGCACAACATTCAAGATTTAGAACAGTTGGTGATTCTTTTCAGGGAGATTTTCATTTGAAAGCTGCACTCCACAAAAAGTTATGATTAGTGACCAAACTTTTCAGTCTGATAATTAGTTGTTGGGGCTTGAAGTTACCCTTCGGTGAGGGTTCAGTGTAACGACTACTTCAGAGGAAATCAGTGTTTAAGAACTGCAGAAAACAAGTCTTCAGAACCATAGCAAACTACACAACCAAGAAATAAATTCAACAAAAGGAGCACCTTTAAGGATGTTTGGGCTGGTAGAAAAAGGGACATTATCTGACTTGTCACTCTCTACCTTGACAAAAAAACCTACTAACTTCTTTAAAAAGAAGCAAGTCTCCAAAGAAAGTGACACTTATTGTCATGAGGTTGCCCTGAAGTACCCAGAAACTAGTATGCACAGCAGAAAGCTTGCTGTAACACAAACCAAGGAAGCTTTACTATGTGTGTTCTATGTGAACACTACAAGCAAGCTCATTTTCTTATTCCCAAACTGCAGTATTTTTATGCATCACTTACTAACTGCAATCACTGACATTTTTCTTTCACATCAACATCTTACACTACACCAAGACAAACAGCTATCAAAATCCCAAGTGTTGATTAATCAGAACCAGTGGAGACTTCTTCAGTTTGCACGAATGCACCTCAGAGACACCGCTTAGGAAAAGGCCAATGCAGCACGACCTTAACACAACTGTTCAGATCACGCAGGAAAGATCAGAGTCTGAAATTCCAGGTAACTGAGAAGACAGCTTTCATTGCCTAAACAGGCAGCAGCACCTCTATGAAGACAAGCAGCTGCTGACCATTAAGTTGCAAACCTGCGTCTAGCTTTTCAAACACATGCTGGAACAGACAGATCACAACAGCCTACAATCCTCAACAAACTGTCCTGGTCTTTATCTCACAGCTTTTGCTCCAAATTCTCAGGATTTTCTTTTTAAAGACATTAACATGCAATCAATTTTTACTTCCTCTTAAAGTCATACCATTGCACTGTAGGGTGTAAACAGGCAAATTCACTTGCTGTCTAACTGCGAAGCTATTTCACATTAACTGGCAAGATGCTCCTCATACATGCCAAGTAGATTGATGATGCAACTCACAAATGTGTGAGGCTATCTACAGATTACCAGATAGAGCATCAACACCATCAATGCTCCAGCACAGTAGGGAAGCCACATTAAACCCATGTTAAGGGAAACATGAATAGTTTTCAGGTAAGTCACTTCCCTAAAGTGTTATTTACACAACATTGCATTCAAATAGAATAAAGCAAAATCATTATAGGAAACATGCAAGGATGAAGAGCTGGCTACTAGAAAGCCCTCCATCACCAATTAAAGAGATTATAACTGGCTGACAGTCAGACTTCATTTTCTACTGTCAAATCCAGAATCAGAAAGAAGTGATTGCAGCCTCACAGAGACATTTTGCCAAATTTGAAGTAAATATTTGTCTCTAGAATCTTCTAATCCACTGTCTTTCCAACTTTTATTACAAGCTGATTTATCCCAAAGAACAATATTGCTGGTCAGTAACAGTGACATTAATTCCTACCTTTCCATTCATATCTCTGGCAGCATCTTTTGCATCTGCTGGACTCTCAAACGTGACAAACGCAAATCCTCTGGACTTGTTGGTTTCACGATCTTTCATCAAAAGGACTGCAGAAATAAAGCCACATTACTCTCTCCTCTAATGAGGCAGCACACCTAACCTTTGTTTAACCTTTCAAGCTCAGAACTTCTTAGAGGACATGAAAGCGCAATCATTTCAGATGATCAACGCCAAAAAAAGTCATCACAGCTATCTTGTTCCTTTCCCCCCCCGCCCAGTATCTTAAAATAGCAAGGTTTTTCTTTTTACCTTCCACTATGCGTCCATATTTGCCGAATACAGCCTCGAGGGCTTTTTCATTCGTCTCTGTGTTCAGGCCTCCAATGAACAGTTTCCCAGGACGATCGGCTTCAACCATTTTGATTCCACAAATGACCTGTTAAAAGCATAAGGTTGTTACTGAGAAAACACCAGACTGCAACTAAGACTTCCACATCATCTCATGGAATATAAATGACTTCTCAAAAGTACAAGCAAGATGTCAGTTAAGGGCTATGAGGTATAAGGACATAAAAGCAGAATTTTTAGACTGAAGCAACTATAAGTAGTACTGCCTTCAGTTACTTCTTTACATTACATAGTCCATTCTAAATGGGTTAAGATAACCCCAAAGAGTGCAACAAAGCTCTAATGAGAACTCTCTTCAGACCAAGTAGTATTGGCGGATGCTGAGTGTTTCAGGGTTACTGTCTTTTTGCCCTCGATGGCAATCCTAGAGCTCCCTCCCGCTAAACCCTGCCGTAGATGTTTCAAGAAATTTACTTAGTATGTCAAAATAATACCAAAATATTAACTTTAAAGTCAGTTTGGGCCAGTATTTTAAGTTAAACTCATTCTTTCCATTATTTCATGTACACGGACACTACATCAAAGTCCTGGCCTACACAACGTGTGAGCCTGAGCGGACAGGAGAGCATCCCCGCAGCTCCACACAGCTAAGGCACGGGGAGCGAGGCCTGCAAACAGCCAAAAAGAGCCGAACACAAAGACAAAGGGAGACCTCGAAGCGGCTGCCGGAAAGCCTGGCGCCTGCGGACAAACGCTCCCCGCGGGCCCCCAGCCCAGCCCGCGCCGCCGCACCCGAGGGCAGCGGGAGGCCCGGGGGCCCAGCAGGCCGCGGCGCCGCCTCCCTCCCTCCCCCTCAGGAAGGGGAGCGGGGGGCGTCGGACCCTCCGCGGGCTCCAGGCACCGCCACAAAATGGCGGCCACCTTTGGCAGGGACTCTTCTCCCTCCCGGCGCCGACTGACCGCCTCAGCGATAACCCGACCGCGCACCCCAACCCCGTTCGGCGCTTACCCGCCCAGCCCTCCCGGCGGAACCGCCGCCCTCCCTTCGTCCTCCCCGGGGATGCGGCGGCCCACGCGGCGGGACCCCGAGCGAAACCCCCGCACCTAAAATGGCGGCCACGGCGCCTCACGCGGCTGGGACCCCCCCTTCGCCCCCCACAGCCGCGCCGCTCCCTCCACCGCACACAGGGCCAGGCGGACAGGGAGGCAGGCCTCGCTCCGCCATGCCTCGCCTGGGGCCCGCAGCGGCGGGCGTGCAGAACGCAGCTCCCTCACCCACAGGCCGGGCCTTTCGCCGCGCCGCCACCTTCCACAGCTCACTCCCGGCCCGCAGGGTCCCGCTCTCCCCCTCCGCAGAGCCGCAGGCCCGCTCAGCCCGCCTGGCAGCACTCACCTCCGCTCCCACCGAACTGCAACTGCGCAACGGGAGCGAACAAAGGCGCTGCAGGCCTTTATAGCGCTGACGTCACCGGCCGGCCGGGGACCCGGATGCACGCGGCGGCCAGCCCGCCAGGGGGAGGCCCGAGCCCGCCGCGGCCTCTCTGGGACCGTCGCAGAGTTCCCGCTGCGAGGCGGCTGAGCCCTCCCGCGGCCGGGGGGCTGCGGGGCCTGGGGCGCTCCGTCCCGCCTGCAGACGGGGCGTGCAGCGGCCGGGCGTGGAGTGGGGGTCGTGAGTCGCGGGAAATGACCGCGACTCGATCCTCCGCCGCGGGCACCGCTTCCCTCTTTGTCTGCAGGCCCCGCCGCCCAGAGGTGCGGCAGCTCCTCGTCCCGCCGCTGACCTCCGAGCAGCGGTCACTCCTCTGCTTCAGAGCCAAAATCCCTCCCGGGGGGGTCAGTTTAACCTTCAGCGCTAGCAGTTAATGGCTGCATGTGCGTGGCGGTGCCGCTTCCTCGGAGGCTGCAGCAAGCGGAGTTGGAAATGAAACGTTGGTAACACAAAGCGTTGGTGCCACTAACTCAGTTTTTTAATTGATATCCGAGGTTCATTTGCAGGTATTTTGTCTGGCTGACTTAAACCTCATAGCTGAAAAGTTAGCAGGCAGTTTGTGCGTGCAAAGTTGGCTGAGTTTTAATAATTTGTAGGTTATCTAGACTGGTATTGACCAGTCAACAAGGCCTGTTTTCTTGGAGTCACCCAGTCTAACCCCTAACCAGTCTTTTAATTTAAAAACGAGAAATGGGTTTTTCTGTTACCTTCTTTAAGTGATCTAAAAGGAAGTTGCTTGTCATGCATTCTATGTGGTTTTCAAACAGGGCGGCTAATTGGTAAATCCGCCCATCTCCATTCGTGACCTTTTATAAAAACTGCAGGAGCACGGTGACCACTGAACACTGGCAGCCAGGACCTGTCAGTACCCCCCTTCCTGCTCCTTGAAGAAATACCCTTAGAGCTGATTTCTACCAGATGCAAAAGCTAAGGAATTACAGGTTCCTGGAGTGCTTCAGGATTTCAGAGAGCTCCTGACTCATCCTTGTGCAGTGAGGGAACGGTGCCAGGTAAATTATTTAATACATCTGCTTCCCATGCTGAAATCCCACTAGGATTAACCAGAGGGTTTAGAACAGAACCTCGGGTGAAGCCTCTGGTCCCAGGTTTGAGTGACAGGATGCCAGCGGCCAGTGCTGTGTGTTCCTGAGGATTCCTGAGGGAGGGATGTCAGGACTGAGGAGCTGGTTGCCAGAGCCAGCCGCCCCATGTTCCTGTAGCGCACCCGCATCAGCTCTGGCAGGTCACCAGGTCCCTAGGGCTGTTCAAAGGGTGTCCATGCTGTGTGGACAGTGGGACCTCGTACCTCTTCAGGCTTTTGCTTGCACGTACCAAGATCCTTTCCCTTGCAAACACCATAGCATGCCTTCACTGAGACGTCCCTAGGGCTGGCAGGGCTCCCCAGCAAACCTGCTGAGAGCTGAGCTGCTGAGTTTCCCAACTGTGCCTACTGCCCTTCTGATTCCTTCCCACACTGTTATTTGTGCCAGCCTGGGGAGGGCAGGGCTGGCGCTGATGCCAGCAGAAACAGTGGTGTAGTTTCCTAGGCCATGCTGTCTTGTCAGAGCCACAGAAGACGATATGGGCCACCAGCATATTACCTTATTCACTATCTCAACTCCTCTGTGGCTTCTGTTCCCCCTCGTAGTACTCTGCAGACCTTTATTTCTGAGAGGTGCCACAGAGTCTATAGACACAGGGCTACGTAATTCTCACATCCCAATAAGGGAACATCAGACTTTGCTTGTCAGTTTTTCACTCTCCTCTGTTCAGATACTGATACTCGACTGCTCTTTGTGTTAGGGAGGGCAGAAGGCAACATTGCTTCAGACTGCCTCATAGATCTGTTGAGAATACAAAAGAAGGTAGCTCTCAAACACTTCTCCAGACTGTAGTACGTACTTAAAATTATCACCTTCCCAGCTTAGATGCTAAGAGTTTCTGCATGCTGTTACTGTGCATAGGAAACAGGAAAGATGACCTTCAGTAACGAAGTGGGAGGGCACTGCATGTGGTAACAATGCAGTTGCAGCAGAATGGCATAGCTAGATACTCATCCAATTATCATATGAAAAAAAAGGTTCATTTTCAAGTTTCAATACATAAGAATTTAAATCTCAGATTCTCCCTGGAATGGGTAGTGAAAACTAAAGTGAATTGTTAGTCCTCTAAGAAGCATGCTAAAAATAGTCTCCATCTATGTGTGAAGTCTCGGTGTGCCTCTGTGACGTACAGCAGTGTGTTTGCTGACTGCCTCCCAGGTAATGGGAAAGATAAGCCAATGCAAACTAAAGTCTCTTTTTCCTGATTAAAATACTAAAATATTTCATTGGTAACTCCAGGCTTCATTTTATTAACATTCTGTTAACACATACTGTACATGTAGCTAGATGGGATTAGCATGAACATAATTACATTTGAAACAGCATTTGAACGTAACTGCTGTAATTGTATTAGGGCCAAATTCTTCTGTCCTTGGTCCTAAAAGATATCTTCATCTGGCTGCTCATCAAAACCTTAGTTCCATCTACACTGAAACCTGCAACAGTATTTTACTATGTTGCACTCTATAATTTATGTATGGTCTTGCTCGAAGTTCAGTGAGACAGATCTTTTTCCTAGGTTACATGATTCTTTTAATTCTTCCCCCTCCTCTCCTATTTTTATTTTTTTTTCTTCTGCAAGTTTGAATTTTTGTAAAAAAATTACAGAACCCTTCTGGGAACAAACTGCAGTCTGAATGGAAACTAATCGCCCTTATGCTTCTTTCAGTAAGAAGTGCAAGGCTGAAAAGCCATGACAGTTTCTTTGGCAAATGATCTCTCAACTTGGAATTTTCTGATAGGAAATTAAGATAGTAATAAGAAGTCCTAATATTGGCCCCTACGGAACAGGAAACAGATGGGATAACTGGGGAGATAGAGACCAGGAAAACTCCCCCAACCTTTACACAGAAGACAGTTGCTGTTTAACTAACATAGGTATACTTGCTCTTGAATTAGCACAGCTTAGAAAATTTTCCTTATGATTTTAAAAGAAATGCAATTAATTATCTTACTTTAAAACCTGCATACATATGAAGAAACTCATCACTTCATGCCTTTTCACCAATAACCATAAAAATGAGCCCACTAGATGGGAGAAGTGGACAACATTCCATGAGGGTAATATTTTTTTTTTTTTTGGCAGCTTTCATCTAAAATGTCACTCCCATGAGTGGATCCTATGATGTTTAACGATGTAGTTGAATTTACACTACAAACTTATTCATACAGAGGGTGGTGCTTTGGATCTCCCTTGTACCACACTGCATATTTTCATCAAACATATTGGCCTTTTACCAAGTTCATCATACTTTGGGTTTAAACTGGATAAAGGGTTCAGGAGAGCTGGGGGATGAGGACTAATGAATACATAAATAATCTGATCACATAAACCTCATTCAGAATAAATAAAAAGGAATGTAATTCCCTCTAGATATATAGTTCAAAAACTACTCACTGAAAAGATCAGTTTAATACTTTCATGACAAAGAGCAAGTTTCTAGGCAGCTGTCAGTTGATAGGTATTTATAGAAATTCAGCATTTTTCCTTTGTAAAACTCAGACTAGAGTGGATGAGAGCAGCACAAAACAATTGTTTCTGGCACTGACTTTGTGAACCATTTCTAAACTGGAACTCCATAGTGTGCTTCTCCCAAATCACCTATTTGGGATCTAATTGTGGCCTCTTCCAGGTTGGCAATACAAGGTGGATTGCACCTAAGGCATAGTTGGAGCTGCCTGAAATGATAACTGAAATTTTCCAGGCTCAGCTGAAAAGACACAAGGTAACTAATTATTATGCACCCTTCATTCCTTCTCCTTTTACCTAATGCTATCCTACAGTAAGGGCAACTCACTGTTGATTGACGAGTTGGGTAAAATAGTTGGACATGGAGGTTTTGCAGGGATAACGGAAATGTAATGTCACAGGTTGGAAACCAGAGTGGCAGCAGTTTGCCTAAATGGGAAATACAGAGAGGGAGATGGAGGTGTTGTCTACCAAGTATTGACAGCAATGCCTGTAGTGCAGTGTCTTAGTCAGCTATGAGTATCTGTTGTGCCACAGCAGCACGGTGCTTGGCTTGCAGCCATCACTTGCACTTACCCTCCTTCTCAGACAGGTTTTGCAGCTGTCCCTGAGCGCTGCTCCTGCCATCGTCACCTGAACGAGCGAGTCTGGAGCTTGGCATCGCGTTCCTGGTACCACCATGGTGGTGTGGACCCCCAGGACACTGTGAGCTGCCGTGCATCCCACTGCTGTTGGCTGCTAACATCACAAGCTGCTGAACCTGGCATCATAAAAACATCAAGTATAATTCTTAAAAAGTCACAAGTTTGCAAATAAAGGTTGCAATTAAAAAAATCTTGAATTTCCACCCCAAATTTCTGAGCTAGTAAAATTTAAGTCTCTGCTAAGGGTTAGAACCTCAAAAGAGGTTCTGGTACGAATCACCACAGGAGACTTAGGGAAAAGGCCCGAGGTGAGCACGGGAGGGAAGGAAGCAGGGAAACCACCTCCCCCCTGAGGAGGAGGCGACAGCCCGCCCAAACGTCCCCTCAGCGTGCCCTGCCCCAAGATGGCGCCCAGCGCCTCACCTCCTCCTGTTGCGCAGGCGCCGCGGCCCCAGCGCGGTTGTGACGCCTCCGCCTCCGCTGAGGCCGCCTCCGCAAGGCGCTGGCCGGGGGAGTCGGGGCTGCTGCCTCAGCTCATGGTGCCTTCGCCTCTTCAGGCTGGAAGATGAGGCTGCTGGCGGTCGGTCTCTTGTTGGTGGCACCTCTCTGTGCCGCCTTCTACCTGCCCGGCTTGGCGCCCGTCAGCTTCTGTGAGGAAGGCGAGGAGACCGAGGGCTGCAAGGTGAGAGCCCTCACGGGAGGGCCTGACACTGGGCGGCCCCCGTCGCCGCGGAAACCCCGAGCGGGGCAAGCCTCCGGTTTCCGCGGCGAGGGGAGGGGACCGCCATCTGTTCCGCCGCGGGCCCCGCTGGTCTGCCCCAGGCGGCAGCTTCTGCTCCGGGAAGCCAGCCGCCCCCAGCGCCCTTTCCCCTGCTGCACCCGGTGGTTTATTATGGCGAAAACCTCCCTTTTCCCCGCTGAACTTTGCCGGCAGGGCCCTTCGTCCCTGGTTGTCGCCTCCTGTGGCGGCGGCGCTGCCGGGGCAGGCGGTGGTAGCGCGGCTCAGGGCCGCGGCGGCCGGGCCTGTGGTGGGAGCTCCGGCCTGGGGTGGCGAGCGGGGGGCGTTCGCGGGTCTGTGCTCTCACCCCTCTCCTCCCCCTGTGCCAGGCGCTGATCGAGCTCTTCGTGAACAGGCTGGACTCGGTGGAGTCGGTCCTGCCGTACGAATACGATGCGTGAGTACACGGCCCCGGGAACGGGGGTGCAGCGCGGGGGTTCTGGGGTGGGGGTGGAGAAGTAAAACCAGCGTTCGGCGGCAGGAATGAAATAGAAGAGGGAGGAAGGGGTGACGGGGGTGACTGTCACCACTAACAGCGAGGCCACTGCCTTGTTGTCGGCTGCGTTTTGTTTGAGCTGAGCACTAGATTTGGTGTTGGCCGTTTGATACCTTTGCAAGTCCTTTCTGTTCATCAAACATAGGAGAGGAGCTTTGTGTTCCTCATTTCTGGCAGCTGAAAGAAATTGGAAGACTCGTTGTTATTTTTCCCTTTTCCACCGAAGCTCTGTACCTAATTCTTGTGGTGGTTTTTTTTTTTTTTAATTTTATTCTTGTCTGTGAAAACTGTTACCTGCTTTGGCAGGTATTTATGGGCTTGCTGAGCAGTGGCACACGGTATGGTTTGGAGCCTTGCTGTTGGGCATACAGGAAAGAGAAACCTGCCACTGTTGTAGGTCTTACCCTGTGTAGTGCAGCAGTACCAGTAAGACCAGAGGCTAGCTTTGAAAAGCCCACAGTGTCTCTATTTGCATTAAACTTTATGGAAGCCAATGAATTTAGGACCACTTACTGATGAAGAGTATTTATTCGCCAAAGATAAGTGAGTTTTTTGGGTTTTTTTCCCCCCATAACCTACTGCTACCTGTGTTTAAATGACAACGTTCTAGAATGGTTATGTTCTCTCTCCCATGTTCAGCTGTTTCAGGCTGTATGAAGTGGGAAAGAATTGGTGAATGGTGTGTGGCAGTGTGGCATGTTAATAGCAAAAGCACTTCCCTTCTTTGGAACACGTTTGATGTTAAATACTATTTGTAAAGACTTCTTTAAGAAAGAGGTGTATTTATTTTTCTGAAACTTTTGCAAGAGATATGGACAGTCCATCTCATAGTCTTTTTTTCCTAACATGAAACATTCTATTATTTGTTTAAATTGCCGTTTGAAAAGGGTGATTAGACTAAGCATCCTGCGTTTTGCTAAAGATACTTCAGCTGTGATATATCTTGGTTGAAATTTATATCAAAATAGAAATATTTCTATATAATAGATGCCAAATTTATTTGCAAAGGCACTCACATTTTTACAAACAGTGACTGACCCATCAAAAGAAGCATGAAAGCTGCTATGCTAAGGGCATAACTTAAATTGGTTTAGGCTGATATTTACAGTTATATGTCAATTAAAAATTAAAGGTAATCTTTTCCACTCTTTTCCAGTTTTGACTTCTGTCAAGATACGGAAGAGAAAAGACCATCAGAAAATCTTGGACAAGTGCTCTTTGGGGAGAGAATAGCATCATCTCCATATAAGGTTATTTTATCCCTTGAAGTTAATACTGTTTAAAATTGATAGCTGTCATTCTAGTGGCTGTAATCCATAGACAGAGCTGAAGGTTTGATGATTGTGTGATTATTTTTATTTATTATTTAAATATAAGCTTTATACTGTTTATGTAATAAACAAAACCCCTCCCTACCCCAAAGGCATCTTAATGTGTCTACTTAAAGTTAGGAAGCTGAGCCAGTTGTCACTCTTCTTTCCTGTTCCTCTGTAGTAGAGAAGTCCAGAAACTGTATCTGAAGCAGTTCTTTAACAGCTGGGTGTACAGTGTGTTAGGTGATCTGAAATAATTAGGTTTTGAAGTGTAATATTGGAAGCTGTAAACTGGTGGTTCAGGAACTGTTTCATGTACTTGTTTGTACTGTTGGGCAACTTCCAGAGTGGGAAGGGGAAGCCAAGTTGGGGCTCACTTCCAGCTTTTCCCTGCTTGTGCAGACTTAACATCTGTTGTCTGAAACCAAATTTTTCATTGTTGATGTATATCACTTGAAGTCTTATGTAAAATAAATGCAGGGAAGCATTTTGTAGATAAGATATGTAATATTTTTCTGTCTTGTGCTCTGCATTAGCAGTGACCAAATGTGGCATCTCTAAAATGCTGTCCAGTCAACATGGGAACATTAGTGGCAGTAAAGGAGATATGGTCAAACACTCTCAGTGCTTGAAAGTTATGTACTGTTCAAGTGCAGCTTCCAGTCTGGGATTTGCTGGTGAAACTGAAAACTGGGCTATGTTTGTGTGTGAGGGTTGCTAGATAATCCAAATCCCTGTGAGAAAAAGAGGCAGCAGTTTGAGTCTGGTGCTGCTCAGTCAATCAGGGACTTTTCATGGGACTGTTAAGGAGGTGGTCCCTCCTTCCTTGTGTAAACTGCTCCTGGAAGTCTCTTTTTCTTGATTATCTGTACTAATGTAGCACAGCTAAAATTAACTTGAAACACAGAAAAAGGGTGTAGTTAAAAGTCTGGTTTAGCAGATGATGACATTGCCAAAATAAGACAAACTGGTAAAAGAAAAAAACAGTAACTTTTTCTACTAATTTTCAAATTTTAAACTACCTCCAGATAACCTTGATTATCTGACCTATTGAGGAGATTTTTAGCAATGTGAAAGGGGATTGTTGATGCTGGATATACAAGTTTTAACTTAAATGTCAAGATTTATGTATGGGAAACATGACTCATGTATGGCTTGAGAAACTTTATAGCAAGGAAGTGAAGTATCTCTAAAAAGTCAGCTTTACATGAAAAAAAGGCTCTAAAAGATTTTTGGAGCAAAACTGAAATTACTCTTTTTGCCTGCTTTTTTTAACAGTTCACTTTTAAAAAACAAGAATCATGCAAGAAGGTTTGTACAAGATCATATGACCCAGGAAACAGTGCTGATAAAAGCAAACTGGCTTTTTTGAAGAAAGGAATGCAGCTGAATTATCAACATCACTGGTAAGCTGAGATGTGTGCTTGAGGCTGAGCTTTTTTTTTCCTGTTTTTTTACGTTGTTATCTATGTTCTAAGTGGTTTTCTTCTATGTGATAGTTGTCTTCTACTGTGCATCTTCTGGACACTACTGAAAACTATGTGTATTACATGAATGTCAATGTGAAATAAGCTGCATCCCTTTCTGAGGACATGTTCTTTGATGATTTGTGTCTAGGATTATCGATAACATGCCTGTAACGTGGTGCTATGATGTGGAAGATGGACAAAAATACTGTAATCCAGGATT
Source organism: Podargus strigoides (assembly GCA_028020825.1). NCBI lineage: Eukaryota > Metazoa > Chordata > Aves > Caprimulgiformes > Podargidae > Podargus > Podargus strigoides. Next base: position 3,441,271 of record CM051631.1, read on the forward strand.
TCCAATAGGATGTTTTGTTACTCCAGATGGGAGAGTTAAAGATGCTTGTGTTATAAATGTAAGTGGTGGAACTTTTTTCATGAGCATAGCAGATATAATTTCATTTACAGTTTTATTTTTAAGCTTTCTTTTCCTGAGAAAGAGCAGATACTCTTGTAAACACAGTTAACATTCAGGATGTGAGCACTGATAAAGCTGAATGCTGCCTCTGTATGCAGTATCTCACTGATAGAACTCTCAAAATTAAAAAAAAAGTTCATATAGGTCTTTTGACCAATATAGATAAAGCTATAAACCAACTGGATTGGTGTCTAAAAGCTTTAGAAAATTGAGGTTTTGTTCTGAAATTTCATGTGTATCCATCCTTGCACCTATTCATTCTTTGTCCAGGTCATGTTTATGTGCAAGATTTTTGATTGATTTCAGACAGAAGCTTTCTAGTGAAGACCTAGAAAAGAGCACTGTGTTCTAGTTGCAAAAGTTATGTCTAGCACAGTTTACAAGTTAAGTGTGTCAGGATTTCCCCAGATGGCTGGAAGATAGCAAACACAGCTGTGACAGGGAAAGAATTATATTGACAACAAGTTGAAATGTGTCAGTCCTCCTGGGAGTTCCATGGTGAACTAGTACAGTTACAGATAATAGTGATGCAGTTTTCTCTCTCCTGGGATGAGGGACCACACTCCTCTGTGAGGAGAGAGCGCTCTGCTGTGACTCTGCCACAGGACTTACTGCTTGTATGCAGTGCACTCAATTTTATGTATATTCACCAGGTCTGATGCCTAGATTACACATTAGGAAAAAATATCTTCCCTGAAAGGGTTGTCAGGCACTGGCACAGACTGCCCAGGGCAGTGGTGGAGTCCTCACCCTTGGAGGGATTTAAGAAATGTGTAAATGAGGTGCTAAGGGACATGGTTTATTGGTGACTTGGCAGTGTTAGGTTAATGGTTGGACTTGATCTTAGAGGTCTCTTCCAACCAAGGGGATTCTCTGATTCTTGGAAGTGATGCATTTATCATACGTGTTCAGTTTACTCTGTCTACAGTCACTTTCCAACTCGATTACTCCTCAGGCTCCCTAGAGTATTGAAAATGGTCTGTGTATTGAATAATCTGTTCTAGTTAGGTGTTCAACTCCATTACTTTGTATGTGAGGTTGTTTTTATGTTAAATTGATACTGGTATGTGTTGTTGGAAGCTCTTTGGTACACAGAAACGGCTGGAGCAAAGTCAGCAGCTTGGATGAAAAGGGGTTTTTTTAAGAGGGGCACCTTCATGCATAGGCAGCAGTGTTTGAATTTCCTAGTGAGTGCAAATCGTGTGTTTTAGCTGTGGTGTAGATGCTCTGCCAGTGTAGCTGTTGTGTCCATTTTAGTCTGTAGATTCTAATTGCAATAAATACGTTGCATGGCATAGTGCTAGAAGGATGGGCGATTAAGAGTGTTCCACCATGGATATGGCTGTAATCTCTGGGCTGAGTTGGGAGTGTCATCCTCTTTTAAAAGTATACTTAAATACCTATTCCAGCAGACATAGTAATCTCTTCAAAAATGGGGGCAGGAAAGGGGTTGTTATCATGCAGTGTCACAGCTCCAGTTCATCCTCATGTTGATGCTGCTGCTGAGCTAAGTTATTGCTTCAGGTGCTGCTTTGGAAATGGAGGAAACAGGTACCTAAAGATGGGGTTATAGAATGACACAAGTATGATTCTACTCTTCTGTTGGGAATCTTGATCATAGTAAAAGAGGAGGAATCCAGATAAATTTAATGCAAGACACATTTGTATTTTGGTGGGAGGGGGCAGGGGACAGAAGTTGTATGGCAACTGGAAAATGGCTAATCTACACAATAAATAATTTTTTTTACTTGGAAACTCAACTAGCAGTCTGTCATCCTGGTCACCTAATTAAAATTAAAGTGTTTTAAACAGTGACAGTGTGGAGGAGAAAAGACTCCTACCATTCTGTGACTCTGGTATCATCTGAGCTTTATACAGGTCTTCATAATTCCAAATTCTGAAAGGATGGGGATGTCAAAGCAGGATAGCTACTGAAGGTGGAAGGTAGTTTCTTAAAGCAGAACTTGGTTTGTAAGCTTTGATAGCTGGAGTGTCCACCAGGAAGTGGAGTGGGGAGAAATGGTGAATCTGATTACTTATAGGTTCAATAACTACATCTTTGAACTTGTTTTGGCAGCTTTTTGTGGTAAATACAAAAATAGTGTCAAATGCTTTACATTTTAGTAGTAACACAAATGTGATTCTTTATTATGTGGGCTTGTGTTTATATGATACAACATAATATATATAAAAATATATAAATATTTTATACAGGTATATTAAAAAAAAAGTGACCGTTGAGGTGTTTCCCCTTGTTCCTTGCTCCTTCACTGGACAGTAGGCTCATTTTAAAGTTCTTGACTGCTTGCGCCCTCTCCTGTTGGAGAAGTTTCTCAATCTCTCTATGATATTTTGTAGTCAGAGTTTAACAAGAAGAACACTTTCTACCTCTTCAACCATGTTGATATAACAATCATGTACCATAGTGGAAAGGATGAAAACTGGCCTGGTGCAAGACTGGTGATGGCGAGGCTGAGACCACAAAGGTAATTGTACTTTAAAGCAGTAAGTTCTTGTACTGGGGAGTCCTAACAGTAGTTGCAAACTTAGAAATGATGCTTGGTGTCACTGTTCTGAGGAACTGGTTAACCTAACTTCTGATAAAGCTTTCAGCATACTGTTTCATGGCTGGAATTGTATTTACAAAGAAGAGTTCCATGAGTAAATGTCATTTAACTTTGCTTTTAAAATGTTCCCCAAAGTCCCTCCTGATGGAAAAACTGCTTATGCAGACTCCGAGAACCTCACACAAACAACAGAAGCTTTCTCATGTTTTTATTGATTTGCATCTAGGTGTGCATTACTTTCTTTTTAAAAAAAAAAAAGTTTTCAGATACACTGAGATACATCCTTTAAGTGAGTGACAGTGTCCCATGTCACCTCTCTTATCGTTGCTGTGTGGCCTCCCCAATGTACTTTGTGTGAATGTACAGTAGTTGTACAGGTGTACTTTTTCCTGCCTTAGTTTGGATACTGACGTATAGGTGAAATATCAAGTATCAACTGGTATTCAGAACAGCAGAAGATGATGACTAATTTTCTAAGAAGACTTATTTTCTTAAACAGCAGCTTATTAGTTTCTGTGTTGACCAGAGAGGAGATGCAACAATCCGGAGGTCTAAAACAGACTGAAATGAATGCTTTGGTTTTTCCTCAGTCTGTTCATGCACAGTTCATACTTGCCTGTATTTCAAAACTACAGTCAATCTATAAAATTTCCAAGTAGGTTGCTTTTTTTTTTAGCTAAACTCTTCCCCTTTTGTGCAGAGATTAAGTACATTCTTGTATTACCCTACCACAGTTTCTCAAGTCATACAGACATGTTGGTACATGACTCAGGTATATTTATTTGTGTTGCAATGGTATAGTCTGGTTTTAGTGAATTATACTTGCTATGCAGGTTTGTTCCTTCCATTTACATCTGCTCTGAGATGGTGGCAAGAAAATTATACCAGCCTTCTCCGTTTTTGATTAACACTTTATCAGTTACAACCTGAATGGTTGAAAACGGAGTTGTTGGGTTTTTTTGCCAGTAATGCAGACCACAAGGGGGCACAGTTCGGTTGCACATAACCTTGATTTTGTCATTCTCTGACCTGGTGTTTCGCTTGGAGATTTGCTTCAACCTTGAAGCTCTTCTGCTGGGGAGTGTTTGTAGCATGGAGCACCCTGGGCCTTTCACTAAAGTTTTTATTATCTCGTGGCTTGACTTAGTTGCTGGCATGTGATAATAATGCATATAAGGTGGAATTTGTCTAAATTGGATAAATACAACTTGCCCAAGAGGGTGTGAGGAAGATATTTTCCAATGTTAGAGGAGGTTCACAGGAGGGAATTAAAGCAAACCTTAGGGTGTCTTTGACTTTGTGCTTCTAAAGCTGCAGTATTTCTAAGGAAATTCTCGGTCTTCCTTACTGACGAGCACTCACTGAGCTTAAGTCCCTCACCAATAACACAGTCTTGTTTAAATTTGGAGGGTAGGTATGATGGCAGAGAAGGAGTGTTTTGTGTTAAAACTTAGTCTTACCAGGGAAAGATCTCCAGACTTTGCAGCCCAGTTAACCAAGCAGCATTTTAGATTAGGACTAGGACTTCATTCTGATCGTGACAGAAAAGTGGGTAAGGTGAAACCACCTCCCGTGACCTTCCAGAGGGCTGTGGTTCTCTTCTCCCACATGCTTAACAAACAACTACACCTATCATGTTCTCAGATGCCTAGAAGTGTGAACAAATATTAACTGAATGTAGGATAGTGGTCCAAGATTCAAATCCCTAGGATGCTTTCTGTGGAGTTTTTAGCTCTAACCACAAGTGCTTGTGAGAACTAGTGTTCAGTTCTGGTGTGGCTTTAAGGCTGCTACAGAAATTCTGACTAATGATACCTAATTGTATACAAGATTTTATTTTCCTGGTATTACCTCTAGCTACAAACATAAGTATTAATAAAAGTATATTTTAAGTTCTTCAGCCTTTGTTGGTAGAAGAACAGAAAAGCAGGTTTTCAAAGAAGTTGAATAGCTTGTAAAAATGATATATACTCTTTGTTTTTTAAATAAAAACTTGTTTTAATTTAGTTAGAAAAGAATTTGTGAAAATTCCTCCTGTAGGGCATATGCCATTTTATTTAACTTTTTTGTTCCCCTTAGCTATAAACATACAGATGAGAACAACTTAAGTTGTGAAGGTCCACCTATGGAGATTCCTGGAGAATTCACCAATAAACTGAATTTGATCTACACTTACTCCGTGACATTTGAAGTAAGTATTGAATCTGTTACATGAATATGTAATTTCCCAAAGGAATGAAATGAAGAGCTGGACAATTTGTTAATAGCCATAACTGGATTAATGCAGTGTGGATTCTGTAAGTTTGGTCTTGTAAAGCAGTTTTCCCAAAGCCTATTACTTTTCCATTACTGTAGTTTAAGTGACACTTTGAATGTGTAAGTGAAGACTTTTTTCTTCCCCCACTCCCATTTTATTATTAATAGAAAGGCAGTAGATTGAATAGCTGCAAGAGTTGTCTCCCTTGAGGTGTGCTCTGTGTTGTCAGAGTTCAGTCAGGGTACTGAGAGTCTCATGTTGAACAAATGTTTAAATTCTATTTGGAGACACTTTTGTGTTAAATGTTGGGTTTTAGTATACTGTAGAGCTGTTTTTTCTAGTGATGTTAACAGGTTTTGTCTCATTTTGTATTGCTTTTATTCACTAGTTGGTTGAGTAGGTGGCTGTTTATCTTTCAGAATTAATACTCCAATGCTTTATTCAGCCTGTTAGACAGGAGGAAATCAGGCTTTCTTACAACTGGGTCTTTGCCCCAGCATGGAAAGTGAACCTCCTGGGGGCAGTGTGAGAATAATTTGGTTCAAGCTACTTCAAAGCTTGGTACCTTGGTTCCAGTCTGTCCTGAAAGCATGGTTGTTTTCCTGATGTAAGACACCAGCCTTACGGGATTTGCCTTGAGACCACCAGCTTGTTTTGTATAGGCAGTCAAGCAGCTGTCATATGATAACAGCTTTCGTTCTACCAAATTGAATTTGATTGAACCGATGACCTTGAGGTGCAAGGCTCTGTATCCTGTTACTTTTCCCTTGAGACATTCAATCCTCTTTAGACTCTCTAATTTTACTACATGAATGAGCCTCCTGTCTATTAACATTTGTGTTTAAATCTTGATGATAAATTGCAATTTAGAATTACAACGTGAGCTTTTTCCAGTTACTCATGCAATGTGTTATGCATTGGGGCTACCTGCTCCCTTTTTCTTGGGAGTGGAGCAGGTAAGGCTTAGCTGCTGTGGATTCAGGCCCTTCCAGCAGGTAAGACTCAGCACATCTCAGTCACCAGGCACTTCAAAACTCCTTTTCTCTGTTACCTTTGATTTGGATTGAAATCATGCCTGATAATACCTCCCTTAAAAGGGGAATATTTATCAGTGAAAACTATTTTTAAAGAGGAGAACATTAGTTTCAGTAAGCCTACATACATAAATCAGTAAAATGTGTAACAGTGTTACTATCCTTTCTAATATGGCAGCTGACTTCTGCTGAGAAAGCTATGGTGTCTGCTTTAATTCATTGAGATGGACAAGGTATTTAGCTCTGTGTATGTGAAGAGTATACATGCTTGTGCCTCTAGTGTTTAATACACAAATGTGCAAAAATGTAAGCATGTGAGCAGTTTGGGTCTGAAGAATTGTCACTTGTACAGCTCTCACATGAAGTGTTTAGAGGAGGAGACAGAAGAGAATGGGAACATCTTTCAAAGGTGAAAGTTACTGAATGATTTCTTCTTAATCCTTCACAGGGATATCTGGAAATGAAAGTTGTCTGCCAGGAATCAGAGTGGAAAATAGTCTGTATCAGACACTGTTATGGCAGGGTGTGAGGGAGCCTATGCTAAATACCCTAAAGATAATGAGAGAGAAGAAATCCAGGGGAGACTAACAGCATACTCCTAGAGTATGTTTAACAAAGTTAAAGTTTCAGGGTCAGTGTGCTGTGCTGGGAGTGTCTTGTAGTGATGGCATGATTGCTTTTCAGCATGTGTTTGGAAGCTGCAGGCAGCTACATACTGAACCATGGAAAGGTGAGGCTTAGTGAAGCCTCAGTTGAAGGCAGAAGATGTGGATAGGGGATTTCAATAGACAAGATATTCTTTGAGAAGCTCGAGATAAAAAAGAGTTAATGTAAGAGGGAGGTCTAACATCCAAGGTTGAAACCAAGCTTTGATATTAATGCTGAATGGAAGGTTTGTGGAAGAGATTTGATGTGCTTATTCCTTCTCAGAGACAGCAACAAACTTGTTTCTGTTAATTGCTATTTAATTTCTTTATAGGAAAAGAATAATATTAAGTGGGCTTCCAGATGGGACTACATTTTGGAGTCCATGCCACATACAAACATCCAGTGGTTTAGGTAAGATAGACATTTATGCACTGAATAATTTTGCAGGGGAGCACAGAGATTTCTTGTTTGTGCTTCTAGGGATATATAACTTCTGCTGTGATAGAGAAGTCTGTTAGTTTTCAGGCAAGAGAACTTTCTTGTTTTCATATGTGCAGTAACTTTTATCAGTCTTCCATCCCTTGGGAGTAACTGCAGTATTGCATTTCAGCAAAGGAATGCACCATTAGTGTCCAAAAGGAAAGCAGCTTCCATCATTTTACTTTATAATCTCCATTCTGTAGAACTTTTGACACATTGCTGTTCTGAAGTGTTCTTATTGTTACTATTTGGCTTTCTCTAACTGATGAGTGAGAGGTACTTGTGTGTGTATGTGTACTGTGTGTTTTGTACTCAGCACCTGCTCACTTATAGTAAGAAGGGCTTTTTTAACAAGTAAAAGGTGTCTATGAAAAGCTATTACTTATTTCCCTCTGTACCACACTAATGATATCAAGTAAGTGTATTGCAAAACATAAATATTTTGTAGACACATTTAATCAGATTAGCCTTTTCAAAGACTTTATATAATTTATGTTGAAATGTTAAAGGGCATGATGTAGATTGCCTTGGTTGATATAAAATCTACTTGACAAAGTCTGCTTCAAGAGCTGCAGCTGTATCGCTAGGGAAATTACTTGTGAGCTGTATGAGGAGGAAACTAAAGAAAAGCAGTATGTAACTGTCTTGAGAATTAACAATATATCATAAAATACTGTTCTTCTCACTTCTGTCTCCTAAGAAATCATAAACTGTTTTAGGTTGTGAATCTTAATCATCTCTGGGTGGGAAAATACTAAAAGATCTGAATGACTTAAGTGAAGTCTGAGTGTCTGAGGCTGTTCCTCAGACTTGAGCTGTGCATGTGGTGTGAATTGGAGTGCATGTCCTGAAACCTAAAGAACTGGATTAAAAGTTTGACTTTTTGTTTGTTTACAGTATTATGAATTCCCTCGTAATTGTTCTCTTCTTATCTGGCATGGTGGCTATGATCATTCTGAGGACTCTTCATAAAGACATTGCAAGATACAACCAGATTGACTCTTCTGTGAGTAAGAATTACAGCTTTTACAGGAGCACGTTTTTCTGGCGATAGTGATGTCTGTTTGTTTGGAATACAATCTAAAGAGATGTAGAACTACCAAGAATTTAATACATACTAATATATCTGGGGATTAAAAATAGCTTTATTGCTATTTCATCTTTTCTAACACCAGGGGTACACAAGCATATGTGACAATCTTTCTTTTCTAGCATCATTCAATGAACTTTCATGCAAAGACAGACTTCAGGTTTTAGAAATTTGTGGAGTGATTCACAGAAACTTTTTGGTAGTGAACAACAAACTCATATTTGAAAAGTTAAGTCCCTTTGTTCCAAGGTATCAACCAAAGCCTTCCCCCCCCAGTAAATACTTTCACAGCACATGAGCAGCCACAAGACAGTGCAGACACCGAAAAGTGTTCTGGCATTAGTTCACTGTCAAGATGTGGCCGTTGTTCCTCAGTTCCATGGATGCATTATGGAGTCAGTCTGGACATGTAGCTGATATGACACTGACTAAGCAACCCATGTGTTATTTATGGAATCTCAATCCTCAGAGATATTCAAAAGCCATCTGAACATGGTTCTGGGTGACCTGCTTTAGGTGGCCATGCTTGAGCCAGGGGGGGTTACACAAGATGACCTCCAGCATCATGTCACAGCATGTCCCTTCCAGCATCAACCATTGAGTGATTCTGTGATTCTAGCACCTGGGATTATATGTAAGATTCCTTGCCAATGCAGCTATGCTTTAAGCCTTAAAGCCTTAAAACATGAGGCCTTAGTGAAGGACCCACACTGTATCTGTTGCAGAGACATTTGTAGCACAGAAGCAAAGACTTGCTACCCACTTCGGCATATTTTTCTATCTAAAAATGTATTTTATAGTCTGAAGAACCAAACTTGGGAAGAGAAGAGTTATTTTTATTGATAACTGGTTTTGCCCTCTTCAGGAGATCAGGCTTAAAACTACTGCAGACAGGTATTATCCCGATTGTAACGAAGCTCAGTTGCTGTAATTTTTCCAATTCCAAGGTGGTATTTCTTTAGAGTAGTTTGTAGTATAGCTTGTCCAGAAAGCAAGTGTGCTAGTGTGTGACTTGTGAAGCTTGGAAAGTTTGTAGACCAAATTTCATGAGAAGTATGATGCTACGCAACTTCATAAAGCAAAGTATTATTGCAAAAAGGATTAAAAGTAATACCAATGGCTAATAATGGAGTGAAATAAGTGTGAGGATCTGTAGTTGTCTGGCTAAATGTTATGGGAAAGATTCTGATTGACATAGGGTAATACAAATTGATGTTGCCTTTTGTCTCTGGCTAGAAAGTGTGGTGGAATCACCTACATTGTCTCTATTTTCTAAATCATCAAATTATCAAAATAATGCAGTTCATGTGCAACACAACTTCTCATCACTAGCTGTGATCAAACTGCTTGGTGTGTGTAAATTACATTTATTTTTACTTTTTTTATTACAAATCTGGTGATTGCTGTGTCAAACTGAGCCTGGTTTGTCTGACCTAACATAGTGCCTGAAGCTTGTTGCCATCTGACTGAACCTGGTGCGAGTTCTTCTGAAATACATACTCCTTAAAATGGGAAAGGGGCAGGTCCCTATAGTGGCTTGCTGCCTTGGTGGAAGAGAATATAACTGATTGTGAGTTAGAAAGACTTGACCAGTAGACTGTGAGTGACAGGCTGAGTAAAAATTACTCTTTCTCATTGGCAAAAGTGGTATCTGCAAGCCAAAGATGAGAAATAATGTCAGATACTACAAAGGTTTGAATTTTCACTGTTGTTGCTGTCTGTCTGGATAAAGAATTACTTTAAAATGCACAAAAGTGTTTCATATTGAAACTAAAACATCTGAAAGTACTTTTATTCTTCTTTGTGGTTTTGATATTTAATATCTTTTGTTAATGCAAATCCAGACAGTAATTAAAGTGGAAGATTTTTTCCACATCATTTAACCAACAGTTTTTGTGAAGCTCCTGTTTGATCTCTCAATTAAATTATGTTCAATATCTTATACTCTGTTGTCTTTATTAGTTGGTCATTCTTAATGTGATAAAGAGTAAGACTTGCAGGAGCTTGATGAGTTTTTATGGATAACATCAGGGATAGGTGTGACTTTCAGAAAAACACACGTTTAAAATTTTCTTGCCAGTTGTAAGAGACTTCAAGATCTGTTGCAGTTCAAGGAGCTGATTTTAAAAAGGTGTGAAATAATTGTGCAAAAGAGGAGCTGGGCTGAGGAATCTGCAGTGAAGCAAATTAGTATCTCACACTTAGGGAATAGTTGTGATTCTCCTTGAAAAGAGATAAATGCACAAGCCAGTGTAAGGCTTAAAACCATTTCCCCTCATCCTATCACTCCATGCCCTTGTCAGAAGTCCCACACCAGCTTTCTTGTTGGCTCCTTCAGGTACTGGAAGGTGCTCCCTGGAGCCTTCTCTTCTATATAGATAATGCTCTACCTAAATAACTGGTATCATTTTCTTTGCAGGCATAGTTTTGGGTTTTGTTTTGTTTTCTTTTTTAATCAAAGTGTTATCTTGTGTTTAATAGTTTTCAGTTTTTGCATTAGTATATCAGGCTTCTGGGAGTAATTTCTTGCCAATAAATACAAAGATACAAGTATGGGGAAGACAAAGATAATATGTCAGCACAAAAAAATATAATTACCTAATCTATTACAAGTTAAGATGCTCTATGTCATTCACCAGTTTGGTCTGTATTCTTTCTTACTCTAGTTTTTGTGCTGTAGTTCTAGTGGTAAGCAATCCATTGAACTGAACTCAGTACTCTGAGGTTGAATGGAACCTGTAGCTTTTAACTTTGTGAGGAAGAGAGTCATCTTCTTGAGGGGTTGGTTATTTGTGGTCATGTGTGGTGTTTGGGGTTTTTTGTGAGGGGAGACGTTTCTTTTCAGTCACTTCAGTGAAAAGTTTTAATCTTCAGCAGTGGTTCATTAGAGCTGCTGGACTGAGGGTCTCCCTTGTGCTATCCATCCTTTCATCTCTGGCAGTGGGACAGAGTGTTTTGGGACTTGCCCCTAGTGATTCTAGAGAGCAGACTTTCTCTTGGAGTACAGGGACCATTTAGTTCTTTTCCAGTGGTGTCGTTGAGACAGATGGGCTTTTTAATGGAAGCAAAAAAAAGAAATGCTTGAACTAGATTGAGATGCTATAATCCAAGTTAAATTAAATGGAATGTTTTGGTTTAGTTTACGTTGAGAATGATGTTATATGATTTGGCTGATTACATTTTGGTTTTTCTTTAAGGGGTGAGGGTTTTCTTGATAAATCCTGCCCCCATTCACTGAACCATTAGGGGGTTATAAAATCAGTGAGTGATGAATCAGATGCAATTAGTCTGTCTTTGGATCTAAACTGGAAGTTAATCAAACTTTAAATATGTATTTTGCATCTTGTTTGTGTTAATTCACTACTGCATTATGTATCTGCTGAAGACATTGTTGATTTTATACAGGAAGATGCCCAAGAGGAATTTGGCTGGAAGCTGGTTCATGGAGATGTGTTTAGACCTCCAAGGAAGGGAATGTTACTGTCTGTCTTTTTGGGTCAAGGAACACAAATTTTCATTATGACGTTTATTACTTTATGTAAGTAACTTTATTAAGGTGATGTGTTTGTAGTGTGATAGTGTAAGAAAGATGCAATAATGTTTAACACATTTAATATTAAAATATTAATACTGCTTCATAATAATAATCTAGATAGCTTCAGTAATGCTGTTGTAAGTGGTGTCATTCAAAACACTGTGGTATTTGGGCTAATTCACATTCTTCATGATTACAGAAATGAAGCTTCCTTGTTACAAATTTCTTTTTAAAAAAAAAAAAAACCAAAACAAAAACAGTTTGTCATGGTGTAAATTATCCAAGGATCCAGTAACACGAGTTCAAAGACCTGTAATCAAAGCTCTAATGTTCTTGGAACACTTTCTATCTAACACGTCTGACACAACAGCCTGCAGCCATGCAGAAATAAGAGCAAAAATCACACGCCAATGAAGTAATTCTGTCACAACACTGAGTGAATGTGAGAGCCATAAATAGCTGTATATACATGTGATGATGTAACCTGCCACATGCTGGTGTTTTATTAGGTGTTATCTATAAAATATATAACCATTCCTTTTCTTACTGTACCGAACAATTGGGAAGTATGATGATATTTATTACAAAAGAAGAATTTATGAAATGGTGGTTTCCAGGTTTTATTCAGATTTTTTTTTTTTGATCTTTCCTAGAGGAGCTGCTTTTTTTCTATTCATTACATGATGCTGTAAGATTAATAGAATTTTCTGGATGGGTTTGTATTTCGGTGTGGATTACAACTCGTGAACTTACTTAACTGCAATAGTTTTCCTGTGCAACCAGTGTAATGTAGAAAGAAATTAGGGGGGAAGCCTTTTTCTGTTGAAAACCGAAACTTCTCACTAGAGATCACTGACAGACTCCTGTTCTGAGACTCTCTCTGGGCTGGCCCCTGCAATTAGTTCAGACACAGCCAGACTTCTTTTGTTGAAGAGGCTTTTTTTCAAGAGAAATTCTTGAGCAAAGTGTTATCCATCATGGTGGGTGAGAGCCTTTTGTGGGATTTCAAGCAAGTGACTCATTGCTCTAAGACCTTCTATCTTCTCACTTATTTCTACCTTAAAAAAAACCCAAACACACACACCCTGCCCCCAAACCCTAAAAAACCTCTCAACAACTTCCCCCCCAAAAAAAAAAACAACCCAAACCCTTAGTTCTGTCAAACATTTTGGATTCTCCAGACCTACTGTTCTCAGATGTCCCCAGTGCCACGTGTCAAACTTCTCTGGTTACTTAGCATGCATAAATACTGACAATGTATGTTTACAGGAGGACTGTAGGATTTTGAAAGCAGGCTTCTTTAAGCAGAAATTTGGTTCAGGTTCATTGTTCATCTCTGTGGCATTTTATGTTTCTATGACCAACTTTCTATGCAAAAGATGAAGTGGAAATAATGCTTTATTATGAATTCAACAGTGACATTAGGGGTATGGGGATATATGAGAGCTTATGCACATAGTCTTCATTTAAATATCTGGTAGTGAAAGGGATAAACTTGTACAGTGATATGTGTTACAGGGGAATTTGGTCATGTGTCCACAAATGACTCAATCTTTTTATCTCTTCAGTCCTAGCTTGCCTTGGTTTTCTTTCTCCTGCCAACCGTGGTGCTTTGATGACCTGTGCAGTTGTGTTGTGGGTCTTGCTGGGAACTCCAGCTGGTTATGTGTCTGCCAGAATGTACAAAAGTAAGTACACATGCTTGTTTAAATTCAGAATTGCTGGGCCTAGTGTAAACCTCAGACTGGAGCTGGTGTCTCAGACACCAAATCTGCTTCTTGCTGCTGTACTGCAAAACAGTTGGGAAACGTTCTGAACTTGAAATTGTTTTTGCTTTTTCCCTCAGCATTTAGAGGCGAGAAGTGGAAGACAAATGTTTTGCTTACAGCTCTGCTGTGCCCTGGGTTAGTATTGTTTCCCCTCATTCTTTTTTTTTCTTTTAAGTATAAATGAACCTTAGGTGTGGGAAGGAGGAGGGGGAAAAGTGAATTATGGTGCTTGTTTCTGTGATTTTCTTTATTATTCTCCAAGTTGCTGCTCCTTTTTGTATATTGCCTATCTGTGAATGCAAAGAAAAGTGAATTCTGAGGAGCAGGAGCCTAGTAATCTAGAAGACAGCTTCTTAGCATCTGGTTTTGTAATGAGCTGTTTGGGTAGAAGGAATGATGCGACTCTCTTGCAAGGTAATAATGTCACAGCCTTTGAAAATCACTGCACTGCAGCACTAGGCTCAGTGATGGGGTAATTCCACTTTGGTACTGCTTACCTCGGTGTGCTCCAAGAAACCCTGTCTTAACTGTGAATAGGTATCATCACTCTGTTAGGAAATACATGGTTTTGTGGTAACTTTGGAGTGTCTGTAGCGTTCTTCTGTAAATAGGGAGAGACAGTCCTTTGGGCAGAACCTCTGTTACTTTAGCTGTAGTATCTGTTTTCTTGTAACCATGTTACTGAAAAGGACATAAGGAATTAAATTGTGATTTTTTTAAAAGTAAATAGTTATATACTGCTGTGCTAAACAGTAGAAGTGTAGTATGCTTCTGGGTGAGAATAATGCAGAGTTTCTCTTAAACTGGTTGTAATCTCTTTATATAAATGTAGGTAGTGTCTAGTTTCAGCTGTAGTGTGTGTCACACTATGGCCAATACTGTCGTGCTTGGGGAGGGTGAGAGCTTTCCTTACCTTTCGTTGTCTCGGAGCTCTCAAGAGCATCTGTGAGAATTAGGTCAGTGAAGAAAGGGAGCAGAAACTCATTTCTTCTGCAAGTCTGCTGTATTTCTTGGTTGCAACTTTGGGAACATGAAGCTGTCCCTTGGCAAATGTCTATGGCAAAAGTTGAGGAAAAGGTTATAAATGATTTCTTAAGGTATTTCCCCCCCCCAAAAAAAAAGCTCAGAATTAATAAAACATGGCTTGGTTTTGAGTTAAGTAGAATTTCATCAAATGTAATGTAATGCATTCAGTAACAACTGAGTGTAGTATTTCTGTGAGGAAATCTAATTTCTAAACCAAATGTGCTTCCGTCTCCCTGCTGTCATTCAGATATTATCTTGAGAGAGAAGAAAATATTTATCGGTGGAAGAAATATCGTGCTGATCATTTAAACTCCCAAATAAATTAAGTTTCACAGAGGAAGTAAAATGATTGGGGATGGTAGAATAGGAACAGATGTCTTGATTATGCTGTGCTAGTTCAGTGAATTTGCATAATATCATAAACAGCCTAAGGCAGTTAGAGCCTCAGTAGTCTGATGGGAGTTCATCTTTGCAGTATTTTTTCTGACTGTGGAGGGGGTAAGTGGGGTCTGTGCTGTGAGCTTGGGCAGATGATAAAGATTAGCAAGACTTCTCAAATGGGTTTGATTTTTGTTTTTTGTTCAACAACATGCTTACACCAGGGGTTGCTTGGGTGTGCTTATTTAACAAGTCTATTCCCCCAAACAGTTTTGGCAAGTGTCAGATCTCTCCTGGGGGGGAAAAGGAGCCTTCCTTTTGCTCTAGTCCTCCCTCCTTCCTTTTTCAGTTAAGTACAGTGTAGGGTGCATGTTATAAAGGACTTAAAATGACTGGCAATAATAGGAAAGGTGATTTGAGATAAGAGAGGTTTTTATTTATTTTATCTTTTAGCATTCTTTGTATAGATCTTTACAATGTAAAGTTTCTGTAACTTTTTGCTTTTGTGCAGAGTCTCTAAGTGGCTTCACCACAGAAACTTGTGTTAGAAGCATTAGATGTTGCAAGTATTTTTACATTGCACTGTTACTACAAGTAACTAGGACTGTTAGGGAATGAAAGACTGCAAGAAGCTACGTTTTTCTGATGCAGAATTTTGACTGATTGATGGGTATTTTATTTTTTTTTAATACTAACAGATAGATATTTATTCATTCCTGAATATTTTAATATCTTTTCTGATATCTTTTTCAGAATTGTATTTGCTGATTTCTTCATTATGAATCTCATCCTGTGGGTGAAAGGCTCCTCAGCTGCAATCCCTTTTGGCACTTTGGTTGCTATCCTGGCTATGTGGTTTGGAATTTCTGTCCCACTAACCTTTGTTGGTGCATATTTTGGCTTCAAAGAGAAGGTAGGGCTCTTTGAATGCACTTTTGAAGTATGCCTGTCTTCTGCAGTTGAGCCACTGAATCCCTGACCATAAAGAACTGGTTGGGTTGAGACATCTATGGCCCTATGATTCTAAAATATTTCACTTTTCATGATTTTTGAAACCAAGTATATGCTCATAATGTCACACTAAACTTTTATTTGTCCATTCACTAGAATCAGAATGTAATGGTGCTGTTGGAGGTCTTGCTTGTCTTTTGTATTTAAGTAATACCTCAGCAGTTTCAATTTTGAAGTAGTACTTAAGAAGTACTTCAGTTCGTACTTCACTAGTTTGAGATAATGCCAGACAACTAAGAAAAAATGTTGTTTTTTTTTTTTTATTAAGGACTGAAGAGATTTCTTTCCTTTTGTTCTGATTGCTTACTGAGCAACAGTTGGAATACCTAAGGCATATGTGTTTTTTCCTCATGATGGATATCAAGTTTGTACTCTTCTTGGTTTGGTAAATTTTAATGGCTTATGGATGAAAATAAAGTTATGTTTAGGATATCTTTAGATGCTGATATTGGGGAAAAGCAATCTTACTTATGATGTAATGATTTATCTTAATTTATTTCAAAGCCTATTGAACATCCAGTTCGTACAAACCAGATTCCTCGCCAAATTGCAGAACAGTCCTTCTTCACAAAGCCCTTGCCTGGTATCATAATGGGTGGTATCTTGCCCTTTGGCTGTATTTTTATTCAACTTTTTTTCATTCTGAATAGCATTTGGTGAGTATCACTTGTTGTTCTTGTTGTTCTAGTTATGCTGGCTTCATAATAAACACACCATGAGTTTGAACATCTCAAACCAATTAATTTAAGGAATGAACCAATCTTTAAGTTTTTTGATCTTCTTGCAGACTTTTATAGAATTTCCAGAACCCGCATATTTATTCCTGTGCTTAGAATTTATAAAACTAGTTCTTATTGGTAACTGCCAAGTGTGAAATTAGAGTCCTGTTGCCTTGTTTTATCTTTTGGGCTCTGAACAGCACAAACATGGTGCAACTTTCACAATGTAAATGTGAAATGTTTAATATCTTGTTGTTCAATGGAAAATATTAACCTGAAGGTGCCAGGTTTTTAAGGTGTCTTCTGTTTATGTTGGGATTTCTTACGGAACAGTTTTCTAAATCAATTCTGACATGCAAATATATTGGGTATGTTAGCCTTTGACATTAGTCTCAACAAAAGTAGAAAATGTGTAATATGGCTATGCTGGAAAATGTAATCAGCTGACAAACAGGTACACCCTGGGCTTTTGGAGTTGAAATTACTGAATTCCCAAATTGTTTCTCGTTATTTATCCTGCAGAAGAGAAGCATGGAGGAGATGTGCAACTTCCACTCCCTCTGTCAAATCTTACACTGTAGTAATTGTCCTCATCACTCAATAAGTTGATTTGGTTACTTTCTTTATCTGAAAGACACCAGATTAAAAGTAAACAAGCATATTTCCCTTGCATTTATTTTTTTGAGTGTTTTTGTGTTTGGTTAGCCCTTGGATTTAGTGTCAGACTTGGTCTGGAGATAGACTGAGGGTGGAGAAGCATCTGGTTGGATGTGGTGAGGAGATGCAGAGGTACCTGGAAAACATAGCTGCAGTAAGAGGAAGGAAGTGGGTATTGTAATAAGGAAGAGTGCAGGTGATGGAAGTGTTGGGGAAGATAAAAGAGACCTGAAGTGACAAACATCTCTGGAAACTGCCCACAACTGTTCTCTGTGAAAGCCAGTTGATGCTTGTTTCAAGGGAAGTATGATTGAGGCCTTTGAGCGTTGCTCTGTAGAGCAGTGGTTTTGTTTACAGAGTGCATTCAGGTAGAGGGGAAAAACCCCTTTTTCTGAATCAGCCAACAGTGATATAGACAAGGTTACCTCAGTGAAGTGGATTTTCTTTTTTTTTTGCTTATTAACTTAGCTCATGGCTAGGTAAGACTGTAAATTAACTCAGAGAACTTCAACCAAAAGTGAGACTGATGGGTTTATTGATTTTGTATTTTAGGTCTCATCAGATGTACTACATGTTTGGATTCCTGTTCCTAGTTTTTATCATTCTTCTAATTACATGTTCTGAGGCTACAGTTCTGCTGTGCTACTTCCATCTGTGTGCAGAGGTAAAAAGTACTGTTTTGATGTAGGTACAACTTTTAGCTGGAAGTTGTCAGGAGTAAAGTTGAGGTATTCACACATACTGTGGTGTGCTGGACACTGTGAATGGATTGTATTATCGGCCCTGGATGTGCTTATTTTCTGAAATGTGCCTTTTGCTTCAAAATCCACTCTTTGCAGCAGAAAAACAAAAATAAATAGCCTTGATCTTAAATAATTTCCTGTTCATAATAGAAGCAATACAGCTGACTTTGAGAAAGCTACTTTTTGCTGTGTGCTATGATGGAATTTTTATTTTTCAAGAGAACTTCCAAAAAATTAAATGTATTTCATAAGACAGTGTCATTTTTAAACCATCTTATACTCTGTTTTCTATGTGCTGTCTCTTACTGAATTGTTTGTTGTTTCTTTCAGGATTATCACTGGTGGTGGAGATCATTCTTGACAAGCAGCTTTACAGCAGTTTATCTCTTTATCTATGCAGTTCATTACTTCTTCTCTAAACTCCAGATAACAGGAACTGCTAGCACCATTTTATACTTCGGTTACACAATGATAATGGTCTTGATTTTTTTCCTTTTCACAGGTGAGTACAGTGGTCAAACTAAAATCAGTGCAGGAGTTTCTTTTTTTTAAATGAGAAACATTAGGTGAGATTTAGACTCTCTGAAATATTAAATACAATTCATGACTCTTTAGGCAGTGTTACCTTTGTGGTTTGTGACACCACACATCACAGTAAGATATTTAAGGTTTTCTTTCTAACTTGATTACATTTATTTATAGCATAATTAATTTTCCTTTATTGCATATTATATCAGCAGTGAGTTCAAACCATTGTATATTCAAAGTGCTATTCTTGTTCACTTTGATATCAGGGGTGTTAACTTGATTCTGGATTTCCTAATTGGTTCTAGAAGTTCTGTAGTCAGAGATATTGTGCTCTGTATATGGAGAATAAAAGATACTTTCAGCTTTCACTGTGAGCAAGTGAAGGAGGTTGGTGCTGAGAAAGTGAATGTTGACAATAGAGTTCTAGGGCTGTTAGAGGTGGTCTCATTAAGCACCACTTCTTAATGACAGGAATGTACCTTAACTGGAGGAACCCATTTGAAACATGGCTCTCCATTTTTAGTGTTTCTCATGTTACTCCTGCTGACTGTTTTCTACAGAATTACTCTAATGTTCATAATCACTTGGCTCAAACTATAATTTCAAGGTTGATTTGATGTGGAATCTGTGCCAGATTTACCATGTGTTAGATGAAATTAGAAGCTCTCTGAAGGGTACTGTCCCTTAAAAATAGCCAGGAGCCTTTTGCATTGGTGTTCATCATACTGCTACTGTTGTATATGTGGTTTTAACACATGAAGTCAGATCACTGTGCTTAGCATCATGAAGTACTGCAGTGGTAGAACTAGAGAAAATGCTAGTTCATATATAATGGGTAGTTCTGTAAACCAGGCTTTATGTTCATTCCTCAGATTTGTAATAGAGGATCTCTTTGTGGATGGCATGATGGCTCAGATTTGTCACTACTTAACATAATCTACCTGATTATTGAAACCTGCCATAATTACTTTGTGTTGGCTTTATGAAATGCATCATTTAACTCCTTTGATGCAGCTAAAAAAGACTGGCTAAAATAAGTAATGAAAGTAAGTCTTAGCATCAGACTTCAAGTTGATCAGTTCAGCAGTGAGAAGGACTTCTTTCATCTTTATTGCCTCTTAATACTTGTTGAGTATGAGGCAAAAAAGCAGTGTTCATAGTAAAACACTGAAGAAAATTACTTATGGGTTTGAACAAAGCAAGTGCTCTGTAAAAATTATATTTAGTAACGTTGACTGGCACTTATTGCTAGATTTCTATTGTGTGTTTAGACCTGTGTCTCTTCAAAAGAAAGTCAAAGAAAGTTTTGAAAAGAAGTGAGGGAAGAAAAAGGGATGATTTAATTCTTTTATTTTTTTAATTATTAGAAGGCAAACACAGAAGTTGGCGTATTGCCAGTTAAACCCCTACTTAAATCCTGGCAAAACAGACAAGCTCCAGATGTCCCCTGTAATATCTGTGGTTTTTTTTAAAAAAAAAGCCAAACAAACTGTAAAATGTTTTAATTGGTTTTAAACTCAAGCAGTATGTTAATGTGTGCCTGGGTTTTAGCATAGGTTAGTTGCTATTCTGCCAATTTCAATTTCACTTACAAGATGCAAATTGGTGGAATTAAAAATATCCCTTTCATATCTAAAATGATAATTGAAATTGTCGTGGCAGCTGCTGAGATGGTATTAACAGCTTCAGATGTGCTGATCCTGGCGTTCTGGATGTGGAGCCCAGTGAGGCCCCAAAAGTACAATAATAAACTGTGCTGCTGTTACTTTTGCAGTCGTTATTTTTTTAATGGAAACACGATAGTGGTGGCTATGCTGTGTTTGTAGTTCATGAAGAAAGCTGGTAGCTACGTGGTCACTTTTTTTTTTTTAAAGCTGAATAGAGTAGCTAGTCACTAGAAAGGCAGAAAGTGTATGGAGTGTGTAATAAATCCTTAGTAATGTAAAATGCTGTCATACATTTATTTCCCATATTTGGTTTGAGAATCGATTTTGTTTTGGTTGAAATGTAAGATGTTATAGATAGATGGCTCAAGCAATGTTAGGTGTAAAATATTCTTTAATAACACTTGCTTTGGAAAGTAATGCTTCAGTCCTTCATAGATTTATGGAGGTGAGGGAGTTTACTAATGCAGCTTTACACACAGTGCACAGTAATAGTGCTTTTGCTGTATGTATGATCCCCAAATGGGACCTTGATCTGTTCCACTTAAGTTAGCACTAGGTATTTTGGTTTTCTCTATTCTTGCTTATTAGGTCTCAGCAACTGGGACAAGAAGTATAAAGGGCAGCGTTAATACCTCCTGTGTGATGGTGTGTTGTGTTACTGGGGACATTACAAAAGGAATCATAATGAATAAGTAAATAGGAGCTGAATGCTGGTATGGCAGCAGTGACAATAATATCATCTGACCGGTGAAATCTTAACTGTGAGTGTGCACACCCCAACAAGACCATTTTATCTTAATGCACAAAGTGCAGCTAATCTTCCCAGCAATAAGAAGTGTGGTTGAATGGGGGTGGCTGCATGATCACATGCAATCTATGCTGGGAGATGAAAAAATGCTGAACGTAGTCAAAGCATGTTACTTTACAGTGACCTCTATTTTTGAACAGCATTTTCACTTGGGAGTTAATGCCATTTTCAAAATTGAGTTTTGATCTTCTGGGTAGATTGTGTTTAGAATCTGAGATTCTGAAGCACCCACCACTGTGCAGAGATTGAAACCAGTAAGATACAGAGGGCTTTTAAGGTACATAAGAAGTATCAGCCAAGTGCAGAGTGCTTTTCTATTTGCTTGCTTATATTCTGTTCGTGCTTTGAATTCTTTTTTCTTCATTAAACAATAAAGCTAGAAGAAACAAATAGAACAGAACAGTCTGCTTAATGTATTTTGGCATTATTCTGTGCAATAATCTTTGGTTTTAATTTTGAACTTAAACTAGTTTACTAATAACTTTCCCTTACTGAGTTAGATACTAGCTTGTGATCTTCTTTCTGTGTATAAGAAAACTGTTGCTGAGTTTTAGTATCTATTGCAGACCAGAGTGTTCAGCAGTACTCCAGTATAGAAACCAGAGGGCAGAAAGGTCAAAAAACACTCAAGGTTTCAGTGTCTCCCTAGTAAGGATAAGTGGATGTATTGGCCATGTTTTCCTTCTTGGCTAGAGAAACTAGAGACATCTTCACAACAGAGCTAGTGAATTTTAGATAGCTCCCACAGAAATGATCTTTCAGCTGTACCTCCTGAGGGTGGTCAGTGATGTGCCATGGGCTGCAGTGCACTGGGATGGCAGCAGTTTCCTAGACTGGGAGGGGTTATTTAGAAGGGCAGTGTCTTAAAATATAAAGGTCACCCACTGGGGGAAAAAGAACTTCTGCAGGGCAGACCTTTATTAAATATATGTTGTTCAGATGCTTTTTTGTTTAATTTAAGCTGGTGAGTGGTTAGGATTGGTTAAAGTAATCATTAGCCACTAAACTAATTTGTAATATTAGATTAAGATAAAGAGATTTTACAGGCTCATTGGAGGGACTGGTGTCAGGCTTCTTGGTATTTGTGCTGTCCTTTGATGGAGATGTACATATGAAAGCTGTAAAAACCTTACAATGGAAAGGAGTTTAGACCAACAGAAAATAATTTGAGAGGTCTCAACTCTTTGAACTACTGAGGGGTTTTTGTTAGTTTGGAGGGTTTGAGTTTTGTGGGGTGTTTTTAGTTGTTTTTTGGATTTTTGAGGTGGATTTTCAACCTATTTGTGTTTCTGCCAGCACCTTTAAACCATTTTTATCTTTCAGCATCCTGTATACTATTTAAGGGAGGTGCTTTTTACAGATGATGGGGTCTTTAGTTTGATGTTCTTTTGGAAGTTTCTGTTCCATAGAGCTATCCACATCTGGAATTTGTAGGCTCTATTTGTTCATGGGAGGGGAGAAGAAATTACAATACTGTAAGCCCTAATTATCAATGTGGCAGTAACAACAGAGGGAATCTGAAGGTACTGACTGCATAAGGCTGTGTCTTGGTGATGAGTCTCCTGCGCTTAGAAGTTCATGGTTCAAGTCTGGTGTCTGACAAACATTATCACTTACTGCTTGTGTTAGAAAACGTAGTCTTACTCTAGTTCCAGTACATTGGCAAAATTTCTGATAAAGTTTAAATAAGGAGCAGGGGGTGCTTGGTCTTGGATTTGCTAAACAGACTTTTTTTAGGAGAGAAGTTGAAAATCAATGTTACTGAAACCTGTGAAAATCTGTTGATAGATGAAATGCTTGTTCAGAGAGTGACAAGGATTGGAGGAAAATACTATGGATTTAGAGTGTGTTCCCATATTAAGTAATGGCACGCTCAGAAAACTGTGGTAAATCTCATTCTTGTTAGTTATACATTTTTGTTATGATATTACAATTTTGTTCTAGAACCTTAAAAATCTATCTGCTGTATCTCATGTGTTAAACATTTGGAAGAAACATTGCTTTCAAAGCCTTAAAAGGCTCGAAGTGGGCTATACTATAAAAACAACTAGAAAGCAAATGCTGAGAACCATTATTAGGAAAAAAACCCATGAGAGTAAGGCTTAAGAGTAACAATGCTGATACTGGAGTATTGGACACAGTAGGAAGGAGTGGAATTGACCATAAACTGCAAAGCCTTAGTGATGTCAAGCCTACAAAGGAATTAAATTCCTTCTGTGGTTGATGTCTGATCTCCTATCAACAGCAGTAAATCTGTTGTCTCCCACTGTTTCAGAGGATAACTGCAAACTTGTAGGGAAAGGGTAATCTGTGGCATATAATAGTAGGCTGTCAGAAAGCCTTTAACTGCAAATATACATGGTGGCACTAAGAATTGGCATATAGATAATAAGCATGCAAAGAGAGGCTGTGGTCTGAAAGACAGATACGTAATGAATGCAGGAAAGACAAGTGCTTCATGAAGAACTTCCTAGTTAGTAAATCAGGCATAATGAAATAGTGAGAAAAAGTTGGAGCTGATGTTAAACATGGGCTGTACAAACAGAAAAGGATGAATGTAAAACTGGAGGAGCTGAGTGCATGTTCTTGCAAGTGTAGAGTGTAGCTGGTAAGGGCTGTCACAGGGCTGGTGTGGAGCTGAGCCTTAGAGTGAATTCAGCTGAAACTGAGACCTTCCCTCCTTTTAGCTGGTGAGGCTTCACATCTGTGTGACAGTTTACCCCCAGATGAAAGCAGGAGACTTAAGACTAATTGTATGGGGCTCAGTGTCTCCTTGCATACTAAGTTCTTCCAGTAATTCTAAATAAACATGGTGGATAGTGTCTTTGCTGTTGCCCCATAACAGTGGCAGTAGGGTGAAAATTACAGACTTGTTCTTCAGCTTAAAATCAGAAAATTGGTATGGCCTAATCTCACTCAGTGTTATGTCCTTTATCACCTTACTCTGCGCTGTGCTAATTCAAGCCACAGGACTTGATATGTGGCTCACAGTCCCTCTAGAGGGGAGTTGTGGATTGCTTTTTTTTTTTCTCCTACCATTGGGTGGGACTGGTGAGAAATGAAGGAAGGCTCTACCAAACCAGGGCACAGCTCTGCTACCCAAGCACCCCAACAGCAGTACTCCTAGGAAGGGGTATGAGAACAGGACAAGCATGTACTGGTGCTTTCTCCCAACCTCCCATCAGCTGTGGCTCAAGGGCTTTTTTAGCACTTGAAATGGTGTCCCTGTAGTTAATACCATTTTGGGCTGCTTTGTTCATGAATTTGTTCAGTTCACTAGTGTGTGTTTTTATTATCTATAGGGACCTGTGACAAGAAAATCTGCATTTTGAGTACATGTTACACAAATGGCTGGGGTTTGGGTTGTGTCACTGCTAGTTTCATTGGGTTGCTCCCAACTGCAGAGCGTTGCTTTAACAAAAGGAAGTAACAGGATGGAGAGAGTAAGAAATTCTCTATTCTTGAGTATAAATAGAGCACACTGAACAGAAAACCAGGCCAGGTGATTCTCCCCAAGGCCCTGTTTTGTGGCATAATTCACAGGTGGCCGTGAACTATTGTAGACCTAAAAAACCCAGGTAGGTGTTGACTTTGTGTGCGTGTATCAAAGTCAGTTTCTTAACTGGTGCTTGTGTGCCTGCTAGTGGTGACAGTGACATTACCTGCAGTGGTGGGAATGTACATGGAGCAGCCTGGTCCAGAACCTCACCTTTGATCTAAATCAATAACTTCAGCTAGGGGTGAAGGTGTGGTGTTAAATTTAACAAGTGCTGTTATTCTGGATGGTTAGCTGGATTACACTGTTATATTCTGTCTTGCTGGGAAGTACTTGTTCTGTTTTTCTCTTAGCAAACTGGAAGATAAACTAACCCTTCTCACTTTCTCATTTTAGGGACTATTGGATTTTTTGCCTGCTTCTGGTTTGTAAGTAAGATTTACAGTGTTGTGAAAGTGGACTGAGAAGCTTCTGAGTGTCTTTTGAACATAGCTCCCTTGCTGGTTGAGAATTTTTACCATGCATTGAAAAACACCCTGCGTAATTATTCTAATTTGTAAAAGCTGAAGAGCAGACCACACCATAAAATAAAGATTTTTACAGAAGGAAATGGCACCAGTGGAAAAATGTTTACATCTGTACCCTCATTGAACATGTTAATTCTAATCATGCTAATAATTATATCCAAAATTTGATTTAGGATAAATAAAAATTCTGTGAACTAGTTGATTTGAAAAATGAGTGCATTATACAGTCCTCCAGCTGAAATTCCTTGTGATTTTTTTTTTTTCTTTTGTTACCTCTTTTGGCTACCATTTATATACCATGAAAGCATAGGACTGTCAAGTAAATCTATGTAAAATGTGAATTTTTTTAACTTAACTATGATTGTACATATTATCCTGCACCTTCTTTACAACTAGATATCTTCTTTACAAATGTACATGCATTTAGTGTAACGTAGACTTTATTAAAAATATCGACACTGGTTTTTGTTGAAATAAAACTGCACAACTCTAGCTGATTGTTTGCTTTCTTGGTATTGGGCCTTCACTGCTCAGCCACAGATCCCATTAGTTTGACCACTTGATAGCTCTCCAGTTTATATTGTTTATAAGCAGTTTGGCTGTGACTTTGTGAATTGTCTCTCCAGGTAGAAGGAGCAGGATGTCACTTGGATCCACGGCTGTAGGATGGGCAGAGCCTTGGGAAGCTGCTGCTGCCACTCCCTGTCCCTCAGCTGGGTGCTTAACTCTCACCTTTCCCCAAAATATTTTTTGCTAGGTAAACCATCA
Organism: Podargus strigoides; assembly: GCA_028020825.1. NCBI lineage: Eukaryota > Metazoa > Chordata > Aves > Caprimulgiformes > Podargidae > Podargus > Podargus strigoides. Next base: position 3,467,099 of record CM051631.1, read on the forward strand.
CTTCCTATCAGAGTCTTTCAGCCCTCTGAAACACACCTCTCATTGTTCTTCTGCGTGCAGCTTGCTGGGAAGTTTAGCCACGAATCTAGTGGGCTTGGGAGTGGGTGGTTCCTAAAGGTGGTTCCTAAAGGTGAAGCCTTTCTTCCTCCTCTGCAGAGCTTGTGCTTAAATGCTGGATTACATGAGATGGAACATCTTAATTAATCTTCAGTTACAAGATTGCAGGCATACTCTCAGGAATGTCAAGGCTTTATAAAGGCTCCACAAAAATCTTGATTTGCACTTGCAGCTGAGCAGGGAGTCACTGCAGACACCCAGTTCAGATGGCTGGAGGTGAATAAGGGGATGTTCACTCAGATTAATGGGTGAAATACTCAAAGCTTATTAACTGGCATATGGAAACATTCATCAGTGGAAGCTGCTTTTCAACCTCTAAGCCTGCAATTTAACAAGACCCAAAATGATTCCATATCTTTTCACAGTCATACAAATACCAGATAATTGTAGTTAACGTTTGATATCCTTTCCAAAATGTAATCTTCTGTACGAGGATTTCAAGTCTCACCTCTACATGCAGTTGTTCCTTCCAGGTTACTGAAGTGTGGGACAGATCACCTGGCGAAGCTGGCCTGAGTACCAGGCTGCAGCTTTTGTGGCATAAACATGAGGCTTTAGACAACTTGATAAAAAGAGCCAAACTTTAGTGTTCCAGGAGGAGCTGGCTATCAGTTTTGGGCCCCTCACTCCCAGAAGGACACTGAGCTGCTGGAGCGTGTCCAGAGAAGGGAACGGAGCTGGGGAAGGGTCTGGAGCACAGTGTGATGGGGAGCAGCTGAGGGAACTGGGGGGTTCAGTCTGGAGAAGAGGAGGCTGAGGGGAGACCTCATTGCTCTCTGCAGCTCTCTGAAAGGAGGGGGTAGTGAGGGGGTTTGGTCTCTTTAACCAAGTAACAAGTGATAGGACGAGGGGTTAATGGCCTCAGGTTGTGCCAGGGGAGGGTTAGATTGGATATTCCTTCACTGAAAGGGTTCCCCAGCACTGGCCCGGGCTGCCCAGGGCAGTGGTCAGTCCCCATCCCTGGAGGGATTTCAGAGCCGTGTAGATGAGGTGCTGAGGGACATGGGGCAGTGGTGCCCTGGCAGTGCTGGGTTAATGGTTGGACTGGATGATCTTAGAGGTCTCTTCCAACCAAGGCTGTTCTGTGATTCTAAGTGTGGTTCAGGTATGCTCTTGATGGCAACTCAGCCTCCCAGGTGTTTTCCCCTCCTACCACCCAAATCTCTGTTTCCTTTCTGTTCCCTCCCAGAGGTGGGAAACCACAGGGTCACCGTCAGAGCCATCAGCTCGCTGTTACCTGCTGGCTGAAGAGCACCATATGCTCTGTTAACGATTTCATACTTGTATTGAAATCAGTGTTGCTCTGTTTAAAAAGATCCTTCCTATTAAATCTTTATATATAAAGTCTGCTTGGGTTTTTTTTTAATGGGATACTTAAATCGTTGGCTGAAGCTGCTTTTGAGTTTTACATATCCGAAGGGAAATGAATTCATGAGAGAATTTGGAGCTACAGTTGGCATAAAATCCCAGCAGGAAATTTTGCCAGATTAATAAATATGCATTTCACAAGAGGCAAAGTAAATTGTATTTGTGGTGCTTTCTCTGCTTTTACTGTGACTACGAGTGAGCTGAAAAGTAGAAACTGGGTTAGACAAGTTTCTGAAGCTTGCCAGTAGTCTGCAGCCAAAGCCATAAAAGTAAAATCAGTTATTTTCATGTAGTTATTGTCAGAGAACTTGGGGGGTTTCTTGTAATAGGCCCCATTCATGCAAATCAGGCATGATTCATAATTCTTCAGTTTTGGTGCTAGAGACAAAATGTGCAGAAATAGAGCATGTCTAAACCAGGAAAAGGTGTGAGTTTGGGGTTTGTCTCTTCAGAACAGAGGAAAGGCAGTCATTCTGCTGTTAGTCTGTCATGGGCTGTGTGCTTGAGTATGAAGTGAATTTTAAGGTTGCTCTTTATTTTATTAGATATAAGGAAGAAGTTCTTTACCATGAGGGTGGTGAGACACTGGAACAGGTTTCCCAGAGAAGCTGTGGCTGCCCCCTCCCTGGCAGTGTTCCAGGCCAGGTTGGATGGGGCTTGGAGCAACCTGGGCTGGTGGGAGGTGTCCCTGCCATGGCAGGGGGTTGGGATGAGATGATATTTGAGGTCCCTTCCAACCCAAACCATTCTGTGATTTGCATACTACAGGGATGAGCTGGGGCGGGCAGCATCCTCACTGACTGATACCTGAGTGGTGGCATGTTTTAAAATAGTTTGTCCATTGTTGTTGTCCCATCTGTGGACACCTGTGAGCTTTGCTGCTGCACTCCCCCAGCCTGGGAGACAAGGACCCCACTCTTCTCTTGAAGTCCTCTACATGTAAATATTTTCACTGATCCCAGATTTGTGCTGTTTGCAGAGAATCTGGATAAAATCCCTCAGAATTTTCTGACACCTTTTTTTTTCACCAGAGAAAAGCTGCAGTTGTCTCTTGGCTGTACAGTTCTGGAGGAAGCTGCCAGGCTGTGAGTTAAATACCAGTTGTTACGAGCGTGTGTTAATTCACAGGTGGTGTCAGCCCCAGCCAGAACACAGCAGGGTGGGGCACAGGGTGGGCTGTAGTACTCTCAGCACTCTTTGGAAGTTTTTAAACTATGGGTGAGAATCTTGTCCACTCTGCGTTGAGTCAGCCATGGATTTTGAAGATGAAGGGGTCAGGATGGGGACACGGATGTTTTGAGTACTTAGGTACCAGTAACTGGTGTCACATGGAAATAGCTGTTATTCATCTGCTCTCAGCAGAACAGCGAGCTTAGTAAAGCATTCCCTGTTCTGTTACAGATACTCCAGCCTTCCTGCCCTCTAAAATAGAAAAAAATTCGGCTGTTTAGTTCTGAAGTGTGTGTGTACGCATCTGCATCCCATTTTTGTGATGCTGCCAGATGAAGCAAAGCATCTCCCGTGAAGACTCTCCTTGTAATACCCCCCAAATCCAGCAGACTGTAGAACGTCATGTTTGTCACATCCTAAGTAAAACTCGACAGGCGACAACAGAACCTCAAAGGAAGGAGGGATTTCAGAGCCCGTGTTTTACATTTCATTCCACTTGCCTGAACAGCGTTGAGCAGAGCTGCACCTTTGTTCCCCAGTGTGAGTGCCAGAGCCAGGCTGTGGTGATGTGCAGCGTGCTGGGAGCCAGGCGCAGCGTGGGGATGGGCTTCCTGCCCCTACCTGTGCAGACCTGGGTGGGCACTGTGAGCAGGGCTGCTGTGAGGGTGCTGGGAACACGTGGCATCTTCATTAGCTGGGGGAGAAGGGTGCTGATGAATGGGTGCTATGCCAGTAGCTCAAGTGTTCACAGAGATCTCTTGCAAAGGGCTGGGAGAGAGGCAATTTAAACCAAGCTTTGCCTGCAGTTGGTGTTGGCATGGGATCTCCTCTGGAACCTGTGGGTGAGATCCAGCTGGTGAGAGTCACCCATCAAAGAAGGAATATTAGGTGTGTTGCACAGCAAGAATTGGGGACCAGGCAAATGGCTGCTGAAGGGGATGGAGAAAGGAGGTGCTGGTGAGAAGCTGGAAGGAAAGGCTGATTCTCAGATGTGTGGTTTGCTGATGGAGATCAGCCATAGGCTCACACCAGGTGTTCAGGTGTCCACTCCCGTTCCCATGAGCTGTCCCACTGGCAGTAAAGCAGTGAAGTTCAGCACAGGTGTCACTGTTTCCCTGACCAGACTTAGATTACTTTGTGTTTTCACCTGCAAGCAGGGGTGAGACCACCCCATTCTGCCAGCACAGCTGCTGGTGCTTCCAGGCTCAGGACTAGAAATGTGAAGCTGCTGTTTTCTTCACCTGCAACTATGATGTGCTTAATTCAACTAAAAGATCTGAGTTTTAAAACCAGTATCTGCTAAACTCATGTCACAGAGTTATTTCAATATTCCTCTTTTAATTAAATATGAAGTGTGTGCAGTAAACATTCCTGATTTTTAGAAAAGGCACTCGGGGTGGTGTGGGTGGCTTTGGGTTACACAGACTTCATTTTCCCTTTCTCTTTCACATCTGGGGACACCGTTTTTGCCCTGAGCAAAGCTCCTCCTGCCAGAGAAGTGTGGAAAAGAGAGTCTGACCCCATTGCCCAGAGCTTTGCAGTGTCCTCCTGCAGCAGCCGAGCCCAGGAGGGGATCCCGGACCGAGCAGCCCTTGCAGCAAGCGCCCAGGGGCCCATGTACATGAGAACAGATCCAACTGCTGTAGCCTCTTTGTTAAGGCCAAAGTCATGACATCATCCCAGTGTGATTCCCCTGTGGGGAATGGACTTTTTATGGCAGAGAGTGGGTGGGAAAGGGCTTAACAACAGCTGAGGCTTTGCCCTAGGATAATGACCAGTGGTGCCACGCTCCTGGAGACATGGTGTATCCGTTTCTTTACAGCCAGCTGGGATGTCTTTGACTTTGCTTGGATGACAGCAGGGCAGATACCTTTCATGTTCTCTTGAGACACTGCAAGCCTGCACCCAAAACTTCAGGTCAGGGTCACCGTCTGTTTTGCTCTCCAAAGTAGCTACAGTTAGGGAGTCCATGGTACAATACTTTATCTTCCTAATCTAGATGCCTCTTACTTACAGGCTAGACACGCTAATTAGCTTTGCTCCTACAAACCAGGAAGCCCTTAGACTTTCTGTGAAGTTATTAGAGCCAGGATTTTCATCAATAACATCAGCGCCTGTGGAATTTACCCAAGGTAATTTATGTTCTATTGGCAACTTGGGGAAAACTCTTAGATGTTTGGCATCATAAAACAGTAAAACCGGGAGATTTATTGCGGGGCAGAGAGAACAGGGCCCTCGAGCTGCTTTGTTTGTCAGGAAGAGGTGGGTTAATCACATGTACACGTGTGCCTCCCATATTTTCTGGTTTCGTTTCCCTCCTGTGCTGCTCCTTGACAGGCTCTGTGGTAGATGGAAAGGCATGGGAGCCCTGGCAAAAGTCCTTTGGACTCTACAGGGTGAGGATTGTATTTGCACAGCCAGAGGATGTTTATCTCCCTCTTGAGCTGTGTTAATAGAGAAGAGACATATGCAGCTGAGTTCTCAATGAGGCTGTAACTTCTCCTGGGGAAGGGCAGTGTAGGAAATCCCAGCAGTGTGGCTGGTGGGTGGATTGAGAGCTGCTGCTCCTGGGCTGTGCTGGAGCTACAGGTGTGATATCAGCATCTCAGAAACCATCCTGAAGGACAATGACTGCAGGCAACAAGAGATACAGTAAAGATGAGTTGTGGGCACTGTGGCTGGACCCTGTGCTGGCAGCATCCTCAGCAGCCCGGCCAGGGGAGCGGGGCTGGGGAGGGCAGCCTGCGGCTGGGTGTCCTGGCTGGATTAGTTGGCTTAATAAAACACTCCCTCTGCCTGGAGAGCTTTTCCCACCGCTGTCCTGAGACCACCATGGCTGCTGCAGCCCTGCCTCTGCCTCACGGGTTTTCTGCAGTACCCATGTGAGTAACATCTGGGGGTCTGGGGAGGGTTTGCAGGGGAACACTGTCACCTTGGAGGTGCTGTGGGCAGCAGAGAGAAGGTGGATTCCCCAAGCTGCAGAGAAGCTGTGGCTGCATTTGGCTGGGCTCATCAGGCAGAATGTGCCCTTGCATTCACAGGTCCTCTCTTTGTACAGCCTGGGCACGTGCTCAGGGCTAAACTTAATCTAGATCAAGAGACAACCCATCAGATTGGCAGGTGCCAAGGTGTGGTTTCCCATGCAGGTCAGCACGGGATACTTCTTCCAACAAATTTCCTGCTGATGCTGGCACTGGGCATCTCAGGATGATCCTCATCCTGCCTGCTATAGCTGCTCAGCTTTTGGTCTTGCTTGGCTGGTCTTTTGTTTGCCTTGGACATGTCAGGTGCATCAAGTAGATGTTTTCTGATGCTCCCTGGCAGCAGCAGGAGAGACCGTTCAGGTTTCTCACTAAGGTTGGTTTGGAGCAGAAAGAGAAGCATCGTTAGCATGGAGTGGGTGCTGTGGCATTCAAGCAGGGTGAAATGGCTGCATGTGGCCAGGAATCCTTCTGGGAGGAGTGTGGGTGGGGTGGCAGCGGGGAGCTCCCAGCCAGGCTGGGGGAAGTGGTGTCACATAGGCAGCTGCAAGTCCTCAGGCTCCACACAGGCTCAGTTGGCTTCCAGCTTTCTCCTGTTTCTCCTCCCCAAACACCTCCTATGGAGGCTGCATCAGCAGGGAAGCTTTGGTTAAGAGGGAGGGGGAAAAAAAAAACAAAGGCTGATAGTTTAGGTGAAGCAGCTGCCCATCACCCTCCCTGCACTGCAGGGTGAGCTTGTGCTGCAGGGAGAGGTCCCCTGGGCATTAAGGAAGCTGAAGCAGAGGGAAAGCAGGTGAAGTGTTGGAGTGTGTGACTCAGGGGCTGTGGGGACAGCTTCACACAGGGCAGGCTGGGGGAGCTGAGCTAGCTCCAGCATCCGAGGGGAAAGCAGGGAACTGGGTGTGCTGGTGTTGGCTGTGCAGCTGAGGGTGGTTAAGCAGCGAAGCCCATAAGACCCTGAGGAGCTGTTAGAGCTCAGGTGTGGTGTGGAGAGGGGCTGGGGCAGGATGTGTGTGCTGGAGCTTCTGCTGGTCCTCCATCCCAAGCGACATGACAAGATGTGAGCTAAACTGCATTGTTGGACTTCTCCTCTCTGAAGGGAGTGGGGGGCCAGGGGGTGTTTGTGGCAGTAATTGTGGTGACATTGCCTTGGGATTGTCCTGGGCAGATGTGGTCTGTGGGGTCACCTGGGAGGTGGGAGCTGGTTTCTGAGGCTCCCTTGGAGCAGGGAGTGTCTCTGGGCAGGATGGTGACTGTGCTGTGGTGTGTCCTGGCAGCGTGTCCCCAGGCTGCAATGTTGCTGTCACAGCAAGCTTGGGGACACCCATACCAGGTGCCTTCCCAGGAGCTGGCAAACATGTGCTGTCTGGAAAAGAGCAGGGCCCTGGTGCTGCAGGACCTTGAGGAGTGGGAAAGGATTGTCCTGAGCTTGAAGGAGACCAAATGGCTTTGTGGTAAAGTCTCCAAACTGGGAATTTTAAAGCAGGGAAGGAAACCCTGCTGGCTTCCTCTGGCAGCTGGGGTGCTTCTGTGCCTTGGGTGTAAAACCAGGATGGCACTTGCCTCACAGTGGCAATGGGAGAAGGTGTTTGGCCCTCAGAGGTGGCAGGACAGACGTGTCCCTGCCGTGGGTGGCTAGATGTTGCATGTGGCACCAGCCTCTGGTAGCACAGGAGAGGCCCCCAGGGCACATGTTGTACTTAGCTGGTGTCCTGTCATGCTGTGGTCTGTGTCATGGCTGGTGGAGATCTGTTTGTGACGTGTTGAGGGCTTGTGCTGTGTGAAAGGGCTGCCTGGAGTGGCTGTGGGTATGGACCTGGTAGGACAATGTTGTGTTGGGGGATACAGGGAAGATGGTGCCATTTACCTCCCAAACTTCTGACTCAACCCTAAACCAGCCCGAAAGATCCCTTGAGGCCCCTGAGCAGACCCATGACCCACAGATCAGACCCAGTGGGTGGCTGTTATCTCCAGCTCCCTCTTTGCGTGACAGACTGTCCCGTGCACTCTGCAGCAGCAGCCAGGCTTTCCTGGCCCAGTGCAGGTGTACCTGGGGAAGCACAGGATGCCTTCCCACACACCACATCATTGTCAGCTTTAAACTGCTGTTACTGCATGCTACACCTAATTCTCCTACTGCCACCAGCCATCCTGGCTTCAGAAACGTGCTCGCTGTGTACGGAATCACGTGCCAGCAGTGATCTAATTAGGCAGCTCCTTGGGGTCTTGCCGTGGGGTGCACGGGACTGGACTGCTTTATTTCCCCCTTCTTCCAGCTCTGATTGACTCCCAAGTTTCCTCCTGCTCCTTCCCTTAATGAGTTGTGCCGTGCTGGGACAGATCTCTCAGCTGAAAGAGTCTAATTGCTGGAGTAAGGATGAAATAGCCATTAGTGTGTTTGTTACTAATTAGTTATTGCTTGTCCCCGCTCAGAAGTGGAAGGGTACAATTGCAATGTAACAGGCTTAGTAGTGCTAAATAACTCCTCTTTACAGCTACAGGGACCTGAAGGCTGATGGTTTCTCACTGCTTGTAGTGCCCATCTTTCTGGGGACATGGGGAGGGCTCAGTCCCCTGTCTGTGTCACACACATTTTTGCAAAGTATTGTGGTTTCTTGCTCATCCTGAATGTTTTCAGTTGGTTTAAAACGGATGGTGTCTGCCTTAACCAATCAAACATTGCCCTGTAGGAAATATCAAAGGACTAATTAACCTGCCAGGCTCTGAACAACATCACAAAAAGATTCCTTGTAACTAAATACAGGACATAGCTGCTGTCTGCTTTGCTCGTTTTTAATTTAGAAAAGGTGGAAAGCTGGTGGGGAGAAGAGGAGAAATCTGTGCATCCAACTGGAGGAGGGATGGCTGACAACCAAGCGGGGGTGATTTATGGCTGGGTAATTTTCCAGCTGCCATAGTTTGTGTTAGTGCAAATGAGAATTGATGGCAGTTTGAGTTAATAGCTGATGCAGCAAGGAGCTGGCACATGGTAGCTTTGATCCCTGCTGCCACGGGAGGAGCTGCTTATCAAACCACCCAGGTTCATCTACCGAAACCTGGAGGAGCGGGTGGGCTCCGATAGAACAGCCAAGGACAGCATTGAGCTACCAAGGTGTGATGGGCCATGCCACCAAGTGTCACGATGATGCCAAGACTGCTGGGCAAGCAGATGGGGAGCTCAAGCATTATTTTAAAAAACCCCACCAAAGCAGAAGGTTTCCCCTCCTCTCCTGTGCTAATGCCCCAGGGATATTTGGGAACCCTCTACCAGGCCCTGTCTTCATCCTGCCCTGCTCCAGAGGGATGCAGAGGCTGGGACAGGGGCATCATGCCCACGGAGCTGAGCAGGGCTAGTCCCAAGGTGACAGGAGCAGGGTACCAGTGTCATGGTTTGGGCAGGACCAGTGCTGGCATTGTGGTGGTACCCACCCTGTGTGCACAGGGCTTGCATGGCCTCAGGGAGATGCCAGTGGCCATGGGAGCAATGGAGAGGCATTTAGTGGAGCTGTAATGAAGTGCAAGAGGAGAACGTTCACCAACGGCGAAGCCCCATGGTGGCAGCACTGCCAGTTCAGCACTAAACCATGTCCCTCAGCACCACATCTACACGGCTCTGAAATCCCTCCAGGGATGGGGACTCCCCCACTGCCCTGGGCAGCCTGGGCCAGTGCCTGACAGCCCTTTCAGGGGAGGAATTGTTCCTGATATCCAATGTAAACCTCCCCTGGTGCAACTTGAGGCCATCACCCCTTGTCCTATCACTGTTACTTGGTTAAAGAGACTGCCCCCCCCCCCCCCCCCTTGCTACCCCCTCCTTTCAGGGAGCTGCAGAGAGCAGTGAGGTCTCCCCTCAGCCTCCTCTGCTCCAGACTGAACCCCGCAGTTCCCTCAGCCACTCCCCATCACACTGTGCTCCAGACAATTGCTGGCAAAGCACATTGCTTACAGCATAAATAGTCTTTGCTTTAAGGTTTTCCCCCAGTGTCAAAGTTCTTCAGTGCCTCCCATGAGGAAATACAACACACTCCAGTCTTTGACGAGTGGCAGAGATGAGCGTAGCCTAGTGGGATAAGCCTAGAATACTGAAACATAAATTATTTACCTCCAGAGTTGACTCTCTGACTGTTTCTTGCCACGGTACCTGAGGAATCCTCATGTTATCAAAGGAGCGTGCAAACCCGTACGCCGTGGTGTTTGCAGTGGTGTGACAGATAAGCCTTCCACATGGAAAGAGATGCAACTTCACTGTTATCAGCCTGGTTTGCTTTTAAATTTTGCATTACTTTTTTTTTTTTTTTTTTAAGCTAATAGTCTGTTTTATGTAAACCACTCGGAGATTAGGAGTTGATTTCAAAGATCATCCTCCATAAAGTCTCTTGATCATATTTTATGGTTCCTGTGACTTATGGGTGTAATCTTGTATCCTTGGGATATTCATGACATGTTCTCCTAATTCCCCACGGTAGCTAATCTCACTTCTGTACCTTAAAAAAAATATATATATATTAAAATATCTTTAAAGCAGGACTGGTAAAAAGGCAACTTTTACAGTCAATCTTCAGCTCCAATTGCTCCTGCTGGGGAAGTCATAATGATGAATTTGTGACATAATTTCTGTGGCAACATGCTGGGATTTCATAAATGGGGATGGTGATTATAGAGCAGGATCAGGTGAAGCTGGATTGTGATGGAAAAAGCCCCGATTCAAATGCAAATTGTTCAATAATGGCATAGGGGATACCAGAAATTACTGGCAATTTATTTTATTTGGGTTAAGCTCCTCATTCAGTCTTCTCCAGTTGGAAAGTCACTCTTTTTAAGGATGTGAGCAAAAGAAATAGCTGGAAAACATATCTTTCTTTTCTCAAGAGAATAGAATTGTCCTAATTTAATAATTATTAATCAGTTAGTTTAATTAATAACCATGTTCTGTATTTCTAAGATTCCTCCCATTCAAGACTCTCCCTAATTGATTCCACCTCACCACTCCCTGTAGGAGGATCACATAGTTTACCCCATTTTCTGGATATAGGGAGGTGCATGAGCCAGGCAAATAATCTTAACCAGGTGAAATGATTTGCCCAAGGTCACATGAGGAGCCAAAGTCAGGACAGATCTGCATTTCCAAGACCAGCCCAGTTGAGTTTTGGCTATGGGACAGTGGGTGCAGCTATTGCCCAGCCACATGAGTGGTGGCCACCCAGTTGCAGCCTCAGAATAAATCTGGCAGTTTTCTGGTGTCCAGCATGTGGAGCTGGGAAGAGGAACAAGCCCCATGGGCATGCATCAGTGGTGACACCAGCAGAATTGGCTTTTCATTGTTATTCTCACTGAAACTGGAAGCAAGTTGGTTTATTTTGGGGGGTTTTCTTTTCCTCTTTTTTTTTTCCTCCTCCAAATCACTTGGAATTTAAACTGTTTATCCGAGGATTAAGCTAATTGCTTCTGTAAAATGCTGTTCCCACACCATCTAGTGTACATCTGTTAACTGGGGAGGGATAACTGAACCAGTTGCCAGATGGTCCCTTGGATTTGGGTGGCTGGGAGCCAAGGAGCTGCCAGTTGGGGGTTTGTGGGGTTCTAGCAAAGAAGTCACGCTACGTGCACATTCTCCTCCGTTACTTTTCTCTGCCTTAATGAAGATACTGCCTAATGCAATAAAGCAGCCATTAGCCCCCTCTCTGCACTCCCCCCTCCCCAAAGGGGGTGAGTTTATAAGTGATTTGCCTGACTGGAGCAGGCTTTTCCAGCAGCTCAGGTTCTCCTCACGCTATGTATGCAAAGGCACTTTCTCAAGTCTGTGAGTTATTCAGTCCCATGCCCACCAGGTGCCTCTTTCTACACTGTAGTGGAAAGATGTTGTTGCAATAAAACTGCTATTTGAAAGTGTTCTTCACCTTTATAGCTAGCAACTCAAACCCATCGTTGCCTAGCCTTGGTTATTGGATGGTGTGTCTGTAGCTCACATCACGCTGTACTGTTTGAAAACCCCCCAACCTGAGGGCCAGATGTTGTGCCTTGTATTTAAAAAGCAAACAATATTTACCTGAGCTGATGGCCAGCTTAGCCTGTATTCCCACTTGGGCTTTGTGCTGGCGAGGTTTCCTCTTCAGGGTGCATGCCTTTGATAGCCGTGGAAATCCAAAGCTGCCTGCTGGGGTAGGGAAGGATGGAGCTGGGAGCAAATCCAGTTTTACAGCAATGTTTTCTGTTTGACAGAGAGTGTATTTACTGAGAAATATTAGGGTTATTGACTTACCCCAAGTGCTGCAGTGTAAGGACTTCCTAAGCCATGATGCTGTTACTCTCCTGCCTGGGCTGGAGCTTGTGTGCAGTAATGTGCATCTGTCTGTCTAGGTGAAGCACATCCATGGAAGCAATGGATGCACTTGAAGGTGGCAGCACAACAAAATCTAACTGCTCTTGACAGCCAGAGCCTGTGGGAAGTTCCCAGTGAAGTGGGTGGATTTTCCAGGTGAAAACATGGTGTTTGGTTTACTGTCAGAAGGGTGGTAGACATGGACAAGACCGTCACCAAAACCATGTCAGGGGAAAGTCAAGGAATGGTTTCCTCTCTGCTCCATGAGTAAGATGGAGTGACAGCACCTCCAAACCCCTCAGTGCCAGGGCTGGACTGTGGGGGCTGCACTCCTGTCCCACCCCAGCCAGGTACCTCCCATGACCTGGGTCAGCAGCAGACCATTGTTCTCTCCTGATGTTTGAAAGGAATCTTGGCTTGATGAGAACACTGGAGTCTCTGGCTTTGGGGGATGATTCTCTACCTCGGAGGAACCCATGGGATCCTGGGATTTCCATCTCAGCTGTGTGTGGCCAATTTCCTCCCATGCTTCTGGCAGGTGGCAGGGGCTTTCTCTGATGGCAAAGCAGCACAGAGGGAGGGGGCAGCAGCAGCTTTGGGTCTACATCACCTGGAGGGTGACTGAGCCTACTTCCATTTCTTCCTGGAAGTTCTTTTCTTAGTTGTTAGAGTTAAAAAACTACTTCCCACAGTCAATTACTGCCAACTTACTGAATTTGTCTGGTGCACAACACAAAGCAAATAACTCAATGGCTGCCTAGGATAGACCCAACTATTTGACTCCATTTATGTTGGTGCTCAATGCACTGCTCAGCAATTGCTATCACTTTGAAAGGTAGATTTATTTTTTCTTGAAAGGAAGCGATTGGCAAGGGACAGAAGTGGTGTGTGCCCCCAGTGCTGGTCTTGCACAGCTTGCAGACCTTCCTGGGGTGGGTTGTGCTGGTGAGTGAGCCACCTGATACTGCAAAGTAGCAGCTCTTTCCAGATGTGATATGTGCTGAAAGGGAGATCTGAGGCCCTGTCTGTGGGGAACTGGGAGCTACCCTGGCCATGAGGTCAAAAATCCCTTTTCTCAGTGCCTGGAGAGGTGCTTGCTCAAGTCAAGCCCAACCTTTGGTGGGGCAATGCCTGTGTGGAGGGTCTCTAGGGACATGGTGAACGTTTGCATGGCTCCTGGTGCAAGCAGGGCTGGGATCTGCAAGGCACCCTGTGTAGGCATGGGAAACAACCCCAGCCCCACGGAGCTTTCTCCTAGTTTGCCGTGGTGCCCCACAGCACGCTACAGTGAGCCCCTGACCGCGCCTCTCACGCAGCGTGTGAGACAGGTTGGGCAGCAGTTTCCCTGGGCAAGGCTGCATGGGGATGAGAATAGCACACAGCTATATATGGAGATGTCCGTGCTGCCGTTCAAACCCATGTCCTTTTGTTTCTCCTCTGGAGGAACAGCATGTTCCTTGCCAAAGCGCTGTTCTCCAGGGGAATGACACCCTGTCCTGAGGGCCTGGTGCCAGGAGCAGCTGCCTGTGCCACTGTCCTGCCAGGGAGAGTCCCAGGAGATGTTTGGGACCTGGGACCTGTCCCTTTTCACTTTGCTCCAGCTTTAATGTGAAAAGTCTTCTAGAAAAGTATGCCTGAACATTTAGAGTTTGGGCAGGAGCAGGGGAGGGAGGAGAGGAGTCTCTGGTGGGTGTTTGTTCTCATCTGGGGATGTTCCTGCTCCCTTTGAGCTCCTTCATCTGCCCCTGCCCTGGGGTGCCACGGAGCTGCCTTAGGGATGCAGCCACCACTGTTGTCTGAGTGTTGCAGACTTCTCTCCCCTGTAGCCCCACATGGTGCTGGGTTTGTCTCTGGACCTCTGGCAGCTCATGGCTTGTCTGAGCAATGATGCATCTTGGTGGTGAGGAAATAAAGTAAAAAAAAAGAGGCATTTCTGTTCCTGGCAGTGGCTGTTGGGAGGCTGAGGATACCTCGATGCCCTCTTTGCAAAGCCTGTGTTTCTAGGGGTGTTTTGCTGGGCAGAGAGCAGGGGATGTCCCACAGAAGGAGAGGGGCTGGGTGCAGCAGAGTTGCTGGGGCTGGGACCGTTTCAGCTGGACCTTTCAGACTTCCCAGCAAGGAAGGGTGTTGGGTGGGTGCCTGTCAGGATGGTGGCAGATGACTTGAGTTGCTTTTCTTCTCTGCTGGCTGCAAGTATTTGGTGGTATGTTGGGAATATTAGATATATCACCAAGTCAAGGTATGTGTATGTACAAACTCCGTCGGTGCAGCCATGCTCTGCCCTGTCCATCCCTGATAAGGGACATGGTACATCTCTGTCCTTGGTAGGCCCTTCTGAGAAACAGGGGATGAAATGTGAAGCAAGTCTTTATGGCTGTTTTTAAGGGTGAATCAAAGAGATAAAAGCAAAGTGAGATGCTGAGAAGGTGCACATATGGAAGAAGCTCCTTTATTGAAATTACAGGCACACAAATCCAGAAAAGCCTTATGGGTTGGGTCTAAGAAGCTTACCAAAATCAGCACCTAATCAGCATGATCCCTCCTTGCCTGGGAAACTGACCTTCAGAAACAGGGGGTCCAGGATGAGCATGGCAATCCCTGAGGCTGCGTGGTGGCACGCGAAGGGCCACCTCCCTGTTGGGTTGTGACACAGGGCAGAAGAGTGGAGGAAATGGTTAAGGGCAGAGGAGAAACCCCAACTTCCTGAGACAATGCTGAGCTGTGATGCTTAGAAATGGAAATTTGGAAATGACTGAAATGTTAGCTTTGGTTTCTGTACCTATCCATTGCATTTTTAGGAGGGCTGTGTTTTCGCCATGACCCAGAAGCTCAGGTTTATTGCAGCCTTTGTGCAGGGAGGATCTGTGGAGGCTGCAAAAGCCATGGGCAGATGGGAAACACCAGCCTGGCTTTAGGATGGCGTGTGGCTTTGCAGGGAGCCATCCCGCTGTGCAGAGCTGCGTCACTCCTTCGCACATCCAAGCCGTTAACGTGCGAGGAAACGCGGGAGGTCATCGTTCAAAACTCCACGTCTTCCACGTAATGGCCTCGATTTCTCCAGGCTCATTTGGAACGCGTTTGGGGGTCAGATGAGAAATGAGACAGCATCAGAGTTAGCCTGAGGGAATCCTCCCATTTATGTGCATTTCTCTCTTTCCAAGACGAGGTCTCCAGCGTATGCATGTGTAGCTGAGAGTGGTCTGAGCAAAGAACGCGCCCTCAAAGCAGTTCCAGTTCTGTCTTGGGGATGTGCTTTGCGTTTTGCACAAACTGAACTCAGTCCAACGTGCTCTGCGTGTTAGATTACGGCTTCATGAGCACGTTCAAATGCGAGACTAGTATTAGTAGGCACTTGCACTTCAATTTCTGCTAAAAGCCAACAGATGGGGAAAGTAAATGCCAGGAAACCAGGCCCTGATCAGGTGGCTTGGGCTGTGCTCGTGCTGTATGGAGACAATAGGCTGTATTGCATAGTTGGAGGCTGATCTTGTGAAAATGAAGCCCTGCTGGTGCTAACCCACAGAGGCTTCGCACACTGGGAAAATGGCCAAATTCCTCTGGAAAATGGTGAACCTCCAGCTGGGGGAATTAATGAAAATTCACTTTTGCCAAAAAGCAGAATTTCATCTGTTTGTATGACAAAGGTTGGCTCTTGTTGATGGAGATTGCCCCTCTCCTGCCACTCCATCTCGCACACACGCAGGAGGAAACGTGTGGCAGTCAAATACTCTTCCTCCCTGCAGCAGTTTTGGGTAATTTGTTCCCTGTATCTGCTAGGGCTAAGGCAAGAAGTCAGGGTTTTGGGCTGCAGTAGGAATGGGTGAGCATCATGCTCAAAACGCTTCCTAGATGTAAGATGTCACCAGGGATGGGACTGCCCAGGGCATCTCTGGCACTGGAGGGTTTGAGAACAGCATGGCAAGTATGTTTGAAGAGGTGTAGACTTATACAGTCTGTCTCAAGGCGGGGGAATGGACTAGGGCATCTCTTCTAGCTCCATTTCCTATGGTTTCTGGCACCTGCTCCTCAAGCTACCTATTGGGCAACCTGGGCCCAGTTGCATGAGGAGGTGGCTGGCTGCACAGCTCTCCTGCTTCCAATACTGGTGCTGTCCTGGAGCTCCCTTGTGTTCTGGAGCTTTGTAGTGGTTTGATTGTTCATCAGTTGAACCTGGCTTTGCTGGGATGCTTCCCTAACCCTTTGTCTCCATCCAAAGTGAGATTAGGCTTTTACTCTCTGTACTAGCCGTGTAAGTGAGCTCCCAAAACCCCCCTGTTCCATCCTGTCCCCTTTCCTGGTAGCTCCTCAGTCCTCCATAAGTCAAGATTTTCAGGGAATTTTGGCCTATATAACTTTCCCAGACCAGTTTTCTCAAGTTTCTTCTCTGATTTCCAGCACCCAGTTTCTGAGGTGGCTGTGCAGTTGCCCTTCATTAGCTCACCTCCTCTCCTTCCCCAGCAGAGACTGCAGGATCTCTGCTGGTAGCACAGGCAAGATAACCATCATCTCATACAGACACAAATCCAGGGAGTATTTTAGTTGTTAAAGTGCATTTAAGAGCATTTCAAGGATTTTGCTCTTCTGGCAGAGCTGTCTGCCTGTTTCTGAGCAGAAACTTGATCCAAGTGCTCTTGTAAAGCCTTGTCCTACTTGCTTCAATAGCTCAGTGGTTGAGTTTCTTGACAGTATCTCTTAGCCAAACTGCTTGATAATTGCAATGGAAGCAAGCAAGAAGGGCAGTTTATCTTCAAATGCAATAATTGTATGTGGAAGAAAAATAACTTGGCATGTTGCTGTGCTATGTTTGGCTGCCCTGCCTAAGGACAGCAGAATGACCTGGAGGATGGGGTGCTGCTGTGTTGGGAGGGAGGACTAGTCTTCCTCTTGAAGTCCAGCCTTTGTCCTTGCTGTTGGATTTTAGCTTATAATGGGGAAAAGGGGGAAATTCAGGATCTTTTATCACTTCTAATGTGAAGGGGAACAAAATGATCTGGGAACACTGATTCTGTGTCTCTTGTGGAAGACCTACTATGGGTTGCATTTGGGGAAATCTGCTGAACTTAAATGACAAACAGTATCTGGGCTTAAACTTTTAATATACTTGAAGAGTGTTGCTGTGCTCCCTGAAAAACAACCTGCAGGAGGATTTCTCTTTGTTTGGGAAAGACAGAGCACCGCTCTCTTGCAATAAATGTGCTGCTCTAACCAGGGGTAAAGGAGTTTATTGCTTCTTGTGCAGGTATGTGGCCATCACCCATTCCTTGCATGGCTTCAGTAGGTGACTTTGCCCAGCAACATGGGTTTTTTGGCCACTGTAATGTAAGTTTGTCTGCTCATCTTAAAAGCCAAAGGTGGGGACTTCTGACAAGTGATAAAAAGGGTTTTTTTGAGCCCAGTGGTGTTGGCATGCAGAGAAACAGAGAGTGGGTGCAGCATTCTTTGGGGCATCAGGGTGACAAGGTGGGATCTCCCCTTGTTGTCTCCTTCTGCATGGAAAAGGCTTCCCTGCTGCTGGCTGGGTGGCCTGAGTGGATGTGTAGCACCTTGTCCTGGGGCTCCCTTGCAGGTCCTTGGCCACTGAGGGCTTTCCCTGGGTGATGGTGTGAGCCCAGCCACAACCCCTGCTCCTGCCCCCTCCCCAGGCCCTGGCACCCCACTTAGAGCTGCAGCGTTGGCCTTGGGAACCACGCCGCTGCATTTAACAAATATGGGCAGTAGGGAGAAATGAGAACATCTTTAACCACCCCAGAGAGATTTGGGTCGTGCTTATGACTTGAATGTTTACTTGATGAAGAGCAAATTGATTCAGTTCCCCCCCTCTGCCCCCTCGAAGCCCTTGGGAACCACTTGTGAAATGAATAGCAATTGTTCTCTGCTCAATTAGTCATATGTAAGTGAATGCCTCGTGGTGACCAGAGTGGTGTGTAATTGATGCATTTCAGTGGTGGTTACACCAGAAGGATCTCGCTTTCTTTGCATGGCAAAGGATGGGGAACGGATGCACTGATGGCTGAGTTGTCCTTGGGCTCTGGCGAGGAAGCGTGCGGTTGCGCATGGGATGCTGTGGAGCCCAGCGCGGTGCTCTCGGGACATATTGAGCTTATTAGAAGTGCATGTTGACTCTGGGACTTCAGTCTGACTGCGTGGCAAAACAGTTAGGCCAACGAATATGCGATAATGTTTTTTATAAATGTGATAATTAGATAAAAGAAGGGGGAGTTGGAGTTTAGACTCGAAGACGCTAATTAAATTCACATTGACAAATCAACATATTGGTCTCATATGGATTAAAGCAGCCCTGAAATGCTTCTTTTGTTTAGATTACACTAATTAAATTCACACATTTTGCCAATCCACAACAGTTACCTTGAAGCACAGAAGGCTGAAGCTAGAGCTTTGAAATGCCCAAGTCAGAGGGTTTCTGCACAGCTAATAGCCAGGAATTTTAAGAAATTTTAAGGCTAACTTTTGTGGAAATTTTTATACCCTCACAACCAAACGCTGTCAGAATGATGCATGCTTTTACTTAAATGCTGAGTGCTTAACTGCAGTTTTAAATTATGCTCAGTGATGAGGTAATAAAGTATTTCAGTAAATATGTCTCGGAGGAGAACTTGGGAAGGAAAAAAAAACATAGCCATTCCCAGTAGCCAGTCTGTTCAGGTCAGTGTTTAAAAACCATAGGTCACATGTTGGAGAATTATGGCCTGCTGCTGGCAATATTTTTGGAAGTTAGGACTTCATAAATATATCAACTACTCAATGTAGAGCTGCCCCACAGCAGCCACTGCTGAGCAAAACTCAGGGGATGGGAGTTTAAAACAAAAATATGAAGCTAGTATTTGTGTTTAGCAGTGAGTTTCTGTTGGGTTAAATGTTAAAGAAAGCCAAAACCTGAGCTCACTGCTGTGCACATCACCCAGAAATGGGAGAGGTGGTGCCAAACCAGGAGCACCTTGTGTTGAGCTCCTGGCTACCCTGTCCCAGCAGGAAGGTGGGTGCTTTGGGAAGATGCTTTTGGGGTTGCAGGCTGCGTTTCCAGCCTCCCCTGGCTGGATGGACCCCAGAAGCCTTGCACTGTTGTGCTTTATACTGTACAGTCTGGACAAACCCCATTTTTCATCTTTAAGGACAAAAATTCCAGCATAAGTGTTCCTGCCTGGTCTTCAAACCTCAGGTGTGCAGCCCCAGCAATAATCCCAAGTCATCACCATCTAGTCATTAGCGAATATTCTATTTTCTGTCAGTAAACACAATTTAAGCACTTAGCAGTTAAGCTTCTTAAGATTCATAGCTGATGAGGGAGCAATTAGGACAGGATTTTAATGAATACACACAAACTGGGGGCTTCCTGCCTGGGGAAAGGAGAGGTTCGAGCTGGATCTAGGAAAGTGTTCAGACACACAGCAGTAAAACACAGTTAAATGAGAACTCTTTACTTTGGGACTAATTATACTCATCTTTGTTATCTGTTTAAAATCTGGCTGTCAAGCAGGCAACTGGCCCTCTAGCTGTCCAAACTGAGGGGTTTCCACTGCAACTGGTTGGACCTGATTAGTGGTTGGACTTGATGATCTTAGAGGTCTTTGCCAGCCAAGGTGATTCTGTGATAACTGGTGCCCCACTGTTGCAATAGTTTATTATATTTCCTTGATTAGAGAAACACTTTCTGTCTGTGTTCCTCCCTGAAGGTTTGATCACTGGTACAGGGAGGGATTTGGGGCTTCATTTCAATGCAGGCTGTGCTTTAAAACTGAAGTGTTTCCAGCTGCAGGTGGGAGGTGAGTCTGGGAAAGCAAAGGGAAAGGGCTCTGTGAGGAGCAGGGGGGGCTTTGAGAGGTGGCAGCACTTTTAATGAGGGTTTTTTCTATTGTTGTCTTTTTTTTTAAAAAAAAAATAAAAATTGAAGCACTGAGGGGCTGGTGGATGGACAGTGCTATGTAAATGCAAATTTAATTCACTTCTGTCTGCTGCCAGCTAGGGCACAGGTAAATTGCAGTTCCCAGGCTTGGGAGTGACCTGGGTGCGTGGGGATGCATGAGCATCATGAGGAATAAAATCAGCATCTGTGGGGCTCTGCTCTGGTTTAAACAGCGCTGGGGGTGGCTGGGTGAGGGCTCATGCCTGGGATGGCACTGTGCCCCTGGAGCCCTCTCAGCCCCAGCGTGGGCATCACAATGTGAGGGGTTGGAAGGGACCTCTGGACATCATCCAGTCCAGCCCCCCTGCCAGAGCAGGGTCACCCAGAACAGCTCGCACAGGTTCACATCCAGGCAGGTTTGGAATGTCTCCAGAGGCTCCACCACCTCTCTGGGCAGCCTGTGCCAGTGCTCTGCGACCCTCAAAGGAAAAAAGTTCCTCCTTGTGTTTAAATGGAATTTCCTGTGTTTGAGTTTGTGCCCGTTGTCCCTTGTCCTGTCACTGGGCACCACTGAAAAGAGTCTGGCCCCATCTTCCTGCCACGTGCCCTTTAGATATTGATAAGAATGGATGAGATGTCCTCTCAGTCTTCTCCAGGCTGAACAGACCCAGGTCCCTCAGCCTTTCCTCATAAGAGGGATGCTCCAGTCCCCTCATCACCTTGGAATGGTGCAGTGGCTTTCCATGTAGTGACCTTGAAGGTCCACTGGAGTCCAACACATTGCAGCTACAAATCCTTGTCATCTTCTAACTCTTTTACAGATGTTAATTAATTCTGCCTAATTTAATCTGTT
Source organism: Podargus strigoides (assembly GCA_028020825.1). Lineage (NCBI taxonomy): Eukaryota > Metazoa > Chordata > Aves > Caprimulgiformes > Podargidae > Podargus > Podargus strigoides. Next base: position 3,487,768 of record CM051631.1, read on the forward strand.
TGTAAATGACCTGCACTTGCTCCTCACTCAGCCACACTGGGGAGCGAGTGGTTGCTGCTGTGTGGGTAAGTGAGGGTCAGCAGCAGTGAGGGCTGACTGCTGGGGATTGTCTGATAGCAGCCCTTGATTTTTTTTTTTATTTATTTTTTTAAAAAATATTGGTTTATTGTGATATAGGGCTTCTGCTGTCCATCTTCACCCAAGGTGGTGTATCTGGGGTGCTTCTGCCCTGCAGCTGGGGTGCTTGTATGGGGCACTGGTGCAGAGGCTCTGGCTTGCAGGGTGCCTGGCAGGGAGGTGGCACTGGGTCCCCGAGCTGGACCCAGCAGGGGACAGTCCCCATGCGTGTCTCTTGCTTCTCTGGGATGGGTGAAAGTTTCTGTTAGAGTGCTGAAAGCTCCTTAAAGCCTCTGGCTTTGTCTCAGTGCACCGTAGGGGTTGCTGCTGCAGAAGCTGCAGTTCTTGCTTAGCTCTGCTGGTGACAGTGTCGTCTGAGTGAAAACCCACAGCGGCTCTGAAGGGTGGTGAAACACTCGGTGCCTCTGTCCCAGCCCTGCTGGGGTTTGGGGATCCTGCTGCTGGCTGCATCCCTGGGATGTGTGTGGCTGCAGACAGGATGGCAAGGGTGGGTGGCCAGGCTGTGGGGGTAGGAGAGGAGGCTGAGTTGGGATGGGAGGAAGCAGGTTGAGGAGGAGGGATGAAATGTAGGAGGCTCATAGTTTTAGCTAACTATCCAGGCACTGGATGTGCTCAAGCTAGCCCAAGTTCAGACTAATACTGCTGCAACTGGTTTAAAAATACCCATTGTCCTGGAGGGTGCTCAGGTCTTTAGCCCATATCCAGTGAGGCCCCCAGGGATCTGGGTCGGTTCAGACCTCTGATTGCAGAGATTTTTGTGGGGCTGCACCAAACAACCACCTCAAGATGGTCATATGGCCACGTGGAAATTGGAGGTGGCAACTGCCCAAGGCAGCTGCAGGTCTGGAGCCATCTGAGCTCTGAGGAGCATGAATGCATTTTTGGGTTTTCTATCAGATCACAGCAGGTACAGAGCCCTGTACTAAACAAGGTACTCAGACAGGTCCACTCCTTCCCCATGCCTTGCCGTGCCCACCTCCCTCAGCTCTGTGATTACATTTCACCCAGGACCTCTCAGCTGCTGTGTCCCCAGTGTGTATGACAGCCCTGCTCCTGGGGAAATGGGCTGTGCTTTCAGCCAGTGGTGCCCAGTGTCCTGGAGAGGAGAAATGCTCGGCTGTGTGTAAGGTGCATGAGAAAATGGCACAATAAATGAAGCCAAGTGGAAACTTGGATGGGAAGGGATTAGTTGATGAACTAAATAATTGCACACTGCCGGTCTCTCTTCATGTGAGCGTAATGAGTGCGTAATTCAGGTAATGAGCAGAAACTAAGGGCCCACCCTGCCTACTGGTGGGCTGCGAGAGCAGAGGAGTCCCTGGCACTCAGTCTGACCCTGGTGTAACTCAGATCTTTGATGTCACCCTTCCAGTCCCCTGGAAAATCACCTACTCTTAGTTGTAACCTGCCCCATCCCAGGGCAAGTGCCACCTCCTGCTGATTACCTCCTCTTTTTAAAATAAAGAGCACTCACTGCTTGACACAAGGATGACTGGTGCTGTTGCACCTCCAGTCTCTGCTGCTTTTGCTGATCAGCTCTCACCTCATGAGTGCCCCGCAGCTGGCAGCCGTGGTGTCCCCAGGCTGTGTGGGTGCCAGGGATGCCACTTACTGCACAAGTCCCTGCTGGTGGAGCGGGGCTGGATGTGCTTGCATGCAAAGCTCATTTTCCCAGTGCTCTTTAGCTACAATATGTCTTTAAAAATAAGCTTTTCCCACCCTAAAGGAGCCTATTGATATCTCAAATGTCTTCTGGGGGGCATAGCAACTCTTTTTTTGGCTTTTTGCAGCCATCCAATCCCCAAACTGTCCTTCCATTTTTCAGAGCAAACTATTGTCAAAAAAAAGACCAACAGAATAATTTGCTTAAGACTCAAATTCACAGCAGCAAGTGAGATATAATTGCACCCTTTGATCTTCAAAGATCTCATCCAGTGTCTGCTGAAGTCAGTGAAAGCCACTCTGTTTGACTTCAATGAAGATTTATAATGTACAACTCAGAAATATCCTTCCATTTTATCTGTACGTGTCTGATGCCTCTCTGGTGAAAATAAACTTCAGTGCGTAAGTTTGGGTGTTTTAACATAATTTTCTGTGGCATGAAAGTGTTTCATATTTGAACATGAAAGGAATAAAATTTGTTTGCCCAAAAAACCCACAACTGCTGTTAAAGAAGCGCGTGGCATCAAGCCCAGATCACCTAATAGGAGTTTGTGCAACACTTGTAGCTGCATCAGCCAAAGCAAGTGCTCAGCTGCTAATGAGCTGCCAGCCAGGCAGCGATGCTGCCATCTGAAAACCTGTCTGGTCCTTGGCATCTGCCTGTAAAAGAGATGTGTGATATGTAAGCCCAGAAAATTATCTTCATTATGCCAGATTAATTCTGCACGTAGTCCAGTGTTTCAGCCTACTGTAAAACTGGAACTATCTCTATGTAAATGCACTAAATAATTATCTGAGATTTGCCTCGGTGGGGGGGCTGGTGTTTTCCATCCTCATCTCCATCCCTATATACATCCTTAGCAGCAAATGTTATGGGCTAGTCTGGAGGGGGAAGGCTTTAGCAGCATGAGGAATTTGTAATAGAAATCAAATATTAGTACAAGCAAGATGATATCTTGCCCAAATGAGACTTGATTACATTATTAATCTTGATAGTTATACATGATTTTGTGTGCATGTGATTTGAATATTGGATTAAAAAGCCAGGAGATGAGGTACTGAGATGACTCTGTTTCTCGGGAAATCCAGGCACAAAGGTGGATTTACCACTGAGCAAAATTTCCATGGGCTCTGGGGTAAGTTTGCAGGATTTTATCCTGCTTGGATGCTGACAGAGGCTGTTCCTCACAGAAATCGTGGGCTGGAGCTACCCATTGTGCAAGCCACATGCAGCAAAGCAGTTCAGCACGTGCTGGAGCACCCGGCCACCAAGGGGAACCCAGCCCTCAGTTAAGCACATGCTCGTGCTTTTGATGAGCAGGAATGGTTTTGAAGATGCACTCATGATTACCAGTGCAGTGATTTCAGCACATTTTCTTCAAACATCTCATTACCTAATGGGACATACCCCTCTGTGCACAGCTGTCACTGTGGCACCTTATCCCCTCTTCTTCCCAGCCTAGCTTCTGACACATCCTCTTTTTCTCTACCATTATTGCTTTGTACACCCCTCTCCACTTCATAGCATTGTTGGTGCTGCCCTGACCAGACTGCAGTCCTGCTCCTGGGGTGAGGCAGCCCATGGGGTTGGTGTTGTGGGAACATGCTCTCACCAATAGCAGTCGGGACCCCACCAGCAGTGAAACCTGGAGCATCTGTAATGATCGAAAGGGCTGCAAGTATGTGTGTACCAAGTAACTCACACTTAGAGTGTTTAACATCTCATATCTTTTAAAAAAAAAATCCTTTGTATTCCCTATTTTTTTATATGGACTAGTTGTAATGGGAGGGGGAAAGTCTCAGCGTTTGGTCCTTATATTTACTTTTCCGTGGGATTGCTCTAGTTCTCCCACCTGCTTTTTGAAAGCTGCTTGTAGGATGTGTAGTTCAGCAAAGCAGAACATTGCAAGAAAAGATAAGTGCTGTAAAAATCACTGAAAGCTCACTTTGCAGGCTGATTTCTTTTTTTTTTTTTTTTTTCCCCAATTACAGCAGGATAGTTGTTACTCCTTCAGTCCCCTAAAGACTGTTAGGAGTCTATGTGAATGGAGAAAAAATCCCTAGAGAGTCTTTGAAAAGGTAAACACATGCCTGTGTTCAGTGGCTATGATACAGTGTGATAGAGCAGCATCATAGACTGGTTTGGGTTGGAAGGGACCTTTAAAGGTCATCTGAGGGTTTGGACCATGCAGAGGGAATAGTGATTCTTAATCATTGTCATCACCTTTGAATTTTGTCATTTAGGTATCTTCTAACTGTTAATTTTGTTGTAGAAATGCTATGAACATAACTGTTCCACAGTGTGGAATGTGATGCAGAAACACATGTGAGAGCTGAGCCTGGGGCTTTCCAGGGGACCAAACTTAAAAAGGTGGCTGTAAGCAATTATTTTCATTTTGTTTTAAATCCCTGAGAGCTGTCTCGCTCTTCCTCTACTCCTTAAAACCCAAGCCCATCTTGGTGCAGCCCACAAGGATGCTGGCCCTCAGACAGCTCCCAGCTCGGTGACAGGGACTGCACACACAACTTCCCCACCAAAAAGATGCAGGCAGGAGAGGGGATTTAGAAAACTTCAGAAGACAGAGCAAACTGGTGGGAAACCATGAGTAGAGGTGCTATGGTGGATTATGTACAGCTGAGTGGGTTGGATTTGGTGCCTGCAGGTGGTTTTGTGATTGGTCTGTTGGTCTTGCTGGTTTTGGAGGAGTTGTTCTGTATGAGAGATTGTTATTGTGTGAGCTGGGGCCAGAGCAAGGTGAGAGGAGAGAAGAGGATGGAGCAGCAGGTGCAGAGGGGAAAGTGCTCTCCAGGGTGTTGGAGATGAACGTGGCAGGGAGAGGAGCCCGGGTGGATGGGGTGCCTCGGTGGCAGTGCTGGGTGACTTCTGTAAAGCCTACTCTTGCCACTATGCACATGAGACTTTTTTAATGCTAGGATAAACCTTAGAAGCTAGACACAGCCCTGATGAAAGATGGATGGACACTGTGATGGAGGCTGTACCCGTTGCTGTGTCTGGTGTTGCACATTAGGGTCAGTTCAATACCCAGAAACCCAACCCAGCATTGCACCCGAAGAGTGTGTACACCCCCATGTTCCCCAGGAATGTCTTTGAGCTCCTGTCACTGAAGATTACCCTTATGTACAGTCAGGATCAGCTGGACACAGGTTAATTTTAATGGTGCAACAGTGACAACCAGTGGCCATCTGGGCTAATCTGGGACAAGTGCCATCCCTCCAAATAGGGCTGGGCACTCTGGGGCTCTCTGTCCTGGAGGGGACCAGGGTCATGCTGGCACAGATCTGCCCAAGTGGTGGGAGATGCGCCACTAGAGAAGCTCCTGAGAGCAACAGGATTTGATGTTTCCTTCTGCAGGGTCGTGATCCCATGCTGCTTATGGGTAAAATGTCAGTGTGGTGGTCTTGGGCTGAATTTCTGGTCCTGGGTACTCAACTGCTATAACACAGAGGGCAATGTTTGGTGTAAATGGTCATGGAAGGCAGAGTGCTTCAGGAAGAAGAGCTTGGGTTAAGCCTCTGATACTGCCTGCTTACGTTTGGAGATGTGCTCACCTCCAAAGACTTTATCACATCCTTGTGTGCTGGGAATGGATGTGACCTCATGGCACATGGCTGAACATCTCATATCAGACTTTGCTTTGTGTACCTGGTGGGGAGGGAAGCAGCAAATGCCTGTTCCCCAAAGGTCTGTGTGTTACCCAGCAGCTTCATCTACCCCCATGGCATCTGGATCCTGTAGGTTTAGAGAGTGTGTTGGTCCAGGTGGCCTCTCCTGGGGCATCTGCCTTTTGGGGAGGTGTGGGCCCTCAAGGCCAAGTGGGGTCTGCACTGGGGGGCGTAATGAGATCTTGTCCAACGCGTGACCAGCTCTGCTGGTGAAACTCCTCTGGAGGCTGTCATGGTGTGTTGGCTCTGTGTCTGTTTTGTGCTGGCCTCTCCAGGGTCCATGAGCCATGATGGTGGGGTCATCCCAAGTGATGTCCCCACCAGAGCCTTCACACTCGGACACCCCAGAGCAAAGCCACTGTCTCCAAAAAGCTCAGTTTTGTCTTACCTTGAACAGCATCCAACTTGAGTTGGTGCAAGCAAGATGGCCTCGGGCAGGGGCAATGTGGCCAGCATCCCACCTGCACCGCGGCTCAGAGCGGCTTCTTCACAGGCTCAATTCAGTCTCTGCTCATTTTGGTTTTCCCTCGCCTTAACCTCAAAGAAGTCATTTAGACCCCAAAGTACTTGTCTTGCGTTTTGTGTGTGGAGGACCCTGCCATTGACCAAACACTTTTATCCTGAGAAAAGCAGAAATCCCACCTGGGTGCTGCTGCATCCTGCTCACAGCATCCCCGAGGGCTCGGCGCCGTGCATAGCACACCACCTTACTGCAGCCTTTCCCCTCCCGAGAGAAGTTCAGGCTTACACAGGGTCTTGAGGTCCTCCTGCTCCACGGTTGCCATCTGTTTTGGGCAGGCCTTGGTCCCTTTCCCAGGGAGGTGGCAGCATCCCTCCCCGGGGCCACGGCAGGGGGAGGGCAGCCTTTGCTTTTCCCCTGTGCGTTTGGCAGTTCAGAGGCTGCTGACCTTCCCGTTGCTGCTCACAAATGGGCAGGTGATACAGATGTGCACATCTGGTCCTATTGGAAAGGAAACCACGGTTTTGTAAGCGAGGGTTTGAGCAGCTCGAGGTATGAAGCCAAGCCCTGGGACTGCTGGTAAGTTGCCATTTGCAAGATCTGGACTGATTTTTGAGAATTTGGGACCAAGGTAAGTCCCTTGCAAGCTGGCACACACAGCCCCAGGGTATCAACCCCTCTTGTGCAGTGGCTGGTGCTGGACCAAGCCGCTCCACAGGTATCTGTGATGCCCCTGAGGCACAGGACCCCCTGTGGGCCCTCCACGGGCAAATTCTGCTGAAATCCAAAAAACTCCGGGGAAAACTCTTCGGTCTTTCTTGGCCTAATGCAAAAGTGTGGTGCGTCCCAGTTTGGGGTTTCTTGGGTGGGTTGAAGCCCCCAGTGATGTGGCGCTGACTTCTGACTGCAGCACTGGTCACCTTAACTAAGACTAACTTGTTTGATTCAAGTTTGGAGTTCACAAGACCTTAAATTCCTGCCCCATTGGCCATTTTGACCTCTGCGGCCGTTCGAAACAATTCTGTTGTGTGTGTTTTGGTTTGTTGGGGTTTTGGTTTTTTTTTTTAAATTTAATAATTGATTTAAAAGTGTAAGAGCACCCAAGCATGAAGTCGAGCTGCTTCCCAGGGAGGCAGACCCGGGCGCCGGGGAGCGCGGGGAGGCAGCGCATGGCGGTCCTGTCCGGGCGCCTGGGTCAGGATCCGCTCTCCTCCTGCCCCTTGTTTCCCTGGTCAGATTGGGCTAAAAGTAAAAAGTAAAACAGGAGGTGAAACCCTTTACTTCTGTTTGTTAATCTTTCTTCTTCAATCTTTTTCTCCTTTTTTTTTTTTCCCCCTTTCTTTCTTTCTTTCTTTTTTTTTATTAGCAGGGCTCCTTTTTTCTCTCTCTTTTGCCTCAATAGAAAGAAAAAAAGTTTTGTCAGCACTCCTGTTTCTTTTGTTGTTTTCTTTTTCTCAGAAGTCTTTTCTGCTTTTATCCTAATCCCAGGCATGCATGAGGGAACAGTTGTGCTCTGTTGTTTGTCTGTTCTGCTAGTTTTGAACCAGTAGGACTCCCGCTTTGTTCTCTTTATTTTCTGAACACAGAAAGGTAAAAGAGTAGGAATAGCAATTGAAACTCTGAAGAGAAACCTTCGATATTTATTTAGATTTAATTCATTTTTTGCCATGTTGGTAATAATTAAGGGATGATGACAAATAAAAAAAAAAATGGGGGGGGGGGAAAAAGGGAAAAGGAAAAAGCCCCCTCTTTTCATCCCCTTGAGATCAGAGTTTTGCTACCCAGAACATCTTAAGTTGTACCCCTTAAGATGGTGTGTTTTTAAGTGTTGTCCAATTTATTCACTTTCTGGAACCAGACACCAATTTAACATATGCCTGGGTAGTTTTTGGTGGTTTTTTTTTATCCCCACAAGCAGAATTGCTCCTTTATAGAGAGGGTTTTTCTCACCGAAGCGCCAGTTTGTGAAGCAGTGTTAGGCTGGTTTACCTGATGTCGTGTCAGCCTGTTTTCAGATCTGGATTTTAAGTCTTATATTTATGGCTGTAAATCCACTCTGGTGATTCTCAGCATTTTTTTGGGGGGGGGATTGCAAAACTGTCAGTAGAGCTTGTGCAGGTTTATGATTATCTATTTTTTTAGGTATTTCTTTAAGAGTTGGGCATACCGGCTGATAAATTGCCCGAAATGTTTTAACAAATTATACTAAAACTGAGCACGGATCCATCTGTTTCTGTTTCATCCTTGCAAAACAAACCTTTTATGATTTTGGTATCCAACATGTGCTTGTTCTCTGTTGCCATGGAGATGCTGTAGGCCCGATTTTTTTTTTTTTTTTTTTTCCACAGGCTCTTACGATGAAGTTTTTTTTTTGAAAACTGTTTTGATTAATTTTTCCTCCACTTCAACTTCTCTCTCACTTAAACTGTTTTCCCCTTTTGTTTCCCACTTGATTTATGGCAGGTCGCTGTCATTTAAATAGATGCGCGTTTTGAAATTCCTTCTTTCTGTTTGAATGCAAAGGGGGGGAAAAAAAAAATAACCCATGCAAGTCATGCTCAAAGACTTGGTTATTGTTGCTTGTTGGATTTCTGCTCTCTGTGGTTGTCGGGCCTAATTCAAAGTAATTCAGGCTACTCAGTGGGGGCAGTGCATAGCTCCACAGGAAATTATGATAGCAAAAGTCTTCCTGTAGAGCTCTACACTTGGCACTACAAAGTGCCTCGGGCTGCAGTTACCTGAATAGGGTTGAATTAGACCAGACAACCGCATCATCCCACTTCTTAATCTATTAGAGCGATATACAAGTGGCAATTGTTGATTGCAAAAATGGGATTAAGAGGCTCTTCAAGTGAATTGATTTTCTTGTGAGAACAAAAAGAGGAAAGAGAAGGCTCGTTTGAATCGCACAGCCAGAAAGTTTCGTGAATGGGTTCCACTCCAAATGTTAGAATTCAAGCAATCAGTGTTTCCCCATGGAGCATGCAGGTGAGAGGAATAAACTGCTGAAAAGTAGAAAATGATGCCTAAACCTTAACGTTTGTGGTGTTCTCGCCAAATCGTGGCTCTCCCCCGCCGCTGCCCCTCCCTCCCTGATCCCGGCAGCAACAACAAATCCTTGTTTCAGCCAAAGACTTTGTTGCTCTTCGTCAGCCTCCGCTTATTATTCTTTAATCTTTATTTTTACTGACATGTTTTATTTATTTACTTTGCTTTAACTCAGGGAAGAAAAGGGGAGAAAAGCTGCTTTGACTCCTCCCGATTTCCCCCGTCCTCTCCATTCACTCCTCCCAGCAAGACCAGGGCAGTGCTGTGTCTCTCCCAAGAGATCTCCAGCACACGGTGCCTGTGCCAATCCCAGGGAAATCCCTCAGGGATTTCACCCAGCCCCACCAGTGCTTGCTTTTCCCCTCAGGACTACTATTTTCACTGCAACCCCAAGTTTTGTGTGGTCAAGTGTCATAAATCTCCCATTAACCTCAGTGTATCGTCCATTGGGAAGAGCAGAGTCTGGTGTTTGAGCCTTGCTGGGATGGGTCCTGCTATTTATTTTTAGGTGGCTCTTGAGGATGCTGAACATCATTTATGCCTCAGCTGAAAGACAAGGTGCTGAGCATACATGTGGTGAGCATCAAGCCTCATAAGGCAGGTAATGGCCAGGACGTGTCCTGTGCTGGAGGATGATGCTTGGGTGGGGCCAGCTGTCAGCAGTGTGGAGAATAGAAATGACACCCAGTGAGGAAAAGGAGCTGCCAGAGCTGATGGAGGGAGCCTGGTGCTAGTGTTGGTGTTGGGATCAGCTGGGAGGAGGTAGCGGGAAAGGTCCCCTCTTGGGTACCGGGCTGCCTCTCCCACCGTAAAAGCATGAGAGCTCACACTGGGAGCTAGCACTGGGACAAGGGTGCAGGGTCAAGTGGCTTCAAAGATTTTGGGGAGGGGAAGAAGCAGCTGAACTTGATCTTGCTCCACAGGTTGGAGAGGACATGTCCATCCTCCTCACGTCATTGCCAGTGTGGCCGCTCAGGGCTTGCCATGTGGTTTGTTTGCCCTTCTTTAAGTTTTTCATTGTAGGCTTGTTTTCTCACCTGGCCCCTGCTTGGCAAGCAGCTCCATGAGAAATGTACTGGAGCAGAAAGGGCTGATGGAGTCACTGCTGTGAGCTGGGGAGGGGCACAGCCACCAGTGGGGCTCTCACTCCACCGCTTTGTTAAGGGTCAGAAGCAAATTTGGGGCAAAAGCACCACCTCAGTGCTTTACTTGATGTTTATTTATTTCAAGATAGTTATGTTCTTGCAAAACCTTTCCTTTTGGGTAGGTGGTGACAGGACATGGCTGGGTTTCTATGGCACAGAGACCCCCCCTTACAGCCGCAGCACCCTGTGTGCCTGTTCCCAACCGCTGTGAATCCAAATGAAACAATGAGACAAAATGTGCCTCCTGTCAATGCTTGCATTCATACTTCCCTGAAGCCTTCACCATGAGCAGCCACCTTCAGTCTGTACCCAGCACATTCCAGCCCTTCCCACCTCTCACTCAGCTCTAACAGTTTTACAGGGTGTCATTTCCAAAGATCCAAGGTTTCCCCTTTTAATCTCTTCTCCTCCATGGAAGGATTTTTCCCCAAATCTCAGGCATGGGAAGCTGGGAGCACCCACCAGCTGCCTGCATCCATGGGCAGCAACTGGGTGCAAATTTCCCCCTTTGCAACAGCATTGCTTTCTCTAACTGTGACCCCTTAACTGCTGCATATTTAATTACCCAGGATTGCATCAGGTCTGCGTAGAGTATTTGCGTGCGTGCTATCAATTATGTCATAATAAATGAATTTCCTTTTCAGGATTCCCTGCGGCCGATGGCCGGGCTTCTGTTCCTCCTTGACTGTTCTGACTTTGAACAGGTTTATTCAGCTGTTGTCTGCTAAGCCCTACAGAAAAGAACAATAGCTTCTGATCTGCCTTTTATGGGTTATTGGGAACTGGTGGTCCGCACTACAGCTTTGGTCAGTGATTAACCAGAGTGAAAACAAACTACACAAGGCTAAGTTGATGTTGGAGGAGGAATGAACCCACTTCATTAAGGCTTTAAGAGGAAACCTTTTCTTCTTCAATGCTTGTTCACAACTTTTCAGGTCTCTATTTAATCACGTAATTCTCTCTAAGTAGGAAGAGAAGCTTGCCTCACAGCGAGAGGTCTTTTGCCACATGACAACTTAGAAAGATAAATTATATATAAATATCTCCATGGTCTTGTGGAGAGGAAACCAAATTCAGTTTTACTTTGTGCAGCTAATTTACCAGTTTCTGAGGTGCCGTGGGCTTCCCAGCGTCCCATCGCAGGAGAGGAAATCTTTGCAGCTATCGTCTTTACTTTTGGGGTGTGTGTGTGTGTAGGGTGAGCAAACCGTATCTGGCCAGTGCCAGACATGGGCAGCTGGTGGGGCAAAGGGCAGAGGAAGAGGCAGCCGTGGAAGTGCTCGTTAGGGTGGGTTTTTTATTCCATTGCCTGGTGAAATTGCACCCTCCCGTGTCCTGGAGATCTCTTTGCCATTGGCACCTGGGGGAGCTAGAAGAAAAGGCAGGAAATTTGAGGTGGATTTGGTGCTAGTGAACGTGGTGAGCATCTCTGGCCTGTGAGGTCCAGCCCTCTCGCCACGCTGAGTAAATACCACACAGCACACTGCATCAGGGTGGCCCACGTGCTTTTGTTAATAATAATTTATTATTATTATTATTTTTAGCCTGGCAGTTAATTATGGTCTGGGGAGCATATGACTTTGACCCAAAGCACAGCAGTAATAAATCAACCCGTCGACTCCTCTGCGGTTATCCAGCAGCAGCTTGTTCCCGCAGCCCTCGCGCTTCCTATGGTGCAGGCATCAGCCCCTCCTGCCTACCCATGTGTGGGTGGGGGAGGAGAACACTGACACTCTGGAAGATACCAGGCAGCTTCTTGCTCTGTACCTTTGGCATCTCTACCGAGCCCTGGGTGGGCCTTTGTTGGGCAGATGCCCGGAATGCAGAGGGATGTGTGGTGCTTGTGGGATGGGCACAGCTGGTCCAGGCTCCTGCTCATGTCCTGGGATAAATGGAGGTTAGCTTTGGGGCCAGGATGAAGAGGGTTGCTGCTGGGTGGATGCTGCAATGGGGACGTGTAGGAGATCCCGCCGAGCAGAGGTGACTGTACCACTGGGCATCTCCTGCTGGAAGGGCTGTCCTCTCGCCCACCTGGGTACAGCAGCCCACTTTCATGTGGTCTATTCAACACACTGGGATTCCACGCTCAACACCTCATATTCAGCATAAAGCCTGGATGTGAGCGGTCAAAATCCCCAGCTGTGCTGTTAGACCAAGAGTGGCTTCCTGGGAACAGGGTACATGCAGCACAGGGCGAGTCCCTGCATGCACCCCAACACCTGAGGCCCTGGAAGGGCTGCTCCCCTCTCCTGCTGACCTCAGGCCATAGTCCTATTCTGAAACACTCTTCCCAGCTACCAGGAGTGGATGTGCCATCCCCTTCTCTCTCTGCCCCAAGTGATGTACATCACTCCTCTGCATCCATCTGTTAGACTCTGTGGGGAAAGCACAGACCTTGATGAAAGGACAGTTGAGGAGGAGCAATTTCTAGTCCTGGTGAGGCAGGAGAGGAGCAAGAAAGCATGTCTTGCCTGGGGCACCTTCCACACTGCAGAAGCCATGGGTTGGCTCTGCTCCTGGTGTGGCATTGCACCAAAGAGGGATGGACCCATCTGGGGTGGGAGCACAAAACCCATCAGTCCCCTCTTGGGGGAATGGTGGCTGCAGCTCACCAGGTTGGGAAAAGAGGGTAAAACATCTGCAGATGAGACCTCCTGCTTCTCATAAAGGCAAGAAAAGTAACAGGTGATGGTTTCCTCCTTAAACTGAACAGAGCAAACTGAATTTTCCCTCCAGGGATGCATTGCAATGAATGGTTTTGCACAAAACGATCGATTTTGTTTTCACCAGGTGTTTTGTAAATTGATTAATTTTGGGTACAAAAATGTTTAAATACTTCATTAGCCAAATTCTTTGAACTCGAATTAAAGGAACTTGTTGAAGTAATTTAATGAGGTGTTTTGGTAGGAGCGGAGGGCAGAGGGGGAGGAAGTCTGGGGCGCTGGGACGGGAGCAGCGTGGCTTTGCAGCAGGTGAGGATCTGGCCCAGTGCAGGGTTTGGCTATTAAATGACAGCACTAAGCTGTCTCAATTAATAATTAAAATGTGTGTTTAAATAATGCATCAAAGGAAATTGCTTAAATTGCAAACTTGAAATTTTGGGGGTAAGTTCATGTTCAGACTCAGGCTTCAAATGCGGGAGGAATTCAGATATCTAATGTGCCGACATGAAACGGGGGCTTCAAAAGCTTTGGCTTTTGTGTTAAAATGATGAAAAGAGAGTGGTAGGAAAAGAGACTGCCGAGCTCCTCAGAGTGTTTGTGAACAAAATAGCACCTTTTTGGGGAAACAAAGGCACCCTTCAGAGTCTATCAAACAGTTTATGCCCTGACTGCTGCAAAAATTGGGCAGCAAAAAGTATGAGAGATGCTTTAGATGATTCCTCCGGAGGGAAGGCTAAGCTACGGATTGAACAGAGAGAAAAGAAAGGCAGATGTGCCTTGGAAAAAAGGATTATCAGACTAGTGTCCGTTTAGGAGTCTGCAGCTGAATGAGGAGAAGAAACTGAAGCAGGGTGAGACTTCCCACGATGTTTTAAGTCTCGTGCAGAGCTCTCCTTGGAGACAGAGCAGGGTCTCATGGCATCAGGCTGGGATGGGCCGAGTACCTGGAGCTGCAGGGAGGCTTGGACATCCTTCCTGCAACCATAGTGGCTGGCACTGGTCAGGGCATGGCTGCGATTGGCTGTTCCCAGCTTTTCCCATCCTCTGACTCCCTCCCACTCAGCCCCACGTAGGATGTGTGGAAACTCACTCCTCCAGCTCATCCTGTGCCCCCACCCGCTGGATCCAGCTCCTGGAGAAATGCAACTTCGTGCTGAGAAACGTGGCATGTGCTGGGCAGCACAGCAGGACAGGGAGCGTGGGGAAAGAGCCCCGTCCAACGCGGCGTTGCACCAGCATGATAGCATCTACTTATCTTGCTTGCGTTTTTCCTGCCAGCCAGTGCCACATCACCATCCCCATCCCCACGTGAGGTTTCTCACAGGGGTAGAAGGGCCCGTTCTTACATGGGAAGCCTTTTCAGCAAAAATCTGGAGACCAGGAGAAGACACCATCCACTTAATCACTGTCTGCACCCTGGTGCAGGGGAACTGTCCTGCTCCCAAGCAGAAAATCTGTCTGTCTGGGTTGAGTGACACCTCGTCAAAGCCTCACCAGTGCTCTCAGACACACAGCCAAGTCACTGTGTATCTTTCCTTTCCAGCACAGTGCATGCTTTGAGGCCAAGCCCTTGTCCTGAGCATTGCTCCTGTGCCACCATCCCAGGGAAGGGACGCTGCCGGTGGGATGTGATGGACATGGCCATGTTCCTGGCTCAAAATCTTGGAGTGGGAAGGATGAACTGCACTGTGGGTGATCAGTCCCACCACCTTTCCAGACCTTGCAGAGTGGCAAGGATTATGTTATCCTATAGCAAACAGGCTTGTTTGGGTCTCTGCCAGAAGGAAAGGTGACCTTCAAACAAAATAGCAGCAGGTCCACACACTCCTGGGCTTTGTCCAGTTGGCATCAGGCTATGTCCAGGGTTGGTTTGGGGATCAGAAATTGTGCAGTGCTGGATGTTCTGTGCTCTCAGCCATCTGGGCTGTGCCAGAGCAGTGGCAGAGCCATCTTGAAGAGGCACAGCCTTTGCTGAGGTTGGGGTTTCCCAGCATCTCACCCCAACACCAGGGATGGCACAGCCTGGTTTCACCCATCCTACATGAGCCTGGTTGGGCTCCTTCCCCTTTGGGTGCTTGCAGGGAGGCAAACCCACCTCCCACTGCCAAACCCCAAATTCTCCTCTCCCCGTGTCCGATGGGGATGGGTGACAGTGGTGTGTCCTGGCTGATTGTCACCATTGTTTTGCTCTTACAGCCGTAGGGTTTGGCCGCCTTGAGGTTTGGTTCAGCTCCAAACACAAACCTCTCCCGGGCTGAATAGAGGCAATTCCTTGGTGCAAAAGGCTGGCTTTCCCTTCACACATGAGGGGTTTGCTCCATTATGCTTTGACATCCTGCAAAGAAGCTGCCTCGGCATCAATGGCATCTAACACAGTGACACATGTAGGGCCTGAGGGCTCCGGGAGCAGGTTTAAATAGGAGCATTGAATCCGTCCACCCACGTGCATGGGGCTGTCGGCGGCAGGAGCCCAGCAATCAATTGAGCTGTCAATGAGTGCACATGGACCAAATTTTGAACTTTTTGCAAAACGACTGGTCTCAGTGCATCGGGTCTCATTCAAGCCTTGGAGCAGTATTTGGCTGCTCAAAGAGTGACCAGGGGATACAGGACCTGTCTAGTGTGTGTCATTACTGCACCTCAGCTACTTCAGACCTTTTGAAAGGAAATAGTTTAAACTGCAAATTGTTTCCCTCCATAGCTGAGTGCTGCAAAAAGAAAAAAAGTCTCTGTTTAGGGTTATTATTAGACCATAGGGCTCTGGAGATGATGTAGGAGAAAGAAGTAGGTAGTGTTTAACCCACAGAGGAAATAGTGTTTAACCATAAGCATGTCTCTAATTTCTGCTTGCAGTCCTAATCAGGAGCGGGTCTGAGCATCAAAGGCAATTTTGCTGATGCTGATACCAGGGATTTCAGCTGTTTCACCAGGGGACAAGAAAAGGCCCTGATTTCCAAGGATGGGTTTTCTCCCAATTTGCTGCTGTTCGTCCAGACTTCTCCAGCTGGAGATGGCCTTGGAGGCTGTCGTTGAGCACTGGAGCATGAGGACTGTGACCAGGCACCTCTCCCTCCAGCAGCTGCCTGGTGCCACCATAGCATTTTCATACAGCATCTGAGCTGTATGCTTGGTCCAAAGGTATCTCCTCCGGATGGAAACACAAGTTAGTGTACGACACAGCAATGGTGCCGATGCTTATCCTCGTGTGTGCTGGTGTTTGCCCCTCTGGGAGGTGTCCATCAGCATTTTTGGGAGCGCACAGATGTGATGTTTGGAAAACCAGACCCGTCTGCTCAACCTGTGAAATGATGCCCAAATGGGGCATGCTATAGGGGGGATGCAGTTATGACACGGATTTATTAAGGTCATCTGGCATCTGTTGATTTCAGCTGCTCTCAGTGGCCCCAGGACCTCACTTTTTTCACCTGGGAACAGCTGGATGGAGGGTCCCAAAGGAGGAGGGTGTTTTGCAGCAAGCAGCTCTTCACACTGTCCAGAAAGCATGTGCTGAGAGGGCGGTGGAGCTGCTGGTCTGAGTATGTCATGACTCTCTGGGATGGAGCAGAAAGAGTGTATGGTAGCTTTGAATCATGCTGGGTCAATGAGGTAATGTGCAATTTCTGTCTCCTTGTAAGTAGGAGCACTTTTTTTCAAAATTTTCCTTTGTATATCTTATTTAACAGATTTACATGGTGGAGCATGTCCAGGGAATGGTTTGGACGATGCTTGTCTGAGAGATGATTGGCGATGTTGGGCTTCCCTCACCCTTGTGGGGAGTCTTGAATCTTGCTGGGAAACTGCTGGGGTAAGGCCTGGAGGTTGATGCCAGGGTCTGTTGGACCCCCATGGTCCCTGACCGTGGGGACAACGTGCCAAGGAGCCTCAGGAGAAATGAGCAGGGCAGCCCCCACAGTGTAACCTCTCCACATGCAATCAGTTGCAAGCTCTGAAGTGAAGCGTGTGCTCCCATGGCAGGTCCCTGCTTGATGGGCAATGGTCTGGGGCTCATCCTGGCTCCCTGCATGGCCAACGAGAGCTGGCCTGGGGTGTCAGCAGCCCCAGGATGGCCCTGCCTGTGTAGCAGATCCCCATCAAAAACTGCTGCCCGCGCAGGGATTCATGGCTCTGACGGTGGGGACGCTGTGGGGAGACCCTGCCTGTGGCTGGATTAACTTCAAACCCAAGAAAAGGGGGTGGAGGGAGAAAAATCACTTCTCTGGTCATGCAAGGCGCTGGTGATTCAGGATTAGTGCTCCACAAAGGGAGGGTAGGAGCTTTATAGTGAAACGTAGACTCTCCATAGGAGGCACCCATACATCCCAGCGGTGTGGGGAGGGAAGGGGGGGAAGGCATCTGAGGCCGGGCCAAGTTTGCTGAAGGAGCCAGATCACCCTCACCACTGCCCAGACACAGGTGTCACACCTGCCTAGAGTGAGCGGGAAGCGCGGCGTGGGTACCTGCAGGTAACATCCCTCCTGGCTGCATCCTAGGGGATGCCCGGCCCTAGTACCCCGTGGCACGGAGGAAAGGACTGAAAAGAGAGGACATGTGGGAGGTGGGATGAGAAAATGTGTCTGGGTGTATCGAGGTAACTGGGAACTGCAGTAAGGGGACGCACAGTCAAGTGTGAGAGCAGAGGTGAGGTTACTGCTGCACAGAAGCTGATGGTGTGCTCTGTGCGACGTGTACGTGACGTAGGCTGGTCCTGTGTCCCCTGGGCACAACGCCTGCAGGACCCCACCCGTGCCCTCCGCGCGGGCTGGAGGAGAGGAGCGGGGGAAGAGTTTGTCGCGGGTGCGTGTTTCGGTGCTTCGTCACGAGAGCGCTTTTAAAAAAGCAAATGGGGAACTTCTTTTCTGGGCTGAGCGCTGTTACTCCTCCACCACCACTCCTTGCAGGTTAAGTCTCTGGCATCAACAGGCAAAACACAGCGTTCCCTAATGAGATAAGCTGGCACCTATAGCAAATCTCCCGTTTTCTGGAGGATGCTGAAAGGGATGAGGGGTTTGGGGACGGGGACGTATGGGGTGCACAGCTTTGCAGCTGGGATGGGAGGAAAATGCCTCTGAGCGCTGGTAATGCCTCCTCGGGTGCCTCTCTGCACCTGCTGCTTCCTCCCAGGGCTCTGGGGACACTGGGAAGCAGTGGTGGGGCTCTGGGGAATTAGTTAATCAGGTTTAACTCCATCTAACGCTGGAAAAACAGCACGCACAAGCATGTATGTAATTATCTATGTAATTATATGTGTATCTGTGTATGGAATCTGGAGTCTTTTTGTGAATAGGTAACTTGGAGGGTAAACACAGGACCGAAACCCAAGAATCTTAATTTTGCCTCAAATTTTGGCTATACTGTTTCTATAGAGACCAAAAGGAAGCTTTGGCTCCCCCACTCAGCTATTAAAGTTTAGTGCATTGAAAACTGTCTTCATGCTGTGATACCCTTTCACGGAGTAGAATAGGGTCTGAGCTAATCCATGAAAGTTGTCATGCTATGAACTAGTAGTCAAGCTTTTTCCTTTCAATTGAGTCTAAAACTATACTGTACTTCACACTTGATTGGCCCTTCAGATGGCAGGACTCAATATCCCTGCTGGAAATAAGCTCATCTTCACACAGCGATGTTGAACGTGGAAAGATCTTGTTTCTGTGGCATAATTACTGGCGCTGCAATATGAAAGTCATCAGGATGAGTTTGGGTTTGTTTTTTTTGGTGGGTTGGGTTGTTTGGGGTTTTTTTTGGTCTAATTAATATATATCAAACTTTGCTTTCCTCAAAGCCCGCTCAGCCAGGCTGGGGTGCGATGCCGGCAGCACGCGGTCTGCCAAGAGCCTGGACCCGAGCAGAGGCTCCTACTCCCTTGGGAGCTTTTCTCTGCTCAATGTCACACATACAAACGTAGAGAGGCAAACTTACCATCCGCACGCCAGCCTCCGCCTTCCCTCGCTGGGTGCACTCTAGCTAAGGTAACAAATGGATCTTTTAAATAATTTTTTCCTTTTTTTTTTTTTTAATTTTTTTTTCCTCCCATCTATCAAGATAACTGTTATAAAGCAGGTTTTGCACCGGGGAAATTTTTCTAATGGAAATCAGCCCCTTGCTTTGACCTCAGCCGCTGCTCGCGCGTGTTCACGGGGGCGAAATCGATAGCGGGGAACGTCACTATAGGTGGAGCAGCCGCGAGACTCTCAATTGAGACTTCACCGGTGAAAAGTTACTGTATTTTTACGATTAAATTTTTAAATGGGGGGATAAAATGCCTTGAACTGTCTAGACCAAAAGGGGGCACCAAGGTATTGAAAAAAAAAAAAAAAAAAAAAAAAAAGTGAGGCTGGTTTTGATAGTTTACCTCTGTAAACTGGGACGGTTTCTGTAGCTTACTTGCTTAACGTAGCTGCTGAACAACAACAACAAAAGTTTACGTGGCTCTCCAGGATTTGAGTGTGCCGATGTGACACTTTGATTCAATCAGTGAGGCTGCTTTGGGGATTTCTTTTGGTCTTTTTTTTTTTTTTTTAACCTTCATTAATTAATATTTTTTAAGATTTGAGGAGTTTTTTAAATGTAGAGTTGGGTCGTGTTGTGCTTTCTTAATTCAGGGGCGATGTTTTAGATAGCAAGCAACAGATTAAGTTAATGATATGACTCTTCAGAGTGCTGTCTGCCCTTTCTGGAGTATTCAGTATTGCTTCTGCCACCACTTTTAAACACGGGTTTGCTGTTTGCTTTTGCCTGCGTTGAGCCCCGTGCTGGGTGTAAGAGGATTTCTCCTTAGCTGGCGGTGGGAGGAAAGGGAGGGTGCAGGTAGGGATGGCGGTAGCCCCCTCTCTCTGTTTGGGAAAGCAGCTTTAATTACGAACAGCCTCATTTATGGGTCGCTCAGTCCAGCGCCGTGCTCGGGACAAGGCACAGGCATTCAAAGGAATTTGAAGGACTAACACGCCATCGAAGTTTTTCTTCTCCCACCGCTGTGAGAAAGGGCTGAAGGAGCAGAAGGAACATGTATTTCATACGTTCTCCATCCCCACCCCACAGACAGCTTTGGTTGAGCGCCGTCCCGGTGCAGCGGCTGCGAGGCAGGGAGGGAGCAGGGACACAGCGTGCTCCAGCCTGGGGGTTTTCCCCTCTCTCCCTCCGCGGGGTTTTATGGTGTGTGGGGCACGTTTAGAATCTCCATTTTTTACAAGCATCCAGCACGTAAAACGCCAGTCAGATGATGACGGCGATTTTGTAATCGCTGGGTTTTATTTGTGCCTTTGTAGCTCTGCTCGTACAAAGTCCCTTCGGAAAATTGTCAGATTCAATGATTTTTCACACCAAATTGGAACAAGTTTGCCTTGTTTTATGAAACCACCTTTATTGCTTTTTACATTATAATTTAGAAATGAAAGATGAGGTGTTTTCAAGCACGGAATATAATGTTTTATAGTTTAATTTGTACTGAGACCTAAGCTGTATTTTTAGGTTTGTTACGTTACCTAATTTATTGGATCGTATATTATAAAATGCAAGGTGACAGAATAGCTGAGGTTGTGTTAATAATTTTGATACATGTGGCTAATTAGTTTGTATTTTCTATGGATTTCAATTTTGAAAAAAATAAATCTACTTATCTGTTTGAGATTTCAGCAACAGCATTAAATGCAGCAGGTACCCAAATAGAACTATTCATGCAAAATTGTGAAATTTCCTTTTTAAATATAAACAACTTGATATTTTTTAAAAATGACTCTACCTTTGATAGCTCACAATTTGCTCACAAAAGGAGACAGTTGTCTTATCTGCCCCCCATTTATAGACACCACCTCCAGAACCACAGGGCACGAACCTGGGTTTGTTCGGTGGTTTAGGAAACGGCATTTTGATCCCATCAGCTGCCTCACAAGACATGAAAAGTCGTTGCTGTTTTTGTTGCAAGGGCTGTATGAGAAAGTGTGGAAAGAAGGAAAGAGACTCTAAATACTATGAACTAGCCTGAAGAATTTTGTTGGAAAAGTAATTTGTTGAATATCTAATTTTCCTCTTCCACTTTTGTTGCAGATTTAAATTACTCCATGCTTTCAGTCTGTTATTACTGTATGATTTTAATTCAGCTTTCCCAGCTAGCTTGTTCAAAATAGTTTCTGGATTTAAACAGTTTCCTTCCGTTTCTGCAGTTTACTTTGAAAAATGATCACTAAACAGCGTTAGACTTCAGCTATTCTTTTGATGTAATTAATAATAATAATAGTAAAAAGAGTCCTCCTGTTGAAAGCACTAAAATATTGTGGGTTTATTTTCCGCTGCGCTGTTTGCCTGATCGTAAATCTGTCCTGTGCAGCTCTGAGCAGGTTTTAAAGGTCTGTCATAATTTATTAAACCAGTTAACAAAAATGTGGAGGTGAAGAAAACTCATTCAAATGTGGACATGAACCGTTTCAATCGTGATCTGCAGCAAGCTGATTTATCAGGTTAAATTCCCTTCGTGCAATGAACAGCCTTTTGCTCTGGAATAGACTTCCAATCTGATTTTTACTTTTTTTTTTTTCCTAGGAAGCAGAAGGGGGAAAAGAAATAGGAAACATATTCTTAGTTTTGCCTAGGTATCATGCTAGAATTGCAAAATAAGGTTTTCTTTCTTCATTTCAGAGGCGAGGAGGTAAACGTTACCCCTTTGCTCCCGTGCGACTCCGATGAATCGAAAGCACAGATGTATAAAATGTGGAGGCAGAAATTGAAATCCAATTTTCCCCCTTGATTTAGAATTATAATCTATTGGGGGAAAAAAAAAAAAAGGCGGTTACAAAGTGGCTACTCCAAATTCCTCTGATTTTATTATTTTTCCTTATCCCACGCATGCGTGCTTTTTCAGGGATGGGAGGACCTGTGCTCCTGCTTTGGGTGCTGCACTGTGGAGTAAGTTATCACCTGAATTTCTATTGCTTGTAGCACAGGGGAGGGGAAAAATCTGCCTTCGTGCTGCTCTGCTGGCATTGCCATTTCTCTGAACCCAGCTTCGTTGCAGACGGATGGATCAGCAGACGAATTTACTGCTGACTTCCAGCGTGCTCTGTGTGAACAGGAGCAGGTTTTTTTTTTCCCTTTTGTTAAAAAGCAAACCAAGAAGCAAAAAGCCAAGCAAACCATTTCCAGCTCCTGGTTTGGTTAAATGCTGAGAGTACGAATTCTCCGTGCCCGCGGTTGTGTGTTGGGAGGCTGTGAACCCTGTAAGAGCTGGCAAAGCACATCATTAGAGCAGTAATCCAGCTGTATTTTAATTTCCAGGGTAGAGCAGAGCACTTATTTGCCGTGTCTCTCTCTGTCTCCCTCCCCAGCGTTAGCGCAGAAAGGAAACTTAATCTCTCCAGTGACCCTGCTTCTGTTCTTCAGCTCATAAAAGCCAAAAAAAGTCAAGCCTGAGACTCCTAAATGTTGGCAGATCGTGTAAATTAGCTGTAGCACCGGCAGGATAACACCTTCTGGGGAGCAGATTTTTTGCCTGGGCTCTGAGTTTTATTCCCTTTTGTGAGTTTGAGCCACCCTCGGTACCAATTCGCTGTAACCGTACGCGCAGTATTTGATCTATAACAAATTGTTTCATTATTCACAACGACTGGAGATAATTATGATGGAATACAAATTTTTAAATGAATTCCAGGGCGTTGGATGCCTCATTACCTACGCAGAGAGGAAAGCCACTGTATTCCAGAGACACGATTTAATCAAGGCATTTAGAAAGAAAATCCTAATGTCTCCTTCCAAAGTGGGCAAATTAAATGCACAACAGAGGAACAGTTTTAACATCGCCGTGTATAATTAGTGACTTGAACGTAGGCAGATATCGTTATATTGCCTTGCTTACCACTGATTAACCTAATATTGATAGGGAATAAGGGAAGGAATGGGTTCTGGTGAGGTGGTTAGGACAGGAGCCTCAAGTATGAGCTGGATTTGGTGGTTTCATAAAAATGTGCAAAGGAAAAAGAATGCCATTCCTTTCTGCTCCCTGCTTTGACACTGCCTAAATTAAATGCAGAGTTGCATTGGCTTTGCACGTTGTTTTTTGCTCGTTTGACATTTAATACTGTTGTATCAGGACCGCTCATCTCAGCTGAGATACCGAGGAGGGGAAAATATCCAATTTAGACCAAATGTGCGAGGGACTTGCTGAAGCCAATATCTGTGCGAGCTGCTGAGCAGGGAGGGAGGTTGCACGGGCTGGAAAAGGCAGATTGCCCCTAGGACGTGGCCGGGGAGAGGATGGGGAGCACTGCTGCCAGCCCAGCGTTGGGACCCAAGCAGGTCTCCAGCACAGCGCTCTGCAGCCCACAAAGGCTCTTCTTTGGTTCCTTGGTACTTCCTAACACAGATGGATAAATTGTGCTTTCTCCATAAAACTCTCATTAATCTGGTGTATAAAGTATATTTGAAAAGTTTGATTGTAAACAACGCTGTTCTTCAGGCTTTTTACTATTGCTGCAACGCTAGCACATTCAATAAATGTCATGTTATTGTATGGCTGAAGTTCAAAAAAAAAAGGGGGGGGGGAGAGTTAGTTGCAATGTGTAATTAAATCCAGCGGGAAGTATTTCCTGAATGGCAGAGACCTTTCACACTCTGTTACCTAATTCTTTACAGGTGATTTCCCCCCCCGTCCCAGCTTCCCTCTTTTTTTGGCAGGGGGAAGCAGTAGTCATAGCAAAACCAGTTGGATTTCAGAGTGCAAAAATGCTCTTGGCCGTCTCGTAGTGAAATTAGTGAACGTGATGGCTAGTCCTCAGAGTGAGAAAAAGTAATTTCACATTTATTTTTTCCTCCCCAAGATATAAAATATGATTGAAGGGAATGGAAGATAATTAATTTTTATTCCTAAAAAAATTCTCTTTTGGTTTAAAAAGGTCTTGAGGCGAGGCTGCGTTTTCCCCTTTTGTGTCGGAAACGATGGAGCGCAGTGTGGGAAGGGGCTGCTCCCTTGCAGATGCTCCCAGAGCCTCCCTTTCCCAACTCTTGGGTACCTCCAGCCGGGGGCTCTCACCCTGCCACGGCAGCCCTGCCAGTCCTCGCACCGGCACACCGGGGAGCAGCCTGTGCACAAGACACTTTTCTTTCCAGAGGAAGAGTCCGCCTCTCCCCTCCAACCTGCTTTGCTGGAAAACGGGCTTTCCCCGGCGAAATAACTCCCTTACGTTGGGAGGAGCCTTTTGTGGCCGGGCTCTCGTATTGTTCTTTGAAAAGTGGCCCTTTTTCCCCCGCTCCCCAAAGAATAAAGCGATGCAAAGAAATATAAATGGCACAGCAATGACTTGGGCTGTTCCGTACGGGTCTGGTTTGATATATCAGATCCATTCCCATAGCATAAATCTGCTCTGGTTTCCCTCCAAGCTTTGTGCCGAGATTCTCGCCTGGTGTTTTGATAATAACTTCTGAATAGTGAACGACTCGAGAGTCAGTTAAAACTGTTATTTCTTCCAGGCAAATAAATGTATAAATGCTCCCCAAACGCGCTTGCAAGCAGAAATGCCAGCTAGTCTTCTCCAGATATTTTGATGTGAATGAAATAACATGTTGCATTGACAAAGATGGAAATTTGAAGTGATGACTTGCTGCAGCCGCCTTCAAAACTGTACATAAAAACACAGCAAAATTTCTTCGCTGTTGGGAAAAGGTTTAATTTTAAAACACCTAAATAAAAATAAGCGGTTGCACTCAGCAACGTTCCCCACTTCTTGGCAGCATCCCTTGTGCCAGGGTTTCACCGTCAGACCTTTGAGATGTTGGTTGCCCCCAATGTTGTTCCTCTCGTTTCATGTCACCACCCAAAACCCCTCGTGCAGGGACGGCTGCAGCTTCCTGGCTCTGTGGCCTCAAAGCAAACTTGGGAGCAAAACTGCCCCTTTGAAGTCAACAGCTCCTGGGGAAACCAAGTCACGTGTGCAGAAATTCCCTCGTGCCTCAAGGCCAGCGTTACCCCTTGCTTCGTGACTGTGGATGGTGCTCCTAAAACAGGACCAGGGTTTGCAGGTGGGGGAGAAGCGGTGTTCGTCACTTCCCACGTGGAAGCTGGAAGCACTACTGCTCTGCTATTGCCATGGCTGAGCTGACTGGTAGGTTTGCCCCTTGGGATGCTGGTGAGTCCTAGAGCTTTGTAAGATCATGGGAGAAATAGTACACCAGTGCCTAGCAAGGGAAGTGTACGAGCAAAGGAGCAGCTCATTCGTAACAACTGTGGCATTCGTGTGCATGATGTCCTGGGGGGCTGTCACATGGTGGGATGGGGACAGACACCACCTCTCCTGCTTTTGTAGATATGGAATGGTTATACTGGTGTGCAGGAGTGAAATCCGTAGCCTGTGTCATATCTGGGGTTACTCTGTGTGTGTGTCACTGTCTGCTCCACCATGGCCAGGTGCTTTCCAGAGGGGTGTGGGTATGTTGGAGGTGTTCAGTGGTGGTTTGCCCCGAGTGGCCCATGCCCCGCAGGAGGCTTTGCATGCAGGTTGGGCTGAAGACTGGCCAGCAGCAAACACCATTGGTGCTGTACGCATGAAAGCAAGCGACAGTCACAATGCTCTAATGATGGTGGCTTGTCTGGACTTAACCATGGTTTGGGTACTCTGGTCACCCCAAAATACAGCAGCTTCCCAGCCCGTCCCTCGATGGCTACAAACCAGAGTGCTCACTCCCCAGGGAGCAGCTTCTCTCTTTGTTGTAACTGCAGAGCCCAAACAGCCCAACTAACGAACGTAGGACTGGAAACACAATAAAGCAGGTCGGGTGCTTTGCTATTATCTGTTCTTAGCACAAAGTGGCTTGTCTATGCCAAACCTCACTCATTTACACTTTGCTTATCTGCAAATTCCATAATTTGCATGCACAAAACAGTGATTTTTCCACATTTATTAGCACTGATTAATAGCAGAACGCTGCAGCGAGCCCTCCTATAACTCCAACTTCATTGCTTTTACAAAGTAGACTACAGCACACTTACCCAAAGACGCTTTGCTCGGAAGAATTATCGATGATTAAAACCAAGCTACAGTTGTCACAATAAATTACCCAAGTATGTCTTGAGAGGCAGCAGCCTTCCTCTTTACGACGGTTGCCTGCCTTGCTGATTTGCACCGTGCGGAGGCTTGCGGTGGGATGGCGGCACTTGAGGAGGCCGTGCGATGCCATGTGGAAGCTCCCTGGTGCAGAAGGAGTTAGTGGAAGAGAATTGGATTCTCTCATGTTTCCTCGTACATTCCCCGTATTACATCAGCTGTGGGTGTAATCAAACTTCGTCCATGGAGGAGGTTAATTTGTTCAATGGTTTGCAGAGCTCGGGTGCACCAGGGTCACCCTCCAACCTGAGTGGTGTCTCCAGCTGTTGGATTTTGCATGTGGATGTGGGAGACAGCTGGGAGCCGGATGGAGATGCAGCGAGCTCCCTGTTGGCTGTGAGATGAGGTGGCACAGAAGGGTGTTTGTTTTCATCAATGGTGTGGAATGAATTACACTAGTGAAATTTGCTCCAGATCTTCCTCTTTCAAAGGGCAATACGTAAACAAATGGTGCAGAGTGCCAAAATGCTCTACTTTTCCTCCCAGGAGAGACCTTGGCAGTGGTAGGAGACAAGATGCAATGTGGCAAATGCCTTCTCCTTCTGCTCTCTTGTTCTGTGGAGCAGCGGTGAAACCCTCCAGCACTGCTGCTGGGCAAGCACCCATTTACAGGAGACAACATTGAGGCTTCTACTGAAAAATCTTCAATGCTAGGGCAGGAGCGATGGCGTGCTGCTCATCTGTCCACCACAGTGCTGGCACCACCACCTGTGCAAGGACTGGTGGGGACAAGAGCCCCTTCCAGCCTGGTGGCCTCTCTCTGAGCAGCAGAGGAGCTGTGGTGAGCTTCTAGCATACGTGGTCTGGCTGCTTCGTGTGCTTGGTGAGGGACTGTTGGTGCTTGTTGCCACTGCTGCTGAGGGTTTCTGGAGGACTTGGGGAGGATGCTGATGGCAGCCAGAGTGACCCTGCAAAGGACTCACTAGAGCAGAACAGTGCTGGGGGGTTCGTTCCTGCTGTGCATTGCGACTGCGTGCCTGGTCACTGTAAGGGCTTCCTCTCGGTCAGTGGATAAGGCAGGTGAATATTTGTCCCCAAAGGCAGAGCTGGGAGCAGCGGGCTCTGATGTAGGACTCAGTGCCATGCTGCAGATGCCAGTTGTGTCTGGGCACGGTATGAGCAGATAGCACGGAGGACTTGTGTCCTGTGGGGAAGCAGAACGCAGCTGGAGACAGCGAGTGGGGGGCAATGCAGGGACATGGGGATGCTATCTGGAGAGCTGTGCTTAGGAACACCCCTCAATTCCTGTTGTGGGTGTAACCAGCTCACTTCACTTGGCTTGGGATGGTGCCCCCCATACCTGAGAACATGCCACCCTTTGTCTACAGCGTGGCTTGTCAGCATTGGGTTTTGGTTGAGCAGTGACATGGGCTCCTGGATGGAGCAGTGGTGACAGGGAGATGTCTGTGAAAAGGGTTTGTTTCACCACTGCCAGGGTTAGGGCGTTCACAGTGGTATTTGGGGACATTATAGGCAAAGTGGAACTTTCCAGACCAAGCTGCCTTTTGGAACTAACACAAGGGAAGGTGCATGAACACTCACAGGTATTAATTATACTTTAAGTGGCTTTTCTTGGGCACAGAGCACCTCATAACCCAAAGAACTGGGCAGGCAGGAAAGAGGGGGGAAATCTGAAATATCTTCTGGTGCTTAAGGCTTCAATGGTGGAGGAAGAAGATGATAAAAATCACTACTGCTTTAACTGGAGGAATCAGAAGGGGTGTAGGCAGAGGGATTTTTTGGTGTTTCTTCTTTGTGCATAGAGCTGGTGAAATGCTGCAAAAGGCTGCTGTGGGATAGCAGCAGGCTCAATAAAGGGAGCTTGGCTTTCTGCTGTGGATTAGATCCTAGCCCAAAATGCTGTTCCTCATTATGGGGCTCGCAGTAGGTGAGGTTCTGTTTTCCAACCGCCCTAGGAAACTTGCCATGGGGGTGGATGTGAGAAAGGCATCTCTCTCAGGCAGTGAATCCTCGACCGTGGGCTCTTGGGGGATCACGGGGCTTCACATCTTGACTCGGTTACGGTGACTCTTGAGGTCTGACTTCGCTCGCTGGAGTGGCAGTGTGAATCCTTGGAGGGAGGAGAGTGGGATGAGGAGCCTCTCGTTGCCCTGCGGAGAGGGTCTCTGGAGGGGCATCCCAGGAGGACAGGACTCAGCAGCCTCTGACTTGCTGCAAAGTGATGCAAACCCTGGGAAATTCAAGTTGCCCATCTTGGTGTAGGGCACGTTAAGCGATGGGTGTACAAATTATAAACAGAAAGAAATAGCAGATTGTGAGTATTTAGAGGAACCATATTTTATCAAGCAAAATTAAGCCCTTTTTAAAAAAAAATAAAAATAAAAATAGAAGAGTAGAGCGAATGGTATGGGGAATGGAGTAGAGGTGATGCAATAGCTTAATTAAAAATTTAACTCGACCTGGTGAAGACATGACTGTGGCTCTCTAGATTGAAAACTGGCTGGAGGAATGTAAACAAAAGACAAGGAGAAACAGGATTTGGTTGAGGGGGGCTCCCTCAGACACACCAACAGTGTGTGCCTTCCGAGCTGGTATGGGATGGCGAGCAGGGGGTACTCCACTGTCAATCGCAAACTATAGGAAACAGACTGAGGAAGTCTAGGAATTGGAACAAAACCCCTCTTTCTCAGGAAAATCCTGGCTAATGCACTAAAGAAAAGCAGTCCTTCGTGTGTGCACTCTGCAGGAGGAGGGCAGAGCAGAGGATGGGAGCCTTTGGGAGCGGAAGAGAGGACTTGGCAGCGTCAGGTGATGTAGAGCGCAGGTGTGAGGGGTGGCCAGAGCCCTCCCGAAATACCCACCCTCCGAGGCAGCCAGCCACCACAGGACCCTTCCCCTTGGCAAGGCAGGATGCCACTGAAATGCCGGCCATGCCCACAGGACCCCCAGATCAAAGAGATCCTCTTTTCCCCCCTCCCAAACCCCAGCTGTCTATTGGAACCAGATGCATTTTGTTCCTCAGGAATTTCCAGGCGGGGAGGCCAGGCTACCTTGTGGCAGTCGCAGAGGTGACAGTCTCTGAATGTAGGGGTGTTTCAGAGGTATGACAATGCAGGGTTTTGCCTCGTTAGGAGCAGGGTTTGCTCGGGATCCCGTTAGCAGCAGACACTTGTTGTCAGGCAGAGCTGGGCTGGCTTGGAGGGGCTGCGGCACAGCGCCTCGCCAACTTCACCCACCAGACTTAATGAGGCGTTGCACATCCGTACACCGGATTATTTCCATCTTCTCCTTTCTGTACCTTAGTGCCACTTATTTTTTTTTTAATCATGTTGAACGTGTGAGTTTGTTTCCCCCCCCCTGCTTTTTTTTTTTTTGTTTTTAATAACATTTATTTCATTTCGAGCCGTTTTGAAGTGAGAGACACCTTTCTAGGTAGCGGCTTCTTACAACGTATAAGCCCATTTATCAAAGGCAGGATTTGCTGCTGTTGTTTTTCTATTAGGGAGGAATTACACTAAGCCTGTAGCAGACATTTTGTGTTACCATGGCAGCCCATATTTCCTACAGGGTTGTGACCTCTAATGACTACAGTGGAAAGCTAGGAAAAATGGGGACTCTTTGAAGATTAGTAAATAAATGCATACTTATGCAAACTATCCGAGAGATGGCTAAACTATAGAGAGGGAGCAGCACTATTCCGAATGCTGAGTAAATGGCTCTGTGTAAATACCTGGGTGTTTTTTAAAAATCACCTTTCATTTCACCGTGCTTTTAAAAAGCTGTTTTGTTTCCATCAAAGCGGTGAGCCGTTTTCTGCATAGGGCCTGTAGGATTTTTCATGTAATGAACCAGAAAGACAGAGTGCAGAATTTCAGCAGAAGATGTTTCTTACCACCTAAATCATTCTTTTTTTATAGCCTTTTCAAATATCATTGCCATCATGATTGAATTTTCAGTGTTCTTTTAGTTCATCATTGCTAGATAAAATAAGGCAGCAGAATGTACTGAACTTTTAAACAGACATCTCAGTGGGAGCTGTCTTTTTAAAAGAACAGATTGATTTTTACGTATGGAATTTAGTAAAAAAGGAAAAATTGCACCTATCGAGTAGCACACAGTACTTGTTTTGGACCATTAAAATACCGACAAAGGTATTTTCTAGGATTTGTTTGTGAATTTTAAATGATCCTGCATTGTGCTCTGCAGTGATCTCCTAAATTGTCTAAAGCCTCAGTAGACATGCTGGTATTCCGTGCAACTTCAGTTAATGACCCTTTTCATGTAAGCACAGCTGTTGCAATGTAAAAAAAATAAATTAGCAAAATGTGCCTCTTCTCCCTGCATTTTCCCTTCACTTTTCTGTGGATTTCAGCATTTTTCTCCCTCAGTCAGTAACTTTCCAGACTCCTGCAGCCCAAATACGTGGTACGAAACTCTCTCATCAATGCTGTCAGCAGAAAAGGAGCAGATCAAGGTCTTGCAAAACAAAACCAGCATCGGCCAGATCCGGAATATCTTCGTCTTGTGTCAGAATACCAGGGTCAGAACAATGCTGCTGCTCCTTACAATGGAGGTTGTTTTAACCCTTTTCTCTTCCTTTAGAAAATAAACTGAGACCCTTTGCAGGTAACCCCAGAGCACTGGAGTCCTCTGCGTTGAAGCCACATCTCATGAAGGTTGCAGTGCTACCAAACAGACATGAGTCTCCCCTCTGCAGGGTGGGATGCACTGGGGACACATCACCCCGGTGCTGAATCGACCTGCCGTGGGATGTCCTCTTTCTGTGAATATTGTGGGGGCTTGAGGACACCAGGATGGGCTGGGGAGTGGGTTTGGTGCACAAACCCAATATCCACAGGGATATTCCCTGCAGACATGACTCCCTGACACGTTGGGTGCCCATGTAGGATGGGAAAGCCTGGGTGGATCTGAGACCCACCCTCACAACAGCAGCTAATATTATAGTGAAAATCAATGAGGTTTCGGGATGGCTGCTAGACAGGGGCCTGTGCAATGCTCTTATGCTAAAGGTCCTTCTCCTGGGAAGTGCTTGGATCAGTCACTATTATTTCTAGCTTAAGCAGCAGTATGAGGTACACTGCCAACACCTGAGGCAGCATAGCTCCTGGGATCACACAGACTGCGCTGCAAGGTGTGTGGTGTGGGGAACAGCTGTTTGGGTGCATGGGAAAATGATGGAGACTGGAGGCAGCTGGAGAAAGAGCATCAGTTTTGATATTGGCTTTGATTTCTTTGCGTATGGTTTTGTTTCTAGAGAACTGCACTGACAATGTGAACTTACAGGCTCTTTCTAGGGATATGGGACACTAAATACCTTCTGGACTGGTTCATTTGACCAATCACTTGTATTCTTAATATTCTTGGAACTGGGAAATTTACTTCAAAATAAGAGGCTCCTGATGTAACCAATCCTACTTTTGTTGCACAGCTTCACAACATGTTTACAAGCCAGGCTGTTTTATGTCCTTCCACCTCCTGGACCCCTGCCCTCCTTGCCCAGGGACAGTCCTGTTCCTTCAAGCTTTCCATAGCAACTGGAGTTCTTCCAACCCAAAGGTTCACCAGCCTCACCTCATGTGTGGAGTATGCATAGATCTGCCCTTTACCTGATTCCAGGCTCTCTGGAAATCCTGCTGTTGGCTTCCTAGGCTCCTACAAGACCTGCTCTGCTTTTTAAAGCTCAAAAAAAAAGCCCTGAGAGAGAAGAGGATGAGTGCGTGGCTTCCATCTGTGTGTTGTGGGTTGTCTGCCTCAACTGTGAAGCAACCCTATCCCCCCACTCATCCTTGAACACATAGTTTCCAGCCCAAACTATTTGACAAATCTGACCCAGACTAGCTAATAGTTTCAGGGTGACCAAAACCACGTATCTGATGAATTTACGATTCAACTGAAAATTCTTGCTTTGCTGAAGTCCAAACATAGAGGGAAAGCTGGTGGTTAAGGCAGCAGGGAGGACGAGAGGAAAAGCAAGCTGATGAGGAATGCTGGGGAGGAGGCTGGAACGGGATCCTTATGTGAGCTGTGGGGCTGGCAGAACTCTTTGGAAAGGGAGTGGAAGACCTGACCTTCAGTTTGCACATGCTGGTCAGGGGCCCCCAGGCTGAGGGGAGACCCCTCCACCCCTTCCAGTGGCCTCATGAAACTGCCCTGCACTTCCTTTGGTTAATATTTTTCTTTCTTTTTTGCTTTGGAGGGGATTTTTCACTAGTTCTTAAAAGCAAAATTTTTTCATCCCTGCTGGTGTGAGGTCAGAGGGACACTCTGGGTTCAATGAAATGGAAAGCGTGTGCTTCTGGGGAGGAAAGTGAAAGGATTTTACATCTGGTGGGGTGGAGCAGCACCAAATTGTTACTGGGTTTGTAGTGTAGCGTCTGAGCAGACTGGGCTGTGATTTCCCAGTCCCGCTCCCGAGCCAATGTCACTCAGAGCCACTGCCACCCCCAGGCACCCTCAGGGTCTCTCTGTGGCTCCCACCTTCTGCAGAGCCCCCCGGCTTTCCTGCTGGGCAGCTGCAATCAGAAGCGTGGTGCGATGGGCAGAAGAGCAAGGCGAGGACCTTTGGGAAATGCAGTGACTTCTGTGTGTCTCGCTCCTGGTTTCTGCTGGCTAGAGCCTGCAGACTGAAGGTAATGCAGGTGGGCTTTGGCACAGCCCTGAGCTGCTGTAGGCAACTGAACAAGTCCAAAAGACACCAAAGTCGCACATTTTTGCGTGTGGTTGGGAGAGCCTTTGGGGGCCTGAATTTCTGCCTCTCCCAGGACAGGCTGGGTTGCTCTGCCACCCTCCTCTGAGAGAGCACCTTGGTATCACCTGCCTTGAAACCCAACCAAGTGGAAGAGCCCCGCATCTGACCAGAGTCACGTTGTCCATGCTGTATTTCTCCTGTTGAAGCTTGTTGTCATGGAGCTGGTGCCAAACAGGATTAGAAGTTCAGGTGAGGACTAGATGGGCTGGTGGTTTTGCAAGGCTTAAATATAAAGGAAAACAGGGGAGAATGATAGCTCCAAACAAGGCTACCCTCAAAGAAAATACTGCTCATGGGTTTTCCATGTGGTCTGTGGCAGCAGAGATGAAACTTTGGCAGCTTTTTTTTTTAGGACTGAATGTAAATGTAGTATCCTTTATAGCCAGGAGTACTGAGGAGACCACAGAGCAGCTGTGAAAAAGCTTTCTGCTTTCCAGAGTACTGCAGTGATTAAGGAGAGGCGAGTCTCTGAACGCTGATGGGAGTTAGGTGCTCCATGGCTGTTTCAGCCTTTGAAAATCTCTTTCTGATTTAGCCGATTAAATTCCTGTGCCAATTATCTTGCAGAAGTTTAAAAAGCTTGTCTGAGCCACAGAAAACTCAACATATCCAGGGACTTACGCTGCTGGGAAGACAAATCTATAAATCTCTTTAAAACAAACAAAGGGAATGGATTAAGAATGAGCTTGGAAGTTATGTATATATATATATAAAATTCTATCATACCTATAAAATATATACTAATTACACCCAACTTGCATTCCAGTTACCTTCACCTAGATCTCTTAGGAAATCAGGGAGCACGTCTGGCTGGTGATTCCCCACTCACATCCCTCTTACTCCAGTCCCCCCATAGTCTGGCATCTAACATTTTGTTAAGGAAGTTCTCATTTAGGGAAGAACCATGGCTTTTAACTGGGACCGTGGCTTTTAACCAGAGCCAGCTTGTACCTGGACAACTGGACATGCCAGAGGAGACCTGTCTTTGTGGAGGATGGAGAGGTGCCTTGTGTTTGACTCACTGTTTCCACACAAAGTCCTTCAGCAGGCTGCGACATCGCATGCTGTCCTGTGCTTCCAGAGCTGAGAAGCATTTAAAAACCTCCCAAATGAGGACATAATCATTCTGAGACAAATGTCCCCAGCTTTTTGACCCAACCATCCACATGGCCACAGCCACCCCATGTACCTCTTTCCCACCCTGGCTCGCTCTGCCAGCCAGTGCTGCTGCTGGGGGCGACTCGTCTGCTTTTCCTTTATTTTCAGATTTCTTGGTTTGTCAGGTCTCCCCAGCTGAAAATCAAATATGTATGTCCAGTGTGCTTTTTATCTAGTTAACTAAACACAAATAACGCGTTCTGCCTCGTCACTTTGAAAGCTTTCAACCCTTTCTCTTTTATCTCTGCCTGCATTGTTCTTTAGCAACCTGACAGGTGAGTAGTAAATGGTTTCTCTTTTTCCTTTATCCTCTGCCCATAATTTTCAGTGATTTTTCACTGGGCATCACTTTCCAAAGTGCCTTTGTGCATTCAGAGCTAAGCAGTGCTGGATATTAATATGATCTGGACTTCTGAAACAACACAGGTACTTGCAGAAGGTGTTTCTTCTTCTCTGGGATAGTTAATTTGATCCAGTGACTTGGGATTTATCTCCAAGCCTGCTGGAGAGGAGTTCTGGAGAAATGTCATCAAACTGAAGTGACATGTGCTTGCTGCCAGCCCGTTTTTTGGCATGTTGTACTTTCTGCTCCTCTGGCACCAAATCCCCATTGCATGTCTGTGCTTCCTGATGAGTGAGGGCAATCTCTTTGAGATTTAAATTCCTTTAATATGGTTTATTAGCTGCCTTGGGGAGTGTCTTTGATTGCCAGTGCCCTTGATGGGACTGTCCCCATTTACAAAGTCACCTTGTGTGGATGGATGCTCTGCTCTTCGCACCCATACACCCAGCAAGACCTATGGAGAGCATTTCTGGAGCTCCACTTTCCAACTTGAGTGTTTTGACCAAAAATGCTGATATTCCTCCTGGACCTGTGTGCCTGGTCATGCTGCAGGCTGGTGCGTAGCTCTTTGCTTATTTGGCCAAATTAGGATAAAGCTGAGCTTTCTGCCTGAAATACTTGTTAATCTCACAAAACATTGTTATTTCTCTATTTTGGATATTTTAGCGATCTTATTTTTCTTTGCACATCTCTGTCACCAGTCTCAGTGACTTTTTCTGCTGTGCTGAGTCCATCCATTTCAACAGTCATTTCCCCTTCGGCCTCAGTGAATAGTTGTGCTATGGTTATTGGTTTAGTGGTAAAACTGTAATTTTGATGACTGCAATTGCTGTTTCCATGTTGGGTCTTAAATTTAAACTGAGTTAGAAGCAATGGTCAGAAGAAACAACTTTGTGATGATCAGGCTTTTTTTCAGCCCTCTGCTAGTATTGAAGTTACTAACACAACTACTGCATAGCTGCATGTCAAATGCAGACAGAAATATTTGTAGCAACAATGCGAGCTGGAATGATGTTATGGAATTCCTGCTATGCTGAGACACTAAAATATGGTTTAAATTAAAACTGAGGCTAAGCATATTATTTACTTGATGAGGTTTGTTCCACTCCTCCTCTTGGGATACCTAAAGCAGGCTGCTATTTCTTTTTTCTTTTTTTTTTTAATTCCTCTGAGATGACTGATGTCCTCTAAATCAAAATGATGCTCAATATTTGAAGTTCACCTTCATTTGGTTTTGTTTGGTCATGTAAATCACACAGCAGTGTTGCTTCTGTTCCTTGAATGGCCGTGGGTTGTTTCTTATAAACAGGAAAGGGCAAGAAGAATCAACAGGGAAGTTCAGTCTCTCCAGGAGATGCGGTACAGAGAGAACACCAAGGTCTTTAGCAAACATTGGCTTTCCCCCCTTGCTGGGGCACTGCAGCCTTCCTAGAGGCATTGTGAGTGCCAGAAAGGACTGGCAACTTGAGAGTTCCTAACCTGAATGTGGGATCTGGATTTAATTTTCTCTCCTTACAAATGTATGCGGTAATTGGGTGTTTGTAAGTGCCTTGGGTAGTAAAAAGTATCATCACATATCTGTCTGGCTTCTTTAGGAGGGTTGTTTTAAGGCTGGGAACGGATCTTCTGACTCTCCAGTTTGGTACGTGGCACAGCAGAGACGTAGGCTTCACCCAGGAGACCTCATCATGTTTGGCTCCAAGAAGAGCCACTGTCTTAAAGGGGATGTGGTCCTTGAGGACAGAGTCAATGTTACAAATAATTTTGCATGGCCCTCCAAAAGCTGATTCACTGCTCAGTTGCCCTCCCTTGCAAAGGAGCAGCTTTTCTCCAGTTTACAAATGCCCTGACCTTTAGGGCTGAGCTGTCTGTGCAGGACTTCCTAGGCAGAGCTGGGTGGGCATGCAGGGTGGACCATGGGTGCAAGGGGTCAAGGCAGCCATGTGCTTTGCTCTGCACTGATTTTGTGCAGTAGGTTCAACTCTTCCTGAGTGTTAGATCCCAAAATCTTGCTGGGTTCTCTCTGATGCACTATATTTACAGGAAACATCTCTGAGACTTCCTAATGCCTACTGGCCTCCTGTTGTGTCTTAACAAAAATTTGAAGTGTAGAATTAGGTCATGTTGGTAAAGGTGGATGCATCGTTCCCTCTCTCTGCCTAATGGAGAAGTAACTCTTTGCCCTGGCTCTTGCAAAGGTTGTGCATGTGGAAACACTGCTGGCATGAAAGGATTTTATGGGTGAGGGTGAACCAACCTTACGTTATGTTTAACCTTTTTCTCCACCCAGGAATGATGCCAGTTTCTGCCTGAGTGAAGCTGTTGTGCAGCGACGTTTGTGAACTCGCTGTGCTGAACATCTCCCAGGTGCACTGTTAGGCTTTGTTTTGGATGGTGCTGTGCGTCCTTCCTTCACTTTCTGGGCTCAGACCAAGCAAGGAAAAAAACCCATGGCTTTCTCCTGCATGTTGTTAGAGAAAAAAGCTCAACAGGTTTCATGTGAAACCACTAGACTATTGAAAAACAAAGTAGGAGATGTTGATTTTGCCAAATCTTGTAAACAGAAATTATCACTGTCTTTCCTGTAGCTGTAGGACAGAAAGAAGGTGATCTAAGATATAAATATATTGCAGTTAATCTGGAGTACAGGCTGGACATGATACATAAGGACTCATTGTTCTTGGCCAGCCCTGAGCCCTGTCAGAGGCTCCAAAACAAACCCGCTGGAAAACCCTGACTGGAGATCTCAGCACACGTCCTGCCGTAGCAAACCACAGGCTCTGTGCCATCTTTATTTCAGAGATCTAGCAAAGGTCACACCAGAGCATACAGAATGCCTGGTCAGTGTACGTCTGGGCAGGGGAAGGGCTGGGATATGAGGCTGAGCTCTGCTGAGCTCTGCTGCCAGAACAGCAGTGCTGGCCCTGCCAAGGTGGGAGCCCCAAAGCACCGGGGTCTCTTGCTTGGGGTGAGACCTTCTGCAGGGAAGAAGCTGTGTCTGTAAGTCCTTTGCTTTGGCTATCTGTCTACCCCTAGCAGCCCTCCATCAGCAGGTAGGCTGGAAATTTGGAATTTAATTTTTTAAACAGTCCAGGCTGTGGTGTATATATTTCTTCTGTCACTCAACGATGTTTCTGAGCCTGTGATTGCTAATTGTCTGTTAATAATGAAGCTTTCAGAATAGTGTTTCTTTTTTTAGTTCATTCTTTTCACACCTCAGCATGCACAGTGGGGCTCTCTCCTCCTGCACTGCTTGTAGCAAAGGTGACAAACCCACACCTTGAACAATATGGAAGTGTTTGTAATCCGTACCAAGGGACAACCGGCCTGATTGCAAGGAACTTACTCTGGAACAAATTCAAATTTATCATCAGTGAGACCAGAGAGAAGAAAAATAACTAGAAATCTTTTCCTGCTAAACTAAAACTTGTTTCCAGACTTGATAATTTTGCAAGGAGATACATTTGCAATTCTACCTGGAAGCCAAAGAAGTTAGTGCGTGTGCATCATCAAACCCAAAGCTGCAGAAAAAGGAATTGCCAAGATCAAGAAAAATGAATATCAAAGAAACATAAAGGTTATGCCCAGGGGTTCTCATCTAGGTCAGAATATTTGTTTTCTGGGTGAAGGGCATGGTTGTTCCTCTCCCTCCTGCCCACAGCTCACTGGTGCATACCCTGCGATGGATACCTGTGCAGAGCAATCCCTGCTTCTGCCTAGGCAGCACGGGCAGGGGGAAACGTTTTGCCCCAAATATTAAAGCAAAGAGGCAAGATTCAGAACAAAGGTTCTTTTCTTTGCAGATTGACAGCACTTGATGACTTGATGAGTTTGTATTGGTGAGTTCCAGCATGCAAACTGGTTGTGGGAAGCAGGAAGCATGTCTGTTTTCCGGAACACTTGATTTATTTTCCATAATGTCATAGCACTGACATAATCACTTGAGCACCTTGCAGTCATGGGCTGACCTGACAACTCCAGCTGACAACCATCCTGATGAGGCGTCCTTCATGTTCTCCCAAGAACTTGTCAACCAGAGTTTTGATAATGAATCACAGACAGGACTAAAGCAACACAGAGCACCCCCAACAGCCCTGTCCCACCGTGGGCTCCAGAGTAG
Organism: Podargus strigoides; assembly: GCA_028020825.1. Taxonomy (NCBI): domain Eukaryota; kingdom Metazoa; phylum Chordata; class Aves; order Caprimulgiformes; family Podargidae; genus Podargus; species Podargus strigoides. Next base: position 3,526,001 of record CM051631.1, read on the forward strand.
AGGAACTGAATCTGAGCTGTCTTCACCTCTTCTTCAGTCTGAGGTGGAGCAGAGGCTCAGCTTTGCAGGAGATGTCTAAGGCTGGAGGTCATTTCTATCAACCCCAGCAACAGCCTCCTTTCCCACCAGAGTCCCACTTCTCTTTGTCCTGCACTGTGCTGAGGACAGATGTTGGTGGCTCACCTGGCATTGTTTGTAACTTTCTTCTGGACAGCATGATATCTGTCTCCTGTCTCTAGTAGATCTGAGTGTGTCTTGTGGGAGTGTCAGAGAGCCTTGAGTCTATTTCTGCATTTGTATGCAATAGCAGAAACAATGGTGTGTGGTGTGTCATGGGGATGCCCATATACCTTGACCTGCCTGAGAGTCACCCATCTAGTTGAGGATCTCAGTTGGGAGGGGACTCTCCAGGGACCCAGGAGGGACAAACATCCTTCTGTTCTCACTGGAAAGCTGTAAGGCAGCTTTTTTCCTGTCTACCAAACTATTTATTTTATGAACAGAGGAACTGCAGAGTGAAAGCAGCAGCAAGACATCAAGGCCATGGAAAACAGAATGGAAATCAGGCAGCCCCTGATCTGCTGGTGTAGGGGGTACGTGTGGGCCCAGGGCTGAGGACCAGTGGTCTCTGGTGGCACACTGAGGTAACACCATAAGTCACCATTGCTCCCAGAAGTCATGAGAACTCTACAGAAGATAACACCTTCTCCAAATTTCTTTACACTTCAGCCAAGGTAGCCTCTGGTCTGAGCCTCCCTTCATTAGGTATTTATGAGATGCTCCCTGCTCTCCCAGGTAGTCTGGCTGAGTTCAAAGGCGCTGCTGCAGTTGCCTGGATAAGGATTATCCTCAGGAGTAAATCTCTGCAGGATCAGGCCCTAGGTGTGCATGGTAGCATATTTACAGTCTGATTTATTTCTTTTATAAATGCCTGCAGTTTAAGCCTGTAGGTGCATTTACTCAACAAATCCTGCTTGCTAATATTTTCTTGGCAAAAGCTACCTTGGAAGAAAAAAAAAAACAAAACCCCAAAAAACCCCAAACAACCCAAAAAAGCACTGAAATGGGCAACTGTGACAATGAAAATCATCACCTGGAAGGCAACATCTTCGAGCCCTGCCTCTGTGCTAGCAAGAGATAAAAGCCCCGGTGGACAGATGGGCTCTGTCTGTGCCTGTGAAAGGTAAAAAAGCATGGGTCTGCTGGATCAAGATTTCAGTCTCTAAAATCATCTCAACCCATCTTTGCTCGTCCTCCAGTGCTGGCACTGTCACATGCAGCTCTGTGCAACTTTCCCCTGTTACCTTGCTGTCCACCCAGGGACAAAGCTCCTTGCAGGGCTGTGACAGGTGTGCTGTCCCTCTGCTCCTGCATAGTGGGGACCCACTCCCCTGGGATGCCCTCCACACCACTCCAGTGGCGGTTAATCCTGTCACTGGGATTTAGGGAGGCTGCTTTTCATGTGTGGGCAGACATGTATAGGGTTCCTAGGGCTGAGTGGGGCTGGCACGGCATCCCTCAGCCTCCTGGCATGGCATGGCATGGCATGGCATGGCGGGCAGCACTCAGTGAAGTGCCGTGTTCCTGGGGCTCCCTGCCTGATTTAGGTACGTTTAGGAAGACAGGTGCTGCTGTGGCACTGTGGCACTCTTCTTGATCTATACATGGAGCCCAGCACCCAAACAAAGTGCTCCTGTTGCAGCCAGGAGGGATATCCCAGTACTTGTGGGCAGGTCTGTACAGTTCTGGGTCTGTGTACAACAGCCTTCTCCCAAGTGTCCTTAGAAGTTTATTTCAGAAATGTAGCTGGGATGGCCCAGCCCTCCCCATGCGTGCTGGGAGTGGAGGATGAGTCCTGAGACAGCTCAGATTTTGGCAGAGTTAGTGTTGTGTGTGGAGCACTATGAAACCTTTAGCCTCTTGTCTGGGATTTTGCAATGGCCAAGGGGACAGTGGTAAGCATAGGTGCCACAAGTTATTATTACTAATAATAACTGTGTTTTATAATTATTCTGATATCTAATGTATAATTTATACAATATCTTTTAATTATTAACAGTAGTCAAGGGATAAGAATAATAGAAATAATAATAATGAAAATTAATAATAATAATAATAATAGATTGAATTTCTTACATTAAAGTGCTATTTAGAAATAACACAGAGGTGATTCCAAGTCAGCATGCAGACACCCTGGCCTGCCCCAACAGCACTCTGGGCAGCCAGGCTGGGGACAGCTGGGGCAGTGGCACTGGGGACAGCAAGTCTGAGCACTCACAGGCTCAGGAGAGGGGACAAAGAGCCTGCAGCCCTTGTGTTTTTAAAGCTGCGTTGTGTTCAATGAGAGAAGAACATTTTTAAAGGGAAATTTTGTTTTCTGAAGCCATTTGCATGTCGGGACGTGTCGCGTCAGCTGGGTTAGGGCTTGTGATGTGGCTGGTGTGACCAGTGTAACCACATGCCGTGGCTGGGGACCGAGGGGGGGCCAAAGAGCACTCTGAAGGCTGAAGGAAGTCAAAAATCATTTTTGAAGGGATGCAAAAATAAAGCTGGCGTGTATCTGTCTGTCTGGTTTTAATATACTTCCCAAGATGAGACTCTGGTTTGTGATTTTGGGTTGCTTTTTTCCTACTCAGCACATTTTAATCAATAGTTATCCCTTTTCTCTGTTGAGTTACACTTTGCTGAGTTTATTCTCTGTTTTTCATGAGGGGAAAAAACCCAAAAGTTCCAAAGTCAAACTTTGTGGGTTATTTTGGCATCTGATCATTTTCCAGATAATTCACCTGTATATTACTTGAAATGCTTAGAGAAAACTGAATATTTTGGGGGTTAAAAAAAAAATAAAATATTGTAGATACTTCCTAAATATTTTTTTAATAAGAATGTATTTTCTGAAGAGAGGATCATTGGCACAAACCACTCCTAATATCCACCTGGAATTACTTTTTTAATGGTTCACTCCTCTTACATACTTGCAGCTGTCTTCTTGCTTGTCAGGTGTGTGTGTGACCATCCTGGATGCAGCTGGTTTATTTAATGTATGCAACAAAAAGGTTAAGGAATTTTTAAAGCTGGTACCTATGTCTGTATTTTGGCATCTAAACAAGCGACCCTCAGTGTCTGGATGTGTGTATGTTTTCTTGCCATGTTTTATCCTCTGTTAACAGCCAGCTCCCATTATCAATGGGAGGCAACACAAGTAGCGCCCTGGCAGTCCAGTTCTTTATTTGGCTGTGTAACTCCAGGCACCACAGCTTGGCCACAACCCATGTTATGCAGTCAGCAAGAATCTTGAATTATGATGATGGGTATTTGTTGCTTGTGTTGTGACATTTTCTAGGGACTCAGCTGAGCGCTGTGCCTGCTTCTTCCAAGCACAGCTTGTACATGTGGAGAGACATGGGGTCTGCTCTCCTCCATCCTTTGGCCACATGAGGGGCAGGGAGGGGAAGGGGAATCAGCAGGACCAGCCCTGCACCTACCATCCCATGGCACGCTGGCCTCAGAGATGCGTAGGTTTTAGGCAATGAGTCAAACATTACCCTGTAAAAGGGGGTGCCCAGGCAGGGAGCTTGGCAAGTTCATTGTGGCCACAGGGAGAGGTGTTTTGGAGGTCAGCAGGGGTTAGCAACAGCCCCTGCCTGCTGGGCAGTGATCCCTGCAGGGTCCCCTGGGCTTGGGCTGTGGGGTGAGACACGTCTCGCTCCATGCTGCTGTCTGATAAGCTCTGTCCCAGCTGGTTGCTTTCACAAGAGTTATTTTCAACCAAGCAAGAGTATTAGGCAGCCAGATTAGGGTCTAAGGTTTGGCTATTGCATCTAGAGCAATTAGAGCAATTTAGTTTTGCAGATGTTACGGGAGAACAGTCTGTTGGCTTCATTTGGAGCTCTGCTTGTGTAAGGCTTTTGTGGGTAAGATTTGGCTTATTGCTTCTCTGCCCCCTGCTTAGACATCTCCTCAAGTCCTGTGTCTGCAAAGCGTCCACAGCTCCGATCTCTTGCCATTGTCCTCCTCTGGCCAGCACTGATGCTGGCTGTGGAGTTTCCAAGGTTTGGGAGTAAACATGAGAGTCTTGAATTGGAGTTACGCTCCTCTGCCCAATCTCTCTGCACATTAGTATGAAATAATACAAACCCTGGAAGAGCATCTCCTGGCATTTCTTCTTCTGACCTCCCTTTCAGTTGCCAGTCCTGCTTCTGAGGAGCCAATGGCCCTAAATCCTGGTGTAAGCAGGTGCTTTTCTGTTGGGCTGGCAGCCCTACTAAGACCTACCTTGGCTTGGATTCAAGGTGCAACCCGTAGTTTTGGAAGAGTTGCCCTAAAAGTCCAGGTCATTTCTAATAGCCAGGCAGCTGTGGACCAGTTAGGATGACAGTCCTTCTCTAGAAATGTCCCATACCCATGCTTTTGTGTGCAGCACTGTTGTAAAAATGCCTATGACTGTCAAGAAGGAGCATGAGGAATGGTGGGGCAGAGCCTAAGCCCATGTGAAGTTAAGTCTGGAGTAGAGCATGGCCCAGACTTGGTCCTGCATGCCACCCCCTGGGTCCTGCATGCCATCCCTGCTCACTCCTGCATGGCTGCACCAGGGCTTTTGGTCCATGTAAGTGAACCTATAGCCATGGAAAATATCTCTCCTTAAAATTAATCTCGTCTTAGAAGTGGTCTCCCTGAACACACCTTGTGCTCTGGATAAAGCCTGATTTCCCCCCTGTTCTGGGGTATTCACACCTTTCAAACTGCTTCTATTTCAACCACCTCCTGAAACGCAGCTTTGGCTTTCAAAAGCAGAGCGCCGGGGAGGTTGTTTTGGTTTCCCCAAGGCGTGGGGCTCTCTGTCTGCCTCTGCTTTGTCTGCCCCTCTGCCGCCCTCCCCGAGCCTGAGCCAGCCATGTGGCCAGGGATTCATGCCTTGGTTGGAGTTCTCTCATTTAATTTTCATGCATCATTTATAGCTTGCTGCGGTGATTTCATAAAGCGAATGTATGTAGTTAACGCAGGGGGCCGGCTGGGAGCCGGTAATGCAGCTGTGACAGGATGGTTGCTCCCTGCCTTTGTCATTATTTTCTGTACTTGGAGTGTGCTGGTGAGAAACTGCTTCTGGACCAAACACACAGACTTATTTTTCCCTGTGAAACTTGATTGCTTTCCTGAGAAAAAAAAAAAAAAAAAAAGAAAAAGAATCACCTTCCCTTTCCTGGAAATCTGGAAAATTTCCCACATGCCACTTCTGCCCTTCAGACAACATCGCCATGGGGTGAAACCAAGCAGGGGGACCCGGAGGTGACTAATTTTGAAGGAGTCCAGGGCTCTGCTCCTGTGAAGTGATGGTAACTCCCGAAGCCAAGCTGAAAAACAACATCCCACTGCTAGTAGGAGTTCCCACAGGAAACCTGCCTTCTGGGTCCTTGTGTCACCCCCTCCTTGGGCACCTTGTGTGGCCTTCAGGGGGCAAAGGTAGGCTTGGAGGGGAGCTGATGGAGAGATTTGGAGGTATAGTTGGGAGTAGGTCCTCCCTTCCCTGCCCTTTCCCTTTTCTTGGGCTGGCCTGTTAATTTTACGAATTTATTTGATATATTTAACAGATTTGCTTAGGCTGAGCAAAAGCGTGCCATGTTTACTTTTCTGCTGCAGTTGCTTGCGTTAAGTGGTTTGCTGGGCTGATGTGTATCGTGTCAGGCTAGAAATGGCTAATGAGGAGAGAAAATGAGCCCATCCTTATTGTTTTCCATCTGGTTTGACTGGCAGCGCTTGGAAATGGCACAGGAACTGTGGCCAGCTTGAAATGCCACATGTTCCTGGGCTTGTGCCACCGCTGGGAAGGCAATGGAACAGCTGCACAGATGGCCTTGAGCAGGGGTGGCCGAGCAACCAGCACAGAGCCCAAAACAAGGGCTGTATATGAGTGGGCAAGTTTAATTTGTTGCTTTTATTGGGCCAATTCAATGCAAGTCGCATCCCTGGGGTCCAGGGAGGTTGGGCACCTCTTACAAGGAGGATCTTCATGCTTGCTGGGCTGGAGCTGCAGTGAGGATGTGCAGGGTGTGGCGTGGCAGAGGATGGAGACAAGTCCCTGTGAGCCAGGATGGAAACTGGAAGTGATATTTAGTACCTGGTTTGCACCCAGGACAATGCCTGACTGGAAGGTTTAAACCCAGACATGCAACCCAGGGGCTGTGCTTCTACCACGAGGCTTGGGAAGGGGAACCCTTTGAGAAGGCAAGAGGTTAGCAAGTACATCCAGTCTCTGCTGGATGACACGCAGTAAAAGCTGGGCTGGGACACAGAACATAAAGCAGTGTTAAGGAGGCACGTTATGACCTTGTCTGCTGTTAGCAGCTTACACAGCCTGCCAAGGAAAAACCAGCCTGCATTACAAGGGCCATATGGTACTTTAATAACTCGGTGTATAAATCCCTAATACAATTAGGAGATCCAACTTCCATGCTGAATTAGAGCCTCTGTGCTGCTTTATCTGGAGGAATTTCTGGATCACTCCAGATTGTTGATATCAGGAAGGAAAAAAATGTATATGGATGGAAAAAGGGCAGGGGTCTGTCAGCCTCCTGGGTGGAGCAGCTCTTTTTTTGGTCTCTGCTGTGAGAAATCCTCCTTCTAGCTTCCACAGCACCCTGGAGCTGGCCCATGGGTGCTGGCTGTCCGACCTTGCCAGAGCAGATCTGTCTGTTTTATCAGAGAGAGTTTGTGCATGATTCCTGAGCAAGGTCAGGATGCCAACAGGAGCTATTGCTACCAGGGCAGGGTTGGGAGAAAAGCAGCAGCCTTGTACTCTTGGCTTCCTCTTCCCTGCTGGATTTTGTCTGGATCAGAGGTGTGAGTGTAGGAGGGAAAGGAGTGCCCATTGTGTATGGGGATGGCTCTGAGCACAGCAGCTCTGAAGGTGCTCGGGGCCAGAGCTGTGGGTGGTGATGGGCATTGAAAGGAGGTACCAGGGAAAGCATAGGGTAGATTTGGGGGTGTCTGGCTAAAGGCCATACACATGTGGCCAGAGTACTTAGCTCTGTTAAGTACTATGAGGGGACATGGCTGTGCTTAACGGTATCACTATTGAGGGACAGCCTTGAATAGGTCTGGGACATATTCTTCTCATATTTCTCCCTGCTTTGGTTTCTTCCCTCCATAGAGCTGGCTGGGGAGTGTGTCCTGCCCTGCTTTGTGCTTCTCATGGAAAGTTATCATTGCTCTTATTTTCTTTGCTGCAAAGTGCCAGCCAGGCACTCAGTGAAACAACCACCCTTTTATTTGGGTTGGAGGGAAAGTGGCTTTTGTCTGAATGGTGGTAGCTGTTTCATCTGATCAGGTGTGTTGTATGACTGCACAAAGCCTGGTTTTTGGCTGTGCCATCTCTTGTTTCCATGCATACCTATTCCCAAGTGAGTCGCTCTGTGCTGGAACACGTAGTTGGAAAGTGCAGCCCTGGCTCTGCCCGCCTGCTGGAGGAGACCATGAGATGGGAACAATTTACCTGGGGTCTTGTCAGGTGGTGGGTACCGTCAATGTGGAGCCTGAAGGGGGTAAGTGCCATGGGGCAACATGTCTAAGTAAGAAATATGCTTTTAGCAAGAGCTGGATGGTGTAGGTAGTGCAGCCCAGACCTCAGCCCAGTGAGTCCTGTGTCCCCATGTCCCCACTGCCAGCGGTGATGGGCTCATCTCACTGGGGTAGGAGACACTGTCTCCAGAAGCATTTCTCATCATCTGGGTGCCTGTGGCAGCCCGTGTTGGGATGGGGTGAGGGCAATGCCAGACCTCTTTCCCTGGCTCCCCGCAGCTCCATGTGCAGAGTGGGCACTGGACTGGGGGCAGTGACTTCTCTCTTGCCATGACCATCTGGCAGTGGGTTTCTGTGCACAGCTTGCATTTGTTTTGATGGCTGGAACCACACTCATGCAGTGGTTACCTGAAGTTTTCATTGAGTTGAGACTTTCACAAGCCTCGTTTGTCAGTCCCTCCTGCAGTAATTACTGCTTGCTCAGAGCTTGGCTTCTCTGAGCCCATAGTCAGGCTGTCTTACTTTTTTATTTTTAAAAACTGAATAAGTTCTTAGGTGCTGTTAAAACCCCAGAGCATTTTTAACACGAGTATGAGTCAGGGATGAAATTGTTGAAAGCTCTTTCAATGAAATGGCCAATACAGTGGCAGTAAATTCAGAGGAAATGGACATTATCTGCTGATTGACCTTCCTGGTACGTTAAACAGCTTTTGCTTTCGCCTTGAGGCATCTGGCTGCCTGACATGGCCAATTATCCTGTGATAACATCGACTTCATTGGGTCTTATTGCTTCATTATGAAACTACTTTAGCTGATCATGCATTGTGATTAGGGGGCAAGCATTCTTGGGAGGGGAGATGGCTGCTCGCCCACCGCTCGGCCTCGGAGCGGTGCAGTTTGTCTGTGGGGCAGAAGGCAGAGGTGTGGGGGAGGTCCTCTCCAGCTCCCGGGAGCAGCTCCAGCAGCAGCGATGCTGCTTCCCCCAGTTCCCTCGCTCAGCTTTCCACCACCTCCCTTGATGTTCGGATTTTTTTCTCACCCAAGTAAAATAATTTGTAAATATTTTTATTTAGGGCAAGAGAAGTGCCAGCACTTAGCTGCCACTGCAGGAGCAAAAATACCCGCACTTTGTCCTTGCTTGTCTGGAGTGCTGAATGCTTTTCTCTCACCATCAGAGCTGTGCCTAATGCTTTGTGCCACAGTCCAACTTGGACATTTCCTCCCTTTCTGTCCACGTCACTAGAAGGAAGGAGAGCCTCTCTGCAGAAGCTCTTTACCCTTCCACCCATCTCCTCCTGGCCCATGGGGGAGCAGAGCTTATGGCAATGACAGTGTTCAGTGCCTGTGCAGAAGGCAGTGCTACACACCAGAAACCTTTGCATGTTCCTAAGATGATGGCAACACTTGAAGTTTTGCCTGCTGGGGTTTTGCTCTGTGCCTTGTTCCTGGAGCCCTGTGGGCATGAGAGACTCCCCACTTCCATTGAAAAAGGGAGAGTAGTTCTTGAGAAGGGTGAAAAAGCTTAAAAATACTGATGACCTTTTGCAAATTGCTTTCATTGGAGTGGCCAGCCAAATGGAGGGCTCGGGTGAAGGCTGAGCTTCTCCTGAGGAGCAGTGGGGAGTCTGTGTCCCCTCTTCTGCCCCCTCTACTGCAAGTGTGCCAGTGGGTTATGGGGTTTATTGTCTGAGTGGATAAGTTATGGGGTCCAAGTGTGCATGCATGGTGCCTATGGGAGTCAACGGGGAGATCTCAGGGACCCAACCAACCTGACACGGTGAATATAATGCAAGTGCGTGTGTTTGCTGGGGCACCCTCTCTGTGCACAAGCCCCTGGGACCTGCCCTGAATGTGGAGACATAGGACAGGGGGGTCCTGCCCAGGCAGGGTGTCTGTCTGTCCCCTGAGCCCCATCTCCTGGCAGCACCCACCCTGCAGGCAGGGCAGAACCCATCCTTCAGCTGGGGTTTTGTTGGTGGCTGGAAGACAGCAAGGGTGCAGATGAGAACATCTGAGGAGGGGAGCCCACCAGGGGAAACCAGCCAGGCCTGGTGAGGCTGAAGAGGGAAGCTCAGAGTCCTGGGGGTGAGGTTAGATTAGTAGGTGGGAGATCAGAAGCCTGGTCCAGCCAGGGAGGGTGGATCATACAGGCAAGGAGAACAGAAACCCCACTGCCCCACGGAGGTGTTCAGGTGTGTTGGGACAGCTGATGGGGGTGAGATCAGATGGGGCGAGAGGTTTGCCAGCACCATCTGCATCCGCGGAGCATTAACGTGCATTGGCACATGGGGGTAGCATCCCCCCACAATCACACTCTGTCCCCAGCACCCCACCAAATCCATGTGGTGCCAAACGGGGCGTGGGTGATAACGGAGCAGCTCTTCCCGGGGATGCCATCTGGGTGGGAGGCTGTTTGCAGCAGGGAGGCACCGCGGCAGTTACGCTGTATTTCAGTCGGGAGTCCCCAAGAGCTGCTAAAATGCCACAGTCCCTGCTAAGACCCCAACTGCATCACTGCAAAATGCTCCCTCCCACCTGCAGGCACCATCCTCCAAAGGTCGTGTTTGGCTAAACAGAGCCTCAGCATCCTGCTCCTGCCTGTCTGAGCGTGGAAACTCAGCACAGCAATCATAAGGGAGGAGCTGTTTAGGACAGATAACTGATAAAACAGCAGCTGTGCTGTTTCAGCTCATGTGTGGCTGCAGAGGTGGCACACCAGTGTCACCAGTCAGGTCCACCACCCCTGAAACCCACCTCTGGTCTGATCCCTGTGCCTCTTCTTGGACCACCAGCTCCAGACAGACCCCACCATTACTTGTGCTGGAAGCTGCCCCCCTCCTGCTGTGATCTCGGGGAGCCCCAGCCTGTGCAGAGCCCCCCCTCGGGAGGGGTGTTGGGGCATGGGGAGGTAAGAAGCAGCTGGCAGAGGAAAGGTGGGCTTCTGCCTTGCTGCTGGTGGTTGGGCAGCACTTAGGAGGTTTGTGCTTCTCTGCTCGGTTTTCCCAAAGGAGAAATAGGAGTGCAGATGGAAGGGAAAGCTTTCTAGAGAATAGAGCACCGATCACTTCTCTGGCATGTGCTGTCCTGACAGTAATTGCCTATAAATATTCCCTTCCTCGTGCCAATTCCCCTCCTTCCCTCAAGCGATGTGGCTTCATTACCCAGCGCTGCTTGCTGTGGTGGCAATGCCTGAACACGATGCAGAGGTGTTGGGTCACCTTCCAGAGCTGGGGGGATACCCAGTGGGGAAATGACTGGGAGTCGCTCAGTGGTGCCCCTAAATCCACTGACCTTGGGTTTGGGGTTGGCATCTGGTGCCTTGATGGCTGCCTGGCGTTCCCATCTTTGGAGATGTCATCTTGGACCTTTGCCACACGGACCTTTGCCACCGCAGCTGGTGAGGACAGTCTGCGCTGGGCTGCTGCCAGTCCAGCTTTTGGTGTCCTCCAAAAGATGTTGCCAGCACCAGGCCTAGCATCTCACATACCCACCATCCCAAGAGCCTCATCTTCAGGAAGCTGATGTCTCCTTGCTCTGGTGGCACGCAGAGCTCCAGTCCACATACACAGGGCTCCTGAAGCCACAGCAGATCCTGCCCCAGGGAAGCTGCGACTGCCAAGTGCTGGGGCTTGGGATGTGCCGGGAAGGTGGCTTTAAATGGAAAGCTGACACAACCTCACACAAAAAGGTAACAGCTGAGAAAGTGGAAACCTGTAAAACCTTTGAGCCATGTTATTTGCTAAGCTGATAAAAGGTAGAGCGCATAAATTTATGAGCAGGGGAAATCCCTGCTGTATTCACATGGGCTGCTCACGGTTTCATAGTTAAGTAAATATAGTTCAGAATAAGAAGAGTTTAAAGGGAATTTGAGAACATAATGAAGCTGAGAGAATTAACTGAATAGCTTTCATTTGAGATTACAGAACCACAGTGTAATACAATGTTTAAACACCGATGTGGCTTCAATATTACATAAAATAGCCAAACAGAGATAAAACCACTCTTCTGTCCTAGCATCTGCTGGTAATCTTATTACTGAATTACTATAACCATGTACATTATGATGACCGTTTCCCCCCTAACTTGTCAGAATAGAAGGAATGAAAAAATGTGAGAAAAGGAGCGCACGCTGGTTTCGCAGCTCGCAGAGATGCAAAGCCTGATGACCCGGGCTACACTGTGCTGCCAAGATGCTGCTGCCCTGGCACTGAGTGTGGCAGGAGACAGTCCTTGACTGTGAGGCAGCTGGAAGAGGCTGGGAGGATGCTTCATGTTGCTGATGTCAGCCTTCACATGGTGTGACAGAGACTTTGTGTTTGTGGGTAGGGAATGTGAGTTTAAACTGTTGAATTCCTTGTAGGAGGGCAGGGTGGTGAGAAGGGGGAAGGTGTGTTAGTGGCTCCTTTGCAGAGGGAAATCCCAGGTTTTTCAGCCTCCTCTGGTGCATGTGGCTTTTGGGCTGGGGGGGACATCCTGTGGGCCATCGGTGCAGAGTCTGCCCATTGGGGCACAGCATGTCCAGTGATGGATGTTGTCTGTGAAGAACTTACTGGGGCTTTGTGGCTTTGCTTTATCTTTTATTACTGTGAGATTGAAAATTCCCCCTTGTGCCAGCTTTCCCCAAGCAATGCACTGTTCTAACACAGCCATCCTTGCTGTGGCATCTTGGGGTGACTGGGAGGAACAAATGTGCCCCAGCCCCAACCTCGTCCATCCACAGCATCGCTGAGGACAGCCAAGTCCCAGCACGAGGAAGGTGGGAGGAAGTAATGAGCAGTGAGCGATCAGGAGGTTGGGGGAAAATATGTTATAAATGAGTGAGAGTAATAAAAATGAACTATGTGCTTTTTCAGTGGGGTTTTTGTCCAAAGAGTCCCCAGTTATGTATATGATTTGGGGTAAGAACCATGTGTTGTGGTCAAACCAGGGGCTACAGTTGGCAACAACAAGCACTGGGACTGCTTGCTCATGGCATCTGCAGATGTGGGGTAATGAGGATACTGGGGTGGCTCCTTTGGGACCAGTTTTTCATGTTGTTCAAGGACAGTGGTCAAGCATTCCCAGTGCTTGGACAACCTTGAGGTCTCCTGTTGGTACATGTCTTCTGGCTGCCCTGGGGGGGCTCAGCTGCAAAGGGTGGTGGAGCCCATCACCAGTGCAGAGCCCCTGCTCATGCTCCCAGGGGTGTTGCAGATCTCGTAGTGTTATTTGCAGAAGATGCCAAGATGGTTTGGCCCAGGAAAAACAGATGCCTTCACATCCATGTTCGTAGCCAAAATGATTTGCTCAGCTTTGAATTATAGAAATGTTTCTCCAAATGTTTTGAACTCTGGCATAATGCTGCTCGCCAAACCTAATACCTAAAAGGTCTCTTTTATGTGACTATTACTTTGGTGACCAAAGTGTGAGGGTTTTACAAGAGCTGCTTATCCTTTGATACAAAAAAAAAAAAAAAAAAAATCAGTGAATTTATGCTGACAGCTTCAGATTGTGCAGAAACCTGAGCAACCTTTCACCAGTGTCTGCTGCTGCTGGATCCTTCCGAAGGAACAAACCGCAGAAGCGCCTTTAGTAATTTAATGAGCAATAAAGAAGACTATAATAAAAGCAGGATAATTAAATGCAATGATAGATTTTAACACCCTAAATGGTTACCAGAAGTGCTTAATCAAAACTAAGGTTTGAAAACATTAAAAAATAAAATGCAAAGAAAGATTTGGGATAGCATTGGAATGACAGGAGCGTTAAAAACCATCACAACCTGCCTCCTGATGCCCCTCTGATGCTTGAGTAAAACAAATAAAACCAAAGCAAAATTTAGGGAGCTGTTTTGTCTGGCGCTTTGATCTTTGTTTCACCTTTTGAAAATATTTATAAAGGGTACTTTAATACAATTTGCCTTGTAATTTTTCCATTTGGAAGAGGAAGAAATAGATTGACAGTGTTAAAGGTTAGTCAGTGATGTGATTTTATTTATTTATTTGTTTGTTTATTTATTTATTTATGTTTCCTTCCTACTATTCCTGGAGGTAAATCCTGGAGGATGAGACATTGGCTCCCCAGGCAGAAGGCAGGGCAATGTGTGTGCTGTCAGGATGGAGTGGACACGTGCTCCAGGCTCACTGCCACTCTCATTTCAACAGCAGGACTCAGAAACTAAGGAAGGCACCGGCATTGCCACAGATTCTTTCTTAATACAACAGTCTTAATGAAAATCTGTGGATTAATTACACATTTTCATGCAATAACATGATGCTGCTTGTTTACACTAAGCCACATTTGCTTATGTAAATTATCTTAATTGGAAAATTCTTTAGTGTATAATTGTGATAGAGAATTAATGAAATGAGGAAATACAGAGGATATCAATGCAATCCTGTGCAGGCTGTGCTCTGGCGTCATTCACGGTGACCTAATCTGTTAACTCAGGCACTAATTTCTCAGACAGGCACAAAAGTCTTTGAAACACATGGGCTGTAGTTCTAAGGGTCTGATCCTGCCCTTGCTCCCTCCTGAGTCCTCCCCATGCCCCAGGAGGGAAGGGGTAAGGAGGGCTGCAGAGGGACCTGCCCCCGGGTCTCTGCTGGTGGGACCATGGTGGCTCAGCTCATGTTTTCATGAAAACAACTTGTATTCACTGTGTTCACTGATGCACTGTATCATATGCCTAGAAGAGTTCTGTCCCGGATCACCACCACTGAAATCTAGACATATTTAAAGAGGGGGGAAAAAAAGCAAATTTCCTTTTTTTTTTAATTAGACTTATTATGTTCATAATTTTATTTATTGAGATTCTCATCATATTTTCTTAAGGCAATCTACTTTTGATGCTATGTGAAGATTGCATCATAAAGCAAATATATCTGACATATTTGCTCAGTGGGGTCTTGGGTCTGCAGGCGGGCTGCAACCGAAGGGGCTTTTGCAGCTCCAACAGACGTATTAATTTTGAAGGGTGTTTCACTGAGAGTTAAGCCTTTCTCATGCTACACACTGCTTGCACTCTTTTGTCCTCAAAACCTTTTAAAATTTACCCCAGGATGCTTTAAGGTGAGGCTTTTGCTTTTTTGGGGGTGGGTTTGGATTTCTTTTGTTGCTGCCTCTTGTCTGTCTGTCCTCAGTAAACTAAGAGCCAACAAAGGGCTGGGTGAGAATTTCAAACTCCCTGCAGGATGGTTTCAGAAAAGATGGTATGGCAAGGGGGAAAAACAAAAGCACATGTTGCCAAATGTGTGCGTATTTGACATCGGCGTTTTGTATCAGGAAAGTGGCTTCGTGCGTATTTTCAAGACGTAGAGGGAATACACTAAATGAAATGTTCAAATACTTTGGCAGCTCCTGCACATATGATGGGGTTTTTGTGTCGTGAAGCACTTGTTCTGTAACTGAGAATGACATCTGTTAGAGAGTAGTGGGTTTATCAGCTCTCCTGGACAATTTCCATGATTACCAAGGTGGCGTGGCTAGAGAAATCAGAGTGCTCAGTCAGATATTAAAAAGTAGGTTTCTTTTAAATGAAACAGGGGTGTAGTGAGTAACTTCTGTTTAAGTATGTTGTTTTAGGATGCTCAGGACTTGATGTGGTGCTGGTGCAAGCAGGTCCAACAGTCCTGCAGCCAGGGATGCCCATGGTATCACACCCACTTATAACGGGGTGGGGGAACCTGTCCCTTGGCTCAAACTCCATGTCCATTCACAGCCCAGGTCTCAAGCATGTCCCTCTGAGGATGGGAGCATTTGTGCAAAACCTGCCAGCCTGATTGCCCTTGTCAATGGTTGTAAGCACCCAGCGGAGACCACTGGAGTCAGCTGGAGCTGCTGATTTCGTGGGGCTTTAGATCAAGCAAATATTTCTGGTGCACACCATCACGAATCCCAGCTGTATTTTCCGTGTCTGCCAGCAGCAATGGCAAATGTCACAAATAAATCACCTGGTTTCTTAGGATGATGCCTGAGAAAGGAGTTACGATATTGCCAGTCTTGGGGTTACCGTAAAGTTCTGGGCTGTATATTAGAACCTCCACTTTTAGAGTCAAAAACATGATTTGGAGAACCAAAAAGCCAGAAACTTTTAAAAGCACTAAATACATTCTTCAGAGAGGTCTGTGTGACTTCTAAGCTTAACTTATGAATCAGGAAATGTGAACTTACGCTCCCAAGACACGACCACCCCCAGCATCCCTGGGTCTCCCGTGCACGTCAGGCAGTGGGTGCTGCAGACGGGCAAAGACAGGGTCTGCTTCCGTGGGCTGTCCTCTTAGGGGGGAAAATCTCAGCCTCTAGTACGGCAGCTCACGTCTGAGAGGACCTGGGGGAGCTGACAAGGACAGACTGCCTGCTCAGTGCTTGCTCCATAAATAGTGCTATTAAATCCGACTTTTAAAAGCATTGAAAAGTCCTGTGAGACAAGACACGCAGACAGGCAGCACTTGTGGCTGGGTTGTATCTGCCTACCAAGGTGAAATGCTGAAGTGTCTGCTGCTCAGCTGCTCTGAGGCTACTGCAGATCCCAGAGAAACTGCAAATTCAACTGCAATGGAATTGCAATCCCTGTAATGGGACATGTCCCACCTTTCTGCTGCCGGGGTGGTGGGACAGCATGGGGAGGGCTGGCAGGCACCCGCTCCACATCTGGGCTGGGTCTTCAGCATTCAGGTTCTGGCCTCCCAGAAGTTGGTGGATCCACACTAATCAGTAACACCTTGGTTTGATATACTCTGAAACAGGTTTTCCAGGCCTTACATATAAAACGCTCTATCAAGAACATATTGATGTTCTTGAGCCAAGACTATTTGGGCAGGAAAATGCCGATGAAGTGTGACCGAATCCATGTGAAAATGAAGGGCTTGCTTGAAGGAATTACAGCGAATTTAAAATATTTGAGTTCACTGGCTAGAAGCATTATTACATCTCTGTGGTGGTGATGTGGTGAGCTGCAATTTCGGCTCCTTTCTTCACAGAACCTGGGTGAGCTTCAGGGGATGGAGAGGATTTGTGAACTAGAAGGTCACAGGTGGGGAATGCAGAGAACTGCAGCTCCAATGAAGGTGCCTGTGTGTGACTGAGTTATTTGTTTAAATAGATGTAAAAACATCAGTAGAACATATATGTCACACCTCAGCCAGAGGCAGTGCTGCCTGTTTGGTGTTGGCAGTTTGCTTCCCAGCTTCTTTACACCCTTTCAAATGGGGAAACTTTGGGAGTTTCTTCTCAGGGAAGATGCTAATAGAATGGGAGTGATTGCTAAAATAATACCACTTTCTGAGAGTAAAGTTTGTTGATACTCACCTGGAATTCTCCTTTATCTCACTCTTTTGCATGGCTTTTCTCTCCCCCTGGGGAGCATAGAGGGGTCTGGATGTTTATCATCTCTGAGCTGAACTTGTGATGGGTTGCGGGGCTGCTTTGCTGCAAAAGGTCTGAGGGTGGTGAGCGTGGGGGCTGTGGGTGCTAAAGTCATCCTGTCCCCAACAGCTGAGCTCTGTGGGAGCACCAGCCAGAGGTGCTGAACCTGCAGGTTTGGGGGTCCGTGGGGGTAGATGGGGCTGGAGCAGGGGGCACCGAGGTGGGGGGGAGAGCTAAGGGCTGCCTCCAAGCTGCTTCACCAGCCCACGCACTCCAGCTCCAGTAGGAACCACAGTGCCTTATGATGTCCCACCGTGGCTCTGTGGAGGTGGACTGGTGGGGACAAGGCCTCCCAGGGTGACAACTCAGCAGAGCTGTGCCAAGGCCAGCACTGTGGGAAGCATTGCTGCTGGAACCACACTGCTCTCCCAGCAGGAGCAGGCATGCCACAGAATCACAGAATGTCAGGGACTGGAAGGGACCTCAAAAGATCATCCAGTCCAATCCCCCTGCCAGAGCAGGAACACCTAGGTCAGGTCACACAGGAACACATCCAGGTGGGTTTGAATGTCTCCAGAGAAGGAGACTCCACAGCCTCTCTGGGCAGCCTGTACCAGTGCTCTGTCACCCTCACTGGGAAGAAATCCTTCCTCACATTTATGTGGAACCTCCTATGTTCCAGCTTGCACCCGTTGCCCCTTGTCCTGTCATTGGATGTCACTGAGAAGAGCCTGGCTCCATCCCCATGACACTCACCCTTTACATATTTATAAATATTAATGACTTGTCAGAGCAGCCCAGGGTGGCTTTGGTTGCCACCACACAATGTTGTCACCCCCTGCCCCATCTTTGGTCCAGCTCAGCAGCACAGAGCGATGAGCCCTGGGCTGGTCCCATCCCCATCACTGGCTCCCAGCTGGGAGGTGGCTGTTGCTGTGCTTGCAGAGCCTTGTAAACAGAGGGGACAAAGCTATGTCTTTCCTCTCTCTTCCTGTGCTGCTTCCTGAGGGCCATTTCTCCAGCAGTCAGTTCCTCCTGACCCCCTCTGTCCTTGCTCTTTGGCAACCATGTGGCTTTACGATGGCAAGGAAAAAAAAAAAAGCAGTCCCCAGATAACTATTTGGTGTAAGCAAACCATACGGCTTTAATGGAATTACCTCAGCCTGGCTAGTAAATGATTTATAGGAGGCAGTAAATAAAATATGGTTCTGTGTTCCTAAAAAAAAAAGAGTTGTCAACCAGCAGACACCCGCTGGGGGGGTGTTAACCCAGAACCCCACCACAGAGAGCCTGGCCAGGAATGGGACCCGGTGGGGAAAGCATCCGAGCCTCAGGAGCTGTGGGGGTATGGGGAGGGGGTGTCAGAAAATCTGTGCCCAGAAAAGGGGTCCTGGGGGTGCCCAGGTGCTGCTCGATGACCGGCCGCTGGCTGTGCACACCCGTCTGTCTGTCTGTCTGTCCGTCCAGTGGGGCATTAACGAGGTTGCCTCCCAGTAGCCTTGACCGTGAAACCCAAGCCCGCATCGCTTGACCTGAATTTCCGAGGCACTCGCTGCAGCCCCCGCCGTGTCACCGAGCCCCGATTGAAACCCAGCCTCTGGCACTAATGGCATTAACGGGAGCTGCAGGGCCAGGGCAGGCGGCAGCCCAGGGGTGTCTGGGGGGCGCCTGGGGAGGGATGCTCAGAGGGGTGCCCCGAGGGGGTGCAGAACACCTGGGCAGGAGGATGCAGGGTGCCCAGAGTGGAATGGATGAAGGGGTGTCTGGGGAGAAAGAGGGGTGCAGGGGTGGCTGTTGGGACCCCCCCAGCCCCTGGGGATGCGATGCCATGGCCAGGGCTCGACCCAGGGGGCTTGACACAGTCCATCCCAGCCCGGAGCAGGGGGCACAGCCGGTCCCCCGCTGGTGGTGGGGGCAGTTTGGGCCGGGAAAGGCGGCAGCAGAGATTTACGATGCGGGAGGACAGAGCGTGAAAGCAGTATATCATCATCAGGTTGGGCTGAAAGAAAGGAAACATATCTTCAACAAAAAGCAGGGCTTCACAATTCAGCTGCGTTGTTAGGACAACGCAAACTATCCTTGAAATGATTAGTTCCACTTCAAAGGCATTTACATTCAACAGGGGCAGACGCAGCCTCTTTTTATGTCGCCAGAGGAGGAGGAAAAAAAAAATAATAATAATTTAAAAAAAAAAAAAGAGGGGAGAAGGAGGAGGTGGGGAGTTTTTTGTGCTAAGGAGAGTCATATGTTTGCTTCTCCTATTTATTTTTCCTCATTCAGGGGACACTTGTGTAAGATAAACAGGGCGCTGGCAGCCACGGGGCTGCGGGGCTGCTGGCTGGGGAGGTGGGCGAGAGGTGGCCGGGCAGGAGGCTTCGGGCTCCCCCGCCCCTTCCAAGTGGGAAGCAAAAAGACAACAGCAAAAAAAAAAAGCAGAGGGGGGAAAAAAAAAAAAGGGGAAAAAAAAAAGTCCCTGACCTCAAGAGCTGTCTTCCCTGGGACATCTGTTATTAACTTGAGGAAGCGTGACATACGTTTGGGTAGATCACAAAGACTCGAGGTATCCTGGTAGAGTTTAGGAAAGATTTGGAGGCTGAGGTGTCCCTGTGCCACTCAGGAACTGACCCCCATGGGGTGGCCTGGGCTGGGAAGAAGTTTTTGCATCTGAAACCACACACCTAAAGCATTTCCCGAAGGCCTCTGTGCGGGGAAAACCCTTTTGGGGTGTTCCAGGTTATCCTGAGCTGTACAGGGCTGAATGCAAAGGAGGAAAAAGATGCTGGAATTAACCCAGAGGCAGCATTTACCATACCCCCATCGCTGCCCCAAACCCTAATCAATTCTTACATCCAAACAAACCTTCTTTTCTATTTCAAACTACATTTGTTTTAGCTCCCAAATTACCTAACGCTTAGTGCTGGAATTCAAAAGGCAAGGATAAAACAATTAAATGCCAGCTATGGAGCCTATGTGGAGAGTTGTCTGTGCTAACAGAGGAGTTTTCCATCACCTGAAATGTATTGCACCAGCATGTGTGCACGTGTGTGTGTATGAGTGAGGGTCTTCGCTGTCTCCCTCTGTTCCTGTTGCTGGTCTCTGCCTGCCATTTTGCAGCTCATCCTTGGGTTAGACCTCATAATTCTGTCGGAGAAGAAAATTGAAATTGTAAAAGATCCCAGGCAACGATTTTTTTAAAATATTTTGTCTCCCACAGCTATCTCGACGCATCTGAAGTGAATTATTCTCAATACTGGTGCTGATCAAAAATCTTTCTTTCAAGTCGTTTTTGCGGGGAGGTTAACACTTTGCACATTTGAAACCTAACAACTATGTCTGGGGGTTTTAAAAACATTTTTAAAGGTGTTGTGACCATGTAAATGTCTGCACCCACAAACTGTCTGCTTTAGCCCTGTTGGAAAGCCAAAGATGACGATGGCCCCAGCTTTATGAAATAAATAGCAGTGTGCGAGTTAGCATTTGGAAATGAGATCCTTATTCCAGCTAAGCTGTAGCTGAAGTCAAGGTTTAACTGTTCAGTGATCCTTGGTTTGGGTTATGAACATGTGAGTCATTCCCCATCAATCCAAGAAGTCCCCTTCCCCCACCCCACTTTAGCCTTTCTCTTTTTCTTCATCTACCTTTTTCTCACCTGCATGGGAAGGCTCAAACCAGGAGAGCTGATATCACTACTCATTTTCCATTGCTTCCATCCATTTTTTGGTCATCTCAGATATTCTGTTTGCTCTGGAGAGCTTTGGCCCAAGGAGGACCAGCCCGGTGCTGGGTCTCATTTGGTTGGTGTGAGTTGAGAAATCGCAGCAACCAGTGTATAGAGGTTAGAAATGGGTCTTGTTGAGAAATCAGCTCTGGTGGTGGTGCTGAAAATCAGGAGAAATGTGGCCAAAGAGTGGCAGGAACAAAAGTTGTGACATTTATTTTAGAAAATGAATGCCAGACAGTTGGTGTTCTGGAGAAAGGAAAGGAAGGGAAGGGAAGGGAAGGGAAGGGAAGGGAAGGGAAGGGAAGGGAAGGGAAGGGAAGGGAAGGGAAGGGAAGGGAAGGGAAGGGAAGGGAAGGGAAGGGAAGGGAAGGGAAGGGAAGGGAAGGGAAGGGAAGGGAAGGGAAGGGAAGGGAAGGGAAGGAAGTCCTAATAAAAAGAAGATAGTCTTGAAAATTAATAAAGAAGAGATAGTCTTGAAAATAGTTTGGAACTGGGGAGGCAGATGGACCCGTGAGAGAAGAGGGAAGCGGGGTGAGCACTGGCTGCTGCACTGTGTGAAGGGTACCAGAGCTTGCAGGCGATGCTGAGAGCACTGCCAGCCTGAGACACTTTAGCCAGTGGTGTTATTTTTCATTCCTAAAGATAAAGAAATGTTTTCTGTCAGAAAAAAAATGCATTTTTATTGAATTCCCTGCAAGTTCATACTTTAAAAATGTGTTTTCCATTTCTGACTTTCTTGTTTTATGAAACACTGGAAACAAGAGAGCTTTTCAAATATCCTGGAGAATGATGGGAGTTTGACATTTGTTCTGTCACTTACTCTGTCATTTATAGGGGCATTATCAGGAAACTAAAGCTGATGTGTGTTTTAGCCCTACAGCATCTTCTGATGTGGAGCTTTCCCTTCTCTTGAGTTTTATTGTTGTTCTCCCACCCTGTTCCTAAAATATTGGTGAGGCTGCTGAGGCTGCTTGGCTGCAGGAGGGAGGGGAGCATCACCCCCCAGGACTCCCCGTTTGGTGGGGTGCTTGGAAAGGAGAAACACAGCAAGGGGAGAGGGATTTTTAGGCTCCTTTGGGGAGCTGGGGGCTCAGGGGGGTGAGGCTGAGTGAGCTGGTGGCACCTTGTGTTCCCTGGGCTCAGGAGTGGTAGTTTTGGCTTGTTTGCCCCGGCTGATCCATGCCTGTCCATAAGCTGGCAGTAACTAGGACCAGCTCATGGGTTTGCAGGCGGGTGCTGGTGGCTGTGGTATCATCCAAGGTGCATTTTTGGGAAGAGGATTGAGAAATATGGGTGTTGATGAGAAACGCACCCAGTTACTCCAGGTCTCTTTGCTGATCCACCCATCGCAGCCTCACTGGTACCGGTGCAAAACTTGGGTGAGCAGGAAAATCCTCTTGGATTTGGGGGTTCAACCCAAAGGCCTGATGCTCTGCTCTGGTGTCCTTGCCCAGAGTGAGCAAAGAGTGAGAGGAGCAGCACGGGGTGAGGAGAGGGGCTGTGGACAAGGTGAGGAACGCCATTCCCCATGTGGTCTCTTCCCCTGTTGTTATCCCCTTGTCTTTCCCTGTCTCTGATTTTTGTGTGCGTGCGTGTCTCCCTCCCCTCCTTCTTGTCTGCGCGGCTCCTCTCCCATTCTTGTCTCGCTCCACCCTCTGTCTCTCTTGTCTGGCTGCCCCACACCCCTTTTGTCCTGCTCTGCTGCTCGGCATCGCTTTTGTGTGCTAATAGCAGCCGACTGCCACCGGCTCAAAGGATCCCAACGCTGCTGCCATCACCCCCCAGCTTTTAATTCAGCTGCTGAGGACCAAGGAGGCTCCTCTGTCCCAGCCCCCTCGCCGTGCGGTGATGCCACACTCATGTGTCCCCTCTTGCTGGGTACAGCATCCTGGCCATGATTGCCATGGCCTGGAGGGGACAGTCCCAGCAGCCAGTGCACTGTGCCCCCCGGTCATCTTGGAGAGCCCATGGAGGTGGTGGTGGCAAGGCAAAATGCAGTTGCAGTGAGGTCTTCCAGGCTGTTTCGGACCACACCAGGGCTTTCTGAAGGTGCTGGCACCTCCATGGGGACGTAACTGCTGGCACCTCCATGGGACGTAGCTGCCTCTTGCTCCTGGGACCCCCTAGCCCTTGCGGCCCCATTCCCATCTGCAGTCATTCTTATTTTATGTTATATTCAATTTAAACATTCAAGGACATAGTTTCCTGTCGGAGCTTTTCCCTTTGAGTACGAGGATTTGGTATTTGTTGTATGGCAGGAGCTGGTGGCCCAGAGCAGGCTCTGGGAATTGGCCTCTCCTGCCTCCGAGCGCATCCCCCTGAGCTGTGCAGGGGTCTCATCCTTGGGCTCCCTGGGGCAGGAACGGTCCCCCCTGTCGAGGGATCGGATGCTGCTGGGGCAGCAGGTGACCACATACATCGGTGGCTCATTCCCACCCCACACTTCACCCCTCACATCCCCGGTGCTGGACCAGCAGCGGCTTTGCCGGGTGCTCCTCCCGGAATTCCCCAAACTGCGACTCTCACAGAAGGCCTCATCACCCCTTTCCCCCCGTGGTGACAGCATGCCACATGCTTTATTGCTCCTCTCCCTCCTGGGAAGCCTCTGATTGCTCTCAGGAGCTGCCACACTTGGCCGAGCACACCCCGCAGCTAACCCTGTGCGTGGGTGGGTTCCCTCTCTCGGACTGAGGATGGGGGAAGCGAGGCTCCGGTTTGCACGGCAGCGTTTTTATGGCTGGATCATGTTTATTGCGACTCAGAGTCGCATTTGTTTTTCTAAGAGCTGCCCTCCCTGCCCTGGTTTTGTCCTGGGGAGCTCCAGGTTGTGGCTGTGTGTCTGTACCTCATCCTCCCAGGCCTGCAGGGATGCTGCAGGGAATGCTCCATGCCAGCCAGGCCATGCTGAGAACTTCAGTACCACTCCGGTAAATTCAAAAGAGTCGTGGAAAACACTAAGGGAGCTGAAAAAAAGCAGCCAGTTATGAGAATAATTCTTCCTAAAAATATAAACCAGTCTCTGTTCCAAAAGGAAAATCTGCAAAGTCAAGTGGTATTTCTCTGTGGCCACATATTTCCTCTGAAACCCCGTAGGGATGTTTGGAAGTGGCCCGTGCACTGCAACTATGCTTGTTTTTAAAGAGGGCAAGAATGAGAGTGAGTGAATGCATTTTGTCTGATTACTCATCCTTTTCAAGAGTTGCTTGCAACATTTTTCCCTGACACTGTGTTTTCTTTCCTCTGAAAAGAATAAGTTTAAAAAAAAAGCAGAGATAAAGGGAATAAATGCTGATGAGAAATTAGATGAAGTGTTTATATTACACGCTGAAGGGTCTCATTTGTACACCTGGAGTAAAAATAAAATAAATATATATAAAGAAATGTATGTGTGCACATACAGACTGAGATACAGATTGCTAGAAAGCTTGTGTACGTGTGGGGGTGTGTTTGGATGCACAGGTAGGTGGAGAGAGGCAGAAAGCCACCTTTGCACTGCTGTAGCTTTGCTTTGCAGATGGGTTGGCTGGAGTGAGCAAGTCCCTCTGTCCCTGACACACCCCACGGGTTGCTCTTTATTGAAACGATAAACAAGCTCCCTCAAACCCCACTACAGGCTGAGATAAACCAAGGCAGATGCCAACGAACACCAAGAGGTTTGCAGCCCCCCGAGGAGGAGCTGCGTGCGGGTTTCCACGGCACGCTGACCTTTTGTGGGATTGCTTCACCCTGCCACGAAGTCAGCCTGCGTGACCTTCTGGAGCGTGCAGGAGTTGCAATGTCCTGGAGAGAAATCCTGTCCCTGCTGAATCCGCCACAGCATCCCCACGCCAGCCAGAGCCAGAGCTGGCATCGATAGCGCTCGCTTTCCTGGAGATCACACACCATCGCTGCTGTCGGAGAATAATATAAAAACCTGGTTTTATTAATCTAGTACAGCCTTCTACGTACTAAAAAATACTTGTGGCATGAATAATGAATGTGTCACATTTCTCTGTCAGCTCTGATTTGTGTTACTTGCCAGCCGGCAGCAGGCTCTGTCAGCCGGCGCGGTGTGAGCTGGCAGAGCTCTTCCCTGGCACCTCGGCATCTCCGCTCTGCCCCGTGCCCTGCGTGCACCCCTGGGTGCTGCTTGCCAGGGGCTCCAGCCTTACCACCTTCCAGAAAAGCGCCCTGGTCCTGAATGCCATGAGGAAGGGGAGGCTGGCTCAGCTGGCAAATGTGATCTGAAACGTGTTTTTTATTCCTTGGGATACTAAAAAGAATCAGAATGGCAAATATGCAGGTTTTAAAATGAAAAGACCTAGTGAAGGTTTTTTTCACTCTGAGTGTGGATGTCATTTGGGTAACTGGGAAGGCAGTCACATAAACATTCCCAAATAAATCTGTTTTTTCTCCAACTGAGACCAGATTTGAATTTGAAATGATGGAGAGCAGGGAATTGCATCAAATACCTGTTATGGCCATCGGCATCTCCTGGCAGCAGCCGTTCCAGCAGTGGGATGGTGAGCTCCAGCCTGTGACTGACCCCCCCCCAACACCTCATCCTTCTCAGAGCAGGTCTGAGGGACCTGATGTGTTGTGGGACACTGCCCAGACAGGGGCCTAGAGAGCCTGGGGGGGAGTGATTGCTGCTTGTCTCCATGTGTTTCAGTATGTGCACGTGCCTCTGACTTTGCCACCTCCTCCAGTTTATTTTAAAAAATGAGCAGTCCATTAAGTCTGGAGATCTTTGGGCCATGGGTTGTCTCTTCTCTCATTTTAGTCTGGTTTCAGAAGGAGATGAGGCTCTCACTTCTGACCTGCTCGTCTGTCCCTGTTCCCCTGCTTTCCTGACTCTGAACCCATAAATCGGAGGCATCGGGCAGCTCTTAGTGCCCTCCAGCATCAGTCACTTGGCACAGCAGTGTGCAGGGTCCCAGAAAACAGACACTATAGACTCCAGTTCAGTACAAGATGGGGAAAACACTTGAAAGTGACAGTGTAAATATATTCCATGGGTGTTTAGTGTGATGTAGCAGACATGGGGCTTGAAGGAAACTTCTGTTACTGGGAGTGTGGTATGGTATTTTTCTCAGCTGTCATTGCTTCCTTTCTTCTCCAGGTCCCCAGTCAAAACATTTGCTTATCCAGAGAACAGGCTCATGGATGCCTCAATGGAGAGCACAGCAGTGGGTGATGCTGGCAGCATCCCATGCCCCTTGGTGCAGTCAGCTCACGGGACACTGGTGGGTGCTGCTGAGGTGGGACCCACCTGCCTGTCCCCATGCCCTGGCAGGGAGCCCCTCGGTGAACCCTGGTGGGTTGTGGCCTCATCTTGGTGGCTTCAGCCTTTCTCTGCTGCTTTTTGCAGCTCTGCTCGGTGGAGAGGCTGTGGCAAATGCCCAGTGAGGGGACACGGGGAGTGGCCCAGGGGCTCCAGGTGAAGCCATTGGTGGGGGAATCTTTCCTTTCTCTGAGCCTGCCTGAGGCTAGCAGCACCCAGCACACTCCTGATGTGTTGCTGCTGTCCTCACCCTGGCAGGGTAGGAACAGGGGACCTCCCCTCCAGTGGAAAGGAGAGGGATGAGGTGTTCAGAGCTGTCATCACTGCGTCTTTCAAAGCACTAAATTCTTTCTGTAACACTGTTTTGTATAGGAGGTTTCTTTTACCATCCTAGCCGTGAGCTTTTTGGCTTTGCTGTTCTTCCCTGTGCCGTGTACTTTTAAACTATTGCTCACACGACAGTGTTTAATAGCTTTTGCTCTCATAAAACCTTTTGTTCTTTAAGATCCCAAAGTGGGATGATGGCAAGCGCGGGCGCCGAGGCATCGACTGTGCTGCCAAGCATCCACCCCACAAATCCAGCCCTCAGCGGGCACAATGGGCAGAGGGGAAATTTCCCCTTGCTTTTAGAGAAAAATTACTGAAAAAGGAAGAGGAGACTGGTCAGCTGTAATGATAAAGTGTTGCTTCGTGTCCACACATCTGTGTGTTGAGCCGTGGGTGCTGGCTGAATCGCTCTCGGGAAGTTCAGCACAAGTCAGGCCAGTTCAGAGTTACTTGAAACTGGCATCATCAAAGAGCTGTGGGACTGAATGGGTAGGAAAATGTGATTCTGAGCTGTTAACCTGAGACAGGGCTGAAAATGTAGTAAAGGCATCGCCAGGCTGTACCACACAACACACACAGTGTCTTTGCTTAACCCTTGTTGATGGCATGGGAGTTATGGCCACGCTGGGGAGGGATCCCAGCAGTGACACTGCTGCACCTCTGGGCTTAAAGGATGTCCAGAAGAAGTTGGAGAATGATTTTTGTTAAATCAGCTGTTAGGTGAGACCCAAGTGCTTCTAGTAAGCCACCGATGACAAACGTGTTGGCAAAGATCTAGATGATAACAGAAGATTTTCCTTGAATGATGGTTTCAGAGTTACCTTTGTAGGAAAAAAGATGTATGCAACACCTGTGTGTCCATTCACAAAATGCTCAAACGCTCTTTATAATTTGCTGGAAAAATATAAAACGTAATGGTTGATCTTTCTTTTTTAACTGAATTGAATATTAGCATTCCAGGCTGACTTTTCCATCTGTGCCCTGCAAAAGATTACCCAGGAACCTTCTCCGACTGCGATGTGAGTGGGTCTGATGGATGTGTGTGTTCAGTCTAATAAATGACCGACATTTTATTTCTAAAAATGTGTGGTTTTCAAAAGCTTGCACTGAAGCGCTCAGAAATTCTCATTAATCTCTCAGTTAGCTTTCTAATTAGTGTATGATTGCTATTTTATAGGAAAAGCCAGTTGAATATTAGGGTTTTTTTCCCCAAGAATGACTCCTGAGTAGCCACAGTAGTTTAGTGAGAATGTATAGGACTGACTAGGGGCAGAATTTGGCCCCCAACCACCAATTTTCTGACAGAAAAGGCAAAGAAGGTTTTGAGAAGCAAGGCAAGATGCTGCTTTAAAATTCAGTTATTGTCTTAGTGATTGACTGTGCTAACTGTATCCTGCCAGTAACGGCTCACTTTTAAAATATATATTTGTGATTAGTTTAATTCATGGAGCCTTTTCCCCCTGAATTGATTTGATGAAATGAACTAGGCAAATAATAAATTTTTCACTGGAATGAATCTGATTAATCAATTTAGACAATCAGTTTGTTCTTTGCTTAATAACATTTGCAAAAAGAAAACAAAGTCTTTCATTAACAGGGATGGCCAGACATTCCTAATGAGAGGTGGCATCTACCATCAGGTTCTGCCTTCTGTATGAGCAGAAAACAGGATTAAACATCTGGTGCAAGTACCTGGCTCTAAAATGCCTCTCCTGTCTCTCAGTGTGGGATTCAACGTTTGGTTTTTCCCCTGGCAGAAGTCCCTTTTACATCCCTGGACACTTTGCCAGGGCAGGAGTTAATGACAGGTACATGGGTCCAGATCTGAACCTGCCTTAAAAAACGTGGAGGTTTCCAATCTGCTTTCGATGGGAGCTTAGGAAATAACGCAGAGTCAAGACCCTGCATTCAATAAAGTGCCCTCATTTGCTTCTTAGAGAAGGAGTTTAATATGGAGTAGTATTAAATAACAGCTTCTTACAATGGGCTGCAAAGTACCAGCTCGCCTGGGAAGCCCTGGAGTTCAAAGCATCTCCGCACAGGGAAAACAAACACTACTAGCCAGAGAGTGATTACTCCTGTACTGCAGTGCAGAGGACTGTTTGGTCTAGTAATTTTAAAGACATTATCTCCTAATGTTTTATTTTCGCTCTGTTCTGGGTTTTATGTTGATTTTAATTCTATCTCTTAGGAATAATATCTGGTAAACTAATTTTGGTGAATGGCAATGAAAAAGCATTATCCACCTACGGTAATTACACATATTTCTTAGTCCCCAGATAAAATAGTTTTACTTAAACCCCACTACAGAATTTATAAACTCCTTTTTACAGAGTCTGCAGATAATAGAAATCTAAAATACTAATCTCAGCATCCCAGATGGCCACCTCCAGGAGCAGCATAAACTCTTTCCCCCAACAAATTTCCTTTTGCAGCTTTCTCACAATGACACAGTAGTGAGCCAAAGC
Source organism: Podargus strigoides (assembly GCA_028020825.1). Lineage (NCBI taxonomy): Eukaryota > Metazoa > Chordata > Aves > Caprimulgiformes > Podargidae > Podargus > Podargus strigoides. The sequence goes on from CM051631.1 coordinate 3,554,640, forward strand.
AAAGACATTCAAGATTTTCCCTTATGGCTCCTATTAATTTAATAACTTAGGGGTTAATTCTTCTGCCTTTCAAATCAGAGGGGTTTTTTTTTGCCTGAGTTTTGCCCATGGCTCGCTCCCCTGGGGTGGGGTGAAGTGCCCAGCTGCCCAATGAGGGGCATTTTGTGGTGCTGCTCAATACATGGGAGAATTTTAATCAACGCTTCTTCCAGCACAACACTCTGCTAATACTTCAATCGCTCTTTATTAAGCCAAATGTGCTATTTAATTAACTGACAGCTCCAAAACATTATTTCTAACATGTTGTTGTAAAATATTTTAATACAATATCATCTTCTTCCCCGTGTCTTCATAGTGTTTGGCAACAGAAGCTCAGGAGGAGCAGTTGTTTTCACCTGTGGGTGATCTCTAATGACTGATAATCTCCTCCTGGGACACCCTCCATGTCCCTCCACCACTTCTCCTAACCTCTCCTCAAAGCACATCCTTCCCCTAGCACTTTGCAGGCAGATGCAAATGGGTGGACAGAGCTAAAATAAGGAATAAAATGCAAGTGAGCCCTGGTGCCTGCAGGATGGAACAACCTTTCCTGCTCCTGGGTGTTTGCTGTGCCTCCTGCCTTTGCCTCTCTAAGCTCTCTCTTGCTCCCAAAAGCACTTCGTGGGACTCTGGGGTGAGAGGTAAGGAGTCTGGGACAACAACCCAACTGTATGATGCTTTCTGTGGAGGGGCTGCTTAGTGCCAGAATTACCTTTTGTCTGATTTTCTCCCCCACCCCCCCTTCAAATCCTTATGGAAAGCTGCATCAGAAAGCCTGAGTTAATGTTAAGAGTCCCTCAGACTCATTTAGGGATGTAATAAAAATGATGTAAAATAGCAGAAATTAGGGGGAGCCAAAGGCAGCAGCACATAGAGGGGAAATGAGAGATCTTCTGCTGGCGTGGATGTCCTGGTCAGTGTCACTGGGTGAGCCCTGTGTCTAGCCCAGCGTGGGGGAATGCCTGCTGGCTCCTTAGCTGGACCCAGACCTCCTCACAAGCCCCTCTGAGACCCTCTGCTGGTTAAGGTACAGTCAGTCACACACTGCCCAACCTGCTGGTAGTCACCTCTACTGAGGTTTTTTTCCTCAGCATTAATACTACAGACAAAATTCCACTAGTGTCTTTAACTTGTTTCATGTGAATTCATTTCACAGCCAGCTTTAACCCTGTTCTTGAAAATTGTAATAAATACCTGCAAGCCAGTCTCTGACATGGGCACAAGCTGCTCAAATCTGCTGTTTTATTTGGCATTTCTGCTGTATTTTGGAAAAGGGAAAAGCAGGGATTCAATACACCAGAACCAGCTTCCCTACGTAGCGTGGCATAGGCAGCATTTATGGGTTAGGCTGACCTTGGGCTGTTATGAGGAGCAATGCCTGCCCTTTCTCAGGACTGGGCTTTTGTTGTCTGCAAGATTAAGCCATGAAAAATCCCTGCTCCTGATTCTCACCTGTGAAAAGTCCCCATCAGCTCACGTTGTACCTTCTCCAGCAGAGATCATGTTGTGAAATGATCCAACTTGAACTTTTTCCCCTATCTCTAAGCTCATGTTTAAGGAAGTTCATCTTTACTCTAGAAGTGGCAATGCAGGCAATGGAAACTCCTCTTCTTTGCTTTCTGATGGTCTCAGGGCTCTGCACGTGTTGGGGTTTTGGGGGAAGGGGAGAGGTTTTTCTGAGACATCCAAAGAGTTTCTCTAAAACCCAATTTTGACCTTAGAGAACCCAGCAAAAGGCTGGTCTTGATTAAAATGGGGAGATCATCAGGTCTGTTGCTTTTCCTGAGCATTTTATATAGTGATTTCTACTAGATGGGAAGCTGAAGAGGTGTAAGATTTTTGTACTGGTCACTAGTGATCTGCAGTACCTGATAGCCTGAAATAAAACACTGGGCTGAGTACAGTGACTCCTTGCATGATGGATGCTTCATCTGGTCAGTCAAGGATTTCCAGCAAAGTATTGTGGGATTTATTTTTTTCTGTCCATTCAGCCAGTCTTTTCTTGAGCTGTTTCTGTAGTCTTTGGGTTTTATTATTATTTTATAATGTCTTAACTCTAATATATAAAAATATGTTAGAGATAAAGAACAAAAAATCCCTAAGTGCTACCAACAGATATCTTACAAATGAGTCAAAAGCCTTTAAAAACAAAACAACACAACAAAAAAACACTTAAATAATTCATTTTGCAATATTTGATTATTAGAGTATTTAGAAATAAAGGTAAAAAGTAATTGTTAAATGAAATCTAACAGAAAGTGTGTTCCTCTACTAAATTGTGTGTTGTTAGAAGAGCAGAATGCAGCAAATCTACAGCCTATATAAATCAAACTGGTTGAGAAGTGGAAGCCAAGAAATATTTTGTTCCAACCAGTGGCTGTGAAAGAAATAAATACAGAATTTTAAGTGTACCCTGTGCTCTAAAGAGACAATATATGCTTTAATTTTAAAGGTAATCTATGCTTTTGGGAAGAGTTGTTGTGAGCTGTTACACTGCTTCATTTTTGGTTGAAAAAGTTATTTGTAATAATCCATTTCTTGCATAGTATGTTGAAATCATTATTTAAACTCAAAGCTGAATACAGAGTGGAATTGTCCATGGAGAGAAATGAATTTCCTTCTGTGGCTGGCCTCTGGTTAAGCATGAGGAACATGTGTTTGTCCCAGTCCCAGGGACTTGCAGCTTGTTCTAGTGCCCAGGCACAGCTTTATGGTACGTTAACCGCCTGCGTGAGCAGAAGAAATGTTCAAATCACAGAGAGAAAATGCAAACTCTCTCCTCCCTGACCTGTATTAAATGTCCTCCTGGAAACCCCATGCTTGCTTACTGCCCTGCCATCCTCCAGAAATGCCTTCCAAACCACCCGTGTGTTCGAGCAGGGATTTGGTGTAGCATGGGGAAGGGGAGAGGAGGCTGTGTAAGAGCAATTAAATGAACACTTTTGCCTTTGTCAGCCACTGTAACATCTCTCAGAACATACTGGAAAAGAGATGGAGCCCTTTATATGTTAAATATGTGTACAGTTAGTTGTTCTTGGTGGCTTTGGGTGAGCCAGTCACCTCTGCAGATAAACACCAGAGCTGCGGGCTTGCCGTTTTGTGGGAGAAATGTAAATTCTAGCATCAGTAGTTTGCATCTTGGTACTTCATGGCTGCAACGTCAATCATCTGTTATAGTATTTCTTTTTCTTCTGTGTTTTTTTTTTTTTTTGTGGTGGTTCTTTTTTTGTTTGTTTAAACACCCAGAAATCAAATATTAACCTGATTAAGAATTCAGTGTTACATGCAAGGCGGAGAAGAGCTGCAGGTGGTGACAGGCAACTGGATTGTGTTTGATCTGGCAGTTTTCATCTATGCCACCATTTTATTCCTGCTGTGGGACTGCAGCAAAATGGTGGTTCACTCGTTCTGTACCTCGGTGATGAATCGGGTGTGTGAAATCCCAGCTCCTGCGTGCCAGGGACTGAAAAAATCACGCTGGAAGATGTACCCCTGCTAGTGTGGGATGTACAATAGGATCTCCTACCGGGGAGCTCCCGGTATTGGAGCAGGGAAAGAGCTACTTAAATCCTCATCCCATGAGGAGAATTAAGGAATTTCACCATCCCCTGCCTTCACGTTTTCTTGGGGTAAGGGAGGGAGGTAATCTCTTCAGAGCATACGTACAGGGATGCCTCATCGTGATGTTTTTAGGACAGCCAAGTGCCAGGGATGGCTCCATGTCTTTGAGCAGCCCCAGTCCTCCCTCCTGTAGGCTCTGGGATGAGTTTTACTTGAGAATTTTGCTTGGAAGAGGCTGAGTGTGGAGGGAGCTGGCAGGTCATGCAGAGCCTGGCTCTCCCAGGGGGTACCACCGGGCCAGCCCTGGTCCTGGCACACAGGGACACCCTGGAGCTGACCAGGATCCCCATTTGGGAAACCCTTTCCAAGCAGAGACTGCTGCAGCTCCTCTGCTGACTCAGGAGTGTGTCAGCCCTTCCCTGGCCATTCCTGATGACCCCTGAGAAGGTGGCAGCATGGCTTTGTGTTTCCCTGCAGTGAAGGGTTGTGTTAAGTGCTGGTTTCTTTGGCTGATCACAGCAATCTCCATCTGCCAGGTATCTCCCAGGGTTATCACAAAATCATCAACTGGGTCTCAATCAGATGACCTCCAAGTGGGAAGTGGGGTGTTCGGTTCCCCGTCAGTGTCCTGTCACTTGGAGAGATGATGCTTGGACAATGTCTGAGTCAGTAGTGGGTCTCTGGAGACCATGAGAAACATTTGCATTACTTCTAAGAGAAATTATGTGTGACTTGGTTTCCCTACCCTCTCTTGAGCTGTGACCAGCTAAGGCTGGAGGAGCTAATTTCTGCCCTGGGCTGTGACAAGTAGTGCTGTGCCAGGCACTGCCTCAACCAGCCTGGAGTCTGTCTGAGTTCACTCAATCTATTGAGAACAGACAGCACATGAGTAGGGTTGCCCTGAGGAGATGCTGGAAACCAAGAGTTGATGCTGGCTTCGAGCTACTGGGAATCAAGGAAGGCAAGACATAGGGAAGTGGCATCAGTAGAGCACAAACCAGAGACAAGATGTGTTGGTGGACTCCTGTTAGACCATCTCTGTGTTCTGCCCTGTGGGACAGAAACACAAGACGTGTGGGTTTTTTCTTTCCACTTTAACTGAGGAACTGGGACAACCCCCCTGTTTCAGCTGGCTGTGTCCTAACCCTGCTACCAGGGCGAGGAGTTCACATTGCTTTGGGCTTGTTAAGGAGCTAGGCTGGGCTGTGGGGTCACACAACCTGAAGGACCTTGCTATTCGTATTCCTGTGGTCAAAGTGCCCTCAAACCGGTCCTGGCATTTGCCCTTCTTTGCCAGAAGAGAAACCTTTCTTGGGAATGGTTGTGACTGCATGTGGTAACCCCTCATATAGAGGGAGGACCACCTACAGGGTCCCACATCCATTTCTGGACAAAAAAGGGACTTCTGGTCCAATTCCTTCTCTTGAGGGAATTCTGTTGCTTGTTGTGACCTGAGACAAGTAAGACTTTATGGGCCAGTAGTGCTCAGATCCCACTGTGTCCTGCCCAAGCACTTCTGTAAGAGTCACTGAGGATGTGTTGCATGTGTTTCTGGATGGACTGAGTAGATTTTGTGTCTTCCAAGCTTAGAAAGCACCTTGCACAACTCTGGGCTGACTGACATAATAGTAATCCAGTGGGATTGCTTGTTTGCTAGTAACTTTAAACAGGTTTTTTTGTGCTGGGATGAACTTCAGAAGAGAAGCTATTTCAGCAAGGAATTTTTTTTTTGGCCTCAAGTTTTCTGCATGCTTGAGCCTCACAGTTGTGCTTAAAACTGTTGTGTATCGATAAGAGTTTCCTTCCACCCGTAATCTCTTCCCTCCTTCTGTTCCCTGCTGTAAACAAGCCATTAAAAATGTGTTTATGACATCACAGTTGGTGACCATGGAAATGACTTTGATGTTAGAAAGACAAATATAGCATTGTGATTTCACGGCAGGATCAAGGCAGGAGAAGACCCCCGTTCAAACGACGGGTAATTAACAAAGGTGGTGGAGGGGAAGCTTGAAACAAACGTGAAGAGCCAATTGACTGAATATGATACATTTTAAAGTTTTCCCTAGTGTAAAAAATAAAATAAATTTTAAAAACCTCTTTCAAGTGAAAAATCACAGTGCTCTGCTGCACTATTTGAAATAGAAGCCTATAGGGTAAACAGAGAATTGGGAGGGGAAAGCTTTGGAATAAAAATTATACATATGCGAAAAATCCAGCAGGCATCTTTCAAGCTCGAGTGGTCTGTGCTTAAACTGGGCTTGGAGCACCAGGGCCAAGCTAGCCCATGGGGTCAATCTTCTTCCAGTTTACACCAGTAAGCAAGTTCTGCAGGTTTTGAGTGCAAACGGATGGAGCTGGGATCTTTGCCTTGTCAAGACTCCTCGAAGGAGTCGGGAGAGCCAAGTCTGTCAGCAAAACAAAAATCTCTGGCTCCTGATTTTGCTGCTACTCCAACTCCTCCTCAATCCATTAGGCCAACGCTGATGGCATGGCTGCATCCATCATTTACACAGACTGTTGGAAATAAGCTCTTGTGTTCGCATACATTTTATTAAATCATTATTTCATGCTTCAGAGGCAGCAGGACCAAGCCTGCTAGGAAAGTATTATCAAAATCCTTTCTGGGCTCACTTTTTGAGCAGTTGTTCCAACATATGTAATTACGAATAAAACAGCCTCTGAAAAGACCTCCTCAGATTCAGAGAGAGATGAGAACAATAGGGTAGAGATTAAAAAAGATGGTTCTTCTCAGCTAATTGTTTTTAGTCAAATGGTAAAAGTGAAGAAAACACCAGGAAACTATAATTAGGATGATAATGCTTTGTTCTGCAGAAATATGTGCCCTATTGCCTCTCCTATTACAGAGCAACAAAGAGAACGAAGTGGAAGGGAAGAGGAAAGTGGGGATGAATGGGGGTTGTTAAATACCAGACTGGAAAGGTCAATAATTTTGTCCTGAAGGCAAAGCTGATATGAAAACCCCTGCAGCAGAGCTGCCCCAAGCGCTGCCCAGCCTGCTCAAAGGGTTACCCAAGTGTTGGGGATGGTGGATCTCCCTGGCTGCCCCCTACCCCGCATCCTGGCTGGAAGCACAGCTTACAGACACTGCCTGGGATTTCCAGGTGGTGTTGCTGAAGCCTGTAACACCTCCTGTGAAGGGAAACCCCTGAGGTTTGGGGAATTTGTATGTTCCTCACATCTGACTTCTCTGGCGGCTGAAGGCTGAGCCCAGCAGGTAGAGGGGGGGTGCAGCCCCTCCATCACACATCGCAGTGCTGCTGCCTCTCTCAGCTCTGCCTGGCTGTGTGCCTTCTGCACCCCCCAAAGCATTCCTCATCCCGTTACCATAGAGCTGCCATAACTGTTCCTAGCAAACAGCACATAAGCCCAAATTCGCCCCTTTCCGGGCTTTGAGTGACATGTGGGCAGACTTGGTGAGCTGGGGGCTTGTCTGGTGACACTGTGTGACAGTCCTGGGCTGCTGTCAGTCTCTCCCAGAATCGTCAGGGATTCAGCATGTTGTTCCTGAGTGGGTTTAGTGCGTGATTTGCTCCACGAGCTACCAGGAGATGGTTTTGTATATGGACCAGGTGATGGTGTTGTGCCTTTCCCCTAATTGTGGAGGTTTTAGGCTGGGCAGTGCAGGGCCATGGTGACACATGTTCCTGCCCGTGCTCTTGTGGCTGCTCCTGGCCCTGGGATGGGGCAAAAGGCACTGCTGGCTAGTATCTGACATTTACTTTAGGTCAACAGGCTGTGTCTCCCTTTGGGGACAGCCACTGTGGTCGGGGTGACACGGGAGCAGGGACGCCTCTGCTGCGGGGTGGCAAGGAGGGCACAAGGGCAGGGGTCCCCAGAGGGTTTTGTATGCAGGTATAGAGAAATTTAGTTCACCTTGGGCCAGAGGGCTCTGTGGTACCCAGGAAGCATAAAATTCCTAAGGGAGCAAAAGCTGAGTTACTGAAGGGGAAAGGAAAGCTTGAGAACTACCTGGGGTTTCTTTTTGTTACGCTTATGTCCAGTGCCTGGTTACCACTTTGAAGAAGGGAAGTGTTTCTCATCCAACACCCCCTGCCACTTCATCTCCTCTAGTGAAACAAGGAAGATCAAATTTTACATCTATGAAATCAGTAAAGTAAACTGGAAAATAGTATCTTCCCCCAAAGAAGAAAGAATGAGTCCTTTCAGCCTCATACCAAGAAAGATCATAAAATCAAAACATTTTAAAACACTCCTGGGTCGAGTTTAGCAGCTGGCACAGAGCAGCAGGGAAGTGAAAAGTGTAGTTATTGCTTATTTTAGGTACTTTATTTTGTTTGGTTTGTTTCATGGGGTTTTTGTTTGGTTTGTTAGTTTGGTTTTTTTTCCTTCCAGACTCTAGATAAAAAATGGTGCAAGTTTGCCTCGTGAGAGAGGAAGAAATTTTATATTGATGGGTTGCTGAGGTGCACATGAGAAGCCAAGTTGGTCAGGGAGAGTGAAAGTCTCTTCTCTCAGTGGCAGATGTTCTCAACTGAGTCATGGAAGAGGTGGAAACCCCTGGATCTTCTGCCAGCAAAGTGCTGCTGGTTTCAGAGATATTGTTTGAACGCGTCCGTCGGAGGACGGGCAGAGACCACCAACGCTCCCACCCCAAACAGCCCTTTTTCAAAGGGAAAAATGTTGGTGGGTTCTCACCACAGTGATTATAGGGGATTATTCTAGGATTCTCAGAAGTATCTGAAAACCAATCTTTCTAAGTTATTTCTGAATAGCTATTGAATGGATAATTTCCATACCCATTATCAAAATGATGTGCTGGCGGTGAAATTTAGCTGTATTGTATTTGATCAGTAATTGGTGAAATGTTTTCCTAGGGTTAAAAGTAGTGTTGGCAACAGCTCTGTGTAGGGATTTACAAGGTGTTTAGATACATTTTTATGTATTCAGTTGCTTTATGTTATCCAAATGCTTTGATGGTGTGGAGGAAGCTAACGGGATTTATCTGAGTATTTAAAGACAAACTGAAAAGACTTTTACCTTCTGAGACCCAAGTTCAGAGCCCAGTTGCTTCTGTTAGCTGTTGATGGCACAACTAGCACTTAAAACAATGTACAATGTGAAAGTCTTGGTCATTAATGACTCGCGGGTCTGGAGAATAGAACAGGCTCAAAAGCAATCAGTGCAAATGTGTTAGAGCAATTAGTAAAGAAAACATCAACTATGAAAGAGTGAAAAGTTTCCTTAGCTTAGATTGTTTCTTTCAGTCTTTGGTGGTGCTGATTAAGATTGTGCTGTATCTTTGGTTTTATCTTGGACCACGTGAAATAAGGATTTGGTAAAATGTCCCCTACTTTTTCAACTGAAAAAAAGAGAAGAGATTAAGACTGGGAGAGAGTAAGAAACAGAAATATGGAAGGGAGGAAAAAAAACCCAACCTGATTTCCAGTCAAAGGTGAACTGAAAGGAGAGCTGCCATCCAGCCCTGGTTTTCCATGTCAGTGATGTGACAAGCACATGGTGGATACGAGTGCATGTCGACTGGAGCTTTAAAAATGTTCCTGCGTTGCAGTAGGTAGCTGGGGTCGAAAGCAATTTTCTGGAATTACATCTCCCCCACGAGGTGCTGGCAAAGGGACAGAGCTGATCTGCTTCAGGATGGAGGAGGGCAATAAATAAAAAATCAACACATCCATCACAGCACAGAGATACTTACATGTTCCCAGTAGAAGTGAAACATCTTCCCTTTAGCCTCTGCATGGCTGGTGCATGTTGGCACACTGCTCTTCTCACCTGGGCTTTGGATTCGAAGCTGCTGGCTCATGCTGGTGTCTAAAGCCATAACCTGTTGCTGCATGGACAGAACGTCATGGTGGCTGGGAACGTCAGGGTGCCCCGCTCTCCCTGTCTCTACAACTACAGAAACGTAGAAGGAAAGAGTTGATTCTTGGACCACTATCTAAATATTCCAAGTTATCACTACCTGTTGACAAAAAAACCCAAACCTCTGTGTTAAATCTGACACACTCTGGACAAATAGTTAAGTGATGGTTGATTTCAGGGCAGTCTGTCTGTCCTGGTGTTCCATGGCCCTCTGCAAGCTCTGGGTGGCTGAACCCTTCTCAGGTGTTTCTGCTGCTCTCAGCATCCTCCTGAGAAGAGTCGAGTCCTTTTACTGGAGGGGATGATGCACAAAGAGACTAAGGGACTTGCCTGAGGCCAGAAAGGCTGCAGCTGAGGAAGAAATTGGAGGGTGGTTGCTCAGAAATTGGAGGGTGGTTGCTCAGTTCTTGGTATGGCAAGCTGAGTTTGGGACTGTCCTTCCTCTTTAAGCAATGAGACAATTTAATTCATTTAGGAATAACCAAATAAAAAGGAAGAAAAATATTATTTTAATATTACTTGATATCAAATATAGCACCAAGAGCCAATGTAAGCAATGAAATCAGATATTATAGGTTAATGAAAGCTTACCTAATTTACCACCAGGCTAGATAATATAAAATAAAGCTTTGCATTAACTATATAGTGATTTAAAAAATGTTGCAGACCGATATCAACACTTTATTATTGCATATTTGTGGTGAACTCCCTTATATTCAAACCACTGTATCTGCACAGTATTTGTCCTATTATTTTAAGGCATATTTAATGACACCATTCCCTGTAACAAACCTCACCAATTTCATCTTTAGTGGCTTTCATACTGCTCTGCTTTTGTTCACCCAGGGGCTGGTGATCCTTGTGGACATCCCCACGCCAGGGCTGTGGAGATCTGGCCTCAGCAGAAAAAAAGTTGGAAAGGAGAGGGGGGGGAAAAAAAAAAAAACAACTTGCAACCCATCCATCTTGGATGCCTTGGAACAGCCAGAGGGGAGCTGCCAAGGGGAAGCCATTTCCATATGCTCTCCTTGTCAGAAGTGTAAGCAGGCTGAAAATGTTGGATGTGCGCAGTAAGTGGAAGCTGACCCAGGCAGCCTTGATTTACATAGCGCACACTTGGGACCTGCTCATTACCACAACATCCCCCTAATCATCACCTCCGCGTGATGGGCACAGGGATCTGAACGTGCCCGGGGATCCCCAGTGCTTCGCTTTCCTAGCAGCACCCAGCCCTTTGCAGTTACTGTGGTGTGACAGATGCACGTATCATTGGAAGCAGGTCTTGCATGGCATTACACAATGTAAATCAATAATGTGAAAATACAGCCGTTAACACAATGTACAGTTTTGCCTATTACTACAATGCCCTGCTTGTTCCAAAGGAAAAGCAATTTTATGCTCCACTGAAGCATGGTTTGCTTAGCCTTCAACTAGCGGCAAATGCCAGATACTGCAAAATGTTACTGTTATGCAAGCAGTGTCCTGGATTTACTTACACGTACCCATGCAAAGCCTAATTTCAACATAGGCTCAGACTGGGGTCCCTCTGAACAGGGGGCTGAGCTGCTCTGCCCCTGCATTTCTAGCTCTGCTGCCCCTTCTCAGCACCAGGTCCTCATCCAGCAAAGCTGCAGGGCCCCGTGCAGCTCAGTGGGGCTGCTCTTGGTTTGAGATGGGATTAAGTTCTCCCAGATTTTAGGGTGTCCTAGCACCCAGTAGCACTTCGCAATCCAAAAATCAGACCGGGATAACTGCCTGGCAAAAAAGTCAGCACTTGTTGCACATTCCTTGTCTTCGTTGGCCGAGATGTATAGAAACCATAGCATGAAGCCTCTCAACCCATAACTATCGATACGGGCCTCATCCGCTGCTCCTGCCATCTTCACATCTGGTAGAAGTTAACTCCTTTTAGCTGAGGAAGCAAAAGGAAGAGCTGCAATGACAAAGTGAGATCTGCTCAGATCGTTCGGATAGCGAGAAAGAGGAACGATGCTGCTGTGTGAAGGTGACCCCTCCGGAGCAGAAGCTGCTCAATGGCCACTTCTGAGCCTTGATGTGTCCAGCCTGGGGTAGAAACAAAGACACCAGAAGAACGTGGTGCTGAGGTGGAAAAGCTGTAATTCCTGAGCTGATCAGCTCAGCACAAAGGAGCATGAAAGGGCACCACCACTTACCCTCTGTCTGTGCCACCACCCTCAGGCGTAAGAACTGCCCCTGCTCTGCTCAGAGCCAGGGGGGTTGATTTTCCCCTTGTGCTCGAGCGTGGCCTGGGTGGTCACGGGAGCAGTGAGCAGGGAGGGGGCTGCAGCTCTCCGCCCACCTTCCATGTGTTCTGGCAGAATTCCTTTTTGCTGGGAAAAAGGCAGATTTCAGAGACAGGCTGTTTAGCAGAAACAGATTAATTACCCTGAGACTGTAGAGAGGAAAATGTGGAGAGTGAAAAAGGATGGGGATCCCCACAGGGTTCTGTTTTACCAGCTCTCTGTGTCCCAGGTCCCCCCTGAGGAAGCAGTTGCGTGGTCTCGTGAGAAATTTTTTATTCGTGTTCATTTTGGGGCAATTTCTGGATCTCAAGTTGGATGGAAAGCACATTCCAAAATGTTATAATTTTGCACAGAAATTCTGGCATTGCTGAGTTCTGCCTTCTGCCTATAAGGTGAAGCCAGGGAAGGATTGAAAGCTCCTTCCCGTTGCACTGTGCTGGCATCCCGCCCCTGCAGGTCAGCTTCTTAATGAGAGCTTAATGAGGAATCCAGACTTTCGCTGGTGATGGAAGGACACAGATGCCAACCTCGCTCAATGAAGTGGTGGCCAAGACTTCACATGCCTGTGGTGGGGGCAGAGGGGCCGGGGCATGGCGTGGCCGTGCTGTGTACCAACTCCTCCCAGCAGCACAGCGTGGGAATAGATTGAAAATTAGGGGGGGTTTCATCCAGGTGGGCCTTGCCCTACCACTGCACAGTGGTGCAGGTCATTGCTGTTGCTCCTGGGATTTGGTCCAGGCCATGCTGCAATACATCAATACTTCTCCTGAGCCATGGTTTGCCTGCAGAGGGGAGAGGGAACCCTCTTCCCGCGAGGCTGAAGCTGCCCCTCTGTGCTTGTGGCCCTCACAGAGAAGAAGGAACACAATCCCATTGACTTAATCTAGGCTGTATAATAGAAATAATAAATTTTTATTTTCTCTTTTGACTCCTTTGTTGTGTTTATTTCAAGGGATTTCTGTCACCTCCCTTCTATACTTCAATGTGCCTGAAAATTTCTGTCGGGAGTGATTGTGTATGACTTGAAGAAAGTGCAATTTTAAGACTTGAATTCACTTTAAAATCCCCACTGCTTTCTATTTATTTTTTTTTTTTTCCCTCCAAATTAATGCATCTCTGAGCTGAAGCTTCCCCATCCAACAATGCTGTGTATGTTATTACCACCACAAGACCTTTCCACCACTGGATTTCTCTCTTCCATATTTTGCTATGAATATGAGATTTGCAGGGAATTGCCATGTGCTGAATATTTGCATCACGGCCCGGGATGCTTTGAATAAGACTTCAGGGAGCTGAAAGAGACTTGAGATCAATCCAAAATACTCTGGAGAAAATTCACAGACAAATATTTCCAAACGTGAATATTTCCACCCTATATTTAAATTCTCTTTAAATATATTATTGCGACAGACAGCTAGACAGACAGACAGACACGTATGGCTGACATTAGCATGTAGCTTCTGCTGTCACTCGCAGACGGGCTGCGTGGCTGGAATGATGATGTTTCTGTCCTGACTTTGGGGAGTTTCATATATTAGACAGTACTAAAAGAATTTTTAATTGGACTTATTTCACTTTTTTTTTTTTTTTTTATCAGAAATGAGACAATACGCACGAACCCCTGTGGTTACTGTAGTCTCAATCAGCTGCCAAATAATATTATAGAAGTTGTGATTGGATTAATGAAAAGCTCGTAACAAAATTATAGTTGTGAGGAAATTATTCTATTGGGGGCTTTAATTTAAACTGGTGGGACAAAATTAGTCCTAAATTAAAGAAAACAACTAATTGTCTAGATATCTCTTGGTTGATAAATGCACCAGTAGGATCCTGCTCCCAGGGTGTCACTCTGATTTTTTTTTTTCAAGGAAAAATGCACTTGGCAGCCTCGCTCCACTCCCTTTTTGCTTTTTCCATGGATATTCTGGGCTGTGCAGGCTGTGAGCTCCTCCTCAGCACCACTCCTGAAGGCACCAAGCCTTGCAGGTCCTGGAGGGAAGGGATGGTTTGGGCCAGCCCAGGGGTACCCTGTGCTTCCATAGGGACCCCGACCCCTCAGCAAGAGTGATCCAGCACCCACATGGGCTTCCACCACTGGGACATTTAGACAAGGTGAGGACTCATCCCTGCCATCCCTCATGTCCCATCCAGTGCTTCTCTTTGGTGCTTGTGATGGAGTGGTCTGAGCCACGTTCTCTATTAGCTTCTGATTCCTGCCCTGCACCGTGGTGTTGGGAACTGGGCTGATGCCCACAGGGTGTTGGTCCCTTCCCTCGGTGCTGTCCTCTCCCCACTAGCCCAGCCAAGCAAGACCACCAGCCCACCAACCTAGCTGAGGGTATTCCCCATTTCAGGGCAGAAAAGGGTGTTTGAAGCCCCACAGGTCCCCAGGGTGTGGGAGAGCATGGTTGGTGACACCCTTCTACAGAAAGAACTTTTTTCTTTCGCTGGAGTCAAAAGACAGCCACAGACCTGTAAACGCAGATGCCTCGTGCTGGGGAAGGGATGTATTTTTGGGGAACAGGATTTGGTCTGTATTTCATTGAGCAGCAAAGCTCAGTTCCCCTGAGAGCTGGAAATTCCTCAGTTTGCCTTTTAATAACCACGGAGGTGCTGGAGGCAGCGGAGCCCGGGGGACACCGCGTGGGAGAGCTGGGATGGTTTTCATCAGGCTTTGTCCTGCTGACCTGGTCCTGGTAAGAAGGGTTTGTGGGCCACGGCATGAAGATGCTGTGTGCAGGTCCCATGCTGTAAGGGTATTGGGAAATGATAGGTGGGATGTGGCAGGTGTTTTGGGCACCCTCCTGTCAGAAAAATCCATAAAAGGAGGGGGGGCTGCATCAGGGCTGCGAGGAGCCCCCCTGTCTGACACAGACGACCTGCAAATCTGAGTTGCTTTGAGACAGGACTCCTGGTGCCAGTGAAGGGAGTTGGTAACAGACATTAACCCCCTGTGCTTGGGGGCTGGTTGGACTGGGTTTTCCCTCCGTTTCTGAGGCCCCATTATATCCCAGTCAATGGGCTGAGCTGGATTTCTGGGTCGGTTCTCTAAGGAAAAAGCTCCGTTTCCTTCAGACATTTTCCCTCTCCTTTAGGAAAGCGTTCCTGTTGCTTGCCTCTGCCTCTGGTCCTCACGTGCTAAATCCCAGGCAAATGAATCCGTATTTAAAGCAATAAATTCAGTGCCTTTCCTCTGAGGCTTTATTTTCTCATTTAGTGACCTCTTGTTCCCCATGTCTTTGACACTTCTCCGATGTGCATTAAGCAAATATGCAATCATCCTTTCAGTCTCTATCTTTGCTTTCATTATGATTTTTTACACTTCATTACGTTTCCCTCTATAATTGCAACTCTTTGTTGTCCCAAAGTTTTATGGCTCTTTCCTCTCTTCTCTCACTTCTTGTGTTTCTTTGTTATTCACGTTAGCTTTTCTTGACACTGTGTTCCTAGTACATTTTCTAGATGTCAAGCAAACTCTTAGGCCTAAACTCATTTATCTTTGAACACTTTCCATTTCCACTTCAGTGCTCTACCCCAATGAATTCCATCCAGAACTTCCTTTTCTTCTAAAATTGGCTGTGCTGCTTTTATTCAGCGTTCTTCCCTTTTTAGGCCTAATTATAAATCCGATTGTTCGGCCCTGAATGCTTCCACGAGCTCCATTCATTTCCGAGCGCGGTTCTGCCATAACTGCCGGGGGAAGTTGCGTGACTGCCCTTTCAAAATCCTAATATGATCTAGATGAGAAAGAGAGATGTTATTTCTAACTTAAATTAAACCCTAGCGCAGCAACCCAGGCTGTTAAGTCCCTCCGCTCTGCTCTCTGACCGCCGCGTTTCCCCGCCCTGGGAAGTTCAGAGGATGCTCTGTGGTGGGCTCATGGGTTCCTGGGGTTTTCCCAGCCCCTCGCAGCGAGTGGTGGAGCTGCTGGGAGAGGCGGTGGGCACCGCCGTGCCTCCCACCGGCACGGAGTGCAGGGGTCTGCTGAAATCCCACTGTTGCAGCCAAAGCAGTTCAAAGCTGCAAACGGCCCATTCCCACAAACACACACACCACCGCTCGCCTTAGGAATTTTTACCCACTGCTTGAATAATTGGATGGTAATTTGTAAGCAGAAAGCATCACCCTTGCTTGACTTAATTTTGAGCATCTCTGGGGTAAGTGGCCAAGGGGAAAGGCTCAGGTTTTAGCCACAGCTCTCTGCCCAGGGATTGCTGAGCTGTTTGTGCTGAATTTCAGCTCTGCAGCCAGGCAGGGGCTGGTACCAGGTAACCAGGACTGTGTGACCAAAACCCACCTGCAGTTTGTGAAGCTCACCCTGCTTCCAGGCTCTCTGTGGAGCTCAGCTGTTCAACCTCGAGGCAAACCATGCCTCCACAACCAAATGCCTAGCTGCAATCCGAGTCTTACAGAGTCAGACTTCAGGAGCAGCTAAATGATGTGATGGGTTTGATGTGTCTCCAGATACGTCTGGCAGTGTTTGTCTGTAGGTATGTTCAGGTGTTTAGGCTGCTTGGGTAGCTTCTTCCAGGTTGAATGTTCTCAGGAGGGAACACACAGAGCTGGGAGCACAGTCTGAAATAGAGAAAAAATAGGAATGTGATGCTCATCTTGTGGAAACGTTGGCAGGATTTGCTAGGCTTTCGAATGGGCAAGGCAGGACTCTTGTTTCTCCTCCAAAATTGCCCTTGGAGGGAGGTGATGACAAAGAGAATCGCTCTTGTCCGCTTACTTACTGATTTAACCTGATTTCTTCCTGTTCTTCAAGCATCTGGGAAAAACATGAGTAATGTGATAACAAAGTTCATCCTTTGCTCTGAGTCGAAGAGGAGAATGTCAGTGACTTTGCAGACCTGGGGCACTCTGTCATCCCCAGCTAGCATGGGGACTCTGCTCTGCTCTCTAGGCATCACTTTCTCGAGAAAAAGCAACTGCTGCTTCCTGGCCTGTCTTCTTGTGACCTTTCAGACTGGTGCTCAAGCAGTGTAGGCAAGCCCAGCTGATGTACAGCGATGGTCCTGTAGGAACGTGAGCAATAGCAGTGCACCCTGAGGTGGATATGTAGGTATGGTTGTATGATGATTTATCTGCTGAAGTCGTTAAGATACCTCACAAGTTGCTCTGTGTTCAGCTCAGGGATCCAAGGAGGACTTGCCCTTGTCCAGCTTCGATGCTCTCCTGGGTGGAGAGGGGACAGACACCATCAAGATGTGGAGATGGCCACGGCAGGGGTTGCCACACGTCGCTGTGGGTTGGTGCCATGCAGCACACAGCGATGGAGGGCTGAAGAATAAAGCTCCTTTGGCCTCAGAGGAACACCATCACTTACTCGTAGTTCATTGCATCGGGCTCCTGCTCTTTGCTGAAACAGAGGAAGAGGGGTTCAGGCTTCCCAGATGCCAAACAAAGTCTTACAAATTACCTGACCTTAGACCCTGAGTCCTTTTCAAATCTGTGCATTGATTTGTTAAAAGTTTTGGCATTTTTTTAAGAACTTCCTTAAGTGAAGCTGCTTGAAACGGTGGCCTTGACCCTGAATGGACTGGTTATGGTGTGGTAGCTGGTTTTGGGGGCTGCAGGGCCATGCCTGGGGTATTTAGCTTCTGTTTGAAATTTTTATCCTAGTTTGCAGAACCATTAGTTTTTTGGAAGCTTTAACACACCCATGTATGTGGTCAGGGTATTTAGTCTCCTCTTAAAATATCTGACAGAGGGACATACAGCGACCTCTTGCAGCAACTTCTCTGTACCAGACGAGTCACAGGAGATGACCTGAAAAAAATCAGCTATCATACACCATATCATGTAAATAAATACGTCTTACAATTTTTCTAAGCATCTACAGTTGGCTGTATATGCCGGATGGATGTGACTGGGTTATTATAGTCTGTCATTTCAGCATGAATCCAGACGCTATTTTAAGGGAGTAATATTTAATAGGCTGGAAGAAGCCTTTGGAGCTGTTATTATCTCTCATGTAAATGCACGTTAAAGCAATTTGGACAGGCATATCATCTTCCTGACACACTGTACCGCTCCTGGGGAAAGGCTGAGGGGTCTGTACTGTGCCACACCGGAGCTACCCACCCTCTGGGTGCAGACCCCAGCATGGCACACAGAGGGGTGTCAGGCTGCTGTGAGGAGTGGCCTCACTGCCAGGGCTGTGGCTGCATAGTTAAGGATGCAAAGCAAAGAGTTTTGCTTAGGGGGATCGGGGCAAATAAGTTTAATGCAAACTTTAGAGCTGATTTCAGCGAGTGCATGGACTGAGCATGTCAATGGCTTCATGGCAGCAAGAGGTGGCTGTGCTGCCTGTGGGATGCAGATGCATTGGGAATGAAGGGCCTGCTGGGGAGGGAAAAGGTTCAAGGTCTAAGGGGATACCACTGGCTTTGGTGGGCCAGGAACCACGGGGAGGGACTGCTGTTCAACAAACAGAGAGCCATGGAGAGCTACTGGGGAGGTGGGATCAAATCCCATGCGGCACAAAAAGCTGCCTGCTGGGACTGCTGCTGTAAGAGATGTCCGTGGCAGGGGAAAACAGGATCTTCCAATTATGGTCTTGAAATTGCCATAAAAATATGTTGCATTGGTGCTCATCCTCCATCCCTGCCCCAGCCCAGGAGAGCTGGCCCTGGCAACACTGTGCCTGGCTCTGGCCACAGCCAGCTGCCCACCCTCCGAAGCTGGCAACGCTCCCCAGCTGCCTTGTCATAGCAGTATTTTTTTTATTCGTCTCAATAAAAATCTGTGATTCATTAAGTGCTTGTCATGTTTTGATACGTGGATCAGGAACTGATCAATAGCCAGCCAAATTTAATAAAAAGGAGCTCTATTCTTGGGAAATGAGCTTGTTACCATGCCAACTATCGATCTTTCCTGACAGGCTCTGTAAGTCACAAAATGGGGTCCTGATGGGTAGGTCGGTCTCCCTGCCTGCCTGCCAGAACAATGCCGATTGCAACCTCTGTATTTAAAAGACTTTGGAGATAACCCCATTTTTCAATATTGCCTCTATGTAAGTCTTTGGCAAAGGCTCTAGATTGCCTGGAGCTAGCGGAAATCATCCAAAGGCTTTATTTTTCTTATTGGCTCTAAGGTGGTGGAAACATAAGACAGAAGGGAGCAGAGCTCTGGTTCTGCACCAGAGCCTCCTGGGGCGAGGAGGGATGGAGCTCGATGCCAGCCCAGGCGCCCACCTCACCGGTGCACGACATGCCAGCCATGGTCTGGTCCCTCCCTGCCACCAACACACACCCCAGCATTGCTCCTTGCAGTGCTGAAAACTTAGCATGGGCCAGATAATGCTAAAGGGCAGCAAACTGATCCCCTGTCAGGTGATTTCTCCAGCTCACCATGGTCAGCAGGACAGATTTGTATCCCAAGGTCCCAGGGTCACTCCGCTGAGCTTCCCACTCTGATCCTAAGTCCCTAAATTTGAAGCGTTGGCGTTGCAGCCGTTCTCTGGCATGGGTGACACTGAAAGATTTGGGAGCAAGAGCTGAATATGGGCAAGGAGGAAGGGGTTTGTCAGATGCAAATAACCCATCCCCAAGGTTTTGGTTTCCCTGTTCTGTTTGCAGTGTTCCTAGATTTTTATTTGCACTTTATTCTCCTTTTATTTCTCAGAAGGAGGGTGGGCAGGGCTGTCTGCTGCCAGGGCAGGCAGCGGGGACCCGAGCCGTGTCCTTCCCCTGCCAGGGGCTGCATGGCAGCCTGGCACAAAGAGGGAATGTTTTCCAAGTACAAAACACATGGGGAATTTTGATCCCATCATTCTCCTGCAGGGCTTGGTCCAAAACACACTGCGATAAGTAGAGACAGATTTCAGCGAGCTCTGGCCCTCTCCCAGTCCAAACCATTTAAACATGATGGCCCATGTCCTTCTCCAGGACAGCCACTTAGGTCAGTGCTTTAGGATTTAAGAATGGATGGTGAATTGCAATTAGGGCAGCAAAAGCTTTATAGACTTAGAAAATCCAGTCCTGTGCTCAGTACAGTCCCTGAGACTTCCCTAGAATAGTTTATCCAGCCAAAAGTCAAACAAAGGTAGAATCTGGTGTGGAAGATCTCACCAAAGTCACTTGGGGAGAGGGTGTGCAGTGTAATTCCTTCGTGGCTTTTCCAGACTGCTTACTGTAAAGCTGATTATGATTTGACAGCAACATTAGCCCTGCTTTGGGTGAGGGGGTGGGACTCAAGACCTCCAGAGGTCCCTTCCAGCCGTTTTTTCCATGAGATGTGATGTCTAACACAGAAATAAAAACGCAACTGATATTCTTGGGTGTTCAGGCTTGGAGGGCAATAAGAGCTGATGTCAAAACCTGAATATTTCTCCAAACTGTTTGTGTATATGAGGTGCCAGAGCAGCCCCAGTCCCTCAGCTGTGCAAACTGGAGGTTACTGAACACTGCAGTTTGTTGCAGTTATCAGAGCCAGCAGCAAGTTGCCTTGTGTCTGCTCTCAGCATTCCTCCTCCATGGGCTTAGCTCATCCCAAACTCCTCCTTTCAAATTGCCTTCTTTCAAAGATTTTGCTCTGGTAAAAATCCTCAGACGTCTCTGTAGAGTTCATTGACGTGAGCCATTTAACAGAAAAGCCCTTTCGATATACGACAAAGGTGAAATCAGTCGGTGAGGTCTGATACTCCCCAGCCTCTCGCTGTCCCCACGGCTCTCCACAGTGGCGTGACATGGCAGTGAGCGCTGAGCAGGGACAGGGTGGAGCAGCTCTTTCAGTTAAACGTACACGTGCCAAATTGAGCCTAAAATAAAACTCTGCTGAAAACCCAGCGAAGGTTGTTTTGGGGAATGGACTGCCGGATCGGACCCCCACCGCCTGGGCAGAGCCTGGCAAGGTTTTAACTCAACACCGACTGCGGGTGCTGTTTTCTCTTGCAGTTTGCACTGGAGCCTTGAGGACAAATGAGACCAGTCGGGTGCCAAGAGCAGTGAGAGGGGCCCCTCGGAAAGTGGCAGGAGGAGGAAGGCCGGCAGCGCTGGTCACCCGAGGAGCGGAGATGGGCTCCTGCTGCCGCTCCCTGCCCTGCTCCGCCAGCTCAGCACTCCCCTCTCCACCAGGAGACAGCCCAGCAGGTTCAGGGGGGGCTGCAAGCAACGGGATAACCGACTTTGGACAGTACCTCTTGCTTAGGAAAGGAAACTGCCCAAAGGAAAGGCGAGCTCCCTGGCATTAGGTCTGCGGGCAGCTGCCTGCCCTGCCTGCAGCCAGGGGCTGCGTGTCAGCACAGCCCCAGCGAGGGGAGAGGGACCCAGCTCAGGGCTGCCAGGGGGTTGTGTGTCCCCTGCTCTAGGAGCCTGTGCTGCGGTTTTAAGCTGGAGCAGCAGCCTTACATCGCGTCGTGATTTGGCTGCGAGTTGAGCCGAATGCATATTATCTCAGCAGGCTCATGGGATGCCTCTCCTCCCTCCAAATATACACACACACAGCGAGAGTTTTACAGACAAGATAATGTGTTTGGGCTGGATGAAATAGTTGTGTTCTTCCTCTAGGAGAAAAATTTAATTTTGCTCTGAATTCCACTGTAACCAGGCAGCTCTTCATTTGCATCCTGGATAATAAATCAAAGCAACATGAAGTCTCGTGCACAGAACTGAAGTGGTTTCTTAAAGCAAATTTGGCAGGAAATAAGTCTTCATCTTAAAAAGCCAGTCCGCTCTCCGTATACAGTACACCACCAACTCTGCTAAAATCTGCAAACAGGCACGAAACGTCATTTTGTGAAAAACAGAGGGATCCGTGAGCTCTAGCATTGCTGTGAGACAGGTCGGGTGGTTCTGTTATCAAAATCACACATAACTTCATTGGAGAAATCACCCCTGAGTTCCCTTTGACTCCACAGTTTGCAGTGCCCGGGTACTCAAATATGATAAGGGACATCAGTTTGGCTTCGTATAACAATAAGGTCGTGCCGGTATCACAACTTCCCTCTGTGCTTTTCCTCTTTCTTCTAGCTTCCTCAGCTAATGTTGTTATTTTTTCTTTTTTTTTTCCTAGCCTTCCTTTCTAGTTTCTGTTTCTATCGTGCAAACATGCCATGGCAAAGCGATGTAAGCAATGCATAATATATTTGCTGTAATGTATGATTCATTTACCAGCTTTCATAATTAATGTGGCTGTGTTTTACATACACAGTACTTCCTGCATGCATTTTATGATGTGAACACTCTTCAAAATCTAATAAAACGTAATCCATTAAAAACAATGGTACTATTCCTGTGATGAGATTTGTGTGCAGTTTTGCAGCAGCTACAGCAAGAACTCAGTGCCGAGTTTATATTCAAAACACCGATTTTATGCCTCTATTTTATGCAGCTCCTAATTCTCAAGGCGGAAATTATTACAGTGATATATATTACTGTGGTGATACCACAGTTGTTGGTCTAGGTATCATCTGCTTTAGTACCCTGAAAACTTTCCAACCCAAATAATTTTTCTATCTGCTGTCTGGAGTTTAATAATGAATACGAAATTACGCTGAATTTATGAAGAAACCTGTAAGAACTCTACAGCAGCATCTGTAAAGTGTCAGCTAAATAATGGAAACATCTGCACCTCCAAAACACTCGTCCTTGCCTGGGGTTTGGTGGGGCTGAGTACACACAGCCTCATGGTCTCAGCCCCAAGACCCTGTTCCCAAAGATATTTATGCATTTAATTGTGATCAATATCAGCCAGAGTCAGGAGCTGCCAAAGAGCTCAGGCCATGCACTTTATTTGCACATTATTCTTTCCCTGGCAAGGACTTGAGGAACCCAAATTATTTTGCACCCCATGGAGAAGAAATCCAATGTAGCCATTTGTGTGTTGTTCCTTGACACACTGTTCCAGGCGGATGGATTTGAGAGCTTTTAGTTTTCTATCCTCATACTAAAAACACGCGTAAAAAAATTTCCAGCGACAAAATCAACACTTATGAACGAATCAAACTAGCATGAATGTGTTGAAAATTCAAAATGGATATGAGAAATGGATATAATTTCCAGTGTAAGGTGAGAAATCCTCTTCCCACGTCTGTGGATACCAGGCTGTAATTCTGCCTGCTTTCCTCCAGCCGAATCCTCATTAAAGCCAGCGGGTGCAAACCGCCCCAGCTCGGCGGCCGTGTGCTGTTGGGGGATTTGCCTCTGCTGAGGCTCTGACCCTGGGCTCGGGCAGCCAAATCAGCCCCGTGCTGCTCCTGCATCAGCACTTCACACTTTACACCTGCACAGCACCTCGGCGCTGCCTCAGCTCTGAGCAGGTGAGGAGCATCACTGGCTTCAATAAGTTAAACCTGGGCTTGGGCCTTAGGGGCTGAGTTCTGCTGGGTGGGGGGTGTGGAATAGGAAAATGCAGCATTTTCTGAATGCTGCTGGTTGGGACAGCAAGAGGATGGCTGCACCTTCAGTAGGACTCCAACCCACCAAGTTTGCTGGACTTGCATCAGGCATATTTGAAACGCAGATTTTTTTTTTCAAAGGTATTTGGACTTTGCTGTGTCTCACGCTGAATGGGTCCCTGCTGGGGCAGCTGCCTGTGCTGTGTGGGCAGCTTTGGTGTTTCCCTGCGAGCAGGATGAGTGCAAACCTACGGGTAACTGGTGCAGTGGCTGATGCTGCTCCAAGATGGGGAGCTGTGCTCGGCAGGGAGAGCTGCTGGGCTGGGAGCTGCTTCTCTTGCCCAGCGTGGCACTGGGGGAAAGGTGGAAAACCTTTCACGTGGAAAAATGAGCTAAAGACCTTAAGGCCCAAATCCTTCCATTTAGAGAGATCAATAGCACTGTTACTGTTGGGAAGTGAAACCCTGAGCTGCTGCAGCAGCACAGCTCTGATGCAGGGTGAACCCACTGGTGTCTCGTGCGGGCTCCCGGGCTGGGGGACATACACCCCCCCAGTGTTCCCAGCCTCTCACTTCGGGTGAGCAGGGAGGCAGTCATGGCAGCGGTGAGGGATGCCTGGCACAGTGCCCTCCTGGCGACTCAGGAGAAGGCTGATAAAACTGGTCCTTTCTGATGTTTTCTTGTTCTGATTGGAGAGCTGGATTATTTTATATTTTTTTTCCCCTGCATTGGAGGAGATTTATTTTAGCATTGAGTTGTGTGTGCTGCTGGGATCTTTGGGACTAGAGGTTATCCTGTATTTTTTTCCCAGATTTTGATTAGTTTTGTGCGTTTATTATTAGTCCTACCTTTGCAGGTTTTGGTGTGTTTTTTTTTTTTTTTTAAAAAAAGCACAATTGCTACAATTCATTATTTAGAGGTGAAAAACCCTGTAAATGTATCTCTGTGCCCTGTAAAAGTTCAAGAAACACAAAGAGGCGGAGGGGGAAGAGATGGAGCAACCGGGCTGTTCTGAAACATCAATATTGGAACGCTGTTTTAAGTGAGTCTCTGCAATACTGGAGGCATGGGGGTGACTTCTGCCTTTGGCAGGCGTGTGCAGGTGACACTGAGCCTTTCCTGGCACCTGCAGCTGCACCTATTTTGCTGCAATCCCAGCAGGTGCTTTTGCCACGAGGTCCCTTCTCCTTCTTGCCAACAAAGCTATGGGGGCTGCTCCCCCCCCCCCCCGGGCAGGCAAAGCCTCAGTGTCGTGTATCTGCGCAGAGCCCCTGGGAGTGGCAATAGTGGCAGTATTTCTGACACAAGGCGTGTGACAATGGGAGCTGTGCTGTGGCTCACGCCGGCACACGAGTGGGGCTTGGCCTCGGTGTGGGGTGCTGCCCCTCAGCCCCAGGCTGCCAAGTGCTCTGCAGTGTCAGGGCCTCTGGAGTCCTAAATGGGTGAGAACCCCCGGGACACGTGTCTACCAAGGTGGCCTCCTGTCCCCAAAGACTGACCTCCAGCTGGGAGGTCTCTGCCCCTCTCGCCACCTCCTCTCAGCGTGGTCCCTACCCCGGACCCCCAGACGGCACTGGCTCCTGGCAACTGGGGTGAAGGGGCAGAGAGTCCCCTTTGGGGGAGGTTTGGGGAGGGAGGAACAGCCCAGCCCGGCTCAGCGGGACCCTCCCGGGAACGCAGCAGCGGCTCCGGCACACGCGGGGGGCTCTGGATGGTTCCCTGATGCTGCGGCCAGGAGGAGTGAGACCCTGCTCAGAGCATCGCTTTTGAGGAGGGTCAAAGGAACACGTTTCGAGGGGAAAAGGGGGGAAATGCAGGACAAATGCTGGACCTGGAAGACCTTTACTTTGCCTGATGTGGAGGAAAACTCCGAGGAGCGTTCAGAGAAAACAGCTAATTACTGCTTATATGGAGGGAGGGGAAACGAGCGGGGTGAGGATGGGTGCTGCAGACCCCTTTGTGGGGTGGGGGGGAGCAGAGTGGGGCAGGAGGCGGGGGCACTGCCAGCCCCCCACCTCCACCAAGCGCCGTGCCGGGGGTCCTGGGCTGGGGGGGTCTCCAGGCGTGTGGGGGGGGATTGCGCGCAGGGGGCGGGCGCGGAGCAGCACGGCGGATGCCCGAGCGTTTCTTCCTGCAGGGCACAGGGTGGCTCCCGGCGTCCGAGGTGCCAGGAATTTTAAAGATATAAAATATATCTATTTCATTATATTTTTTTCCTGCACCAGTAAGCCCCGGCTGCCTCTGTACCTTTAGTCCTCGTCGTTTCGGGGCGGGCTGCGATACACCCCGTGCGTTAAACGGGAAATAAAATAGAAATAAATGTCCGCATCCATCCCGTTTTTAAGACAAACGGCAAAATCATTCCGTGTCTCCCGGTCCGCACAGACCAACCATGGCGAGACCCCAACGTCTGGGAAAAACTTGCAGTCGTCTCCTGCAAACGGGGGGTGCGAAATCTTGTGAGATAAAGCGCTGGAACACAGAGGTGGGGAGGGAAACCTCTGTGGATAGGTTGAGCATCGGCAGCCTTTGTGCCCAGGTGGCCTTGGAAGGCGGGGGGGGCATCGAGGATGCCCCTTTCTCCCGGCTCCCCTTTCTCTGGTCTCCGAGACGGTGACATCAAAGGACCCACCGGGGGGGGTTGGGGTGTCTATGCACAACCGTGTCCCCGAAATTTGCGCCTGGGAAGAGAGACAAAATCAGGCGATGTTAATATATTGCTAACCGGTGGAATATTGAATGTCCCTGGTAGGTGCGCGTTGCCAGAGGTTCGCACAACCGCTCTGCAAACACCCGGGGCTGGGGGGGGAACAGGTTTAATAAAAACCATTCGCCACTTGTCTTCAATTAAGGTCCAGAAATTTTAGCAAGAAGAAAAAATGTCGATTTTTTTTTTTTTTTCTTTCCCCTCCTCACTTGCCGTCGGGATGAGGAGGTAAACGCCGCCGCTCCCGCAACGACTTCGGGGCTTTGGGTGAAAAGGGAGAGAAAACACAGACGGTATCGGCGCGATCCGTGTCGGCGTCGCCGGCGGCGGGGGGGCGACGAGCCCGGGTGACACACACTCCCCTCTGACCCGCCGGTGTCTCATGCCCCCGCACACACCTCGCCGTGCTCCGCCGCTTTCCCCCACCCCCGGAAAGGGCTTCTCCGCCGGGAGCGGGACCCCCGACGGGCGGCGAGACCCCGCGGGGCTCGAGACGGACAGAGCCCGCTCCGGGGGCTTCGCGCTGCGGCTCCGGCGTGCAATGGGGAGGGGGGGGATGGGGGTTGCAAGGTGGAGTGCCCTCAATTTTTTTTTTTCCCAGCGCCATCGGGGATGCCCCAAGCCGTCGGGGCTTCTCCCTCCCCCGGAGCCTCCCGCCACCGTGTCCCGGGCAGGTGATGGGAGCTCATCCGTTATCCCCCCGCATCTTAGTGTCCATGACAAATAGAGGCAACGTGAGACGGGAAAGGGGGAGGAGGGAGGGAAAGCCACGCACACAATAGCCAGGGAAATTGTCAGCACCTCCGGCGTGCGGGGCAGCCGGTGCTGTAACCGCGCTCTCATCACTTCCCGCTCCTCGAGCGAGGGGAAAAATGCATCTAAACATGCTGCGGTGTGATATATAAAAGCACAGCGGGATGAGCTGCTTTCCAAAAAGGGACTTGGTGATTGGATATGCCTTGGCATGATTGACAAGAGCTTAGTTTGGTAAAGAGAAGACACGCAAGCTTTCACAGCGGGATTTCTTTTCTAAAATATATCACACTAGCCTTTGAAAAGCGCCGCACACTATAAGGGAAATAAGGTTGCTTTATAGTGCGCTGACATTTCTTTAAAACACAACTAAGATCAAAAAAAGAAATAAAATGTGTTCCAAACACAATGTTTTAATTAGTTTATTCTGTGCATTTGCTTTTATCTGGTGTATATATCACGGATCCCCACCCTTTAATTAAAACAACTGGCTGCCTCTACAACAGCAGAGGCAAGCGCTTAACTTTCTCCTTTGTAGCTACAAGCAAACGCAATTTACTACCGCTCTCACCAGAGTTTTTAAAACAAACGTGGACGCCTTGAAAGCTATCGGGAAGGGGCGAAGGGAGCGGGAAAGAGCTGATTCCCGGGTTTGGGAACTTGGGAGGATGTGAGGTCCCGCAGCACTCACCCGCGGGACCGCAGCCCTGCCCGGGGAATTTAAAGGCAGAGCCGCAGCTGAAGGGCTGCGATGGGGCTTTCCGTCTGCTTGGCTGCCTTTTGGATTTGGTTTTGTTTCTCGCTCCCTTTCTTTTTTTTTTTTTTTTTTTCCCCTGCGATTCCCAGGTTACCGCAAGCCCCCCCGTCCCCCGCACCCTCCGCTCGGGGGTTGGTGACTTAAGGCACCTTTTCTCCCGCGGCCCCCCCCCGCCCCTGCCCGGTAAGGTTCTCCTTACGGAACTGATCCTCCGGGGAGTGGAACAGAAGTCCTTTAAAAGGCATCGATTCCTTCACCTCGTGGCAAGCTGACTGTTTAGCGGGGGGGGTTAATTGTGCCGAGGGGGCCCACCGCTGCCCCCCGCGCCCGGGACGGGTGTCCGTGTCCCGCAGCGCAGGGCCTGCGCGGGGCGGCGGAGGGAACGCGGAGCCTCGGGGTACGAGACAGGGAAATCAGGGAAGGGGGGATCAGAGCAGGGAGGGGGGGGCTGCCAGCCCGGGGTGGGGGGGGTCGGCAGGAAGAGCGGAGCCGTCTCTCCCCGAGCCCCGGGGCCGCAGGCAGAGCGGGAACCGCCCTGGGGCAAAGCTGTCCCCAGGCGAGGGGGCACTGTGTCCCCGGGCGGGGGGGGCACTGTGTCCCCGGGCGGGGGAGGGCACTGAGGACCCGCGCCCCGCTGCTGTCACTCACCCCGGGCTCCGAGCGGGGTCTTACCGCCGCAAGCGGCTCCGTCGCGGGGCTGTTTAACCCACAGAAGGGGTTAAATGTCACCGGCGGGCGACGCGGGGGGAGGACAGAGGGAGGCAAGCGGTGGAAACGGCACAGCCCGCGGTTTATTTTATTTTTGTAAAGGCTTTTAATCGTTCAACACATTGTTCCTACACGTCCCAGGGGCTGGGGAAATCGTGTCCCCATCCGCAGGGGGTGCAGATGTCCGTCCCGGTGTCCGCCGCCGGTGTGCCCGTCGGTGCGCCCGGAGCCGACACTGGGTGCCCGGCCCGGGTCCGCGGGATGGGGCTGGAGCGACCCTTCGTCCCTCGGCCGGAGCCCACTTGCCTCCCCCCTGAGTGCCCTCCGCTCCACCGGGCCGCCCCTCAGTCCGCCGCCGAGGCGACACTCGACGGCTCCGCTCCGGGGAGTCGCGGCCGGCCGCAGCTCTCATCCCGGGGCCGCGGGGTCTCGGTGCCCTCCGGCTGGGCCCGGTGCTGGGGAAGAAGGGCTGGAAGCGAGAGGGAACCCCGCGTTCTCCCACAGGAGACCCGGTGGCGGGGATAGTGCCCGAGCCCCGGCGCACCTCGGGGCTCGCAGTGTCGCGAGTGTCCCCGCAGCCGCCCCGGGGCCCTGCTGCACGCTGGGGGGGGGTCCCCAGAGCGGGCTTGAGGCCGCTTGCCCCTCGGCAGCTAGAGACCGCTGCCCGGCCCCTGGGGGTGCCGGTTCGAACGGGGCGATTCGCACCCGGGGAACGGGTTCCTTACCGGGGTTGACACCCGCTGCGAGGCCCCGGGGCGGTGGGGGAGCCCACGGGCAGCGGCGGGGTTGATTTTGGGACAGACCCCTCCACGTCCCTCGGCTGCCTCGTCCTGCGCGGTGCTGCCGGGACAGCGTGTGGAGGGACCCCGCCGTGCCCGGGCAGGGACGCAGGGTAGGGCCGGGGGGTGCCCGGGGACCCGGCGGCCGTCGGGGCCGGGCCGGGCCGCTCCGCAGCGCCGCCTCGTGCCCGGCCCCGCTCCGGGCCCCGCTCCGGCTCCGCTCCGACCCCACTCCGGCCCCGCTGGCAGCCGCCGCTGGCCGGGCACGGGCGGAGGACGCCGCCGCAGCCCCGCTCTCAGCCCCTCTCGTCGGGGCCGGCAGGTTTGTGGGGGAGGCCGAAGCACCGAGGCGGGGGTTCCTCGGAGGATCCGTGCACGGCCGCTCCTGCCCTTCCCCTCCCGTTATCCCCATCGGCTCCGCGCTCACCTCCCAGCCTGAGCACGGCCGGGCAAGGGCGGCTCTGCCCCGGCGGCTGATGCCGGGCCGGGATGCCTCTCCGCAGCCCGGGGCTTGCGGTTGCCCCTCAGGGCTCAGTCACGCAGAAAGGCTGACTAAAGTCTGTGTCCCCCGCAAGAGCGGGACAATAGAGCCACCCTCCGGGTCACAGGTCACCTCCTCGCTGATTGAGATATTCGCCACTTCCCCCCACCCCCTCCGCTCCCCGGAGGCTCGGGGGGATTTCAGGGGGTGGCCGGAGGGAGAGGGGATGCTCCGGGCAGGGGTACCGAGGGCCCGGCTTCCTCCTCCCTCTGCTCCCGGCGCTGCACCGTCCCTCGTACCAACGACTTTGCAGGGGACTTCCAGACGGTGGCCTTCCGCGGGGTCACTCGGGTGCGTGGCCATCCCGGGGCGCAGGGGGTGACCCCCACCCCTGGACCATTCACTCTGCACCCGCTCCAACTCCTACTCGTGGTTTTCCTGCACGCTCCCGACCCCGACGCGTGATTTCCATAGAGCCGAACGGGGATTTTCATTTTTTGGGGGGGGGGGGGAACTTCTCCCCATCCCCACCAAATACGAGACAAATCTGGGTGAGGATGCTGCAACCCCCGGGCTACAGGATGGAGACCGGTGGCTCCTACATCTCCTCGCCACTCGGGTCTCTCTGCTGACCTGGCACCCCTCGCCCCCTCCCCTCGCCGAAGTTCAGACCTGTTTACTCCATCCCGCATCCCTGAAGTTCAAATGTACATGTGCTTCCCCTCCGCTGAGTGACAGCGACAATGGGAATGTCTCGTTCGCTCCTGGTTTGCATTTAATTACACCGGAGATGCAATATGTTTATGGCAGGAGAAAAACTACTTGTCTTTACGCTTGTTAGGGATATTCATTTCTCCGCCGCGCAGCGCGGTTTGAAGGGGATTTCAGGCGCGTGAAATATTCCCCTCGCCGGCCGGCTCGCGGGGTTTGTGGCTCTTAAATTCCCAAATCTGCCCAAAGGGAGCAATAATAATAATAATAAATAATTATTAATATTATTAATAATTATTATTATTATTTTAAAAGGTGGTGGACGAGAATTACACGAATATCGTGACGTCTTTCTCTGCCTTCCCCCCGCGCTGGGAACGCGATGGGAGAAGGGGAGAGTGCGAGCCCGCTTTTCCAGTTGCTGTTGTTTGCCCGTTTGTAATTGAAATAGATTTAAAAAGGAGAGAGATGGGATGGAAAATATTGGGATCGGCCAGAAATACCGCTGAATAAAAATGGAATTTACTGAAGTGGTAAAATACGTACAAAATATACATTTAATTTTTTTAATTACGAAAGCACGGGGGGAAAAAAACCAAACAACCAACACAGGCCATCCCGACAGTGCCCTTAAAAAATATAAACGTGTTTTATGCCATTTTTGGTACCCGAGCCGGATAATTCCAGCCAGGAAGCGATCGGGTGTAAATAGTGTAAATAGTGCAAATATTGTAAATAGTGTAAATAGTGCCGCTACGCCCGTGCGGACATTGCGCGGTGCGCACACCCGGACAAAGTTGGCAGAGTAAGAAACGGGGAAGTATATATGTGTATATATATATATATATATATATATATATATATATAATATGTCTAGGTGAATTGCTGCAGCCGAATCAGCAAATACCCGCCGCACCGCAAAGCCTCCGAACCCCCCCGGAACGGCCAGTCCATGCCCCAAACCACCATCGCTTCTTTTTACCCCCCCCCCAGGATGCTTTTCCCGAAGTCCCGCGGTGCCGCCGTCGCTCAGGGATTTTTCTAGGCGAAAAAAATCAAATTTTTATATTTTTTAATTTTATTTTTTTTTTAAAGCTTCTCTCCCCTTAGAGCCACGCTGGCTCCATCCCCTCGGGCCGGGGGGTTTCTCAGTAGCTCCCCCCCACACCGCCCGGTTGTGGCACCTGGGCGGGCAGCGCGGAGCGGTGCGGAGCGGAGCGGCGCGGAGGGGCGCGGAGCGGCACCTCCCGGCCCGGTGCATCCCACCGGGGGCGGACGGTGCATCGCCCGGCTACCCGTCAGGGCTCCGAAGAAGCAGGGGTCAGTCGCCCTCGGTCGCGCCAGGTCGCCGACTTCAGAGGCGCTGCCCGCCCCGGCGCTTGGCTGAGGGGATAATTGAATTATACCCTTTTTTTTTACCTTTTTTTTTTTTTTTTGGGTGGTTGTTGCCGTGGGAGCCCAGCCCGTGCGGGAGGTAATTAATTACCCCTCCGCAGACAGGCAGGTAGAGCCGCCGCGGAGCAGCGCAGTGGGGAGCGCAGCCCCGGGGGCCCAGGGGTCGGTACCCGGTTGGCCCCGGCCCTGCCCCAGCTCCGGGGGCCTCGGAAAGGGCCGCAATCCTGACCCCCCCCAAACTCCCGTGCAGCGAAGGCGGCCCCGCTCCGTCCCCCCCCCGCCCCGCTCTCCCCTCTGGCGGCAGCGGGGACTCACCTCCCAACTTTGGGACCGTTCCCGGGAATTCTGTGTGTCTCACGGGCACCGGTGGCACCTCTCGGGGACATTTTATACCGGTGGCGCTTTTTTTGTTCTTTCTTTTTTTTTTTTCTTTTCTTTTTTTTTTTTTTTTTTTCCCCTCCCTGCAAACCCTAAAATAAAGGCTGCGGAGCGTTTCCCGGGGCTGCTGGGGGGAGGGATGTGAAAGGGCCGCGGTTCTAAAGCGCTGCTTGAAGCGGACCCTCAACGCGCCTCTGAACTTGCTCAGATTTTACGTTTCCTGCCGAGAGCCGGCGGCGAGCGAGAGGTGCCCGGTGGGCAGCCCGGGGGGTTCGGCACGGCCCGCGCTACTACAATCACACCGCCGCTCTTTCGGCCTTTTATTTCCACTCTTGCTCCCTATAGTTCTTTGGAAATGCTGTCCAGAACAGAAAATAAGTGGATTTATAGCGCTGTCTGCAACTGGTAATTATTCCAAGGCAGAACGTTGCTCTTGCGAAACAAAATTTAAAATAAAAGGTATTTTTTTTAAAAAAACCAAACCAAACTAAAAAAAAATAAAAGACAAAAGAAAAAAGAAAAGAGGAAAAGAAAGAAAAAAGGGAAAATAAAAAAAAGAAAATAAAAAAGAAATTGAAAAAGAAATTTCAAAAAGAAAATTAAAAAATATTTTAAAATAAAATTAAAAAATAGAAGAAAATTTAAAAAAAATAAAATAAGAAAAGAAAATTCAAATGAAAATTTTTTAAAAGGAAAGAAAGAGAGAGATGGGGGGAAAAAAAAAGGAAAAAGGAAAAAGATGAAGGAGTGTAGGAAGAACAGGGCGGAAAGAGGCGGCTGAACTCGGGCCGGCAGAGTCAGCCCCCGCGGGGCTGGGGGGCACGGGGGGGCTCTGCCCTCGCGTTTAGTGAATAGAGATAAAAATAAACAGAAAAATAAAAATTAAAGTAATCAGGCAAACAGCCCCAAAGCCGCCGCTTCGGGTTTTAACGGGTTTTTATTTCTGAAGCAGCGCGGTGGCTTTGCAGCCGCTCCCCCCACCGCCCCGCACTGCCCAGGGCGAGTGTCCTGCGTGGCGTGGGGGGAGGTGAGTGGGCACGGCACAGCACGGCACGGCACAGCACGGCACGGCACGGCGGGACGCGCGGCGTGGCGGCGGGGGCAGCGCTCATAGCCACGCAGCGGGACACCGGGACAGGCACCGTGTGCCCGCCCGCCCCTCTGCACGCCGCGCGGGGCCGCCCCGGCAGTACGCGGGGTTCCCACCGCTCCCCCCGTTCCCGTCCCGTCCCCGTCCCCGTTCCCATCCCGGGTCGCGTCTCCCCGCTCCCCCCCCGCTCCCCCCCCCTGCTCCCCCCCCTCGGTTTTACCTGCGAGGCGCCCGCGCCCAATCAGCGACCCCGGCGGCGCGGGGCGCGTGCCAATCAAGCGCGCTGCCGCCAATGGGGCGGCGGGCGGCGGGTCAGGTGACGCAGCGGCCGGCGGCTCCCCATTGGCGCGGCGCGGCCTGGCCCCGGAGTTGGTTTATGTGCGAGGCGCGGGCGGGCGCGCCGTCAGTGCCCCGACGGCGCCGAGCGGGAGCGGGGCCGAGCTGCGCCTCGCCCTGCTGCGCCGCCCTGCCCTGCCCTGCCCGGCCCGACCCGGCCCGGCCCGGCGCGGGGGGCGGGCGCCTCCGGGGGCGGGCGGCTTTTTGGGGCTGGGTTTGGGGGTTGGTTTTTTTTTTTGGTTCTTTTTTTTTTTGTGTGTGTCGGACGGGGGGTATCGCCTCGCTGCCCGCCCGCAGCGGGAGGGAGGTGTGTGCGAGGGGGTGCGTTTTGGGGTGGTTTTGTACTTTTTTGGGGGCGGGCGGGAGGAAGGGGGCGGGGGGGGGGGGCAGGCTGCCGCCGCGCCGACGGCCCCGCGCCCATGACGATGCTGCTGGACGGAGGGCCGCAGTTCCCGGCGCTGGGGGTGGGCGGCTTCGCGGCCCCCCGCCACCACGAGATGCCGGGCCGCGACGGCGCCGCCGCCGGCATGGGGCTGGGCCCCTTCGGGGACTCCTCGCACGCCGCCGCCGCCTTCAAGCTGAACGCGGCCCCGCACGACCTCGCCGCCGGGCAGAGCTCGGCGTTCACGCCGCAGGCACCGGGCTATGCCAGCGCCCTGGGGCACCACCACCACCACCACCACGCCGGGCAGGTGCCCTCCTACGGCGGGGCCGCCGCTTTCAACTCCACCCGCGACTTTCTCTTCCGCAACCGCGGCTCCGGCATCGCGGACGCCGCCTCTGGTACGGCGCAACACGGGCTCTTCGGCGGCTCCCCCGGCGGTCTGCACGGCCCCGGCGGCATCCCGGACAGCCCGGGCTACCTGCTCTTCCCGGGGCTCCACGAGCAGAGCCCGAGCCACACGTCCCCCAACGGGCATGTGGACAACGGGCAGATGCACCTGGGGCTGCGCGGGGACCTCTTCGGGCGGCCGGATCCCTACCGCGCCGTGTCCAGCCCACGGACGGACCCGTACGCCGGTGCCCAGTTCCACAACTACAACCACATGAACATGAACATGGGGATGAACGTGGCGGCCCATCACCACCACCACCATCACCACCACGGCCCCGGCGCCTTCTTTCGGTACATGCGCCAGCCCATCAAACAAGAATTGTCCTGCAAGTGGCTCGACGAGAGCCAGCTCAGCCGGCCCAAAAAAAGCTGCGACAGGACTTTCAGCACCATGCACGAGCTGGTGACCCATGTCACCATGGAGCACGTCGGGGGGCCGGAGCAGAACAACCACATCTGTTACTGGGAGGAGTGTCCGCGGGAAGGGAAATCCTTCAAGGCGAAATACAAACTGGTGAACCACATCAGGGTGCACACGGGGGAGAAGCCCTTCCCCTGCCCCTTCCCGGGATGCGGCAAGATCTTTGCCCGCTCCGAGAACCTCAAGATCCACAAGCGGACGCACACGGGTAAGGCCGGGGGGGCACACACCTCCCGCGGGGTTGGGATGCGCGGGGATGGGATGCGCGGTGCAGCCGCTCCTCTCGGCCCCCTGCGTGCCCCTGCGGAGGGAGCCACGGAAACGCGACTGAAATCTCATTTTTTTCGGTGGCTTCCGCTCATTTGTGTTTTTATTTTTAGGCCTGATTGTCGTCTCCCCTAATTAAATCGGCGATACTTTTGTCAAAGTATTGTTATTTGCGGCCCCGTTTTTCCCCTCAGTCCCGGGTGGAGGGAAGAGGGGGGGGAAGGCAGGAAGAAAACCTGTTTTTGGTTTCTATCCTTGAGTACATCTTGTAAAACCGCCCGAGCCGCTGAATTCATCACGGGTCTCCGTCCTCCCCCGGCCCCGCCGGAGCCCAGCACCGGCCTGGCAAGGGGGGAAATGAAGAGCAACAAAGGCTGACCCGAATTTATCCGCCATGTAACAAACCCTGCTGCCCATCTTCCCCTTCTTTATTTTTTTTGGGGGTGCATGTGTATCCCCAAGGCAGGACGAGGCTGTCCTGGGAGGAGGCAGGTGGGGATGGAGAAGGGAAGGGCCCTCCTTCACCCTCTCTGAATTTCGCAGGTGAGAAGCCCTTCAAGTGCGAGTTTGAGGGCTGTGACCGGCGCTTCGCCAACAGCAGCGACAGGAAGAAACACATGCACGTCCACACCTCGGACAAGCCCTACATCTGCAAGGTGTGCGACAAATCCTACACCCACCCCAGCTCACTTAGGAAACACATGAAGGTAATCCCCCCCCCCCTGCGCCCCAGCCCTCTCCCCCCTGCGCAGGGATGCTCAGGGCTCCTTTCCCCGGGACAGGGCAGAGCGGAACGGTGCCCGCTGCAGCGCTCCACGCTCCCGAGCAGTACCCGGGGTCTGGGCCGTGGCTGGAGCACAGCCCAGGGAAATGGTGTGCTTTCTTTTTGGGCTCCCACTGGTGCAAGTGCTGCCCTTTTTCCAGACTGTGGCTTGGTGCTGGTGAAATGCAACCTGGCCTGTGGCTGCAGCCCCCCACACCAGGATGCTGCAGCCCCCCAAAGCGGTGGGAGCCGAGGCAGGCGTTTGCCTCCGGTGCTCAGGGTGGCCAGCAAGGCATGAACTTGCTGGGCAGGGGCTGAGTTGCTGCACCCCGGTCCTCCCCTGCATGGGGGACCATCCGAACCCGTCCCAGCGGGGTGGCAGGGACCCCGGGCTCGTTCCCATCTCTGCCTCTTGGTTTTAGGTACACGAATCCCAGGGGTCGGACTCTTCCCCCGCAGCCAGTTCGGGGTACGAGTCCTCCACGCCCCCCGCGGTGGGCTCCGCCGGCAGTAAGGACTCCACTAAAACACCGCCGGCCGCCCTTCCGAGTAACCCCGGCCACAACCCTGGACTGCCCCCCAATTTTAATGAGTGGTATGTGTGAAGGCAGCTGCTGCCCAGCCAGAGACTGCACCAAATGCCTTGGGAACAAGGAGGAAAAAAAAAAAGGACGAACCAAGCCAACTGCCGCTCGCTCCCACGGAAATGGAGTTTCCACACCGGTGACCGCATAGGGCTACACCTACTTAACTGCCAGAATCTGGAGGGGGGGTCTTTTATTATTATATTATAATTATTACTATTTTTTGCAAGCCCAGACGCTGGACTAGCCATGTCCTTTTCTCAGGATTGGATTTAATTTTTTTTTTGTTGTCATTTTTTGCAGTCCCAGTCGTTTCTTTGATGGATTTTTTTTTTCTTTTCCTCCCTCTTCCTCCGATTCCCTATTTTTTTTGTTTTGTTTTTGTTTTAAAATTTCTGTTTGGTCTTTCTTCTTTTGGTGGGATGTTAACATGAGGATGAAAATTCTCTTTCGCCTTAGTGGTGATTGTTTAAACTTACAGTCTTAAACCGTGCCAAAGTCCTGTTATGTCTTGAACTTTCCTCTCTCGCTCTTCTGCTGCTTCTCTCTCTGCTCTCCTCTCTCCTCTCTCTCCAGCATTACACTTGTGAATGTATTCTCGTCTGATGGGGTCGGTCAGTATTTTGCAGGATGAGGATGTGGTGTTTATTCTACCCAGATTGTGACGTTTAGTATAACAGTTGCCTTTTTGTAATAACTTTTTTTTTTTTTTTTTTTTTGTAAATACATATCCATGATGCCATATTTATCGTTCGTAATTTAATTATTGATACAAAGTGCCGGGAACTGAACAATATTTATGGGGGAGAAAAAAAAAAAAATGGTTTTCTAACAAAACAAAAAAATAATACAAACAGCAAAAAAAAAAAAAAAAAATCCAACTCTGTACAGCTTTTGGTTATAAACTGCTTTAGCATTAAAAGTTTATTGTTTTGGAAAGAGCCGTTTGTGACCTCCTGCGGGGCGCGGTGCGGGGCCGGGCGGTGCTCCCGGGCTGGCGGCGCGATGCTGGGTGAAGCCGCCTCCTCTTCGCCGCTGCTTTTTCTCCCGTCCCTTTGTCGCCGCCCAACGGCTTCGCTTCCCCGCCACCTCCCCGAGGGGACGGAGCCCGGGGGGCAGCGGGGCCGCCTTGACGGGGAGATCCCGACGGTGAGTACCGGGATCGCGCAGCACCGGGCGTTCCTCGCATGCACCGGGGGGGTGCGGACACCGGGCAGGACCGGCCCCACCGCTGCCGGGCTGCTTGCTGGGGGGACCCCGCGGTGATTTTGTGGTGCGCTGGATTTTCTCCGTTATCGTCTGTTCTGTTTGTTTTTTGTTTTTTTTTTATTTCTAACTAGGATGTGGCAAATCCTCCCTCTCTCCAGGAGAGAAATGGGGTCCAGCAGAGACATCTCACCCGAGAAACTTCTCCAGTGCTGCCCAGGAGCCCCAAGCAGGCAGAGCGACGGTGGAAACCGCTCCCCCCATACTCCCACTGGCAAACCTCCGTGGCCCCGCAGCCAGGAGACACCCGTGAGCCCCGTCGGGCCGGCCGGAGCTCCGGCAGGGATGCAGACAGCATCCTGCCCTGGCAGAGCATGGCTGCTGTGGGCTGACCCCAGCTCCGGGGGGAGGCAGGGAGGACAGACCCGAGACTGGGACAGACCCGAGACTGGGACAGACCCCAGATGGGCCCATCTTGAACTTGACTTGAGGCACTGCAGGAGGATGGGGTGGCTCGTCCCCTCCAGCCTGCTGCTGTGTCTGCTTGGGCAAGCAACCCGCAGAACCTTGCATGCTTTAAAAATTCAGTTTAAACCAATCTACCCTCTCCTTCCTTAAAAAAAAAAAAAAAAAAAGGTTTGTAGGACAGAAAAATAGAGGAGAAAGGTGGATCACAGCCTCTGCGGCTGCACATCTGACAAAAATATCCCCCACGCTGGGTGCAGGCAGGGTTCCCTCTCCTCACTGCCCAGCCTGGCCCCTTAAAACAGCTCCCCCCGAGGTGCCCCGGCCAGCCATGGATCTCCACTTCTTTTATGCTGTGAAGTCTTTCTCTCGCTGTGCACAGAGCTGAGCCTGGGGGCTGGATGTGGAGCACTGCTGGCCCAGGTCCTTCCTGGGGGGCGAGCGGGGCCACCCCGCAGCACGGCGGGTGAGGAGGAGCAGAGCTGCTGGGGGCCATCGGGTTTTCCTTGGACACCCACCCGGGTCGTGTCTACGTCGCTCCGGACCGTGCCAGGCTTGGAAACGTGCCGGTAGGCTCGGTTTCGTTACTGCTTTGCTGGGAACCTGGGGGGCGGGGGGGTGCAGGGTGCACAGGGTTCTGTGGGTGCGCAGGGCTGGGCGCCGTGCGGGCATCTGCTGCTGTCGGTCCCCAAAATGCCATCCTAGAGCGGGGCGCTGTGCTGTGGGTGGGGTTGTCCAGCTTGGGGAGCCCCGTGCTGGGTGCCGCCGGGAGGATGCAGCATCTCGGGGCCCGCGGTGGCTCTGGCTGGTCCCCGGGGCCCTCGGGCTGTGCTGGTGTACCTCCCACCTGCCCCCTCAGTCGCTCCCTTGGGCTGGCGGCACAGCCCCGGCCATAGCAAGGGCTTCAAACCAGTGTCCTGCACCACTTGGCTTCCCCTAGGCAGCCAGCCACTCCTCCACCCTGGGGCCTCCCCATCGCGCCAGGGCTCGCACCCACTGTGGGGAAGGGGAGAGCAGAGTCCTGTCTGCACCCCACTGAGGTTAGGGCTCCCCTTCGGCCGCTCTGCAGCCCCCCCAAACGGGGCATGGATGGGGCAGAGGGGGGGTGCGCGGTTTGGCATGGAGGGACGGGTTTGGGCTGGGTGCAGGACGGGCTGGGGCCCTGTTTGACTGGGAAACGCTCGCAGGGCACGGGGGTTGGCGCCAGCGCCGTGCCGTGGGGCAGGAGGGCCGTGCCCCCCCAGCACACCTCGCTGGGCTGGTGGGCACTGCTGTGGCTGCAGTGCTCGGACCCCCCCAGCAGCTGCTGGCCCCGAGGCGAAGGCCAGGGATGTGTCACCGTGCTGCCGAGTCCTGGGCTCTCGTGGACGAGTAAGAAGGGTTTTTCTGTAAAAAGAAGCAAAAAGGCTCCGCTCCTCACCTGTGCCGGCTGCAGGGAGGTGCAGAGAGGCCTAGAGCAGACCCTGCCTTTCCCCAGATGTCTGGGGCTGGCTTGGTGGGTCGGGGGGAGCCCGCTGGTGGTTCTCAGTGCCAGGGCCTGGCCGCGGGCCCTGCGGGCATTGCCCGTGTGCGCCCCTGGGGTGGCAGCGTGGCCCAGCCGGCCGGGGCAGGACAGGGCTGGCAGAGCAGGGGCCGTGTGAGCTCAGCTTTGCGGGGGTCACTGAGAACGGGCCGTGTGTCACACCCCAGAAGAGTCCCGGGACTGTTCACAAAGAGGGGCCGTGTTCTGCTGCCCTCTCCTGAGCTGGCAGCTCCCTTGAACTTGCTGTGCTTGCTTGTCTGGGCAGGATTAGGTGGATTTGTCCCCAAATAAACAGAACTTGAGATGGTTTTCTAACAGGGATAATGTTGATTCATTGTGCTATAGAGAATCTAAGCAGAGGCAGGCGATGAGCTGGAGCTTCTCTACCACGCTTTATGAGCCATGAATGTTTTGATTCCTTTGGTGTCATTGTTTTTGCATATCTGTCTCTGTGTCTAGTGTGATCCTCTGGAAAGGATATTATTTTTTTTGTCGAGCTTTATGCGTGCCATTAGCAGCTTGGGGTTGCACACGGCGTGAGGGCATCTGATCAGGTTGTGTTCAAGTGTCCCAGTGCTACGGCACCAGGAATTAAGTTCCCGTAGTCACTCTGTCGGCTGTAAAGCTCCGAAGCAGCGGGTCGGGTGCAGTATTCTGTTTGCATTTATTTATTTACTTTTAATATAACGTTCCCAGATTAAAAGCCCCAGACACTAACACCAGCTCTTTTAGCTGAGCCTAACTTTCATGACTGATAAACCATCCCTGTTATTTATGCTGTTAGCATGAGCAAACTATATGGAAAACATCTCTGCAGAGACGCACTTTTGTCTTGGAGAGGTAAAACTCTAGAGGAAGCCTTAAATCCTTCGCAGAAATCTGTTTTTATTGCGGAGTGTGCAGAAGGAAATAATTTGTATCGTGCTGACTGGTCTGTACATCCCCTGAATTAAGACATTTGGTTAACTGTGCTCTGCTGTTTGTATGGGTTAAAAATATAATCTGTGTCTTGCAAGTGCCTGCTCACCTGAAGGTAACTGCAGGCAGTTAAAATGCTTGTGTAGGAGCTTTGGCTGGTGGGTGAGAGTGGCAAAGCACGGACCTGCTCTGCAGGCTTGGTAGGAGGTGGTTTAGGACGGCTTTACAGACATCTGTTCTGTGCTAGCCACGGAAAAACCCTCTGCAGAAACCAGAGAGGCCGTTGCCTGGGGAGGCGCGGATCTATTTTAATATTAAGATGATTTTATCCTCAGTAAAGAAGCTTGTGTGCTGCTTAGGTTTTCTTGTAGCTGACTTTTTGGTATTGTTTTTCCATTTCAAATGTTTGTGTGAAGAGAAACTTTACTAAAAAGGGCTGGGGGGGGGGCGGGAAGAGTTTAGCTGAATGATTTTGTTTTGGCAACTTGTTCAATAGCGGCAGCTTTGAAATGGTTGAACGGGCAATAGGTGAAGTTCCTTCCGAGGGACACCCAGCCCCACGCTGGGGGTTTGTTCCTGTGCCCTGGCCTGGGACAGCTGGGAAGGTGGGCGAGGGGAGGCATCACCGGTGGTCCTGCTGGCTGGAAGGGGCTGCTGGGGCAGCGGGAGAGGCGTAGTGGCTGAGGAACATGAAGGGAATGTGCAGAACTGGGTTATTCCCATGGTTTTGCCCTTTTTCAGAGCATCGTATAATCACAATTTGGGCCCATGGTCATCCCAGGGATACAAAATGGCTCTGGGGTGGGGTTTTTTGGGTGCTTGGCATGGTGGAGCAAGGGGTGGACAGAGATCCTGGAGCTTTTGAGGAGGCTGTGCCCTACCTGGCTTCCAGTGCCTGGGGTGGTCGGACAGGAACTTGTCTGTGGGCAGGGAAAAAAGTGGAACCATACCAGGGTTTGGTATTGGGGGGTGGAAAACTGTTTTGCTCTGGAGAGTGCCTGGGCAGGTGCGGGGTTGTCAGCGCTCCCCGTGTTCCCAAGGGAGCAAAGGGGGGCTCTGGGGTAGAACTGAAGTTGT
This sequence comes from Podargus strigoides, assembly GCA_028020825.1. NCBI lineage: Eukaryota > Metazoa > Chordata > Aves > Caprimulgiformes > Podargidae > Podargus > Podargus strigoides. The sequence goes on from CM051631.1 coordinate 3,595,860, forward strand.
ATGTTATCCACACAGTGGCCTTTAGCTGGCAGGGGCACAGCAGGGTAGAAAACATGGAGGTTTTGGTTTCTGCTAGCCATGGGCTCGCTGTGTTTGTATGCCACGGAGAATCACCCCCTTGGCAACTAAGGCTGCAGCCAGAAAGGCTCGAGAGGCAGTGCTTCAGCACACAGGATTTGCATTAAATGAAATTACCTACTTATTTATCTCTTGAAATTTCTCCCAGTTTCACTAAGATATTATTCCAGTGCAAAACTTTGTGCTTGTTGATTTTTATTTTTTTTTTAAAGTATTTTTGCTGCTTTCTGTAGTTTTTATAGAGTATTTCTTTTACTCTTTTGGGCAAGAGGATGATGTTGTTATTTTTGTTTGCTTTTTTCCTTATTTTCACTTGTTTCGTGGTTGTTTCTTTTTACCTGCGTTAGTAGAATGCAGTTGAATTTTGGGTTTCCACCACTTCATTGTGTTTTTACTGAAAAGAAATGTTTCTTTTGTTTGCATTTAGCATCCTATTAAATCTATGGACTTGAGCTTCTCAGTAATTATTGATGACCTCAAGAAAAAAGTAAAACTTATGTTGAGATTGGTGAGAGAAACTCAGGTCTTAACTATAGGGAAAGTCTGAATTTGGACTCAAATATTATCTTTAATTAAGAGAAAGTCTCTGTGCAGCAAATGTGACTGAAGTTCCCCCGATGCCTGCAGAGTTTGCCTCTGGTTGCTCACTGGTGCAAGGGCTCCTGGTGCTGCGGAAGACAGATGTTCCCCAGAATACTCTTTTTTTTTTTTTTTTTTCCCCCCCATAATATTTATTTTACTAGAAAGAAGCTGCTGCAGGAACTTAGTGAAACTGCCAATCATAAATATTTAAAAATCACATTCCAGGCTTCCCTGAAATGGACTTGCTTAATTTGACATGATTTAAAAAGAAAAAGAAAGTGGATAAATATATATATATATATATATATATATATATATATATATATAATTTTTTACTTTTTCTCCTATTTTTTTTCAGTGCTGTGCACCTCACTGCCCAGATTTTATTTTGCCTTTTTTTTTATTTGGTGATAGCTGTAAGGCCAAAGGGGTTTTAAGGCCAAACCTGTGTTTTAAAGTGGAGCTTGAGTTTTCATGTAATTGCCTGATTCTGGAGCTTGACTTATATTTTTAAAAATGAGGCTATTGAGAATATTGTAATAATTGGCAACACTGCAGCAGTAAAATATATATATTTATTTTTTAATCTCGGCCTGCAGAAGTGTTTTAAAATAATGCACTAAGTGGAGTGATTATGGTTTTGCACCACTCATTTTGTTTTTAAAATAAGATACCAATGCAACGTTGCAATCTGCTGCTTTTTTTTTTCTGTTTCCTTTTCATTCTTTGCTGCTGCAGAAGGAGGAGGCAGGCAAAGAGGCAAAGGAGTTGTAACTGCGCCTTGAAGATACTCCCTGTACCTTTGGGGGGACGTTGGGCTGAGATTAAAATAAAAAAGCTCTGTTGGTCCTCACTTAATGTTGCTGAGGATTTGATTTCTGGAGAGTTCTTTGACTCATTCAAAAATTTCAGGTTGGAGATGGGTTTTTTTTTAAAAAAAAGAAAAATATAATAATAATTAAAAAAAGACCAGCATAGCCATTAGTTCCTTTTGAAACGAGAAGCTGACACGGGGCATTTTAAGAATTGTGATTTGATAAAGCCTTGCCGTGCAGCTGTGGTTTCTCTGTATGTTTAATACCCCAGAAGGGCCCATGTAAGCTAAACCATGATGTCTGTGATCAGAGGAGAGAGGAGAATACAGTGTGCTCCTGTTTGGCTCTGTTAAGTGGGATAGCCCCAGTTTCAGGTTTTTAGATATTTAGAACACAAACTCAAGCCGCTGGGGTATGAAAGCAAAATTCTTTGTTGTCGTTTAATTTTCATCCAAGCTACAGGGGGAAAAAAGAGTGTTCTAGAGAGAACAACAGTTTATATCAACATCTTAGTTTTATCACGCTTATATTTCTAGATTTCATTGTTTTGCCGTAGGTCAAGAAAGAGTTTCCTTCCAGATTGGCAATGAATTGCAATTAAGCCAGCAGAAAAGCCCCCTGCAAAATTTAAAATCACATTTGCATCGGTGAAACATTAATGTCCTGAAAATATGTTTTCTTCTTTTCAGTAATTTTCTGTTCTCAATCTTGGACAGTCTTTTACATAAAAGCTCCTCGTCAGTGCCACGGCGTGAGTAAATCGTGCCCGGCCGAGAAGCTGACACAGGGAAGGGCCAGCAGAGAAATACTGCGTTTCATAAACACAATCGCTAGAGCATTAGGAGAGCAAACATGTGGTTTTCTGAACATAGTTATAAATATTTAAACATGCAAAATGAAAATGTTGCTAAATGTCTGGCTTTCATTATCTTCCGATGAACATTTTCCTTCTTGGAAGCGTTGCTAGCTGTCTGCAGGGACTGATCACCACCACCCCTCCCCAGAATGAATGATGCGTAATGTGAAAGCGTGTTAAAACGCACAGTTGGTTGCAATCTCTTCTACTAAAGTGGAAGACGTTCTACCAAATTTGGTATTCGACTGAATCGCAAAGTATTCTTGCCCAACAACCAGGGAACCATCCTGCTTCTGTCAGCAGCTTGCTCGCTAGATGTTCTGAAAAATCTAAGGAGGGTTTGGAAAATGTAAGATGTGGCTCGGCGTGCTTGGAGTCGTGTCCCGCCACGCTTGGAGTCGTGTCCCGCCACCCCTTCTCCGGCAAAATTCCTGCAGGAGTCAACGACCGATGCGGCTGCTGATTTTATCATTATTAACGTATTATTTTGAAGTGTCAACAAGTGTTGAGGCGTTCTGGGTGCCTCCATGGAAGGGTTGGGAGGCTGCGGTGGGAAGTGTGGGGTGGGAAGGCTGGGTGTACCCCCTTGGCCGGGCTCTCGGGGTGGGTGTGAGGCTGTGCCTTTAAACAGGCGGGTAGCGGGCAGCGGAGGGCAGGGGTTGTGCAGCTCAGCTTGTGTGAGTGGAGGTCTGTGAGAAAGCAGAGGCCACGCTGTGCATCACTGTTCATAACAAGGCAGGTGTCTGCTTCCTTGGGTCCAGCGACGCTTGGGCCGTGCCGCGTATGGCGTGAAAGAAGATGCCAAATGGTTTGTTTAATTTTATTTTTTTTTAATGCCCTGGAAAGCCCGTCTTGTGTTAGTCACATATTTAATCCTGGCCATTGGGAGATGCTGCCGTGCGCGGGAGAGGCGCGGCACCCCGTGCGCTGGCACGTCGGCACGCACACGCGCGCTGTTTACTATTCCTCCTGCAGTTGCTCCCACCAATAAATCTGCACTTGCTGTAGCCAGGATGGAAATCTTTAAGACAAAGGACTTGAATGGGCAGGTTTTTTTATTGCTGTGATAGAGTAGAAGGCCCCAAGCTGGGGGCTAGCGATGCATGAATGCTGCCCCCCTTGGCTTGGTACTGTCTCCTACTAGCGCTGTACTCGTACCAGAGACTGTAAAAAAGGAGAGGGCCCCAAGGCTGGTATTTCCCCGTTTCAATTCTTACTCTTGTGAGTGCAGCAAATCCCAAAGAAACGATGGCTGAGAAGTAAACTTGGAGGAGAGCGTGGAAGGGCAGGCTGTCGGGTGAAGCCTGGGAGGGCAGCACAAAAACGTGGGAATGAGGAAAGGAGGAACAAAAGAGATGTGGGTTGGCGAAGGAGGAATAGGGCAGTGAAAGGCGGCTGGGCCAGTGCAGCAGCGAGGAGCTGCTCCTTGTCCTGTGTGTGAATACACGCAGCTGAGCCTTTTGCATTTACAGGCTGTTCAGGCAGTGCCCCCCCACAAAAGAAGTGTGTGAGGCTCTGGAGATGCACACAGGATTTGCCCTGTGGGAAGCAGCGTGCGGTGGTCGGGTGAGGTGCCCTCCATGCGACGCGGGTTTTGGCTCTGCACGGCTGTCGGCTGGGTGCGATGCGTGGGCATCACCGTGTCAGGGCGGTGGGACACGGCTGGCGCCAGAGCCCCTTGGCGATCCAGACCTGAGCTGTGTGGGGGAAGGAGAGGGCTGGCTTCCTGCGGGCAGCTTTGGGACCAGAGGGACCTTCAGGGAGCTGTTGTTGCCCTCCTGCTCCCCCATGCTCCCCTCCATTCTTGGAAGCCACAGCCCGGGTTGTGCCGTGGCGAAGGGAGCAGGGCTGGTTTCTCAGCAGCAGGCACGATGCTGCTACTCTCTATCCGCTTACGTCAATGCAGACCTTTCCATGGACTCCAGTCTGGGTTGGATCAAGCCTTGCATGATTGTGGCCCTTATGTGTTTCAAAACTGTGTTAATCTATATCTGGATCCCAATGGGGGCACTCTGAATGAGCCGAGCTCAAACAATCCTTGGCAGAAAGGATAGACTGGAGTTGGCAAGGATTTTTGTCCCGTTATTGGTTACTCCGAGGGAGGAATGTATGTACCATTTTAATATATGACAACTTGAGGTCTGTCATCTTCAGTGTATTAGAAAAGCCTCATTTTTAACAAATCCCAGAGTGTTTACTGGGCACGGCGCTGCAGCTGGATGGTGGCTGCATGCTGGTTGTGGGCAGAGGGATGGGGCCTTCTCTCTGTCTTGTAAGGCACTGAGCGACTTCTCCTGCTGCTGGGTCACCCCGGTGGGTGCCGCGGGGAGACCCCCGGGCTGCGCACCTCTCGCTCCTGTCTGCCTCCATCAGCAGGGGATGAAATATCTTGGGGCAGAAAAAAGCTGTAGCAGTTCAACCTGGAGAGCAGCCCATGCTGAAAGCTTCTCCTGACCAGTGAAATCTGCCTGCATGTTCTCAGCAAGCTTAGCCAGGGGTTACTGAGCAAGCTCAGAGGAGACTTGCTTTTCTGCAGTAAAATCTACAAAATACATCCCAAAGACCCTGAGAGAGCTCTGACACTCTCTCAGTTTGCTATTTCCTCAAGTGAAAAATCCAGATGGGTGCTCCTGTGAAACATTGGCTTGTATAAAGGCATCCTTTCTGCTTTCTCACTCTGAGTTTCTGAAGTATGAAAATTCAACCTCACAAAGATTTTTCAACAAGGTGAGTTGCGCTTGTTGTATCGCGACCAAAAAATTCTGTCCAGGTAACCTAGAAATGGCTAAGAAGGATGGAGGAAATGTGTGTGTGTGGTTTGGTTTTTTCCTTTGTTTTTGTTTTGGAGGGGGGAAGAGTTTTGAAAATAGCTTTCTCTATTTTTACCAAGCCTTATTTGTATTTTTATCAGTCAGCAAACCACCGGAGTACTTAGCAAACTGTTCCCTTCAACGACATCCCCATAAAGAGAAAGCTGAAATAGTCAGCGCAAGGAGTAGGTGTCAGCCTTAGACAGACGGCTGTGTTTCTGGGTAATCTAATGCCATTTGAATATCTTGCTTTTAATGCAGCTCAGAGAACAGTTTGATGGACAAGGCATTGATGCTGCCGAGCCTGAGTTCAGTTGTTAGGGGTATGTCAGAAATTATTTTTCACAGACAAGTGTAGTTGGAGTGTCAGCTCCCATTAAGTGTATTAGGACTTCTCAGGTTGAGCACTAGCACACCATATTTTGTAGCCTTTGGTTCGCTTCTGTGGCGACAAAACCAGAAGGTCTTTGGTTAACTTCTGACCATTGACATATTAAATGAAGATGCGCATTTGAGCAACATCAGTGATTCCAATTGACTCATCAGTTGCCATTGCATAGCAGTCCTCATGTTTCACTTTGGTAACAAGCTGATCTGCCACATCTGATGCCAGCAATTCAGTCCTTCAAACAAATGACATGTTTGATAAAGAAATCTTTTTAAATTCATTATGCACTTTGGCTTTTGTCTTTCCTTTTAATACAGCATCTGTTGCAGCCGGGATACATTCCTTGATCGTTTCTGAGTCTGCAATTATTTTTATGCCTGCCCAGTGTCCCGGAGATGTGAGACGAAGCTGCCACGCTATGCTGCTGAGCCCTGAAACTCTGCACAGACATTCAATTTAATCTCTTGGAACAGACTGCATTAAAGTAGTTTCATCAGTGCACACTTGTGATAAAAAGACAACATGAAGAAAGACAGTGAACTAAAAGGCCCTGCTTTTTTTTTCTGGGAAGACAATAGGATATCTGTCCCTTCATTTGTTTCATGGATTCCTTGCAGAGACATTTAAATTCAACAGAAGGCTCCAAATGTCTAAACTTTATCCTGAGCATTTTTTTTCAGTGCTGGAAAGGAATACAGTTAAGTGTCCCAGGGGGAGTTTTACAGAAAATGCTATGTGCAATGTTAATGAGTTGGGATGGGGTCATACGTTCTTCCATATAGAGCTGGTACAGAAACAAATACAGGACTGGAGGAGAATTGATCTGCAGGGATTCACTGGGGTCGGGGTGATCCTGTGCTTCCACAGCCCCTCCGAAGACTGGCAGGAAGATCACAGGGGCTTTTTCCCGACGTGCCTCCACGTGCCATCATCCTGCTCCGTGCCGGGGCTCCGTGATAGCTGGTGCTGGAAGAAATGACAAACTTCTTGGGTGCCGCAGGAGATTGCATCGGTGTTACAGATCCTCATTCGGCTCGTTACTGAAAATGCATCAAGCAGCTATATGGGTCAGACTGCTAAATTCGTAGACACGGACTGTCAGGAAGCCTTTTTGTCAACTTGGTACCGTTTAGTGTACGTGTCCTCAAGTTCAAAGCAATCCTGGCCTCAGACTTGTGATATTTTCTGCCCTTTCCCCTTTCTGTTGGCTCAGACCTCTTCCCTTTGAGGTCAACATCAAAATAAAGATGTATGTTTCCTCAGCCTGACCATGGCTCTGACTCTTTAGATCAGCAATCCTATAGTCCATATGTCTTCCCATCTGTCAGCTGGCATTTGAAGCCAGCTTGCTCCTCTATTCTTTCAGACAAGTGTGAGAATCAGGAGTTTCTTTAATGACGGTTTCTGCCCTTAAAGTGTCTGCTAAGATACTACCTATTAAGATCCCTTGATGGCACCTTGAATAGAGATCAAAAGTAACTGAGTTCACTCCACAAATCTAATTCCATCAGTCAGTTTAGGGCATTGAGAGAGGGGTGGGGAGGGCTCAGGAGGGCACTGTGCTCCTGCAGTTAGGAGACAGGCCCAGGGAAGTCCGAGCCCTGGCTTCGGGGAGTGCTGTGAAACAGCAAACATGACTGCAGCTAAATCCCTCAAACTGCCAGGACTCCTTGTGTTTGAAAAGCAGATCTGTACAGAATGAGTTGGTGGCTTTTCTTGCACCCTGCCATGGTGACAGCTTTTAGGATCTGAGCTGTGCTTGGTTCAAACGAGTGCTTTTTGGGGCTGCGTTAGTACCTGTGTCTCTGCTCCCATGGCTGGGAGATGATTCAAAACCTTTCTGCAAGGCAAGATTGTAAACAAAAATCTTAAGAGTACAAAATACTCTTCTCGTTAGTACTTATTACCAGGTAATAATTTGTCTCCTGTAATTTGGGGAGCTGCTAATAATGGGAATCTGTGTCCTGGGACTGCATGAAAGGTGGTGTGGAGGGATGCTGCCTGCACGGCATTAACACAGCAAAACAGCCACTTTTTCTGAGGGCACAATTCCTCTTTCAGTCATTCCCACTTTTAAAACCTGTCAGGAGATGCTGCAAAGCCCTTGGAGTGTTTGGGGAAGTGTTTGCACTGGTGGTGTGTTTCACCAAGTGACACAGAAGAGTTAGTGGGAAGCCGTGGCCATTAATTCAAGCCCAAAGCCCAAAATTCAAGGCCTGTTGAGTTTCTGTGTACTGCAAGGTGGCTGTGGGAGCTGGGAAGCGCAGGGTGCCTGCCGTGGGAAGGGTGGTGGAGGGCATTCCCCAGGGAGCCGCGACAGCCAGTGCTAACAACGTCACTTTTTATGGGACCCAAATGTCTGAGAAGAGCTGAAAAGCCCCAGGATGTGGCTGAGTGCCGGGGGATGGTGTCACACCACAGACTGTCTAGTAAAACTTGACTCACTGGAGTCAAGGACACAACATAGCCTTAGATTTGTGTTGAAACCTGTTAAGGTGTGAGCATGAACCTGAAGTCCAGATGCAGACTTTCTTTGGCCTCACTGTCTGTAAGTTCAGTCATAGTGTCACTTCTGCTCCCTGAGGGCATGTGGCCACTCTGGCTGGCTGCTCTGGAGCCTCCCTGCTTCTCAGTCAGGTGGTTAGTCAGGATTTGGGGTGTGCGGGTTGTCTGCTTTAAAAGTGGAAACAGAAATGACTTGGCTGCGGTTCTATGTCTTCACCAAGATGCACCAGCTCCTGGACACTGCAATAAGCAAAACATCCAGAGCCAGTGTTTGTTCCCACTCCAAGCCTCTTTCAGCCAACCCCCGCCCAAAGCCATCTCTGTGTGACATTGTCATTGGGCTTATTTAAATCAGTTGGGCTTTCTGCTCTTTTTCTGTGCCTGTACTCTTGGTCACCTGCCATTTTTCTTTTACAACCTCCACTCAGTCTTTTCTGTCCCTCTTTTACACAATGATACTCAGCCAAGTTTGTCTTGATCACAGTCGTTTTTAGTGTGAATCCATATCTGCCTTTTTAGGGGGTAGCGGCGATGGTGACGTATGCTTGTGGTTGCAGCAGAAGCCTCTATTGAGTTGGACAAAATAGGATGAATGCTGTATAAAAGCCTTCAGAGAGCTGTGAAATCTCCATCCTCTCTTCCTTGTTCTCCTGGGAACACTTGCACAAAGAGTATTTTTAATATGAAGCAAAAAGGATTCTGACGAATACTCATTACCATTTTGTTTCTGCAAAGATACATACATGATTATCACAAGGCTGCAAGGGACGTGCATTCAGTAAAGCCCTTAGATGTATGCTTTGTTTTATGTATATGCTTAAATCTTCCTGATGGCCCCTGCTTTGCTGAATAGATGTATTAGCCAAGACAAACCCAGGTATTTGATGGAGCTTATTTGTAGTGCTCAGGTGTGATGCAGACTCTCCGCATAAGAGTTCTCTGTGAACAGTGAATCCTCCCATATAGCAGCAGCAATGGACTGGTTGAAATACACACCCACAAATAATTTATATCATAATTGTGAACCACAAACCATAAGAGCAGGATTTAACCAGAGAGGTTGCAGAGGGAAACACCATCAGAGCCATCACGTATATTCTGTAGCTTGTTTTCATCAAGTGACTTTTTAGCGTGAGCCCTAGTAGGAATCATCAGGTGAAGGGATCGCTTCTCCACTGCCACTTCGGAAGCTCCCATCCCATGAACGCAGGTCTGATATGGACTGCAGCCTTTGTTAGACACTGGTTATATCTCCTGGGGTATGTGCAGGCAGCCCCATTTCCTGCTGCCTGTTCTGAGGTGGTTAAACCCAGGACGGCCTTGGTCAGGAAGAGTTAACATAGCATGGTGCTGAGTCTCAGCTAGTAATCTTGTCTGAGGGGCAGGAGAAAGTGTGTCTCTGTGCCTCTTCCAGCAGACATACCACTGGTAAGTTCATCTGTTGCTCTGAATGCCCTGTGGAAGGTGGAGTGCTGGGCTTGCTTGGCTGTGTGTTTGGATACTGCCCCAGGTTCGTGTAGGAGTAAAGATTTCCCATTTGTGCAAAAGAGGAACACATTTTGGGGGACATTATGCAGCGGAGGTAACCAGACATGACAGAAGAGTTTCCAGGCTTTGCTGGAGTTCTGAAATCTTGTCACAGGGGGAACCATATGCTCATTTTTCATGAGGTCCCAATTCTTCCAATGGTTGTAATCTACTTTCTGTGCTGCTCTTTCCATATGAAACTTTGGGTTCCTTTTAGCAGCTATTTGGGTGGAATAACGAAGTCTAATGGTTGGAAACAAAAAAAGGTTGTATGGTCCTAGCTCTTTCTTTTGTGACTACCCAGAAATGTTCTGAAGATGACTGTGTTTTGTATAGCTGAATGTCATTTTGACTCACTTGAAGCACACTGAAGCTTTGACGCAGTGTCACTAGGGACTGGAGTTTCTGTCACTGTGCAATGGATGATTTGCTAAGAAGTTCATTAATATAGTACCTCCAAATATTGCTGGAGCTTCAGGGTGTGATCCAGTGTGGACTCAGAAGCCCAGGGGTCTGTTCCAGGAAGGGGAAGCTCCAGGTTCTGGTCCTTGATTGTAGGAACTGCTATTTTACATACAAAGAGAGTTGAGGAGCAGAGGCTCAAGGACATCCATGACTACAATGTCTAGGTGATACAACCAAATAAGCTTATCAGAATGGTGATTTGGCAAGAGGGCAACAGAGTCAGGCTGCCCCTGCTTGGACACAAATATTAATTCAAGCGGGCCTCTTGTCCCTGGAGGGCAGGGTGAACAACTTCAGAATATGACAACTACTTAGGAATTGTCACTAAAAATCAGTCACCCAAGAAGAGCACTGACTTCCTTAGACAAATGGGCCAAAGGCATCCTGGTTGAACGTCAGGAGAGCCATGGGAGTTACACTACTGTTTTTTACATCACCATTCATTTTGGCTACAACAGGTAACTTAGCATGTGTATGTACTTGGGGGCAGTTTTTTCTAGCTGATGGAAAGATAGCTGTATAATTAATGGACTGGGTTATTTGTTCTAACAATAGGCCATATTGTGACATTGATTGTTAAACAGAATTTTCCCTCAGCAGAAAAAAAACGTTTGCATGGAAGTCTGTTAGCATAATAGTATTTCTAAGAAAGCTGCGTTTGACCTTTGGTGAAGACTAGAGATGGCAGCACCTGTTAGCAGTGAAGCAAATGAAGATGGTGTATCACTGCTATTTATATGACAGACGCCCAGCATTGTAAGCATGCTGCTTCTTGCATTAGCACATGCTCAAAGTACACAGAGCTAGTCTAAAAAATGTGGAAATACAAGTGGTTAAAATCTTACCCATCATTTGGCATAAGCATTATTCTGCAGCACATAAGTAATGTGAATGTTATGTTGCACAAATATTTAGAGTTTCATTTACCTTCATCTTCTTTTCATTATTTGCAGGAGGTCTTGTTCTCTGATGGTGTCCTGAAAAATACAAACTGGATATTATTCTTATCTCTGCTGCTGATATTTACTGTTGATAAGTAGACTCAGCTAAATGGGAACAAATGTTTGTCTCATAATCCCCCTGCAACTGCAGACTTCATTATCTATGAAGAATACAGAGATTAATTCTGCCATTTGCCGACAGCATGTTTCCAGTTTCCCAGTGTACTCACATGCAAGTGTATAATAATGTTAACCCATACCTGGGCTGAAATATTTTATTTCCCTTCTTGGGTAAGATACAAGGATTTAGTATTGATGCACTCACTCTAGCCTTTCAGCCTGGCTGGGATTACCAATTTTTTCCCTATGCTGTAGTGTCTAAAGTATTTCTTCTCCTCAGTGGAGGTGAGGTTATTCTGTACTGCAGTGCATTGGCCTTTACTTTGCCTCCTTAGAAGTTTTATTATTTTTTAAAATATTTTCTGAGCACATGGCTAAGGTCCCTTTTCCAAAAACTGATTTCTTTTTATCACACAATGCCATTATACCACATCTCAAGAGTTAAAGTTTTATCGTAGGCAGATTCTATTTTCAGATAGCGTCGTGTGGAGACTATGTTTTCAAAAGCATTAACTCAAACCACACGGATGCACAACTGTTTTAAAATATGAGAATTCACACATGCTTTTTATTATAGCACACATAAACCCAAAGTATAATACAGTAGGCTTTGGCAATAAAACAGAGTAGTCAATATATAAATTTTATGCCTAGTTCTTTAGATTAATGAACCGCTTTTCTTGATGAATTGAGCATGAATGAGTAAAAACACAATGATCTGATTAGATACTAAATTAATAGTTTTCTGGCAATTCAAAGATTGCATGTCTAGTTCAGAGTTCACTTTTTTTCCTGGGACAACTTGATAACCTTCTTCTACTAGCCAAACCACTGAAGAGGCATTGTCAGTCTCTTCAAGTTCACTATTGTTCTCAGAAAATCACTTCCTTAAGAAATATCCATATGTTGAGGGTCTCAGTTGTACTTTGCGGGCAATGAAATTGTGAGTCAAATTAATGTATCCTGTAACTGCATTGAGGCTGGATTCAGCTGGCACAAATACCTCCTCGTGGGGCAATAGCAGGGGTGAGTCTGGCTTCCCCTTTTCTCTGCTGGCACAAGAAATAGGGAGAGGTCTGTAGTCAACAGGGACAGCTGCAGGTAGGGGAGATCCCTCAGGGCTGAGATTTCAAGTTGAACCACTTGTTATGTTTGGAAGCTCAGATTTGCATTTAGGAATACAAATGAGGGCAATGATCTGCCAAATGAAGTGAACAGCCAGATGACCTTCTTCTGTAGGCAGGGCCCCATATGTGTTCATGGCAGGGAGAGACCTTCATCATCTTAGAGGATTGGGAAGAGGAAATGCAGATGAGGGGGCTGTCACAAGCTGATCCAAGCCTCCCATGGCTGGCAGGGAAGGAGTTAATCAGCCCCTTGGCACAAGCCAGAGGAAGACCTGTGCAGCAGGTAGTGATTTGTAGGAGAGCAGAGGTGGGCCAGCTGGGAGAAATGAGCTGATTGCTTTGGGGTGGGGAGGTATAAAAAGGCCCACTAGAGAGGTAGGTTTGGTGCTTGAGGGCTTTGGTTGCAAGGAGTTGTGTCACAGGCTGTTGTCACAAACTTGGGTGAGGCCAACTGTGCTTTGCACTTTTCACTGGAGTCCTGGTGATGCTTCTGAAAGGGCTGAGATGCTGCTTTGCAATGAAAGGCTCCCCTCTTTAAGGTGAGAGTGAAGTGGTCATGGTCCTCAAGCTCTTTGGTATCCCCTTTTGGTGCTGCAGTTCCCTCCTGAGAAGGCAGGCTGGTCAGCTTGGGTGAGGGAGCCATGCCAGAACCTGGCTGAGATAAAATCTCTCACAGGAAAAGATGCTGGGCCTGATTCTCTGCTTTCTCACAGCCTTCTGTAGTTGCTGGTCCAGTGCAAGAGTGGTGTGAAATACTGACTGAGCAAATGAACAGTTCCCAGAGGGGCAGAGGAACAGCAGCATGCTGTGTCCAGAGGGAAGCTCTGGTGGGAGGTACAGCCCCTCTGTACAAAGGGTGAGAGCTGTGGGGAATGGGAATACCAGCACTTAAGGCTGCAGCAGCTGAATCTGGCAAAGATGGTGAATGCTCCAAGGTGGAAGGAGCAGCTGCTGTAGAGGTGGTTGGAAAATGTGGAGAGGATTCTGTGAGTCTCGTGCCTGGGCTGTGGGAGGGTTGTGTTCTCATGGCTGGCAGAAAGGAAAGGGTAAATGGGCCAGCCCAGCATGGTTTAGTGTGTGCAACTGTGTCCTGGCTAACATCAGAGGTCTGGAACAGAGGGGGAGAGAGAAAACAAGTGGTGGAATTGAAGAAGGTGGCAGTACTGACACTGTGGTGAGCTGGTGTGTGTGAGCTGCAGGAGTGTCTCGGACTGGAAGAAAGGAAAGAAGATGTATGTGGTGTGCAAAAAAAAATAAATAAAAAAAAATATATATTTTTTTTTTTTTAAAAAAGGCTGCTCAGTCAGAGAGGTCAGCTCTTGAAATGGGCCTGCCAGGGGTGGGGGTCCTGTCCCGGGGTTCCTTTACATCCAGAATCTGCTATGGCATTCACAGACCTCTGTCTGGTCCCTTTTCTTCCTCACCAGTGTCTTCCCCCTCCCCCTCCTCTTTTGTCAGGCAACTCGTTAACACTTATTAGCAAGCATCTTCAAAAGGCCAGGAGGGGGGAAAGGGTGGGAGGGGAGCTGAGATGGCTAAAGGAAATGATTAGGAGATTCCTTTTCCTTTCTGCCTATTCAAGCTTTAATGGCTAGCCCTGGCTCTGTCTGTGCCCTGCATTGTTATCCAGCCTAGCCCAGGATCCCAGCACCCCTGCTACCCCCAGCACGGATCCACTCTGACATCTAGGGCACTGCAAGTGCCCAGAGCATCTAACCTTTCTCATGCTGGGGGAGCTCACTGGGTCTAAGTCTTCCTGCTGCACTTGGCATTGGTGGCGTTGCTATGCCAGCACTGGTTTAGTCTCTTGCTGGTTCACTCCTCCTCTAAGTATACCTCCTTACTCGGTGTCATGAGTGCTGGGCTGCCTCACTTGGTCTGCCCTTGTGTGATCCTCCCTAGAGACTGATCTCTGTTTATGTCTAAACATGGCTTGTAAATCCCTGGTATCCAGCATCCAAGACCAAGAATCTGCTAGGCAGCAAAAGGGCTGTTCTAGTGGCCAGGATTATACTTGCTTGAGGTGGAGGAAGGAGGGTTGAGTACAGGTGACAGAATTTGGCCCATAGCTTTCTATTTCTGCCTTGCAGTTCCGGTGGCTTCAGTTGCAGAGCATGTTCTGTGGTTTCCATTTGAGCTAATTATCTAGAGCTAAGCCCTAATCCCATCGAGTGGGTGGCAGAGCTCCTGTTGGCTTTGGGAGAAGGAGGCTGGATCAGTGGAGGCTGTTTTGGGCAGTTCTGTTGTGGAATGTGGGTTATATTTATATTTTGCTCTGTCCATCAGAGTCTTCAGACTTGTGTTTCTTCACCCTTTCCAAACTATGGTACCAGAATTACAGACCCTGGGCTGTTCTCCGTGCATCAGTGAACTCCCCGAAGAAGGATTTTTCTATCAAAAGACTCCTGTAACTTGATCATGACATCCCTCTCCTCCTAGCTGGCAAACAAAGAATTGGGAAGTATTCAGAAGCTGCTTAAATTCTGCATCTACTGAGGACTCTGTAGGGATAAAATACCAGCAAAAGCATGTCATCTTTTCACAAAGCTCTTGCCTTTTCCTGCAGGGACAGCAGCTTGGCAGCAGGAGAGCTGGATGCCAGCTGTGCCAGAGCAGGCAGGTGATGTTCAGTGCAAAGTTCCTGCCTCTGAGGGGAAAAGGCTTCAGATCTCTTGTGCCTACTCAATGCTTTTTAACCTAGGGGTATATGTGTGATTGTATGTACAGGGCAAAGCCCTAATCCCAGGAATGGGTGCTTAGAGATAGAGCCTTGAAATGAAAAAAACTCTGAGTATCTGTGTGGGTCATGGGCTGGAGCCAGTAGATCTAGGACATTTCCCAAAGACAGATTTGGCTCTGAAATAGCTGAATGCAGCACTGCATCTGCTTGGGGTCTTGCTACAGACTCACTATCTCTGGTGGGCTTCTCCAGGATCTCTTTCTCCTGAGTTATTAGTGTAGACATGTATTTACAAATGACTCTGTGGCCATCTACTAGTAACCTGGAAAGAGGCTTTGACAGGGCTTGGTTCTAGAGAATAGATGTGACTATTATTAATATAAAGTCATTTGCTCCAGAAGCTGATGCTCTGAGGGCTCTGGCTCCCTCCCTTGGGATGTGAATTCTCTAGAGCAGTGACTTTGTGGAAAGAAATAAAGGCTTGCTAAAATCAGGGGATGTTTTACTACTGAATCCAAGGTGTAGTTGTTTGGGGCAGCAGTGCACACAATTTGCCCAGGTAATTAAGTGACTTTTGTGTTAGCATTAAAGATGAGTACAAATTTGAAATGAATGAGGGAGAAACAGACTAAGTGATTTAGCTTGTTCTGTTTTTTAACTCTTAGGACAAACCTTGGATAATGTAGAAGAAAATCAGACCTAAGAGGCACTAGTGGCTGGCTGGAGTCCTCCTGCTCATATGCAGACTGTGCAGCCCCTGCTCCAAGAGCTGGGTGCCTTTGTTCACGCTTGCTTGTACAAGGTTCCTTCTTTCAACAACGTGTTATTACACTCTGAGAGTGTGAGAGTATCTTCTGTGTCTCTAGTTGAGGCTTTAACTTTAAAGAAGGGGAGAAAAAAACCTGAATTTTAAGATTAATACTGGAAAATTGGAACTATGCACAGAAAAAAACCACAGAAGAACTGTGAGCTGGAAAAAATAGACAAATATTATTTTTTATTGTTTTTCAGAGTTTATATTCTTTATCTCTTTCTTATTCCATGCTGTGTTTTGGAAAGTATTTGGCAAACGTATAAAAGCGATCTGTAGGATACTTTGTAGTCAGATGCCATAACCTAGATTAATTTGACTGCCTTTACAGAAATACCCACTAAGGAAATACACTGATTTATGTGTTAAAACTTGTTTGGGGAGACAGTTATAGCTGTAGAATACAAAAATTATTTAGGACAGACAGTGCAAAAGCTGTGTAGCTTCTTAGTATGAAAAGATGGGTAAATTTCAATTATGCATTTTATTAACACAGCCTTTTTAGCTCTGTAAAATGGTAACAATGTTAAAATCCCCTCCTGGGAAATAATGTCACATATCATGCCACTGAGAGATAGTACTTGAGGATGTTATGAAATGCTTGAGGAGTTAACCAGTTGTTAATCAGTCGTTCATTTGCAGCTGAGTCCTGCTACAGCTGAAATTGAAGATAATCGGCTGATAATTTTGGCTTGCAGGCGGTTTTGTTGTGAACTGGGTGTCTGACAATATCTATAAGGAATTATTTTATTACTGTGGTAAAATCAGGTCAACTCGTACTCAACTTTCATCTCCCAGCAGGTCACCAGACAGTAACTTTTGTGTGGGGCCTGAGCAACCAGCACTGGTTGGTGCTGGGCACCCATGGCTCCTGGATGGCTTCCTCACAGCCAGTGATGCTGTTGGTATTTCAGCTCAGGAGAGAGCCATGCAGTGACCTCTCAGGCACATCTCTAACCAATTTTAGGATCTGGTGCCCAGTGCAAGCTTCTATGGGGCTGTAGCTCATAGCCCCTCACTCCCAGAAGGACACTGAGGTGCTGGAGTGTGTCCAGAGAAGGGCACCGGAGCTGGGGAAGGGTCTGGAGCACAGTGTGATGGGGAGCAGCTGAAGGAAGTAGGGTTCTTCAGTCTGGAGGAGGCTGAGGGGAGACCTCATTGCTCTCTACAACTCCCTGAAAGGAGGGGGTAGTGAGGGGGGGGTTGGTCTCTTTAACCAAGTAACAAGCAATAGGATAAGAGGTAATGGCCTCAAGCTGCACCAGGGGAGGTTGGGTTGGCAGTGGTGCCCCTCTGACCAGTGGCGTTGTGCCACCTTGTCGCTGAGGGCACTGTGTGGCCTCCACCTCTCCCAATGGGGGCAGCTCCCTCTTGTCACTGGTGTCCTGCGTGGCCCTGCACACAGGGAGCCGGGCCCTGGGGACACCTGAGTTATAGCAGTTGTGTGACATGCTGCTGTAGGGCACTTGGGAAACACCAGGAGCACCAGATACTGTGGGCCCTCTGCTGACAGGATATTCCTTCAGAAGGATGTGCTGTGAAACCGATCAAGCATTGACTGCACGTTGTGTAAGTGACAACTGTCCTGTCCTGGTCCAGCAGAGTCCTGTCTTCTACTGTTCCTGGTGGAGGTACCCAGTGTTGGTTCCCTGTGTCTCTCTCCTTGAAGCATGAACTCCACACAGCAGCTGTACTGACTAGCTCGTTGTCGTCTTGCTAGGTGCTAGTTTTCCCCCAGTGGAAAAGAAAGTAAGTGTTTTTGGTAATATAATCCCAATGAATGAAGGGGTTTTCTTAATTGAAGTAATAATCTGAAAGTTGTCATTGATAGGTGTGTAAACAAGCTGATTGCAGTGGGCGCATGAATAGCTCTAATGAGCACGTGTGGGTATTAAATTAACCGTGGTTCACAAGCCAGGCATGGCTCTATGGTTATTTAGAAATAACCACTTTCTCCTTGTGCTTGACTTTACCCACCACCCCCAAAATACTGTTTTATCACAGTGCTGCACAACAAAAAGGAACCTGCGTGTCTCACAAGGAGAGGGCTTTGAAGGAAATTACAGCTCTTAAGGTGGCTGGGAATTCAGCCTTTGCTGTTGGCTTTTCCCCCCTGCTAAGTGAAGTGCAGCCTAGTGGGCAGAGCGTGGGCATTCAGCATTGGCCTCTCCCAGCTGGCAGGTTGATCCAGGGCCCTTGGAGGAGGCACTCCACTGCTGGATGTGGTAGAGTGCCCTGTTTGTGAAATGGGAGAACAATGGCTCTCGCAAGGCTGTTGTGCCCTTAACGAGCTCCTTGGAGGAAGGGCCCTACAGAAGTGCAAATTATCTGCTTATTTGCTGTTAATTATTGATATATTTATTCATTGCAATAAGCAGGATGGAAATAGTAGGGTGATGGTAGGCTCAGCTGATCTGTAAGTGGATGGAAGTACAGTGGCTTCTTGTGACAGTCCCAGGAAGGCTGCCACTGGACCTGCAGCTCTGATCTGTTGATGCTGGTGGGACTCTGGAGGAGTCTCACCCTTACAGACCCAGAAACATCTCCATGATTTGATTAAAAGGAGCTTGTGTGTGTATGTTCCAAGCGAAAAAGTTTGAGTGCTGAATGCATTCTGACTGGCTTTCCTGGGTGATCCTGTCTGTAGCCTAAAATGGCGAAGAAGGACACAACTTCAGGGTGTAGTTTGGCTTCCAGAGAGCTAAGTACAGCTGCTTCCCTGGTCCAGAGGAGGTCAAAGTTCGTGCATCACCGTGTGCTGAAGGCAGTTAGAGCTGATCTTCTGTTTTAGTAGCTTTGCTGTCATTTCCAAGATACCATATTATGAAGTGGAAATTCAGCCTTCTGTGGTGCTGCAAATAGCCTCCTTCCTTTTGAGTGCCCAGGTTTAGCAGAGAATTAAGGTGGAGGGGACATGCTGAATCAGTGACACTTTTCCTGTCTGCTATGGCAAAGCCAGTTCCATGCAAAGGGTTGGGTGTCTGTACTGCTACTGTAATGTAGAAGACCTGAAGAATGGGAGAAGTGAAGGGATATGTCCTGTCTCATCCAGCAGGTTATTGGAGGAGAGGTGGGCAACAGTCTTCATCCCTAAGCCCTGGCATGTCTTGTCCTGTTCAGAGCTGCTAGATGAAGTAGCTGGAATGTGTGGAGAGGTGCTCTGTCCCAAGTTGAAGCTGATACAGGCCACAAATACCCCCTGCTCTTTTTGTGACATGGTTAATGGCTCTTGATCCCCTGGGATGGCTTCTTGCTTTAAGCAGCACTCTGGGGTGTTGTTGGAGATCTTGTTACAGTGTGGGTCCTGCTCTTCCTGAGAGGCTTAGTACTAAACAACTCGCCCTTGAAAGAAAAAAGCCAGCCTGCCAACAACAAAAAACCCAGGTAGGGTTGTTTTAGCAAAGCAGAGTGTGCTGTGCATGCATAGTCCCCTCCTTATGCATTTGAGTTAAAATAGGAAGTCCCAGGTGGAATTTCGACACTGGTGTGTGATTTGTCTGGATCACTTCCCTTTCCTGACAAAGGCAAGGCAGTGTTGCCCTGCTTTTTGTGAAGCCCTTTCCTGGCATCAACTTGCCTCTTCCATTTGCACGAGTCTGAACTAGCTCTAGGAAGTAAGATGTGTGCTAAGCTTGTTGTCCACAGCCCTGCAATGATTTGGACTTCAGGAACTGTGGAGAATTAAAACCTTCAGATGTATTTCTTTTGTCGAGCAGACCAAGGTTTGCTGGAGATTCCTAGTTTCAAGGTTTGGCAGCAATTGCCATTTCACATTGCTAGCAAAAAGTCTGCATATATGCCATATAATTAACACCAGGAAATTCTGACTCCTGAGGCTACAGGGTTAAACAAATATATGTCCCCATTAAACTTGAATAATAAGAGGTTAACTCATTAGGAAAAGAACACTCTTGATGTGCTTAATGGAGGGAGCGAGCATTAACTCTTACAGCTCCTTGCAAACCCTTATGTTAAACTCTCCTTTTTGAGTGCAAATTTTTCATCTATAGAAAAGTTTTCTTCTTTACACCCCCACCCCCCAAGCTGATCTCTTGTATATTCTGTATGAGTGGTCTTTTGATTCCTGGATTGACATGCTTGACTCCTTTGGAGTCTTAAAAAAATTATATCCTGCTGTGTTGATGGTTGGTTGCATACTTAAAAATAATATGCAGTGCAGAACTTCTACAGAACAAAGGCAAATCTTGAAAAATCTCTCATTTGAATGTCCAGGCACAACGATTCACATGCCTGTGTCTTTTCTATTTAATCCTTACATTCCCTGAAAACAATATGTTGTAGTAGCAAGAAAGACCTGGAGATATTAAATCATAAGCAAGTGGCCTGAAAATGTACCGTTTTTCATAAGTGATTTAATTGTAAAAGGACACCAAAAAATCATTTTAAAGACCATGTATTTGCAGTTCCAAAACCCAGTTAATTTCCAACAGATGTACCTAGCTTGTAAACCTGTGCTTGGAGTTGTTCTGGACCAGGGGCTTGCTGGATGTGCTCATACCTGGCTGGTCACAGAGTTCAAGGCTCACTGACATTTACTACTGTAGAATGGGCTTCTCGGGTCAGGCAAAAGAGGCCAAATTTCAGAGGAAAATAGATGAAGTATACATAATATAGCCAAGGCAAAAGCTTGCAAGCCTAAGAATTCTTTGATCATGGTGCAAGCAAAACTTGTTCCAGTGGCTGTGGCTCTACAGTGCCTTTGGTGTTCCCTGAATCACAGAATGGTTTGAGTTGGAAGGGACCTCAAAGATCGTCTCATTCCAACCCCCCTGCCATGGCAGGGACACCTCCCACCAGACCAGGTTGCTCCAAGCCCCATCCAACCTGGCCTTGAATACTGCCAGGGAGGGGGCAGCCACAGCTTCCCTGGGCAACCTGGGCCAGTGTCTCACCACCCTCAGGGTAAAGAACTTCTTCCTTATATCCAGTCTAAATCTACCCACTCTCAGCTTCCACCCATTACCCCTCATCCTATCATTACAGGCCCTTGTAAAAAGTCCCTCTCCAGTCTTGTAACCCCCTTCAGGTATGGGAAGGCTGTCATGAAGTCTCCCCGGAGCCTTCTCTTTTCTGTTGTCCTTTGAAGAAAGCATATATTCTTGCCTGAAATTATAATTCTGGCAGCACTGATTACTCCCTTCACTCTGCACGTTGATGGAAATAAGTCAGCTCCAGCTCTTCTTCCTTGCTGAGCACTAACCATACACTCTAGAGTGCTGCTGCCAGGCAGAAGTATCTGTGGGAAGCAGGTGATACATCACTTGCATGTTTGGGAGATGCTCCTGGAGAACACTTTGTCTCCAGGAATCCTTAAGCATTGTGCTTTTGAATGGGATGAGCCTGGGTCTTGAACTTCTGGCACTATGAAGACAATCCTGTTGCTGGTTGTGCTTCTGTCAGAGTGATTAATCCAAGCATTGATTCCATGTGATGTAATTAAACTATTGATTTATACAGTTTGGTCCAATCAAGGAGAAGAAAGTGATGCTTGGCACAGGTTTTCTAGAACTGAGACTGATTTTTTTTTTCTCTGGGATTACTCTCCAAAACAACAGGAACAGATTTAACTAAATAATTGACTTCTGGTAAATTGAGTGCAGAGATCATCTGATTCTGCTATAAGCAAATAGGAATTTCTTTCTGCATTGTCACTTGCATTCTGGATCTTTTGTAACAAACATCTGGATGTCTCTGGCCATGGATTCCTTAGACTTGGCAGTTAAAAAATTTCTAGAGAGGATTTGAAGTTAGAGGTGCATGGGCTGAGAAGCGGAACCCAAAGTATTCCTGACCTTTGACCCACCTAAGAAATGAGATTTGCTTATGGAACAGCTACACGTTTGAAGCATCTCTAGCTGGGAACAGTTCTAGCCATGGAAAAGACAAAGTGTAGCCTCAGACTATGTAATAATGTTTTTCAAGGCAGAAATAATAATAATTTATAATGCATGCAGCTGGATAAGCTCTCAGCAGAATCAATTATGGAACATTTTATTTTGTGGATCACCTGAGAATAGCCTGTCTTCCCAAAGCTCACAGAGAAGAGATGCATGAAGTCTGGGAAACACTTCCAAGCAAGGAGGTTTCCAATAGCAAATACTAACCCAATGATCTCAGCCAAAGACAGGAAATCAACACTTTGGCTCCTGTGTTCTCCGTGGCTCTGCCTCTTTCCTGTATGTGGGAGTGTGCGTGTGTGGAACCATACAAATAATCACATGCCAATGTGTAGAGGCTGCCTTAGAGCAACTGGCTGCTGGGATGTGTGGGTGCTTAGCATAAACATTTGTGTGTTCTTAGAACAGCCGAAGAACCTGTTTGCAGTGATGTCCCATGGAATGATCTCGAGATCCAAGCTGTTCCATATGCTGCGGCACGGTAGAGGAAATAGCACCTTTTTTTTTTTTTAAGTAACATATTTTTGTTGAATTTACTGTCTGTTATACGGGTGAATTAATCCCTCTGTTTCTGTCAGGTGTTTCATACAAGACTTCTGTTGCAGCAGCCCAAGCGTTTAGATTTTGGTCTTTATTATTATTGGCTTGGTTTCCATTTTAACAAATTCACAGCTTGTGAGCTATTGCTGGAAGATTCAACCAAAACACTAAGGAAGCACTAAGCACAGCAGTCCTCTTAATTTGTGCCCTGTCTTTGCTGCTATTAGTGTGTAACATCTGACTACAGTAGTGCCTAGAGCACCAGCTCCTTCAGTGGGTGCCACATGGGTGGGAGGGGGAGTTCCTGCCTTGTGGGGACTAAATTAGCCAGGGACTGGGGGAAATGGCCACAGTGGGGAAAGAGAGGAAGTGACGTGGTCACACAGCAGATCAGTGGCAGGAAGGGAATAGAATTAGGTCTCTGCTAAGATATTTAGTCACATCTAAACTAATTTTTCACAGTGCCTCAAGGCAGACTAGGTGACTTCTTACAGAACTTTTTTGCCCCATTTTATTACAAGCCCGTGGATGAATTAGCTGGTACCTGCTAATTAGTGAATGCAGACAAGGATGAATCCTGCTCAGGCACACCTCAGCTTGCCTCTGGTAAACCTAATGCTGACCATGACTTTTCCCTGTTGCCACTGACCAGTTAGATGCTGTGCCAATCTTGATTAACATGGCAGTTTTAAAAACTGAATTCAATTAATTTCATCATAGAGACAAGCCCTCTGGCCATGCGAGTTTGCAGGGAGAGGCACAGAAAATAGGCTTGGATCACTACCTGCATTTCTCTGGAGTGGTTGAAATCATACCCATTAATTCATAACCCAAAAGTACAAATGTAAAGCTGATAGATATGCAAAAGAAATCATACTACTGTGTTTCCTAGAATGCCATGATAATGAAACCATGCTTTAGGTAGAAATGCCGAGTTCTTGATAGGAAAGAGAAAGCCTCTTCTGCAGATCCAACCCATTAATAATGATAAACAGATCTTCCAATGGATACTGATTTAGGAAAAACAAGATGGATTAATACAGGCATTCATCTTCACTGTCAGTTTAATATCAAGATAATTTTATTTGATAGTCCAATGTAATAAACTCCCCTTTTCCTTAATACATATTTGGGAAAAGTAGGCAATATTGTAATACAGTAATTAGCCATATTTGCCTTTACTATGTGTGAATAAGATTAATATACTAGAGTGTTCAACCTAATTGATCTATTATGTGATAGGGACTCGCAACCAGACTGCAAATTACAGTTTAACCCCCCAAAGGGCTAGACTTGTTTAGAAAATGTGTGAGTCTTTAAGAGATAAAATTAATAGAACTGACGTTGACCTAAATATTCAGTGTTATTAATTGTATCAGTGGATTGTGCTGCTTTTATGTGCAACTAGGAAGGCAGCGTGCTTAGAAAGGAGTGGGTTTATGACAGCAGTGGGAAGGGTGGCTAACAGAAAACATGACAATTATTGCAAACCAGGTTTCCTGGTTAAAAAAGTGATTGTCACAGGCCCTTAAAATTGCTGTTCCATGTGGTTGTGATTAAACAAATCATCTGTGCAGTGCGTTTGGAACATAATGGCTCTGTGGGAAAAAAAAAATGTAAATCAGGTTTTTGTATTAATGAAAACAGTTTAATATGGTTTTAATGACCCATTTTTCAGTCTTCACCAGAAAGTAATTACCAGTTAGATAGTTAGTGCTCTGGGCTTTGTTCTGGCTCTCAGAACTCCTCCACTCGGTCACCCGAGGGAGTCCTGCCACACTTTGTGGGCAGCCGTGGGCTAGTGACCCAGCAGCAGCAGGGCCCTTCTGCAGCTCCCTGCCCTCTGCTTCATGGTGCATGAGGGACAAGTGGGTCTGTGCCTCCAAGTTCCCCATTTATTGCTGATAAGGCCAAGGGTAAACCCATAATGAGAGACAGGAGCTGCCCCTGAAAACCCAACTGGGGAGAGCTGGCTGTGCCTGATTAATAACTTACCTCTGGGTGTAGGCCAGGGACTGGCAGCTGCAAGAGCGAACATCTGGGCATGGTGGCAGGATGGGGAGCACAGACCTGAACATGGACAGCTTGGCTCTGGAGGGAGGGTGCAGCCCAAATGTGTGCCCTGAACAGGGACAGCCAGCAGGTTCAAATGGCCATGACTTGTTCATCTCCAGCAGAAATGAGAGGAGTAGAAACGTCAGTCACTGGGGAAACTGAGATCTGGACCCAGGATTTGTGTGTTCCTGCCAGCTGAGGAAACCCCACTGCCACTCTGCTCTTGTGTATGGAAGCAAAGGTCTGACTGGAAATCACCGAGGTCTTGCCATGTTCTTAATGCTTGGAAACGGCTACCAGCCTGTAGCTTCTTATCCAGAATAGGGGACTGCTGCATTACTGTCTGCTGCAATGCTGCCTAGTGCTGGAGTTCACCCCCTAACAAGGGCACTGCAGTGGGCTCAGAGTAGCCACGACAGCAGGTAAGGCAGCAATGGACACCTTTGAGTCAAGCAAACAAAGACCCTGTGAAGTGCTGGGGTCTGACCCCCAAGCCCTGAATTAAGGTTGACATATGGGTGGTCCCCATGGTCCTTTAAGAGGAGGGGATGAGTTTGCCTTTTGGCTTTCCTCCAAGGTGTGGCTGACCTTGTAGGGAAAGCCCTTGGGTAAACAAGCCCCAGGTGCCCCACATTGGGTAAATGAGTGCCAGGTGTCCTGCTGTGGGGATAAAAGCTGGGACCACTTGCAGGAAGGGTTGGAGAGTCTGTCTGTGAGGTGGATGCACTTCACAGAGATTCCTGTTGGGGAAGGACCTCCTGGCTCTTCATGCAACTGGACCCCAGTCAGGTCTGGCACTTACGAACGCGGGCTTTGTGGGGAGGCAACATGGGGTTACCTCTATCATATGTGATCACCCTATTGACTTGGTTGTCTCCCATTTTCTCCATGGGTTACCTTGTATCTTTGTTTGTTCCATCTATTACGGGTCATGCTATGTCATTCCTTGGGTTGCTGGGGTTGATATCTATTATTTGTGATCTGACTTGTCTGTACCCCCAGCGATCCCCTATATACTGACTCCTCTACGTGCAACAGAATCTACTTACTGGATTGTTTTTCTGCTGTTGGCTGTGTTCTTTGTACTGGGCCTAGTAATTGGCAAAACACCCTGTCAGATGCTGGTGGTTTTCACCTACCTACATGGGAGCAGGTATTTCATAATAGAGGGTTCTTCAGTCTTGTGAAGAAAGGCATAATGCAGATCAGTTCCTCAAGGTAGGAATACGCAGGGTCAAGAAGGTACACCTTTCACGTGAGGAGTGTTTCACACTGGAACCCCTTGCTAAGGAATATGGTGAATTCAGTGTCACTGGAAACTTTAATGCCAAGGCAGGATATCTTCCTCTAGAAAACATCTGCAGAGGCTCAGGATATGCTCATCCAGTTGTTATTGAATCTGGAGCAGGAGGGGTTTGGAGAAGTCCTGTGTGCTGCATTAGTGTTGAGGCTGGGCTATTATCATGGTCTGTGGCTTGGTCCTGTGCATTCAGAGCTCGTCTTTCCAAGCCTTCTGATGGAGAGAAGGCCAGCTGCACCTCATATGGACACAAAAATAATGAAGTTTAAGGTCCAGGTGAAACCTAGAAGTTGCAAAACTTCTGATTTCTGCAAGTTGGGCTCGCTGCAGTATGTTACTGGATTTGGGTATGTTTGCTGAAGCTTAAACACATCTGAAATGTCTCTTGCTTGGAAGCAAAGGCAGGAATCTTCTAGGTGCCATCTCTGCCCCTCCCAGTGAGGAAGGGTAGGTTTGTCTAGTGTCTAGTTCCCTACCTGAGGTGGTCCATGCTGTTGAAAAGTGGAATGTGTGGGTTTATGTGAAGCTCTGTGCAGCTGTGGCTGCTTTGCAGGTCAGTGTGGTGAGATGATGCAGGGGGGGAGCACCTGCAGAAGCTGTGCAAGTTGTCACCGCTAGTGGTGGGGCAGGATGCATCAGAGGTGGCCTTTTAGCTTGTAAGTCAGACACTAATGCTGGGCTCTCTTAAATGCTGGGGAGACATTTTGGCTTGATGTTCCTAGCACATCCTTCCACTGGGAAACGTCACAATATGTGTGTGAGACCAGTCAATATAGAGGGATGAGACTGTATTCAGTGTTCCCAATACTGCTGAGAAATAAAGTAGATTCCTTCTGTTCTCACTGCCCTCAGATTTGAGGGAGGGGAGGATCCTTCAGACTTTATTTATCCCTTGTAAAGAAACATATGAAAGTAAACAGAAATCAATTTTCTAAAAACCCCTCCCAGGTCACCTGTAGGGGACAGAATGTGACACAGCTCAATGCCATGCACAGCAGATTTTGTCAAGAACATAAAGAAACCCAGCGCTTTATTTTTATTTTTGAAGTGGAAGTGGTTCACGGGGTATACCAGGGAGATGATTCAGTGTGTACAGTTGTGACATGTCAGAGTCTCGTAAGCTCAAAGACGACTGTCTTTATTGTGTTTTCCTTTTCATCTTCCAAACTTTGAGCCCTTGTGTTCTATCATTTCCCATTTCCAATGTGAAATAAGGAGCATATTCTAAACAATGGTGCTCTTTTGATACATGCCATAATAAAGAAACACTGACTTGGAGAAGAGCAGATCATAGCTGTCCACAGAGCAGTGCAGAGAGGTGCTAATCCTTTTGGCATGGCACTGCAGCAGTTGCTCCCTCTGGTTGATGGAAAGCCAACAGTTATTTTTTCTCTTCTAACATAACAGGGACAAAGGAACTTCCCTTAGCAGCCAATCTCTGCCCTAATTTATGTTGCAGGTTTTTAGGGAAGGGAGCAAAAGTAATTTTAGGAGCTATTGAAGGATGTCTTCCTCTTTTATAGCTCCTGTATGGTTTTGGTAAGTGAAGAATACACTTGTGGGGCACATCAATGGCAGCATCCTGCAAAGGGTTCAGGAAAGGCCTAATCACCTCCTCAGTGGTGGCACAGCTGCTCTGGGATCCTGCCAAACAGGGAAGGTTGGAGGCACCTCAGGGACCCAAGGGAGGGCAGGCAGGGCTGTCCTCTGCATAAAGGGTCTGGTTAGGAAGCCAGATCTTAGGGCTTGCAGGGCTGTGTTGGGTTGTGCTTTGTGGCAGGCTCTTCTGGACACAACTCTGTCCTCTGCTGCTGCAGGGACCTTGGGGGATAATGCCATGGGGAGCTGATTGTGGTATTGCTGAGGAAAGTCTCTGGGGACTGTCACCCTCGCTCCTGCAGTCAGGTAGTTGTGACTCATAAAGAGTTCCCGTGCCCTGTCTTGCCCCTGGGAGCTGCTGCATGGGCCATCTTTGGAAGTGCTTTGTAATTCAGACTTTTTTCCTGCCTCAAACAGGAGTTTTGCTGTCCTGTTGTGTGTTGAGTGTGATGGCAGCTCCCTGCTGAACGCTGTGCTGTCATGGGGGCCTTAAGATGTGTAACATATGTGAAGCAGAAGCTATTAAAAGAAGTTCTGTGGGGATCTTTCACGTGGTTAGTACGAGTACATGGTCAGATCCAAGCTGACTGACCCTGACTGGACACCAGTACTGCCAGGTGGCATTCCCTGTGGAATTCCGCAAGGAACACAAAATTCACTTTTTTTCCTGTGTATTGATCAGGATGAAGCAAGGACATGCCAACAAATGGCACTTGATGTAATAGAGGGGAATGAGGGGCTAGAGCCCAGGGGTGGCACATAGTTGTCCTGAACACTTACAAGGTGAAGAAATCCTGCCAGTACCCAACTGGAGCATGTTGCTTAGCACTGGATTGACCTGGGAGGCCTATTCTGATCAAGACAAAAGAGTTACTCCTGTGTATTACAGCTTGTGCTGCCCATGTACCTTCACTATGAAACCATCTTGTCTCCTCTTGTTCTCCCTAAGGGATCTCAGGAATTTGAGAAAGATTTTGTGACTGTCTCATATTAGGGAGGCAAGTGCTCAAGTCAAGGACTGTCTTTTCCTATGTGAGTGTAACAGTATTTAGTGCATAATGGCTCCAGTTCCTGACTGAAACGTCTTTAGGCTTTACTGCACCATGAGTAAAAAGTAATGAGATTGGCCAGAAATAAAAAAGCCCCAGGAATTTTGATTTTTCTACCAGACCGAGCTGCACAGAGCCCCCATCCCTTGAAGACTGGCGTGGGTGGGAGTATTTCCACAGCCAGTGGGGTGGCTGAGTGTGAAGCACACAGGGAGCCTTTGCAGAATGCAGGTTTAACTCCTCCATGACCTGCCAGCTAATGCTGTGTTTGGCGCTTGAACAAACTGACTGCTGCTGTGACCAGGGCAGTGTTTCAGTCAGGTTAAACCACACATGGCACCCCTTTCTCGGCTCAGTTGCTCCTGCTGACAGTGCTGTGCCCATGGCCCCCTGACAAGGCAATCATTCACTGCTGAGACTACCAGATTCAGGTTCAAAGGAACCTCAAATGAACATGTCAAAGCCTGTGGATGGTTGGTGGATATTGGTATTTATAAGCTCCTGGTCTGAAAACTTCCCTTGACTTTTCCATTCCTTTCTCCTTTCCAGAGACACTTTCTTCTCAGGAGGCTGCATTCACCCTTTTATTTGCCCAATTAAATGCTGCTTTGACATCTGTCCTTCTGTTAGGCTGTTTCTGTCTTGTCTCTGTGTGTGATGGCCAGATGGCTGGGATAAGCTCTGTATCTGGAAGACACTTGGGAACACCAAGAAGCAAGATTCTTAATTTTTGGTAGGACAATACTTGATTTATCTTGTTCCTGTTACTGATTTTGTTTTATCTATTTTGAATGTCTGCTTTCTTTAAAAACAAATGTTGGGGGAGGGTCAGGCTCTGAGTTAGTTCCCAGTGTTGTGACATTACGGGACTGTTGCAGATTCCTGAGCTCAGTGCTGGGTCCTTTCCCTCCTGGAGTCCTTTGCCATGTCCCAAACTCTAGGTTGTGCTTAGCTTGGTGCTAGGTCTGTGTCTGTGCCAGGTCTGCGCTCCCTTGGTGGTGTGGGAAAAGTGGAAAGGAGCAAGCTGCTGTGGGCAGTGATATGCAGAGTTTGGGGGAGATGGGGTAAGCTCACAGGGAGTGCCTGTCCTTAATCTCAATATTTTTACAAATTGGCTTTCTGGAGCTGGGAGATGGACTGAGGATGTGGGGATCCCCTGCAAGCCAAACCCTGTGTCTTCCCAAGGAGGCCTGCTTGGCTGCTGTCTCGGAGGAGCTTGGGGAGTCTCAGAGCAGCTGTGTGGGAGGAGAAGAGGGATTTATGGTTGAGCTTCTGGGAATTAGAAAGGGTTGAAATCTTGCCATCCAGAAATGAGATCCTTTTATAACCAGGGTGAAATTCAGGCACCACTCAACTCAGGGACAGTTTTGTTGTGTCAAGACTTTATCCCAGCTGTGTGGGGAAAGAGTTGTGGTTATGTCCACTGCAGTGGCTGCTACTGAAGCTGTATAGCATGAGCACCTTTGTAGAAAGTGTCACAACTGCAGTGCCAGAGCACTCAAACTTACATGTGCATGTTCAGATAACAGGGAAGAACCTGTAGGGGCATTTGTAGGGTTAAACTGCTTACGTTCCTTTTTATAGTCAGGCGAGATCATGCTCCAGCATGGACCGTTCCCTGACTTTAAATGTGGCTTTTCTTCTGGAGGGAAGAATCTGTTTCATCTCCCCAGGATTGTGTGACCTGCCTGATCTGTTGGTGCAGTGAATGGTATTATAAATACTTCTCACTCATATGGGGAAATCAAATAACAATTAAAAGGAACCAAGTAAAAAGGCATCAATTCTATTAAAATAACAAGCGCTTGCAGAAGTCTCTCTCTGGGGGTGACACGTGAGCACACACCAAAAAAAGGTAAATTGATTTAATTGCCCTTTTTTTTTTTTGGCTGTAATGTATGATTTTTTTAATTGGGTACTTTGGTCGGGAGATGGTGCTGTAAATATGTCCAGCTGTCTTTTACACTTCTTTAAGCATCTGTAGTGCTATGCGATATTGAACTCTGAAAGCAGATTGCCCTGAAGATCTGCTCTGCTGAGAGATCTGCCCTCTGTAGCTCCGAGAAGAGGAATGAATTACATGGTTGAGGAGCTGTCAAGCAGTTCTTGTACCTCAGATGTGGTCTCCTGGCGATTTGCCGTCACCTGATCTTCCCTAGCAATGAGGGATTGTCTATCCTTTGCCTTTACTGCCCCCCCTCCAAAGGTTGTGCTTTTTGGGCAAAACCCAGGCAACTGGTACCAAGCCTCAAGTACCAAGCTGTTGTACCATCAGAAACACAGCTATAGCAAAGCTCCTTTTAGTAATGAGTTCCTGCTGACCTTAGCAGTAATGTCTTGCATGCTTGAAGTGACTTGGATAAGTACCCAGTAGGGAAAGCTGCCTGTAGACACGTCTTCACAAAGGTTTTTGTCTCAAATCTGAGACCCAAATACAGAATCTAATATCTGGTGTGACCACTAATGATTCCTGGAGGACTGCTAGAGACAACACACCATTAATGGGCTCCTCTTAATTGTCTCTAATGTGTATAGTCTTCACTTAATAGATATCTTTTTGTCTGTGCTTAACAGTAAAAAAATAAATTATGCACTTGAAATGTCTGGAGAGAAAAATAAGCTCCGAAAGAAACTGCAGCTAAATGGCAATGCACATGTGACAGTAGATAAAATACATATGCTAATAGACCACTGCCAGGGCATGTAGTATTTCTGCCTTGTAATGCCAAGAAATAGGTAATGGCTTTGGGGTAAAGCATTCTGTCTCTGTTTTTTCAGGTTGCTAAAGCCCAGCGTGGCCAGGCTCTGCCTCTTGCTGTCTCACCATACAGCACTGACTGCAGTGGCTGAATTGGCCTGGGGTTATATCTGGCAGCCTAGTGACCAGGAAACCTGCCCTGACCAGCTGACAGCGTGAGAGTGCTGCTGGTGTGGTGTGGCACATGGACTGAACATGGGCTTGGGGTGACAAGCTGGTAGTGGGCTGCTGTCTGACAGCAGTGCTGGAGCTTGGGTTTTGGTGGCACATTTAAAAGCATTGCTGTCTGGGCTTGTGTCTTCTGTAGAAGGGATCATTTTGCTTAACAGTTCTGGTGGTGCAGTTTTGCAAGTCAAGAGTTAATGACTAGTGGAAAATACTTTAAATTCTTTTTGATAACTTCAAAAATGTTTTCGGTAGCAGCCGAGTTGTCAGAAAATATTTACATAAGTGCATCTGTGAACCTCGCTACAATATCTTAAGATCTGCAGCAGCTTTGTCACTTCCTTACAAATAGCTGTGAGCGATCTATTATGTAAAAAGGTTCAGTTTAATTTACAGGAAGCCTTACATTTGTCTCCAAGTACAAGTTGTTTTTTTTTAAAAAACTACTGTGGCTTTTTTTAATGCTTCTCTGCAGAAGTCTGAATTATTTGTAGGGAATGTAATACTTTTTATTAGGCTGGCTGACTGGGAGAGGGAGAAGTGAGCAGTCCTTGTGTAGGTGAGCTGTTCTCACAGTGTCCTTCAGCGCTGCTGGCCCAACACCGAGGTGATGCTGGCAGCTGGTTAACTCCAAGTTAAAACTTCTCCTGCTGGTGAGCTCTGGGGTGAATCCAGCATCAGTGATACCCAGAGGAGTGCACGTTTACCCTGCTGTGTATCTCGGTGGAAGTCTTTGAGGCTGGTGATGGCTGTTCCTGCTCAGCACCAGGTACAGGCACTTCTGGCTGCTCTGCCTGAGAGAGCAACAGCCTGGCAAATCCCTCCTAACTTCAGCTTTTTGGAGGTTTATTTTATCCAAGAAGCTTTAGGTCTCTGTGCAGTGACTTTTGAAAAAAGCAACACGTGGTATCTCTGTTCAAAGGCCTGATGTTGGTGCCAGCTTGCTGCTGTTTTCCAAAACTGCTGTTAGTGCTTAAAGTCTGTGTGTTTTGGTTCTGCAACAAATGGCTGACGTTCATGTAAATTAGCTATTTACATTAGCTAAACTGACTTTTAATCTCTTCCCCTGCTCTTTTAACTTGAAAGATAAAGCTGTCCCTTGGTTGAACTGGTCCGAAACAACAAAATTGTCTTAAACTTGCACCTTACATTGTTCTGAATGCAAGTTTCATATAGACCCAAACCTTTCGATATCTCTAATTGAGTTATGTAAATTTGACCACCCCAAGTTGCAAAGCTTCCCCGAACAACTAGAGGCTTGTTGGCATATGTCCTTAATCAGCTGAAAACAATCAGGGACACTTCCTGAGGTTGCTTTGTTCTTCCCCACTGTAATGTGTATTGTGTGTGGTCACGTTCTCTAAGTGTGTGAAGACTTACTCGCACTGTGGGAATTTCTTCTCTATCTGCATTGCTGATGTAACCAGCTATTCAGACATATTTCTCCCTTAAGTGTAAAGCTAGAGACAATGATGATAATGGGACCAATTATTTTTTCCTAGTGTAGTGTCCCAGATCTGACTTTTCCTCAGAGAATACAATGTTTCTCTTATATTTTTTTTTTCTCCCAAACACAAGATGATAAATTACCAAGGAGAAGATTGAGAGAGATGAGTGAGCTTTCTTTCAAATTTAGGAATATTGGAAGAATTATATGTTGCTATCCAGGTAACCAAAACAACACAGCAATGAAGGCAGACTTTGAGCTGGTGCAGCATTCCCTGGAGAAAGGGAACGTGTTGGCAAAAATTTCTTTGAATTTGCATGTGTACTTTCATTCAGTGGAGGATTAAGATCACTATATGGAGATGCTGATACTGGATAGAAGTTTGCATAGGAGGAGTAAGGTTTCCAGACATGCTCTCCAGAGTTACTTAAAATTTCTCAGAAAAATGTTTGCTAGTATTTGAAGCCATTTAACAAGAAAAAGTTTTATTCTCTGAGGAGGAGAAAACAAACCTATATTAGAGCTTGGGTTGGTTTTTGATTTAAAAAAAAAAAAAAAAGTTGTGTCCAAAGAAACTCTGCAAACTTAATTTCTTGAGGTAGTGTTTGAAAATATTTGTTTTGGGGTTTCTTGCTGAAAAGCTGGAACTCTGTCAGAACTGACAGAGTTGAAATATCAGACATTAACAGAAATTTTCCTGTACAGCTTCAGTAATCCAACATAGTGTCACTCTTCCCACTTTGCCAAATACAGTGTCTAGCATCATTATGTAGCCCTATTTATTTTTTTCTTCCTAATAATGAAGAAATAAATGCACTCTTAAGACAGAGGAGTCCATAGGAGTAAATAGAGCTCAGTGATTTAAAACTTGGTGATTGCAACTGGGCTAGGAGAATGGCTTAATGCCACCAGTGAAAAGAGCAGTCCACTTACACACACTTTCAAAATGTTCAGTGTAATCTCAGTTTCTGGTGTTGGTTTATTTGGCTCTTACTCCACTATGTCCCAAGAGCTGCAGTGGGAGGCACTTCCCAGTCTCTGCTCCAGAGGGATGAATAAAAATCAGTTCTCTAAAGAGCTGAATCCAGTGTTTTCTGAAACATGGTTTAGCTTTTTGCTCTGATCACTGTGGTGACCTCTGGGTTAATGCAGCAGCAGTCCTGTCTGCTTGGAGAACCCTGCTCCCTCCTCCTATACTTGTGACCTTTAATGACTAGTTCTCTTAAAGCACGGCCAACCCCAAATTGCTGATTGCATATTGAGAATAAATCAAATTTGATTGCTGTCTCGTGGAGGTATGTAAAGCCCATTGGACGGCAGTAGAATTCAGTCTGTAAGTATTTGTTCTAAAATCATTGGAAGAATGTGCTGTGCATCAGGCAGCTCTTGGATTGTGAGGAAGGCCATGTTCCAGCCTAGGCAAGCCATCCAGTTTGGCGAGACTGTATTGCACTCCCCCTGTCCCAAAGTGTCTGAACTTCATTATGAGTTTTTATTTTCTTTGTCCTGCGCAAACTTCATGGTTCCCCACGGTGCAGCTTCCTGTCTAGCCTTGTTGCTGTGAAAATGTCTTCTTCCACCTCAGCTTTTCTATTAGGCCCAGGGTTAACTCTTCTAAAGGTCACAGTTTTACAGGGTACATATCTTCAGCTGCTTTACATTAGTGAGTTTGCTCTCACGTTATTTTTAGGTTTAGAAATTCTAATACTGTTCTGTGTACCCTCAAAGAACGTGTATCCCTCCTCTTAAAGTACTTTTGTCTCTAATTTCCTAAGAGAAGAAAACATTTTTAAGACTCTTGAAATACTGATTTGGGTTCAGATATTAAATGAGCAAATGTTTAGGTAGTATATTAAGTGTGTGACTTCACAACTTCTTTCTTATTGTAAAATGAAGTGGGAATTTGAAGCTACTGGCTGGGGTAGCCATTAGTGGGGTTTTTTAGGTACCCAACATATACTGCCTTGATTTTTCAGAAAAATTTGAGCAACTCTGTTCTTAATGTCACACTCGTGGGCAACATAATTGCTTCTGTTCTATTCCCAATGGTTCTAATAAGGTTTTTTAAGTTGTGACCACCTGTGAAGCATAATACTGCTGTTGTGTGTATTTGCATGCATTGTTTGTTTTTATTTTAAGTGCCTGTTTGAAGATAGATGTGAGTGCTCTCTGAATTTGAATATGTAAGTAATTTGCTTTTAGTAGCCCAGTCCTTTGACTCATCTTTCTCTTTAGCAAAGCCTCCTTTTTTGGGCACTCTCATTTCTTGGTGCACTAAGTGCTGTGTAGTCATGATCCAGTTCTGTGTACACTACCAGTATTTGGTCTTGTACTCAGCAGCCAGATTGCTTTGGAGCTCTCCTGCCTTAAGTAACTTTTCAAATAGTAACACAGAAGCAGAAGCCTTTGTATTCCCTCACTGGGGTTGTCCCAATACACCTGGCCCCACTGTAGTCTGTTATTCCTTACAACTTAGCCTTGTGTTTGGATTCTTTTGGAGAGGGTTTTGTTCCCCATTTGGCAGTAATTACATGGTAATATACAATTAAACTTGGACTTATGGAATGTAAATTATCAAGAAGACCTTGTGTCCTCACTTCCTGTGCCCTATACAGCTTAGAGCAGGCCTGCTCTGCCCTCCTCTTCCTCCTGAAGTTGCTGTTGACTGCTCTTTGAGTCTTCTTTCCATCTTCTCTCTCCTCAGCCTCCGTATCTCCTGCAACAACTTCCCTTCCTTCACTTACCAAACATCTTCAGATTGCTGGTTTGCATTATTTTTCTTTCATCTGTGATATTTTTGAGCCTTCTCCCCTCTTTTGTGTTCCATCATCCAGAAGCTCTTGCAGTGTCTTATAGCCATGTCCCATGTTTAGAAACAGCATAAATATTTTCAAATTAATCCTTTGCAGTAGCCTACAAAATGAAATACAAAGGTAGGGCTAAAGTATTCAACTTATGAATGGACTAAGTGTGTCACAGGAATTGACTGTGACGTGAATACAAATGATTTCTTTGTGGCTGTGTGGCATCTTTTAGACATATACTTAAATATGAATTTTACAGGAATCTAGAATGGGGAAATGAACAATAGATCAAGTATCTTGCTTTCTCATTAAATAAGCAGAAATAATGATGGGTGCCAATTGGAAGCTTAGATGTTGCTGCTTAACTAAAAGTGATTTTGAGCAATGATGCATGGATTAAATCATGGATGGAGACTTGAATCTGGGTTCAATTTCCAGATCTGCTATTTCATTGAGTAACTTCGTCACTGAATCTTCTGGTGTCCCACTTCCCCTTTATAAAAAGGGGACAATACAGCTTTTATCTTGGGTTATGAGGCCTCTGGGGCAGGAACTGCCTGTTACTTTGAGTGTGTGTAGTATTTAGCACAATGGGGTCCTCCTCTTGGAGATAATAACAACAACATGTGCAACGTTCGCATAATACGGTTTTATCTTTCATCTTCCAATGCACTGGAGTTCCCAGATTGCCGTAGTGTTTTCTTTTTTAGATGTGAGAGATCTTTTAATTTTGTCTTGTGAGAATGCAGACATGCTTTTTGTCTTTCTGTCTTCCTGCCATCTGAGAGGAGGGAGGTGTGTGGGATAAACATGGTGGTATAGTGTATATTTTTCTGAAAGGTCTCCTTGAGCCAGTTGTCAAGACGACTTACCAATTTCAAAAATCCATCCCAGTAAGGAAAAGTACTTGTGATATATAGGGAGAAATGTTTCTGGATTTCATGCCTTATGATGCACCACATGCTGAAGAGCAAATGGCAGGAAGGACATTGGAAGGACTAACAGGAAGAAAAATACTTTTTAAAAGGTATTAAACAGCAAAAAGGTGTTCTAGCTATCTGTTGTGCTCGTAAGAAATGGTAAGCTTCTTGTATCATAGCTGACTTAAAAAAAAACCCCTTGCTTTTGTTAGTATATCAAAAAAAAACAATCCCAAGTTTTCTGTTTTACATCTCAAAGTAGAAAGTACCACTGAGCTAGAAGGATCACATCATTAAAGACTGGGAAATTCACCCAAATCATGGATCAGAATGTCTGAAGAATGTCGATGGGCAAAGCTCCCTTTAAGCAGATCTGTTCCTTGTGCTATACAGACTTGTGCTTTGAAATTGAACTCGGTGAACTATGAAAACATCAGTGATCTTGTTCTGCATCTCTGCAGGACAATGTAAAATTATTACCTTCTCCCTGAAGCTGAGAAGCTTCTCTGAGCATAGGCAAGTGAACCTTTTGTAAACTCCATGTTTTGAGCTGTTTTAGCAACTTAGTCCAGCTAGTATTAACACAAGTTCTTTTGAATCAGAAGTTTATCAAGAGTCATAGGATGACTTCAAATAAGGAAAATACTAATTGGGTCAAGGAAAGATTATTTTTGAAGATCTCTCATAGAGGATCAAATAGGAAATGTTTAATTGCTGTGCTAGACCAAAGCAAATTGTCTGTTACCCAAAGACCTTCTTTCTAGCACTGTCCATTGCAAAACGCTTCCAAAGCAGATGTGAGAACCTGCTGAAACATGGGGGAATACGGTCCTTATTTCACAGAATCCCACAATGGTTTGGGTTGGAAGGGACCTTTAAAGCTCATCTTGTTCCCACCTCCCATTGGACCAGGTTGCTCCAAGCCCCATCCAACCTGGCCTGGAACACTGCCAGGGAGGGGGCAGCCACAGCTTCTCTGGGCACCCTGGGCCAGTGTCTCACCACCCTCACAGGAAAGAATTTCTTCCTACTATCTAATCTAAATATACCCTTTTCCAGTTTGAAACTGTTGCCCCTTGTCCTATTACTCCATGCTCTTGTAAAAAGTCCATCTTCAGCTTTTTTGTAGAGCCCTTTAGGTACTGGAAGGTCTCCCCAGAGCCTTCTCCAGGCTGAACAACCCCAACTCTTTCAGCTTGTCCTCATAGGAAAATATTCATATTTGAGTGTCTTCCATGTTTCAAGTAATGAAAGGACAGTGTGAACTTAGAAATGTGAGACGTAATAGTTTTTCAGAATATTCAGTTATATATGGGTAGAACTGATTAACATACACATGTCAATCTGTCCCAGAAAACTAGAAGTCACCCTTCTGTAGAATGAGAGAATATTGTTAAATATACTCCAGAGAGGAATCTCTCAGGTGTATTGCACAAGGGAGAAAATTTACTTTCTCTAACTTGTTCTCACAAATTTGGCTAAACTTATTAGCTGTTCTTAAGTTGCCCTCTAGATTTGTACCCTGACTGCTCACAAAGCAAGCTGCCAGACTTCTAACTTCTGGAGCAGTGTGTACAAATGGAGATGCTCAGTGTGTATCCTCTTTGAGAAGGTAGCTGACAGCTGAATGATTTCAGCCTGTGAGGAATAATGTGCCACTGTTGAGGCACAACTGCCCTAAGAGATGTGCCATTATGCTATATACTGGAAATGGCTGCTGCAAATACAGGCTATGATAAAGCACCATGGCAAAGCAGCGTGGTGTTTTCATGCAGAAAACAGATTCCATCACAGTCCCAGACCGCAGTCAGCAAGCGTTAGACAGTGTGTTGCTATCGGGTAGAGTCGTTCTAGCCAAGATGCAAGATTTAGCAGATGTTTAGCAAAAGGTTCCATTCTTCTTGCCACAGACACATGTGGAGCTGTCAAGAGTCTAGTAAAGATTTTACAAGTTTTATAAGTCATAGTTTATTGAGCTTGGGAAAGAATTTAATATGGCATCATGATCTTGGAAGCTGTTTTTTTCTGAAATAATATCTTTTAATTTTTTTTTTTAAGGTAAGCTCTGCTTTTGTGCTAACTAGTAAAAGAGAAGCAAAGTAGACCTTTTTAAAATGTTGCTTCTCTTCCTCTTTTGAGTGTCCTTCTGTGATATCCTCTTAGGTTACACAGTTGTGTTTTTCTCTGAGTGATAAACTACCAGTAAGCTGAATCAGCACTTTGAAGCATCTTAGATCTGGCTTAACTTTGCTCTAGAGAAAGTTCTTTACCAAGTCTCATAATGACTATGGAATGGTACAAATAAAAGGAACACAGTTTATCAACCATTGCTGGTCATGGAAAGTGATATATTTAGATTAGCAGTTTATGTAAGTGAAGGACTTCTTAGGACACAAAACAATGCTGCACATCACAGGAGGCATTTGTAGGGAGGGATCAGGGAGCTGCAGCCATGGAAGTCAGTGCTGTTTCTGTCTACTGAGCACAGAGCCTACTAATAAAAGTGAAAAATTAAGTGTGATAATTTTATAATAGCTTGTGAGGTTCAAGCTGTAACTTAGGCTATTTAAAGCCTAGTAACTCTGAAGTGTCTCACTTCCCTTTGAAATTCTGTTGATTTGGTTAAGCCCTATGAAGTTTACTGCTGGACTTGCTGGGGGCAGTGTGCTCTCCATCAGCCTGACTGATGTGAGCTGGAGCTGCAGGGATTTGGGTGTGAAATAAAAGCAAGGGACTGGAGAGGCATTGTAAGGGATATGAAAAAAGACCTCGAGTAGACACACAAGGATAACAAGCACTTCTGCTTTTTAAATGCCCTTCACAAGTACTGGCTACCTTCTCAGCACTCCTGTAAGGGATTGAGAAGTAGTGCAGTCACTGTTTTGGAGGTTGGGACCAACAAAAAAGGTTTCTTTCCCAATAGAAAAACTGGGTATACAGCTTAAATCCCCTGAAGGCCACTCCTCTGCTCTAATAGTGACACCACCATCTTCCTTCTCTCAGAGCTCCTGCTGAATTATAAGCAAGAATGAGGCTTGTACAGCACATAGAAATGCATTTTCCTCACTGGCATAGCTGAGAACAGCAGTTTACTCAGTACTTTACAGCTGTGACAGGGCTGAAGAGACAGAAAAGGAAGGGTTAAGATACCTGCTTGTACTGTCTCTCTGTGATGTGGCTGCCACACTTGTGTGGAAAAGCATTAGCACTTCTGCTTTCCTTTGCATATGTCAGTTCTGAAGGCAGTAACACTGAAGAGGAACGCTGATGTTGATTGACATAACCCTAATAGGAACTCTGGGCAAAAACAATTGGCTGCGACGTTGTCTTTGTTAGCGGGCACAAAATTTGGAAAGGTCCAAAGTAAAAACTACAGTCTGAAAATCTGGATCTGATCCATTAATTTGAATTTGGGAAACATCCCCAGTAAGTGGCTCTCACTCCAAATGTGAAGGGATTGTGGGTTTACCTGGTGTAACCTGGAACAAGAGCAGCTCCAGGGTGAGCTGGAAACAGGTGCACTGTTCCAGGAGCATGATGAATAGCACCACACCTTATGAACAGATTCATAAGGAGCTGAGGGAGCAGTAAGTGAGGAGAAATGCTGGGAGGCAGGCATGGCAGTTCAGTGGGCGAATCCTCCTCCATTTAGAGTCTGCCTTTGTTAATTTACGTCGTTTCCCCAGAAAGGGTATGATGAACACAGAGATTTTTCAAGAGATCTACTGCCCATCCTGTACATGTGAGTAGCTCTCAGTAATGTTACTGGGAGCTGCATGTGCTCAAAAAGTGAACACTGCCTTGAGAAGGAAGACTATTATCTAAATATGTAATTATCTGTGTGAATGGTGTAACACGTGATGTCTTTATTAGGTCATAGCTGAGAGAATTGTCCCAGTAGCATTTTCCTGTAGAAAAATGACCACACAAAAAATAACAGACTATTAATTTCTGCTTTGTTTTACTTAAACTCTGTGTGCTCCTTCACTATTTTTTGCTTAGAAAACAGGATTCCTGTAGTTCCCTTCCCCCAGCAAAGTATCTTTGAAAATCAGTGTTTGTCAAGAGAAAAGGGTCTATGTTCTGAACTGCTGGCCTTCAAGGGGTGATCAAGTAAACTGGGAGCTCTGGTGTGTACCTGAGCATAGACTTTAAAAGACAAGATTTTGCTTTTTATGACCTGAGGACTACAAACAACTGGAGTCAGTGGGAGCTGGGGAGGTTCAGGATCATGAGTAGGCATCAGGTAGAAGAAGCATAATGGAAGGAGCACCTTCTTTGTAACCCACTGTGTTACTGGACTGAGAAATCAGAGTAAGAGGGGAGGATCTCTGACTTTGTGTTGCTCAGCACAGTGGTGCTCTGCATGTAGCATCTGGCACTGTGGGCTTTGTGAGAGTAGGAGTGATAAGTAATTGTGGTTACCATCTGTGTAAATTCAAAAATCCATCTTTGGAAGTTGCATTTTGTGAAAGTACCAATAGAGGCATGGAGAGCCTTCCACAGAAGAGGCAGTTTGTTTTTTGAGTATGTAAGATCTTGGAAATGTCTGAAGCAAAGGCATGAACTGAAGTTACTGTTCACATTTGCTTTGCTGGGCTTTGGACCAAAGGGCACTCTTCCTTTTACAAAGTGCATCCTCTGAAAGCTGCTCTTGAAATGGAGCACCTTGCTGGTAGTAGCTGGTATTGACCATAGCAAGGTTGGTTTATTCTGACTTCTAAGACTTGAGAGAAGGGAGTCTGGCCCTTGAAGAAATAACATGGTAACACACTCATGATCAGAATTAGCTCCTGGTATAAAACTCTGAGGAAAACAGTGCTGTCCTACACAGTCAAACATGCAGGGAAAGCCCTTAGCTCTTTGAACTGAGGAAGCTCAGCAGCTTGGCAGCTCTCAGTATTTGCTTACCCTATTGGGGCAGTATCAAAGACAGTCCCTGACACTAGGGCTGCATCAAGGCAGCCACTGAAGTTTGCCTGTGCGACTCTCAGTGAGTCCCCTTGTGTGTATGAGCAAGGCTCGTGTGCCAGGTACAGCACTGATGTACAGCATTGGTGTACGTGGGCTGTGTAAGCACAGCATGCCATGCAAACCCTGGGCTGTGGACAGAGTTACTGTTTTTTTTCTTTTTAAGTGCTTCTGGCTTGTAAATGCTTTGCAAATATAAATCTTCATGGCAACACTGAGCTTCAAGGGTGACACAGACACCATGGAGAAATTAGGGAGTGGAGATGGTGCTAACTCCTGGGGAGGTCCAATTTAGAGAATGTGCATGACTGCAGAGTCACACCAATTTAAACTCTTGGTGTGTTCAGGGCAGAGCCCTCGCTGGTCTCGTTTGCCTTGCGGAGTACTCGGCACTTCTGCAGATCACTTCACATGTTGCAAATGGGGTACATGTTCTGGTAGCCTCCAAATTTTTTTTCCTTCCAGAAGTTCTGTGGACAGAAGCCTATTCTGCCACCATTGTGTAATCTGCATGGTCATTCTCTTAATTTTTAGGCTGTGGTGGTAGACCTTCCAAAGCCCCCAAAAGCACACTCTTGCTCTTCATTTCCAGTGTTCTCTGTTGCTTCCCTTTCCTCCAGCAGGACTTTGCCTTATTTTGAGGAAGCTGAACTGCCCTGGCAAAAACTGCTGCAGCAGAGGGAGTTGCTCAGAGGTTATTATAATTATTATTAATTATAATTTATTTGATAAAGCCTTGTGTTAAAGGTCAAGTGTGCGGGCAAAGTGGCTCTTTGGCTGGAGAAAGGGTTTGCTCGGCAGCGTAAGACTAGACTGGAGGCAGCTATATGTCTAAGCAGTCTTGCATGAAGGTTGTTGTATAGCCAATATATGTATTATATATGTGTATAACCAATATATGTATTGGTTGGGTGTTGTGAAGTGTCCTGTGTTGCCTTCTGGTTGTTGTCAGATAGGAGCTAATGCACCAGACTACTGCAGATTTCTGGTGTCTCATAAAAACTCAGCCTTGACTCTGTTACTTGTTCTCTACTTGAAAGGAGTTGAATTAGTGAAGATCTAGAGTCTATGTGGCTAACAACAGCTCTGAAAAGCCCTTCATCATGCAACCAGGTTAAACAGCAATGTTAAACTACCACAAGTCAAATATTCCTCATGAGAAACCAAGCTTTTTTAAAGACTAGAATTGCCCCCTTTGGCTATGACACTTCTGACCCAGCATGAAGCTGAGCTTTGCTGACCTTCAGCTCAGCATGTGCCCTGACTGTGCTGAGGGTGCTGTTAGACATGTGCCAGTTGGCTGAAGCACAAACCAAATATGACCAGAAGATACAACACACTTTGCAAGGAACTTCTTGGTTGCAGTGCAGCTCTGTTAAGGTAGGACAGGAAATGTGCAGAGAGTGGAAGGGCTACAGTGACCCTCATCCTTAAGGATATAAGCAAAACTGTCATTAAGGGTTGTAGGATGGAGATTTGTTTGGCAGTGGGGTTCCTGGCACCTGCGCATTCACTCCTGATTCCTTTCAGAG
Source organism: Podargus strigoides (assembly GCA_028020825.1). Classification (NCBI taxonomy): domain Eukaryota; kingdom Metazoa; phylum Chordata; class Aves; order Caprimulgiformes; family Podargidae; genus Podargus; species Podargus strigoides. The sequence continues at coordinate 3,638,623 of CM051631.1, forward strand.
ATGGGATGCTAAGTAAACCCAATATGGGGGATGGCAATTCTTACATCCTTTGCCAGAACAGGCAAGGCAAATGAAGCTGTCACGCTTTGCCTTTTCTTCCGTCTCCTCCACGAAGCAGACAGGTCTTTAGGAGAGAGATCTGCTTTCTGACGTGGTTTCAGCTGGCTCTTGGTGTTAGACTTACGGCTGATGCCCCTTGGCCAGTCATGCATTGCTGATCACCGTTCAAGGTAAGAGACAAAAGGGAGAGCTTAGCAGTCAAGAGGATACTGATGAGAGGGGAAATTGCTTATTTGAAAGGTTTTTTTTAAGCTCTGCTCTTTCTTGACAACAGAGTTTATCACTCTCCTTTTATCCCTCTGTATGGAGTCACACACTTACCATTATGGAGAGCTCTCAAGAAACCCTGCTCTCCTCTGTTAATCTCTCTCTCTTGGCCTGTGTGTGCCAACAAGAGAGGACTGGGACATCTGCATGGCCAGGTGCTGGATTTGGCAGAGGAATGAATGGTGGCCAGCGTAGACCTTGTCCCTGAAAGTGATGTCAATGGTGTGGGTTTTAAATGTTAATAAAACGGAGATCAGGGTGAAGGAAGGAGAAATAACAAAGGAAGTACACCACTGTGTTTTGAAATATGTTGACTGCCTGTAATATTGGCTTTCTCTTATTGCATAAACCAGCCTGGACTCTTTGGTTTTACAGCTGGAAAATCACAGAATTTCTTGGAAAGTAGCTCAGTTGTTCTCTCTCTCCACTTCTGGCTGCCTATTGGTGAGGTTTACTGCTGGCAGTTAACATTGCTTGCATGCCATTTGTCTGATACCAATGGCAACGTTTAGAGTTAAGGTAATGCAGCTGCTTTCATACTTCTGCTCCCTTCCAAGGGTTGCTCACAGTCTTTCACTGCTTCCTATATATACAATTTTTATTCGTGTTTGTTACTCCTGAAGGCCACAACCCCAGTGTGAGGCCTTACCTGCAGTTCTTACAGCCCAAAGAGCTTGCAGTTGCATACACAGGTGGGCAGTGTGTAGGACAGGGATAAAGTTGCTTTTATTTTACAGGTGGACACTTGAGGCACAGGGAAACTAACTCTTTAATGAACTGAAAAGGAACACTGGGGCCAGTCCTTTAGAAATAGGGCTTTGTGGAAGACTTGCAGCTGAACATAATCCATAGCATAATCTTCCAGCTGCTTTCTGCAGGGATGAAGGTGTTTGTTTCAGAGTTTCAAATGCTGTCAGTTCCATGTGACAGCTTGTGACCAGCCTATCTTGATGTGCAGCTGTGCTAATTTATAGTCTTTTATGCACACCCATGGGTTACCTATACAATTTTTGGCTATTGTGGAATCAGATCCCAAAAGGTTTAATTTAACTATCAATTCTTGGATTTGGATACTTTTGTGTTCACTGCCAACAGAGCAAGTAACTTATTCTGAAAAGCTGTGACCCGGTGGAGTCATAGTACTTCATCTTGAAATCTTTGAAATGTTTCATTACACTTTGCCAAGTCAACCTAAAATGTTTTGTTTCTGGGCAGCTCAGCTATTAATTGCTGCTTCTTGTGGTGCATTATTCCACAGGGACATGAGATGGGAGACAACTGCCCTTGTTCATGTATGGTGGGGGCTTGGGCCAGAGTGTCTCCCATAAAGCACCACAGATCAGCTGGTGGCTGTGTGGTTACACAGAGTTTGGCCATGGGCAAGATTTACCCTATTTCTTGAACTACAATAGTGAGACTGGTAGGAGAAAAGTGCTCCAATGTAGAGTTGGTGCCTGATCAAAGTATCTTGCATTTTCCAAACGTCACCTTTTTTAGCAATCGTGTATAGAAACTGCATTTTTTATTGGAAAATATTCTCTGTACTTCTGCATAGTCCCTACAGGGTTATGGGGGTTTGTCCCTGGTAGAAGTAAAGATTCTTCCCATTTTGAAAAGAGAATATCAAATGCCATAATTGAAATCCTGGTATTGATGTGCTAAGTACAAAAATGTCTTAGGTCAATAAATGTGGGTTCAGAGCTGTAACACACTTGAACTGCTCCTTGCTGTGTGCAGAAAGGATGCGAGATGGCATTTTTATCAGTCAGTGAAAGCTTAGTTTAATTGGCTCCAGTCAAGTTTCTGTATTGTTCTGCGTAATCTGAATTAAACATTGGTTTGACTACATATGTGGCTTTACCTTCCTTGAAGACATAGGGTGCTCAGTCAGACAGCAGCATCAGCTTTGAAGTTAAGTTATTCATAGCACAAGGATTGATTCTGACATTAACACTGTTTCCCTACACTCCTTGAAAATGCATCTTACCACCCCATTCTTTCAGTTCCTGATTTAGTATTAATTTTAAATATCTACAATTTCACAGTAAAAAAAAAAAGCTCCCCTTCTAGTCTACAAGATTGAATAAAGCAAAATTAGAGGGATTAATGGGGGCTGTTACTTTGTACAGAATAACTTCTTGCTCATGTTTATAAGCTACCACTGTATGCTTTAACGTAGAGTTGTTTTGCCATTTCTGTCTGTGAACAGGTTCTGTCACTTAACTACAGAGCTGGGGCACAAATGGGTGCAGGAGATATACTGAAGGCTTAACCATACCGAAACAAGTATTTTGCCTGGACCTTTCAAAGCCATTCTTATTAATGACATACATGCCTAATAGCTTAGAGTCACTCACTTAAGTAGCCTTTGCTTTTAGCTGGCAGGTACAATTGAGTTAAGCTAAATTTCCTTCTCTCCTTGTCTTGTCTTTTTTTTTAAGGGACGTGGGGGAGGAGCCATGACTTTATTCTGAACTTTCTTCTTGTTTCTTTAAGGAACTTCTTGTGTGAGAAACACTTGATGTCAGTGCACAAAAAAATGACTTACGATTTGCATTCTTTTGCCACAGGAGTAAATGAACAAAGTTTGCAACTGAAAAGGCATTTTTACACCTTTTGTTGTTTAGGAACATAGCAATCCCATTATGCTTCATGCATAGCCCTAAGGAATGTGCAAACAAGTATTAGATCAATGGCATGTCTCTGCAGCTTCTTTTATCATGAGTATTTAAAACTGAATATTCAAACATTCATTTATATTTCAAACATCTGTCTCAAATAGTGCATTTGTGTCGGAGTATGTTTTATTGCCAATAGATAGGTTAAATGTAAAGCTTTTAAATGTTTTATAACTTGCAGATGCTTAGCTATGGTGTGTAACAGTGTTTGCAGGGGTTTTTGATACAGCAGAGTAGAAAATCATCAATAAGCTTTCAAAGGTAGCCAGGCCAAAAGAAAAAAAAAAGGTGGCCACCTGAAAGAAGGTAGGTAAGAAGGTTGGTGTGTAATTCAGAGAGCTCAGCTTTAATCAATGATAACAGAGTCTGCATCGTTTATAGACACTGTTAAACCATCTTTCCTTCCCTGGGTAATCCACACAAGGATCATGCTCTCACTTAGAGTAATCGCCCCACACAATTTGACAATAGCCTTATCAGTGCTGAGGTTAGTGGTTGTCCAAAAAGGATAACCAAGATCTGATACCATAGGAAGGATGAGCCCGTATCACATCCTTTTATCATGTTTCTGGGGGGAGGATTTAGGAGAGGCTTGGTGACCCAGCAGTACAGTTGTGTGCACTTTGTGTCCCCCTTCATTGCTGTGCCTGCCCTGAGCACCAGTGCCTGTGGACCTTGTATGAAGCTGTCTTTTTCCCGTTTCAGTATATTGCTTTCTTTTGACTCTCTGCTTAAAAAGTCCTTTGGAAAGGACACAGAAACCAGATGTGTTTCACCCAGTCTTGTGCAGAACATATTCATAAATGTCATGTCAGGGGAAGGCAGGGTAAAGCGGTTGCTTCCTTGTCCAGATGAATCAAATTCAACCATTTTTTGTGTGTGTGTATACAAAGACCATCTCTGAGGTTTGAGCTCTGCTATCTGCTTTGCCCAGACTGACAAAATCAGTCACGAGAGCCCCTGGTGCAGATATGCTGCACTGCTGTGAGGTGAGGCTGGCTTTGGTGGTGGTTGCCCAGTGCTTGAGCGGATGGGGTCACTGTGTGAGCACTGCATCTGTGCTAAGGGTTCACTTGGAGGCAAACATCCCCATGTTGAAGAGATGTTCAACATTAGAATTAAAAATACATTACTTTTTGTGGTGAAAATATTTTCCAATGACAGAAAAGCTTTTATTTATTATTAAAGCATTCCTGGTTTTGGTGAGATTTTTGCTGTCTCTCTGGTGTATAGACTGTAGCAGGGGAATACAGAAAGACTCGAGTCCTTTAAAGACTTTTTCATATGTTCATGCTATGAATTCTGACTTTCAGACATAAAAACTTTTGTAGAGCTATGGTTTTGAAAAAAATAATATTCAAACAAACCCAATAAAAAGCAAAGATAATCCCTTAAAAAAGGAAGCTCTCCTTTTTGTTGAGCACAGTATATCTAGAATTATTATACTGAATACTTTATAGTTCATTTTGCAAAATTAACACTGTCTTAATAAGGCCTCTCTTCTGGCAGTAATCTCCTGGGAACTAAATTTTTCTTCCTTGGTCAGAAGACTAATAACTGGTTTTGCACCTCCTTATGTTGTCCACATCTTGTTTGCAGTTAAACTTTAGGAGCTGACTTCCATTTTTGTGGTTGCAAGTACTTCAGCATCTGAGCATCTGGCCTTCTTTACTGAAGTATGCTGGCAAAAAGTCTTGCTTGTGGATTGCCTACATGTGTATTTTCACTTTTAAACCTAAAGACAGTGTGGAATCATCCAGCAGAGATCTGAAATTTCACCTGTTCCTAATCTGTTTAAGATAGGCCCAAATAAGATTTACTTTAGACAAAACAATTGTTTGTTTAGCCTTCTGCTTTTGTTGGTTGAACTGATGTAAGATTACATATTGTGTTAAGCCAGTAAAACTGTGTATAAACAAGCTCTGTGTGACACGTGGTCCTCACTGCCCTGTCCATTGCCAACTCTTCAATCTAGCAGTGAGTGCAGTGTTGGCTGGTGTGTAGAAGTGTTCAGCTGTGGAGCTCATGGCCACCAGAGCTGATGGAAGTGAACCCTACGAAGATCTTGGTATTGAATGAAACACCTAGATGAATTAAACTGGAAAAAAAAAGAAAAAAGTCCATTGTTATTTGTATGGAAGTGAAGAAATATCAGTGTTGGAGCTGTCTAATACTGACATGACCTCTGCACAAGGCACTGCAGTACATTTTATGCGATCAGGCTTTTTTTTCCCCAAGCATCCACTCTTTCATATATTTACATCAAAGTATTGCAAGTTCATAGTAATCAAGACTTCAGTGTCCTGACAGATTTTTTTTATGCATTTCCTGTAATTATAATAGAACAAACAAAAACATGCATATGGCTTCATGTGTGAACTGGCTGAGGAGGACTGAAACCTCCTAGGAATATGATATATTTTGTTGATGGAAGAACCTCTGGTTCCATTTCAGTCATTGTAGTCGAGTGGTCTTGTTGCACTCCTTTTCTCTTTAAGCCATGGCATCTTATTCCTGGGTTTCTTCCAGTTCTTCCCTGTGACAGTCCTGTCCCATGCTTTCTTCTGTGCTCTTTAAATCACTACCAAGCCCTGCACTTGCTGCTTCTGTCCCTGTCCTCAACCACCTTCAGGGACTTCACCACATCATGGTGGCTCTTCCAGCCACTGTCTCCTGCTTTTCTCTCCTGAGTACCATGTCTGAGTCCTCAGGCAATGCTCCCATGTCGTAGCCCCAGCATCGGTCCCTCATCTGCAGTTACCAGCTTCCAGCTTCTCCTACTCTGTTTCTCCCTGGTTTGTTCTCTCCCAGATGTGGTTCTTGCTGTCCATATTTTTTGCAGCCTGTTCATGTTGTGCTGGTACCAGAAGCAGCAGGATCTTGGGAGTGGTAACATCCTGAGCCTCAGCTCTTCTGCCTGCTGCTTTGAGGAGCAGGGGAAGAGAAAATCCAGCTCAGCCCCTGTTGAGCCAGGCTGGAGACTGCTTTGTGCATATGGTATTTTAACTATGCTGAGTCTCTCTTCCCCAAAGATTTATTACCTGGCCAAATGTGATTATTTTTTTTTCCCCCCCCTTTCTTTTCCTCTCTTTTAAATTAGCAAAAAGCAGAGCAAAATCTGTCATCAGCAAAATCTCTTTACTGAAGTATAAGGGACTATTTTGTTAGGAAGCTATCTGTGTCTTGAGGTGGTCAGCAATACTTTGTTATAATGTTTATGGAATGATGTATATTCCTTGAGCTATTTTCTTAATATCTCTTGCAGAAACTATCAAAAGAGAATGAAAAAGTTTAGTCCAAGAAAGGTACCTGGTGTGAAACTTTCAGTCCAAAGTTCTGTGAAACTATAAAGGAACTGAAAACAGGGCTTGTAAAACATGTCATTGCTAGCTTTGTATTTAATGATAGTTAATGCAAACAGAAACTGCTGCAATGGTTTTGGAAAGATACTCAACCTTCTGCTTCAGGTTTTAAAGGATTAGGAAGACACACATGGTGAGAGGCAGATTATCTCACATCTGTTTGATTCAAGGCTTCTTGTGTGTCTCAAACATCTGGTACAGGCTGTTGTCAGAACAAGAACATAAACTAATTTATATGTGCATGTGTTTTTTATAGCTCGTTAGCATGGGCTGGTACTTTTTTCAGTGAATTTTTGGTGAATCGATTTTTTTCATTATTTTTTTTTTTTAGGTGAATCAAAACCAATGGCTTGTTGCAGCCCAGAACACTCCAAGTGTGTTCCTAACTTTCAAAAGATCTGCCCAAGTAATGGATTGATTTTATTTTTTCCTCTGGCAGTTATTTGGCACCTGAAACAAGTAATATCCTTTTTTTAAGATGACCTAAACCAAGAAAAATTTGTCACAGCAAGGAGTTGCAAGCCATTTTATTTTGAAAGAAATAAAGGTTTGGGGTTTTTTGATTTTTTTATTTTTTTTTTTTTTTTACATTTAGCTCTTGAACATAGTTTAAGCATTGAAATTACAATGGAAGGAAACTTTAAGAAATGTAATATATTGATGTGTGAGTAAGATCCTGAACTTTTGTAGGTGGAAAAGCTAATAGTGGGACAATGTTGATTGTGCTAGCATTTTGATTTTTCTGAAAACCTCTGGGCTTTGATTTTTGAATGTTCCATGGCTTAAGCAGTGATCATTAGAGGTACGCCTCTGCTGGGTGGCAATAAACCCTTTGTTATGCTGAAGTAGAAGACCCACAGTCTTCTAAATAAAGGGTCTAATCAGGTAAGGCACACCAGGGGCAGCTTCAAGAGAGAGGTGGCTCAGCACTCTGCAGGGCAGGGTCCAGTTGCATGATTCAGTGCTTGAAACACCTGGAATTAAAAATAAAATTAATAGACAGGACTCACTGGAGCCAGTGATGGAACTGCATGTTGAGATGTGGAGTCTGCTGCTCCTGAGCCACAGTGGAACCAAACAGCAGCTCTGCAGAAGAAGAGGGAAACAAGCCAGTGTCTCAGGTGAAGGCAGAGTTTTCACCTAGAGTTTTGTTGCAGATAACAGTTGAAGCACAATAAAGGCAGTCCTGGGTGGTTTTGAAAACCTAGCCCTTCATGCAGACTGCATCTTAGTGCTTGGCTCTGTTGGCCCAGAGGCTTTGAACACTGATGCTCTTTTTCTCAAGCAGGGAAAAAAAACAAACCCAAAGCCTCAAACTTTTGAATATCTTTAAATATCTTCACTGATAGGCATCCCTGCTATGACCAAATGTACAAATCAAATGTACCAAATCATAAAGTTAATTAGTCAGCTACTTCTCCACTCTTCCTTTGTGCAGAGAAGTGATAAAGGCAAATATGAAAGTACAGTCTAAGGTCTATGAATTCAATAGCAAGAGGTAATTTTAAAAAATAAAGATCTGCTCACAGTGGTTTTCTTTCTTCAAGCTTTAGTCTCCTATCTGAAAGGCTGACCTCTATCTGGACGAGGGAATCAAACTGTTTAGTCAATGTAAACTGATGAGCTGAATTTGAAAGCAATTGAGGGAAGGGATGGAACATCTAAAGGCTACATTGTCATTAGTTTTATTTTAGTTAAAATAATTGTACATGTTTGGTTTAAAATGGAGGGAAAAAAGTACTTTGAAATATAATTGCATTTAACAGTCTTGTAGCTTTGTACTTTGTGCTATAAATTGCGTTCCCAGCTGTTTTTCATCTCCTGTAATTTAAATAAGTAAACCTTTTGTTCTTAAACTCACTTAGTTCCTTCTAATTCTGTTGATGGACATCCATTTCTACCGCTTTATTTTATGTTAATATTTAACAATGGCATGCAGTTACCCCCCTGCCGGCCACTGCTCCACCTCCTTTGTTTCTGGAAGGCCTTGGTCTTTGGTTTTATAGAAGAATCCAAACTTCCTGTCCCTGCATCTAGCAGGAGGAAGGTTTCTGCATAAACTGCCACAAAATCCCTCGGGAAGGGCGCTAGCCCCCAAGCCGGGAAGGTGGTGCTGGGCTGTCAGCCTCTTTTGTTCCTTGCTCAGATGGAAGTATGAAGTGGGTGATGCTTTGTGGGCCAGAGTAAAGCTGTGCCAAGGGAATGCAAATCTGCTAGGTGTGCCCAGGTAATTTAAAATGCTCACGCTGGCAGCTTTTCTGCATGAGTAAAGCTGGTTAATTAATGCGTTTTCTCCACTTTCTTTTCTTGACAAGTTGATTCGGATTGAAACGGTCTGTAATAAGCTTGTCATGGGTCTTGGGGACAAACCCTCTCCTGGAAGTGGAAAATAAAGGGTCTGTGGAGTTTGTCTTTCTCTCTGAGCAGAATGGTTGATGGCAGGTATGGCAGACTGACAGACAGCATTGGGCAGACTGCAGCACCCACTTCCAGCCCAGACCTTGTCTTGGCTTCACACTGGTGCCTAGAAAGTCAGGTGCAGGACTTCAGGTAGGAGACCTGGCATCTGCTGCAGCTTTTCCGCTTCCCCTGCTTTTACACAAGGAACTTGAGAGCAGAGTGAATGGAGTGGGCACTGTGTAGGCTCAGGCAGTGTTCCTCCTGTCTCCCCCTCCTCCACCCCTCCAGAGAAAGCTTATTTTTAATTTGCTCAGCCTTGTGGTTTGACAGAAGTGCAACATGGAGGAGACCTGAGTCCAGGATCAACAAAGGCAGCACTGGGCATTTCAGCCACTGCCTTTGAAACAGGCCTTGACAATAATGGAGCTGGGAAGCCCCACTGTTCAGCCTTCTTTATAGTGTTAATATACTGTCCAGAAAGAAGAGAAGCAAGAAATTGCTCAGATTTCATCTCTCAGATTTCATCTTGCATCTAGAGTGCCGCAACAAATCAAACTGAAATGGGCCCCTTCGTGGCTTCTGCGCCACCACGCCGAGCTGCCCTGGGCCCCTTCTCCCCCCTTCCCTGAAGGTTATAATGCTGAGAGAGTGCTTGAAGCAGGCTGGTTGGGAGCAAACACATGTGCTGCTGAATTGCACCAGTGTCCTGGTAAGGATGGACTCTGCTCTGAAATGAATTTGTGTAGAGTGCTTCAGGCTGGAGGCTGAGGCAGGTAGCAGGTACCTGCTGATACAGAGTGAGGCCAGAAGAGATGTCTGCTCAGCCTGGTCACTCACCCTGGCTGTCCCCATGACCCATCTTGCTTCCCTTGATCGTACAGGGGCAGTTCTTGCTAAAGGATCAACATGAAAATGAGATGTAGGCTTGGGTGAGGCATTTTGTGGCTTGCCATCTCTTCTAGCCCAGGCTTTGGGGGAAGAGAGCGCTGCCAGTGACAGCAATATCTGATCAGTGCAGCTAGCAAGAAAATATTGCTTATTGTTTGACATGTGCAAACTCTTCAACACCATTAACAAGTAATGCTATTTTATTTCTGCTTTATAATATTAGTGGAGTTTGGAGTTGTATGGGTAGAATGCTGAAAGTCCAGAAGGCAAATGCAGGTATTGTGTATTGAGTTACACTTTAATAACCAATAAGAGTTGCAAAGATACTGAACTTCAGGGAAAAAACAACAGTAAAATGCACAAAGGAGTTCATTGATTTAAAGCAGAGCAATGATAATCAAAAGGAGTTGCAGTTTGTCATGTTTGTCCTTCTCAGGTCTACATAGTAAAAAAAATTCTGGCACCTGCATTAATTTAAAGGCTGCTTGCATTAATAATCTCCACCCTCTCAATACATTGAAGCAGCTGGAATGCGTTCTCATTTTGCAATAGACAGTGCATGGTCTTCAGCAATTTCCTTATCTTTCATAATTAGCAAATCAAATTTTTGTCCTTTAATCCTTTTGCATCCAGGGATATTTCATGCTCAGAAGGCTGGGAAGTATGTGCTAGCACATTGTCTTACCAGTTGGAATTCCCCAGGGCACTGGGGGAAATGCTGAGGAACAGGGGCTTCTGGCTCCAGGTCTGCCACTAGTTTTGCTGATTGTCTGAGTATCTGGAGCTGCAGCCAGCATCCTTTCCCAAGAAATGCAGCACAGTGGAGAGAGAACACATGCTAGTGTGTTCACATCTGGCATTAACATATAAAATTTGAGGCATATAAAGTTTCTTCCCGTACAACTAAATTAAAAACCTGTGGCATAAGGTAAACTGACAAGTGCGAAACTTCTTGGGTGGGAAATTTTAAATGGTTACAAATGTCTCCTGAAAGCTGCTTCTGGAAGAACATTACTGAGCACGGCTGTCTACAGACACGCTGCCTAACAGTGTCAGGGAGAGCTGTCCTGTGGCCGTGACTGGTATCATTTTTTTGGAGGAAATGTCCTGTTCTGGTCACTAAGACAACACTGCTGCACAGAGTGTGGGGCGGAGTCCAGGTTGCAGAGCTGAGTTATGGCATGTGAAATGTGTGCACCTTGGCTCTCGTTGAAGGGGAGGACTGGACAGACATGGTTCACTGCTGCTTTGCTGAGTAAAGTGATGCATGCTGATAGCTAGTGACTTCCAGACACGTTATCTCTGTGTTGGGCAACATGTTTCTAATTTGAATTTGTAGCTTATGGGATGTCTCAGCTGGGGTAGTGCACTGGACTCTCCTCTCTGGAGACCTTATTTCTAGCTTAATTTGATGTACTTATTCCTATTTCTGCTGGAACAGGGCCTGGTCTAAATAACATAAGCTCTTCCTGCACAACTCTGGGGCAGGTCCACAGGAATGCTGCTGGTCATCTGAGCTGCTGTGCTGTCTGTCCTTAGATCAGTTGAGACTATGAGCTCTTAAGTTTTTGGTCATACAGACTGTGAAGGAGCATGGAAAAAAGTAGTGGGAAGCTTGACTTCCAAGGTGCTACCTGCTAAGAGCATCCCTTCAAAGCAACAGGAGCTGGAGTGCACAGCACTTCTGCAACAGCAGGTCTCCTGTGAGGTGTGAATACCTTGCTTGCTCCAGATCCTGTGGGGGACACTAGCCCTCATTGCTAATGTAGAAAAGCAAAAGCATATGCAGGATGTTGTGAACTAAAGATGAACTTTAAGTCAAGTAGATCTGCTAAGGCAGAGCGAGATCATCTTGGTCTCTCCAGCACTGAAACTTCTCTGCTCAGGTAGGAGGAAGTTTGACCAGTCTGTGTCCAGGCTTGGGTTCCTGTTTAGACTGAAATTTGCTTGCAACCTATCTTGTGTTCAAAGAGAAATGCAACTTCTGTCATAATGAGCATACTTACTCCTTTTCGATGCTGGCCTCCCTTGGCCCTTGTCCATGCTGCATTACTATGCAAGTGTTACATCTCTATTAATATCTTCGTTGACTGCATTAGCAACCCTGCTGTTTATAGTACTCATGTTGCAAATATAGTCCTGCATGAAGGCACTTAGAAAGATATGTTATGGCTGTAGAGACCCAAGTGATCAATAGCTTTTGGATTACTGTGTCACTAAACGGCAGGCTGAGACATGGAAAGGCCCTGTTACTTAAGGGGTGAGAGATTTTTAAAAAATAAATCAAAAGTGAATACAGGCTGATTGGTTTCCAATTCAAATAATTCCAAGAAACATGGAACCCAGGGGAAACCATGCCATTCATATTTGGAAATAAAGAACACATGCTTGCTTTCATTTATGTATTTGGGTCAGTACTCTTGAAAATGGACAGGAAGCCATTGGGCAGGGCATTAGACTGGAAATGGGGAACCTGGGTTCTGCTTTGAGTGTTCCCAGATGCACTTTCTCCATATCTTCCCCAGGTTCCCTTTGGTGCTAACAGCCATCACTCTGGCTTGGCACATACAAACCCTTCAGCACACGGGGACTGCCTGATGTGATTCCCAGTTGGAGCCCTTTGGGGGCTAGCAGAAATGTAAGCACTAACAAACATTCAGGAAGATGATTTTGCTTTCAAAATGCTTTTTTTAATGCTCAAGTGGCCACGGGCTAAATGATTAGTACCTGTCAGGTGCAGCCATGTGCTGGATGGCTTAAAGACAGGTATGACACGAAGATGCCAGGGAAGCGTATGCTGTCACCTCTCCAGTAGGCTGCTGGGATGTTTTGCACATGCAGGTGTGGTTACACAGCATGGGCTGGCTGTGCTGGTGTGCAAGAGTCGCTGGAACAAACTGCTTTCTGTGGTATGGCTGCTCCTCCCTGCTTCCTGGCCCCGTCTTGGCACGTGTCCCTGGAGATGTGGGGTGGGACTGTCAGCCAGTGGTGACTGGAGGAGCATGCCTGTACCCTGGCAGTGGGGGACTATGCAAAGGGAGTTTTACAGAGGTCTTCCAGCACTCCAGGGATTTTGCAGTCTTCATTCACAGGGGACATTGTGAGCTTGAGGCACCTTCAGTTACTTTTTGTTTCTAGTCCAGGACCTGCCTCCTACTCCACACTGAATCCTCCCAAAAGATCTTTTGTGAGTGTGCTTCAAGGACAATTTGGTGACCATGCACTGTTGCCTTCTACCTCTGGGACACTGTGGGCAGTGAATGAAGGTCCCTGGCATTTTGCTAGAGTGCTGGTTTTGTACCTACTGGTGTACTAGAGCACTGCTTTTGTTCTGGGATGGGCTGCCAAGCTGGGAAGTCCTGGAAAGCTGCCACTGGAGATGTACAAGTTGTGCAGGATGTTTCCTAGAACTGTAGCACAGCTCGGTAGCCAAGGGCTGACTCCGGTTCATGCAGTAGTGGCTGAGGAAGACCAGTGATGTGCTACATTAAGGGGACCAGTTGGAAAGACTTACTTGAAGGAAGATGTGAGATCCTGGAATGTTGTCTTAGATAGTTTTGTTCCTCCTTCTCCAAACAGGAGAAGGAAGCTGGCTGCTCTAATCCGACTTCTGCATTTCCACTTAGGAAAGATGATTTCATGATGGTGACAGGATGAGGGATTGTACTTTAGTCTAAGATTTGGGAGACCTGGATTTAAGTCCCTTTCCTGGCCTGAATCTGTGTGTGACATAACTACGTCACCTGGCTTGGCTGTGCTTTGTGTGCGAAGAAAGTAGCGTGGAGAAAGTAGTATTCCTCTGCCTCAAAAGAACGAAGGATAATTATTTTGAGGCACTGAGATAAGGGAAGCTGTATAAGCATCTAAGACAAATAGATCTGCTCCCACTGAATTCAGTGGCAGAACTTTTAATGGGAGCAAGATCCAGGCCCCATCTGATAAAGAATTTCATCTGGATTGCATATGGAGGCAGGCATTAAAGGACCCATCTAAGGATCTCCCCTCTGGAGTACATCTATAAAAGACCCTCTGTAGTTCTGTTCAAAGCTCACAGTAATGCCAGTCTCCTCAGGACAATTCACTTAGATCATTCAGAAACTCTTTCTTGTCTAAGCCCTGATGGTCTCCCCCAGTGGAAGAATGTGGTTGAAACTCCCATGCAGGGAAGACTGGAGATTTGTTTTTTATTTGAACCCAAAACATTAACAAATTGGACACACGTGCTTTGAGACTAGAGCTCGTTCTTATTTAAGCAAATACAAAACTCTCCTTGATCCCAGCAGGATCAAGCTCTTGAATATTGCTTGTACCTTTTTAGAATATCTGCCTCTAAATGAGACAGATAGTGACAAACTCATTCTGGATTTATCCTCCTTGACTGATTTGCAGCCAGAGAGGTCTGCACGCCCTCCCTCTTGGGACAGAGGGGTTCACAGTCTAATTGCTGAATGAAAGACCAAGGGCAGGTATCTCTGTACCTTCTCTTTTGGCACACTTTAGCATGTGAAAGTCAATACTGTGTGTTAGTGTTTTTTAGTATTTAAGAGCATCTTTAATGCTCTTGTGAGACCATTGCTCCAGCCAGTATAGTGCTTCTGCTCATTTTTTTCCTCTTCACATTGAAGTACTGACAGGTGAGTATTATATATGTAGGAAGCTATTCAGCAGAAACATATGCCTTGAATATGTTAAAATTCCTTGTAAGTCACTTCATCAATGTGCAGTGTTTGTGTCCCCTCTGTAACTTTGCCCTAAATTCATATTCATCAACAGAGGTTGCTCGGTACTTAATGGGACGCTCGGGCATTGAGTGAAGGGAAGGGACAATAAGCAAACAGGGTGAAGAATGAGGACAAATGTAGATGAACTTCCTCAAACAGGCACAAAATGCTCATTCCTGAATAAAAAATGTGAAAAGGTCAAGTGCCCCCAGAGGTTTCTATTGTGACAGGCACTTAACCCCTTCACTCCTGGTTATCTGCTTCAGCTGCTGGGCCACTCGGTGCACAAGTACCATTAGCATCAGTGGAATGTGGGGCTGGGAGCAAGCAGGATATGGCTAGGCAAGACCCACCTCCCTTCCACACAGCAGGCACTGGGTTAGCAGGAAATAATCCATGTGGACACTGATCTGTCAGTAGCTGTGTCTAGAGATAATTATTTCCTAACATGTAACCTTTTCATGGTCAATTGCTCCAGTATATTAGACAGCCATGTGATTTCCGTCCATCTTCACACACACAGGTTCTTGTCCTTCCTGCTTTAAGGGTGTAACTTAGCAAGTGCACAGACAAGCCAGTGCTCTGACAAATTCTGTTTCTGTTTTGCTTACACGAAAAATTCTGCTGCTCTTTCTTGCCATTGAGCAGAAGGGATGTGGGGTATATGCCCACTACCATGTGTTTTGGCAGACAGGCATTTCCCTCTAAGAATCTAATACTAATCAGGCAACTGTCAGTGTTTAGCAATCTTCTGCTCCACCAGATTTGTTGCTTGTTGACTGATTTTGGTTTACCTTTCCCTAGCTTGTGACGCTTCAGCGTGTGCCCCTTGACACATCACCAAGGCATCTGAAGAGGCAAGATCAGCAGAGTATGTCAGCACAGCTGCTCAGAAGGCATCAGGTTTGATATCGTCAGGAATGTCAAAATGAGCAGCCAGGGGTGAAGACAGTTCTCTTGCATGACCCCATGGGCCCAGCCTTCTCCTGCTTGAAGCACACCCCTCAAAGGCAGCTTTGGTGGTTGGGAGTGGTGTGAAGAGCACGAGGGGAGGACACTGTTCTTCCTCCTTCACCCCAAATAGTCCTTGCTTCTCAGTAGTGCAGCCTATTCAGCAGAGACTTGGGCACACCACCCAGAACCTGTGTTTGAGACAGTCCCTTTTGGGAATGACATAAGCAAACTACTCACCTAACCCCTTGGAGACAGCTTGTGTGACTGTGCTGAGCAAGACAGTGACACGATGCCAGCGAGTGCTGCTGAGCATGATTCGTAGCCAATATTTTTACAACCTGCTTCTCATTTTGTAATAGTATCTAATTGGTTTTCAAAAAATTTACAAAACTAGGTCAATTTGCCATTGGGCCTTGTAAGACTCTTTAGCTAAATCTCCAGACTTTAGCTGGAAGTTAATTTGAGCCAGACTTAGGAAAAATATATATTAATATACCCACAGTCTCACGTGAGAAACTTGTAGGCAACGATTTGGGATTCAGAGCCATACTTGTATTCCTAAGACTAAATTCAAGGCCGTCGTTTAAAAGCAAGCTTGCACACGCGTATTTCCTGATCTTTAATTAGGCAAAACTCCCACTGACATGAATAGGAGTTTGACTTGAATAAGAACTGCAGGATCAGGTCCATAATTTGGTACCTGGGATTTGATTAAGCAGCTGAATTACTAGAACAGTTTCCCCATGAGTATAATTGCCTAATTAATTTTTAAAATAGCTAAGTTCAGCACTGGATGTGGTGTACCTCTTGCCACATGAAATGTATGCTGTTCAATTCAAGTTGATGGAGCTATTTGCAAGAGCCTGTAGAGTTTATTTTACAGTTAAATAGTACTGTTTATTTAAAGTTCAAAAATAGCTACCATTGTGTTAAAATATCACGTTTCAGAAAATATACTCTTGTAATAGACTTTACTCATAGTCAAGTTTGGCTGTTAGCATTTCAAACGTACTTTAAAGAGTAGTGCGCCCTAATTCTTGAGTTCTGGCTGCTGTGATTCATTTTGCAGGTGGGAAAACACACTGGAGGCTGGAGAAGAACTTATTCTCTAACAGAGATACTTTCAATGCTTTGAAAATTTTTTTGTCTTATCAATGATCTTATTTTTTTTTTGTTTCTGGTGCCCAAACATAATGCCTATGGTAGCTTAAATATATATATATTAAAATGAGTGCATATTGTTTGCTTTTTGCTGAAATTTCAGTTTAACAGTGTGGGCTGTAGTTGATATATTTGCTGCAGAAGAACTTGCTTTCACAACTGAAAAAATCTTATTTTAAACAGAGATCTTGCTATGTAAAAGGAATAAGGAGATCATACATGGGTTTCCTAAGTGGGGGGAAAAAAAATACAGAAGGAATTGCAATGCCAAAAAGTAGAAGCTGTTCTCCCTAAATGTATATGTGTATGCCTGTGTGTGCTTATATGTGTGTGTGTCTGTGTATATAGACATAAATAATTAGACTTGTAGTTGGCATAATGCATGATGCCTACTCATGCTGTTGACAGTTACTTAATAATGCACATTCTCCCATTCTCTTCAGCTGAATTCTTAAGCATTACCATGGGAATTTTCCCTTTCTGGGGATGGTAACAGAGCTCTAGGACTAGTTGGTTTTGTGATGTGCTTCTTGACTGGCTGGAGTGGCCCTTATTCAGGAACTCCATCCAAGCATCTCCTGCAGAGAATGAAACCATCAGCTGTCCTCAAAGAAGTGCTCCACACTGCAGCAACACAGAACGGTGAGTCTTGTGTCTTTGAGTCTTTCAGGGTGATGGGATCTTGGATTTTAACAAGCTGAAAGCATGGGTAGGGGTTTAAAGTCCAGCATATCTACTTCTAAAGTGGAATGCAGTCAAATGTACTCTTTGGAGAGGTAGACTTGAAGATTTTAGCAACCATTCTGCTCTTTAAGGCTCTAGGAACACTCGATAGATAAACAAGATGTGACTCTGAAGCTGCAGCCTGAAATTGGCTGAGGTCTGCAGTCTTCTATCTTTCAAAAAGAGAACTTTTTTCCTGTTCCACCAATGTCAGAGCCTTGCCTACAAAATAAGCACTCCTGTACCTTAAAAATTAGCAATTGGGTCCACCCAAAATAATGAGATAGTTTTAAAAATGGGAAGATTATCTTCTATGTTGAAAATGAAGTCCTTTTGAAGGCTGTCCTGCTGGCTTGGTTTGCCAACGTTTACTTTGCATTCAGCTCATGTTTTGAAGATTTTCTATGAGGGTAATAGAAGGAATAGAAGCTTTTGTTTAAAAAGAAAATGGGTAACTGTCTGTCTTGCTGCCTCTTGATTTCTGCAGCTGAAATTCTAAGAAACATCATGATTTAGTATCGTTAGTGCTGACTATTGTGTGGGAGTGGTGACTACTGGTTTGGGATCCTCTGGGTTTTAAATAAAATTTGGACATGTCTTGGGTGTCCTCCCCCCTGCATCCCCCTTCATTAACTAGTGCTGAATCTCAGTAAAATTGAGGAGACTCCTCGGTTTTGAAAACTGAAAAGTTAAGAAGGGAGTGCAAAGTCTATGATTAATTTAGGCTGTATTTTGTCTCCCAAAGCTTTGGGAACTGTCACACCCCTTCTCTCTGTGGCACTCTGACCTCCTCTAGCGGTGGCTGGGCCACAGAGAGCCTCTCACAGCTGCCTGGCAGGGGTGAGCCTCTGCCCTGGGGTGATGTGGCTCTGGGATATGGTGATCTGCAGTGGGATCTCTGCTCCTGTGGGAGGCTTCCAGTTCCCTCAGATTCAGCTGATTTTTCACTTGCTGCCTTGATTTTTTTTTTTCCTTTGGACTATGCCAGGAGCTCCTTGTCTGTGTGTGTCACTCGGAGGGATCCGAGAGATGTGATGGTGGAAGTCTGACAGCTCCTATTAGCCATGCTTATTTCTAGTCTGGGTTTCTTAAATACAACACCAGCAAAGAATGAATACCAAGAGTTTGGTTTTTTTCTTTCTTTTCCCTCTCTCTTTTTTTAAACGCAAACATGGGGAAAAAAAAGGCAATTTTCAATTTCTCCTCAAATTTATAGTCTTCTTTCTGTAACTGCAGTTGCTTGAAAAATCAAGAGTAATGCTACAAAGGGGAGATCTCTGTGTATCTCGTTCTCCTTATTGTCCTGGCTCACTTGACCCTGTTGGGGATGTGCCCTTTCATTGTATGCTGCTGTTGGGCCTGTGAGGGCAAACAAAGGGAAATGAGCTCTGTATAAGCCTGTGGCTCCATCAGGGACCAGCTGAATTAGCTGGACCAGCCCTTGACTCAGAGCAACTGCACAAGGATGCAGCTCTAATGTGCCAGGGTACTATGCTTGCCTTCAGTCCCAGTGTTGTGTGGAGGGTGCAGTGATGGCCATGCTTTCCTCTGAGTGACTGAGGCATGGGCACAGCCTTGCTGGTCTTGAGGGGAGAGAAAAACTGAACTAAAACTTCTAAGAGCTACTGAACTGCATCCCCCTACAAGAGAGGGCAAGAGATGGTTTTTCCTGTAGTCCCTTCCCCTGGGCAGAAAGGAAAAAGGTGCAGTCCAGGGGTCCTCACCACAGGCTCTGGTGGCAGTGCTGTGTTGTTATCCTTGATTTATATTTGAGGAAATGGAGATGGATTTAATCAAAATCGTGCAGAGGAGAAATGATAGGACTGGATCCAGGGGAAGCTCTGCCTCCCAGTGCACTTTCAAAATTTATAATTAAGGACCAGCCCTATGAGAGTGGTACATAATATCTTTCTCCCTTAAGCCCTAATGCCCTGTAGTGGTTTGTTTGTCAAAGATCTCCTTTCTAGCTGGCAGTCCTTTCTCTTGCCTCTGTAAAAACTCAGTGCTTTCCTTAGTCATTGAAGGCATTGCTGTTTTAACAGCATAAATGTCTCATGAGGCTTAAGCAACTGTGTATTTATTTTTTTTTTTTTTCTTGGCTGAACTTCTTTGGCTAAGCCTAGGTGAAATGTTTGATTTATTATGTTTTAAAAAGTAAGCGTAGCTGCTGGATTTTGCTACTGTTTTCCTCTACCTTAGATGATTTTTACACTGCAGAAATGCTGGAAATAACAAGAACGCAACAGATTTCACCTGTATGTATGTCTGTGGGGAAAACAGTTTAGTATGGTGCATGAAAATAAGGGCCTCTTTCTGCTTTTGCTTCTTTAGCATTGCAATTTGGGAAAAGGTTTAATACAAGAACAGAAGTGAGGTAAAGACCATGAAAGACCCATGGTGTGTTTAAGACCTGCCCTAAAAGTGATCCGTCATGATTTGGTGAGCATGGTGAAGGTACTTGGATAAAGTCCTGTGCCACCAGCTGAGCTCATCCCAGCCAGCTCAGCAGACCCAGCTGAAGGGGGGTTAGTTGGGTTGGGGTTATAATTTTTGTGATTTTGTGCACTGATTTGTTGTAGTGTAGTTTTTTTCCCCCCAAAGTTCCAGGTTTTTTGCAGGCTTTGTAGAGCTTTAGTGGTCGTACAAAAGTTAAAAAACAAACAAACCCCAGTGAGAAACAAAGCCAAACAACTCCCCCACCCCCCAAAAAAACCCAAACCAGTGTGAAGGTTTGGAGCCAGAATAGAGATACATGTATTTTTCAGAAAATTCGTGGTGGGTTTTAGGTGTGTGAGATTTGGTCATACTGTCAAAGGCAAGATTAATTCTCCTAGAAAAAGCTTCCTCCGCTCTGCATCCGTGTTCATTTCAGTGAATTCAGATCTCATTTTCTTGGGAGAGTGGAGGGAATGTTTAAACTGAAGACCTGTGGAGCATTGTAGTGCTGTGCAGTTTTCTAAGCCCCCAAAAAACCCTAAATATCAGTGTATTTCAGTCCGTAACATTTGAGGAACTTCAATTTTACCTTAAAATGGTTTAAGACCCTGGAGAGAAATCTTTCATCTTTGTCCCTGTGGAATAAACTGGAGCAAATATGTATTGTTGCTGCATTCTGGTCCTTTTTTTTTTTTTGCCATCCTCTACCCTGCTATTAAATACTTTTCAGTTTGATTAATCCTTGGAGTGCAGAGAAATTTGTGTTTAATTCTATTGTGATGACTCGGATCACGCCTCCAAAATAGGCAATAGGATTTTCCTGAAACGAATGAATTTGTTTGAATAAGGATGCTTTTCTAAACAATTTGCTTGTGTTTAACTTCAGTTTGTTAGACCTTTGCTAGACTGGGAGACTCCTGTTACCACAGTTTGGTTCCCACATAGGTGTGTATGAACCTATGCGATGATAAGCTGATTAGACAGAGGTCTCTCACTAAGATGCATCTCCCATCCTTTAATCAGCTGTGTGACTCTGCTCTCACTGCTCTGAATTTAAAGACATATTTTCTGTTACTGCCTCTCTTCCAGTTCCCTTGCCCTTGCTATGCTCTGTGGTTTGCCTTTAAATATCTTTGGGGCTGGGACTATCTGCATATTTGTACATTGAGGACCTGAGAGGGCCTTTGGGTACTGCCTTAATAAATATGTTAAATAAAAGAGCCCATAAGAGATGCTGCTTTAACAGTGGCTGGGTGTACCAGTAAAGAAACTGAGAGCAGATCCTGTTAGTCTCTGCCCTTGCTTAGCCAGCTGGGGGCATGGGAGATGCTTTAAAGACCCAGTGTGGCAAAATCATCATCCAATTTCCTTTATAAATACATTGATGGTTAGAATCTGTGGCCCTTCCATGTTATGTATTTTTTTTTTTTCCCCCTGAAAAATGCTGCTGCTGCCTTCTTGAAAGCTGTGAGAGATCCCCAAAGCTTGCCAGGCAGAAAAGCTCAGGGAGCTCTCAAAGGATATTGCTGCTTTTCCCTCTAACCTCTTACAATCTCTACCTTTCCTCTGTTCTTTTCTCTTTCTTTGCCAGCAAGGCGCTGTGTGCAGTCTTCTGTGAACCTTTGTGGGCCAGATTTCTCCCAGGTGCCTTTTTTCCTCCTCAGTAGCTGCAGAAGAGGCAGTGGATCTGAGAGGGAGATGTGTTTTAAGATTTATGACACTTTATAAAGTGCATTTCGCAGCAGGATTGACAGAGGTGGAGACTGAAGTCCACTCAGGACTGGGGATGCAGAGGTGCATAGGGGATGGATCTGTCCCTGGACCTTGGAGCCACCTCTGGAGTGAGTGGGGACACCTCTGCTTGCTCAGTCCTTGCTTCCCCACTCCAGCTGTCTGCAGCATGAGTTAGGGGGTGCTTAGTGCCAGGTGAGCCCAGGACCTGTCTCTGCTGAGAGCTGTTTGGAGTGCAGTGGTTCCTTTTACATCACTGATATCTCTCCAGAAGCCATGGGGGGGCTTACGCATGTGACTGGGCTTCATTATCCAGCTGTTGATCTAATGCCAGGCTTATTTTGACAACCCCACCTCCTCCTCCATGGGCTGCCTCCTGATGGCAGGGGTGTCAGCACAGTTTCCCAGTGTGAAGGAGCCAGGCTTTATTCTGCGTTCCCTTGGCACTCACATGCTCTGTTAGATACTTCAATCAGGGCTCTTTCCCACGGTTCTCCCGTGCTAGTCTCTGCCTCTGCCCCTTTCTTGCCTGTAGCCTCAGGGCTGTGGCTCTCGAGCCATCTATTTATATGGCCCTCATTTGTCTTAGTCTCTTTGGCACTTATATGGCTCCCATTGGCCCAGGACCTGAATGCCTCCCAATCTTTAATATATTTATCTTCACACATGCGGACACACACGCATACCTGTGAGGTCAGGAAGTACCATTGCTCCTATTGTACAGATGGAGAACATTAAATGGTAATTGGCTAAACTGGGAGCAGGTGCTGGTGGGGAGGGAGGAGGACTCCTTACACATGGTACAGGAAATGGCATCACAAGAAATGGTTCATCAGCCACAGCACGGCGATGGGAATGCAGGTCTCACCACGCATGTGACTGTTGTAGTCACAGACTATGAGGTCCCAGTCATGCCCTGTCCCAGTTCTGGCCTCTTCAATCTTGAATCTTGTTTTAAATTGTTTTTGTCCCAGTGATACAATTTCAGAGGTAAAAGCTTCTGTCAAATTGCCCAGCCATGATGGAGATGGAGGTTGGAGTCCTCTTTAGTCTGACAGTGGAAGCAAAGGATCTTTTAATGGTAGGATCCTTCCCTCTTGCTCACTGGGACTGCTGTTCTTGGCGGGGGTTTGACCCCCTATTTTGGGGGGTGGCTCCAAGTTGGGGGATGGGCCCAGCAGTCTAAAACATGGCCATCAGCTCAGGGTTTGCTTTGTTTTGCTAGAGCACTCTGAACAGACTGTCTGCTGGGGTGGGAATTTTTGGCAGCTCGTACACAGCGACGCTATTCCTTGGCAGTAGCTTTCTGTTAGCATTTCCCAAAGATGGCAATGCTGCCAAGCATATCTCCAAATGTTTTGCAAACTTGAACAATTAGCAGCGCCTTCAGAATAGAGACAATGCTTGTTGCATTTAAGGAGCTAAATCAAAACCCGTTGGTGTGGGGGGGTCAGTGGTAACACCATTCTTTTGAAGTCAACGGTGTTGTCTTCTGTGCTTAAAGTTGAGCCAGTGCGAAGTAGTGTCTGGCTGAGTGTGAGCTGGAGCCACATGCCTGGAGCCACTGTGTGTGAACTGGGAGGGGAGAAGTCAGGTGGCTGCTTCCTGGGCCCATGCCTGGCCAATAGACCACGGTGCTTAATTAGCGTGGCAGCTGTTCTCTGTTAGCAATGCTTTCCTTAGGCGCCTCCACTAATGTTCTTGATAGCAGCTAAGGAGAAAAAGGAGGAGGAAATTGCATCTATATTTAATTATTACTGCATTCATATTTTATTGCGGAGAGCCCTTAGGTGCAGGAAGATTCTCAGTGAGAGCAATTGCTTTTGAGTGCTGGAGCCATTGTGTGGTGCTAAGGAGGTGAACTTTGGTTTTAAAAACAAACCCAAATTCCTTCCAGGGTAACCTGGGAAAGCCCAGAAACCCTCTGCCACTCACCTCGCAGCCTCAGGCTGAAAAGCAAGTGGCAAATTTGCTGATGATTCATATTTGATTAGCTTTAATATCTCCTAATATTGTGTGTGAGAGAGGCTTGGTGGGCTGCAGACAAACATCGCACTGATTATTTTTTCCTTTTGATAAGCTGCCAGGCTTGGAGAGATTTCCTTTCTGATTCTCTGAGCTCGCTCCCCTCTTCCAGCTGCATGCTGTGTTCCTTGCCTTCTGCCTCTGCATCCCAGCGAGGAGACACACGGTGTCGTTAAGATGGCCGTCACGTTCCCGTGCCGCACGGTTGGTTTGCTGTGGCTGACGGTGGGTCCGAGGTGGCCCATGAGGCTGGCAGGGTTGGCCTTGGCAGCCAGCAGAGCTGAGAGCACGTGAGAGATGGCCGTTTGCTGGAGTGGTCTTGGCTTGCTTTTGAGGCCACCTCGAGGCATCGCTCGTTGGGCATCTGGGTGTGATGCTGCACGGAGTAAAACTGAGGAAGCTGGGGGTGTTTTGAGGTGAGCCTGAGCGTGGCCGAGCAGGACGTGTGGCAGCAAAGCCAGCACCATGCCCTTCTCGCTGGAGGCCCCAGTCCTGCATGGGGATGGGTGGCTGCTCACTGACCTGCTGTCAGCACTCACCCCTCTGTCCTCATTAGGAGCACACTTGGGCCAGGAAGGAGACATTTTATAGTCCAGTCAGAGAAACATAAAAAATACCCTTTGAAAGACTGTTGTAATAACCCAAGCCTCTTAAAAAAATATGTACACACCCTTCACACACCATTAAGTATCATTGTTTCATTTAGTTAGAGTTCTGCTTGTACTTTGCAAAGCACATTACAGCTCATTCTCTCCAAAATGTTTGTTATAGTCTGTGGTTTTCATTATAATAAAAAATATGCAAACAGTTGTTATCCAAACAAAACAAAATATGATTTAATTTTTAAATCCTCCTCCTTCCCCTTTCACTGGCTCCCCAGATTTTCCTTGGTAGTGTCCAAAATTCAGAGAGAAAGGAAAGCTGAAGTCAGAAGTGTTTACAGAAAGGAGCATTTCTGCCTTCCCACAACTACAAAAGGAACATTTGTTGTCTCAGATAACTCCTAAGCAAACTGCTGTCAAAACAATTAGTGTTATTTTTCTATTATCCTCCTATTTGGGAGTAAATAGCTATTTCATGAATATGTTAATTACCTGGTAGGTGCAGAAGATAAGTGGATGGTATATCTTCACAAATGATGATAAAGCTTCTATTGTATACAAAAATTTCCAACAATGATTTTTTTTTTTTCCCCCAAGTCCTTGAGGTCAGGCGATTGCAGTTAAACTGCTCACTGGACCCCTTCTGCTTGGAGAACTCAAGATTTAACAAAAGTAACACCGTTGTGCAAATGAAGATTTCCCCCCCCCCCTTTTATTTTTTTTAAGAAAAAGCAGAGATGAGCAGGCAGAACTGAGTCCCTACAATAGCTGAACATTTAAATCCTGTTGTATTTCTGTATTAAGGTTTAAAGGCTAACAGAGAGGCTCTGAAAAAGCAAATATTCATTTCCATAAGTACTGCAGAGTGGTATTTCTGTCTGCTGTTAAATACATGGTGATTTAAAATGTAAAGCAATACTGGGTTATTCCATTTAAATTGGGCTGTGGGGCAGAAATTATTTGTGAATTTATCTGTCAGCAGGAACTGTAGGTAACTAGAAAAATATGTTTGCTTATTTTTTTTTAAATCATCCATATATTTATTTTAGTGAGAGTGGGCTCTGGAAAAGCAGAAAAGTGCTGGTTTTCCTTTTGGAGATGTGTACATTTAGGAAAAAAAATTCAATATTCTGCAAAGTTGAATGCACCATTGTGCCAGATAATTAAAATGTAAATTTAAGTATCTATGCCTGCTTTGTGATTTTTTTTTTTTTTTAATACTTTTAAGTTAGTTGTCTTTTAAAACATGTGGTCAGCTGTTGTATTCACATATGGTCAAATGATCAAAGTCTGAACTCCTCTCTAATTGTCCCCTGCTGCTTGTCTGCTCTGTCCATGATCAAGGCCTCAGCAGGTGATAAGAAAGGCATGAGAACAGGCTGGAAGGAGAATGAACTACTGAGGGGCCCAAGCTGAAAGAAATAAAGACTTCCAGTACATCACCCTGACAGTAAAGAACCAAGAAAAAGTGAAGTCTGGTTAGTTCTTACTTTTTCTTTTTCTCGCCTTTTTCCCCCCTTTGCTCACCAATCTGCATATATTTTTTTTTTTAAAAGGCAAAATGCAGTCTCTGTGTATTCTCAGCTCATATAAAAGACAGAACCAAACAGCCTACTGCAGACGTGTTTATTTACTTGCTAGGAGGAGGAAGCTGCTAAGTCACAAGTTTATAGTATTTCACATGTTTGTGGAAATCATTGCAATTCTTTTCACTAGTGCTTGTCATTGTTTGCCTGGAGTTCACTTTGCCAGATGGTTCTTTATTGTCACTGGTGTCCACACCTCGCTCTTGCATCACTTCAAGACCAAATGGTGTGAAGAGCTTTAATACTTAGAGGATTTAGTAAAAGTAAATCCACACTTTGTGGAAGGTTCATTCTCTGCTATTCAAGCAGGTCTCGCACGGATTCAGAGAGGGTGTAGCTGACCCAAGGAATGAAGAAAGGGTGAAATAAATGGATTGTCTTTGCCATTCCTGCTTGTCCCCTGCTCCCTTGCAGTCAAAATGCCAATGGAAAATTAAGGATCAATATTAGATTTAGAATGAGGAGTTAACAGTCAAAGAAAGGAAGGTGCATTGTCAGATACCCGCCCCCTCAGTCAGTGTAGAAAACAGTTGGCTGCATTTCTTAAGCTCAGTTTCTTAGACTTGCAGTAATGTATTTGTATGCATCATGTTTCTGGAACCACGTGAGGATTAATTTTTTACATGAATTTGCATGCAAATAGAGTACTCCCTTTTGGCTTCTGTAGAGTCGTTTCTTGATGTTTGCAAACACTGTCACTCAGATGCAAGAAGTGCGACTGCCCCACTTTACAGATGAGGAGGCAGTGGCTGCCTGAGAAAGAAGTGAGTAATGTGCAGACTGTCGTTCAAATATGTAGGGTTGTGGGGCAATTTATATTTCATTATTAAAAACAGGTCGGAGTGCCTATTTCTCTAATTTTGCAAGTAGCTGAAGACTATTTGTCCAAATGACTACAGCACTAAGAGTGGAGAGAGACAGTGTGTGTCTGTGCATGGACAGGGAGTACTTTAGGAGGAGGCAGGTGTGAGAGGATTTAGAGGTTATTATAGAAAAATCCTTGTGGTGATCAGACTATTACATGGCTGCTGTAAAACAGGTTAATGGGGTATATCTGCAGAGGAAAGAACACACATCACAGCTCTGCTGCAGTCCCTACAAGGAGGCAGAGCTATGTTCAGTGTTGTTTTTTTTCTTGGGACAGTATGGGCAGCTCCAAAGGGTGTGGGGTTTAGGTGGGACATCTCTCAGACTGGGTTCATGGTAGAACAGGAGACATAACTTCCATGCACAATGAGAGTGGTGGAGAAAGAGGAATATGATCATGTCTACACAGGGCAAAGGGTGAGAGAGACTTGAAACAAAGGGTTTGGAGCATTTTGACCGTGAAAATTTTTGGAAGGGAGGGCCCCAGCCCTGCCGAGAGCTCTGCTGGAGAGTGTCTGCCTCAGCAGTGACCCACAGAAGTGAAGTGCCCCATGGAAATCTCAGAGCTTTCCTTCCTTCCCTCCTGTGTTCCCTTCTGGGGTGGGAGCTGGTTCCACTTGGTCATGCTCAAGTGACTTCCTCAGCCGGGGTCGGTGGAAGTGCACTGCTGAGGAGGTGAAGTGCCCACCACCAGCTACGGTTAACATGAGAATCGGTGGAGCTGTTTGCTTCTGAGTGCAGTAAACGGAGAGGCTGCCCACTGAGGGCAGTGAAGCAGGGTGTATAAATGAGCTTAAGAGACAGCTAGAGGTTTTATGAGGGGTTGGGTGGGGAGGTGGAAGGATGTGGTGACAAGAGAGAGGAGGGGATAAACAGAGCAGGCAGGCTTGTTAGGCAAAGTGGTCTTTTCCTACTGCTAATTCTTCATAGGGAAGCTGTGGCATAGCAGATGCAGGAATGTGTATTCCTTATGCTTCATTTGCACTTTCAGGCTCTGATTTTTATAAAATGGGTGATGCCTGTCCAAGTTCCTCTTGCTTATCCAACCCATCCCACAGTGACCGAGAGCAGGCTGTGGAAGGAGCCCAGACCTGGCTGCTGCAGCTTCTCCCACTCCACCTTGATGATTGAGTAATTGCAGCTTCTGATCTGTGGTGCAGATGATGAAGGCTTTTGTTTTTAAGGGGAATTGTTGCATTTGCTCTGCTCCTCTCCAGCATTCCTACCACACACATTCAGATCCTTGTTAAATACCCCTGCCCAGTGAAGGGTGTGTGATACTGTTTGGTCTGCGAGCTGTTCGTAGGGGTCTGAGATGAGGTGGGGTTTTGCCAGCTGGAACAGTTCCTGCCTGCTGAGTTGAGGTTTTTCTATCAAGGTGAGTTCAACTCCAGCTCCTTCTGTCTTATGCCCTTTCAGCACAATTTCAGAAAAGGTTTGGTGGGCACACAGTTCCCTTTCCCTTGTGCTGGTATCTAAACCACCCAGTACAGTAGGTGTGAGTTAACAGAGCTGAGTACTGGGAATTCACCCTGGTCTGCTTAGGGTATCTCACACATCCCATGTACTACTACACCCATCCCTCTGTGGGGTGCTGCTGGCTGAGGGATGATGTATAACCCTTCTGTCAGGATTTGCCATGCCCTAATGACCTTCCTGTAAATATTTATTGTCCAGAACATCTAGAAATAAGAAAGATCTACCGTGATGGGGGACACACAATGGGAACAGAGGCAGCCAAATTGAACCAGCTTGCAAATTTTATCTTCTGCCATTTGGTCCTTTGTTTCCTTGGGAATAAAATTGGCAGTGTCCAAAGAAAGTTACTGAGTGTCACCTTCACCTCCGGGACTTTCTAAGCTGCTGTGACCTGTCTGCCTTCAACACAGCTGAGAGGTTTATTTTTCATAGAGAAAACACAGCCTTGGTCGTAGACACTAATGGGAAGGTAGATGTGAATTCTGCTTCTCTAATGGTAGTTTTCATAGGACACATTGTTACATATACAACAATAGCATACAGCAATACATTGAAAATCCTAAAATTGTGGTGGAAGGGTTGAGAAGCAATGGATGGGAAGTATTTTGTATGTAATGGAGCATTACCCTTGCAGACTTATATGGTTTGGTGAGGAGTTACTGGTCACAGTAGCTGCGAATAAACTCCCATATTCTCATTTTTATATTGGTTCAGGTACCTTTACTGGTGAATGCTCATCTTTCTGCCAGCCTGTGGAAAGTTCCTGAGCAAAGAGCTCTCCACACCAGCTGCTGATGGTAGTTAGTGTCATGCTGTTTTCTTGGAAAATGTGTTTGGATGCTATTTTCTAGAATAAACAAGTTAAAGTGGTCAGCAAATAAAATAGATTCCTCCCACTTCTCTCCTTCCCCCATGTGCTCATAATAAGTGGCTGAGGGGGGGAAAAAAAAGAAAAGATAAGTGGTTGGGTCCCACTCCTGCAAATGGTCAAGAAAATTACAGAGCCAACAAAATCAATTTCCAGCTTCAATAGTCCACAAGCCCAAGGAGTTCTGCACAGCACTCCCTGGGGTCAAAGCAGGCTTTTAAACTCTGAAGTTCTGTCCAGAGGAGGTGTGTGGAAAACAAGGAGTTTTCGGAGGAGTCACGTGCTTCAGGAGGTTTGGGATCAACAGGAGGTGCGTGGTTTGTTTTCTCTCGTAGCAGTTTTGGATGGGAGCTGTGAGCAGTGGGTTTGGTGGGAGGAAGCGGAGTTTGGTTTATTACTTTGCCAACCTCCCAAGGACTGTCATGAGAGCTCTTTGCAATAACAGATTATTGCAGGCAGGCCCTGTTTACTGTGGGACTTGTTCCCTGCAGGACTTGATCCTGTAAAATCCTCATCCTGGCTGGACTTGGGTGGGGAGACTGAGCCCAGCCTGTCCATGCATGGAGCCTCCAACTGACCAAAAAGAAAGGGGTGAGCAGAGCAGTCACTGCTTTGGTGTGGATCATGGGGCTGAAGGGAAGCAGGAGGCTTCAGCAGGGAGTCCCTGGGAGAATTTTGCTGGTTGGGGGGAGGAAGGTGCTTTCTCCATGCTGTAGGTCAAGTGGTAGGGTAATGAAGAGAAGAGCCCTAATGTGCATGGATGCTGCCTGTCAAAAATGAATCTCTGCAAATCTACTTAAAAAATAATTGCCCATGTGCCACCCTGAAATGTATCTAGCAATTAAATGATAAGGTTAATAAGTTACATGCATGGAGGCCAAGGAAATTTGGAGGCAGCGTTGCCATAGCAACTGTAACTCTGTCCTCCTGGGCACAGGCATTCCTGTGGGGTCGGCCAGGGCACGGTTGTGGGGGTGGGAAACGCCGCCAGCGTTGGTAGCAAAGGGGTGGGAAAAGTCATAAAAATGTAGAAATAAACCCAAGTCTTTCATCTCATTTTGTGGTGTCAGTGGAGGAGCAGTAAAAGGTGAAGCTCCTCTCCATTGCGTGTGTTAGAGGGAGCACTGCAGTGCTGGCTGTCGGGACATGCCAGGGACCCTGTGCCTTTGGGAGGGCAGGGTTGGCTTTGCTGGCTTTAGTCTTGACAGATTTCAGCTGCTCTCAGCTCTCCGGGGACACTGTGTTAAGTAGGGAAAGGATGTTTTCAAAATCATAGTGCTGTCCTTCTTTGGCTCCTACAGCTAAAATCCTAGTCCATAATGGAGATGTCTGCTCCAAAGAACTGTACGTCTGAAAATGCTGCTCAGGCCTGGCCCACTGAGGAGAATATACATTCAAATACATACTGTGCTGTTAAGAGTAAGACTTTGACTCCCAAAAGGTTCTCTTGCTCTTCCACAAACTTTAAAGCCATCTAATTTTAGTCTGAGAATGACAAAGTGTTTTGTTTGGTGCATGTTTGGTGCGAAGTGGCTGCTCATCCCTTGGGTTTGGAGCTCTGCCCTCTCCTCCAGGGTCCTGCTCTGGCAGGGGGGTTGGACTAGGTGATCTTCAGAGGTCCCTTCCAACCCCTACCACTCTGACTGTGACTCTGTGAATGATGTGGCATATCTTGCCTACAAAATATAAAAGGACTTTGGTGTGGAAATCAGAAACGATGGCTTGGCTTTCTCTGCTTTAATGAACAGAGCACTTAAACCTCAGCAGTTCTGCAGAGATGGTGATTCTTGTTTCAGTATCCTGGCCTCACTCCTCAATAATCTTTGAATCTATTGTTTTGCCTTTGTGATAAGGTTTGGTTTTCTGTTGCTATCTTCTCAGAACAGATCTGTGCTTAGGTATTACTGCAAAAAACAGGTAATTTTTTAAAATGAAAAAATGTCAGCTGGTTGCTGGCAGATACCTCTCATCTGGAAAAGACTCTTGGCTCATATGCTGGTTATCCCTGCTGAGATAAAGCGGGCAACTGGAGCAAATGAAGCACTTGTGAAGTGTGCTACAGCTTCTGCCTGTAGTATGCAAACGAACTGCAAATCATCTGTGTTCCTGCAGGAAGCCCTTCATGAAAAGCAATGGGATGGAGAAGGAAATGGAGGGCTTGGGCGCTGGCGAGGTTATTTTCAGTGGAGGGCAATGTGTGTTTGCTGTATGGTTGGGGAATGATAACAGAATGCTTTCTGTGGAATGCTGTAGCTCTCAGAGGCAGGAGATGAAAGACATAGAACGACAGAGTGGAACATCTCAGGGCATTTTATTTTATTTTATTTTATATAAAAACATCATTTTTATTGGTAGCAAATGCACACCAAATGTGAGAGAGAGAGCCTATTGTGTTACCAGATTTTAAAATTAAAACATGCACAGAGACCATGCAATTGTTTTTATTGTACTGAGACATTATCCTAATATCCCTTTGGTTTATTTGAATAAATTACGTGTATTTGGCAATCATGCAGTACAAATTTGACATGAGAAAGTCAGCAAAGGTACATGAAGACAATACCATGAAAGGCAATGTTTATGGAGAAGATATTTTCTGTATACCATTGTTCAATGTCGAAACATGTTTCTTCAATTTACGTTCCTTTTTTTTTTTAAAGGGTGCATAATAACTTAGTGTAGCATTGGGACCTTGGGACAGATACAACTTAAGCAGATTTATCTAACTACACACAGTACTTTGTTATTTGGCACACAAGCAGCTGCCATAGCAACTGCAAGATCACAAACTGTTGTGATACCTCTGAGAAACGGGTCATCTTTTAAAAGATGCACAAGTGTGTGAATTTGCATGTCAACTTTATTTGACGGTAGCCATGACTTTTATTTCCAAGTGCATGCATCTCTCCCTGTGAGATCTTCGTGGTTTATTTTGATGACGATATTTTTTCCACTTTGCTATAATTTTTTTTCATTGTAATATAATTTTTTCTGAGCTGAAGGAATAGAATGTATTTTAAACTGATCATTGTTATTTCTATATACCATGGCAGTGTCTAATGAGTCTTACAAACTTTGAGATCATCTTCCTGCCTCCAGTTAAAAAGAGAGAGAAACAAATCCTGTCCCAAATAGCTTAGGACTGTAAGAGATAGAAATGGAACTGGTGACAGAGAAGCAAAATTATTTGTCCCAGCCACACAGCAGGTTGGTGGCAGAGCTGGCAGAGAGCCTGCTGAGAACAGGGAGGGCTGTCCTGTTGTATGCATAGCTGGGGTTACTAACTGGCCACTGGGGAGACAGTGGTGTGGGCTTGCTTCAGATGTCCAGTGTGTCACCTCCTGAATGCAGCTAAATATCTTACTTTGTTAGAGAAGATGGAAACAAGACAGAAAAGCAGGGAGAGAGTCTGTGGCAGGTTTTTCCCCCTCCTGTTGTTTTGTCATCAAATAATATATCTCATATGGGGGTGAACTTACCTTCCTAACAGCTCTGAGTGAGGTATTGTCCCTGCTTCACAGTTGGATGACCTAGGCCACTCGGGAGTTAACAGACTCCTGTGAGACCTAAGATGAATTAGTTGAGAGGTAGGAATGGGTCTTGTGCGTGGTTTGGAAAATAGTGGCATAAGTCCCCGCAAGCAAGATTTTCCATGGTAGGTGACAAAATAAAACATGGAGTGCTTTGCAGCTATGCTGTGGTCCTGCAGAGAAACCAGTATCAAAAACCAGCTGTATCAGTGGTAGTTCATTTGTGCACAGTACTCGGTCCATTAGACACCCAAATGGTTTAATTTTGTGACTCCATGTTTATTCTCTTCTGTTTGTTTTGAAAAGGTCATGGTGATGTGTCCCAAGTCATGTTATGTATCAGCTGGGGAACTACCATGTGTCTGTGAAAATAAGAGCACATCAGGAGAGTTTCCCAGTTTTTATTAATAACGCATGCAGAGAGTCTACAGACATTCACAGATCACTCCAAATGGGTGCTTTTTGTTAGAATTTGTAACTCGCTTTGTGGGGCCAATGAGTCTTAGTCACGGTCCAGGATGTCAGGGAATGCATTGAAACAAACCAAAATGGTTCTGTCCTCAGACCACTTCCAAAGTAAGCCAAGAGAAGAGGTAACAGAAATAGATGGGGGTGTGTAAGGAGTTGATGAGAACATTGGTCTGTGGACCTCTCTCAGGAAAAGAGCTATTTAAGTGATGACAAGCTGTTTGTTTGCGTGACGTTGAGGAGCCTTTGAAGGCTGGTTTGAAGGCAAACAATGAAGTCACTTTGTAGATGGTTGTTGGGAGCCCTTCCTAGCAGGGAGAAAAGCACAAAAGGGATTTTGTTTGCAAACACAGGCTGTGGAGAAGCTGGGGAGCAGGAGCCAGTGTTGCAGATTCATCACACTGTGTGTAAAATGAAACTTTATCAGCTGTTCCTCTTGTCAAACTTGCTGTGAGGAGGAATCTATGGGTCTCTCCCATAGGTAACTGCATTTTGAAATAGTCAGAAATTGTATTGCTGACTTAAGGTTTTTTCCTGGTCTTGCTCCCTGGTAAATCCCTGTCTTACATGAATGGCCTGCTCCTTTCCTCCTCCAGGAAAAGAGGTGCAGTGTTCTAGAGTTCCAGAGAACTGCCATACCCTGCTGGGGTACAGCAACCAGAGACCTGTGTCAGGGCTGTCAACAAGCAGCACTCCCAGAAGTGGGAATGAGTTGTGGAGAGAAGCATGCAGGAAAGCAGCCATTTCCAGGCTGCTGGAGCCCGAGTGGTATTCTGAGGAATACTGAGACCTACTTGGTGTGCATCTTTATGAGGAGTTTGCACATCTTTTCCAGCCTTAAGTGCTCAAAATTCATACCTCAAAGTTCATGAGGATGTTTTTATTTTTGGTTTGATTTTTTGTTTTTTAATTGTTGGATGTGTTGACGTTTTATGAACTTTTAGGTCCATATCTGTGTTACTTATTTCAAGGTTTTCTTTGCAAGCGGGAATTGGAAATTTATTTTTACGATGCACGTTCTTTTTTTATACAGAACCTAGATTTGGGTAAGTCATGTGCATGCAGGTTCTGAGCCTTCCTGAAAAGCACCAGCTGTTGCATGACTCGGGATGAAACTGTGAGAGCATGAGGTGCTGCTGGTACGAGGCCCTTTTATACCGCATCCTTTTTGGATTGCTTGGATATAAAATGTGGCTGAATTATTCTTTGTTTCCTTTGTTTGGCCTGGGTGGGAGGCTGATTTCTGATAGGTTTTAATATGGCATTTAGTAACATGATTTTTTTTCTGAGCTTCTACATGTAATCTGCCCATATTATTGCTAGGTTTTTATTTCCCTTGTAGCACAGAAGTCTTCAGGATAGACTTAATAGTTATGGTGGGAAATGGGCTGTTTGCAAACTAGTAACAAACTATAATAATTACTTTGCTTTCCACTTGAAATGCTGATCTGAAGCTCTGACTGCCACAAAATTCCCATGCAAAGCCACATAGATTTTCAGCTGCATTTGTTGGATCTATTTAGATCCCTGCTTGGTTTCTAAAAGTGGGAATAATGTCTATGAACATCTCTAGCCACTTCCTCCCACATGTTGCCTGGTGTGAGCTGCTGTCTGCTTGGGTATCTATATACAGCATAACTGTAGGTGTGACTTTCTGTGGTTTGACCAATTTCCATAAGTTAAAGTTGCTAAAGATGATGGCAGTGATAATTTACTATGAAATGCTGTAAGGAAATGCAGAGCTACCCGTGAATTTTCTAGAAAGATCAAAGAAAATATCAAGCATTTGAAAATTCAGAGGGAAGAATACACATTTTGAGGACTTGAAGCCATGAGAGGAAAACCAGTTAGCAAACCAGTACTAATCTTGGTCAGTGTTGCAGAAATGTAAGTTTAATTGTGATCAAGAAGTTTGTGATAATGTGAAAACTCTTGGTGGACAAATTTTGAAGTGATTTGGTATCAAATTGAGGACCTTCATTCTAACGTTCTTGGTTTTGCTTCAATTCTTCTACAAAAATTGTGCCTTTATTTCTCTCTATTGGATAATATTTTAACACGGTCAAAACCCCCTCAGTTTAATTAGGTTGTTTTGGTGGTTTTGAAATGTACTCTTGATTTTTGAGGCTTTCAGAAAGGCTGATGGACAAGGAAGAGTAATTAACTTGGTTTGTACAAACAGCAGCAACATGGGAGAAGTATTTTATTGGATGGCAGAAGGCAGTGGCTGGGGCAGGAGCTTGAATCAGGTCTAAAGCAACTCAGATGAACTTTCTCTGCCTCTGTGCAGCACTAGCAACTGAATCAGTAGGTATTAACTGCAGCAAGACTTTGTCAAAATGTCTTTGGATGATAAGGAGCCTACACCCATCTTCCCTTACTGTTCCATCGTGTCCACTGTAAGTCTAAACCTCTGTTTGACTCTCCTCATAGACTGTTCCTGGTGTCACTTCTAGACAGCAACTGGAAGACCTCAGGTCCAGCTCTCACTGCATTTCCAAAGTTTTTCTCGTCCTCTGATCCCAGAGCACAATACCAATACAAACAGACTAGGCATACTTTCCAACAGTCATCAGCCCTTTTGCATTTCCTCCACCTCATAGAAGTGAAATGCAATGAGCTGTTTCTCCTGGAGCATGCAAGGCATGCTGGTTATGTGATTCTCCTCTGACTTTTGCAGTTGGTGACTGGGTTCTCTTTGCTTTCCTCTAATCCCTTTGAAAAATGTGAGTAGATTTTCTTTTGACAGCCACTGCTGCCACTTTTTTTCTAATAGTAAGCCATTTAAATATCCCTTTTATTGTTTTTTGGGCTCTGCCACCTAGATGGAACTGATGGAAAAGGCATAACTGAGATCTCTGCTGGGAGGAAGGAGATGCCAGCAAGGGAGCAGAAGGAGAATGCTCATGAGGAAAGCCATGTTGTCCTGCAACCTCCTTCATCCCTGGCATGCTCTGGGTGAGGTTAAAGCAAGTTGCAAGAACCACATGGGAGAGGGCAGCTGCTCACACAAACATTAGTTTGCCAGGGTTTCCCCCCCCCCCCCCCTCTGTATTTAGCATCTGCTAGCAGGAGAAGCAGTTGAGATGATGGAGATACTGATTTCCTGTGAGCCAGTACAAAGGACCCATGGGGGTGGGGATGCTCTGGTATCCCTTACGGCTGGAGTCAACCTCAGAGGAAAGCAAACAGTGGGAATAAAGGTCACAGAGGAAAGTGAGGATATCATCTTAAAGCCTCTGCTGCCCAGGATTGCCATGTGCCGTGCTGCTGAGCATCTTGAAAAGCAAACCAATAGCATTAGGGTGGGAATTCCCACTGCAGCCCCCTCCTCTAGCCCCCTCACCTCTGTCTCAAGATCAAAAAGGCAGCAGCAGTGCAGCCTTCTGTCTGCGTGAGAACAGAGCCTGCGGAAGGGAGCTGCCACATGAGAAAGCTGCTCTGTGAAGATGCTTGAAAAATAAACAATGGAGCATCATCACAGTGTGAGGTGGCTACCTGGCACTCCTGGAGAAGGAGGGAAGGAGAAACCATTTGTGCTTGGGATAGGCAAGAGCCTGCCTTTCCCTCTCTTGAATGGTACAGTCTTCACTTCCATGTACTTGTCAGACCCAGGGTAGTGCTTACAGGGAAGGCAGTTTGGTAGAGGTAGACACTGCAGGCACTATAGTGCTTGGGGGAATACGTTTGTCAGGTTGTGCTTTCTGCTTATTGAAGGCTAAAACACCCT
This sequence comes from Podargus strigoides, assembly GCA_028020825.1. Lineage (NCBI taxonomy): Eukaryota > Metazoa > Chordata > Aves > Caprimulgiformes > Podargidae > Podargus > Podargus strigoides. The sequence goes on from CM051631.1 coordinate 3,675,159, forward strand.
AGCACAAACCACCTTGCAGTTTGCACTGGGGAGCAGGGTGTTAATGGGATGTGCCAGCAAGTGTTTCCTCATCCTGAACAAACGATGGAAAAGATTGGAAGGACTCAGGGTTTTTCTGTCCCAAAATTCTTGGTGTTAATCTGATCTCTTGCTGCACCTGACAAAATCTTTCCCAGTGGTTTTAATGTAACAAGGTGATTGTTAAGGAGAGGGCCAAAGTGGTGAACGGTTCCTGAAAGGCACACTGATGTTGGGTGCCTGTAAGGATATGCATGGGGCTGTTTTTTTCTTCTTTCTCCTTCTAGGTTTCCTGGGAAGCTGTTTTATTGCACGTCTGGTGTTCCTGACCCACTGCACGGGAAGCCTTGAGTAATCCCACACTGCACTGAGCATGTTTGAGAAGTTCTGTATGACAAGATCACTAAGCGTCCTGCCCTTTGCTCTGCCCCCTCTCGTGTTTGTCACATCTAATAATGGGCAGAAATGTGGTGTGTGCCACTGAACACGGGGAATTTGCTTGTATTCCATATTTGCCACAGCCTTTTAATTTGAGGAGGGAGCGTGGGAGCAGGGAATGGCTAAAAACCACTTCTCTTTGGTACCTCTCTACCGTATAGCTCTTAGGGAGTGATGTGGGCTTCAGCGTGGTAGTTGTGTCTCAAGGGGCAGTCTTAAGTGCTATAAAATGCTGTATCTGTTGCAGTGGATGGTGAAGAATGTGTGAGATACACTGCAATCTGTGCTCTGTTATCTGCAGTAGGGATATTGGACACTGATTTCCAGTGAGGAGGATGTCATGTTTTATGTTGTACAGGAGCTGCTGTAGAAAGATCAGGCAGGCTGTATTCAGCCCTTAGCCTATGTGGGGTGCTCATACTCTTTTTGTGACTTGTGCTTGTGTTACTGCCAGATACAGGACTGCACTGCTGCCATCAAAGTGGGCTTTTGTCTTTAGTCTCAATGTGGGTACATTTGGAGCCTGTTCCTTGCAGAGAGCCCGTCTAGTCAGGTGTAAAAGTGCAGAAGAATTCTGACTTTTGAATTCCTGATGATTTTTCTATGCTTACATATTTCACTGGTTGTTGAATGTGTGTATTTAAGAAAGTCAGCCTGAGGGCTTTCCTCTTCTCTGGTACACTTGCTCTCTTTTCCTAGATGTAGCAGGTGCCTCCCATCTTCTCTCCCTCCTTTTTATTTCCTCCTTATGTGTTCAAAACATGGTGAGTGAAGAAATGCAGCACAGCAAATCTTCTGGGAACGTGAACATTTGAGGGCTCTTTCCTCAAGCCCTGTGAAACAGAAACAAAAATGAAAGAGGCCTTTAAACTAGTTTTGAAGTCACAGAGGGAAGTTGCTAAAAATATTGGTGGGGGTTTTATGAGAAGGAGGGGAGAAATTAAGACTTACTTGGAAAGGATGGAGAAGATACAGCAGGAGATAATTTGTGGCCAGCTTCAATATTAGCCATTTTGGGAGGGTGAGATCAAGATCAGGTTGAAAGCTTTAATTGTCTTTACTGCCTAGCCCAAAGGAAAAGGGGGCTGGGGTGTTGGCAGGAAAGGAAGACGTACATAAGAAATTATTTCTTATGTGAGGCTTTTGTTCCCTCCTTAGTTGGTGTAAATGGGGACAAGGTCTACTTTTGGATACCCAGCAGTCAGCAGGGAAGCTTCCACAAGACGAATAAAGTCCCTGACAAATCAGAAAGGCATCTGCCTTGTTCTATAGGCTGTGTAAGGAGTGGGGATCTTAAATGAGACATGGAAATTAGGTGGATTGTGCCAGGAGGATAACATTTTTGAGAAGCATCTGGTTGAGGATTGTACAATGTCTAGCATGGGTGCTTTCTGGGACAATTCCCCATCCAAGGCTTGGTTCCATTTGCTTTATGTCTAGCCCCTTCCAGGAGCAGATTGCAGAGATTTCTGAAATGATGGCAATCAGACAAGAGTGGGATTCTGGAGCGTGAGTGCTTTGTCAGTGTGAGATTGCACCCAAGTGGGGGAGCCCTGCTGACAAGATAATTTCACTGCTTCTGGGACCTGGTGAGCATTCCCAAAGGAAGCTTTGTGTAGGTACTGGCTCTGTGCACAGGAGGAATGTCCTCTGAGATGGCTGAAGGCAGGATGTGTGCCAGGATTAGTGCTGCTCTTGGGTAAAACCTGATGGTTGCCTATTATCCAGAATATTTTAATAATGTCTTCAGGATATTTCCTCTGAGACACAGATTTTTCGATGACTGTTCTTATCTTTATTTATGTTTTCCTGAGCTTTCTCAGTATCTTTTTCACTTCCAGCTGTGAAATCTAAATCCAGTGCTTTTATTTTATTTTATTTTTTTGCTGGGCTAACTTTACCTTTGCTGCACTGTTTGTGGCAATGGCTTCTGATATCAAGCAATTTAATTGCAAAAATGCAGAAACAGAAGAACACCAGGCAAACCCACCAAAAACATATGCCAAAACCAGTTTTGCTGTGCCTGTGAATATGTGATAATGCAGCAAGGACAGTGTTTGCCAAACAGGTGGGAAAATTGGTAGGGAAAGGAATGTCATTTTGTGGTCCAAGTTAGGTATTACAGATGGCTTCTCTTTCAGCTTTATAGCTTTCATCATCAGAGCTGTTAGGCTTCACTTATTATGAGCTTCTGCAGTGGGCCAGCCTTACCCATGGATAAACTGGCATCATATCAAACTGAGATTCTCTTTTTTTTTTCTGGATGATGCAGGTTTGTTTTTTTTTTTCTTCATGGATTGGATCATTATTTTGAAATTTAAGGCCTTTCAGTAAAGGGGGAGGGGAGGGAGGGCTTAAGAGCTATAAAATGCTTCATAAACTTAAGCAAATCAACCTTGGCACATGGGCGTAAAGTATCAGTACCCTCTGCTGGGCCCAGTTCATTGTGAACTGGGAGTACTCTGCATTGTGGACCAAATCCCCAAGGTTGGCTGCATCCCTGCAAAGTTACCAGGGTTCTGCTGGAACCCACCAGCTGGAGTCTGGCACACTGAGAGTGTTCCAGGAGCGTGATGAAGACAAGGTGAGTAAACAGCAGAAAGGCTGCATCAGTGTGTTTAGATCAGAGGAAAAAAAACAGCCTACTTTTTAGCCCCAAATGCCTTTTGCTCAGGTGTTTAGAAGACTTCAACAGCAGCTTTCTGCTGGAGGGTTAGTGTGCTGTGACTCCCAAGAGGAGATATGCTGCAGCCTCTGCAGAGCTGAGCCCTGTGTAACGCAAGTCAGCTTGGAGAGGAGGAGAAAGCTGGTGCCAAATCTGCTCTCTGGTTTGAGTTGTGTCTTGTCCAGTTCTTCTAGTAATATGTGATAACATTCTTTTTCTTGGTTTTGGTATTATCAGCAAAACGTGTTTTGTGGTAAAATAACTTTGTGGTAAGATAATGTTGGTTTGGCAAAATCTGTGGGGATTTTTTTCAAGCTGTGTTCTTTCTGCTGAATGTTTCTGTATCCTGTGGATGCACGTGGATTATGCTCTGTAAAATTATTTGGATGTTCAGTAGAATGTGAATGGGATGAGGCAGGGAAAACTTTGAAGCAATGTGTTTTAAGCTCATCAAAAGCTTGAAACCTGATGAAGTTCTCCATTTTAAAAAATAGGATAAATACTAGGCATTTTATTCAAATTTGGAATAAAACTGTGTATCAACATTTAAACATTTCCCGTGGCAGGCAGCAAATCTTGTTGACCAAGGAAAGTGGCCTAAATAATAGGGCATTGTTATTTTGGCAGAAAGGGAAAGAAAATCAGCTTTAGAGCAAAATCATTTTGTGATGAGTATGGCTGCAAAAACCTGATGAGCTGATGCATCATCAAAAGAAACTTGGAGAAAGACCTCTTACAATTAACTGTCTGAATCTGTCTCTTACCAGCAGCTTAGGGACATAAAGCAAATAAGTGAGGGTGGCTGCTAGGCAGCTGATTCTACTGGCACTGGTTTGATTGCATTGGTAATTGGGGTGCAAGAATGGGGCAGCCTTTCCCAGGGAGTTGTGTGTGAGACCTTAGTCCACCATTACATCTTTTTTTTTTTTTTTTAAAAATACACTTCACCCTTTTGAAAAGCAGCTGTATAGTTTGAGAGGCAATAGGGATTTTTGGTTTGCATTTTGTAACTTGTCTTCTCTTCCAAAGGCAAACTTGGCACTCTGAACTTGCTAACTCCAGCAGGCATCCAACACGTGCTTTTGAAAAGGTGATTATTCTCTGTCACTGGGGCAGGTGTCTCTTCCTGTGAAGATTTCTGCTGCCATTAAGGAGTGATGTCCTAAAGGGGTTTGTATTTTTAGCAGCTGTGATTTATGTCCTGTGGGCTCTGTCTTTAAACCATGCCTCAAAGAGGGATAGGTTATTTTACAGAGGAACTCGTAAAGTAATATATGCTTCTGGTGTGACTTGCTTTAAAGCTGTGCATTAATTCTTGAGAACTGAGGTCAGCCTGCTTGTGCTGAGATCTGCACAATGACATTTCCATGCTGTGACTCATTTCATGCTGATGTGAGAAGGAGGAAGTAGTATTTACCATATGAAGATACATAGTGCTATTAATAATAACAACTAATGCAGTGCATTTTAAAAATTATTCTTTTTATCCTAGAGTCTCAAAATACTTAATGGGACTTTCCCAAATTTACAGAAACAGTAATGGGAATGCTAATGAGAATTCAGGTTTTGCAGGAATCTGTATCAGACTCTGGAACAGACACAAACCCTTAGTTGCAGCTTGGTGGAAAGCTGCTGTTTTGCTTTGGAGTTCTTGCTTTTGAGCTGGAGACATACTTGCTCTGCTGGGCTGGAGACACCTTCTCTGCAGGGTGGGGAACCGTCTGGGCTTTCTCCCTCTCCCCTGCTTATGTAAGTAGTAATGCAGATCAAACTGAGAATGGAGAGAAGGGAACGTATTGTTGGCTCCCGTTAGCGAATGGTGTTGGTTTAGTGAAAGCCTCAGCCTGGACTGGACTTGTAGTGATAGCTGAAATCATGATCAAAGGTCAGAAAACATCTTGCCACTGCTCCAACACAAGTGCTTTGGGTTTGTCAGTGTGATGAGAACTTCTCCTGTTCCTAACACTCTCTTGAATTTCCAGGAATTTCATATACCTCCTATCTAAGGTTTTGTCATAAAAAATCCAGAGCGAGGAATATTCAGAAGAGTTGAAGGTGATGGTAGGTTCCAGGCATAGGGAAAAGTCTTCTTTGTTTGGTGTTGGGCTTTAAACAAATTTCTCATAGCTCGTGTACCTTCTTATGGAGAACATCAGAAGGCAGAAGATGTGACTTTATCCTTTTCACACATGGAGGGAGAATTCTTCTTGGGAAGCCATAGTCTCTCCTCCATGGTGGATGAACTAGAAATTAGTCAGGACCACAACAAGAGCAAATACACTTAATCCCAATATCTTTAAGCCCCTAAATCTTATACATAATAGTCCAGTCGAGAAAGAGGGATTACTATTGTTGATATTGGTTACGCCATTGTAATATTTCCTCCCTTCTCCCATGCTCCATGCAGTAAGTCATAACTTACAGCTCTCCATCGTCTGACCAGGACATAGATCTACTTCTGTTATGAAGATTTGTCGGTAAGTTGTAGATACCAAAGCTAAGTGCTGGGTGCTTTTCAATGACATAACGCTGGTGATTATGATTCAACAGATAGTTTGGTTCATTATGGGTTTAAGAAAGTGGGGATGTATCTCTGATGTGTGAGACATATATGGAGGAATATGAGAAGGCCGTAATTTTTTCATGTAACTATGGAGGCATGCTTTGATATCAGAGAATTGCTTTATAAATGGAATTGCAAGAAGCATTTAAATGTCAAGTATCCTTCGTCTTCATTCAAACACAGAATATTTATGAGGATGCTGTTAATAAAGCATCTGCCTCTGACAGAGTGTGGACTTGGGCAGAGTGTTTAACAGCAGAAGGGAATAAAGTGAGAAAAGGATGTTTTCAATGAATTACTTTAAATTTCTCTTGTATACCCTTTTCTTTTAATGTTTTTTTGAATTGCTGCAGCAATTTGCTAGGTATTAGAGGGAACATATGAATAGGGCCCTCTATTTTGCGAGACAAAGAAACAAATGTTTTAAGATTTTCAGATTGCTTCAAAAATAGCTTGATGAAGATGGACATTATAACAAATGAAATATTTAACTAGAGTGACCCTCACTGAAGTGATGTCAAGGGTAATAAGTAATACAATTGTCACATTGTATGTAATCATTCCTTTGTCAACTACCGAGGCACAATTATTTTAAGTAAATTGAAATGTCTAATAGGGGCAGTGCTGTTTTTCTTTAGCTAAAAATAATATATCAATTACACAGTTAAGCTTTTAAATATTGCAGATGTGTAACATCAAGGCTGGAGAATTTCACTCTTTTGGTTTATTCCTTCTGGCTAATATCTTTGGCTCTGTAGCTTTCTTATGATACAAGTATTTACCAGTTTCAGCTCAAATGACAAAGAGTAGTTATCCACTTAAGTTGATTTTCCTACTGAAAAGATTAAAGAGGTTTCATTTTTTGAATGGCACTCTTGAGACTTGGCTGAAGTGTTTGTGATTTGGAGTAACTGCAAAATTGTTATAAGAAATGCAATTCAAGAAAAAGCCTCTAAATTACCCAGACATTCAGGAAGCAGCTTTGGGTCCTGAGTTGTTCCTGGTGATGCAGACAGCAAATATGGCACCCCTTGTTGTGGAGTGGCACCATAGTCTTCTGCAAGGAGTCTGGTCCTCCTTGCCATCCCCAGTGATGTCAGGAAAAAGGTCAGGCAGATGCCACACGGGTGTTCAGTGCAGTCAGAGCTGTGCGAGTCACTGACATAATGCCAGTGGTATGGTCTGCCCCTACATCTCATTTCTTCTTTGTTGTCTGCACTCTCTGTAGGCTTTTTGGACAGGATTTGCAGGAGCTGAGCATAAATGTCTCTTCTCTCAGAACTCTGGGCTTTACTTTTACGTATGGCCTCCCAAATCCTTTGTCTTTAGCCCCCTTACCTGATGTTCCACTGGATTGTTGTGTTTATGCCTCTGGAAAGTTTTTTTATCAAACATGCACAAGAATATTGGAGAAAGTGCCATGCAGTGTCAAGGCTATTGATACTTCTAGCTCATTGCCAGGGGTGCAACACAGAACTGTTTTAGGTGTATCAAGGAAGATGCCCAATTACTACTTAATTTTCTCCTTAAATTAAATTAAATTTTCTCCTTAAAGAGTGGAGTCCTCTTGTATTATCTCAGCATAACTGAAAAAATATTATTCTTAATTATTCTAAAGCTCTGTTTGCTTATGAAGCTGTCGCTGCCTTTTTCAATTGAATTATTCAGAAGTAACATATTTAGCACACGTTCTGGAGGGAAACTGGCACCACTGTTTTCAAGATACCAGAGGAAGTGGCTCGCAGCCACTCCTGTCACCAAGCCCTGTAAGTCAGGCACTGACAATGTTTTGGCATTCGTCTACTGCCCAGTGTCTGGGCTGTGAAATTGCCCCAAAACTCTTACCATAGATTTCCTGAATAGATCCACGGTGGGCTGGAAAAACAATGTGGTCTCACGGATGAATTTACCACGGACTAGCATAGGATACTGCCTGCTCCCTTTGGCAGCAGGAATCAGAACTATGACTGTAAAAGAAAGAAACACCACTGCCTGAGCTTGAAAAAGGGGAAAATCTTAGCAATAACCTTCACAGCATTAGTTTCTTTTCTCGGAGGCCCCATCACCAGTAGAGGTTCAGTAACACTCTGCAGAGCGAGCTCTGTTACCACAGTAGAATACCTTGATGTCATTCTGGGGACTCCATCTGAAGGAAGGACAGTAGCTGCTACTATTGCTAAATAGAAAAGTTTTCCCTTTAAGAATCCTGGGGAACATGTGGCCCAGCAGCTGCCCCTGAACCTTTGCCCTTGTCTCGTTCATAGTTCAACAGGAGCTTTTGTGATTCCTGTTTTCAAGTTGGCAGGAAACGTGCACTGCAAACGCTGTGCATCAGCTGGAAAGTCTCTTCCCTGAAGAGCACTGAGTTGGCAGCTTCTGAGCTTCCAGTGTCTGAAGCAAAGTTGATGCTGAATGACCAAACTTGGAGTGTGTCCTCTTTAGCTGTGCATTGCCACTGCCTTTGAAAGCCCACATAGAAGAGTCTGTAGGTCTTTAGGTGACGCTGGCTACAATGGCCAGTGCCTGACCTTGATGAGCTTAACATACCCAGATCTTCTGGTATATCTGTGTGACCCCGAGTTAGAAGGGCCCTTCTAAGCCCTGCCAGCTCGCACCTTGCAATGTCCTAACTAACCGGATTAATCCAAAAACCCGCAGCTTGTTCTTTCTCTTTCCAGGTAAAGAAGAACGTTTTTCCTGAGATATATTATTTCAGAATACCCATTTATGAGCATGAGTTGAACAACTAAAAACCATTCATATTCTCATCAGACAAGAGATGAACTATTAGATGAAAACTGTTAGGTAGTAGTATTTGGTTAAAGGGCAGTATATGCTGCTAGGTTCTGAGTTTCTCCAAAGAGGTTGAAAATATGTCTGATCTCAGCCTGGATCCTTACTTGTCCAGATGGAAGTCTCAGCTCTGTTACCAAAGCTTTTGCAAGCTTTTCTTACAAGCATATTAAACCATAGTGTTGCCATATTTCATATGGCAATAATTATGTCCTTTGCCTCTGTTCGGGGTAACGTTTAGCTTTATTATCATTATTATTACTTGCTACTGTTCTGCTGGGAGCACTAGTTTGCATTTAATTATGGATCACTTGCAAATAACCTTTATGGCCCTGATTCAGCAAACGTTTCTAGCAGATGTGTAATTTTAAAGCAAGTGAATGAGCCCATTTAAGTCTGTGTAGCTCAGATCCTCAGTTATATTTTGTGCCTAACATCCAGTGAGTTCATGAATCCTAGATCTGTGAAATGCCTGCATGCAGGGTGGAACTGTACATGTTGTTCTGGCTCTGTGACCTACTTACTAGGTGTGACACCGAGGCCCAAAATTGCCAAGCATGTCATATCTTAAGTTGGCACCTTAAATGAGACTGAAGCTGTACCTGGCAATCCATTGGCGTTATGTAGGACTCTTTGAGGCTTCTTCGAAGGAACAGCTATGCTTTCTGTGAGCTTAGCATAAAGTAGGACACCACCCCCCCTCCCCATCTTGCATGCTTTCCTTGGCTCAGTATAAATTTTAGTAAGAAGCATCTACACCAGAAGTAAAACTTGGCTAAATTCCATACCATGGAGCAGGATGTGCCAGGCACATTCAGAATATTGTATAATTTAATTGGCTGGTTGGAAATGCATAATAAAATACAGGGTGTTTGAGTTATTAGTTAGCTGCCTATGTAATTACTTCTGTTTAATATTTAATTGTGTTGATCTTTCTGTCTTGTCTTTGTTCCACACAGAAAATAGATCCCTCTTTTTGTCTATTCACAGGCATTGGGCTACTGGGTAGCGGGGCTTTGTGGCTAATCTTTCTGATTGTTCAAATGTCACCATAAAATATTTAGCATCTTGATAACTCTAAAGCTATCACAACAGATTGGATGGTAACAATTAAAATTATGCTAACATCACTAAAACAGATATAACGGAGTGATGCTTGTTAAGCACTTAATGATCCCTTTCTCCAAGGAATTCCATTTCAATTTCTTTATGCTGCCTGATTGCTTTACTGCGTCCTGCAGGTTTTTGTGCAGTACTGCTCTGTGTAATACATATTCAAAGCCTTCTCTGCAGCTCTCATCATGCCAATCAAGGATGCAAATGGAGGTCTGTACGACTGTGTGATCAGAATTTCTTGCTTGTTTGCAAGCCTGTAAATAATGGGGTGAATAAGGATCTGATGTGTAACAGTATAAAAGTAATCAGACCTTGTATCTGGGTTCTAGTAAACATCAGTATGGCCCTGATCCAGCTGCTGCTGTAATCAATGGGAGGTTTTTATTTACTTTAATGGGAGTTGAATTTGGCCTTGTCTGTGGTTTGAAAATTCACTGGCAGATATTGGGGCTAATCCTTGGCTGGTGTAACCTGGCTTTGTGCTCCTGGCAATCAGACAGCCGTTCTGACTTATCCCACTGAGGATGTGGCAAGCAGCACCCTGTCCTGAACTCCTCCTGTAGTCCTGCACACACCTCAGCAGTGCTTTCCTTCGAGGGGGAGCTCTGGGTTGTGCCTTATGCAGCTATTCTCTCAGGAGCTTAAACTGCTCTGTGAGCAGTGTTTAAAATGTATAATTATCTTTGGGAAAAAATGTTTCACTTGAAAAAGACTCTAATAATCATTATTTTGAACTTTGGTAGTTTGACATTTTCATTGTTTATAAAGGAACAATATCTTTTCCTTTTACTTTATTTTGGCTGCAAGGGAAAAGTGAGCCTAATTAGCAAAAATAAAAACAAACTAAGTTGATAGACAAAGCAGTCCTTACAGATTTTCAGACCTTTTCCTGCAAATGCTGATATGAAAAGCTAGAAGGGTTTTATGAAGTGCTTTGGGATTCTGTTGGGATGAATGGGCAGAGAAGACAGCAACTCTATGTGGATGAAAGGCTTTTTGAATATAATTTTGTGGATCATCTATATTATGACCCATTCAGAGCTGTGATACCCTTCCTGTTTCTTAAGTACTACAGTGTGTATAAAAGACCCTGTAAAATTCTTTGAGCTGAGACTTATTCTGGCATCTCTGCTTTGAAAGGATATAGAAAATACATCCTTTGGGAAGTCTTCTGGCCAGCAGAGCTCTCCAAGGACAGGCTTGAAAGCATGCTGGATTGATGTTCTGGAGCAGCTCCAAGAATGCTTGGCCAGTGTGTGATGGCAACTGTACCTACCCTGAAAGTCAGGGAGGCAAATGTGTACCTACTGAGCTGTGCATTTGTTTATAGTCTTACTCCACAGCAGTGAAAATCAGCATAGTTCTGTTTCCTTCAACACTGTGATGCTGATTTATGCCAGCTGAAAATCGGAGTCTCCACCTTGTGTATGCACAGGCACCACTGGTGGCTTGATGCTGTTGGTTTTTTTAACTCACTTGAATGTTATTTCCAACAAAGACAGTAGAAGCAAGTTGGATGCAGTTATTTCAATGAGAAATCTGTCCTGCATGTAGGGAAGTATGTGTGCTGGGAACCAGGGTACAATGCCCTTGTCATCTCTCAGCAGCCCGGGTAGTGGCAGTACTGTGGCTCAGCTCTCTGCAAGTGGGTCTTTTGCTCAGCCTGGGAGTCACCTGGAGCGAGTGCTTGTCCAGGTGACTGTCTGCCCCTAGAAGGACATCTGTCCCAGCATGCTCTAGATCCCATATACCTCCTGTGTGTCCTGCTAGTTTTTTCCCTGTTCCCAACTGACCTGTTTGCCTCTATGTGAGACAGAGCAATTAGTGATATCAGTCCTACTGTGCTCATGGCAGTTCTGGTACTTGCTTAGAAGTGATGTCCTTCCAGAAGGTCCAAAAATACTTCAGAGCTTTAAGATTCATGTGAGAAATCTTTCTTCAATCTGGCCATTGAATGTTGCTATAAATAAATTCTCTGCTGCTCCAGTTTTCAAGAGGAAGGCTTGTTTGCCTGGCACTACCAGGCTTATTCTGCTTTTCAGACCTAAGTTGGGAAACGAGAGTCTCTGCTGGGCTTTACAGAAGACTTCTATTTCTCTTTTGTTCTGTAAAATCCTGTCTTTGGAGATAAGCTCCATGAGGTTGATGATAACCCCCTTACAAAAATGGTGTTTGCCACTTAGCTGTTTTCTAAGTTCTGGCACATTTTATTTACAGTGAATTAAAGCAAGAAGGTAAAGTGTTTTTTATTTTCCTACTTTCCTGTGTTCTTTATTCATAGATTTTAACATCTGCCCTCCATCCCCTTCCTGTGTTCATTCAATACCAAACCTTGCAGAAATGAGAAGGGTGTCGTGGCTCATCTTCTGCCATGGTATGTTTCTCTTGAACATTTGACTGCAAAGTATTTGGTAACCATTGTTTGTAGGTGAAAATTGTTGCTGCTCTTTCTTTTTTTCCGTGATGACTTTGGGATTGCACCTTTTTTCTTATTTTTAAGGATTTTGGTTCATGGCGATATTGGATGAATCTAAGAAATAAAGCCAAACTTGGCCAAAACACAGAGGAGGATTGAAGAGGCCCAGAGAATCACAGAATGTCAGGGATTGGAAGGGACCTCAAAAGATCACCCAGTCCAACCCCCTGCCAGAGCAGGAACACCTAGGTCAGGTCACACAGGAAGGAGTGTAGCCTGACAGGTCTGCAGAGCAAGTAAGGTGGTAGAGATACGTTACTTTATTTCAACTAAACATCTGTGCATTCTCACCCACACGATCTGTTACTGTGCTGGTGAGTAGAAGGATTTCTTCAATGATGCTGTTTGCTTTTGTTCATTAGTATTGGAGTTTATGAATTGCTTGAAAGTGATTTAACTTTTCACATAGAGATTTTATACAGATGGAGGTTTCTCTGTGCTAGGGAAAATGTGAGCAGAAGCTATGTTGCAAAGTTGATTTTAGAGGCCCGAAGTGTGAAAGCCTCCAGAACTACCCATTGCTAACATGTGTGGAGCAGTTCTACCTGTTTACCTCCTTGTTTTCCCCTTTATTTTTTGCCAGCTAGATATTTTGTTGGCTCCTATTTCCTGGGGAAGAATTCATTCTCTTTCCCATCAGCTCCCAGTCTCAATTGGTCTTTCATCTCCTTGTGCATCTCTGCTTAGTAACTCTCCCTGACCCAGCCTGTTTGGTCTTACTTTGTCACTGTTAAAAGTTCAGGCTACAAAGACTTTGCCGTTGTTGTCTTCATGTGCAATTAGCACAGACTGCTAGATGGTAGATGTAAATCCTGCTGCTGCTAAAGGCACTGGGAGCCTGCCCATTGAGTTCAGTGGGGTTAGCATTTGGGCACATTAGAGCCTTTCAGTGCAGCGTAGCTTACAAGTGATTTAGAATATTAGATGGAATCATATTGATAATTATTATTAGCAAACATGTCATGATTAAGTCCTTAGGAGCCTTTAAGAAGCTGTTTTTACACAACCATTCCTGGTGTGTTGAGATTAAATGTCCTGTCAAGCTGGACATGTGTACACTTCCAGGCATGAGCTGACCTCTCCAGCAGCTGTAATTAGAAACAATTTTCAGATTTATATGATGAGTTTTATTCCATAGTGTGCACATACACATAATCCACTGTGAGAAGAAAAAAACCTGTTCTCCTCAAATACATCTCCAGCTGTCTTACAGACACTATAGAATATTCTGAGGAGCCATAAAATAACTTCAAGCTTATAAATTCACTTCTTTTTCCCAGTTATTAAATGTGCTTTACTCATTCCAGCCTGTTGCTGTGGAGATAGGTACAATATAGGAACCCTGGCAGAATGACAGGCAATTAAAATCCCAAGATGTTTAGCCATGTATGAGTATTTTCACACAGTGAGACCTCAAAGCTTAGCCTGCTACTGACATTGTTAGTTATTGAATCAATTGCATGAGATGAGGTTGACAGGTGTAATTATATATTTCTATGGTGATTATGTATGGCCTGTCATAGAGACCAACGTGCCTGTAACTTTGTGCTCATTTAGTAGTCATTTATTGAGTGAAGTATTGAAGTTGGCATGCCATTTACAAGGGAAGGAAGTGTAAAACAAAACAAAAGTCCATTTTGGAATATAATTGATTCATTAAAACATTGACCATTACTTGGTTTTAGTACACTGAAATATGTCTTTCCATATTTCCTACAGATCTGTTATTTAAGCATGTTCTTGTATCCTGACATTAACAAAAGACTAAAACTCATGCAATGAGTTAATGGGAACTTAGCTCGGGTCTGTAGCTGCCATATACAGGGAGAAGTCATGGAGCTGGCTGAAACCATTTTTAATGGGGCCATTTTTAAGTATCTGACTTACTTGCAGATTTTGTTATGTCTCAAAGTCTTTTAAAATAAACTTTATATATACAGTTCTGTACAATTGTCATCATCTTTGTAATAAGTGTTCTTCAAAATATGCTTAAAATTATACAAGTGTTTTTAGAATACATTGAGGTGAGACACTGGCTGTTGTTGAAATTCCTCATTCACTTTTCTAGATAAAAATTTTTCAGTGTAGTGACATCACCTGAAACTTTACTATATTATTTTCTATATAGTCTCTCTCTGGACTTTCGTGCCACCCTGATGATATGAATGAAAAGTCTCTTTCTCCAAATGAGAGGAGGCAGAGAGAAAGTAAATTTTGGTCTCAGTTTTTGAAGAGGTACTCTAACTTGGCTGAAGTCAAGCAACCAGTTTGACTCCTTTTCCTTAGCCATATCCCTCTGCAATACAACTGTTACCTTATTCACAGCAGTTTTGATGTCTGAGATGGATATCTGAGATGTGGTAGGGTTTTTCTGTGAGGTTTTTTTTTTGTTGGGGTTTTTTTGATTTTTAAGTAAAAGAGGAGCTGTTTTCAGTGGGTGCTTTAACAAGAAGAGCCCATTGTCTTTTGTAAAAAATGAGGATCCATGTTTCCTCTGGGCATCTCGGATGGGCTGAAAAATGCGATAGGACTTTGTGGTAATTATAAAAAATATTACCTCCCACTTTACAGGATGTGAAAAAAACCTTTTTCTTATGTTTTACATGAACTTTCCATTATGTTCTTAATTAAACATTATAACTTTTAAACTTTTTTTAACACAAATGTTTTTCAGTAAGTATGTGCAATATTTCTTGGGGGAAAAAAACCCAAAACTTTTGGGAAGTATTTTTGGCGTGTTTCAATTTTTTTAAAAAAGCAATTTTATAAATTATATTTCATTTTTTTTTATTGCAAAGTTTAATTTTGAAATAAAATCTGCTCTTAAATGCAAAAAAGAAAATGGTTTCATATGGTCTTTATTTCAGGTCAGAGAGCAAGTCCTGAAGGAATAACCATTAATCTACAACAATTAGAAAAATCTCATGCTGTGTAAAACCTCTTTTTTTACAGATCCTTCTTATGTTGTGCATCACTCCACTTTCATATCTGAAAACAAAATGAAATTTAAGTTTTATCATTAGGAAGAACAAAAGGTGGGTTTGTGTAATTTAAGTTCTTACCTCATCTGAAGGGTGTTTCTTGGTGGTTCTTCAGCCATTCTGCTGATGAAAAAGATAGAGGTCATGCTGGAAGGTGGGTCCCAGAAAGGTTTTTTTTTTTTTTCATAGCTAAGCAGTTCCAAAAGCCCTAAACCCTGCTTGGAAGGAACAGAGGTTGGCTTGTTGCTTAGGGGTAAGCCAGGTGAGACATGGGGAAAAGGCTGAGGTTATTCTTGTGCTGAAGGTCTGAAAGTTGGAAAGAACACTTTGTGTGAGAGAACATTGACAGTCTGAAAAAAAACAGATGTCAGTTTGGTTTTAAACTGAAAACCACTCAACCAACTAAGAAAAAAGTGTGCTGAAACCCAGGAATATTTTTTTTGATGTTTGTATAAAGGCCTTACCATTATCCCTTTCCTTTTCAGAGTTGGGGGTCGTGGGGGTATTTTGTTCTTTTTAAAAAATTTTTATTCTCTCTTTCTATTGATGATGTTCCCCCTTGCCACCTCTATGGCAAACCTCACATCTTGGAAGCTGGTCCTGTAATAATAAATTTAGACTAGTACCATTTTTTGCCTAATTTTCAAGACCAGACTTCAGCATTTTTTACAATAGCAGTAGGTATGAAAATAGCTGCTGCTTCAGGATGGGAGTCTAATTTTCTTCATTATTTTTGCTGCTTCCTGTGTGAATTTAACCAAATTATGGATATTGAGAAACTGTGCCTTGGAATCAGTAGCTAGAATCAAGCTCCAAAAAGTGCATGCAAATGTAAACTTGGAAAGTTTCATCCCAAAGTTTAGAAGAATTTGTTTCCCCAGTGTCGTCTGCCTAGCACACACTGGCAGTAAGTTTTCCAATAGGAAGCATTTGGGTTAATATCTGGCTTTCTAATCATGTGCTTGGAAGGACAGCTTTTGTCGCTGTTCCAGAAAACTTCCCAAGCGTGCAGTAAAATGCCTGATGTTCCAAAAAAAATATCCTGAATAAAGTGATGTCTGATGAATTGCATTTTTTTTCCTTCTATAGCTAAGTGTCAATTTGGAGATTTTTTTTCAGTCTTGCTACTGAAATTGTATTTAATATAAAAAAAGAATATAAAAAACATATAAAAAACACAGAATATTTGATGTTGGAAGAGATCTCTGGAGATCATCTAATCCAAACCCCCCTACTCAAAGGAGGGTAAATTGGAGCAGGTTGCTCAGGGCCATGTCCAGATGGGTTTTGAATATCTCTGAGGATGGGGAGAGTCCACAACTTCTCTAGGTATCCTATTCCAGTGTTCAATTACGCTTACATAAAAGTCTCTAGTGTTTAAATTTCCTGTATTTCAGTTTGTGCCCATTGCCTCTCTTCATTTCACTGGACACCACTGAGAAGAGTCTGGCTCTGTTGTCTTTACTCCCCCCATCCATTTATGCACATGGATAAAATCCATCCCAGAACCTTCTCTCCTCCAAGTTGAACAGTCCCAGCTTTCTCAGTTTCTTGTATGTCAGATACTCCTTAAGCACCTTCTGGGGATCCCAGAGCTGGTCCCAGCACTCACCAGTGCTTATCAGAGGCGAAGGATCACCTCCCTCCACCTACAGGAAAGGCTCTTCTTCCTCATGCAGCCCAGGAGGCCACTGGCCTCTTTGCCACAAGGGTGTGTTGTGACTCTTGTGCAGCCTGGTGTCCACAAACACATTATGTGCTGTTCTCAGTACTTTTCAGCAGTGGAACAGTCTGTTACATCAGTCCTTACCTTTCCAACAGACTTTCCCTTCCAGTTTGGAACTTGGGAAAAGACACTTCTGGGAAATCTCCATTGGCTTGGTAAATATGACCAAATCAATGGCAGAAACTCCCACAGATTTTAGTGGGACTACGTGTTAGCTTTCCACTAGTCTTCATTCTCTCTTTCACATTTTGGGACCCCAGGTAAAGACCACCCATAACCCTCAGAATGATCCAGTGATTTTTTGCATTGGTTTTGATTCTATCATAGTCCTGCATAAATGTCCTTCATCTTGAAGCTGATCTCCATGTTAGGTGGGATTTGCTGCCTTTCTTCTGTTATTTTTTAAGTGGTAGATGTTTATTTTAATGTAATTAAAGGTAAGCAACACTTCTAGTGAGACTATGTTGAGGAAAAATACCTGTTTTCTGTGTGAGTGAGAGATCTCCTGTTATTCAGTTAAGGTACTGCAGCTTTGTACAAGACTCCATCATGTGGAGGAGTCTTTCCTTACAGTGTCTACGAGGGGGCCAGGTTGCAGCAATGGGATTTGGAATTGAAAACCACCTGTGATGGTGGTGCTGGGTCAGAGCACACCTGCACTGGCTTAATTTCCAGCCCATGTGCACTTGCAAATCCTAGAATCTTTTTGCCTCCCCAGTTTCACCATTGCAGCACTCATACACCAGCCCATCACAACCCTACAGCAGAAGATTGCTGTGCTGCCCTTTTCCTTTCAGATCTTGCCATCCTGCTAGAAGTTCTTCTCAACAATGAGAGGAAACGGGATTACTGGGAGGAGTTTGTGTGTTTTGCAAATTGGAAGCAGTCCATGTGTTTCTTGTAACTGCCTTATCCTCCTAGTCACACTTGTAGCTCTGTGGGTTTTTTTAAGGCTTATTGCCCCTGAAGCTGATGTTTGCCTTCCCAGGGCTGTTTCAACACTGCAGTCCCCAGGTGTCCTAGCATCCTTGTCTTCAGTTAGCTGATGGTACAAATGGCACAGCAAACATATTTTGGGTCAGCATAAAGACAACCAGATGGTTGGCTTCTTGAACAGCAGTCGTAGGAGGAGACTTACAATGCCTGGAAACACCTGGAATGAGCTTTCCTTTGCATGGTGACTTGTTTCTGGTTTCTTTCCTATCTTTGCCCTCCTCTGTCTCATCTTAACACTCTGAAGTTTTAATCATGTGATTTCTTGTTTGAAATTATGTTCTGAGAATTCAACATCTAATAGTCTACCCTCATCCCTCATTAAATTCAATGAACTTCTATGAGGGCTGAATGTAGTCCAATGTGTGATGCTCCTCTTTGCCCAGGATCTCCCTACCAAAAGTACATTGTAAATCTAGAAAAAGAGATTCCATCGTAATCAGTCTAGTTTTTTGTCTTCTCACGGATCTGCTTGCAAGAACCACTACTGTTTTCCTGTCTGATGCCAAGCTGGGTCCTTCATGCATTGTTTAAAAATATTATGGTCAGCAGACAGGAGCTGCAAACTTGTGGCAGTTGTCTTTAAAAATCAAGAATTGTATTTATTCTTTCATCTTGGTGGTATGTATGACGTTATCAGTGAAAGAAAGGGACAGAATTCAGTAAAGAGATTTACCAAAGGCAGTGTGTTGAGAAGGGGTAGTGCAACAGCTGCTGTCTGGAATTTCCAAATCGTAGTTAGCTGTGGCAAAGTGAACTTAGGGTCAAATCATGCTCAGTAAGAGGGAACTGAATCCTCATTATTAGGTTTTATGTTGGGGAGAAGGGAGTGGTAAGGACCTTTCTGAAGTGGAGAGCAGGCCACATGGAGAAAAAGAAAGGGAAATGGAGTTGTGAATCCAGATAGGCTCAGAGGTGGGTACTTTGAGTTGAGGCTCCACCAACAGGACAAGTAGGACATTGTTTTCTATATCAATGTGGCACTCATATTCCCCCAACAAATTATGTTCCTATAGTGCCTACAAAAACCTATTTGTTAAACCAGATGGTGAAGGAGAAAGCCTTCATAAAAGTTCCTATACTGAACTCTGAGCCCAACAACCTAAAGACATTTGTGGACCAAGCTTTCACTTCCTCTCTGGAGTACCTGTGCAGCACATGGGGGCTGAGGAGAGGAGCAGGTTAAAGGTACTGTGACAGAGTAGACAGTGGTGGGGGACTCAACTAGGAGCTCAGGGGCTGATGAATACCAATGCCCTAATGCAGATCTGAAAATATGTAATGGGGAAGAATTGAAATGGGCATGGGGGAAAAGGAGGGGTGCATCTAACAGAGCTTTCTGAACACAGGCATTGCTTGTCCTGCTCATTTCATTTGCTCCAGCAATGTGCCTTCCTGGTGTTATGGCAAACCTCTTTCCAGAGGGACTGCACACCTCATTGCCAAAGAGGGGACAACGTATTTTCCTAACCTGCAGCTTTAATGCCCCCCTGGATAGCCCTGAAACCAATCAAGCTCTGTGTGGAGGACAGGAAATAGAGTGAAAGCTTTCTCAGGCCGGTCAGGACTGCACATCCCCTTATTGTCATGGCAGTACGGCCAGCTCAGGAGCAGCAGTGAAATGTAATTGCTATAGAATATGAGCAAAGGGGAGAATTTGCTTTTCCCATGTGTACTCTTTTTGTTTTCATATTGTATTTATTTCTGACTTTAAAGCAATTCCTTGTGTTTTGTTCCGGTCTTGACCACACGGCTCCAACAGCTCCCATAGTTCCTGTTGCTGATGTTCTAACATCACATAGCCATAAACTGAATTTGTTTTTCTTTTAATGTACCCTTTTTAATTGGTCTAAAGGCTAAACTTTTGCATGCCATTGCTCATTTGCACACTGAACTTGATGGTAGAAAGCAAGTTTCCTTATTTAATATTTGCTTTGATTTGGTGATTAGTCATTGCTCTTAATTATTTTTTACCATTTCCACATGAGTGATCAGGAAATGAACTGCTGTCTCACACTTTCAGCAAGTTAAAAAGAGCCTAACTATGGTATTTCCTTATTGACTTTTTACTTGCCCCTGTGCAGAATGTTTTAAGATGTTGCTTCTCTTGAGTCGCCCACCTCACAGCTTGAGTAATGCCACAGCTTTTAAAAATGTTTCCCTTCTGACTTGCTGAGGTGATGAAGACAAGTCAAGTCATCCAGCATAAAAGGTATACACGAACAAAACATGAACTGAAGGTGTGGGTCAAGTTACAATCCAAACAAGAAAAATATTAGAACCAGTTTTGGAGACTGAGGAGACCAGTCTTATGGTACACATCTGCGATGAGAAATAATACCATCCTGGGATCCTGTGTGATGTTTATACACTGATAGCAAATCCTCTTAAAAAATATAAAAATAAATGGCTTATTCTGCCCCTTTTTCTGCTGATGTTTTCCTTTCATCTTTTCATTCCTTTTCAAATCAGTAATGATTGTAAATCGCTCCTTGCCACAGAAAGTGCTGTTTTCAAAGAGCAGTGATTTCATTCTTGCAATTTTATTTATTACTTTTATTCAATAAGTGCCCAACCTATGCTCTAAATGCCTTTTAAAAATACACTAATAAACAGGCCTTGATTGCTGTTTGATTGAATTGCAGATAACCCACTGACGATATAAATACCATTAAGTTAATCAACCTTCCTGCAGAGGCGCTTCCAGCGCAGACACCAGGCTCCATAGTGTGTCTGCCTTCTTGCAGCCATTAGAGAAGATGAAGATGAGCTGGATGGTGGCCTTCCCTGTACTCCTGCAAACTTGGGCTTTCACAGCTTGACTGGCTTCACTGCAATTATTTAACTGATGCAGAGTGTTGTGAAGGAGATTGATTTGTCTGAATAGTAAGGTTTGCTAGAGTTGGACCAGAAACTGCTAGGACTGGTTTGATTTGTGGCACAGAGCAAAGAAAAATGGTATTCAGATTTTTTCACTTAATGTGCTTTTTTTCCTGCATGTTTTTAGATGTGAATCCTGCTTTTCTTTGAAGTCGTGGGCATTTTATCTTTAAGGGTTAGGATTTCGGCACTGCAAAGCTGAGTTGGATTCATTGCTAGATAGAATGCTTTGCAGCACCTACACATGTACCTCATTTTTGGTGGGTTTGAAGAGAGGTTACTAAAGAATTGAATGGAACTGTGATACTCCTGGCAAGGCTAGGAAAATGCCCGAGGAATATCCTGCAGCACCTTTTGCAAAGCCAGCTGTAGATGGACACAGCAAGAGAGAGGATGCAGGAATTCCTCTGCGTTATCCTAGCATGTTTTAAAAGGCTCCTGGGCCTCCTGCAAGGCACAAGACAGTATTTTCTATTTAGATGACACAACAGCCACAAACTTCTCCAGAAAGTGACATCTTTTGACCTGTGCTGGAGGTCAAAGCGAATGTAGCAGAGGCACACCACATTCCACCGAGGTGATAATTGCCAGTTTTCTCGGCATGGGGTACGCTAATAGGAAAACAACTGCAATGTTGTGAGGCTTTCTGAATCTTACAGCTCTTGAAAGGCTCCGTCAGTTCTAAAGGAGAAGAAATAAAATATCTTGCGAATGTTGTTGCGGGCAGATTGTCTCTTAATAGCCAAAGCTAGATGATTTCTTGCATTTATTGTATTCTGTAAGTCAGTGTATTAAAATGGCATGATGTCGCTCATAAAAAGTGTTTCTAGTCAGGTTGCCCTTAGTCTAATCAAGAACTTTAAGTAATTTAAAATCAAAGGGAGTCCTTGTTTAGCTGGCAAACAGCAGAAGGGTGAACTCTTAACATCTCCCTGTTACATCCCAACTCGAAGTGGGAAGGCAGCTTCCAAGGTGGATGGGCTTGTGCCTGAGATGCGAGCAGACCGCTGCCGTAGCTGTGTTCCACTGGTAGCACCCCTTAATCCACCTTTTGAACTGAGACCTTCCTGGTCACGCATCAAACCCTGTGAAATCCCGTAGGTGACATCGTGTTGTCCGTGCAATTTGTGTTCTTCAGCAAAGGTGGCCACACAGGTAAGCCCAAACTTTCTCGTTTTAAGGCTGGATTTTTTAGCTGCATCTCTGACTTGCTGCAAACGGGGAGCGCTGCCTTCCTGCTTCTGATTTAAGGGCTGGTGACTTCGACTTCAGATGGTTTGGATGTGATAGCAAAAGGCTAATCCATTCTTACAGCTGCCTTGTCTTGCTGCCGAGCTGGGGTGTAATTGGACTCGTTTTTCAGTGGTTCAGATGTCAGCTGGGTGTGGGCTGAAGTTCACTGCTACGATTTAGTTCAAAGGTTTTCAGAGCTGGGCTTCTAGGCCTTATTTAGGTATTGAAGTCAGTGCAGTGATTTTTTTTTTTTTTTCAGTATGCTGTTCCTGCTGCATTTGCAGTTGATTCAAAGATCTGGGGAGAACTGTTGGGAGATGCATGACCTCTGAAGCCTCGATTCTGTGTACCCCGAGCAGCAGAGCGGGAAGGATTTGTTCTGATGGCTGGGGAGAGTATTGCTCAGGGCCAAGATAATACTTAATGCTCCTCTCAGCTGCTTACTGGATGAAAATTAGGAACTCTGAGCACTCTTCTACTGTGTTTTTTTATTTGACTTCAAAATATGACTCTGGATGTGCTAACCAGCCACTTTTTTTTTTCTTTTTTTTTTTCTAAAGGAAATAGGAGCTTTTAACATGCTCTCACGTGGGCCTGATTTACACTAGAATTTGCAAGTTGTTTCTAATCTACTGCTGTGTTCCTCCCAAGGTCTCTTCTGCAGATCACAGAATCACAGAATGTTAGGGGTTGGAGGGGACCTCTGGAGATGTGGCATGGGAAGATCTCGTGACTCTTTCTACTTGGGGAAAGCAAGGAATAGCAGCAGAGGTGCTTGTGATCTGCCAGCAGACTCAGAAAGGCAACAGTTTGTCCCTTGTTACTTGGAAGTAGTCTTTACAGCCATCATAATTGCAAAATAGTATTTTTAAGGGAGAAACAAATGTCTAAAAGGCGTATGAAACAAAATGCAACTTAGTTCTGTTTATATCTGTCCATTGAAAATTTTATTCACTGCTTTTAAAATCTTTTGCAACAGAGAAAGCAATATGCCAGGCTAAGAATAACCCAAGAGACCCCCAACGCTGTGGCTCCTCCTGGTGGTTACACCCTCCACCTCTGCAGTGAAGCCTAGAACCACATACTGTGACATCTCCCAGGACAACTGAGCCTGGACCTTCTCTGACCAATTTGTAGATGCTTCAGTTGGCAAACAAACATCTAAACATTCAGAGACTTCTATAAATGTTGTGTAAATAGAAACAAAAGCTTTTTCACAGTATTGCTTTTAACTGTTATAGTGAGAAATGCGCCCAAAATCAGAAGGCAGGATTTGACACATAAAACAGGTTTTGTTTTCTCTTTTTCTTTCAAAAAACGCTTAGATAGTTGCAGGGAAAGGCTGAGAAAATACGAATGAATGGAAACAATCTCCATATATCACCTGTGGCTTAATGTAATTGTAGGCTCATTTTTGAGGAGTAAGAGCTAAATAAATTTTCTGTAAAACGCCACGTGGAGAAGCCTCCATGCTCCATTTGGGATTACCCACCTGTAGTGACACCCCTTGTACCACTTGATGAGGTGACTGGTGGCAGGCCTGGGGTCAGGAAAGAAATGCTGCTGCCAGTGTAGCCAATGTCCTTTCTTCCCTCACCTTCCCTTCTGTTAACCCAGCACCTCGGAGCTCAGATCCAGCTGCATGATTGGGTGATTTTTGCCTTGTCCCAGTCCTGACTTACCCAAAATGAGCCTGGTGATTTCAGCAGAGTAATCAGCAAGGTAAGAACTGTGTTATCCAGTAGCTCGGATGTTGTCCTTGCTGCAGTTGGAGCAGCAGAAGCTGTGGTATATGGCTTGTGTAAGGTGTTGGGCTGCTTTGATTTTTTTTTTCCTTTTTTTTTTTTTTTCCTGAAGAGAAAGAGAATTCCCTTTGAAATGCTGGGGTTTTCAGAAGGGTACTGAAATACAGCACTATCTCTGTGTGATCAGCAGCCGGAGTAGCTTTGGTACCAAGTTATGATGAAAAACAGATTTCTATTGCAACTGATCCACTACTAGAAATATGAATCATATCTCTTTCTGCCAGTGGTTTTTCATACCCTTTCTGGCTCTTCATAGTATTATCTTGTTTGACAAATACCCTGAGATTGTATAAAATGGATGCTTTATGGAATTTGTGGTGCAGCTCTTAGGAAATAAGAAGCATATTTGTGAAGTCTCCTTTTGCACATGCAAAGTACGTGCCCAGATACGGATGGATGAGCACGTAACATTTGCACGTGTTTTAAACATGCACATGAAACTTGATTAAAGATTAATTATCTGCTCTGAGTGTCGTGCAGGGGTGTGTTTATGTGGCACAGTGTGGTGGGGTCTGTAAGGAGGGTGCTGGTACTGAGTCTGGAGTTCCCTCTGGTCTCCTCATTGCTCTGGAAATGAGTCTATATTGATTACAGTCCTACCAGTGTGCTGGCAGGGGCCAAGTGTTGCACATCCCCTGCTTCTTTCTGCTCATTTCTGGTCTTTGGATGAAGACTGTGAGGCTTTCTTTTGCTTCCCTGCTGTGATATGGGCAGATGATACAAACTGATGGATGAGGTTTGTGCATGGCCATGCTCTAAGTGACCTGGTGGCTTTATTCATGTTGAGAGGTTCTGGTGCTGTCTAGGCCAGCTAGTTGGTTTTACTGATTCCCTTTGGATCTAGAGGTCCCATGCACTTTATTTGTTTCCCTGTGGTATCTGCATGTCTGACTGGGCTGTGAGGTATTTATTCTGTGTTGATTAACTGGCAATGTTAGAGATGTTTCTGTTTCTGGACTTCTCCAGACTTCTTCAGCATGGTCACCTTCAACTTGCCATACATGATGACCTAAAATAGTATCATATGTCCCTGAACTGACTTACCTGGATATAGTTTTGGCCCATAATAATAGTGAGTGCTCCTGATGCATGTACCTTGAACAACTATGGAGAAAATAGCAAAGCAGCCACACTGAATGGAATTTCCAAGTGAGAGACAGTTGTGTATGCTCAGCTAGGTCTGTGCTCTGCTCAACCTTTAGAAGACTTATGAGGCATCCAGCTGACAGAGACAATGCTGACACTGAAGGGACAGGCTTTATTCAAGGTTTGTGCTTTAGAGTTATATGGCAGATACGTGGTTGGTTGGTGGATTTTTTTTGGTCAGAGTCTTAAATCTGCGGTTAATTTTACTTCCATCCATTTAAAGGTTTATGGAGTTGTCCAAACCTTACAGTGTGTTTATGGTGACATGGTGATATTACAGTGACTAAAGCTAGGTTGTGTTTCTATATTTCTGTCTTTACCTGTGTACCTCATTTGGTAATTGTAACTCTTCAAGGATCTTCAAGTTTTAAATTTCTCTAATTTCAAAGTGTAACAGCATTTACAAATAGAAGGCTGTTATTGCTTAATCATTTGACTTGTGAGTGCTTGGCAGAAAAGGCATCTTGCTGTGGTACAGCACAGTACCAATGTCTACCCCTTATCTGCAGACAGGACCACCTTAGGTCTGTGCAGGATTCCTGTACTACAAGTGCAAGTTATAACAAAACATTGATTACGGTGTTAATCAAATGAGAATCTGATTTGGAGAATTTCATCCAACTAATCTGCTGATCTTACTCTATGTTATTTTTGTAACAAAGATTATTTTATCATGTGTGCTTGAAGAGCCTAAAAGTAGTCTTGTAACTACAAGGTGTAGTGGATGCAATCTTTTTAATATATGAGTTTAACTTGCCTGGTTTTCAGTGTTTTGTAATCGAACAGAAGTCTAGGAGATCTTTGGGGCTGACTACAACTTATCCAGGCTCTTTATAGCTTCCTGAAAACAGAGGTAAAAATATCCGTGCTTTTTCAATTTTATGTTTATATATTTTATATTTCTTATTTATTTTTATTTATTCTCCATATGCAGCTGACTTCACATATTATGAGATTCAGCGGGTTTTGGGACGTTGTTTCTGTTATAAAAAAGCACAGTAGTTTTAAATACCTTTTGAGGTAAAGGTCTTACTTGACTTTGTGACCTGAGTGCAATTTAAAGTGAATTATGATATTCTGCGACTTCTTAGATTTTGGCTCATAGTCTTTAGATGCTTTCATTCCTACACCTGTCATCCATTAGGAGACCTCCTTCTGTGATCTTTCATCATTCAGAATCTATGATGATTTTCTTAAACACTTCAGCTAATTGGGAGTGACTCTTGCTTCAAAATATATGGCAGTATTTGTAAATACCAGACATTGGGCAGGCTTTAAACAAATACATGCAATTTGACAGGAATTGCTGGAAAATGTAAAGCTGCTATAAATTTAAATGACTAACAGAAGGGCCCTGTTGTATACAGGACAAAGTAAGCACACCATGTTCCTTGGACAAGCTTGCTGGTACAAACAGTGTCAAATGCTCTTCATTACAAGAGAGAGATCTGTTGGTGTCAGTCCTTGTGTCACCAGTGTGCAACCTGTCTTTGTGGTTTAGTGGCAAAGTGCACTGGTTATAGTGTTTGACAGTTTGGTAAACAAAGCACCATTTTAATTTAATATCAACAAATCCCTCCTCATGTAAGATCCCAATTGCTGTGCATGCTGCTCTGCATAGTGACATGAAGAGATGGAGATGAGTTTGTGTCCTTTAAATTCCATGGAGATGTAAGAATACATGATTCCCACAGATGTTTTCATGAACTGAAATAGCTGCACACGCCCTTTCCTTGTCTTTCTTGTTAGAAGCCAAGCTCAGTACTTGTTGTTTGCATACTTTCTAATAATCAAGCTTGAATTTCTGTATTCACATCACAAGAGAGTTCTTTCAGAACCGTGAGTAGCTGGTTGGAAACCCAGAAATTAAAAGAAAGGCAGCATAGTTTTGGTTAGAGTAGTGGTATCTCACACAGTGTGAACTCACCCATTGTTTAAAAAAACCCCACAACAACCTATGAAGTGGCCAATTGTAACATCAGTCATACTTAGGAAGAAAATCCTGAGCCAAGCATTGACTTGCATCCTTAAATCTTATGTGAGCTTGGGCCACAGTTTGAATCTTTAGTGGGTTATATTGCTTTGTAGGTATGACCTTTTTTCAGGTACCACCAGACACCAGCATAGCTAAGAATGCCACCATTCCCTGATGGATTTTCCTTGGAGGTTTTTATTGTTAGCTTTAATGAATAAGATAGGGAGAAAAAAAATTCTCATTTAAACTTTCTGAAGGCTCGAGCCAATCTGAAATAGAATTGTGAAGAGGATCATATAGCTGCTAATGGTTATTCTGAAAGTGTAAACTCTACCCACCAGACACAAATGTAGCAAAGTTTTTGGAAGGTGGTTTTTGACCCAATAACTATTGTGGTCTGACTTATGAAAGAGTATTTATGGACTCTTAAATGCTTGTATCATTTGGCTGCTGTACACACAGATGGATTCTGCATGCTAAAAAATCCTTCTTTAAATTTTCTTCCTGGTTAAAGTGCTGTTCCTCACTCAGATATTCCTTCAGCCCCCATGTACATGGGGTTCCCTGTGAGAAGTCATAGGTTTATCATTTCTGGCTTTTTTTTTTTAATGGGAAGAGTCATTAACTTGATTACTAATGAAGTCAAAACATGCAAAACTTTTTCAGTTGGTTGAACCAATGTTAGAAGTTTCACAAATAACTAACTTGTTTCTAGCTCAGGTGAAAAAGATGCAGAATACTGAAAGTGCAGGGCAAAAAATATTTTTATTGGAAAAAATAGCTGCTACTACAAAAGAGCTTGTTGGAAAGAATTGTTCAAGTGATTTGTCGAGGGTGAAGTGTATGGAATTAGGAAGTAAAGTTGGTAAAGTGAAAAAAGCTACTAAAAACTGATGAGATCCTGAAGGTGTTTGCTGCAGTGTATGGCCAGGAGGTTTATCTCCTCTGACTCTGGCTATGGAAACAGTCCTTCAGTAAAACACATGGTGCTTTCTGCCAGCAAAGGAGTCAATCCATTTTGTGGGCTGACAGTAATGAAGTCCAGTGATGATTCCGTAAGAGAAAAAGACTTAAAAGCTTGAGTTATAAACAGTGATAAACATATGTTTTTAACAGATGTATTTATTTGGTACGTTTCTTGTTGGGATGCTGGTTTGGACAGTCCCCTGGCTGCATAGCTGGTTATGTATGCCACAAATGAGATGGTATTCAGGGGAAGGTACCATCCCACACCGAAATCCAAACTAAATCAGCGTCCTGGAGGCTCCCCAGGACAATCCTCTCATTCCAGGCCTGCTCAGCAAGCCTGGGTGTCCTGTGAATACAGCTGGGATAGCTTGAGGGTGCTTCCTGTTTACAAGGTAGTAACTTTGTTCTTGGCTAAATAAACACTTTGGCATTGCAGTTTATGTAGCCTGTGTTACAGTTGTTAACAAGAGGCACCCTTGAGCTATATAGTGGCTTTATACTGAGATTTCCCATGATCAGATCTTTTACTGTTGTTTACAGAGTTACACAGAGAAGTGAGATGGCCCTGTTGGTAAGGAGCGTGGAGCTGCCACAGACCCCTCAAATGAGCTGTGCCCAAATAGCTGAAAGCATTTTGGTACCTGATTTCATGAGGAGCTAGATGCACTCATGTTCTCTTCTGGCCTTTCTGTGCCACAGCTTTCTGTGATGAGAGGGAACGTGAAGAGGGGAGCACCCTGTCGTCGATTGCAAGAAGATAAATATGCTACAAAATTAGGGGATATCTCAGCTTCAGTTGGTGGCCCTGTGGTACCTGGATGGCTGGTTTTATTGCGTTGTGAGATCTGGCAAATTTGGTGGAAGATAATCATAGAACAGCCTTCGTTGGAAAAGACCTCTAAGATCATCCAGTCCAACCATTAACCCAGCACTGCCCAGTCACCACTGCCCCATGTCCCTCAGCACCACATCTCCACGGCTCTGAAATCCCTGCAGGGATGGGGACTCCACCACTGCCCTGGGCAGCCTGTGCCAGTGCCTGACAGCCCTTGCAGTGAAGGAATGTTTCCTAATATCCAATGTAAACCTCCCCTGGAGAAACTTGAGGGCATTGCCCCTCATCCTGTCACTGTTACCTGGGAGGAGACCAATTCCCACCTTGCTACAACCTCCTTTTGAAAAATAATGGAATTTAAAATGCATCATGAAGTCATTTAAGAGGTGCCAGAGGCAAGAGTTGATGTGGTTGATTCTGGGTGCGTCTCTTGTCTGGTTCTTGCTCAGGTCAGCACCCGATGCAAGCTTTGTATGAACCTGGAGCACAGACTGTGCTTATGAGCACTGAGTTCCAGGAAGCTGTGTGAGTTCAGGGAACCAAAATGTAAATCTCTTTTCAAAATGTGGTAATTTACATTTATTTTCAGACCAACTTTTGTTGCTTGCCCTCCAGAAGACACAAAAAGAGGAGGAGGCAGGAGGACTGGACTGGGATGTGGACAGAGAAGAGCCAAACAGCTGTGTGAAGTTGGAATAGCTGTTTTCAAAGGCTGATTCTTCAGTCAGGGGAAATGGAGGTGCCAAATCTGTAACCTTTTATGTCATTAGGATGAACTGTAATGAGTCAAGTCCCTTTCATAGCAGGGCAAACCGAGCAGCTCTGTCTTTGGCATCTGGCCACTTCTGGATATGAAAGCTTTTAAGACAGCAGCTGGCAAATCATCCCAGTAGTGTGGTGGGGTCGTAGGAGAGACTTGCTGAGTCTGAAGCTCAAGTGAATCGTATCTGAAACACTATCTGCATGGCTGAAACCTCTCCTCAGAGCTGTGACGTGGTCACTGAGCTTGGTACTGTGCAAGAAAAGCAGCTGCTCTTTACTCTGTTGGTATGTCTTTGGCATGTGTTTGGGACAGATCTTGGCAAGTGCTGTACCTGGTTTGCTTTGCACTGCTTCACTTGGTACTGTTTTCTTCTTTCGTGTCCTCAACAGACTTAAAACAAGGCATGAAAATGAGACGTCTTCCCCTTTCGCTTGGACATTCCTTTTCCAGCAGGATGCTGACCAAGTACTCTCCATTCTGAGACGTGCTGAGAGCTGCATGAGATGATGGGCACTAAGGCTTGGGACACCAGGGATTCAGCAAGGCTTCGACTGTCTAGAAAATAATCAGCCTCCTTCAGAGGAGCACACTTACATCAGGAACTGTTGTGCTCTGTGTCCAAACAAAATACACGCTTCTCTTGCTCTCTCTCTCCCCCCACTTCTCTCCTTCCACTTATTTAAAAAAAAAACAAACCAAAAAGTAATTACTAAAACAGGTTTTTAGCCAAAATTTTTAAGAGCTGCAAACAGACTTACTGGCAAGTTTTCAGATCTCTTATGGCAATCGAAAGCAGCTGATGCATGTTTTGAAATCTGTTTGCAGACTCCCAGAACTTATGACTCAATTAATAAAACAAATGTGCCTACGAACTGCAGCGTAACCCTTTTGACCTTAATAAAGTCCTAAATCTTTAGTGAATCTGTTTCAAGATTTCGAATCCCCACACAGCTAATATTTGCACATACTTGTATGATAGTTTATTGCCTTGCCACACTACTAATATACCCTCTGCTAAACTTATGACCCTTGCATGCATACACCCTTTCCAGATGACTGGCAATTTGGAAAGCCTCATCAGATGAAAGGTTATGTTTCTGTGCCCTTTTGCTTGATATAACTTCTGTTTGACTAATTGCCACTTAGGACAGGGCAAGCTGCTCCTACTCCTTGCACAGTGCAAACACTGGTGATGTGGAATGGTTTGCCCTCTCTGTGCTGCCTGGTGTGCAAGACCAGCTTCCTCCTTGTGCAGTTGCCATGCAGAAGAGAGGGCAGCATCCAGAGGATAGCATCCCATGCCATCCCCTGTTGTGTGCAGGCTGGCAGAGTGGCAGGAGACATCTGGCACTTTCTTAAGGTCGGTATGTTTGATCCCCAACTTTGGAGGCTCTTCTGGAGCAGCGTGACCCCAATATTTTAAGGCATTGTGGGAACAGTGCCTGCCAACTGTGTGATGTTGCTGAGTTTGAAGCCCAGTCTCCAGACAACTGCTATTTTGCTAGTGCAGAGATAGTTGTTAACCATGGAGCTAGAGTACTGCTGGCTTGTGTTTCTGTGCAGAGACAGAAACGGCTGGGTTTGTGTCTGCACTGAGATGGACATTGCAGGCACTCAAGAAGGGTTTCTTGGTATTTTAAATAGGTAAAGAAATGCTACTGATTGGAAAGATACCTCCAAGGTTTTGAGTCATTAGTGTGTGTTTGATGTATTTTAAAAGATTGAGAGGAAGGTACAGCTCTTGTGAGGGATCCTGCCAGCCTCCTTTACTCTGACTATGAGTGTTCAGCATGTAAAAGGTGAGGGACATCACTGATGTTCTTGTCTGCTGCATCACTCAGGTCCTGAAGTCAAGTCAGTGCTGAGGAAGCACTGCCTGCTGTTGGTCGAGCTGTTTCTTGAGATCCAGATGAGCCTTCAGCAGAAGAGGGTGCAGAAGCTTGTGCTTCCCAGCTGCAGTTCAGCCTTTCTCTCCTGTGCCCATGGAGCAGGGCAGTGACTGCAGTTTCCCTAGAGATACTGCTGCCAGTTCTCAAGGCGACAGAGGGCATCTGAAGGGGAACAGTGATGTGTTTGCTCCACAGCCTCTTCAGATGGAGGGTTTGGATGAACTTCTGGAAGACAACTTAATAACTGAGTAGTCAACATCAATGCAGACTATTAAAATCTGAATTGTAGAGTATCCAGTCTCTCAAGGACTGTAATAAATGGAAAGGCATTGCTTCCCAGGAGAGCTGAGCAGGCTGGAACAGAAAATTAAGTGTAACAACACTGCTGTCTGCACTTTTCCTTTGTCTCTTTCTGCTCAGGCTAAGTGCTCTCCTTACAGATCTGCCACCCTAACTTTATGCAAATATGAGAAATGGTTCAGCTTGCCAGGGGTACTTACAGTCTTGACAATGTCAGCACGGTCAGATAATTCACTGGTCTTAGTATATAGTTTTTTTGTTAACCTATTATCCTGGTTAAAACTACTTTTACAAATATGAATCAGCTGTTGTAGTCAGATCATAAGAACATTTTAATGCTCTATGAGAGGAGAAGGAAGGTTGATTTAAGGATTGAAGGAGGAATCTAAACGAGTTGCAATACTGTGACTGAGTTGTTTCACTCTTTTGATTTAAATCTTATTCTTACCTTCCTTTCTGCATGGATTGAATTGAGAATACAGCCCTCATAGGTTCACGTTGGTTGGGGGAGGTTGGTTGAGTTTGGCTCAGACTTAGTTATCCAGACTGACTAAACCGAACCTCTTCCAACCTCCTTCCCTCCTTTTGCTAAGGAAGAAGAGACTGGCCAGTTTCCCATGGCTACAGGATCTTTCTCCATTGCATTCTTCTGAATGGTGGTATCGTTTCAGCCAGGAGGCTGCGTTTGTGCCCCAGTGAATGACCTGTGAGGCAAACGAAACTGTTCTCCTTGGTTACTGCTCATTCCCCATGACATCTGCTGGCTAAACTGCAAGGGGTGAACTCAAGAATTGCTCAGTGTGTGGCTGGGTAAGGACTGAACAAGAGTAGTGGTTACTGGTTGAGGGCAGCAAACATCCCCAGAACAGCTTTGGAAAGGGATTCTTCTGGGGATTCCCAGATGCAGTAGGAGAAAGGCAATGAAGGGCAGATCCATTCATCCTCCTTACCTAAGCATCTGAGGATGGAACTGGTTCCAGGAGAGAAAAAGAGGCATCCAAGCTGGCAAGCAACACATGCAAGGACCCCACAGGACCTCTGGAGATTTGTCTTTGGCTGCGCAGGATTTTCTCAGGTCATTGTTTAGTCCTAAATTGAAAAACTTATTATAAAAAATTTTGTAAAGATTGTAAAATGTGGCAGTGATGGGCTCAGGACCCCATAAAGCTGAGGGAATAGGTGGCCAGCTCAGAGTCTGTAAGGAGTTTGTTGCTTTCTGAACAAAGTGGAGAAAAATGGGAAGTTTCTGAAACATCAGAGTTCTATTTTGAGTATTTTAATTTTACAAATTAATCTGATTTGGAAACAGGAAGAGAGGGGTTTAGGAGGCAGAACATGAAGATGAACTCTCTTTTAGCTTGCTTCCTGGGAAAATGAGAGGTATGGTTATCCAGTACATGTCTAAGTTCATACTACGATTCAGATCAAACAGGACCTCATATGTGTGTTTACAAACGCCACTCCTTCCCTGTTCTCCTCCCCTGTGTATTTTGAATGAGAGAACCAAATTCAGAAGCATTTTGGCAAGACTGGAGTGGTTTCAAAGACCCCAGATTTCTGTATGTCTTCACAAAAGAAGTGACATTATATAAAATTTGACATTTTATTACTTTTTTTTTTTTTTTAATTTAAAAGGAAAAAAAAAAAGTTTGAGTTAATTTCCATGCAAGCTCTGAACAAAATGTTTCTGCCACATCTCCAGGAGGACCTCCCTGGTGACAAGGGACATTTGGGTGCCGCCACCCCCTGTAAGAGGCAGCTACTGTATGCAAATAGATGGGTGCCATGAGCAATGCTGCCCTCTCGTGCTGACATGAACAGGAGCCCATCACCGTGCCAGGCCTGCAACAGCAGCCTGCTTCTGGCACTGCTTACTGCAGGGAATGGTGTCCACATGTGGATAAAGCCCTGTAGATGGGGTTGCCATCTCCATGGATGATACTTTTTGCTTTAACTGCCCTATTTATTTTAAATAAAGGCAGAAGTGACCAGAGCAGGATGCTGAATGCTCATTGCAAGTTGTTACAGACTTAGGTTCATCCTAGTCCTGGATCACTCCTGCTTAAGGGAAACCTTAGCTCTAAAATGGGCACGAGAACCATTATCTTTTCTCTTTTAGCCCCTTAGCTGCTTTGACTGTAAGTACTTTGGATCTCATAAATAGAGGTACAATACTAAGCACAGTGCATGGTAGTTCTGACTGGAGACAACAGACTGGTAATTAAAGCATAAATATTTGTGGTTCAATGGATTGATTATACTGTCTTAAGCAGTTAAAACCTGAAGGTGGTTTAAAAGGAAGGACTGAAGTATAAAATGAAAGAGCTGCTTTTCAGGTACAGTAAGTCTGATCAGTCCTGCCAGCTGTAGCCTTTTGTGGGTGTCAGCTTGGAAACACCCCGAGCAACTCACTGCTTTATTTTTGCAAGTTGTGGTTTCCAGTGGTCCTGAGCTCTTCTTAAAAACAGGCTTGCAATAATTTATGTATGTTCATGGGGCTGGTAATTATAAAAATAAAATGGTATTTTACAAACTAAACAACTACTTAAAGAATCCCATGAACTTTATATTATATATATAAAAAAAAAAAAAGTAAAAAGTCAAGCTTGATCCATAAGCTGACAATAGTAAGGAAATTCAGACATGAGCAGGGAAGTGTTCCATATGTTCTCCAATACCTAGGCACAACTGGGTGCCTCTTTAATGATGAGCTGAATGCTCCCTGTTGTTCCTAGGTACTGCAGAACATATGGCGTGTTTTCCCCCTTAACTGTGAATTTCCTTGCTTTTGTCAGTAGGTGTCTTAACTCTGTTGTAGTTTAATATAGTGTTTGTGCCTCTGAGCATAATCCAGATTTGATTTTAGGAAAATAGGAGGGTAGATACAGCTGTTGATTGTCTCATGTTCTTCTTGAAACTGTATTTCAATACATAATCTCTGTCTATGTAGACACACCTTGTAATTGTTAATAAGGGCCCTCTGAGAGTTTAAAAAACCATTTCACTGTGCTCCAAACTTAGCATGGATGATAAATGACCATTTAGTTGCCAATATAGCACAATATTTCAATTTCCTGCCTTCACAGAGGTATTCCAAAGGTTGAATGGAGTTCATACTCACAGTATGTGTTGTCTAGAACTCTATGATCTCTTGCTGGCAAACTTCAACCAAAACCTTTTCAATTAACTGAACGCATTCCTCGTGGAAGTCAGCCAACCTAATGCTGGACAAATAGGGTTTCAGCAATACGTTGCCATAACCTCTCCCTGCTCCTGACTGTGGGTAGGTGTAGTCAGAGTGAGTTTATTAGTTGACATGTAGTCTAAGTGATTGATAAAAAGATTAATGTAATGTTGAATGAAATTTTGCTTTGTGACAGTGATATAACTCCAGTGTAGTTTTCCTTCGTTTCTGCTGGAATCCTGATTTACATGGTGCAAGTGAATAAAGTTTAGCTTACAATCAGAGCAGAGATCACAGTAACACAGGCACAGGATACTGAGATATTAACTTTAACCAAACCAGATCCAAATCTGAGGTTTGGTTCTGGTCATGTCTGTTAATATCCACACTGGGGATTTGTTTTAGTAGCTATTCTGTTGATTGCTGGAACTATAGGCAGTAACGGGGACTGTGGAATACCCATTCTCTTATGAAACCCTCCCAGAGCTTTTTAAGTAAAAGGCATGGCCTCTGCCACTGGAATTCCCCAAGAATAGCCTTGAAGGAGTATTCTGCATGAATACCACATGCCCTCTGCATGCACTCTTGTGTAGCTCATCTGTTGTGGACCACTTTTGGAGACAAGTAACTGGGCTGGAGGGACCTTTCCTATGAGCTGGTGCAATGGTTTTTGTGATCAGTGTTTTCTGCGGTGAAGACCACGAATATTTGTAAAAGACAGCTTGTTCTAGGGACACAGGCAGAACTGCAAATTTTCTTCATGTAAGTCCTTATTAAATTTGTTTGTATCAATGTGAAAATGTCAGCCTAAACAGCTCCTTATTCAGGCAGTACCTCTGTCTGAACATTTGTCAGTGGAAGAGTCCATAAGAATATTAAATAGCATGTACTGAAGGAGGACAAGCCTCTGTCTCACAAATAAACTGTTCATCACTTCTCCTCTGTCTTTTAGTGTCGCAACCTGGACCAACCACAGCTATGGACTCAAGGTCAGATGGTTGATCTCTTCTAACTGGAGCTGGACAGGTAACCTGCAGCTATCTGTAGAGGATTACCAGGCAGTCAGGTTTGCTGTCCTTAACACAAATTGTTCTCTGTGTCTTTATATTAAGGCACGTTGTCATTATCCATTGATGTGCAGTGTGATTCCCTGTCCTTGTGTCCACATGCATGGACATGGACAGAAATAGTTTCCATGGAAGGCAACCACCTGAGCCATGAAACAGCAACTGCTTAACCATGTGTAGCAACAACTTGGATAATTGCCCCCCATCCCAATTGATTAACTATGTCCTGACTAGCAGTTAGCTCAAATGGAAGGTTCTTCAGCTGCATAGCATTCAATTGCAAAAGACTGGAGAGGGCTCTTTTGCAGCTCTTTTCCACTTTCCATATATGCCTGATTCCTTCTCTGTCTTATCTTGATGCATTTGGATGCTTCTGGTTTGTTTCCCCCCACCAATGATTCTCCAGCATCTTTGGCCCAGGGAAGCTATCTCAGCTGGTTGCTACAGGACTCAAAATGCTGCAGTGTGCACTGCCATCTCATCTTCCTCTCAGCTAGTGGCCACTGTGTTTTCTACTCCCTTCTTTTTTGTTTCTTTGAGGGCACGTGCCTTTTGAAAAGCAGAATTCACCACAGAAATTAGCCATATGCTGCAGCTGGGCACACCGTGCATCAGTCCTTTCGTGTGTGCAGAAATCAGTATGTGACACCCCCCACCCAAAATGGCCCTTGTTTTGCTCATGGAAAGATAATTTGCCTATTTTCAGCTGGAGTCTGTATGAGGCACTCCAATGAGCCATGGCTACCTCCAATTTTGTGACTGGGTCAGGAAATATATTGCATAAAAGAGAGCTACCTAGAGCTGACTGGGTTTTTATTGTAGTACCACCATTTCTGTTGTGGTTTTTTTTTGTTTGGTTGTTTTTTTTGTTTGTTTGTTTGTTTTAAGAACTTTCTTGTGTAGCTCAAATGGAGGAGAAAAGAGAAATGTTTGCTCATTGCTTTGCAACATTACAGCTGGCTCCCAAACCAGTGAGCTGTGTCTTTAAGGGAGTACAGACCCAGTAATCCAGTAAATACCGTGCTCTCTTATTGAATAATGCAATGGATAATTACTTAAACGACCACACAAATGACTACAGCTCAAACGAGTGTGTTCTGTACTGCAGGTTGGATGCAGGTGGGGACAGGCTGCTTTGCTGGAGCCCGACTAAATTAAAGTGAGGAAGGCTCTGCTTCACCTGGCTCATTTAGAAGTGATGCGTCATGCTGTTCATGGTCTGGAAGGGTTGTGAGGCATTTCCAGGGGCTTCAGATCTCCTCATATTTTCAATAGTCACTCTGGGCTGCATAAGACATCAAGAAACTTTTGGTGCAGCATGTAAGAGGTAGGGAAGAGTGTCTCAGTGCAGCAATTTTGCCACTTTCCATGTGTAAAACCATAACTTGTGGTCAGTGCCCAGCTACACCATCCTAGGGAGCAGTCACCTGTTCCAGCTGGCTCCAGGGATTTCTTGGACTTTATTTATTTTTTCCACTTCTTCATTTTATCCCTTCTATTTCTCCTAGACTCCCTTACTGCAGGCAACTTGTATCCCCACAGTGTCCTCCATGACGATGAGAAATAACTTATTTTCTCTGAGATCACCTTATTGACTGTTATTACCCCTTGAAATCTTCTGGGTATCCATTTTCCAGTTACTCATTTTTATTTCCCTTAGCTATTTTCTCCTTAACCCCTCCCTCAGCCTAGCTCATTTCTCAGTCACAACTTTTGAAACATGTCTGCGTGATGGCGAGAACCTTCCATGGGTTGTGTTCCTTCCCATTGCCTTCCCTTAAGGTAGGTTTTTACTTATTTTTGAATGCTACCTGCATGGCTTAAATAACCCCTTGAACCTTGCTGTTTTCCCATGCTAATTTTATTTTTCTTGCCTTCCGTGTTTCTTTGAAAAGCTGCGCATTCCTTCTGGGACTCTATTATGGTTGCTTAAGTAGCCTCCATGCTGAGTTGAAGGATTTTAATTTCCTTACTTCTGACTTCAGGGCCTTTTTGACTAGCTTCCTCATTTTTTTCCTTTTTTTTTTTAAATCCCTTTTCTAAAGCTTAATGTCACAGTGCTAGGTTTTGTTGCATTCCCTCCCACAAGGACACTGAACTTAATTACACTATGCCCCTTTGTACTTAGTGATTCAGCTCTAGTTAGCTCTTCAACTCACTTCTGCATGTCATTTTCACTGCTGAAGGAGTACCTTGTTGGGTTTCTTTATGCAAGAAAGGTAACTTTTAACAGTTATCTTGGTTTACAATCCAAATGGGGCATTTCTGCAGAGAGCCCTACAGCCTAATGCATATTGCCCTCATCCAGTGCACTTCTCTAAAACTGCATTACCTTGTCATGGCCAGGGTTGCTGTAGGAGAGCTGATACTGCAGGTAGAGAGTTTAGGGGCTTGGTTTGGTAGAGAAGACCAAGGACTAGAATTATGAGGTAGAATGACTATGGAGAAGACTGTCTCTTCCCCAGTTCTGTATCTTAGTGGTGCGTGTAGGATTGGTGCAGACTCTTCCCATGGGTTTCTTCACTCATGGGGACACGACACCTCTGTTTGTTCTGTGGGCTTACTAGAGTTTAAAGCCATGACTTTAAGGATGAAGTCTATCATGGGAATGCCTGCCCTGTCACACAGTGTGGATGTGAGACGTGACTAACTCCTCACTTTGTCCTACACAGCCAGTCCCATACCTCCTCCTCTGTGAGTCCCTGTGACAGAATCAGACATGGGCAGAGTCCTCAAGGCAATGGTTCCTACATACTTAGCCTGTGCATCTTAGAAAAATCTCCAGGCATGTGACTTCAGGTATTGGTGACAAATCACTTGAAAGGCTGGTACAGAGCTCATCCACTTCTGTCCTTCCATCCTGTCTCACCAGTCTGTCTTCCTGAAGTCCCTAGACTCTTGACCAGGCTTTTCTATTTAGGTACCCTTGCTCCTGTTCCCCCAGCAAAGTGTCCCCTCAGTTCTGGTTGGGGATGTCCAGTCCCTCCTGGAGTTCAGCTAAATGGCAGTGTAAGGAAGAGCAATTGCTGCCATTTGTTTGACCACTGCATTCTGTTTTATTGACCATCTTTTGTGATGCTGAGTTGCATTACTGGAACATCCCCCCAGGAGGGCTGTCTGCAATTTTTGCTCTCTCATTTATAACCAGGTATCTTGTTACCTACACATAACTGACAGCCTGTCTCTGTCTGCCTTGTATGCTCAGTTTCCCCCTGTTTTCTAAAGAACACCCTTGTACCTTTGTCAGTTTTCTTACAACAAAGTTATGATCCTATTTAGCTTTTTCCTACCCCAAAAGTCACCCAATACATGATATGGGGTATGCACAGCTTAAGATAGGCATCAACAGAGGACATCCAGACAATGGCTGGAGGAGACAAGGAGGACTTGGATTCCAGAATCTGCTTATGGCATCGAGGCATGTGTTCACACTGCAAAGCCAAGATGGCAGTAAGGACCAGTGCTGCTTTAAGGACCTGAATCACTAAACATCAGTAGTTGTCTCCTGCAGGAAAGGCCCTGTCATTGGTGGTGTTTGGTGTCGCTGGGGTTTTGGATCAGACCTGTAGTTCTTTAGCTCTCTCCTTCCTTGTAGGGGATTGATATTTCCTATAGGTTTCAGCTTGGTGGCATTTCTCTTCCCATCCATCTCCCTACTGTTGTCTGTTGCTTTGTTCTTCCCAGTGCAATTCTGACAGCCGTTGCTTACCATACTGGTTCCCAGCTGTTGGACTGTGTTGGGAACCCGATGTGAAGCACAGAGGGGTACCCAGGAGGCAAATCCAGAGTACTCATTGTTGGAAACCTGTTTATCTTGCCTCTGTTAAGTGCCTGCCCGTGTCAGTCTCTTCTATCCTAAACAAGAAAGTTGTTTCTTTTTCATTGTGGTAATATGGTTTTCACCTTCTTCTCTGCACCAAAAGTAAAGGCACCTTGGCTGCTATCATGGGCATAAGTTTGGTTTCTTTTTCTTCAAGGGAAGAAGCTGGCATGGCTCCTTTGGAATAAAAGTTTTGCAAACCTTCGTGATTATGTTTCCTGGTGAAGTTGTAGGAGAAGGCATTGTCTGTTTCTGTGTGATAAACACTACATTTCAACATCCCCATACTGGCTCATCACAGTGGCTGGTTCAATTTCCTGGAATCCTCCTTGGTGTGTTAAGAAAATGTGAGTCTGTCTTATCTTTGTGCACCTGAACACCATAGAAAGGATCCACAGCTAAAACTCAGCATGAGAGAATTGCAGATAGAGAACTGGGATAATTTGCTGTTTTGCTGAACATTCCTGAGAGAGGTTGGCCATCCACTTGGTTGCAATCCAGTGAGATCCCATCCTTGGTCTACGCTAGATTTGCAAAATTCATTTTCCCCCCTCATATCAAAAGTCCAATCAATTTAATGGAAGTTCTGTGCTTACTCAGACTGGAAACTAGGCAGAGTTGCCTCACACATCAGACAGAGGAGTGAAAGCCAGCAGCACAATTTTCAGTGTATAAGCTGACTCAGAGATGCCACCATAGGTGCTTTGGAAGGAATTTCAGGCTGCTGAATTACTTCACTACAACTATTTTCTACAATTGATAATTAGTATGAAGGAAATTACTTTAGCATGTCTTTGTGACATTTTTAAGATTTGCCTTCTGGGACATGGAATGTGCTCAAAGTAACCAGGTTGTAATTTCATCTTCATTTTAAAGAATCTTCTGCCAATGAGATATTTTTTGTAGAATTTCAAGTGGGAAGAATGCAAATTTAGGGGATGGATGGTAGGAATAAAAAGTTGTCTTGTATGTGAATTTTGAAAAACATTCTTTTGGTAATGCCTTACATTTGCAAGGTAATTATTGTAGTAATTTGGTACATGGAAGTGAAGAAGGCTTTAAAAATGGAATATGAATGTGGCTTAAAATCACATTCTGACCCCATTTTCATGCCACTTGTCTCCCAGAATGTTCGAGGTAGTGGCAAATACTTCCAAAATAGTTCAACACACCAGACATTACCTGCTTTTGGAAGGAAAAAAAAAAATGCACTTAGCAGTGGCAAACCTTTATTTAATTAGCCACAGTGTAAAGGTTTCTTGTATTCCTTTGCAGTTACACGGCCATGAGAGACTGTGGAGTACCTGAAGGGTAACTCCTACTGGGACTAATTCAGTCCAGACAGCTCCAAGTATGTTCATTAAGCTCTGGCTGGGTTTCACACAGGTGGGGAAGGTTAGAAGGCAACAGATAGAGAATGGTACTGATTGTGTTAAGCATAAAACACCATCTGTTTCGCAAGTAGGAAGGGAACAAAATCAGCATGTCTTGAGGGATACTACCCCGCTGCTAGAAGGCAGCTCTCTTATTTTATTTTTTTTTTTTTTTTTTTTTATTTCGTTGCTACAGTTTGAAGCTTCAGTGTAAAAAGCAGCTAGAATGTAGAAACCGTAAGCTCATAAATCAGGGGGCTGCTGAAAAGATGCTGAAGCTTAAACTGCCACGGGGGCTTTCAGATCTGTAATACGTCAGGAAGAGAGGGAATTTTAAATAAATGTTATGGTTGGCATGAGAGAGGGAGAGGGCAGAATGAGGTTTAATTCCAAAAGGTTTAAAATAGAGCAGTATAGGCTTAAAAATCAGTTGATGTAACAATAAAAATGCTCTTCCTTGACTACTGATTTCTCTTCACTTTGTAGTGACCAAGTTAAAAAAAAAGTGTTTGGAATGGGACAGTAAATATGTCAACATATTAACTACTTTATTGTTGAATTAGAAAGCTTTCTTGAGGGTTGCTTGTTCAGAAGACATGTTATGAGCAGATGTAAGTGGCTGAATGCAGATGTGTCTGAGCACTGCAGAGCTTGTGGTCACTGAGAGCCTTGGCTGCGCCAGATGGGGAAAGAGGCAACTTTCCTCCTTGCTCTGCTTGCAGAAAATTCTGCGTGGGAGAAGCTGTGGGTGGGAGTGGGTAGCTACAGGGCTGCAAACCTCTGGTGCCTTGCAACATCAAGATTTCTGCAGATCCTGGGGGTGATGCTGTGCTCACCCCTTCAGAAACCACCTGCCTGTGTGTAGGGCTTTGTTGTGAATCCAGGGACTGAACTTCTAAGTCCCATTTTTTGTAATTTTGGCTTACTATATATAATCCCCAGACTCTGCATTAGTGGGAGTCAAAGTGCAAGTAGTCAAATAAATTGTAAATCTTAACAGTCACAGCTGTATCAGAAGTTCAGTGGTATTTGTTTTTTTTGTTAAAACCCCAAGTCCTGGAATCATATGGAACTAGGAGCCTCTCCTTTTTTATGCCTCTCTCTCTCCCCCTTTATTATTTTCATTTTGTTTTCTGTGGTTTTAATATAGTTCCATTACTTGAACAGGACTCATTTCCTGACCCATTAGATCAGTAATGGTTTTGCCAGTTCTTTAGCTGTTAAATGCTCACTTGGTCTTGATTTGTACCAATGAATTTTTCACATTAGAAACTGGAGTTCCAGGATGTGAGCCAGAGCTTTTACAGGAGAGAGTAAGATGAGTGTGGACACATCTCCTGTGCCCACCTCCAGTTTGTGGAGGTGGAAGCAACTGGCATCGAGGCTGGCATGTGTCCCTCTGACACACAGGTGATGTGGAGTGGTAGAGGAAAAATCCCTAAGCAAATGTTTATTGGT
Source organism: Podargus strigoides (assembly GCA_028020825.1). Classification (NCBI taxonomy): domain Eukaryota; kingdom Metazoa; phylum Chordata; class Aves; order Caprimulgiformes; family Podargidae; genus Podargus; species Podargus strigoides. Next base: position 3,717,625 of record CM051631.1, read on the forward strand.
TGTTTTGGCTTTACTTCCCCGAGGAGAAGCAGCATCAATATTCACGTCATAACCTTTGCAAAAGCCTGTGCTCTTTACCTTTCAACATTTGCCTTGCCAGGTTAGCAGATTCAAAGGCTTTATTTTTTATGTTTGGAAAAGATTTTCCTAGGCAGTTTAGCTTTCATCCAGCGCAGATGACCCCCAGAGAAGCTTGTAATGGTGGTGGTCTACCTGGTGTGTGGTTTTTGGTTGGTTTTCTTTGAAACAAGAGCTCTTGTTTTGTTGGATTTCTTTCTCATTGTTTATTGCAGTGTTCAAATAAAGAAGGTGCAATGGAAAATGTGAGTGTCGCCCAAACAAGGGTGGTGAGTAAAACCCTCATGTTCATTCAGGCCCTGACTTTGCACTGTGGAGATGTCTTCTTCTCTAATGTAATTTCAGAACTTGGTTGTCTTTGGACCACCTTGAATCAGCACCCTGCATCAACTAGAGCTCTTCTAAAGCTTTCATGACTATAGTTTTTCCTTACAAACTGTTTTAACCCTCAGGATTTTTTTTGGATTACAGAGTATTTAAGCTATTTGTGGTTCCCCTCATTGGTCTGCACCTGAACATCCTTCACCATTTGAAAGGATCTGCTGAAGGACTCCTGTGCCGTGATAGCCAAGGTAGGACCCTATGTTCTGAACTGTAGAGTGGAGAGAGTGGCTGTGTCCTTAGGATCACTGAAGATGAATCTCCTGAGAGCCAGACTGCCACGGTAGGATCTGTAATGGACATTTGGTTTTGGGTTGCTTGTGTGTGGCAGTGATGAGGTGAAAGAATGAGACAGGTCAGCACTTTTCAGATACTGGAAGGAGTTCCCAGGCTGAAGGCTGTGCTTACCTTTCAAAAAACCCCACCTTATACTTGGCATGAAACCAAGATCCAAATTTCTTCTCTTCCTTACTGACTGTCCTGGGTGCTTTTCACTGGGACTGAAGTTACACAAGACTGAGAGCTGGTGCCTTTGGATGCAGTACTGACCTCCTGTTCAGCTTTACTGATGTCAGCTTCCCTATACTCCTCATCACCTCCTATTTTCCAGCCTATGTACTTGGTAGTAGAGGTGAATCAAAACACCTCAGTGTCTTCTCCGAAGTGGCATGAAGCTCTGGTTGTATTTGAAGTGTGGCTAGGCATCATCTTTTGCAGTGCTCTCAGGTCTCCAGTCACCTTTGCTGAGGCCCTGTTCAGCTGTGCCCGTGGCTGCAGTGGGCTGAGACAGCCCAGGCTGTTGGTGTAGAGGCATTTTCCACACAGGTGGAAAAATTCAGCCAGTCCAAAAAGCCTGGACTATGCCACAGAAAGTTGCAGTCGGTTTTCCAGCAGCTCTAGCCTGTATAAGTCCTATTTCATTGCCCAGTCAAGCAATCATTTTGTGACCTAACCTCTGGAGTTTATCACATAAAGTACAAGATATTAAGTTCATTACTGGCTATAAGGATTTTGATCAAACTATAATTAGCAGCACTTAAAAAAGAGATTCTGTAGCCTAACCCACTAAATCCATGGGTATATAACATCCAGCCGTGGAACATATGTGTGTGTAATAGTATCAATATTGAAAGCCCCTACTGTGACGAGCCATAGCAAAGCATTTTTAGTCGACATACTTCTGGGATCGCTAATGATTAATTAGTGTGTATCATAATGTAAAGCAAATGTCACCCCTGCTACCTGGGGCTGCTGTCATTTGAGAGGGGGGAAACTATTTCCAGTGGAAGGCTGGCTGGAAGATGCAAAGAGCATCTCAGCCTGCCATCTCGTGGGCACAGCCCCGCGGCTCCCACGGGGAGGAGAGCGCGCCGCGCTTCCCAGCCGCTCGCCTGGCCCCGCTCGGAAATGGCCGACAGGTCTCACCAAAATTATTCAAAAGGAGGAAAAAACCTGCAGTGATGAATGTTTTGTCCTCCCTCCCTCTCTGGAGAAAGGCTGCCTGAAAGGGAATGAGGTCAGCGGGTTGCTAATAACTGGAGACAGAGATTTCTGACGGTTGCACGGCAGAGTTGTGTAAATAAAAAGTAAGGATTAGGTGCTTAGGAACCATATTATTCACTGGTGATTTCTCCTGTAACTAACCTCGTTATTCGAAGGTGTTGCAGTTGGAGCAGTTTGCAAGATAGCCACGCAGCAGGATTTGCCTTTTGTTGAGGGAACTCCAAGAATTTTCTCTCCATGTATGACAATCGCTCTGTGCCCACATTTGCATTAATTCAGAGCATTATGTTTTATCCCGCCCCCCTCTTCTTTTTTTTTTGTTCCTCAAGAGCTGCAATATAAATAATACTATTTTATAAATATTTGTTGCTCTGTGTTTCAAGTAGCTCTCTGGGAAACAGTTATTACTCAACTGGAAATACTGCAGGTTTGGTCCTGCAGATGATCAAAGATGAGATCTATAAAAAGAGATTTTTCTGGTTGCAATGGGGCCCTTTCAATCAAACAGGGCTCCATGCAGATCCTGGGAGCTGGTGGGGTGTATCTCATTGCAGACTCAGCCTAAAAATATTTACTTACTGATTTTTGCTGGAAGTATTCAGATCACAGCTGACCTAAGAGATGAGTTTTCCACCCAACACCATTTAAGCAAATGGTTTTAAGGAAACTTGATGCATTCGAGTAGTGCATTTGTCTTCAGAACTGCAGCATTAAATTTTGTGATGCTACTGCCAAGTGATCAAAAGGAAAAAAAAAAAAGGCAATCCAACATTATAGCTGCAGATCCCTAAATACCACAATCAGATATCACTAATCTGGACAATTTGTGTGAAGTTAATACCATTTTAGCTCAACTTCAGTTTAAAAAGGGAAAGAACTGTTTGATTTACCGCATTTTTTTGTGCGTGCAAGTTGAAAAGCGTGCTTGATTTCCGCTATAAATTGTATCCATGCCTCATCACTCTGTATTTTTAGAGTTCTGCTGACATCCTAAGCACAGTAGGATCTATACTTGACATTTTAAAGGAGCTTTCATAATTTATGTCAATGTTTGATATAACATATTTTTTCAATCTGTAATGTGGGAGGGTTACAATTTAAAAGTGAGTTTGAACTTTCATTTCAGACTCATTCTAGGAGCAGCTAATTTTCAAATGCAAACTGTAGAACTTGCATATATTTTACAATTCTCTGCCTAAGCTATATCACGATAGTTTATTACGTAAATAATAATTTTATGTAAAGAATAATAACTGTAGTGGACATAATTATCAATGATACCTAACTAATTGCCAGGACGGGTTTGATTAGTTTTGGAGGTTTGCTACTTATTGTAAACATTTTTTTCTCATTTCATGTTGTTACTTTTTAGCAAAAATTCATGGAAATATTCTATTTATTCTATTCTATTACATATCAAACAATACCGTGGTTGCCTGGTAAATAAATAATGCTTAAAATGACAGGCTCGAGAAAGGGCAGGGGGATGGGAATTAGTGCAGCCAAATTATAACCAAACTCTTCTGTGCTGGTCCTGGCCTTAAACAGTGAAACTACAAAATGATTAGGTACTCTTTTTGTGAGCTGGGAAGATTTTATTGTGTTTTTTTGGTCTTTGCTGCTGTGTGCCAAATGGTGTTTGTGCTTTGAGCTTCCCAAGGGACAATTTTTACTGCCTATTTACTGGGGCTAGAAACTTTCCCCATGGGGAGGGCAAAAAAATTCTAGAGCTTGACTTGGACATTGCCTTGCTGGAGCAAACACACACCCTGGGGATCCCAGCACAGCTGAGCAGTGCCCGGTGTGCCCTGGGGAGCCACGTGGCCCTGTGGGGTGGGATGGGGAGGTGTGATGCCACGGGGATGGTCCCAGGAGTCAGAGCTCCCTTGCTGGGCACACGTCAGGACTGTGGCTTCTGCAGGGCTGGGTGTGATTGCCTCCACCCACAGCTGCTCCTGCAGCACGGGAACAGCATGACAGCTGGGATAAAACTTTTTCACTTAAATATCTATTTCAATTTATTAACCTGTCCAGAGTGAAAAGCAACTATCGAAACATTGCTCATTTTTTTTTCTGATTTTTTTTTTTTTTAAATTTATTAAAAAAATCTATCTGTGTTCTGCTCTTATGTTCTTATTTTAGCAAGAACTTAGCAGCCTAGAAACTGGAAATTCCAAGGGATCCTGCCTTTTCCCCAGTATCTTTTAATGCCCTTATGGGAGGAGGATCTGTGGCTTGACTTAGGGTATTGTTCCACGCTAGATTGTTTTCTCCTTAAAAAGATCTGGGATATCTCTTATGTTAAAATGTCTCAGGAAGGGTGCAGAGGAAGGCTCAGATAAATTAATAATATCAGTTATGGACTTTCATGTTATTCTAACTCTACAGTCTTGACTCCATCTCCTTGTAATCTAGGTGAAGATTTTCAGAATGCTTTTGAAATCACAGCACCAGAACATTATACTGTTCCCTGATTCTCCCCTGGAGTGACCTGGATAGTGCTGGGAGGTGCTTTTGCATTTCTTACACCAGGGGTGTGGGGTCCCCAGTGGATCCCAGGGCACGGCACCTGTGGGAGCTGTGCTGTGACATGCTCTCCAGGCTTTTTGTTTCACTGGTGGGAGAGGCACAGGAGGTGGCAGAGGGAGCTGCTCTGACGAGGCAGTGCTGTGTTGGTGATCCATAGGCAGAACCCCATCCAGTTACACACACAATTGGATGGGAATACTTGCTACTGGAGTTATACAGGCTCTAGTACTCTGCTGAGTTGTGCCCTGGGGGCTGCAAGTTTTGGAGAGAAAAGATCAAGTCTGATGATACAACTACAGCTCAGCTGTGGGGATGGCGCTCAGCGGGGCAGGGGTGGGACAGCAAGGTGATTTCTGCCTCTGGAGTCTGCAGCACTTTTGTGTTTGCCATGGCCTTATCTGCCTTGAGCCCATGTGTGTGGGTTGGGTGCATGCAGATGCAGATGTGTGTGTTCTGCCCACGTGTTTGTAACACAATGTCATGTGTGACTTGTGGGAATAAAGCAGAAGTATTGCTTATATGCACACAGACACAGACTGCCTGGGATGTGTATCTGTTTGGAGTTATTCAGCACATTCTATTAATATTTAAGGTGTAATTATACTATTAATGCAGTACATAAAGAGATTGCAGTGTTAGCTTGTGTTAACTGGATGTATTCTCCTCCTGTGCATTCAATCAATCTTCCTTGGACCTGCCATATTCCAAACACAAACCAATACAGATTTTTCCCTTGAAAGGCCAGCTTTGCAGAGAGTGTATATGTTTAATAAAGTGCATTCACTGATTTTGTGAAGATACTACACAAGGCTGAATGCTGAGTTTCATAGACATATAGTGCTAAAATTGCCTGGCCTATTATAAAGATAAAAATGTCTTTTTGTTCACATGTTCTGCTTGCTTCTTTACAAATGAAGGAGTTAAATACTGAAAGGCAGGTGGATGCTGTAACTACTTTAGAAAAAGATGAATAGGGCTGATGGCTAAAGCTACAGGGAATCTATTGAAGGTCCAGATGCAGACATGGCTCTTACTCCACACACAGTTCAAAGTGGGGTGACGCTGCCTGGGTAATTGGCTATGAAATAACTAACCTCTGGGAGAAAATTGCCCTTGTACTTAATTGCTTGTGTTCAGGGTAACATGTAGCCACCTGGCTGATTAGTGCCCTTACCTATATTTACACCCACCCGAGTTTAAATGCGAGCACTATTGTTGGTCTGGCTGTATGCATTCATCGAGTGGCCCTAGCAGATTAAAGGAAATATGACCACCAAGGTCAGTTTTTCTTTTCATTCTTCTTTTTTCTCCTTCTGAATCCCTCGTTTCTCACATAAGAAGAGCAAATTCAATCCTAAAGTAAATCCACTGGCTTTAAGAGAACAGTATTGGAATGAATTTGGTCCAAATTGATTTAGTTTGATCATATTAAATACTTAAAGAGAGGAGGTAAAATCTAACAGCCTAATGAAAGTAAGAAGGCAAGGCAGGAGAATGAGTGGAAGGAAAGTGAAGCAGTGAAACACAGAGAAGAGGCTGTGGTGGTTTTGTCATGGAAAAATCTTTGGGAACAGGTTGGATAAACACCTCTCAAAGGTGACATTGAGCTTTCTTGAGGTGGAGAGCTCTGGAGAGGAGGGTCTTCTGGTGTCCCCACTATTTAGTAGCATTTGTGTTCGACTTTTTGGCCACTTAAAATGTAAGAAAAACATTTGTTAGTGTAAGGGTAATCAAATACTGGAGCAGGTTGCCCAGAGAAGTTATGGAGATATTCAAAACCTGACTGGATATGGTCTTGGGTAACCTGTGTTAGCTGACCTTGTGTTGAGCAGAGGGGTTGGAGTGGAGAATCCACAGAGGTGGCTCCAACCTCAGCCTTTCTGTGACATAGTATCAGGTTAATATTTGTCATTATCTTGGAGTTTTACATAAATCTTTTTCTCTTATTGATATGTGGTTAATTTACATGGCTAATGTTGAGCAGAAACTCAGCATGCTTTCTAGTACACATTTTAAGGAAGTATTAGAGCCAAATTTTGGTCCAAACCAAAAATGAGTCCCAAATCATTGCACCTGTCTGCTGCAATGGAGATATTAGTGAACCTGTCTACAGTCTAATATTTTTTTGCCTGGGAAAGAACCACCCTTCCCATATAAGCCTCTTTCTTACATACTAATAAAATGCTCTGCCTTGCTGAATGCCCTTTCACAGCTCAGGGATCACTTCAGCCCCTTCAGAGCATATATGAATATGGTACAGATTCTAGGCTGATTGCAGATCAGGGAGATATATTTTCTTAACACCTCTTCTGTAGTCCTGTCTTTCCAGTGTGTCTCTTTAGCAAAGTACTCAGGCCAAATACTGCCAATAGTGGTTTGCTGAATTATCTCAGAGCCATGGTTTCATTAGCTAAGGCTGGACTGCCACTGAAAGGAACAAACTTCTTCCCCTTTGCTACCAGATGAGAACTCCCAGATTCTCCACTGTGGTCATCCAGATCATGGACTTCATCCTATCAAAAGCCAATCTTGGGGAAGTACTTGATTTTTAGCAGAACAGAGCCTGATGCATCTGATTGCTTGGTGGTACAGTGCTGTCATGGGGTGGGGAATGGGCAGGAGCAATGTGAGGGGTGGAGCAGAACAGGAATTTCAGATCAACTTCCAACATCAGGCAGCTGTACCCTCCGTTGCTTCCTTTCATACTTGTCTTCCAGGACTCCACAGTGTTCCTAACACAAGAAGTAAAGGCACAGGATGATTGTTTGTACTCTGCAGTGGAGGTGTTTAAGAGCCGTGTAGATGAGGTGCTAAGGGACATGGCTTAGTGGGGACCTGTCAGTGCTGGGTTAATGGTTGGACTGGATGATCTTAGAGGTCTCTTCCAACCAAGGCTGTTCTGTGATTCTGGTTTCCTTATTAGGTATTTAGAGTATTTAGCACTTTTGTTTTCAAGCTCAGGTTCCGTATGCTGATGATTATTTTTGATACTAATAATGCTTTTCCTACAGTCAAATTGAAGTGGCTTTATAAAGCCCTTGCATCAGCCAGTACTAAGATTGCACCAGCACTGCTTGCTGTGGCTCCTGTTTCAATCCAGAGTGCATTAATCACTGCAGTTGCTCCAGAAGTGTATTAGTACAAGAGATCAGAGCCTGGTTTTGGGTTAGTTTTGCTGATGCACAGCGTGCATGAACTCTCTGATCAGGTGTATATTGCCAGAGAAATCTGGGTCTGAAATTCTGAAACAGAGCATGGTGTAGGCATCAGCAACCACTTTGTTTCTGTAACAATACCTACACATTTTTAGGGCAAAAAGGGATAACTGGCAAAGATAAGAGATGCCACATTTCTCAGAAAATAAATGCCTATATTTTCCAGGATTGGTCTTGCCTTTTGTCTGTCACTATTAGGTGTATCTAAGAAAATGCATACTTTGACTTTTTTATTTATTTTGAATATAGACATGTTGTAAATGTAGCTCGGGGTGTGTAATTAATTATCACTGAGAGAGGTGAGGATCCCAGAAGGCATTTCAACCTATTCTAAAATCACAGAAGAAACCTGAAGCCTTTCTGTTGGCCATATGACTGTGAGAGTTTTACTGCACCATCCGGTGATTCCCATGCACCTCAGCTCCTGGAGCCATGCTATGCTGCAGAGTTTAGATCTCCTACTTAAAAGAAAAAAAAGTTTACAATCGCCCACTTGGAGAACAGTTTCAACTCAAATGCTCACAAATTTGAAGACAAGCAGAAAGGGTAAACAAGTTGCATGTAGAATTGTGTGATTTTTTAAATTTTTTTTTTTCTTAATTGTTTTCATGCTGTTTTGACCATTTGTATTTGGCAGTGCTTCTCGGGGAAGCTGAGCAGTGTTTTCTCTGGGACCTGGACCTCTTTTAACCAGCTGTGCTAAGCACCTTCAGTGCCCATTGACTTTGGGGTTGGGTGATTAGCATCTCTTGAAATCTGGTCCTCTGCTGATGAGATGTTTGCAGGAAGGGGAAGAAGTTATGGCAGGAAGGTGCCAAAGGATAGTTTCTTCAGATACTGCTTTCCCTGTCAGTGCTCCCTGTTTTTACTGTTGCCCTGTTAGTGTTTTCACTTTGTCATGAAAATGCTGATGTTTTCCTACTTTTAACCAGAAAAATCTGCAATTCACCATCTTTACAGAGGTATGATACCTTAGCAACTTTGAGTCCAGAAGACAACCCGAAGAGAAATGTTACATGAACCTGAATGGAGAGATTTCCATGTGGATATACAGTTACTAACTGTGTATAGTTCAAGGCTGTTCCTTTGTTCTCAAGAGGGACTTTATTGAGAAATAGCTAGATGGTATATATGCCAAACAGGTGGTCACGTGGAAGAAGTGATGGAGTTGTTGATGGAAGCAAACCCATGGGACAAAGGTTTTTTCTGCTTTTCTTAGCCAGCTCGGAGTCTGGCACTTTGTCTAAGCTTGTCATTCAGGGTCCTTTGACTGTTGGCCCTCTACCTCCAGAGAGAAATTCATCCCACCTGCTTTGGGTGGAAGACCTGCTGTCTGCTTCCACTAACTATGGAGAAAGCATAGTCAAATAGCTTAACTCAGACATCTGTGGTTTAGCAGCCCGATGTCCAGTGAGGTTAACTCATCCTAAATAATTTGTCTTCCCTGCAGTTCTCTGACTGGTGGAGACATCTCCTTTCCACTATGATACAGAAGACCTTATAGTCCTGGTTAAATTGGCAGTTTCTAAACAGTCTGGCTCTGTTTTGGGGAGATTCGAATTTGTTTCTGCCTTTCTTCTGTTCTGTGGAACCTAAATATGCTCTAAATCCTGTAGAACAAACTTCAGTTTAAAATTATAGTTCTTTCTAATACTTCTCTGTTTTCTTTCTGTGTGAATGACTATTATTTTACTCTTTCATTGAAATAGTTGAGATGAAATGTAGACTATTTCTTTTATTGATGAAGATCGTGGTACATTTGAAGGTATAGGGAAGATAAATGGAAGGCTTATTGCAATAAAATGCAGCAGGTCTGCAAAAATTGTGACAGGAGAGTCAGATTAACACATCACAATTCTGAGTGATAAGGACCTGACAAAGGTAATTTCCTTTACAAGTTCGTAGACAGAGATATGTATATACACAACTTGAACTTGAGAGGTAACACAGACATAAAAATATACATAAAAATGGTGTGACAGGGAAAGATTATGTTAACAACTATTTCCCAGTCTGTAAAATATGGGGAAAGTGCATAAATTCATGGGCTGGAATGAGAAATTGTCTCCCTTAACTCTATTGTGTTATAATGAGGACCTTCCACTTGTATTAAAAATGGAGCCTTTAGAACCTAGCAACAAAAAGAGTTCATTTGTATTTAAAGATTTGTTTAAGGATGGACATTTTAAATCATTTGACCAATTTGTAGAAGATTTTAGCATTCCTGGAGCTCAGTTTTCCCATTTCCTTTGGATAAGACATGCTGTTCTTTGTGAATTAAAAAAAGGCATAGAAATGCAAATATCACAGATTGAAAAATTGTTGTACAAAGAGACTGTCTCACTAAATTGATTTCAAGGCTATGTAGGACATTGTCAGTATCCTTAGACAAAGGCAAATTGGAAGTTAAAGAGAAAAAGGAGAGAGATTTAGGTAAGGAACTTAAGAATGGAAACAGAGTTTAATAAAATGTATTTCTATGAAAATAAGACATCAGGTTGTTCAATTTAATTACATCCTATTCAGAGAACATATTTATGGCATCTTAAATTGCAGAAGTATATAAAGAGATTGTTACTATACTATAATAGCAGCAAGATACTGCATGGGGGTAACATATACATAGGTATTATATGGAGATTAAACATTTTCAAAGGTTTCATAATTCTGCCATGCAAAATGAGTTCTTTAGTCGTGTTTAGACTGAATTATAAAGACTTGTTGATTACACCAGTGGGAGAGAGGTATTTCTTAATGTGTTTCAAGTGTTTTTAATGATTTCTTCCTGTGTTTAAACAGGAAGACATTAGAAAGCCAGAGGAGAAAGATGGTCTGTGTTATCTGTGGTAGAATATTTCATTTATCTTATGCCTCAGCACTTTATTATTAAATACTCCACAAGGGTGGTGGGACAGAAAAAAATAAAGCTTGTGAGGTGGTGAGGTCAGGTGGAAGTGAAGGCCATATAAATGTGTAGACAACGGAGATACTGGGATATGGCCAAGACATAGCATTTGCTGTACAGAATGAAGTGAAAAACAGAGAGTACTGCAGTGCTACTATTGTGCAAATTCTCAGGGGTTTAGTCCAATGAGGTACTAAATAAGCACTGAAATAATCACCGTCAGAGTTTTGAAACTTTTTCCTGATGACTGGCTTGAGAATATCTCAACTCTGCGTGGTCAGGAATGGGAGGTGGTGCTGTGATTGCTACAAAATGATTCACCTTTGTGAGAGCTGGCAAGTCATTCATATCACAGACAGGTATCTGGCTCACAAGGACAGAAGAGGTCCTTTCTCCATTGCTGGTGACGTGGGGAAGATGAGCTGAGGTTTCTGCTGGGGATTCTCCCCGTGACAAAGTGTCAGGGTCCCAGAAAGTTTTATGCCATGATATGTTCCCTCTGCAGCCGTTTCCTTGCATGTCAGCTATTGCTACCTCTACTTTGGGCTCTTCTGGGTCTCCTTACCTTTTTCAGCATAGTGAGAAGCTTGATCAAGTCCTGCAAAGTAAGACTTTGCCTTGTTTCATTTTTTCTGTTGACTAAAAGTGGTACCTTGGCTGTACCAGTGAGATGAAAACAGTCCTATTAGGCAGGGCAAATGGGCAGGTTCTGCAGCCTTGTAGAGGGGTGTCATGTTTGTCTTTACTGGATACAGAATTGTAAAATCATTTTGGTTGGAAAAGACCTTTAAGATCAAGTCCAACTGTTAACCCAGCACTGCCAACTCTACCACTAAACCACGTACCTCAGGACCACATCTACACATCTCTTAAATACCTCCAGGGATGGGGACTCAAGAGAATCGTATGGTAGTTGCAGGTGGTGAAGACACATGCAGCTCACACCTTCCACTTCTTTTGTGCCAAAACCTTATCTCTTAGCTCTGAGACTGTAACTTGCACATTCCACACATTCAGTGGGATGTTTTGTGGCTGAGAATTTGGGTGACTAATGCCTGCACTGTGTGTAAACAGGCAGCAGCAATGTACCATAACAACTGTAAGCAGTCTGGCCCCTTGGTAGGACCCATCCAGTTCAACAGATGGTAGTACTACTTCATAAAGTCTTGTAAAATAAAAAGGGGATATTTTAAATAGTCCATGAAGTTTGCTATTCTTCAGCTGAGGTTGACTCATTCTTCTCATTCCTAGCTAAATGTGTTTTCTTCCTCCTGGCAAATAAACAAAGAAATGGAAGACCAACAGTTTAGAGAAGGAAACAAAAGGGAGGACTTCAAATATAGTCTTACTAATGAGTTAATCAGCATGTTTGAATGCTAATAAGCGTAAGTTGGTAACTGGATCATCTCCTTTCTATTGTCCACTGGGAAGCTACATTTAGGAAATTAATTCAAAATTCGTATTTAACTGACTTTTCTCATGAATTAATGTGCATATTTAAATCTACTGCACAACAGTATCATTGGCATCTGCCTTTCTTCTGCCCCCTTCCTCCATTAATAATTACTATTCTCTAATAAGAATTAGAGGATGGAGGAAATAATACTAATCATGAATTCTAGCCCTGTCATGCAAAGATCGTCATTAGAGCCTGCAATCACATGTTGCTGTTGAAATAAATGCCTGTAATTCTTGCCTTTGCATCTGGAGTATCTGTTTTCTCTCTGTGACATCAGTAAAGTCTTTCCTTACTGACTTGTATGTCTCTTTTGCACAAGGACTGGCCTTTATTTCTGAGAAGGAGTAGAGGTTTTGCTGGGCTAAGGCAAGAAAGGGGAACCCAACTGCTGTCAGGTACGTTCAGTCTTTGGGAACGTGTGGCCAGTCATTTCAATTCCTTGCATTTGCAGGAATGGCAGAAAAACGTTTGATAGTTGTTTCTTCAAGTCTGCTGTGCAGGATTGCTCAGGAGGCTCTGGAGAGCTGAGCAGAACGGTCACGGACAGCGGCCTTGGAGAGCCGGAGGCTGCCTCTGCACGGCTGTTTCCAGTCCTCGTGTTTCCTGCTTTGAGGCACTGGGATGCTCTTGGCAGCTACGTAGATAACTGTGAGTAGAGAGACGTGAATCTGGGAAACAGCTCGTGCACTGCAGACCAGTGAGGTGCCTTATTGCAAGAGATGGAGCAGAAGGAAATGCTCTGTGTACAAACACACGGGATAGATTGACTCGCTGGGGGTGTGATCCCGTGAAGTGACGGCAGCTGAACACAAAACCTCCTGACACGTCTTCTAGCTTGCTCTGCAATAGAAAACAATTTGGCTTTTCCTATTAATTTTTGTAGTTACCATTAAAGGCAAAACCACAACTAATGTTATATCAGGACCAGTTACACTAGTGTGCTGCTTCTATTTTTTTTTTTTTTTTTTTTTTTCTTTCATGCTGTGGCATTTCCTTTCCCTTGAAAACACTCTTTCACTCAGTCTAGCAATTAACTGCTTGAACAGTATAATAAGGAAGCAATTAAGAGGTGACAGAGAAAAATTAACACTCCATTTCACATTAAAGGCCAAGTGAGTATCCTGGCCATTGTGAGTTAAACGTGTCTTTGAAAACCTGTAGTTTGGATGTATTTTCCTTTTGAATAAGAAGCCAGCTCCATGTTTTTTTGTCTAGAGTCCCAATCTGAAAATGGATGATAACTAATTGGGTGCTGTCTGCTTAAACAGGCTGTATTAATTGCAGTTTGTTCTCCTGTAAGTGTCAAGGAAAACAAAATCTTTGTAATGTGTAGGCACAATGTACACAGCCTTAATTTGAATATGCATGTGCCAGCACAAATAAAGCAAACTACTGCATGCAATGTTGCCATGGCAGGCAGTATTTGCATAATAAATAACAGCTATCATGAGACTTTCTTTATGAAGTTCTCTGCTGTGTTGTCAGCTATAAGAGCCTGCAATAAAGGAGCCAATATTGAGAAAGTAAGAGTGTGTTTTGCTTGCAAATGCAACAGCCCGACCACAGTCATTGTTCAGCATACGTGGTTCAAGTAGGGGGTTGCATTGCTTTGCACATGCGAGCCCAGGAACTGTGCAAGGAATCGTGCAGAATAATTCTCCAAACGTGTTTTGCTGAGGCCAGATTTCCCAAATCTGTGGGAAATCCTCCCAGCCGTGGAGGCTGCAGGTTTGGTGTGAGGTCCTCAGCTTGGCCTGCCACATAGCATTGACTTTGTGACAATCTAACAAGTGGGACACACCAGAGAGGGTTCCAACAGTGCTGCTTTTGATGTTATAAGCAGCCCAACATTCCAGATTTTCATGGAAGTTTTGATGGGGCTGTCAATAACATCCAGAAGCACTGACAGAGCGCTAGGACTGGGACGTGACAGTGAAGTCACGTGCATGTTGCTGCTGATTGCAGAGGACCTGGGGTTGGTGCCCAGAGTTGGGGCTGTGCTGTCTCACAGAGCTCTGGCTGCAGAGCCAGTGGTTTCTGCTCTGTGTCACCAACATGTGTCTCTCGTGCCTGGTCCCCTGTTCCAGAGCAGGAGATGAGGACAGCCTGCAGTGATTTGCCTCAGTTCTATGCCAGGGGAACTCTGCCCTCCTTTGGATCAAGGCCTTTTTGAGGCTCTTGATGCTGTTCTGCCCTCTCTTCCTGGAATACAGACCCTTCCAGTAGAGCTGGTTAAATATATATATTTTTAATTCCATCTTCAGCTGAAGGGTTTCAAACCTCAGAGCATGGCAGAACTTTCATGATCAAATCCTAAAGCTTTGTGAGGTGCCTTTGCTTTGGGGGTTCATTACAAATTGTAAGCACTGGTTCACTGGGGAGTCACTGAATATTGATAGCCAGCTTGGACCTGGTTTCAAGTGAGTGTGTTGTGGAATTTGATATTGAAATCCCTGACTTTGATGCAACACCGGCTGAAAGGGAGAGGTTTCAGCTAGGTTTTGCTTTGAGCTTTTTATTTTCCATTTGTTGAAATGAAGGGGAAATGCAGATGAAGGCAATCATTGCTTCTGAAATATTAGAGGGAGGTCTGAGTTGAAGGTAAGAAAGGACCTCAGGATGGAATTAAAGGTAATAATAAATCCAAAGCTGAGACTCTGTGCTTGGAGGTGAATAAGCATGGGGAAATATGGCTGTTTTGGCATGGCTTATTGACATGGTGGGGAGCATGGTGGAAGTGAAGGAGAGAACCACCTTGAGAAGGCTTCTGCAAGGCTCTCTGCATCTGGAGCAGCTGCTCCTGACAGTAACCAGCCTCTTCAGAGGTACACTGGTTGAGCAAACCAGTTTGTCATTTAGTTCAGAGAAATGGGGAGAGGATAGTGACTTATACACCAAAATAATCAGATTGTGATGAGCAGAACCCTTCTGTTCCTCTTTGGTTGTGAGTAACAGCCTTCCTGTTCCTGTTTCCTGCTCTACCAGGGGTGTTGGACTAGATGATCTTTGGAGGTCCCTTCCAACCCCTGCCACTCTGTGATTCCAAGGCTTTCCAGACTCACGGAAAGCAAAGCACCAAGTTCTGGAAAAACTTAAGCAAACAAAGGCTGTTGAGGTTTGTATGCATGGGTTTAATGAGCTTTGATTAGGATTTTAATTGAGTGATTTGACTGAGTGCTTATAGGTGTGATTTAATAATAAATAATAAGGAATTAACTCTTTTGTCCCATTCCAACCTTTTCTAATAAAACTTAACCAATGAAGAGGCTGGTAGTACTGGATATCTGGTAATACTGGTCTGGTGTGTGGATTAGCAAAGTGGCAATTATTGCTGGTAATTCCATGACTTTTCCGTAACTTATTGAAAAAATAAAAATGCTGAAATTTATAAGAGGCTTTTTAGAGTAACTTATAAGAGGCTTTTCAGAGTGTGCTGCCAGTTACTAACATGAAGCAAAAGCTACTGTGTCCCTGATGTAGATTGACTTTTGGAATCTGTGTGATTTTTTTAAAATTTATTTTATTTTTCTATATTAATTGCATTCACTTACAGATGTAGCCTCTTCCCTTTATTTTTATTCTCTTAAAAAAACCAGTAAGGAGTAAGATGACTGTCAGTAGATATGTTAGAAGTAAGCAGTCATTTTCAGGTTACCTTTTGGTCTGAATATCAAAAATTATACCTTTGTCTGGATGTATTTCTTAGCTAATGGATGGATCATGTAATACCTATAGTACCTAATATCTTCTCCTAAATAGAAAAGAAAAAAGTATCTTCAAACAAGCAACCCTAGATCTCATACAACAGCACAGCGTGTGTCAATTCACACTGTGTCATGTGACATGAAACTACTTAATACAACCTGACTTGGAGTGACATTTGTATTGCCCATATCATAGAATAAAAAAAATAACACTTACTTTCACAAGTGAGTAATTATCTTTTCCAGGTGATGGTATTTTGTTATTTGCAGGTCAAAATGAAAAACAGGTAAGGGTTAGTGAGCTACCTTGAAAAGAAATGTTACAGTAGGGAAGAGATTTGATAAGGCCCTAACCATGCTGGCAATATGAGCAAAAGAAATGGTTCTGTTCATGAAAGGATGGCTCTGTCTTCAGATGTGATTTGAACTAAAGCAGGGGAAAATCCAGAGAGGAAATCTCGGCTTTTGAACAACAGGCTTGTGAGCTAATTAAGGCCAAAGGACAAATTTAAAGAAGGAAAAGAAAACATTATGTATTGCCAAAGACTTAGGGCACATTCATATTCTCCATTTAATCCCACACATCGCACCACAGTGGGTTGGTAATGCACAGACACCCCAAAGATGTGGAGATCAGTGGGCAAAGGGGACCAGTGCTGGACGCTCTCCGCCCCATCCCACCACTGTGCTGTAGCTACTCGTGTCGCCTGGTGAGAGGACAGTTCTCAGGTGTATTCTTACCCTGAAGACATTGAAATTTATGGTTTCTTCACAGAGATCCTAATTTGATCCACAGTTAAGAGCTGTGAGTCCTATGAACGCTGGATAGGGAAGTAGCTTAAGAGTAGTGAGAGTCATCCACAGCCTAAGGTACCTTCTCTGCTTGCAAGAAAATCCCCAGTCCTTCTGGAGGTCTTTCTAGTTAGACTGGATCTTCTTCATACCCACAGGAGACCCTTTGCAGTAGCATCTCACAGTGACATGCAGTTGTACCCAGTTACAATTCATCATGTTCCCATTGCTCTTAAAGCATCTCCCCATTGTTTCTGCCTAAAAAAACATCTGATAACCTTACAGACCTTATCCATCAATCTTCATCCACACGTGATGCTGAAGGACATTTTGCACACACCCTTTCCTGTAGTCGGGGAACTGCAAGTAGATGTTACCTTCCAAAAATTGCCGTGGAAATAAGCTGATAATTGGGAAGACAGATGGCAAAACCATCCTGCCACGGGAAGTTTCCCTGCAAGAATTTGTGTGGAGGGCAGTAGATGGTTCCGTTTTGCACAACACTGGGTGATTTCTGCCCGCCGCCTGGGTGACAGTGTTTGTTGGAGAAACTCTCCTCCTCTTGTATTATCTTAAGCCCTGAAAGGCAAGAAGCACATTAGTGCTGTGATTTCTAAAATCCTTTTGGACATATCCTTGTAACCTCGTTGGTTTCCACAAACTTGCACAGCTCAGAGCAAAATTACACCTCGTCTAATGTGCCGGTGCTTGTGTGTTTCTTTGACTCCAAAGTACTGAGACATTGGAAATATTCATTGTAAATTTATGCCAGCTATTTTCGCAGATTTTTTTATGAAGCTACAAAAATAAGCTTGCAGTGAATATTCCTTGTTCTCCTGCCATGGCCCCATGCTGCCACTGCCATGGCAACCACGAAATCTCCTCTCCTTGGTCTTGTCTGCTCAGCTGGGGAGCCTCTGCCTAGTGACCCCACGAGCATGGCAGTCCCTCTTTCCAGTACCAGGGCCACTTCTTCCTGTTTCCTGACTGCCCACTGTAGGACCCCCTTACAGGAATTGGAGATGGGAGCACGTCTCCCCTCTTCTCTCCACCCCAGTTTAATGCAGGGGAACAGTCA
The DNA here is from genome assembly GCA_028020825.1 of Podargus strigoides. Lineage (NCBI taxonomy): Eukaryota > Metazoa > Chordata > Aves > Caprimulgiformes > Podargidae > Podargus > Podargus strigoides. The sequence goes on from CM051631.1 coordinate 3,735,269, forward strand.
CATTTCTGCTGTGTGAAATTAGTGCAAGGGAAGAACGACACAGTAACTAAGGTCTCCCACTAGTTAGGTCTTGTCCCAGCAATGCTTGGGATGATCTGGATGATACTTCATGGGCATGTCTACCTGTGTGACTCCTACACATCATTTCCCATTGAAAATGGACAGTTTCAATCACTTTTTAATCAAATTTTGAAGGTTTAAAAACGTAACATGTTTTATATGTGGGTTACTTGTTTTTCTTTATGAAAGAAGGAAAGGACATGTCAAATCTTAGACAGGAACATAACATGATGATTTTGCAAACCACCATGAAATAGGGATGTATGAGTTTGTTGATCTCCCCCGAGGACCTGAGTGCAATAAAAGCAGGAATTGTGCTGACTCGGGTGGAAGTGAGGAACATGTTCTACTTGAAGGCAAATGGTTTTGCTGCACAATCCAGGCATATAGGATCATAGGCTGGATGAGCTCAGCTGTCACTCAGTCTGTTAATCCTGCAAATCTTTAGCGCTTGAGGATTAATTTCTCTAAATATTGTGCCAAATATAATAGTCTCTCTATCTCATACTATTAGACATGTATGAACTACAAGGAGCCTTTTGTCTCCCTAATAGGATTCAGCCCTAATTCTGAAGTCATAAAGCATGAGTTTAAAATACAATAACTTAAAAAAACCCTGAAAACATTTTCCACAGGTAGAAAGGTAACAGCTGGACAGTTGTTAAGCTCTAATCCTGGGCTCTGCTCCTTCCCTTTACACCAGTCCTACAGCAGAAGCAGGCCAGGTAACAGTTGAACTTGCTTGCTTCTGCTTTGCCCTGGTACAGAGGGTTTCCTGGGTCACAAAGAAGAAGGAACAGTGATGTGATGCCCTTCTGTTGCCATATCTTGATTTGGGGGGGGTGAGGATAGTGGTGTTGGGGTAGAAGGGACACCTGGATGGAAGGCGCCCAGGTATAATTATGATGCTGAATAAGTGTGCACATGTAAGTGAGAACAACTTCTGGGACTCATAGTGCCTGCTGATCCAAGTAAGACAATTCTGATTATTTTAGCAAAATAGCAGTACTTTCAGATGAGATTTTTTTGTGTACTCTTAGGGCTTTCTGTTCTGTTGGGGACAGCCTGTTACAGCTGGGGAGTGCTGTCAGAGGATGGGTGCTGTGCTATAGTACACTTCCTTACTGTACTAGCTTCAGCCACAGATGGTAGGTTGTAGACAATCAGGATCTTAGGGCTTGGTTTTGGGCTCACAGGGTGCAGGACTGAATGCTGATAGCCGTATACTTCCCTGCTGTGGTACTGCTGTCCTGGCTGGGAAGTCACAAACAGCTGGTGGAAGTGAATAACAATACAATTTCTCACTTCAGAATTGTCTCACTTGGCATTCATGCCTTCATGAAACAACTATTGCTGTTTTCCCTTCCTCTCCTGTATCCCTAACAACACCTGCAGATGACAAATTGTAATCAATTACACTATTATTCTTAACATGGGCTGTATTGATTACCTGGACTCTGCTCCATGTAGGTCTGAGATATCTTGCTTCAAACCGTTCTGTTCTCTTGGCACCAAGAATCAGTGCGTGGTGCATTGAAATGAATTAGAGCAGATGATGTGTGATGTGCTGAGTGATGGGCCTCCGCTTGCTAGGAGGCCAGCAAGATTTGCAGCACGCTGGGAGAAGATCACCCCTAGTATGCCAGCAGCCTTCCACTGAAGCCCCCTGCCAGAAACCTCCCTCTGAGCCCTTGGATAAACTTATCCTCCTGATACAGCCATGCACTGAGCCTCAGCCCATGCTGAGAGCTCGAGCTCAGGCATGTGGGTCACCATGCCCCCCAGTCACGGCTTGCCAGGGGAAGCCCTTCAGCTCCTGGGTACTTTCTGCCTAGATGTAGGACCATATATGATCATAATAAATTGCCTTTTTAAATTTTCCCTTTATATTTTTCTGCATCCAGTTTGCTTTATCCAGATCAGTTTCTGCTGGGCCACTTCATTTCCCTTCTGACGTTCCCCATGTCCATGTTTTTCTGCAGCCCACTGATAAAACATAGTAAGGTATTGGACTAGGAGCTGGTCCCTGTGGGCCTCTTGGAAAAACTTTGCTCATTGACGACAGTTTGCTGTAGCTGAGGTTTCAAACGTGCATTTTTTGTCAGTTTAATATCCTTTTGTGCTAACTTCTGCTAGGCTGCCTTGGTGTATTTTTAGTTACTAAACTAGAAAAATGTCCTATGATACCAAGTCAAATAGCTGATGAAATGTTTTCTATAAGGAAACTATAGTTCACCAAACTAAAAGATGTTCATGAGAATGAGTAGATTTCAAATAATCTAACCATTCTGAGAGCAAAGTAGGAAAAAAAATCTGAAATAGTGGCAATGAACAAGTTTCATTTTTCAGCCCTAAAGGACCCCTTCTTTTGAAATATTAGCTCATTTATACTTTCTGAGAAGTCAAAAGCACTCTGCTTTCATGGCTCCAAAACATTTTAGGTTAGTGAGTATTCTTCTCATTATATAAACTTATTCTCCCAGTTTGAGATGGCAAAGAATGTAAAATTCTAATAAAAAATAATAAAATAGTTGGGATATTGACAGGTTGCTTCCTGGTCAGAACTGCTTAAGTCTGTGATATTAACTTTTTCATTATAGCAATCAACCTGCAATTTTACCCCAAATGATAATGAGTTAGCTTTGAAGGTGTGAAGTGATACAAAAGTCTTTAAATTCAGAGCCACTAAAGATTTTCACACTTTTGCTTTTAGGTGAAAGTGAATGCAGAAGTCCTGGAATGCTGGATGCAAATGCTTTCACTGCTGTAGTTCTGAGTGACCCAAGAATAAATGGATATCTTTCCATAAAACTTGATCTAATGAGATTTTGAATAAAAAGGTCGTCTTTATTGCAACATTAATTAGATTCTTTGAAAAATGGGAAGCTGAATTTTTTGGTATGTCAGCACCCTCATAAGGGTAGAGAACCTGTTATATGTCTGTTAAAAGTATAACAAGATCATGTGACTAGAAATGGAAGAAGTCAGCGAAAATTAGAAAGCAAGCAGGCCATTTTTAAAGTGAGATTAATTAACCATTGAAATAGCTTCCCAAGGGGCACGGCACCTTTCCTGCCACTTGAAGTCCTTAACGCAGGGTGGGATGTCTTTTTCAAGAAGGTTCTGTGACAGTGCAAATCGTTCAACTCTGCGCAGGAGTTGCAGTGAAATGCTGCGTTATGTGGGACTGGGGAGGATTGTGATGCTCTCCTTGGCCTGGGCACCTGTGTGTTCAGGTTTTGTGGAACAGGTAAGAGTCAGATCTGCAAGCTGAAAGGTGGCTGCTCTGGGAAGCAGACTGTGAACAGCACGTGGGGTACAGATGTGCACTGTAAGCACGTGCAGCTCTGTGCAGGTGGAACACGAAGGCCCGTGGTGAGCTCCAGCTGGAGTAGAACACATCCAGGGAGGCTGCAGGATGGAACAGGCTTTGCCCTGTCATTTGCACTTGTCTAGGCTTCCTTATCCCTTCCCGTTGCGCCCACACCTTTTAGCCACAGCTACTTGCAAACCTGCTGTTAAACTCTGCTGTTGCTGAACCTGTATTAACCTGAAGGCATTAGAGAAATCGATTGGAAAGCTCAAAACATTCTTGGAGGTCAGGAAAAAGAGTCTTATGAATGACAAAGAAGAAAATAGGAGTCAATGAGACACAATGGTAGAGGAAAAATTTTCTCTTTTACAGAATCCAGTGACTGAGAAAATTCCCCAGAGGAAGGAGAAGAAGGTGCTTCCTACATGACAGTGAATGACAGCTTTTTTGTGTGCTGTGGCTTGACAGTTACGTTTTCCCTCTGAGAAGCAAGTGAGAAAAGAGAGACTGATTCTTTCCTCAGAACGTTGATGCTCACTCACATCCCAGCTCTTCTCCATTTCAATGTTCTCCATTTCAAGTCCAGATCTTCCTCTGCTTCTACCGAATCCTGCACTGGCCTTTGTTGCACAAGAAGATTTGAATGAATAAAAGACCGGGAAAAGAGGAATGGACCAAGCTTCTGCTCTAAAAGCAACCACTCCCAGTTCCCTCCGTACCACCCGCTGCTGCAGCCCTGGAGTGATGGATCAGCAGCAGTGGGAAATCCAGTTCCCAGTGACACCAGGACCTTCAGCATGGAGACACAACCATGCACCGTGGTGAAACCAGGAGGCACCTGGTGCGTTTGCTGCTTCATGGGATTATGGACTACGGGTCTCTGTGAGAACTCCTGGACAAGGAAAAGGGGAAATACAACTCAAGGCAGAGCGTAGGGTGCTTTGTGAAGAGGGAGGTCCCCTCACCACATGGAATGACAGACCCGTTTCAGGGTCCTGTAGCTAGTTCTGTTTTTCCAGTGGTGGCCCTGCTCCAGGAGTCTCCTCCTGGTCTTCTCACCCAGGGTGAGGTGGATGAAGCTGCCCTGAGCAGAAGGACAACACAGGCTCTCCACCATTGTCACCCAGAGAGATGAAGCAGTGACATGCCAGGGCCACCACAGCTCTTTGTCCTCCTCTTTCACACACAAGGCCCTGAAAAAGGAGGAGAGCTGGCTGCAGTGTCTGACCCTGGAAAGTCTGACTCCCCCGGTGAGTATTTACCTGTTTGCAGGGTTCAGGTCTTTGCAACCAGTTCTGCCTATCCTGATTGTGTTCACTCTATCCCATGCAAGTATGGGATTGATCCTGCCTAATACCTGCTGCAGTATTTCTATGTTTCCTTCTGATGTCTAAGGATGAATAAGGTGTCTAAAAGGAGACCACATGGACTGGCAGGCTAAACAGAATGTGCGATTTTTTGAGAGCACGTGAAGCCCCTCAGGCAACAGTTGTGGGATCTCAACGCAAGGTTTGGTGAAATAGCTCACATTGGTTTCTTGTGGGTTATGGCTTCTTAGCAGAGAAATCCCTGCTAAGAAGGGATCCTTATCCTCTTTCCCTTGACTGTCTGGTTTAACATCTTGTTTGCTTTTGTCTCGTGTTATTTTTCTTTCTTTCGGGAGGTCCTACTCACTGGTTTTTCTGGTGGCTTTGATGCCCAAGTCATGGATCGTGGTGTGTGAGTGGAGTGCTGCAATGGAGTGTCAGTCCATCTCTTGTTTTTCTGATTCTGTTCTCTAAATTCAGCTTCACGGGGTAACAGATGAAAACTAGAAGCCTTCCCAGCAGGTCTGGTGATGGCCTTGATCTGGGTGTTTTTTCAGCTCCAGCCCCACAAACCTTCGCAGCCAACCTTGCAGCTGCATCCCGCCAGGCTCCCTCACACAGGTCAATCTCATTTCTAGTTTTGATTGTTACAGTTTAAAGATAGAATTTCCCTTTCTTGCTTCACAGCATTCAAATGCTAATTAGATCCCTTAAATGTCTAGGAAGTTATCCCAGTTTACACATATATGGTTTATTAACTCATGCTCGTTTCAAACCTTTCCTTTGATGTAGGCTAATGGAATTATTCTTTTAAAATCACTTTAAAAGGTGACTTTTCTTTCTTGCTGGATGGTGTTTCTCTGAAGCACGTTTGTGACTGTTTGCCTTTGGAAAAAATACCTGCTTTTCCTTGAGCTGCTGTGGAGCTCTCCTGGCCGTGCGTGCAACAGATAAACAGTTGCTTTCTATTTACAGCAACTTACTTTTTCGAGTTCACACTTCTGCTCTTTGCTGAAACAATATTTATTTTACCTCCCTCTCCTTTGGTTCACAGCTAATAAGATGGAGCAGCCCAGGGTTGCAAAAATACATCTGCCTAGAGAATATGGTCATGTGAGCCAGCATTTGTTTCCAGCTGTTTTCTTGTCATTAGCTTTTAATTTCAACAACTACCTGCTTGTGCCTCTCCTCTTTTTTTCCCCACCTCAGGTATTTTGTGCTGTTATTGTGATTGTCAGTTCTGTTCTGCTTGAAAGGTTTCAGTGTATGTTGCCATGGTTACAGGTGCCAGAATTGGAAATAAATGAAGGGGGTATCAAGGCACCGTTGTGACTCTGATGGAGGCTTAGCACCAGGATGTTAGCTATTACTTTGCTGGATTCCATGTTATTTGATGACGGATCCCTTTTAATAGAATATTTAAATGCTTGTGTGGATATAGATTGCACTAAAATGGAATTATGCAGAACGGGATTTAAAGTAAATTAATTTTTTTAACTTTTTTGGTTTTTTCTTTTTTAATGAGCGCATAGCCTTTGGGACAGTCTGCAAGTAACTGAGCAGAGTGTCTAGAACATCTTGTACTGCATGAATGGTACAAACGTGTTTGATTATATCTGCCACTGGAGTACAGTTGAGTATCAACTGTCCTTCTTCACAAAAGTTCAAGGAAGAGAAAAACTTTTTTAAGAGGTGGAAATCTGCTTCAGAATGGTTTCCTGTACCAGAATGAGAAATTCACTTGGAAATTAGGTGCTCGCTGTCTCTATTTTATAGTCTCTGTAGTAGTAGCACGTGCTTCTAAAGGCTTGTGGGAGGCTCAGGATGGAGATGATGTAAGAGTTTCTGCAAAACCAGAATTCCTTTTTTCCCTTTCTCATTTTATAGGCTTGAGACTTAATCCAAGACCCAGCAAAGACAACGGAGAAATTCCTAATGGCAACAGCGAAATTTGAATTGAATCCTAGGTCAGTTTTTAAGCAACCTTTTTTTCACATTGTTCTAAGTGGTATTAGTCTGTTTTAAGTCCTTTTTGCTATCAGATTGTCTCAGTCAATTCCACTGGAACAAGTGAAGGTGCTTATTCTATTCATCCTTTCCCCTGATTTTTATCTTCATTTCTTACTAACCCTTCCTCTAGCAAAATTGCTCAATGGGAGTATTCTACCTCTAGCCTTTGGGATTAGTCTTGATAATACTGTTATAAATGTGGAATTTAACTTAGAAAACACACCCTCTACAAAAGGCATTTACACTCATTGGAAAGTTGCATTTATTGTCCCAAGCTGTCTCTCCCCTGAGGTTGATTAGGCATAGTACTGTATGTTCACTCCCTTGGGGCAGATGGTGTCTGTGATCTGGTACTTTAGTTGGAAAGTAGGAGGTGCCTTTGGTGTCTTTTAGGTGACTCTGTCCCGCTTGGGCATCTCCTGTATGGAGAAGGAGGATTTAGGCTGTGGAGTGAATTGGCTAAAGGGAAGAACGAAGCTTGGGGAAAGAAAAGAACCTTTTTCTTTTTTTTTTTTTTTTATTTAAAAATTTCATTAATGAATGCAGATCCCAAAAAGGAACTGAGATCTAAACCCTCTGAAATCACAGGTACCTAAAACCAGTAAGACAGAGTTTAACCACATCAGACTGTTGCAGAGCCATGAAAACTGTGCCTGGTGGCCAGAGCATCTCAGAGTCCACAGGTACTGAGGTTTTCACCTTATAAGTATAGTTGTGGTCACCTTTTGTATACCTCATGGCATTTATAGAAGGGCCAGGGGCTGTACTGGTTCCACTGCCTGAACTAGCTGGTGTAGAGTAGCCGGGGAAACTCTGTGCAGCACTGAAATATGCTTTGCTGCCAGCCCCTCAATGCCCTGCTCATATTTGTGAATTCTGCTCCACCAGCTGGATACCTAAACACTAAGCACTTAAAAGCCTGTGTCCCTTTTGTCAATCTGGGCTTAAATTTTTAACTCTATATACTGCAGAGACTTTGTCTGGGGGAAGCAGGGAAAGCAGCATCTGCTTTGTTTGAGCACTTGCTTTGTATAAGCACTCAGCAAACACCCCAAACTTCCAGAAAACGGGATCATATTTTCCTGTGATTTTGCAATTGCCTGTCATTCCGTTGGGGGACGTACGTGCACAGGGGATAAAAGGAGCTGCATCAAACTCAGTGTTTGCACAAACTCTGTAAACAAAGCAGCATCTGCTTGGCTAGCTGCAGTGTTTCCCATTCATTGATACCTAATTGTTGCCAAACTGTTGTGTTTCCTTGACGCTGAATGTAATTTACGGGAAGAGGTAAATGTGACACCCGCTCATCTCCTGATGAATGAACAGAGCTGCCGTTTTGTGCCTGACTTTAAAATTTTGACTAGAGTTTGTACCTGATGAAAATAAACTCGTGGGAATTACTCAGCAGCATTCTCCCTCTGTGCCGGCTCCGGGAATTGCTGCTGCACAGGACAACACCGACCACTAGTGGCTAAAGAGATTTTTTTCCAAAACTGCTAAAGCTGAAAGGGAAAAGCCATGGATTCAGTACGTTAAGTTAATGCAATATATGCTGAGACATAAAACGGTATCAGTGTTTCTGTAAGGTGCACGTGTTCTGTCCATGGCTGTGATTTGTCTCTCCAGGACTGCTCCAAGACATCCTTGAGCTGTCCATTGCCCACTGCTCTGTATTAATGCAGGCTGCTCCAAGTCCACTTCTCCCTCCAAATCACTCACTTTTGCCCTTATTCTACTCATTATCAGTTCAGCTCCTATATTCAGCTCCTATATTACACGTTGCAAGCACCACGTGAGTTCTTCAGCAGCAAATGGTGCAGTGGCTGACAGCTGTTGCCCGGACATGGACAATCCGGGTCTCTCCTCCCATTTCAGTACACTGCACCAGTCCTTGCTACTGCAGTTGTTGCTTCTCCTGTTGTTTAGCATCTTCTGTCACTTGTCTTTCATGCAGTTTTTAATTGGTTAATTACTTTATCCATATGCTGAGCACGCACAAGAGCGCCGGTTACTAGTGATACCACGTGTTCAGTTCACTCTATACATCTTTAAATGCTATATTTAGGCATTTCCTGGTCTGCACGTCTTCCTTGTGCAATACCACAGGTGCCTCATGGAGGCCTTTTGTTAGTTCTTTAATGGGCTGTAGGCATCCTGCCTGTTAGTCTATTATCTCACTGCTCATCATTCGTGCTCACAGGCTCCCCATGACTTCAGTTGTACAGCTACAATAATTATCCATCATTTTTTCCTGGCTAAGGAAATGCTGTGTGAGTCTGTAGTGTTTCATGGACATATGATGCAGGCTGTGAAGTGTTGTAAAGATTGTATCTCCCCAGGCCAGGCACTGTTTTACCCTCTGCCTGTTTTTCATTGCTAATGATGTTTGTGGTGAAACTGAGTCTATCGTAGCATGAAGTCAGCTCCGTTGAGGTGAAGGGATCACAGAGCACCCAATCCCTTTTGACTTTCTTTAAATGACTGTAGGCAGTGCAGGGCAATGGGAATCAGGCTTTATACTGTCAGTGTTAGGTAAATGGTTGGACTCGATGATCTTCAAGGTTTTTTCCAACCTAGGTGATTCTGTGATTCCTGCTGCCCCCCTACGCCCCTTTTTACAATCACTGCGCTCTCTTGCAGTAGTTGTTGCAGTACCAAACAGCAGAGGAAGGTGGCACAGGAGGAGGAGTGACATGTTGATGAGTAAAGTTCTGTTGGGGCACTGCTCCTCCTGTGCTGCCTTTGAGCTCAGTGTAAACTTCGTCAGAATAAAGTGGTGCCATTCACGTGTAAACAGCAATGGCAGAATAAAATATAGATAATATAGATGTGCACACAGAAGCTGAGTTTTCTCAGCTTTTTTCTGCATTTTTATGTAAGCCCTTTGCATTTCCTGTGGTTAATCCGAATACTGGTCTGTGAACTGAGTTTTCCACTGGTTCAGCTGGTGTGCAGGGGGGCTTCAGCAAGGACAGGAAAGTAATTTGATCCATAGCGGAGCTAATTTCCCCAATCCATGCAAATGTGTGTAAGTCACATTATTGTTAACGAGCTGCAGGCGTGATTGGAGGGGGAATGCACTCCCCAGCTGACTTTATGAGACAGTGTGTAGTGATTGTTCTGAATGGTCTCTGCAATGTGTAGCTGAAACCAAGCCAGGGGCACAGCGCCAAAAAAAAAAGGGGAAAAATACTTAAGACAGTTTGCCAGTAGCTTAGCAGCTGTCAACTAGTTGTTCCAAGAACATATAAATATTTAAGATTAATGATACCTGGCTCTAACTCTCTTTCTAACTTGCAATACAGTGGGTGTATTGCTATACGATGCTTGTGCTGTATTTAGAGAGATATAATCATAAATTTAATCTGCTCAACAGTGTGAGCAAAAAGATGAGCTGAACACCAAATGCAAAAGCTATATCCTCTGTTTACAACAGAAGTTATTTCTTCCCAGTTGGCCATGATGAAGAGTAAGGGTGGTTCCTTGGTCAGGGCATCCACTTGGGTTCTGGAGCTCTGCACTGAATTCTCCTGTGGGGAAACTCCAGGAAGCCCCAGATCTCCTTTTTAGAGAAATGCTTGCACTTATACCCCAAGAACGGCCATGTGAGTGGTTAATGCCTAGCTAAGTACTTAATTTCTACTGAAAGAGAGGGGATAAAGGGGAATTTCTTCCTCCTTAAGGGGACTGTTAGGATACGTGGTAAGGAGCAGTAACTACCAGCATGGAATCATATCCAGAACTAAGAGAAAACTTTGGGAATTTCCCCTAACCTTGATTTTAGGTGAAATACACATTTTAAACAGCTTCCACTAGCTGGTCAGAAGACAGAAAGAAAAGTCACAAAAAACCTGGTGGAAATTTTCTTTCCGGGTTTATTCTTTGAGAACAGGGAGAGTATAAGAACAGTTGGGCCCACGGTCTAATCTCCATCCTTTGATTTATGGATTGATTGTTCTCAAACCAAAATGGGCAAAAGATTTATTCCTCCCTGTGGGAAGTGTCCAAAATCTTGAAGTGGACACTGATTTCTGTTTCTTTGTTAGTAGAGCAAACCCTGGGTAATGGTCACTTTCGAGCAGCCTCTGGGATGGATATGATGGTGTTAGCTGGCTCTCCAAATACCCCTCCTATGCTGGAAAAAGTTGGTCATTAATTCTGGGCTCAAGAAAAATGACCAGTTTTGGAGCAGCTGATGAGGCCTTTGTAGCTCCATAGCTTCAGGAGCTCCTTCACTCATCCTCTTCTTCTACCTGCTGATCGGTGGAGAGGGTCCAGCTCCTGGAGCTGGGTTTAGGACATCCCTGTGGGTGGTGCAGGTGAGTGTGGGAAAGCCATGCCCTTGTGTGGGCTGGCTGGGAGGGGATAGTACCTGCTGCAGGGCACACTTAGGTATATCAGGTACATAATGTGAGGCACAAACAAATGCATCCTTAGTAGGGAGAATTCACTTCAGGTTCATTCCTCCATTAAAGGACCCCAAAATAGTTCAGAGCCTTTTAAAAATGAAAATGAAAACTAATATCTTGTTATAAATCACTTTTCTCTTGAAAGATTTGTTAGGAAAACGTGAGGAAAACATTTCACTGTTTCCAGTGTTTGCCCCAAATTAACTGGCAGCTTGGACACACATGTATTTAGTGTTTGAACAAAGCTAGATTGTTGCTGTACTGAAATAGATCCTCACTGTCTGAATTAAAACACTTTTACATCTCCTCTCTTATGGCACTGGTTTAATTTGTTCCTAGTTGCTAGTCCTATTAGGGGGCTCTTTGGAGAGCCTGTGTTTATCTGCTCTTAGAAAATTGTACAGATTCATCTGAAAATCAGCCTAATTGGAGTGGTTCATTGCCTGTCGTTCCTGTGCCAGTGTGCTGAGCTCTGATGGGCATTGAACCCTATGTCAAATAAAATGTACTTGGGATTGATTCATGTGAAAGGATAGATGTTTATCTGATTATGTACATTTTGCTCTGTAGGGACTGTTCCTGATGGTCCTTCTAATCACCCAGGGAAAAGGGACTGGCTCACACCTTCAGGTAAGGGGATGTATCAGTGACACTCAGTGTCAAATGCTTTGCTGGAGCATCTGAGCAGATAGATTCACTGGTTACTGAGGTCACACCTGAGGTTGCAGACAGGGCTGGGGTCCCTATTACACTGGTAAAACCTTTCTGCTTCCTTCTCCCTCACGGTTTGGGGATGAGCAAGACCATGTGGCTTAGCACGGCTGAAGAGAAACAGCTTAAATGCCACATTCACTGGAGCTTCTCCAAAGTGCCAAACCATTTCACATGGTCTCTTCTCAGAACCCATGGTGCACTTGTGGACATTTCATATATGGAAAGAAAAGACAAAATAGTTTCATTAATTAATTAAATAATCAGCCGAGTCTGAACTGTGCACTGGGAGCTATCAATTCAACCAAGGAGAAGTGTCTGCACCCTGGGGAGGATGTGTAACCATCTCCCAGAAGAAGGAAACATGCTTTTCACTTTAAACACTTTCACAAGTGCAGTTCTAGCTTTTTTTTCCTGCTTCTGTTTTGATTTTCTGTCTGGAAACACAGCACCACTTTTTTTTTTTGGTCATTTCGGCTGTGTGTTAGTAGGTGGCAGTCTCGATCAAGTTTTGAAACACGGTGAAATTTCTCTCCTTCCTTCCTAGGTGGTCCCTGAAAATGCTGCAAAACCTTCTCCTACTAAGGATGAGTTACCTGGGTGAGGGAGGAGCTGTGGTCTCACTTCCCTATGGCAATGTATATGTACTGCACTGGCAGCAAACCTCACATGAGGAACATTTCCTCCTGGAATGTGACTTTTAACCAGACCTGTGAAAACTGGTCTCATTAGGCAAGGTGATCAGCTGGTTTCAGATGTTAATGTTCTTCCGCAGTAACGAAGCAAATGGTGCAGCTGGGGTGGTGTAATTACCCTCACAGCTTGGCCTTGCACCCAAAGGAGCTGTTTGCACGTGTGGGCACCCGTGTGAGAGCTCTGCCTGAAAATATCATTAAGTGACTGTTCAGACTGAACAGGAAAGGAGGAGCATGGGGCTGGGGTAGAGCCCGTCTTTCCTGGGGCTCTGCCAGCTGGCTGCTCTGCCAGTGGGCTTACAGCCAGCAAGGTGTTATTTTACTACAGTTGTTTTCCAGAAGTAAGGTGTTACCTTAGTAAACTCAATATCACATCCTACCCTGTGGCCTCAGTTCGCAGGCAGCAGGGACATCCTTCCTCTCCTGACCTCTCCTGAGTAGGTTGTTTCTTCTAGCACGGTGGTGGTGGTGCTAATGGGGACCTCCCTTTTAAGGACAAGGTGTCAGAGATGCTGTTGTGCTGTCGGTGTGCTCTGGGCATTCTCTGGGCTGCGTCCACTCAGGACTTGAAGGGGACATCTGAAAATGGTGCCCTCCCTGGGGGGTCCTGGGCCATGAGTGGCTCAAACTTGTGTAGATTTGGGCATCTCTAGTGTTTTTTTTAAGGGACTTGGTGGAGATGGAGCTCAGAGAGGTGATCTCACCAGGGCTAAGGGAAAGGGACATTATAAATGCTTTTAGCTGCAATTACCCCAGCTCTATCTGAACCCTCCTTGTAGGCACCTTGCTGGTTCTGGCTCTGAGTCTGCTTCTCCTCTGTCACAGATGGATAAAAGCATTCCAGTGCTTTGTAGGATAATCCTGGGTTAGTCTGCAGTGGAACTGTGGACTTAGCCCTTGGGCTGCTCTGAAAACTGAGCACGCAAGTGCAAGAGCATCTCTCCCTTGGAAGAGGCGTTGTGGTAGGGAAGGGCTCATCTGTGAGAGCAAAAATCCAGTTCTCGAATTATGGTCCTGAAAGAACGTTGAGCTGTTTAACAGGGATGAAAATATTCACACGGAGAGGTGTGAAACCTCCTGAAGTATTTTGGGGGTTGATGCTGCTGGGGGTCTCCAGGGAGAGGAGATATACAAACACATGTAGGTGTGCCTGGGGTCACTGGATGCATGAAGCATACCTACTGTTGGCTTCACCAGGGTGATTTAGAGATATAATTCCCTCAGAGAGGCAGAGGTAAAATGCTGTGAGTAGAGGAGTGGGCAGGAAGAGCAGGCGTGTGGTGCCACAAGCTATAAACCCTGTTACACTGCCCTTGTCCATGGGAGGGGAGAGGGAGGAATGGTGCCTGTGCCTGCTCATGCCTCTGTGCAGGAGCCCTTGGGCACTTGTGGAGCATTTCAGGTCTCCTCTCACTCCCTCGGAGGCTGACTCGCCTCTCAAGTGTGGCCTGTCTGCTTTGACCTCCATTGCTGGAGGAAGAAATGGGAGGGCTTACTGCTCTGGGTTGAAAGCCCTTCTGTGAGTCTCCTTGGACTCTTTCCCAGTCTGATTGGTCTGTATCAATAGACAAGTCACCTTTCTTTGCTTTCAAAGTTGATGGCTTTATGTTTATCATAGCGATGCCTCTCAAAAGTTAGCCAAGAGGGATGACTTGCATGTGAGCCTACCAAAGAAAGATATTTTTAAAGTAATCATCTCCATTACAGATAAATGGAGTAGAAAGTGAGTGATGGATAGTACATTTCTTTCCGAGAAACTTCATGTAACTGGAATATCACTCCATTAAACTGGACTGAATGTTATAATAGTCACCCAGTGAATTGGAGAGAAGCACTATTTTCAGCCTAGCATTAATCTAAATGGCCACTTTCCCCAAGTTCTAAATTATTTATTCCTTTGCTATCTCGCAAGTTCAAGATAACCACAGTTTGAAGAACAGCTCTGATCCACTTCATGAAGGAAAGGTTCTGGGTATGGGGAGATGAGTGGTGTACCTGTGGCACGGCCGGTCCTGCTCCGGAGGAGGGCGAACCGCAGAGCTGATTTGTTAAGTGTGTGGCTGGTGTGGTGTGCGTGGGGCCAGGCAGGCTGGAGGTCACCTGAGTCCTTGTTTCCATTCCTCTTAATAGAGTCTCTTGTTCGAAGTGCTATCAGAAAAATGGATTGAGTCGTGTCTCTCTACACCCAGGCAGTTGCCACAGGGCTGTTAATGAAGATTTGAAGCCATGAGGGCCTGGCCTTTCCTCCATGGACAACACAAGGGTAGGACTCTTGACCTGCTCCTGAATTCCCCTCTGGAGTAGCTGCTTTGTGGGTTTGGTCCTTAACTGTCTCCTGAGGAATTTTGTGTCATCCTCTGGCTGCAATAAATCTGGAGTGGGGAGAGTGTAGGGAGAAATAATAATGGGCAAATGAAGAAAAGAGAAAGTTATGAATTCCTCCATGTTGGATAAACGTGCGCTCAGTGGCCGTATTGTTCGTGTGGAGTCTCACCCTGCACAGCATTGCGAAACTCTTCTCACTCCACAGTGTTACTGGGAGCTACTGGAACTTGGGGGAGGCAGATTGCAGAAGCCCTCTGAGAAGGAGACATCTGCTTCTGGAAAATAAGCAGATGAGGTGAGAGGAACGTGGCCGCTGCTGTTAGTTTCTGCCTTGCTGACTTTGTTGTGGGAAAGAGGCAGAGGAAAGGTTTCCAACATAAACATTTTAACTGTAGTAACTTCTTGATCTCCTCAGCCATCAGCAGATTTTTTAATAATTGGTTTTGTTTGTTTGTGTGTGTGTGTGTGTAGCATGATTGTTGGTAACTTTGAAAAGTGGGAAAAACTAATTTCAGGTGTTTCTTCTCCCAGCCCTGAGAATTGTACTTTATGACAGTGTGATCCCTTTAGTAAAGCAGTCAGGATATTGATTTGGCACCACTGAGCAATTTGCAACTTTCTCAGCAACAGTGCACAAGTCTCTGGGGTACCAGGGATCTGCTGTCACCCCTCCACTGAGCATCACTGCATCACGGGTTTTTAAAGTGATGAGGTGGAGAGGAACCACTTGTACAATGAGGGCTTAACTTGGGGAGCAACACAGGGGGAGAAGCTCTGAGTTTATAGTGGAGAGAGTGGCAAATCACTCCTACAGCCCTGGGCTGTGATGCTGGCTCCACATAACCCTGAGAGTGTGAGCACTGCCTGCTGTACAACAGCAGCTTCTGCCTGGCTTTGCAGTCAGTGCCCAGTTTGGGCTGTCTGAGATAAAATGCAGTCGGAATTTATGGCTGTGATGCAAGAACTGGGTGGTAAAAGTTTTATGGACTTCTTGTGGGAGCCAGAGTAATAAGGCAACTGTAAATCATGAAGGCCGTGTCTGCAGCCTTCTGAAGGCAGAGCGTGTCAGTGATTTCAATGGAGTGACTTCTTTTAATACCAGGAACTCTGCCTACAACGTACAAATCCCCCCTGGGTCTGAGTGACTCCAAAATCCCATCTGTGTTCTTGCCGTGCCGTATCCTGTGTGGTGCCTGTGGACCCACAAGATGGCACTTGGTCCTCATATTACTCCAAATTTGCTTTTCCCTCTGCTCTAGCTTGTTAGATGCTCTAAGTGGTAACTGCATGTCTGGGTGTTCCTCTTTTCATTCGGAGTTAATCCTTTTCTTTTATAACTTGCTCTTAATTTAGAAATATGGTAATGCTGAAACACTTTGAAAACAATTAATGAAATATTCAGCTGTGACCCACACCTAGTGTTATAGTTATTTGTAAAAGAGAGCCCTTTGGGAAAACTTGCACCCGAGATATAAATATTTTAATGACATCTAATTGGATTTCAAAAAAAGAACTTCCAAGCATTTTAACTTTCTGCTCTGGTATTCAGTCTCATCAAACGTGTGTAATTCCAGCAATGTATAAATCCAGAGTGATAGGGAGTTATTCCAAGCCACAGGAAAACCTCAGCAGAGCTGCTGCTGGCTCCATCACTGTGCAGAGAGCACCCTGGGGTGGTGGGGACTGTCCTCTGTAGGAGGACATGAATCCTGGCAAATATAAGGAACGAGATAAAAATCAGTGGGAAAAACTAATGCTAATAAGAGTAATTAAGATGACAACACATGTTCTTTGGCAGTATTAGGTTAATGGTTGGACTTGATGATCTTAGAGGTCTTTTCCAGCCAAGGCTGTCCTGTGATTCTGTGATTCTATTTTCTGATACAGACATTAAAATAGATACGCTAGAGCAAGGTGACACAATGTGTAGAAGAGACACAGGGCTCTGTCGAACCTATTTTAACTAGCTAGTCTACATAAAAAATATCTCCAAATTTTGGATTTTCTTCCATTTGTTTTTTTCCCCCCCTAACTTCCCCCTAGCTGCTCTGCTTTGGAGAAACAGAGGCTGAAGGTGGGCGTTTGCAGCTGAGATTTCAAAATCTGTTTTCTTCACACTCACAGGAAGTTGCACAGGGAAAAACAGTTTCTTTTCTTTACACAGATTTACACAGCAAGTTCCTTCATTGTAACTTCTCACTGCCCTGGTTGTCACAGAAAGGTCTCTGCTCTTTTCCCTTGATTTATTTTGGGTTTAGATGCAGTTCTCTGTCATTTCAGGGTTTCTTCTGAGGAATTTTCAGTATGATGCTACAGGGAAAATGGACTGGAGCACCTTCTGTGGAAAAAAATGGTGCTTAAACTTGGTAGATGCTTCTGGGGACATCTGTCTGCACTTTTCCAAATGGTTCTATCCATACTGGTGCAGTTTTATTCCCTTTCCTACCAGTCCCCCAGCAGGAGTGTTAGAGTCTGCTCACGTGTTTCTCCACCTGGTGAGTTTCTCAGCTGTAGATGACACTATTGGCTGTGGGAGATGGTGGTCCACCTCCTGTTCCTAGTGATGTCTCTGTCTGTGAGGGTCAATGAGATTACTTCAGACTGAAATCGAAGCTTTCTATCTTATACAACAGTGTTTTTATTGAAACTATAAATCTGTAAAATGCTTTGGAGTTGCCAGAATGTCTTGTGCTGTTTTTAATTTCCACTCAGACCAACAAAGCCAAACACCAGTTCTGACTGTATTGCAGAGTTTTGACTTCTAAGACTTCCCTTCCATTTTAATTGGGAAATTTCATATTGTAGCTTTAAAAAGTCTTTATTTCATTTGAAATATCATGAGTTTCCTGAAAAAAAAATAGAAAAAAATACACTTCAGTCTGCCAGAACAGTCTTTCTCCTCCTTGGAAATTGCATCTACCCTTCTCCATATAAAATTTCTGAAAAACTGTACTCCTGCCTGGAATTAGAGTGCTGATTTGATCACAGCTCCAAAGTCCACTTATGCTGCCTGTTCTCCTTGAGGCTGGCAGGAGCCAAGGCAGGATTTTGCCATTTTGCTCCCATAAGGTGGCCCCTGCAGACAGGCTTGTTTGTTTAGCAGAGTATTCATGCTCAATGATACCAACAATGTTAAGTAATGAACTTTGCTAATACATTTTGATGAATTTCAAAGACCAATTAAACCAAGAAGAGCACAAAGTAGTGTTGTATGAATATTTAATGTAAACTTATGGATTACATTGTTCTGGAAACTGCTATCAGAGGCACTTTGAAACCACATGTGGCTCATGATAGCTCGACAGAGCCAGTTTCAGCCACAGATGAGTTCAGACTCCTCTAATAAACACGCTCCGGGGATCACTCTGAAGTGGTAAAATTTTACGAGTAGCTAAAAAATCAGAGTTCTGCAGTCAACAATAAGCACTGTTGTATTTCCTCTTTACCCTAGTGTAAAGGACACTTCTGAGGACCTTTCTTCTCCAAAAGGAAGGTAAGATAACATGGTTTTGAGAGTTAAATGGCAAGTGAAGCAAAGTGTGCATGAAGAAAGGAGCCTTTGTCGCTGGCAGTGTTCTCCAGATGCTCTTAGAGCACTGGATTTGGAAGGATGCTCTTTGTACCAGCTGCTGTTGGTGACGTGCACCTGGGCTGGAGCAGCTGCTGCTTGGCTCCATCTCGCACAAACGGATCAATCCCCATGTGTGCCGGGAATGTCGGAGAGAACAGCATGTTCTGCCCTTGGGTTTTATCAGCTGGTGCTGCCAGCACGGCCACGAAGCCCCCGTGGGCTGCTGAGTGCGGTAAGTGCCTGCTCAGCTTGTGCTCTTCCTCCCTGACCCTCTGCTTGTCTCTTCCCATTTCAGCAATCGGATGCAAAGGGAGCTCCAGGGGTAACCCTTGATGGCTGTGCAAGGTGGGAAGCATGGAGGTGGGCAGGAATTTCCCACAGGTTAAGGAGAGGCTGGTGGAAGACTGCACAGGACAGAGGAGAGGATGAAGCAGCTGTATACCCATTAGAGGTGGGTCGGAGTGGCCCGTCCACTCAACTAAAATCAATGGTAGAGACTGTTCCTAGCACTCACACTCACTCAGAGCTTTTCACCCAGTGATGCTGGACTGCTGGAGCTGTGCCCAGTTTGCAGGTGGGGATGCTGAGGCAGAGTGGTGACCCAGTGGAAGCCAGGAGTACAGCTCCTGCCTGCTGACTCCTGTTGCATCCTCCCTTATCAGCCAGGGAAGGCAGCCAAGAGCAGAAGGTTTCCTGCATGAAAGTCAGGTCTGTGCCTAATGTGGCTCCCTAATTGAATCTGGATTCATTTGTAGCCAGTCAGGAGCACCTGGGGACAGCACCTCTGCATCTATAAATCCTCTGTTGCTAAGAGAGAACTGTACTCTCTGTAAGGTCCCAGATCCTTCTCTATGTGGGGATGCACCCCAAGAGTCTCCAATGTCACAAGCAGGTTCTCCCAGGTTAGCCTCACCAGTTCACAACTGGTGATGACTTGGCCTGGTGAATGTGTGCCATGCATCTTGTACAAAGATTTTTAAGAAAGAAGTTAGAAGTGGCAATTTGCAGTTAAAAGAGTCTTTTGCAATTGTAACAGTAGCAACTTAGACTCTCCATTTCCAGAAGGTTTTATAATGCTGGAGACATCTGTGTTTTGCACTGTACTGGGTTTTATTTTCAATCATTTTTCTCATTAAAAAAATGTGTGTATCTCATTATGTCTTCATATCTGAGCCAGCATTTAATTCTCTGATTGCATATGGTCGGTACAGCATGTGCCATTACACCCACCAAAATAATGAAGTGACAGTTCCCTTTGCAAAGTAGAAGACTAGAAATAACTTTCTGCTGAGAGATGCTATTAATTTTTATCTCTCTTCCCCCCCCACCCCAGTAAAAGTGAATAGCTGAGTAGCCATGATTCAGATCTCAGAAAGTGTTTTCTGACTGGTCTGTGACTTGTCATATAAGGGCTGCACTGCATCTTTGATATTTATGATATATTATACCCATATAGGAGGTATTTTAAAAGGCTATGAAAAATATCTGCCTCACTTTATGTATTATTTATCAGTCTCTTATTCTTTCCTTTATGCCGCAGGATTTTTTTTATCTTTCTCCTTGATGTTACAAATTGGCCTAATAACATAATTTGCACTGGGAAGGTGTTCCCATTGTTCCCTGTGCAGGCAGCTGGGATCTGGGCAGGCTGTGCCCAGCTGGTCCCTGCCACCAGCCCGGGCTCTGCTGCAGACGTGGCTGTGGTGCTGCAGAGCTCAGTGAGCAGTAGGTGGTTCTATCAGCTCTTCTTGGGGAAATTACAGCTTTATTAGAGCACCTGGATTTTTCCCAGTCTTTTTTCAAACTTTACGACTGCTGTTCATCTTGTGTTAATTTTATTTCCCCTTTAACATTTCCTCCACCTTAGGAAAGCTTCTCTCTTCCTCATCCAGAAAATTTCACATGGTTTGTGAAAAAGACCTAAAATCAATGTGAAAGCAGTGGCAGGCAGCATCAGAGTTCTTCCCTGGCTGGACAAGAGAGTGTGAAACCAGCACCTCTGGCCCAGCAGCACCAGCTGTGGGGGCTAAAAGAGCTCCCATTAGCCCCAGGTCAACAAATACCCATCTGCCAAGCACATGTGCAGCAACTCCTGGTTATGCTGGTGTACAGTGGTCCCAGTTATCGAGGAGGTGGTTTATGGACAGTTTCCCTTCACTTAGGACAAAGGAAGATTATTTAATAGAAATACAGCTTTTTAATTTTTTTTTTTTAATTTTTTTTTAAATTTTGAGTCTCTAATTTCTTCACTTTCCTTGTTAACTATATCTCCTGGCATGCACTTGTAGGAGAAACCAGACTGTCAGCACTTGCATCAGCTGCCTTCTGCCTGTCTAAGTTCACGGAAGGTGTTGCTGTTGCTCATCCCAAACATCAGACAGCTCCTTTAGGGAAAGAGCTGGTGCTAAAGAGCCACAGCACTACTGCTCTGTGCTGGGGAGTCCCAGCAGAGCTCTGGGGCTCAGGGTGGGCACATGGAGCAGGGGCCCACGTCTCCATATCACCCTGTTCCCCACACTTACAGATTGATGGGTGTGTTCTGTCAAAACTGCCATGACCTGTTTTGGTTATCTCCCTGCTGAAGTCTGAGCATTGAATGTTGCTCCTGGAGGTAATAAACAACTGTACATTCACCCCAAAGGTATTAGTTACAATTTAATAATATTTTTCACTTATTGCTTTTTTTATCCCCCTTTCTACACAAACTCTGGTGACATCTCTTTGAGCAGCTGCTTCCTTCCATTGCCATTTTATCAGGTACACTGTTGCTTTAGAGTGATTCTTTGCAAACCCATTGCACTGATTACCCTGGGTCTACACGTAAGCAGGCTTCTTGCTGTGCAGTTTGGGCAGGGATTGGACTGTCTTTTCCAAGGGGAAGGCTCACATGGGAAGGATGTGTGCCCAGAAGTCATGGCAAGCCTTGTCTTGCCAGTGTTGTATATATTTTGCTGAGTGGATCTCAACAAGCAAGATAATCCCAGGAAATGGGTGGGTGTTTGTTCAAAGGAAAGTAGAAGCCAAATGTGCTTTTCAACAGGGTTCACCTTTCAGGGTGTCAGTTGTTGTGGAGTGATCTGTTTTCTAGGCTGTCCCTGCTCTTTGAAGCGACAACACTAGGTTTTCTTTCCCTGACATCGACAGTGTGCCTGGGAACATGGCCCCTGATCTATCACTGCATTTGCCACAGTCTGCAGTGACACATCCATTTTACTTTTCTAGCAGGTATTTTTTAAATAAAAGGAAAAATTCTTAGCAGCAGCTTGGTTATTCATCAGTATTATTAGATTCTCCCTTCCCTCTCCTGAAGCTAGGAATAGAAACCTATGAAATTACTGTGGAGGATGCGCTCTTAAAACAAAGCAGCGAGTAAGTAGGATGTGAAAAACATGTACAGCTGAAATAGAGAAAGAGATTTGATGTGCCAGTGTAGGGGGAATATTACATCCAATACTGGCAAGATTCCTACAAACTCAGGATTGGTGCATCCCCAAGAGCAAGAACTCAGGCAAGGGAAGCAGGATATCTGCATGGCTGAGCAGGGAGCTTCTGAAAAAGCTCAAGTGGAAGCAAGAAGCTTTCAGTAGATGGAAGAGGGGACTGACCACTTGGGAAGATTACAAGAATGCTCTCAGAGTATGCAGGGATGAAACGAGGAAAGCCAAGACCTCCATGGAATTAAACCTGGCAAGGGATGTCAAGGTTAACAGGAAGGGTTTCTTCAAGTATACTGGAGGCAAGAGAAAAACTAGACAAAATGTGTGCCTGCAGCTGAACGAGGCAGGTGCCACGGTGACAGAGGATGCAGAGAGGGCAGACTTACTGAATGCTGTCTTTGCTTCAGATTTTTCTGCTCAAGCCAGCCCTCAGGAGTCCCAGACTTTGGAGGTAAGAGAGAAAGTCTGGAGGGAGGAAGACCTTCCCTTGGTTGAGGAGGCTCAAGTCAGAGGTCAGTTGAGTAAACTGGATATCCACAAGTCCATGGGTCCTGACGGGATGTACCCATGAGTGCTGAGGGAGCTGGCAGAAGTCCAGCTAAACATGAGGAGGAACTTCCTTACTTTGAGGGTGGCAGAGCACTGGCACGGGCTGCCCAGAGAGCTGCTGGAGTCTTCATCTCTGACAACATTCCAAACCCGCCTGGATGCGAACCTGTGTGAGCTGCTCTGGGTGACCCTGCTCTGGCAGAGGGGTTGGACTGGATGATCTCCAGAGGTCCCTTCTGGCCCCCCAAGTCTGTGATTCTGTGAGAAGAGACCACCCCTGCCCCTGTCTGCACCCCCCTTTTCAGGCAGGTGTGGCAGGTCATAGCAGAGGACAGTGGTCCTGATTGCCCTTCGTCCCCATCTCTGACCCTGGCAGCATTCACCTTCCTCACAGGCCTCCTGTTCCAATGCTGACAGCCCTTTCAGTGAAGAAATATTTCCTAATATCCAATCTAAACCTCCCCTGGAGCAACTTGAAGCCATTTCCTCTCGTCCTGTCGCCTGTCTCTTGCTGCCTCCCTGGGGCCCAGGTTGAGGATGTAAAGAGGAAGCTTGCTTCCCTAGTATGGCCCTCAGATTATCATCCCCTTTTGATCTTTCAGGTAGGCAGTGTTGAAGTAATGAGAAGTTTAAGGGGAATGAAGAAATATTTCAGGGCCTTGGGATGACTGGTCAAGGGATCTTGTGCACAAGTTGTGATTTCTATCCCTCCAGTGGCAGGGAATGATGAGGGGGTAAAATAGTGGAATTGCTTGTTAGTCTTGTCCCAGCCAAACATAAGCCTGAGAAACTTCTAGTTGGACAGTGCCTTGTGTCTCATTTAACAAGCAGTGAAATAAAAACACAGCTCTCACTTCAAGCCCACCAAAATACACATATATATACAAAGAGTTTAATAGGGCAGTACAGGAGGTGTTAGAGCTCCTGTAATCCCACCCATCCACAAACTGATGGATCTTGGGTCTGAAGGAGAGACTGGAAAAACTGCAGGGTGTGGTGCTCCATCCTGCCCAGGGAGAGCAGCGTCCATCCTTCAGCTGGGGCTGCTTCGTGTCTGCACAATCTAGGACATAATGGAAACACAGCTGTTTCTGCTGCAAACACATAGTTTGCAGATGTGGTACTGCCTAGGAAAGTCCTGGGCTTCCCAGGAATTTATTGTACTGGCTTTCTCCCACCTTTCTGGCATGAGTTAATAAGGCCACAGGGTGCTGGATGAGAAAACGTGGAGCTTTTCTCTTTGTGGTTTTCACAGGCACAAGGTTCACCTGTGGTTCAGTGTTTAACTAAAATGAAGGCTGACAGCTTTTCCCTATAAATTAAATTAATGAGTTGTTTGAACTACTGCTAAATTGTTTGTGCAGATCTTTGCTGCTCAATACTGTCTCAGTGCTCCCTTCCCACGGGCATCCTCTGCAGCCGTGCTCGCTTCCCTGCCCATGCTGGGGTTAAAGGAATGGTCATTACTGCAGCTGTGTGTGCCAGGAGAGGTGGCCACACAGAAACCCCCTGCTTCACACAGAGCCACTTCTGTGCAGGGAAAAAAGTTCACTTACTTAAAACCCATAAAAATAAAATAAAAATCCTGTCTATCTAACCTGGCAGGATGATTTGCTGGTGCTAGGCTAAGGGTGCTGTGCAGCAGTGCTGCCTCACAGTGCTCATACTCTTCGTAGTTTTCTCCACTTTGCCCAGTTCCACAGGCTTCTCACTTAGACCTTCTCAACTCATCATCCTCCAGCCCCTCCCCACTTATGACTATCCCCCTGCAGCAGCTCTCACACTCTGCACACCATCCCTTCCCATCCTTTTCACTTAAAATGGGCTGGATTAGCAGAGGCTGCTGATTAAGCTAATGATCTCATTTAGGCCAAAAAGGGATATATGTAGCCAGAAGTCAGAGCTTTGCCCTCTGGTAGACCAGCAGGAATTGGGGTTTGTTTGCCTGTATCACCAGCTGCAGGAGCTCAGAGGCTCAATCCAGCCCGGGGTCACCTTGGAGAGGTATCAGGACCTTGATGACGATGGGAAGCTCGTTGGGGTAAATCTGCTCCCCGAGGAGCACTGGGAGGGTAGGTGATGTGAGTAACAGGTATGGGTGTTTGAGTTTCCATCTTAAACAAATGCAGTGCTTGGAGAAGGAAAACATCTACTCTGGAGCAAGCAGAGCAACTTATTTAACGAATAGCAACCTTATAGAAGACCATTTTTTAAGAGCAGAAATAGAAGTTTGTGTGATTTGGTGAAGCTCCCTGAGCGCTTGCTTTGCTGTATCTTTGCAGAGAAAGGTTTTTCTTTGTTATAGCATGATTCCCTGCAGCAGAGTAAAGAGACAGTCGTGACCTGGGAGCTGTGGTTGCCCGGCTGAAGAGGGGAGAGAGCACATTAGCTTTTTGTTGCTTGAAAATTAATCTGAGCAAATATCACTGTCAAAGGAGTTAATAGCTGTAAAAAAGGTAAAGCAAAATGCAGGCTATTTTACACGTACAGCTTCAGAGATTTTTTTAGCTGTGGTTTGATACCTCAAGGAACCAGGCATTTCAGTGCTGCTTGTGGCCAAAATCTGTGGTTTGTAGTAAAAATCATGTTTGTTTTAAAGTAATTCTAATGTCTTTTTGTCTAATCCTCTTCCATACCATTCGCACGGCATCTTCATTACTGTTCAGGGGGGATGTGGAAAGTGTTGTTGCTTGCCCTCTTTTTCTACCACTTGACCCCATCTACATCAGTGGAAACATCACCAAAATGAGCACATTGCAAGTCTGGAGTGCAGGTAGAGTGAACATCAGTTTGTTTGCAAATTCTCATGAATTAGAGCTGGTTTCTAGACTCTATTCCAGTAAAGGTAAAATTCTTGCAAGGGGAAAAAGCCATGCCCATCACTCGGACAAATACAGATTCTCTTGGGCCCCTGTTAGCATTGCAAAAGTGACTCTGAACAGCAAATTGCCAAACAAGAATAAAATGTGACCAAGTACAGTCATTTTTCTGAAGGAAGGGGAATGGTTTTCTGGCAGAATGATGTAGCACCCAGGATTCCCCAGCTTAAAAGGGCTGAAATTGGAGTTGTGTGTATTTGGTGGTCTCTTTGCCACCGACATTCCCATCAGACCAATGGTTCCATGGGGAATCCAGATGCTGTTTTATAACTGGAACATTTGATGATCTTTGGGAAAACTTAGACCTCTGTTTCTTTCTGAAGCATCAAATTAATAGTTTAGCCATTAAGTTGATTTTAAAATAGCATCCATTTCCCTCTTTCTGGTACCACATTCTGTTTAATAAATGCAAACACAATACAGGGAGTGTTGAAAGAAGCAAATTAGAGATCCATCTAGAGCAAAATATCCTTCGTGTTGGGAGCAATCTAGCACAGAAGACAAACAAATGTATCATGATGAACATGACATGGCCTAAAAACCTTGCAGCTCCCTCTCTGTTAGGTTGAGAGTGGCTGAGAAGGGAGGAGATGGGTGAGATGACAGGGACAAGGAGAGAGAGGCGAAGGCAGGGGAGAGTGGTTGGGATAGGCGGCCAGGATTAAACTTGGTGAATACAATGCATTTAGTTGGATAACGCTGTGTGAGTTGTCTCGCCCTGGGATGTCCAGTCTGAATGGTGCTCCAGAATTATGGGCTCTCCAGCTGCTGTTTAATTATTCACATAAGGGTACTTTAGGCAGATTTTGGTAATCTCAGCCTTTTGGGCTGATGCAGTGTTTCTTCAGTATTACCAATGAGTTTTGTGTCCTTTCCTGTTTGCATTTTCATCTGAGATTTACAGCAAACAGTGACGAGAAATGCCAGAGGGCAACTTTTCAATTCTTAGCAAAATAAAAATATGTGCCAGGATTCATGCATATATTCATGTGGACACCTGTGTTATTGAAACACATTTCCTTTGCTATTTGTGGTGTATTTACTTGAACCATTCTAAAATTCAAGTAATGTATAATACTGAAAAATCTCCTGTGGAGCTTGGTAGGAAACATGAAACTTTTTGTGCTTAGAAATACTGCACTATATATTACTTACTCTTCCCTTCAAGCACTTTCATTGTGAAGCCTTATTCTTGGCTGGAACTGGTGCAAACCCCAGAGGGTCTCAACAGGCTCTGGCCTTTGGGGTCAGTACTTGTTTATAAACCATATTCCTGGGCAATTCTATTTTTCACCTAGTACTGGCTTGTGTGGCTATTTAATATGCTCTCTCTTCACCCAAACATTTGCACCTTTGGTTTGCTTGTTTACTTTGTAAATTAGATCTCCCCCTTTGCCCTGGTATCTTCTTTTTTCAGTTGGCAGGAGGAGCTTGCACTCTTCTCAAGCTCACATTACAAGTGGCTAACTCTTCCAGGGAGATGCTCTAAGGACCTTCCCTCCCTGACTTAGAGGAGATGGTGCTTTGCTGCTGTGAGCGTCTGACAGACTGTTCAGACAGAGAAGTACAGTAGGCAGGAACAGGACCTTTATTCTGGTGTGATGTTTAGGGGGACATGTGATGAGGTCCTGACTCCCTGCTCAGATGCCCTCCTATTTATCCTGTGTCTGAAATGTAGCTCTAAGCACGTATGCAGAGCTTTCTGCTGGAATGGATCCTGTCAGCCTGAACACCTGAGATGAGGAACAGGAACAGAGACCTTCCAGGTGTAGAGCCAGGGAAGGATACCAGAGGAGATTAATAACCCATCCTTAGGTACACCTATGCTATGGTTTCACTCTTGCCCATGTCCTGCTGGCACAGGTCCCTAGCACAAGGGCTTTGCTCCAAGACCACATTACTGTGAGGAGCTTGTGATGCAGCCCAAACTCACGCCATTCAGAACTAATGAAGGTAACCAGGAGTTCCCTTTCCATGAAATTGCAGTTTACCAGGATCTTCCTGTAGATGTGGTGTAAACCTATGAAAACTTGCCTGGTTTGCTGTCGGGAGGCTGAGGAAATGGCCCTCGTTTGATGTCTTCCAGCCAAGCCTGGGTCTGAGGTCTCTTACCTGTGAAAAATCAATAAATCAAAATATTACAAGGTGTCATGCTGATAATTGATCCTTCCAAGAATATTTTTCCCAAAGCTTAAACTATTTCCAACAGCATGAAGTTATAATGAAGACTAAGTGTATTTATGAAGTGAAATCATTAACAATGGATTAGCCAGTGGAATCCAATTTCCTGTTCTATCAGTGATGCTAACACAGACCAAAATATCATTGATGTACTGGGCATCTTTGTCGTCCTCTTAACTGAGAGAAAAATTATATTTGCCATTCTCCACTGGCTGCACTTTGCAGACAAAACTGCATCTTACACATAGGATCAAGCTAGAATCTTTATGGAGAAAGTATTTACAAGAAAATAAATGTGCATGTGAATATTTCACAGGCATCTCATATGTACTTTGTGTTTCATCATATTTAATGTATGAACTCAACTATGTTACATGTGTGGATTTTTTTCCTCTTAAGCAATGTCTTAAGGAGCTTAAGGTAGAGCAATACATTTGTGTTTTATCCATAGGGTTTTATAAGATAATGTGTGGGAGAGGCAGAGGAAACTTCCTAAGAGTTCTTTTTCTTTAAGAACAGAACTAAAAAAACCTTATTTAGTGCTTTGTAAGTATTAAGTACTAAAATCCTGGTGTTTGAAGCTCTGGTCCTTGCTTTTGTGCTATGGGGTGTTCCCTCTCCCCTGAGGGGGCTGGCACACAGCTCGCAGAAATGGGCTTCACTGGCAGTAGCAGGGAAATGGCTGTAATTTTGGATAGCCAGTTTTGCTCTAGTGAACCAAACTACCTGAGGAAGAGCAGAGATTTGGACTAATCCAAACACCAGTGCTTTGCTGCTCATTGCTCTCTACTCCCAGCCCCTCAGGAAATACATTAAATGGCAGATGATCTTATAGGGAGCCTTGAGGTTCCTTTCTGGGGAAAACTGGAAGTTTAATTTTGCTGCTTGGTTTACTCTCCATCCTTCCACCTCCAAGATCATTTTTTAGCATCCTAAGTAGCCTTTGGTAGAGGACTTTGTTGAGCAGCAACAGGGATGTGTATGGTCATGGCAGAAACAAGATGCTCACTCTGTGCATGGTGAAGTTGCATCTTTAGCCTACCTAACACAGAACAACTCCAGTAACTGTTTGTTAGGTCCTGTGAGGGGCTCTTGGCAGTTCAGTGTGGAGCACTGTCATCACAAGGTCAGTGGTTTATAACATGGTACTTTTTGGGTGTTATGTAGGTCTGCAAACAGTGTGCTTATTCGCATATTCAGTTCATTTTATCCCCCATAAATCATTATCTGCCAGAATAATATGATTTGGGAAAAGCCCCAGGAGATGCTGATGGCCAGGAAAATCAGCTGCTGTGCACTTGTGGGTAGTGGTGGTGTTACCCATGTGCAGCTCGGTATCAACTGTACCTCCCTGAGCATGGGCAGTGGGGCTCTTTATAGAAGGAGGGCTTTTCTCCAGACATCAGACCACTGTCTTAAACCACAAATGAAATACTAGATTTTGATCCCAGTGATATAACTAGGCAGTGTGAGTGATACAAAGGAAAAAACCAAACGGCCTCAACACTTTACTTAGGGAAAAGTGATTTTTGGAAATAATATTTTAAAACTAAAGACATAGAAAGTCTAACTTTAAATACAAAACAAATGTGGCTTTGCTGTTGGCTTTTAATGAAGTCTGTTTCTCTTTTCCTGCCAATTAAAAATCCCCAAACCAATCCATTTCTAAACCGGCTCAAGGTGACTGAAAAGTAATCCAAACAGAAGATAAGAAGCCCTGAGACGTGATTGCATTTGGACTTGTCTGGAGTTTTGATATGTGCAGCCAATGTATTTCCTCATCACATGAACTCTAGAGAGAGGAAAGATTTATTTTTTTAATGCTAGTGCTAAAATTCTCTGCTAGTTCTGAGCATTTCTGTTATGATAGTTGCAGTGTTACCTCCCACAGCCACCTCTCCCACTGACACAGGAGCTGGGGAACCACACAGGCTGTGTTTGTAGTGCACCAGATCAGCTCAAACTGCTCATGGAGGAGGCTTTGTTCTAAAAAGCCCCAGAGTTTGCATCTGCCACCCCCTCCAGTAATGGGCTGACCTCAGTGGAGGGCTGGAGGAGATGGTGTTCAGAGGAAAGATTCACTAGATGAAGTCTGCTGCAGTCCTTAGTGCTGCTGCCTTTTAACAGAGTGATTAAATACAAACTGGAGCTCTAAATCACATTGAGCAGCTGACAGAGGCTTTGCTCCTTGCCTCCACTTAGTGTGCAGTGCAGTCAGCATGTGCTACCAGGTAACTTTGCTGTTTCCTTGGAATAAAAACCTCTGGTTTTCTTTTACAGACATCCATGAAAAGATCCCCCTGGAGTGACAGTCAGGACTTAGCTATTTCCATAGTGCAATTTAAAACTATTCAAATGCAGTTTCTGCAGAGTTTGGGTCTCGCACTATCCCTGTGGTGCTGAAGGACACAAACGCAGCACGGCTGTCACATCAATCATAGCACTGGTGAGATGTTAAACCTGCTGTGCTAATAGCGTGGGGCTGGGTTAACTTCAGCTGCTGAGTCGTCCTGTAGATAATGAGATCACTCTTCTTGTCTCCAGTGGGATGGCACAGAGGCCAAAGCAGCGAGGGTGGCCATCCATCCAGTACCCCAGCCTGCTGCTCTTGAAGCTTTTATGGCCAGCATCCCTCCTGGACAGCCTGGGAGCTGGAGCTGGGCTGCAGGTGGCGATGCTCAGCAGGGAATGTGCAGCTCCATCCCTGGAGAGGAGGCTGCATTTGGAGCCCTAATACTCAGACCTGAGCTAGAAAATGTGTATTCTGAGCCCTTCCTATTCAGAGAGGGGGAGATGAGCACTGCAGAGGGGACAGTGGGGTGGCACAGTGCAAATCAAAAGAATGAAAGAGAAAACTGTGGTGAAGGAGCTAATGAAAGGGAAGGAGGCTGTCAGTGCAGAGGCAGGTGTGTATGAGATGAGCCCAGAGCAGCATTTCCCATCCAGGTAGGCTGGGGGCTCACAAAGAGGGAGGGGTGCTTGCTAGGTGGGACACATTGGCTGGCACCAGTTTGCAAAACCAAACTGTGCTGGGGATGCTCAGAAGAACGGCTGTGACACCCACCCCCTCCAGCATTTCTGCCTTGGAGCAGCCCCTTCCCTGTGCTTGATGCCATGCTTTGGGGATTGGGGGTCCTAGATGTGATTCCCTGCTTCTCCAAAGGGAGCTTGGTGGCCCTGAGAGAAAATAAGTTGCCTTGAAATGTCCATCATGTGACTGGAAAAGGAATCTATTCCTTGCCATTAAGGTATTCAAATCTGAATGTGCCATATGCATCGTTTCCCCATGGGATACAGCCAGCAGATGCATTGGCAGCCCCCCTCAGCCCACACTGGGCAAAACAAATGCTCACAAACCCAGTAATGACTATTCTTTGAAATTCAGGGCAGCCTCAGCTCTGCCTGTATAACCAGCAAGGCTCTGAGATCACACAGAGAATCTGCAGGGACTGGAATTCACATCTGTCCATCATGTGGTGGTGCTGTAGTGAGTGGACCATCCTGGAATAAGAGCAGTGCAGGAAAGCAATATTTACATGTCTGCTCTATTGAGGACGTAGATTAGAGAGTGAGTGCATGTGGCTGGGTGTCAGGTTTTGGAAGAATGTCTGTTGCTGAAGGATGGGGTGGGGAGGGTTAACTGATTTGTGTTCTTCAGTCACTTATGGACTATCAGAAGGTCACAGGAAGGGGGAATTCTTAACGCTGAGCCTCCGCTGTTAACATCATGGTTGTGTTTTGCACATCTACATCAAATACTATGTGGAAAAATAATTCTGTTTAGAAAAGTATCAAAAACTGTCTTCAAGGAAGAGACCACGGACGGGCTCTGGCATTTTTGAAGTTGCCTTTGTACTCACTAGACTTTGATGATGTGATGAATGACTTGTTGTCCATCAAAAGTTGTGGAGAATTCTAACTTTCCAAGCACCTTGCACGTTAGCAGTGTCTGGTTTTGGTAGCCCTTCCTATTGCATTATGTTTTGCTCGTGTGCTTTTAAGCCTTTTATTACACAAAATGAGGACTTCTACTTTCGCTGGGCAAACTCTACTCATTTAGAAATTCTGCAGGCTTTGTCCATTTACAAATCAAATGGATGGATTAAATTGGATGTTTATTGTCCCAGTCCTAGGGATGGGAGAAGATACCATCTCCTGAAGCGTAGCCTTCATCTGGCTTAGCTGCACAGACGCAGTGTGACAAATTGGCTCTGTTTGCCAAAGTGCTCCCAGTGTTTGCCGTGCCGCATCCCTAAATGTCAGCGCTGTGAAGCATGAGAACTTCCCACAGGCCCACCAGTCTCCAACTTTAGCTGTTTTTAGGGGAGGTAACAGATTTCTGATTGGGGCAGCTATTTCTTTTTAAAGCAGGAAACTCTTTGAAAGTAGATGTTCGATGTAAGGGGATAACTGGAAATGAAGGGCAGGACAAACTCATCCCCTCCCCTGCTTCCCTGCAGCACCAAGCTGAGTAAGGAGATGTCACCAGGCCCTTGCTTTTTCTCTTGCTCTGCACAGTGTTTTGGCTGTGTTGGAAATACCCTACAGATTTGTGCTGGCGTTGCCTCCCAAAACATGCTTATACAAGAACCACTTGTGTTTGAGGGTGATGAAAGCAAGAGCTGGGTTTCACAGGCTCGCTCCCAAAGACCCCAAACCAACCCTTCCCTGGGACTGCCTGAGAGCCCTCAGCAGCTCAGGGACTCTTTAAGTCTGGTTGGAGTTAGCATGAATCCTGACTTTGTGCTTTTTTTTTGTCTGCATTGGGGAAAAAGTCTTTATTAAAGCTCTGACATTAAGCTTTTCTGTCATATGGAGCTTGCATATAATAGATAGAGGATGCTAGTTATTGGTTTCCAGGGAATAGTGTATGCTATGTTCTTTTCCTTTTCATTATTATTTTTACAGTCAGATGTTTCCATTACTCTGACAGCAAAGGAAGTGATCAAGTTTCATAGTCCTTGGTGGTAGCCATCTTTTTCCTCCCCCCTTGCTTACAGGGAATAGGGACACCAGAAAGTTTCTCCCGTGTAGTGTGACTGGGTGCTTGACTCTGCCTGCACAGGGAAAAGCTGTCCCTGCAGCTCCCTGGCTGGGGGTGGCACTTCTGCAGGCAGCAAGAGAGCAACCAAGGGAAAAAACTTCAAAGTTTTCTGGTTGAGGTAACTGAACCCATTCTTTGTAACCCTCAGCCCTTTGCTACCTCCTCCCTGTAGTTCAATGGGATATTTTGTGAGTTTTCTGTTTTAAAACCAACCTGGTGTAAACCTGTTGCCCTGGAGTTCTGTCAGCAAAGTTTTAGCTATCCCAGTGGACCTTGTAATGGTAGGAAAAGGGTGCAGTGCTGGGGTCTGGATCAGAGCTGACAGGCAGCACATCTCTGGATAACATCCTTCTCTTCCGTAGCGAGACGTGGTGCACTTGGGCATCGGTAGGTGGGAACAGCTGCAGCACTCACTGTGGGAAAGAATTAATACCATTTAAAATGAATTATGTGCTTGAGATAAACTACCTCCTGCAAGTGTGTTGCCTCAGAAGAGTCCATAGCTTGTATTTAAGAGGATTGACAAGGTGTTCAGGCTTCTGCAAAATAGGGAGAGATTTACACTTATGAAGGAACAACAATTTCTCATCTTTCTTGGAGGTCTGGGTTGCTCTAATCCATGTCTATATTCACTTACATTTAATTAGAGACAGGCCCTGAACTGACTCAGTGGGATGTGTGCATGCTGAATCCACAGCAGAGACCAATTCAGTCGTTATGTGTAATTCTAGAGCTCCACTGAGCACTTTGCTCTGCAGCATCAGTGTGCAGGAGTGCAGGCTGGGCAGGTCAGGGGCAGATCGTGCTTCTCTCTGCTTCTGCAGGCTCTTCTGGCTGCCTTTCAGGGGTGGCAGAGGGACTGGTCTTCCCTGTGCCTGTGATGGAGCTAAAGTGGTTAGTGCTTTGCACTCATAGCTTTCTTCTGCAGTTCTGGAAGTATCAGCCCCATCTCCTCCTGCATTACACCAAGCATCAGAGCAGCCCAAAACCCTTCTCAGCATGTTCCTCGCTGGCTTTGCTAATGCACTGCTTGACAAACCTGCTGGTTATGAGATCAGGTTGGAAGTGATTGTCAGTTTAACACCTGCTTTGGAAAAACGTTTGTCATAAAGTCATGTTTATCAATGAAACCAGGCTGGAATTAAACATTGGAACTGCTGGAGTAAATCTGCTGGTAAAATGATCTGGAATTGACACCACTGACAGAGCTGTGGTGATATGGCATTTATGTCTCGTGGTTTCCATAGATACACATGTGACAGTGTTTTGCAAACACTATATACCACCTGAAATATCTTTCTGCTACTTCAGGGATAATAACTACACTTAAGTGCATTCTGCACAAAGCCTCTCCTTAAGGGCTTGTTGGATGATGAGAACTAAACGGGTTTTCAAAGGTCATTGCGGATTTCTCAGCACTGAACTTAATTTTATTCCACAAAGGAGGCAGAGACAGACCCTGGCTGAAGGCCTGTGTGTGTAATATTGTGATATGCTCCAGTGAGTGCAGTTCAGCATGGGGCAAAAGACTGGGATGTGTGCATGCCCCATTCTGGGTTGGGTGAGGGAGTGGGAGATGGGCTGGGGAGATGAAAGGGTACTGAGGGGAAGGCAGGCTGAGGACAGAGAAAATAAGATGAGCAAACAGATTCATCCCCATCAAGCAGAGTGTCTGAAGGGGACAGATATGTGAGGCTGGAGGATGGTTCCGTTCAGTGTATGAAAGTACCCCTAATAATAAGTTGCAAAGAAAGGGTCTTTCAACCTAAAGCAGCACTTTGCTAATGACAAATTTTCCTTTTCCAGAAACAAAATTTCCAAGCGAGGCCGATGGTGTGAAAGGGTCTGGCTCCACCACTGGGACCAAACCAAGCCCTGCACCCACTGCCCTTGGGTGAAGGCTGGATCTCTCGAGCTCTCCAGCCCCCAGAGCACACCCAGTGCTGGGTGGGCTCCGATCTGGTGTCGACTGTGGAGGCTGAGCTCTTGCAGAAATCTGGCTCATCTGGTGTAGGAATAATTGAAACAGAATTATTATTCTCCCTCCCCAGTTTTTCTTCGTATCAAATATGCATTTCCCCTCTCTATGCTCTAATTAAAAACTAAAGAAGAGGGAGAGAGGAGGAAGAAACTAATAATGCCAATTACACATTTGGCTTGTGGAAAAGAATAGCACACTCTAATGTGTTTGTGGACAATATGTAGGAAATGATTCATGCTTAATAAACCTCTTTGCTGTTAATCTCTGTTAACCTAGGGCCTCTGTTACTGATATTGAAAAGTCTCCTCACTTTCTCCTGTGTATTGCAAAGAATGAAATTTTTTTTTTGCAGGGGCTGTTGACTGGGCAGCCTGATCACTGTCATGGTACAAATATTTTTATCACTGTGATGCTCCTTCCCCTTGCCCACCACAGTGCTGGGAAGTTAGGAGGTCCCAGGGGACATACTGATGGCATGGAAAGGTCAGCTGCAGCTTCCCACGTCTTAATGCAGGAGGGCTGCTGGGGTCACCTGCTCATTAAGATGATTGAGAGCTGCTGCTGGAGGGGTTTCTGGGTGGATCCCCACCACCTGAAGGGCTGAGGATGAGTACTGTGCTGGAGAGTTTAGAAAGGACCCTGGAGTTAAGCATCTGCCATCCCTCCTGCCACCTCGCTGAAAAGCTGGGAGCACAGTGGATGGATGTGATTAGCACACTGTGTTTAAAAACCATATTTTTTGTGCATGAGGCACAGTCTTTCACAGTTTTCTCATCCCATGGAGTAATGCCCAGAAACTGATGTTATGCTGTTGTAATCGGAAAGGAGCGGGGGGGCTGCGAGGGGGCAGAAAGGATATTGCTGTGAATCCTTCATGTTTAATGATTTTCTTCCCAGCAGCATCATCTTCCACCCTCTCCCTTACGCCTGTGTTTCAAACATCTAAGGGTTTTTTATTTCATTTCTGGTTTGTGACATTAAATTCCGTGACTGTTCTTCCGAAGCAGCTGTGGTGGCAGAGGCCGGGTGACTCATCCCATCTGTAACCCATGGCTCAGGAGGATGCAGATGCCATCAGTGTTAATGGGAGCTACAGGTGACCTGCAAGCCTCTTGTGATGCTGCTGCACATGCATGTGGCTGACTCAAGGTGAGCAAAGGTGTATTTGCAGGTAGAGCAGGAGCAGCAGCACCTGAGGTGGCAGAGGGTGTGCAAGAAGAGGACAGTGAGATTTTGGGGGAGATCTTGTGTCAGAAGTGACATCTCACACAGCAGCAAGATGTCACTTTGACTCCTGAAGCAATTCCCAAGGAAACCCTGTGCTCTTGCTTTGTCTGGATGATGGCTCTTCCCCTCCCTCTAATCTGAAGATCTTCTCATCTAGCCCAGCTGGACCCACATTTTTGGAGCAAGTCAACGTCTCTGGCTGAGATGCCTCCCACGCTTGAGGTTCTCAGGAGGGTCAAATCTTGATTTGATATCAAATCCTTCAAAAGAAATGTTCCCATTGATTTAATGCATTATTTTTTTTTACCTCCAGTCAGGACTTTTATCTCATTAGTTCTGTGAATCAAACCGTGCATCTGAAATCTTTTAATTTTCTTTCAGAGAGAAAGATATTTTAAATTCAGAGCTGGATAAAAATTAAAGCATGAACGTTATCTGGCTGGATTGTAAGCCCTTTATAAGATATTCAGAGTGAAGTCTGTACAGCTGCACAATGTCATTCCCTGTTAATGTAATCAATGCTCTCCTCTTGCAGTTCTTACAGGCGTGTTACTCTGGTTCTGACCAGTGAATTTTGAAATATCATTTGCATAAATATGCCTACTTCTCACTGTGTTTACTTGACAATGCTTTTAGTTATCCCCAAATCAGATTTTCAAATAAAGCAGTTTCTCCCCTCTGTGATTGCTATGGAAATTTCACCTGGAAAATCAGAGCATTCCGAGGTCATTTTACTTTAATCTCTTACTTTTGATGAGGTCCTAACACATCAAAAATCCACACTCAGAAACATCTCTCTCTACTCAAACTTTTGAAATACCAGATCTTCATGGTACAGAAGGAGTGCAACCAGGAACATCACACCACAGTGCTCACTGAAGCTTGGAATGAGGACCCAAATCATGTCAAAATTTAAATGTCTTTTTCCATCCAACACTGGAATATTTTCCTAATTGTTGAAAAGTTCTCCAGGCCACCAACAGCAAGTGAAATGAGAGAAACCCAGCCTGAGTACTAACACTTGCCATGACAAAGGTGGACAGAAAAAGTGCACGGAGAAGCAGCCCTCCTGACAGAATGTGACATTTAAATGTGTTTCTCTCCTCTCATTTAAAATGCAGGAAGCAAGCAGACACAAGAAAGCACTTGCTTGATGTTCAAAGAACTGTTCATGTAAAGGATCAATAGATCCGACACTGTATTTAGTGTCATACAAAATGCTGGACCAGGCAGTTATTTTGATTCATCACTGTGGTAAGTGAAGCATCCAAGTGTGACAGAAAATCTCATATTTTCTTGTTTCTTATGTAACTGAAATATTTCATCTTTAGCGGCAGTTATGTTAAAGATGAATATTCTGTTCTTGACAGGTATTGCCAATGGCTTGTTAATTCAGTGTTACAGGGTTTTGGCATTTTGCATTCCCTCAGTCTCTAATCCACAGGCTAGAGGTGCTAGAGGGATTCTTCCAGTAGAACCAGGGTGCTCTGATTCACCTAGCTGGAGCTTACTGGCAACGCAGAAAAAACTCCTGCTGGCTCCAAAGAGCAAGTCCTAGAGTTGGATTCATCTTCCTCTAACAATCTAAAAGGTATGGGTCTAAATTTACTCAGGGTAACAAATATAACCAACATATTACATGAGCTCAACCACTTTGCTTCAAAACACTTTAATAGTTCTGTATTCGCTAGCCAGGTGTCACACTGTCTCAAATAAAACCTGGAAGAAGAGCTCAAACACTTGTCTTTTTTCTTGTTCTATAGGTAAAAGCAGCAGGTGCCTGTGACATCGTCTGCCTCTCCATGGGAGTGCTTCAATATGTGAATTTATGACCTGAGCCTGTGGTGGATTTCCCACCTCAATGACTTGCAAGTAATGCTTCTTCCATCTGAGATGAACAGAGGTTTGATCATGGCACTGATGCTGTTCTGAGTATGGAGTGGCTTTGCAACCAAGTTGAAATGTCATCATGAGTTTTCAACCCTTTTCAGCCACAGAAGGTTGTGTTGAAGCCAATGAAATTAAATGTGAAGGGAGCTGCCAATCATATTGTACGAATGGTGTGTGATGTCCTGGGTAGCTTATGATGAGCCAAGGGCTTCTGGTTTTACCCAGGGTCTTCATGGTCTTGGATACCTACAGAAACATGGGCCTGGCAGCAGAAAAGGTGTCAGAAGTGAAGATAATATTCTGACAGGAGACCAGCTCAGCTGATAGAATCATAGAATTGCCTTGCTTGGAAAAGACCTCTAAGATCATCAAGTCCAACCAGTAACCCAGCACTGCCAAGTCACTGCTACACCACGTCTCAGCACCTCATCTCCACGGCTCTGAAATCCCTCCAGGGACGGGGACTCCACCACTGCCCAGGGCAGCCTGGGCCAGTGCCTGACAGCCCTTTCAGTGAAGAAATTCTTTCTAATATCCAATCTAAACCTCCCCTGGCACAACTTGAGGCCATTACCCCTTGTCCTATCACTGTTACCCAGGAGAAGAGCCCACCCCCCCCTCACTACCCCCTCCTTTCAGGGAGCTGCAGAGAGCAATGAGGTCTCCCCTCAGCCTCCTCTGCTCCAGACTGAACCCCCCAGTTCCCTCAGCTGCTCCCCATCACACTGTGCTCCAGACCCTTCCCCAGCTCCGTTCCCTTCTTTGAACATGCTCCAGCACCTCAGTGTCCTTCTGGGAGTGAGGGGCCCAAAACTGAACACAGTATTTGAGGTGTGGCCTTGCCAGAGGTGAGTACTGGGGACGGTCACTTTCCTAGTCCTGCTGGCCATGCTACTGCTGACACAGGCCAGGATGCTGTTGGCTGCCTTGGCCACCTGGACACACTGCTGGCTCGTGTTCAGCTGGCTTAATGTAACCTCACGAAAAGCATATTTATTTTGAACTTGTGGGAAGGGCACAAACAGTCCCCTGAAAATCCTGGAGCCCAAATGAGTGTCTGCTGGAGGCTTTTAAGGAAAATCACTGCTTCCAAGAACAATGGCCTTTGGAGCTGAGGACATGATGCTTTTTGGGGCACTGAGGTTTGAGCTCCTTTCAAGTGCTCTGTGCTTGTTGACGAACATCTTGATTTTATCAGCTATGTAAGTCTTAGCTT
Organism: Podargus strigoides; assembly: GCA_028020825.1. NCBI lineage: Eukaryota > Metazoa > Chordata > Aves > Caprimulgiformes > Podargidae > Podargus > Podargus strigoides. Next base: position 3,774,074 of record CM051631.1, read on the forward strand.
GCGGGCTACAGAGCAATTGCACCAATTTGGCAGCAAAGGGAACTGATTACACCAATTCGGGAGCACTTACCTCCTTGCACAAAGTTGCAGCTCTTCATTACTCAGTATGATTTGAGCATGCTGTGAAAAACACTGCAGCTCTTCAGTTACTTGTTCTGTAATGAATTAGAGATACAGGCTGGTCCTCATGGTCCTGGGCTGTGTAACTGTAACTCTAGATGTCATCTACTGCTGCCATCCCTAACTGCCACCATAGACATGCCTGCCTGGAGACATAGGAAGATGTTTGCTTAAATAATGTATATACACATATTTGTATATTTGTTTCTTTTAAAGTCATTCAAGTTCCACTAAAAAAAAATATCCATAGAAAGTTCTTTAGGAAACTGCCAGCTCTTAGACTCCTTCATGCATTTGCAGTTGGCAAAAACACCTTTCCAAGAGCTGTGTGTGTTCAGCTGATTCGTAGTCAGAAGTGCCTCTGCAGACTGCTTGTTGCCTGCTCTTGGCAATATTTCTGCTTTAAATCCTTGTTACAGACTTGGACTACAGTGTCACCTGGAGGGGGGCTTCAAAAGATCATCAGCAGGACTCATCTGGCCTGCAGAATGTGGCAGGCAGTGAGAATTTAAATGACTGAAAGTACCAGAGGAAAGCTCAAAATTTAGATCAGATATGATGTATTACAAGTAAGATTTATAAAAGGATTACAGAAATCAGTTAGTTAAAGCTACTGGCAGTAAACAGGGATTAAAATATTTATCTAGCAGTAAAAATATGAATAATGGAGTCACTATTTAGTTATGTAAAGAAGCTGCATACTTTAAACTGACAACAAATAACACTCTTAATATCACTAATTTTTTACAATGTACATGTACCAAAATCCTTCCACGCCTTTCTCTCCCAAGCAAAATCCTCTTGTATCTAATCAGTGCATAATACAAAAATTCCTCAAGCGACAGACATGCTCACAGGGGGGTAGATCACTCGACAATGTCGATATTTGCCTTTGCCTCCCTTCCCTTTCCAAGACTGTAGCATTTGGAGATCAGTTCCTTCCTCTCCTTCCCTCTGGGAGGGTATGTGATGCTGGTTGTAAGGCAGCTGGCTGCTAATATTTCCTGCATTTTTCTATTGCTCTTCCAATTACTGCATTTCTTCTGATGTTGCTCTTTGAGATTAGTATTATTTTACAGGAAGGTCATGTATTTCTCTGGGAAGTGGTTGGGGTTTGGGCCTCCCACATCTCCAGTCTAACATTTGAACCTTTATACATGAAAGCATCCCTCTGTTTGACCAAGACTTTACTGCAGTTACCTACTGCAATATTCTTCCAGTTCAGCAGCTTAGCCATGTAACCTATACAATGATCAGCAAATGTGAGGCAGATGCTTACTGCCCCAATAAAAGTGTATTGGTGAGCATGACTGGTATTAGAGTTTCCACTTTTTACTTTTTTCAATTGCCTGCTTGCCAGGAATAACTTTCAACAGGGTGTACATCTACAGTGCTGCTTCCACGTGCACTGTGGTGTTTTATCATGGAAAAGCTGCAAGTTTCCCTGTTGTTGTAGGTCTGTAAATCTGTGCTTAAGTCTACCTGGGCTGTTAAAACAATCTGGTGGGGAATCATCATCTTCATCTGGGTGATCTGTGCAATCCTCCACTGGCCAAAGCACAGCCCTGAAGCCAGTTCCTTCCTGATGCAACTTCATGGATTTCAGTTGCCATCAGGTGTCTCAAGCATCCCGCTCCCAACCTTCTGGGTGAGGTAAAAATATCGTTCATTCCTTGTTGAGGACCAAGGTAGGGAAGCTCAGTGGTTTGCTACTTTCTGCTTGTACTCTTGACTCAGCTTAAATTTTTAAAATATTCAGCAGAGACGATTAAGCAGCACAGCTGGCCTTGTTTCTGTGTCTTGCTGGATTCCCATGGTAATTGGTCACGCTGCACATCGAGTGGCTTCCAACAGCTGGTTATTGCCTATGTTATCTTCTGCTGACAGTAAGAAATTTAGCCCTTGGTGGGTTAGCCGTGGCATTAATAATTATTTTTGGGTGGCCAGTTCATTTCCCTCCTGGGTCAGACCACCCTGGTACTCTGCAAGCTTTGGTCCTCTCTCCATCTGCAACAAATTGGTCCCACTACACTGCATCCACACAAATTACTTAATCAATTTGTGCTTGAACTCTATCTTTTATACATAACTTGTGAGTTGTGTTTGTGGGGGTTTTTTTGTATGCACAACAATTCATCCCCTTCTGACCATCTGTGGTGTTGAAGGTTTGCCTTTCCTCTCAAACAGCATATCCCTAAGCAGAGTTTCAGCCTTTGTGAGCAAGGAGCTGACACATAGCTGGGCACCTGCTTGCAAAGCAGGGAGCTGCAGAGCTCCATTCTCTCTCTGCTTTTGAAATGACAAAGTGCTCATAGAAAGCATTGCATGATAATTAAAAGAATATGAGCAGTGGCAATGAAAGAAACTAAATATGGTATTAAAATAAGGCTAAAATACATCGTATTGAAAAGATAGTGTGATGATTTCAGGTCAGTTAAAAATGATGCAGCAGGATTCATGAAAGGGGGACAGAAAGGGGATGCATGTGTGTGTAGCAGGGGACAGATAGGGAGTAGTAGCCAGAGGATTACTTGAGTGGTAAAAAGGTGTGAAATATTCTTGTAAAAAGAAAGTTTGGCTGCTAAAATGGGAAGGAACTCTTTGTGTTGCAAAAGCCTTTCTGCTTCTGCCAAGTAGGGGGAAAAAAGTATGATGGTGACACTTGGGATTTATTGCCCATCTGTGTTGAAAATAGAACTGGTTTTCAACGTATAGGCAGGAGTGGATTACAAAACCATGAGATCTCTCCCCTGGATTCTGCTGGTTTCCCATCTCTACAATTATTTTTGATTGTTCATAACCTAGTGGCTTTTGGGTTTTATTAAGACAATATTAGCATGCATCTGTTAGTCATTATATTATGATTCATGTGTTCTCAGGACTTCTTCAGACCATTACCTAGAACTAGGGATATATTAAACTTTGTAGAAGTTATTACCCTGCTTTCTCATGAGCAGCGTGGGAGGGAATGTGCTGGACAGCTGTCCTGCCCCAGATTAGTGACCCTGTCCAACTGCTCAAAGACTTCTCTTCCTTTGCAAATAATTTTAAAACATTGTTTATTATCAGTGTTAAGAAGCAACATATTAGGTGACTGTACCTGTTGGGTATGGTTTTTGAAATATTTAACCTAAATATATGCAAAAATAAGGCATAGCTAATGGTGGACAAAGAGTCAGCCAGAAGTTCCTAAGTAACTTCTGGTAACCCATAATGTCCTGTCCTGTTTGCACTGAAGCTCTACCCTGTGCTCCACCTCGAGGCTGCCTGGGAAATCTGGCAGCAGTTCCTGAGCAGGCAGGGGTTAACTTTGCTTTGAAGTGACCTTTTTGGGGTTTGCTCCCTTATGGGTACCAGTTTAAGGTGGGCAAAATGATTGCTGATTCACGAAGGGTGAAGTCAGGTAATTTTAGACATGTGATTTGAGAGAATTTTGATGATACTGAAATTCAGCTTTCTAGATGATGTTTCTCATGGAACCCATGAGAATTCAGCTTTCCAGAAGATGCTTTGCTCATGGAACCCGTTACTACAGCCAAGGCAAGGTAAAACCCACAAACTCAGCAAGCTGCAAGGAAAAAGAACATCTCTTCTGAGGAGTGTTTGCATATATTTAAAGTAAGGCTTTCAGGTATAAATGAATTTCCTAGGGGAGGCATGTTGTCCTGCAAGATTGCTACTCCCTGTGAAACTCCTGGACTTGGCCACTGCCTCAACATATGGGCAGTGGACAAACACCTCTTCAGACTAATTCAGAGAGTGCAGTCCTTGGACTAGTATCTCATAAACCACCATAAGACATGAATGTTTTATAACTTCAGGAAACTCAGAGCCAGCTGTCCTTGGTGCGTGTCCAACATCTCCAGCATGGGAAGGAAATGCAGCACTGCAAAGTGCTGAGTACTCTGGCTCTTGTCCAGCAAAGGTGCCACTATGGGGACAACTAGAAGCCTGTGGGCTGCTACACTGTGGGTGTGGATTTAGCTGGTTTGCAGCCTTGAAGGAGCGTGCACCTGGCTGGACTGAGCTCTCATCTGTTGCTTTGCAGCTTAGTTTGGAGCAGCTCCTTCTGCCCTAGTTCTCCTTCCCAAATAACTGGCACAAAGGGTAGGACTGCATGAGGAAAGCTGGTTAGGAATTACTGGGAGAGACCCAAGGCAGGGAATTAGACTTGGGCTGAAAAACATCATCTCTATTGTTTTAAAGTGAGATCTATCCGATCAGTTTGTTCTGGTTACATTTATTTATTATTTTTTTTAATGGAGGATGCAATGACAGACTGGAAAATGCAGGAGGGAAATAATTCATAAGAATGAAGAAACACTGCCAGCTAAGTATCAAACCTTAATTTTAAGGAGCTTGAAATAATAGGGAAAGCTGTATGTGACCTGATGGTTCGATCAGAGGTGTAAAGCCTGGAGCTTCCAACTTTCTGCTTTGCCCTATTATTTCAAAAGCCCCTGATACATTAGGTCAGATGTTTGGCAGGATTCCGAGGAAGAAAGAGAGTAGTTTTACATTCCTGAAGTATGATACTTGGTCACTGTGGGGGTGGAGTCCTTTGCATGCTTCTCACTGCAGCCATGTGGAGATGAAATGTGCTGCACATCCAGGTTAACATCACCTGATGCTGCTTATCACTGCCTGCAAGAGTGCATGGATGGCAGCTCTGCCTTTGTCTTCAACAGCAGCAGGTTTAAACCAGTGCTAAGTGCTTTTAAAAATGCTGTTCTTAATAATAGTAAACACTTTGGAGTTGCTGCTTAGGCTCTGAAATGCCCTTGGGCTTTAGCACAGGCAGTGCAGCAGCAGTGCTGCCCCTGTTTGCTCCGTCTCGCTGAGAGACACGACGATTGCTGTGAAAGGCACTTCAAACTATTTAAACTGTTCCAGTGTTTGCTCACAGTTTCTTCTGAGACTGGAAGCCAGGGGAAGTGGTTATACAAAATATCAGTTCTTCAGAACAGAATAGGAAGCTTTTCTTTGTGGACTGCAAACTAAAGCTTTTAAACAAAATGACAGCGTGTTTCTTATGAGAGGTATGAAATGAAGTTTTGAAGTAATACAATTTCTGAACACCTGGGCTAAAGAGGGAACCTTGCAATGTGTTTTTCATTTGTTTTGGTTTTAATTCAGGGCAGACACTCCAGTCCTGCAAAGGGCTGAGCACTCTGGTCTCTCCCACCAAAGCCACACTGCGTGTCACACAGCATCAGATCAGTCCTACAGGTTTCATGCTCTGTCACTTTTTTCGATCAGAGTGGAGCACTCTGTTTATTCTGACAAGCTACTTTTCCATCGAGAGGGAAATGCTTGGGGCACTGCAGGGGCAGAGCACTACATTTTTTTTCTCTTGGGAAACAGAACAGAGCATCCCCCATATTGTCCTGTTTGATTCCTAAGAGGGTGTAATTCCCTCTAGAGTAAATTCCAGTGCCATATCTAATCTTGCTTTAGAAATCCAAAGACAATGTCCAGTACTTGGTGGGGGGAAATTAAGCTACTGGGCAGGAGATAACTCCAGCAGAGACAGGGGAGTTGCCTGGGTGAGATGTGGACATTACAGGGTATGGACATCACTGTAGAAAAAAGAGAGTTCCCTCCATTCCAGTGTGGATTGAGGGACAAGTCCCTCTCTGCACCTTGGGGCCTTCATGTTAGCTTCACAGAGCCTTATCAAGCAAGCCACAAACCTTAGAAATGCCTCCTGCTGCCATGCAAACCCGCAGTGACTCAGCAATGAAACTCAAGGGCTTGCTCAGTAATGACAGATTGTTCTGTATTTCTAAGTAGTTTTTTTTTTTTTTTTAAAAAAAACCCACCCTTCTAATTATGTTCTCCTTAGTATTGATCCTGTGCTCTTTCAGGAGGTAGATTCATCCTGTGCTTCTCAAGAAGCAGAAAAGAAAATATTTGGAGTCTGAAGTGCTCTCTGGTCCACCAACCATGTCTGCTGGGCTTGCTTGCTGGCTGGCAGTTGGTTTGGGACTTCTGATTGCATTTTTTAGGGCTGAGATTTTACAGTATGTCAGATTCTTATGTCTGTCTCCTTTCTCTGCAAACTGCTTATGGACAGTTGACCAAACATAAGCTTTATGTTTTAAGAAAAAAAATATTTTTTTTAGTCATCCGTTTCTGTTGTCAACTCTCCTGTCATTCTCCTGTCCTATTTACTGCTCAGACTTGAAAAGCATAACGATTTTTGAAGGCTTTGCTTTTAAACTCTGCTCTTGTTTTTCCTTTGTGACTCCTTTGACAGACTTCTCTGATGTATATTTCAGTATAGGCTGATGTGAAGCTAATGAGAAGGCAGATGTTTATTTACAGAAATGTGGGTTCCATTTGTAAAATTATTTCCTGGTGAGAAAAACATTGCTTTCCTATTGCCTTACATGCTAAGATTTTTTTTTTATATCTGCATTTCTTTACAGCTTGGTCTTTAAACTGTATATTGCTGCAGACATGTAAAACAGCCAGTAAACCCTGAACCCCACAACTTCAGAGATGATTATAAGACACAAAAAGATTCAATTGTTGTTTTAAGTCAATAGATTGATTTACAGATCATAAAATAAGTTTAGAAATAACACTGCTGATTTAAAAATCTGACCAATAAATACTAAATAAAAAAAGATTAAGTTTATAAATTCTCAGGCTACACTTGGAGATATCTGTTGACTGATCTACATGCAGTAAAACTTTGAAGCTCTGTTGTTCTTAGTTTTACACAGCCTTGTCTTTCATATAAACCCCAATCATTGTTGCATGCATCCTGCTTAGACTTATTTTATCAGTTCATCTTTTGTTACTACCCTTGACACTATAAAATAATTGTGTAAATAGAAGTACAGCTACACCTTTCCTATGACGAAAGGCTGAGAGGGTTGGAGTTTCTCAGGCTGGAGAAGAGAAGGCTGCCAGGTGACCTTAGAGCAGCCTTTCAATACTTAAAGGGGGGTTATAAGAAAGGTGGGCATAAACTTTTTATCAGTGCCTGTTGTGATAGGACAAGGGGTAATGGTTTTAAATTAAAAGACAGGAGATTGAGACTAGATATAAGGAGGACATTTATTACAATGAGGGTGGTGAAACACTGGCACAGGTTGCCCAGAGAGGTGGTAGCTGCCCCCTCTCTGGAAACATTCAAGGCCAGGTTGGACAGGGCTCTGAGTAACCTGGTCTAGTTGAAGATGTCCCTGCTCACTGCAGGGAGTCTGGACTGCATGACCTTTAAAAGTCCCTTCCAACCCCAGTGTTCTGTGATTCTGTGATATGGTCACAAACTGATGCTGTGTGTAAAAGCCTACCTCATCAAAATTAAACACAGAGGTGTGCTTGTGTTTCAAAATGTGACTGAGTGTCCAAGCACTCAGCTATGAGAGACTGAACTGGCCTTTTTGGGGATGGGGTGAAGTATTCCCCCATAGGCTGTAGGTGGGGGATGCTCTTGCAGCATCTTATGTGGACTCAGGACCAGCTCTGGCACTGCCTGCCTGATCACAAGGGTAAGAAAATACTTCAGGATGTAAAATCTGCCCAAGAAAAGGGCTAAATGCTCAAGTATGGTAGCTAAGTTGGCTTGTAGTGAGATGTGTGTGCCCTACAGTCTCTACAGTGCAGCCACTGGGGCAAAATCTCCTGTTCATGATGCTATTCTGCCTGCAACGGGACATCAGCTGGCATCAGGGACTGGCTGGGAATCTGGGGCCAGTCCCCATTAGGGACTTGCCTGTGTTGTGGAACAAGCCTGGGAGTCTTGCCCATGCTTACATCCAGCCTGGACAGACTGGGGCCTGAAGTGTTGAGTACAGCTGGCTGGGTTATACATGCATGTCTAGGCTGGTCTTATCTGGGTAAAAAATTATCTCCTGTTCTCCTCCTTCTTGCTCTTTGCCAGGGAGATATTCCCCCATCATCCCATTACCAGCTCATGGCTGCTCCTGCTCCAGCTCTGGCAGGCTGAACGGGGTCAGTCCTGTGGTGGAGAAATCTGCCCTTCCCTTGCTGTACCCAGGCTTATGCAGAGAGCCAGCCATGTATTTGCCTTACGTTGTTTGTGGAGCAGTAAAATCCCTTGAGGTTGTTTGCACCGCAGTTTCCTTCCCTTCATTTGAACTTCCTCTGTCCTCCTAGGGCACGGTTGCAAAAGCAGACAGTAGGATTGTACAGGACCTGACCACCCTGAAATCCCTAGGGCTGCCTTGGAGGTAAGAGCAAAATTAGACCTATTATCTCCATACTCTGTATTTCAGCAGCTGGGCAGTTTCCCACTAAATCTTGGAATCCCTGTCAATAAAAGAAAAGGGAAAAATGAATAGCCTCAGGAACAAATGCATCTTACCAGAGAGCTTACTGGCACAGCAACTGGGGAAACCTGGCTGTGTTCCTGTTTGAGGCTCTGAATGAAATATCATAGAATCACAGAATTGTTTGGGTTGGGAGGGATCTCAAAGCTCATCTCGTTCCAACCCCCTGCCATGGCAGGGACACCTCCCACCAGCCCAGGTTGCTCCAAGCCCCATCCAACCTGGCCTGGAACACTGCCAGGGAGGGGGCAGCCACAGCTTCTCTGGGCAACCTGGGCCAGTGTCTCACCACCCTCACAGGAAAGGATTTCTTCCTAATGTCTAATCTAAATCTCCCCTCTTTCAGTGTAAAACCATTACCCCTCGTCCTATCACTCCATGCCCTTGTCAAAAGTCCCTCTCCAGCTTTCTTGTCGGCCCCTTCAGGCACTGGAAGGTGCTCTAAGGTCTCCCAAAATATGTTGTTTTGGTTTTTGATTCACTTCTCTGAATAAGAATTATACAAATACCTTGTCTGCAGGGAGCTTGTTTCTAAGACTTCATCTGCTACTTTACTTCTAGAGTAAATTTTGTCAGGCTGAGTCTCCACTCAGTTTTATTGACAAAAGTCCCTCTTTTTGCTTTTTACTTAAGATGAAAAAATATTTCTCCCCTTTACTGAGAAAAAAAAAATAACCATCCTGAACTGTACTGTGTGTGACTTTGGTGGAAGAGAAGGAGTTTCAAGACGCATATTTTTAGCCAACCAGCACTGGAAATCTGACTCAGAAAGGTGTGTAAATCAGCATCCAGTGCAAACCATCACCAACGGTGGCAGCAGAGCAAGTGGCACAGCAGCCAGTGGTCTCAGCCCCTCCAGCTCAGCTCCTGCCTTTGCATTGTCTTCGCAGGAGCTGTGCAGAAGAGTCCGGGCTGCTGGAGGGATGCAACTTGCCAAATTGTCTTGGCAGCCAAATCCACACCACCCATCCAGGAGGGGTAAATGAGAGCAGGATTTGGCCTGCTTTCATTCCATTAATCTCTTTTTAGAGGAGCTCCCTGTTTGTCTGGTTGGCACAGTGGTGTCCAAGAGCTCAGCTCTGCTCTTTGAGGATGTTACAGGTCTGACAGCAGCCTATAATTACTGTACATCATGCAGGGCTGGTGATAGATGCAGCAGCACTGGAATCTAGGGGCTGCTGAATTCATGAGCCACTCGAGGGTATCTGAGCAGTGGAATGATACTTGGTGTGACTAAAGCATGCAAACACTTCAGAGTGGGCTTAATATAAAGCCTGCGAGCTGTCCCGCTGAAGTAAATTAAAATATTAGTGTACTTATACAAAAGTATCTGTACGCTTGAAGGCTTAAATGGCAATCCAGTTTGAGAATTAATTTATTACTCACATTGTGGTATGTTAGCTTATGTAATTATGCATGCTCAGGGTATCTCTGCCCACAAAAGCCAGTGCACACCATGGTGGTTTGTGTTGGGCTGTGAGTGCATGTGCTTATGCCATCAAGCCCCCTTGTTCTGTGTGCAAGAGAAGCTTTGAGGAAGTCAGTGGATGTGGTATAAACATGCTCTTAGTTTATCCACTTGCCATATTTATTTTATTTCTAACTTAATCCCAGTTTTGGAGCGTAACCCTGTCAGGGTGGGTGCTGCAGGTCACTGTGAAGTCTGCTGTGTGTTGCAGGAGATGCTGTAGCAGGTCTGTTCCCATCAGCCTCTTCCACATTTCCAGCTCAGCAATGGTGTTACTTCAGGCTGTTATTCTTTGATTAAGCTCTGATTTGCCTGGAAAGGTGAGTCACCAGTAATCAGCACATTAAATGAAAGACCTGCCTGGTTTGCTATTGAGAAGTAATCACAAATTCAATAAAGGCTTAATGCTACATTTACAAATCCTGTTGTTTTCGGCTCTATAATCACTGTTCCCTGTCAACCACAAAAGTATTTTCCTTTCCTGGTGTATTAATGCAAACAACTCTGTGAGAAGCCACAGCCAGACACCAAGGGCTGACTTGCTCTGTGGTAGGACACTGCATATTCAGATACCATCTCATCTTGTTGGCAAACCTGGGGTTTTCATGTTTTTAAGGCATTTTATAGATTACCAGATATAACAAGGGCATCATGTCAGTCACTGTTGATGTCCTGAGAGATCTGACCAGCTGGTAAGTGGAATAAGTCAGCATCCACCAGGTTTCCAGACTCTCCTGGTCTGTGTTTGGTTGTATCCAGGTGTATTTGAAAGGTTTCTGGAATCATTTTAACTCTCAGGAATCTCTGGGGAAATGTGCTGCTGTGTGAAACCAGATGACTCCCTTGTTGGTGTAACGTTTGTCCCCAAAGGAACCTCCTCATGAAGTCAGGCACATTGTGGGGCAGGAAGAGCTGTTCAGCAGCTGACTCTCTTTGTCTCACATCCATCCGGACACTGACACAGGAAAACAAATGGGAACTGCTGTGCTTCGTGTGTGCTTTTCTGTAGAGTCAGAGGCTGGATGTTGGCTGAGACAGTCTCCTGAATGATTCAATAACATAGAAAAAGTAAAAAGACCATCAAGGTCATTTCAAAAGCAAAATTCCCTCAAGATTAACTCTATTACATACCTCTGTAGTTTCAGCAAAAAAACAGGCAGTGAATGAGCTTCTTGGAGAGAAGGGATTTGGTGTGTTGTTCTCTGTGTAAGCCTGAAGTGGGCTAATGGCAGTTCTGAGGTGGGGACAAAAAAGGCCAAATGAGTGACAAAAGTGCTCTGGATCTGCAGTGGTAGTGCTTCATTAAGTCTATTTTATAGACTTACCAGAAGGCAAGGCTCAGGCTCTCCAAGCTATGCAGTAAAAGGGGAAGAAATGCCTTAGTGCAAGGTGTGTTCTCCCCTGTTGTTGTGCTGCTCAACACTGTTATGCTTGAGGAACTTTTTTTAGGGGAGTTAAGAAGGACATGGGACTGACAACAGATTGATGTTGCTTAGCAAGTCTGTACTTGCACTGATGTGTAGAAGCAGAATGAATTGGTGTGTTTTCCCTCCAGCAATATTCCCAGTGCTAGGACAGTCCAGCACGTAAAGGATTTGTTGAATGATGGTTTCTTACAAAGACAGAATGGTGACTTTTTCTACTGAGCAGGTCTGAGATTTTCGTTTCACTTGGCACGTGCAGGCTCAATTAGACTCAGAGTGATTCTGGAATAAGGAAACGAGCAGAAGCAAAGAAAGAAAATTGAGGGAAGTGCTTTTAGCTGCAGTGATCTAAAGTGTCAAAGATAAATAATACATAGTTTGGCATTGCTTGCTGAAGTCGACTGTTGAGTCTGCTGGGGATTTTATCCCTGAGAAATCATGTGTGCCCTGTGGAAGAGTGGGAGTTGGGTCGTTTGTGCCAGGGAGAGCTGGAATGGTGGGGGGTCCCTCTCCTCTGTGCAGCACCACAGGAGGCTGGGCTGCTCCTCCGATGACAACACATCCCTCCAGCACCCTCTTTTTTCAGGTTACTGTGTTAGCCCAGTGCTAATAATCTCTTTACACGAATTAACGGAGTCTGCTCCTGCAGCAGAAAACTTGTGCAGCAAAGTGGTGGGGAGGAGAGAGCTCCCTGTGTCAGGCTGAACGTTCTGTGTTGGGGAAACAAAGCGACTTGAAAGGGAAGGCAGTGTTTTCCTCTAGAAGGTGCTCACTAGATGGCATAATGTGATCCTGTGTGACTTTTCCCAGGCTTGTCGATGGCAGGAACCGATGCGGGGGTGGGAATGACTGAACCAAAAGGAGACGGTGTCGTGGCACCTGTGGGGCCAAGATGGTGATGTGGAGATGTGTTGGCACCAGTGACCAGGAAGGAAGGGAGGGAGTGGGGGAGGTGAGTGTGATAGGAGATCCTTGGAGACAAACTGCAAGGAAAATGAAGAAGGGGAATACCAGACAGAACAGGAAAAATGAGGAGGGAGGGAGGGGGGGTTGTCCAGGGTGGGCTGTGCTTCCCTTCCCATGACTGTGGAGCCCAGTGCTGATGCATCCAGCACCAGGGTAGCACTGTCCTGGGCACAGGTGTCTCCTCGTGTCATCTAAACCTGCTTTGCACAGCCTCAGCCTCATCCCATTCCTGGCACCCAGGGGAGGAACCCTTCTTGCTGTACTCTGCTTCCTCAGGTTAGCAGCTCCGGTAGCTGGTCAGGGGCCAAAGTAATTTTGGCAGAGTGTTTTCCATTCAGGTTGCTCCAGCGACAATTGATGGGTTGCACAGAGGCCCCGCTGCCTGCAGCCTCATCCATATTCATAACTAGGGTAGCTTCACACCCACAAAAATTGAATGGCCTTGTTTCACAGCCTTTGATAGATACAGTGTATGGCTCTGTTTGATTCCAACCAGGCAGATAAGAGACAGCCTACAAGCTGGTGGCAGTCTTCTATTGATTTTGAGTAATTCTGGTTTCTGTCTTTTGACCAACTCTCACTTTCCATTGTGATAATTAAAGTACATTTTTGCATTCTGTGGCACGGAGCCCTGATTTCCTCTGCACGATACACTGAGTTCCCACATCACAGGGGAAACTATTGGGAAATCCATAATTACAGGGCTTTGGCAACCTTTAAATATTTCCATGGTTACTGAGGGGAAGGAATTTCCCATTGGTTGATGCAGTAATTATTTCGGTGACAAGGATAAATGTGATTTTTGAAGTTGTTTGTTAGTACGTTATTTGTAGTACCAACTTAATTTTGTAGCTCTTAGAGTACAATTTCCATACTAGCTATTTTACTGTTTTTCAAAGCTGATTAATGAGAGGCATTAAAACTTCGGCTAATAGCGCCAGCGGAACGATGTGGAAAACCTTGCCACTGGTACTTTTCTGCTGCTTTCAAGTGACTGAGGAAAGCCATACTCTCGGGGCTATTTGATTTCACTGTGTTTTGCATCTGGATTTCATGCCTATGTCAAAAACTGTGTTTTTTACTGATACAAAAAATCCCCAGAAAATAAAACTCAGAGTTATAACAAGCAACTGTAAATTTGTGCCTTAGGTGTATTCACGTGGAAATGAATGTGCTGAGACTGTACATGGCTCAACTGTGATCAACTGGTGCCTGGTTGATTTTAGGGTATCTCCATAACGGGCTCCTCACAGTCAACATGAGCCAAAAAGTGCCTGTGGATAGGCTGGGGGGACAGAGAGGGGGAATACCACGGGGTGTATGTGTGTGTAGGAGGATGCTGAGGCTTCCTTTCCAGAGCTTTTCCTTGAAAAAAAGAGGGCAACGTTGACTGAATGCGTACCTTATGAAATATTGATGAAATATTGCTCAGTTTTCCATCAGCGAGGACACAACAGTAATTCTGGGGGGGGAGCCCCAACCTGTAACACTTGCTCCAAGGCTGCTTGTGCAAGGGCTGTGAAATGATGCCAGGTACAGGAAGCCACTTTTGTGCCTGTTTCTGACTCTTATCTTCTTCAAAGAGCGCTTATGCAGCACAGAAGGTGGGTGTCTCTATGCCAGGTGGGTTCTTGGCACATTTACAGCTTTGGCCTGACAATTACTGGAGTTAAAGATTTAGAGCTTGGTACTTTTGCCTTTTTTTTTTTTTTGGCCCATTATAAGTCTAACCCAACTTGAACAAATCTTCAAATGTATATTATACACTGGGTCTCAGCATGTTTGTTTTCTCTAGGGAAGTTAAGGCAAGTATTAATGTCAGACTGGATTTGAACTGAAAGCATCACACAGGAGCTGTTTTATGGGATAATACTGCAGTGTTGGGTTGGTGGTGGTTTTTCTCTTTTTTCTTTATGCCTACCCCCTCCTACTGACGACCCACAGCCCCAAATTAGGACAGCTAGAAATTTTCTGGTTGAGAAAGCTCAAATGCAGCTACGTTCAGTATGTCTCTGTGCTAATGCCATGGGCATATGAATAGAAGCAAGGCTCGAGGCATAAACCTGGAGCAATTCACACTGTGGCAGCTGCAAACAAAGAGGCAGACGGTGTGCTGAAAGGCGGACACTTGAAAGTGTGTCAGATTTAGCCAAGATTCAACCCAGGGGGCAGAGTTAAATCATTTTGGGGGGCTGTGTGCACAGATTGATTTATTTTTTAATTGGGACAGCTTGTGTTGCCAGGGGTTAACTCATTCACGGGTCCATAGTCCACTAAGGAGTATATTGTTGTGGACTGAGAGGCCAAATGCTCCATTGTCTACATCAACAAGCCCACCTTCCCCTTGCCAGGAGCTGTACTGATGCTGACAGTGTATTGACTCACAGTAGTAAAACAAAGCCTAATGTGGACATGGGAATCTTCTCGTTGACCACCTTTAAAATGGTCCTCAGGTAAACTGAGAAGGTGAGGAACCTGTGTTTTAAGGGTTTTGGGTACATGCAAGGTGTTTTCCCATTGCATGCTGGCTGGCTAGAGCAGGGGTACCCTGTGCCCTTGCTAGCTGCCAAGGAGATGCAGGAGGACCATCACTTCTCCTGCTGGGCAGTGGTTGACCCTGACTGGCTCCCGCTGTCCCTGGACACGCTCCCAGGCTGACCCTCTGCATCGTCCTCCCTGGGGAGCTGAGAACCCACACATTCACTGGGACATGCAGAGATGCTGTGTTGGTCCAGGATGGGTAAGACTGGCCCAATGCAATACTTACTCCTGGTTGCCCAGAAAGGAGGAGAACCACTGGACTCAGAGGTGCTTCTCTCATTATTCCCTCTTCATGTGTCACAGCAAAACACTTGCTCACCTGGAAGAGCCTGGGCTGGGTTAAATCCCCTTCCCTTTCCTCCCACCAGGTCATAGTGAGGGGCCTGGCCCATCTCCCCTCTTCTTTTCTTCTGGCCCACTTGCTGGCAGTGGCTGCTGGCTTCATCACGCCTTGATGCGATTTGGGCTGACACGGAGCAGCAGCATACAAGATTAATGAAAATGTTCTGTAGTTCCTTCAAGTCTTTGTGGTGAGGTAATGTAATGCAGATTGATTTGCACCATTCCTCTCCCTGTCCCTGTTTCCCGGAGGCTTTGACAGGATGGCAGGCTCGCTTGTCTGCTTTATTTATTTATTTTAAACGAGGGAGGAAGGATGTTAAATATCCCAATCGGTAGCTGTTATTTGAGAGCTCAGTTATCTCACAGGCCAAAAGAAGTCCTTTCCCTGATGTAATATTTTTTTAAAATATGATCTCTTTGTGTTCTGCTGTGTGTGTATAAGCATAGGTACATACATAAACATTGAAAAATTGCAATTACTTTTCTATGGAACAGGTAATTGAGAGAGACTGCTCATTTTATACATTTAAGTTGAAAGAAAACCTCATGGAAGTGGTGTGTCTGTGGCAGTGATCCCTGTGAGAAGTGCAGCCCAGTCTCCTGTGGAGCCCATCTGAATTGGGTGCCCTCCACCAGCTCTGGTATTTAGGATAGAGGAGGGATTTCTTCCACATGTACAAATAACTCTGTGGGCCAACTCAGTACCATCCTTCTGCTCTATTATTACAAGTGCCCCTAAAGCCCTGTTTCTCTGCTGCCCCTGTAGCATTCCCAACCGAGTGACTGCTTTAATTTTGCTTTGATTTTCTTGATGCAGGCTCTCCCTGCTCCCCTGCCATGACCTACAGTGTGTGTGCTGCTGACACATTTTGTCTCCTTGAGTGTTTGTTCCCATTCCCTGTCTAGCAGGAGTGATCTGAGCCCTGGCAGACATCCTGGCTTTGCCCCAGGGAGCTGAAGAGCCCTGCAAACAGAGACTGGGGACAAGAAACAGGTACGTAAGCTCTTGAATGGACAATTCTCCACTTAAAATTAAATCCCTTGCAGAGGGATTAGCTTTGTACCTTCAAAGCTGGTGTTTGCCCCCATGCTTTGGGGGTGTCTGGGTGTTAGTTCAGGCCTCAGGTTCACTAAATAAATTTGATCATAATAAGGAATCTGTCATTTTTTTGAGTTTTCTCTTTCATCTTCTCTGCCTTCCTCATTCTAGTTATTGCTCAAGGGTTCACCATCAGAGAAGTCTTTGCTCTCTGTAGGTAAATAGGAAATCAAGTTTATTCCTTCAGAGAGCCCTGTTTGGCTCTTTTCCATAACTGCTGATGTCAGGACAGTGCCAGAGCTCCCCAGGCTGTGACTGCTCGCCCGCACAGCCTGTAACCACATTGCTTTTCTGATTATTTACATGTGCATTTCTCCACTTCAGAACCACCAGCAGCTGATTGGAAAAAGATCTCTCTTGGATCAGATGATCCCAAGGAGAGGCCTGTCCCTGTCACCCCACAGCCTCCAGCACGGAGAGGGGAAGCCCCCGTTCACCCCTGGGGTGCAGGGTCTCTGAGCAGCACCTGCAGCCCCTCACCACGGGGCATCGCTGTTGGCCCTGCACCCAGCCAGTGGCTTTGCTCAGGGCCCTGGGTTACACACACTGGCTGCCTGCAATCAAGTGTCCCCTTGATTTTAATTTTTTACTGATTTTGTTTCTTTTTAGCTGGCACCACTGATTTTTAACCATTTGATGACAGTGGCCATGGCTGGCTACAAACGCAGCATTGGGCAGTAACAGGCAGCTGCACTTGGTTGCTATCCTGGATATGAGCTTATCTCAGCCTCTCCATCAGTATCTCTGTTGCTTTCAGCTTTTTTAGAAAGCATTATTAAAAAATTATTGGAAAAACTTTCTTTTTAATTGCTGAATTGTTTCACTGAGATGGCTTTTCCACTGGTCTGTATCCCTGTGGCATATGTGGCTAAGAGCTCTCACATGTGGCTCTTTCCTTCTATCCATCACCCCCCCTCCTCTCTTTGGGGATGATGCTCTGCCAGTGCTTCCTTATGAACATGAGTTAATTTGCTTTTCCCATCCCTTCCACTCAAAAATCTTCTTCCCTCTCGAGTTTACATTCAGTGTTTATTTAAAACACTCCTTTCAGCAGCTATATGGAAGCTACAGTGCGAGACAACTCATTACAGTATAGAGGGGTATGGACATATGTATGCACCAGACTCACATACAAACAAATCTAGAAAAGAAAGAGTGAGGCAAGAAATAGTACGGCAAAGACAAGTGGGCGAAGGAGTGACTGTCAGAGGAGGGATCCCAGCCTGCGGGGGAAGGACGTGGCACCGCTGCCGTTCGTCACTGCCGTGGCTCTTAAGGACGAGGAACCCCCGAACACACCGAGCGACGTGTGGGTCATCCAGCAGTTCTGCAGGAGCCAAGAGGGGGGGCCTGGGCAACCTCAGGGTAATTCAGAAAGCTGCTAGGGAGAGGTCGTTTTTTCCTTATTCTCGTGATTTTTGGCTCTAGTAGGGTGCGTGTTTGCATGTGTAGTGGGGAAGTGGTTTTTTCAATGATTAAATTAGAAGTCACCTTTCCCTGCTTTAATTCTCCCAGGGGAAGCAAGGGAAGAGCTTTGGGTTATAGCTAGAAGCAGGGGAGGCTTTTTCAAAGGCAGCTGGGGTCTCTGCTTTTCACTGCTTTTGAAATGTTCCTCCTTAGGCAAGTAGTAGTTTTAAGTGGAAGTAGTTTCAAGGGCAGCTTACCTGAACAAGAATAAATCCATTCTAGAGCTGATTTAGTATTGGGAAGGCATTTTTGTTTTTTTTTGCAAGCATTCTCCTTCTGTTGCTGCTGTGTGGCTTTGTGCCCTCAGGGAAAGCAATTGATTGCACAGGAAAGGGACTTTCCTTAGATGCTGTGCCACACTAGGGGCAAACCCTTAATTTTTTTGACTTGGAGGATAAGAACATGCCATGTTATACACTGAGCTCACTTCTTACAGCTAGAATGGCATCTGCACACACGATTATAGCATGCACTGATAAGAGAAAATGCTACATTAAACCCAGCTGAGAAATCTTAAAGTAGCCTAAATTTTCCATGAGGTGAGCCTCAGGCTAGTTGTTTCTGAGTCAGAATGGAAAAAGTTTTACAATTACGAGAATTTATTGTTCAGTATCTTCAAACAAATCCTCATTACAACTAAACTGCGTGTTTAAATCAGTGTTTTCTGGGTCAGCCTACAAAAAACCCCAGCTATTAGAGGCAAAAGCAATTGCAAATCACTGCTGGAATAAAGGATGAAAAGATTTAACTTGTCTATAAAGCTGCATTTTCCTTTCTCTCTTTTCCCCAACACCCAGAGCATGTCTGACCACTTTTCACCTTGATAGCACCTCCATGTGGATGAGCCTCAGAGCTGCTGCTCCAGCAGTCAGAGCCCAACTTCTCACCAGCTTTGAGCTGCTGTGGGTGTGAGTGATGGCTTGGGTGGGGAGCAGAGGCTGGTGCAGCCCAGGTTTTGGGGTGCTGCACAAAGGCAGATTTGCAGGGCAAGGAGAGAGGGAAGGGGCAGGAGGTGTGCTTGGGGTGGTGGTGCTTCCTGTGCCCCCGGGGAGCAGAGCTGGAGCAAAGGGTCCAGCCAAGCTGCTCCATGGCTACTGCCTGCATGCTTCACTAGTAACACCATGCTGTCTGCATGATGAAACCTTCCTGTGAGCCACAGATCTCTGCCAGAGCATGGAAACACAAAGACTGGTCTGATCTGGACTCGGAGCTCGCCCACCCTGTGACCTGTCTCCGGCACAGCCAGTACAGATGCCTGGGAAACAGCATCTGAGTAGGAGGTTTTTAGAGCACCCTCCCCAGTTTTCCTCTCCTCAGCCTCCAGCCACCAGCTCTGTTGGTCAAATATTCCTGGAGTGGCCTTTGCCCACAGACCAGCGTGTGGCAGTGCAGTCAAGATGCACTCCATGATTTTCCCTAAGCTCTCTATGAGCTTATTTATACTTTTGGCCGTTATGACATCCTGTGGCAAAAAGTTCCATGATTTAATAACAGGCTTTTTCAAATGTCATTTCCTTTTGTTCCCTCTAAACCACGCTGCCAGGACAGGCATCTCTCATGGTAGCAGATGTTTCGGGAGGTGAAGGAATCCCCAAAATGCCTTTAATGCTCTCTTTGCATTTGTGCCGGTGATGGGAGTTTTGCAGAACTGATAGATCCAGCTGAGTTTTTTTCCCAGTGAGGACTGTGAACGCTGCCAGAGCAGCAGCCACTGCCTGTGCACAGAAAGCAGGTTCCTGGACACCTCACAATGATGTTTCCCGTTCAATTGCATGGGGACAGTGGCACTGGTGGGAGCTGTTGCCATGGCAATGGGATAACTGTAGCACACCGCCGAGGAGTTTCCCTCTGCGGCATCCCAAGGTTTCCCTTTGCCTCCCACTAACAGAAGAGCTGCTCTTGAGTGCAACCACAGTAACTGTTACTATTGTGACAAAAATAAAGCAAATTTACCCCAAACGGAAGGTACCTGTGGAACCTGAGTGTGGATGGCGCTTGGAGCAAAGCACAGAGGGGGTGAGGAGCTGCCACTGACGGCGGGAAGTGAGAGTCGAGTCTTGCACGGGTGTGACAGGACTGAGACATTTGGGTACTGCATGTGGCACAGCCGTGGCTGTCACAGCGCCCTGCTCTCCCTGCTGAAATCAACCTGCCTGGGGCAGGGCTCTGTCACTGGCCAGCTGCTGGGGTTTGGAGGATGGTGGCTAGTTTATGAAAGACAGTGACAAACCCACCTTTTTTTCCCCTTTTTTCTACGTTCCCTAGATCTAAAAGTGCTGTTCAGGTTTGAATCTCGAAGTGATGCCTTGAGGAGATGTTTTTCTGTAGACACCAGTATGTTTTTAAAAATTTTTATCTTATTCCATGTACATCAAAGTTGAGAAATCCCTACTGCAGGCAGGGAGAGCTGAGCAGGGCTGTGGCTGACCCATTACTGGTTACCTGGATGTATGAGCATGACTGGTGGTGTGGTGTCCTTCACTAGCCTGGCTCAGAAATTGCTTTCCTCGAGCCTCTGTGCCAGGACAATTTGAATGTGCTGGTGTGCATGGGACAGGAACATAAATAAAGGCTGAGGCCAACTCAGTGACTCAAGGGCATTGTAGCAAGAAACAAAACACTGCTGAGAGCTGAACTAGAACTGTTCCATTGAGGCAATACTTTAAAGCAGAGTCACAGTTTTGCTCTGGGTTACTAGATGACCATGTTGCTGTTCTAAGCTGGACGTTGTTGTGCAGTTCTGGCTTAATCTCAAAGAAAACGAATCCATTTCAAGAAGCAAAGTGTTGCTTTCACTGTGTGCTCCATATCATCACTTTTCCCTTTCTCAGTGTAAGAACCTGAGCCTGCCACTGTGTAATTTAAGTGAATAAGATGACTTTATATTGTCACAGTTGTCAGCAGTTCCAGTTTTCATCAAACAGCTACTTTTTGGTGTGGGAAATTTAGCATGCACATTGTCATGCTGGGTGCAAAATTCCATCTTAAAATATAGCTTAATGTAGCAAAAGCTCATTTCAGCTTTCCCCAGGGCTGTCTCTGTACCGCTCTAGACAGACCAATACTGGGGAAGTAGAGGACATGCACTGTCAGAGCCAGCCTGTAACTGGGAGGGAAACACCAAAAATCAGTTTTGCAGGATCCTAGAGAGCTCACTCAGGGACTAGGACAGTCTCTTTTGAGACTCCATTTCCACTCTGGCTTTGAAGTGCTGGGGTCTGAACCCCAAGCCCTGAATTAAGGTTGACATATGGGTGGTTCCCAGGGTCCTTTAAGAGGAGGGGATGAGTTTGCCTTTTGGCTTTCCTCCAAGGTGTGGCTGACCTTGCAGGGAAAGCCCTTGGGTAAACAAGCCCCAGGTGCCCTGCATTGGGTAAATGAGTGCCAGGTGTCCTGCTGTGGGGATAAAAGCTGGGACCACTTGCAGGAAGAGTGGGATGTCTGTCTGAGAAGAGGATGCACTTTGCAGAGTTTCCCTGTTGAGGAAGGACCTCCTGACTCTCCCTGCAACTGGACCCTGGTCAGGTTTGGTGCTTGTGAACGTGGGCTCTGTGAGAACAATATGTGGCTGCCTCTGTCCTATGTTGTCAGCTTCTTGGCTTGGTTGTCTCCCATATCTGCCATGGGAGCCATTGTTGCTCTGTTTATTCCACCAATTGTTGGCTGTGTGGTATCATTCCTGGTGTCACTGGGGTTGATGTCTGTTGTGTGTGATCTGATTGACTTGTTTGTACCCCCAGTGATCACCCATGTACTGACCTTCTTGTGTGCAATAGAATCTGGTTACTGGTTTGTTCTACTGCTGGCTGTGTCCTTTGTGCTAGGCCTGGTAATTGGCAAAACAGGCTTGGAGACAATCACTCAGTGATGATTTTTTACGGAGGGAGGAACTGCGCCCTGTGCACATAGAGAGGAATTTTGGATGGTAATGAAATCAGATACTTGCCCACACTTTGCTCCCTTCTCATGCAGCTGTGAGACTTCTGCTCTGCAAATGGCAGCTGCAGTGGTGACTGAAGATCTGCGTGTGCCTGGGAGGGAGAGGTTTTCTCCTTTTGTTTGTTACTTTACTACCCAAGAAGGCAGTACAAAACCAGCTGCTAGTGACGTTTCCCTGCCAGCTATGTTCTTGGCACAGGGAGCTTATGGCATCATCTTGGCATCCTCCAGACAAATGGCACAGATGTAGGATTGCTTCTGCTTAGCAAAAGAAGCCCTTTAAGCTGGAGCTTTGGGTCCTTGTCAGGAACAGCAGCATCATCCCCCAGGAGGTTGGTGCCTGTGACCCAGGGATGCAGCACTGCTGTGGGGAGTGGACATTTATGGAAATGTTAGAAGGGGCCAGAGATCTGATCAGTCCAAATCCCTGGTGGTTTTGGGTGTGAGGGGGCCCTGTTCCCCCTAAAGTGTTCACAGAAAGCGATGCTGCAGTGATTCTGTCATACAAATGCCTCATTGGAGCGGAATTGCTATGTGAGCTGGGTCCTGATGGGGACTGGTCTTTAAATTGCTTGGTGCAAAAATAAGCAAAATGGAGAACTTTAATTAAATAGACTTAGAAAACTTTGGGAAAACACTCAAAGTGCTTGCCAGCAATTGGGGTGGGTCCTAGCAGCCTCCCCCCCAGGCTTGTATCCTTCTTGGGGCAGCAGCATGGTCCCAGGACTAGCAAGGGGGGGTCATTCTCTATGGACTTGAGGCTGCCTGTGCTTCCCATCTCCATGCAGGGACACAGCAGTGCTCTCCTGCCTGCTGGGATGTGAGACTGGCAGGGTCCCAGTCTGGGAGAGACCCTGTAAGAGGTAGAAGTCGTGGCATCATAAAAGCTTCATTAAAGCAGGTTCTCAGAGATGCAAAGTGATGGCAAAATGTGCCAGATGAGAATACTCCAGCATCAGCGTGGTCAGGGCAAGTAGCCTGCTCCATCCCTAGGTTTTGGTGGACACACACCTTATGTGGGGAAGGATATTTCTGTTCTCAGTTGCTTTTCTCCTTCCCTGCTCCCCAGGCCAACCCAGGGGCAAGCTCACACTGAGTGGTGTCACAGTGGTGCCTGAAAAAAACAAGAGTTAAGCAAGATTTTTCTCTCCACAAACCCTGTTGCTTTCTCTAGGCAGGCACCTCAACACTGTGGTTAGTGGAGTATTTCTAGGTGGGTGTATGTGAGAGCAAAGTTTTACCCAAAATTCATAAGTCAGCCTCAAATGGGAATCCTGGAGGAGGAGAAGGACAAATGGAGATAACACTTTAGCTTTGCTTTGGAAAATTTGCTTTTTCATAGAGGGAAGAATATCTTTCAGTTTCTTAACTGGATTTGTCATTACACAAAGTTGAGTCTCTCTTGGAAAAAGGAGGTGACTCACTGACATAAGGTATTTCCAGGAAACAAATGAAGGGTAGGGTAATGATAGGTTGTTCCTTATACCACAGGATAAAGGAGTAACTCTTCTGCCTGAGGGTACTTTTAGAAAACCAGATAAAACCTGAAGTCAAAAACATTTAAACTGATCAGTCCTGTCTTTGAGGTTTCCTTTGGGATTCTGTGCTGCAGTTTCTGAGGAAAAGGCTGGGCTCTGAGAATCAAATTACTTCCTGCCACAGAGATTTGAAGTCTATGTTAAGTTAGCCAAAATGCTTCCTCCATACCTCTGCTGGAGAGGTCTGTAAATACCTGATTGATGCCTCACAGGAGGGAGCTGCTTAAGTAAATGAATTAGGAGAACTGGAAATAGTCATTGTCATGCTGGGTGCAGACTTCCAGGGTCTTTCTCTGGTAGCTGGTACTTCACACCAGCGTGTGGGCTGGAGAGAGTGGCTCTGTCATTAGACTGATGTTTGGGAAAGGCTAAAGGACCTGGTCCAATTGTTAAGCATTGTTTCAGCTTCTGGGAAGACTTAAAAAATAAATAATCATTTGAAATCACCCATCATCAAAGAAGGAACAATTCATATTTGCAGATCTCTTTGCAGCATGGATATCTCTTATAATAAGTGCATGAAGAGTCATTTCAACTTGTGCTTCCTTGCTAGGACTCAAATAAAACTAAAAATAATCTACAACCTACAACAAATCCTGTCAAAAGAGGAGGTATAATTTTTAAAGCTTAGTATTTCTGTTTTGGAACAGTTATGAACCTTGTCTTATAGAGGATGATGTGATTGTTTTGCATATGGAAACACCATGTAATTAAGATTTAAACAGATGGTTAACAGGAGTGGTGCTGTAGGCTTCATCAAAGTAAAATCTTAAGGGTGCAGTAATATTTCCACTTCAAGTGGTTTGTTTTGATTTCTACCAATAAATAAATTAATTTCACATGTCAGAGGAAAGCATTTTCACTGTACAGTCAGTCTGCTACTGCTTTAGTAAAGTGTGGTTCACAAAACAGGGACTCAATTTGTAACCCCAGCGCAGATACAAACCTACCAATTGGGGAAATCACTCAATATTTGAAATCTACTGATAATCACTGAAAGCAGGAAAAAATATCTGTTTTCTACAAATGGGAAAAAAATATATACACAAGTTCAGTGGGAAGGCAGTGAGCAGCCCCTTGCTTTGCAAAGGCACGTGCCTCTCCCATGCCCCGCTGCCATCAGAGGGCTTTGGTGTGCGGAGAGAGGTTGTTCAGCAAAGCAGAGATAAGGAAAATGAGAGCAGTGGTACTCTTATCTCCCGTTATGCAGGGAAGGGAAGGAAACACGAGGGTTTAACCCAAGGGCAGGACTGCAACTGTGTAAACAAAAGTGGACCGAGGGAGCAGCTCTCACGTGCTGTGCTCTGTAACCCCTCTCTGCACTCACCTGCTCGCTGAAAACCTGCAGTGGGAGGGAAGGGAGTGCAGAGTGGTTTTGTAGATGAGGCTTATTTATTTTTCCTCTCCAACACAGCTGAAAAGGCACCGTCGCAAAACCCCCGCCAAACTTTTCAGTCTCAAAACAGAGGGAGTGCCATATCTGAATCGAGCTGAAATGAAATTTCAGGAACTTCTTAGGGCAAAACATTTTGATAAGAAAACTCTCCTATGAAAAGGGAGAGGCCGTGCTGGCCCCACGGCTCACCTCCAGAAGAGGAGAGCGCCCTGCTGAGATAAGTGCCCTATTTCTGGGCATGGTACAGCAGCAAGCCTGTTCTGCAGCCCCAAATGAAGATTCCCAGGAGGCAAAGGTCAAAGCAGATAAAGCAGAGGTTTAGGAGCTGTCACACTCTCTGGCCAACGTGCTTTCTGCCACCACACTCTTCATGTTTGCATGCAGGTCAAGAACAAAACCTGAGTTCGAAAGTGGCTCTGCTCCTGCGAGGATGCATTGGGCAGATGGGCTGGGATTCATCTCCCCCAGCATTAGCTGAAATCTAGTTTCCTTGGTAGTCTGCAGGAACAAATAAGCTCTTCTGGAGGTCCATTCATCCCACACCTTTATTCCTGTTGACTTCCAAGGACACCTAAACAGCTTAGCTGATCCCAAAGCCCTGGTGCTGGACCCTGGCTGTGACGGCATGCTGATGAGATTGGAGCTTTCTCTTGGAGACTGGTCTTTGCAGAGGGGTAATTTTGGCTCCTGGATGCTGTGCTGGGATGTGAGTGATAGCACAGCAGCACCTGCAGAAAGCTCATGGAGGCCCTTGGGCTGTTTTGGGGGGGATCCTGGCAGTGACTCCCTGCTTGTCCTGAAGTTCCTACTTGCTCTGGCTACACCACTCTTGCTGTGTTTCTAGCATGAATATTTAGGAATTTGGAATATGTATGGAAAAAAGAAGTGTTCTCTGGTGAAAGAGAATAGATGGGCAGTGTGCAATAGGTGTAACATGAACACTGTGCCCATGGCATGGGCTGCAGCCTAGACTGAGACTGGCAAACCCCCAGAGGTGGAGATGCTTGTTCCAAGGACATCATGGTCTGAAGATACCCCACAGGAAGGGGAGAATCCTGCAGATCAACAGCAGAGCTGGGAACACAAGCCAGGTCTGCAGCTTTTCAGGGAAATACTCCATGAAATATAACAATAGAGGCAAACAGCACTTGAGACATCCCATCTATAATTGGCATACTGCAAAAGACAGGAAGGTTTTCCCTGTGCAAGACCTAATGTCATTAAACTTAAACCCAGCAAACATCAGAGTTACTGGAAACAGATTCAGCCTTGTCTGGGAATAGAAACTCCTGCCTTAAAGACCGAATTTCCCAAAGCATGCAGGCAACAGTCTTAGAAAGTGTAATTAGAACACTCTGCCAGACTTAAAAGGAAATTCTTTCAACCATAGAGGACCAAGTGCATAAACTGGTCCTGTCCCCCTGTGGCTTCATGCATTTTACAGTCTCGTTGCTCAAAGGCCAGACCATGTTGAACTTAACATGGGACTATAGAAATCTGAAGGAAATTAATAGTATCTCATGCCACCTCAGTCACACCTGTTTAATTCTTCTTGGGGTACTGGCAGTGCTCTTTGTCGTCTTGGTTTTGTTTGTTCCAACAATGCTGTCACCTCTGCCCCTCTCCTCCTGTCCCCCTCACCCTCTCCTTGCATGATCTTCCTTCAGCTGACTTCTAATTTTCCTTCCTTGTGGAAGAGGTGACTCACAGGACTCCAGTTGTATCAGCATCTCCAAGGTGCAACCTGAACATGGCATGGGAGTTAATAGCTGATGAAAGCAGAATTTAACATAGTATTAAAAGGACAGATTCTCAGTTGATACAAATTGAGAAAAAAATGAAGTTGTACCAATTTTTCACCAGCTAAAGAGAGGCACAGTGTAGATCTTGAGGTAAAAAGAGCTTATGTAGTTAAAATTTCACACTCTAACTTATCTGGAGACAGGGAATTAAACAACAAGACTAAGCACCTTCCAGAAATAGATGCATCAGTGGGAGTTGGAACAGGATTTTTAACATAATTACTATCCTGCCTAGGGTGTCAGATTCATCAATAAAAGCAAAGCTTCCCTATTGTATTGGAACATATAAAACAGAGCAGACCCCACATTCTGCACTAATTGGTTGAACTGAACATTTTGCAGAAATACTGAATTTGTGAGAAGTGTCCAGATGGAGGGGTGAAAGCTGGAGGGCAAGTCTGAGTGAGGACTGTGTGGTTTGGCCCCTAATCTTTCCTTGGAGGGCACCAGAGAAATGATCATTTGTGGTGCGGTGCCTCATCTCTCTTCTGACGGCAGCAGATGGCCAGGGTTGCTCCATCCCAGATTAATCAAAACTCCATTTGGAAGGGACAGTGCATTTGAGGAACGGTCCAGAGATGGGATTGGGCTGACAGAGGAGACAGCAGGACCGCATGTGCTGTGAAAACCCACATGGGATTCATGGAAGAATCACAGAAATAAGTTCTAGGCATGGGAGGCTGCAAAACGAAGGGGAAGGACAACTTCCAGACATGACAGTCAGGATTTTGGGCAGGAGCCAGGCTGATCCCCCAGGCTTATTCCCAGACAAGGTATTTGCTACAGCTTTTGCAGAGAGCAGTAATGTCATGGAGCAGTGTTCTAACATCGAGAACCTGGGGCTAGAGATGCTATATTTCATTGCACTGCAATTTGAGGTGCACTCTGGGGAGTAACCAAGCCCAAAAAACACTGGACATTAAGGCGGTGCACGTTTTCCCTTCATCCTTCTGTCCCTTGGGGAAAATTGAGTCCCAGACAGGCCCTGGTGAGATGGATGGTGAGCATCCATCTGGGTCCTGATGTCAATGACATTGCTGATGTTGTGAAGTTGCCTCTTTCAGCAGCAATACGTGTGGCCCAGAGAGGTGGGGGAGGATGCTGGTGAGGACGCCTAATGCCTTGTCATCCAGAGCATGTGTGAGGCTGTTGCTACTGCAGATAGCAGCAGTGTAGGAGGAAAGTATATTTGGGAATCCCTGGTTTGATGTGGTATTTGGGATACTGCAGGATTGGCTGCATTATTTGGGCTGTCCTGGTTCTGCCCTTTAGAAGAGGCGTTACTTCCCCGCAGAAAACCTGGGATTTTGACGTTTCAGAGAATTTCACCTCCTTCAGCTACCCAACAGAATCCAACTTGGTCTCGCTTTCTGTAAAAGTCTTTTATATACTTGTCTTATATCACTGCTTTGTGGGAGAAATCCTTTTTTTTTTTTTCCCCCCCCATCTTAACAATTCTGCAATGGCTCTTAAGGGCTGTGGAAAGGGAAGAGGTGAACCAATGTTAAGGCAGAGTTTTATGTATCTGGGCTTCGTGATACAGCGTGTGTGAGTGGGTGAGCTTCGGGAGAACGCGCCACCGACCAGCTGGAGTCCCAGCAAACAGACCTCCCTGCATGGGCACGAAGGAATGCTACCAAAAAACTTGGCTGTGGTGCTTGAAGATTTTTATATAGATGCCTTCGTGGTTTTTAATACCCCAGTCAGCCACATAAGCTTAGTTAATAAACTGCACTATAGGTATGCATGACTCATTGGTAGCTTGTTAATAAGTTCTGCTCTTGATTTTAAAGCAAGCTATTTAATTCTGCACATGGTACTACCAGGATCATGGGGTGAGACTGGTTTGTTGCTGTGTGGAGTGGATCTTGCAGCTTGCTCAGGGTGCTGCTCTGCATCAGTGGCAGCTTCCCAAGGAACAGCAGGACTTCTAGCATCATCTTGACTTTTGAACAAGAGAAATAACTGAAATTGTGGACAACACATTCCTCTACTTCCTTGCAAAAAGAAAGATTGGAAACCCAACAACTAGGTACCAGCACAGCTTGTGCCTATCAAGCAATGCAAGACCTAGGGAGCTCTTGGGAGGTTGACTCCTGGTGTTTGGTATTGCACTGTACCAAAGTATCTGGGTCTCAGCTCAATCGAATATCCTGCTTGAAGTTTCCTCGCTTCACTCTGTATCCCAGAAAAATACTGTGAAAAATACAGATAATTCAGATTACCCACTCCCCTAATAACTTCACATGTGAACAGGAGATGAGGACACACTTCCCTCTCCATAAATAACATTGTTCCAGTCTCTCTGTTCCAGTTTCCAGCAGGCTGAAGCAGCTTTAGGCCTGGTTTAGAAATTCAGAGACTTCTAGATTGGACTTTACCATGAACAACAGTCTGGGGGTTATTTTAAAATAGATTTGATGGAATTACATTTCTTACCCATGTCTTATGATGATGCTCTGATTACCATTGACAAGAACATCATTAGTCTTGGCCCAGCATTTGATCCCAAACCCAGTGAAGTCATCTAAAAACCTCCTACTGATTTCAGTAGATGCTGTGTCAGACCCAGAAATGTGCTGCCAAAACATGGACCAGTGCTTCCCCACTGATTTATGAGCAGTTTGAAAAGGTAATTAAAAGGAAAGCCCATGTAACTACAGTCTAGTGGTGATGAGTATCTGTGCAGTAATGCAAAATATTTCAGAGCTTTTCCTCTGTGGTGCCCATCTCATTTTAGGCTGCACAAAACCTCTCCACAGGTCTGCAGGAAAACTTTGGCTAACTTTCTGAAAGTGATTTAAAGTGTGTGTCTGACAAGGTTCCTTGTCCCATCTTTCCCTCCCTGCTTGAATGTCCTTTGGCATTCAATAAAAATTCAGGCTGCTGATGTTAATCTGATTTTCCCAATCAAGCTACCTTAAAGTGCATTTATTCCTGTGTGGTGAGTCATGCTATAATGATCTGATTTGTAGATGAGGTCCAGGTTCTGCAGGGCATTGTACAGATACAAGGCAATTTCTTTCTCAGAAGTCTTGGAAGGCATTTTCTCTTTGTTCCATGGTAACAAAAGAAATTATTATATTTTCGACTACTCCAAGTGGAAGCTAAAGCTTCCAGCTGTATTTGAAAACAAAGTTCACAATAACTTTTATATTATATCAATTATCATGTCAATATCAATTACCAAAGGAAAACAGGCATGAAAAATTGTCAGGGGAAATCTAAGATCCCAACTGGGTGGAAAAACTAAAGGTCTTGCACTGCTGAAGCCACAGTGGGAGCAGAGATGACTGAAGTTATAGCCGTAGTCTGTGGACAATGTGTAATAAAAAGCAATGCAAGGCAACTAAATCATGTCCAGATTACCTTGTATTTCCTTCTTGCCCTGTGTCCCTTCTCCGGAGTTAACAAAAATTGGCAGTTGTTGCTTTGATGTAGCCCTTCAGTTACCATCACCTGGCTTTGAACAAGAGCAGTAATTTCAGCGTATTAATTATCATTATCGACATTTTGTTTCTGAACTGCAAGTGTATATCTAAAGTTTAAGTCAACTGGATGGGAAGCTGGAGGCAACACAGCTGGCACTGCTCCCTTCACTGTGCACAAACACCATCCATGCATGGTTTGCCTGGTGCCTCTCAGTGGCATTGGTATGCTCTGACTGTAAAACCAACACACCAAGGAGCTGCTGCTCCTTTATTAATGATGTACCCACCCACACTGGCTGCTCTCAGCAAGCTGAGCTGTCAGCAGCATGTCTCACAGTGTCAGGAAGCTGTTTCATCCTGGTGTAAGGTTAGAAATGTTTTGGTCAAGTGTATTCCCTCTGTGGTTTTGGTGATGGACAGATGAAGCGATATCAGAGGTGGAGACATGCAGGCCAGGCAAGGACCAGTGAGTGGCTCTGGCTCACAGAGGGTTGCTTGTGCTTCTGGTGGGAAGGGTCTGCAGAGCCAGTGACTGTCATGTACGATAAAGGAATGGAAAACATTTGTCTTTGCAATGAGCTTGAGTAGGAATATCACCCCAGGTGTCCTTCCACAGTGCTGAACTGGCAGACTCTTTTCCCTAGGAGCACATACTGAGTTTGTCTTTGCTCACATGGGTGAAGATGTGTGATTTGCACTTGGAAAGATACTCCTTCTCCTGTTGACTTGTTTTTGGTAAGTGCCATTCACGTGGGGCCATATCAGGCTAGCAACTTTGGTCCTCTCTTTCCCACTACCCAGGCACCCATTGCCAGGGCACAGATTCCAGAATTTGCTGCTGTAAGAGCTCTGACCCTTTGCATTGTAAGTGACATTGTTCATTTTCCATCATAAAGCTTTAGAAACTCATCCCATATTGTAACAGTCCCTTTTGGTTACTTTAATCCTAGATGCAGAAATTTCATTAAATTACTCATTCTCCCCTATTTTCATTGTGATCACCAGCCATGTCAATCACAGCAACTCCTCAAAGAGGGAGGCTGGACTGTACATCAGATATAACTTCATTCTTTGTGTTTGCAAGGCAAAGCATAAATTCTAACAGGTCCACTACTCATATCGATTGATTTGGCACTTAATCATATGAACACAATGAATATTCAGTGCCTGTATGATATAAAAAGAACAATCAGAATAAGCTATTATAAGTGCTGGAATCTCATTTAAAATCTAATTAGGTCTAGAACAAAACTAGAGGAGTCCTGTCTGAGGATGAAGAAATGGATGTATCTATGTAATGAGTGAAATGTCTTCTTTTTTCACTCATCTTCTAGCATGTATTAAGAAATTAGCATTTTTTTTCAGTTCCCACATGAAAAACCATTACTCTGTCTAGCTCAGACAAAGGCTGGTAGCCTCATGCTTTAACTTACAGGTTAAAGCTGGTTACTCCATGCTGTATAACTATACACTGCATGGTTACGGTCACGGTGTTAGGGGTGATCAACACAACTCAGGCAACAGTTGTCTTGTAGATGTCCCTGTTCCACTGCCCTGACTGGGCATTGCCTGCAGTGCTAGTGGACCAGCATCTTTACTGACCACCATCTCTGGTAGGCTCTAGGCTAGACCAGATCCTTCTAGGTAGTAAAAAGAGTTATTACAGCAAATACTATGTTCAGTGAAGTCTGTCCAACTGCAGCACTGGAGTGTTCCTTTCCCCAGAAGCATCTGACCTCTCCCTGGGCAGCAGTGCCATGGAGAAATGGTGGATGAAGAGCTAGAGTTTGGGCAGGTTCTCCCAAACCGAGGCATCTCAGAGATCCTCAGTGAGCTCTGAGACCCCTCCTCACAGACAGAGTTGCAGATGTGACTGCAGTGTGATGAGGAAATCAGAAAAAAGGAGTCACAGAGAAGTTGAGGTTATTATTCCTCATTGGTAGAGTCAATGAAGGCCTCTTTCCTCCAGCTTTCTTCAGCTGTGTGTCTTACTGGCAGTCAGCAACAGCAGACACAGGATGACATCAGGTACAGATGTACTACACAGGGAAATCCATCTGCCTTTAAAAACTCCACAGAGTGGGGATCTTCCAATAGTTCTTTTATAGTCAAAAGAGTGGGAGATAGGAAAACCCTACCCCATATTTGAACTCTGCTTAAGGCACTAAAATGGAATCCTGGGAAATATAAACAAGGTCTTGCAGACTTTATGTTAAAATATACCTGTTAGACTCCCAGGTTAGGACAGAGCCTGCCTTGCTGTTGATAGAAAGAGATGTATAGATGGTTGTAGCTCTATTGGTGTTATACACAAGCCTGCATGATCAAGTAAAATAGATCATAATTTGGTCCAGCATTTCTATTTTGTAGGAAAACAGTGCTACAAGTGTACGCTTGTACACAGATATTTGTGCAAGCATGTACAACTGTTCTTAGAACATGTATTGATTGCCTCGGGGCAGATGAAGAACAGAACCAAGGAAAATAAACACCTTTCAGCTAACTGTGTTCTGCAAATAGGACATGGCTTTCTGTCTTCAGGGTATATCTTCCTGTTAAAACTCTGCCAGCAAAGTGACTCTGTTGTTTAATGCCTGCTCTAGTTTCCCTTGTGCCATTCTTGGTAAACCAAGAAAAACGTTTGCAGGATCAACTGACTCTAAGATTATTCACACTCTTGCTGTCTTTCACTCCTTTGCTTTTTTTTTTTGTTTGTTTTGCATTGGGGATGCAGGAGGGCAATCAGAGTCCAAGTCAGAAAAGGCACTTGAGGTTTTATGCAATGTGAGCCTGTAATTCTCCTGCAGAAAATGTTTTCCCAGCTTTGTATTGCAAGAAAAAAATGTAGGCTTCAAACTCTGATTTAGTTTGGAGCTCCTCTAACTTCAGATGTCTGTAACTG
Organism: Podargus strigoides; assembly: GCA_028020825.1. NCBI lineage: Eukaryota > Metazoa > Chordata > Aves > Caprimulgiformes > Podargidae > Podargus > Podargus strigoides. Next base: position 3,806,815 of record CM051631.1, read on the forward strand.
GCCATTCCTATTGCCAATAATGAGTATTTTTCTTCAGGAAGGGCTGCAGAAAACTGCTTCAATTTAGCATCCCCAGGAGATTAATCAAGACTTAAAAGCCTCTTTGGATGCCTTGAGGGTTCCACAGCTAAATACAAACCTGACATCTTTGACTTCACTTTCCTGCAGAGAGGCTGTCTGTCTGTCTGCTCTCCACGCAGGCGCTCTGCCCTGTGCACCCCAAGCAAGGCAGCAACAAGGGGAGAGAGGACACTGAGAAACCCAGCCCTCCCTTCCCCAAACCAGGGGCAGTGGGAGAATGTGCGTGGTGATGTTTCTGGTTAAAAACACCCTGGGCACGTTGAGGTACTGCAGTGATGGAACCATCTAAAAATACCTGTGGGGAGGATGCTGGGAACAAGTGGCTGTGGTGTGCCCTGTCCCCTTCCAGGGACTGAGAAACCCCTTCTGTGCTGTGATGTCTGGCTACTCTGCAGACTGGACTGCTTCCAGGCTCTTCTTGTCTTCCTCAATTTTCAGCCTAATTGAAGATTTCAGCCTTATTAAAATCTTGCTCTTGAAATAAAGCTTGTGCCTGGATGCTGTCTGCATTTACCAGGCTAAGGCTCTCACCAGAAGCTCAGGAGCTCCCTGGTTTACACAGCTTTCATTGTCCTCATGGTTTTCCAGATTTTATCAGCAGATGAGCACTCTGTGGTATGGGTTTTTTTTTCTTTGGGGTTTTTTTTTGTTTTGTTTTTGTTTGTTTTTTTGGGGGTTTTTTTGTTTGTTGTTTTTCCTTTATTAATATCAAGATTGAGGAAAAACTTCAGTTACTTAAAGCACTCTTATAAAAACTTATCACTCAGGTGGTGGGGATTGTCTTGCATGAACACAAATTTGGGCTTGCTTGGCTGGGCAGAGCTGAATGATTCACTTCCCTTTGGTGAGGCTGGGTCTAGTCCATGCTTGACTTCTCATGCTGAGGCAGCCAGAAGATGTGAACAGAGGTCCCCCTGTGGTGAACCACTGGCTGGTGTGTCCATGTGGGAGCCTGTGGTTTGCTTGGCATCAAGTAACATGGCTTTGACTGGGTTCAACTTTTTCTGACCAGGAGGGTGGGCAAGGTCCTCCAGACTACTCCCTCCTGGGACTACACTGGTCCTCCAGACCCTCAAGATCTGAGCCAGGAGGCCTCATAAAAACCATGCAAACCTATTCTGACTGTAGTTAGCTTTGAATCCAGCACAAATGATGATAAAGGTGCACCTACACACTGCTTCAGAGCTCAGCAAAGTAAGTCAGAGCCTGGCAGAGGAGGGGTGAAGTGCTGCAGAGCTTTTCAGGGGAAGCTTTGCCACCCAGCATGTGGTGGGATGATTAGATGCCTGTGCTTGATGTACTCAAACTACTATCTTTTAATCTTCCCTTATTCAGTGACTACACCCAGGTTTTTCTCCTCCTGTGTGATTTCCAGCTCATAACACAAAATCTCATGCTCTTCAGGTGGCAGTTTCAACCTCATTTGTTAAAGCTCAGATAGTGTAAGTCTGCTCTTGAGTGAAGCCCATGAATGGCACTATGGGTTAGCAAACCTAGAGGTCAGAGTTTGACCAAGAAGCTGGTGAACAACTTCTTAAATAGACACCATCCTGAACAGTAATTTCCTGAAAATACAGCCCTGGATAGAAAAATGATATTTCATTCATGAATTTATTTTGTTGTTGCTGAACATTTGTAGCTGGAATAACCTTTATGCTTTGAAAGCCTGTTCCTATCTCACCTTCAACCATTTTTGACGGCACAGAAGCCAAGGCAGCTGTTCTAGGAAAAGTGCCACCTAAAACCATGCACTTGGATTGCAAAAAGGCTCAGCCTGAAGCAGTGTTGCGAAGACTTCAGAGCTGCCAACTGCTAGTATCCTCACCCCAACTAGCTGTCTAGAATTAATATGATGATTCCAAATGTAAGGAATTATCTTTACAAGTATATTGCTTCCCATGTAAAGGGAGAATTAAAAGGAACCATGGAAAGTCATTCTGATATTTTATTCAGGTAATATATTCACCTAAGGACTAACCAGTAAGGACCCACTCCTTCCTAGACTTTCTGAATACTTTATTAACACTGTTCATTGTGAGTATTAAGATTCAGATGTATTACCCAAGTTGTGCACATCTTCCCACCTATAGTAACTGGCTGTTTCCACCATTTTTGCCCTGCAAAATCAAGTTATGGAGGCTTAGTTTAACTTCCATACCATAGCCAGCCAGGAGAAGTCCTATGACCTCTCTTTGCCAGGAGAAGTAAGCTGGGATGCTCAACAGGTAAGGGATGACTTGATAAACTCTAGCCACTTGATGTATCTGAACCTGTGAAAATAGGGATGGGTTAGGGGAGCTCAAATGCCAGGTGTCTACATTTAGCCTGTACCCAGAGCCAAACTGTAGCAGTTGTTCTATCACTCAATGACCCCTCCCCAGCTGAAGGGGAATCACAGGGAAAAAAGGTTGAAGCAGATTTAATGAAATAACAAAACTAATACAGTCCCTAACATAAAGTATATAAGCTTGTATATCAGTATATCAGCCTTGTCCTTAGGGTCAGCAGCAGGAGCAGAAGGTTAAGAGGAAGGAGCCCCAGGAAGATGAAGTTTCCACCCTCCCTGAACTCCCTCTTTTTATAAGGAGCAGATGAAGTGCTATGGGATACACCTGTGAGTCAGCTTGGGGCAGCTGCCTTGAGTGGATCTCCCAGTGGACTTGGGGCTGCTCAGGACCTGCCTGCATGGCTGGCCCATGGTTCTGTTCCTAGGAAATCAGGCCACCAGGTCAGAGTGACCCCCAGGGATGATGCAGGGTCCCAACAGGATTGGGCTGCAAAGCAAACCTGTCACATGCAGAACTGCCCAGTGTGGCAGTCACCTCACAAACCTACCCTGAGGCCACTGATTGTAGGGCTGGGTCCTGCCTGATGCTGGGGGAGCTATGCAAGGGGTCTCAGGAAAGAAAGTTTTCATCACTAGTGAAGAGGTTTAATTGGCATGAGATTAATTCCTGAATTAATGTGTATTCCTCATGGTTTGAGGAGGATGAGGAAGGTTTTTGAGGGTTCAGTATATTGATGATTTCCTTGCTTTTCTCCTGCCTGCTGTAATGTATTAAGCCCTACCGTAGTGGGCATTGCCAGGTATGTCCCTAGATTTACAGGCTGCTGTGTATGGATCCTGATTTTTGCCTGCTATGTATTGCCTTCCACAACTATATCATTCCCAGGATTTGATTTTGATTCTGTTTCATCTCATCTGAGATGAATGGGTTTAATCAGAATCTGTTAGACCCACTTCACTCGATGGTAGCCCTTTATAAGATGCTAAGATACGTAATGCTATCTCGCCCTAGCAAGGCAAGGGGCTAAATGAAGGGGGGAATTTTAGCTTCTAACTAGATTCTAACTAAGAGGCTCTAAGGCTTTATAAGATTTTTCCAGTGATAGCCTCATTTGGCCTCTACAAATGGAAGCTAGGCAAGGAAACACAATCCATCTGTCTGCTCTGAAACATGCTTATTGATTTCAGCAGTCGTACTGTAATTGTTCTCACAAATCAGCTAATTGAGATCCTTAATGAAAGGTGACTTAAGAGGCAGTATATTTTGCAGTTTCTCCCCCGATGGACAGCAGCTGACCAAATCTGGTATTCCTCATTAACCAAATACAAATCTTTAAATGCATTTGACTAAGTGACTAGAATTAAAGAAGTTTATCACAGCACTTGATGTTCTCATTCATCTCTTGCAAGTGGGTTTTGTAAGGCTGAGCTGGTATTGGTGTCATTGTCTTCTGCCAGGGCAGTGCTTTTCATCATCCCCATACAAGGGCTCCTCTGTAGAAAGGGCAGACTTCAAACATTGGCTGTGAAGATGCAATTGTGCCAATGCTCTGCAGCCATGGAAGCATTGGATCTTGTGTCTAGGCCATGGCTGTGTTGTCCTTGTGGCTGCTACAATGATGATTCATGAGATCTTTGACAGCAGGGTGTGCACAGCATTGGGCTTGGGGAGGCTGGGGTGTCAGGTCTGGAGCCAGGACCATCCCTGGAAAGTGCTCCTTCCAGATCAGTTGCAGAGATTTGTGGCTCCTCAGTGCAGCTCTGCACTTTTTCTTGCTTTAGGGACCATGGAGCATCTCACTGTTGCTTTGGGGTGTGCTCCCCAGGCTGGCAGGAGGGCAGGCACTGAGAGGGAAGGTGCAGGGAGAGACTAAATGGGAGCTTTGTGTTCAAAGCCTGAGACGAGGCAGCTCTGCTTTGCAGCCGTTTCAGAAGGGGTTTGGCATCTCTGTTTGTGTGTGTGGTTTCCTGCCTTCATTTTGCAGCCCTCACTAGCAGGAGAGGATTCTCTGAAATTCTTCTGAAGGTTCAAAAAAATTAGCATACTTTCTCCTCTGAACTTTCCAAATCCAACTAAAAGCTTTTAGCTGATTATCTCAAGTCTCTTCTCTCTAATGACATTCCAGTTTCTTGATGTTGAGCAAAAATCAGCGGATAACTCTCTCTATTAGATATAATTATCTAATGTATATTGAGCTTGGGAAATTATTCAGTTAATTTTGTCTTTAGTCTTCCATTTCCTGTTAGAGATTCGAAGCGCAAGCCTGCAGTTCTCCCTTAATTACTGCATCCTGTTGATTTCTTTTTCCATTTTTCAAAGATAAGCATGTGCTTAAATGAGAGCCTTTGAAAGAGGGAAGTAAAAAGTCTTCATTAAAGTGTGATTGGGGTTTGAGCACACAAATATCACTGACTAAGGTGAACCCTGATTTTTCAATTGAAAACTCACCACTGATTTGGCATTTTTTTTGCAGAGGTCACAATGGGGTGGCAGGGAGAGCATTTGCTTTAACAGGAAAAGAGTATTTCTCTTGATTAGATGTTGATATTGCCTCTGCACTTCATCCTCCTGAGGATGAATTCTTGCTCAAGTGAAGCTACACTAATAGGAAGGATCCTATCCCATACTTAGCTGCTTTAGATCTTTTTTTAACACTTATCAACTGTTCAGCCAATTATAAAGAAACTGTTAATATATGAGGGCATCAGAGGAAGAGACCACGCTGTAGCTTTAGAGACTGCAAGCTTCTTGCAGCCCTGCCTACTGAGTGCCTTCAGTCGTGGGCTGGCAGCTGGGATTGCTGTCTGTGTGGTGGAGCTTTTGCTGCCATATCTTGTCTTCCTTGTGGATGAGGAGAAAGCTTTGCTGTAGCTTTTTAAGGTCACCAAAATAATTTGAAGACATTTTATTTTGCACAGAGGAGGTCTCCATCGCTGTAACCATGCTTCTTTACATGGTGCAGTGTTACTGGTGCAAACAACCCCTGCCTGTGCACTGGATTTTGTCACAGGGCTGTTAAGAGAGCTGGATATTTTGTCCTAAATGAAGCAAACTGCAGTCCAGTGGGGATTTTTTTGCTGCTTTCCTCTAAAAAGTAGTCACTTAGAATTTAATTCTTTAATTCTTTAATTCCTTAGGATCATAGAATAATATAGGTTGGAAGGGACCTGTCTTTGGCCTTTATTCTAATCTGAACAGAATATGTTCTTTTTTCTTTTTATTCTGAACAGAACATGTCACTACATGTTCATGTTCTCAAATAAGCAAGACAAATTTTCAGTTAACTCAGCTGAGAAAGTACGTCTGGATCTCACTGCTGGATTTCCTTCCCTTGTCTATCCTTGCTGCCTCTTGTCTCCTTTTGGTCAGTGCTGACTTTATTACATAGCAGCCTGGCAGCAGGGACACACTGAGTTTCTCTGGTTTGCTGTTTCCATTGCAATATCAGGTTGAATGGTAGCTGGCTGCAAAATCCATCCCTATTCCTCCAGAGACTCATTAAAACCAGGTAACTCTGAAGTACAGCAAGATGATCTGTTTGGACTACATTGCCAATTTAACAGATGTGTTAAAATGACTAAGTAGTTTCTTGCAAGGAAATTCCTCTAACTAGGAACTCTCTAAAAACTTTCAATAAATGTTCACTTATTAGATTGGCTTTGCAGACATAACTTGTTATAATCATGTATTGCATGATTATTAAGAGAGATTAGATTTCCTTAGCATCACACAGTTTGTTACATGGCTTACTATAATTGCAATAACTTGTGTATGTGTTTAAAACAGAGGATTGGGAGTACCATTATTGCACCATTTCAGGGCACATACCGATTGAGCAATGCAGCTGCTCCCATTGGATTTAGCTGACATGCATGTGTGTTGCCTCCTCCAGTTGTTTCTCCTGGAGTTTGCACAGATCTCAGCCTCTCATCACCTGAGTTTCTGGAGAGCAACAAGCACATGGTGCACAGGACTGTAACTACATTATCCACTAAGCAGATACATACAATTATTGGGGCAGTGGATTTAGCAATCATACGTAAACAAGACACTTATTAGCCAGGGTTTGGCCACAGCTAAATGTTCTGGCTGAGTTGAGATTCCACTGAAATATTTCAGATTTTGGGTTTTTTTGCTCTCTATCTCTAATTATGAGGTTTTTCTGTCAAGTGATAGAGAGGAAGAGCTGATCTGAATCCCCAGGCAAGCCTGCTTCAACCTGGACTCATAATTTTAGCTCTAATCATAAAGGAATACGTACTAAGCTTTTACTTTAAGCCCCCTTTGTGGAGGTGGCAGACTGAATCTGTGTGAACCTTGACACTGGAAAAGAAATAATCCCCCTCTGGCAGGCTGCTCAGTCAAATGGAGATGTCACCAAAGAGGTCAAGACAATCCCACTAACGAATTCAGCGCCGAGATGGCCCCTCTGGCAAATTCACGGCTGCCAGCTGGGGTGCCCGAGTGATGTGCCAAAAGGCCAGATGCAGCTGATCACTGTCTGGGCAGCCAGACCCCCTGAGCTGCTCTGGCTGTGGCAGCGGGGACCCTGCCAAGGTGCCCCAGAATGTTTCTGCAGCACCAGCAGGTTTTCCTAATTCACTCTTACGCACGAAACTCAAGCAGGAGAATATTTTGTTTGACAGGGCAACCAAATGGTGCTTCACTGGAGAAAGGGTGCTTTAAGCATGTGAGGGCCGTCTGCCTCTTCCTTGCCGTGGCTGTTGGGGAGTTATAATTGGACCCACAGGTTTGACACCTACAGAGACTAGCTGGCATCGCCACCAGGCAATTCTAAGTGGCACAGAGCACTTACGAGTGTGAATTTTCACTTGGCTGTCGTCTCAACAGCCCTGTTAAGGATCACTGAATGATCAAGGATAGGAATGGTTAATAAAGATGCTGCTTAGGTTAAAGCTAGATGTGCAAATTGCACACATTTCATATTTACAGCTAATGGAGATTCTTCTTGGGTTAAAACAAAATGTCCTGTTTTGTATACAAATAGAACAGGTTGCCCAGAGAAGCTGTGGCTGCCCCCTCCCTGGCAGTGTTCCAGGCCAGGTTGGATGGGGCTTGGAGCAACCTGGGCTGGTGGGAGGTGTCCCTGACCCTAGCAGGGGGTTGGAATGGGATGGGCTGTGAGGTCCCTCCCAACCCAAACCATTCTGTGATTCTATATGACTGACACATATTGGTGTTCTTAGTTGAGGTCTGACTGCTCTTAGGATCAGGTAACCAACCTTTCAGTGTCAGTGGGGGTCTTTTCACCCCCTTCATTCCCTGGAGAATGCAGGCAGGAGCGGTGCTACCTGCTCAGCCTGTGCCTGTGCCAGCAGAGCCAGCACACACCACTCAGAATCAGTGTGCTGGTTAGTGTGCTCTGCAGCCCACTGCTGCTGAAGCCACATCTCTTGCAATTTGAGTTATTTTCTTAGTGAAGGGCAAGAAAGGTGGGTTTTTTCCCATTTCAAAATACCAGTTTTTAGCTCAGACTTGTTGCCAAATTCTATTTTGATCCTGTGTTGTTGTGGGTTTTTTTTGTTTTTGGTTTTGTTGTTTTTTTTTTTTCCAAACTGGTGATCACTAAATTCAGGAATTACAATTAGGTGGAGATAATACTGATAATCTCATTCTACAGCTTACTCACCAAACATCTGCACATGGTATTTATCCTCTCGCTATATAACACTGGTGGCAGCAAACAGTCCTGCCAGAAGCTGCCTCTTTCACAGGGAGCTCTGCAAAATGCAGCTGTGAGCAGGAGTGTGTAATGGATCTGTCATGGGAGTGTGTGGGTGGAGGGCGAGGAAGGATGAGGGGTGCACAGCAGCTCAAGTCTGTTCTGTGCATTAACAGCTATAATGAAAAGAACTGCCCCAAAATCCTGCTCTGGAGTCCTGGAGGGGGTGCCAGGACCCTGGGGACCATTCGTGGCATGTGGCAGGTCCTGGTATGTCCCTCTGCTTGTGGGAAGGGTGGCTGGGAGAAGCTGGAGCCAGCAGAGGGAATGCCACAGTGGGGAGAAGAGATGGCAGCAACTGGGTTACCCCTCCTCTTGCACTGGCTGTGCAGAGGGAAGAAGCACCTGTGCAACAGCCCAGAATTTTCCAGGCAGGTTCCCTGCTGTGATGACTATGGACATGAGTCTTTGTAGCCCTTTTCCACCATGCACAAGTGTTCATACATCTTACACTTGCAACAGAGGCTGTTTAGAGAGCCTAGTGGCTGGCACCTTTGCTGTAGATCCCCATTTTCCATAGGTAATTTCCCCCCATTCCCCTCACCTGGGATGGGGCAAGGAGCTGGCTGGCTGCAGGTGGCACATTGTGGGGGAGAGTGTTGCTGTGCCATGACAAAGCACCAGCATGGCTGCAGCATGGGTGTGTTGTCCCCTTTGGTTCTGGATCTGACTGTTCTAGCTGGAAAGGCGAGTGGTGGTGTAGCCCTGGTGTTTGTAGCATGTTTGGAGGAAACGAGCTTTTAATACGGTGTGCCTGGCTGATCTTCATTTAATATTGAAGGGAGCTGCTTTAACAATGTGTGATGGGGCAGTCATTTCCCATTGGGTATTACTGATATGTGTGAATGTGACCACTCTGACGGGCTGTCATTCAGTGGGTCAGGCAGAGGAGGGTCTGTACAGCCTTGGTTTAATTGCTGGATGAAAACTATGCCAGCAGAAAGATACTCTTTGGCACCATAGAGTCCTGCCAGGGCCAAGACCCAATTTCTTTATTGATTAATAATTAATTCTTGAAAACGAAAGAAGGCATGGCCCTGACAAGAGCAGACCTGAACTCCTCTGGTCCACCACCAGCAGCAACATGAGGCAGGAGCACATCTCTGTCCCTGCTCTGTGGGCAGACGTTGGAGGGCCCATGATTCTTCTCTTAGAAGGCTCAGGAATGGTTTTGTTGCATTTAATTCTGACTACTCTAGAGGACACTCATGAGTGACTTTCTCAGGTTTAGGATACTGACTGATGCTAAAACCCAAACCTCCTGTCAATTCCCTCCTTTGCTGTGTTGCCCTACTCTGTCCCAGGCACTATTCAGCTAAGGATGGTACTGACCTGATTTTGTACAAAACCACCAAACCAAATGAAAGTGCAATCCCCAAGGTGCATTATGGATTGTTTTTTCTTTGTTGAGGGAACGATGTTTTTTGTCCATGCATTTCAAGGCACACTATTGTTCATGAACGATTTAAGAGAGAAATATTTGATACTGCAGGGGGGCTGGTAATGACTTAATCAACAGCAAAATATACCCCTTTGCTCCAGTTCAATGTTCGTATAGTTTAGTTCTGATTAGCATTGATTTTCCTCAAGCTTTTAAGCATCTTATTTATGAAAGGCAGGCATAATGAATTTTAGCAGTAAACAAGAATGTTGGAACAACAAAAGAGACCACTCTTCCACTCGCTGATGTGTTGGTGTAAAAACCCCTGCTGCATTTCTAGAAGGGTTCCACCTCGGCTAGTTTACATTTCCTCTACAGTCACATGGCAAACATTGTGCCCCCATCTCCATCCAAGAGAAGTCAGAAACCACCTGGTACGTGGAATAACTACATCTACATGAGCAGACACAAACCCCACTCCAGCCAGCCACTGAGCACAGCATCCCTTCTGTGCCTCCCCTCCTCCCAGCACCCAGTGAAGACCTTGGGGGTTTCTGGTGTGTGCCCGACCTTGTGGTTGTGGTTTGTGTGGGAAGAAGCCATCCTATGCCATGTTCACATCTTTTACAGCAGATGAGGGACACGCTGAGTTTCTAGCCTGATGATGTGTTTATTTCAGTCAGTTGGGAGTCTCTGACATTCTCAATTACAGCTTGTTTGCACACTCTCTTTGCAATTGAAATGCAGTTTGCAACCAGTGCACCTAAGGTCTGCTCTGGGACAAGCTAAAGTCTCATTGTCAAAGGTATGAAAGTATGTGGCATTTGCAGTGCTAACAGTGTAGGATCTGAAAAAAATGCCTAAGCTTTCTTCAGACCTTTTAAGCAATGTCTCAGTCACCAGTCATTCTAACAGTTCTTCATTGATGTTCTAATTACAATCAATACCAGCTTAGGCTGTCTAAAAATAAATGTCACATTTTCATTTAATTAGTTGGACTGTCTGCCTCATTGCCATGAAAATTATATAGGAGAAAATATTTACTTAAAGGGGTTTCTTAAGTATGATGTCTCAGATATTTTAATGTGCCAAACAGGTAAGGCAATAAATCCATATAAAAATGTGTTAACTCTAAAAGGCAATGGGAGAGTGAGTTTGAGTTGAGGGGAGCCGAATGCCCACAGTTATTTCCCAAGCCCTGAAGCTCACAGCCCTGCCTGCAGCTCGTTCTTTTCCCAGCTGTTAAGCACAGATCTCACTTGTCCTTGCCCAGACTTTCCTTGACAAAGCTCACAAGAAACAAGTGACTGGCTATTGCATGTAATTTTTGCATTCATCCTCCAACCAGAGCCCACCCCAGGGACGGTGTCAGGCAGCAAACTCTCCTAACTGTGTGTTGCGAAGCAGAAACGGGACTGCAGGCAGTGAGGTTTCTGCCATACCTTTGTCCATGCAGCTCCAGGAAGGCTGAGGAGTTCCTGTGCTGCCAGGAGCTGGATGTGCTGAGCTGCAGCACAGCCCTCCACGTCCAGTAATTTTTTCCCCCAAATCCCTTTGCTGTGGCTACTGCTTTGCTTTTCACAGGGGAGGATTAGCATTTGCAATCAGCAGCTCAAACCTGCGTCCTGCTCAGTCTGTTGTAATTTTTCTCTCTCGTGAGATTCTGGCATGTAAATAATAATTTATGTTGATGTCTCTGAAAACACTGCACTGGGCGCTGGGCATTGCAATGGCCTTGCCATAACACTGTAGTACTCTTCTCGTGAGGGGCAGTGTCCTCAAAAAAACATTGTGCACCTCAAACATCTGAAAAGAAATGAAAACCAGGATGGTGGTGGTTGTTATGCTGAAATATATATATATATATATTTTTTTTTTTGAGTGTGTGTGTTAGGGAGCAGTGATTTGCAATCACTTGAGAAAATACTGCAAAAATGCTCTTGCGAATATTCGTCTTTCCACTCCCTGCAACAGGGTATTTGAGAGCACAGAATCACAGAATGTTGGGGATTGGAAGGGACCTCAAAAGATCATCTAGTCCAATCCCCTGCCAGAGCAGGAACACCTAGGTCAGGTCACACAGGAACACATCCAGGCGGGTTTGGAATGTCTCCAGAGAAGGAGACTCCACAGCCTCTCTGGGCAGCCTGTGCCAGTGTTCTGTCACCCTCACTGTGAAGAAGTTCTTCCTCACATTTATGTGGAACCTCCTATGTTCCAGCTTGCACCCGTTGCCCCTTGTCCTGTCATTGGATGTCACTGAGAAGAGCCTGGCTCTATCCCAATAAAACACATCTCAGGGATGTTAGGCAGGAGGGATATATAGATGGGGATATGGGGGAGACACGTGGGTCAATGGGTGTGTCTGAGAAGTGCTTGTGTGGACATCTTGAAACCCTTGGTGGGCTGAGGCTGCCCAGCCCAGGAGCACGGCCTCTGCGGTGTGGTCAGCAAATACCAGCTTCGATATCTGCAGGATTTGCAAGGACAGGTTTTGGCTGTGTTATATTAATGTAAACAGGGAAGTGACTTCTTATATCTATGAATAGTGGAGTTTCAGGACATAATTTGCTAGGCAAAGAGAAAAGGAACTACAGCTGAGAAGCAAATTATTCACTGAATACTTTGCCCATCTGGAAGATGGTGTTGGCAAAACTGAAAAAATCTCAGGTATTTTTTATTTGAGCTTTATGATGAAGTATTTATTATCCCAATAATTATAATTGACAGTGGAAGATCAATATAAACCGTTTAAGTCATTAATGACAAAGACTGTCTTAATGCATGTCCAACCCAACTCCCCAAAATCTGGCTGTTGGTGCCTCCCAGTTGGCAAGTTGCTGTCAGTGAAGCACCAAGCCTTGCCTGCCCTTAGCCAAGAGGAGATCCTTGCCAGAGCACTGCGATGCTGCAAACCCCTGTGAGCCTGGGCAGCACATTGTGAGGGAGGGCAACCATGCCACAGCACCACGTGCCCTGAGCTGTGTGAAGCCATCTCTGCTGTTCCTCAGATGCAGAAGCCCTGTGTGAATGAAAGTCCTGCAATACACCTCATGAGAAGTACGGATCTTTGGGTAATGTCACCCCTGAGTGTTCAGAAATCATGGAACAGGCTAAAAATAATGATTTACTTTTTTTGTGTGAGAAGGAACAGCAACCATTCCACTTCATCTTCTAGTTCTTGAGCCTCTGAAAGTGGCTCACTTACTTTATTTATTTATTGATTGATTGATTGATTTATTTATTTTTGCAGAGCTTTGTTTATTATAAACCTTTTTATCTAAAAGAAAGAAAAAGCAGAAATTTTCCTGGGGCATATCCCAGTATCAGGATCTATTGGGTAAATTGCCAAATCATCCTGAGATTTGCATTAAAAGGCACAGCATTAACTATCCTACAGACCTAATACTGCAACTCCATTGCTTGTGTGTTGCTCAATTAATCAGCAACCATAATCATGCCTTCAGAGTGAGGGTTTGCATGAAGATCTCAGAGGAAAGCTTTGCAGCATCCTCCTGCAGCGTGGAGGGCTTCTGCACCACCTCCCAGGGCTCACCTGTTATTTCTGTTCTTGGCATGTCTGAGGGTGACTGGGTGCTGCTTTCTCTGGGTGCTCACACTGTACCCCTGTTCCTGGTCTTTTCACTCCTGTTTGACCTTGCATAGGGCTGCTGAAGCCCAGCCCAGTGGGGAGCATCATCTACAAGACGTGCAGAGAAACCCTTTTCTCCTTGTCCCCGCCAGCTCCCACGCACCGACCAACCCATTTTCCTCCCACTTGTTTTCTCCAGAGCTGTGGGGAGCGAGGAGGGGGCGAGGCAGGGAGCCACCCCCGCCTTTTCAAAGCGCTGGTGTGATTCCTGCCGTCCGCCGAGCGCGGATGTGACGGGAATGAGAATCGCGGAGCTCTGTCCTCACGCAGCGCTTTGGAAATGAATCGCTTTGATCTCGGGCGGATTTCCCCGTTGCTATTTTTAGATGCGGTGAGGATAACCGAGGGATGTCGGTTCTAATGCAGACAGAAAGGAATTTCAGATGCAGTTTTCCTCCTGGGGCAGGAGAGAGGAACAGAAGGAGGAAAACAAGGTAATCTCCACCAGCATTTCTGAGTCTTCTGGAACAGAGACAGGTCGCTAAGCCCTTGAGGCTGGAGAGGGATGTTCCCCAAACACTAAATTCACTAGATATCTCATAATTCTCCTTATGCTTCTCCTTTGTCTAACTCACTGCTCTGCTCCAGCCCAGCATCAGGACCTGTAATTAAATTCAGCTTCGTAGTGTTGGGGATGTGTTTAGAAGGGACTGCTAATAGTTACCCTTTGATTGAAAAATAATTGCGACGTCTCTCAGTTTCCCTGCTTAAAGGATGTGGGTGGAGGTCTCAGATTGCTCCATTTTGATCCTGCCAATTCCTGCTTTGCCTTTCACCTTCAAAATAGTAAAAAACTCAAGGAAAACAACAAACAAATAAGCAAATCATAGAATCATACGATAGCCTTGGTTGGAAAAGGCGTCTAAGATCATCAAGTCCAACCATTAAATCAAACCTTTCTTCCACAGTGGCAGCAGTGTGTGTATGGGTGTGCCCGTGCAGGTTGCACACAGGCTGCTGGGCAGAGTGAGAACCTGTTTACAGGCAAAAAGCTCTTCCGATGGGTTTTTTTGTGGGTTTTTTTTTTATTTTTTTCTTTTTCTCCCATCTCCGGTTGCTGGGGAAACCGCCATCCCTGGCGCTGGGAGCGGCTGACTCACCCAGCCCGCTCCTCCGCCGCACGCATCGCGCTTCGAGCTGCAGCACGGGAACAAAGGAAACACGGGCTTCAGCAGTTCAACGTGAAATACATCAAATCTCCTTTCCCAGTGTCTCCAGGACGCGGCTGGGGACAGCTAAGTGGTCCCCAGGGGCTGTAGAAAAGGCACAGGAGAGGCTGTTGGTGCTCCCTGGAGAAATGTGGGTCCTAAGCCCTGCAGAGCGGTCACCAGACCCATGGGAGGGTAAATCTTCAGGGAATCCCATAGCTACAAAGGCTGCTGAAGCTGATGGAGCCAACCTCTATTGATTTCTGTTTCCATAAATATTCTACAAGCACACCAATGAGCCCTCTCACCCTGCTCCTTCATCTCCTGTGGTTGCACCTTCTGGATCTGCCCAGCTGTGAGCTCTAGGGCTTGTCATGGGCAGTTGTTTGTTTCCAGTTGTGATGCCCATGGTGCCTCTGCTTAGAGAATGGCTTTCTGTGGCCAAAGGCAGTGGTGCAATGGACCTGGTGATCGGTTAGCATAAATCAAGATGCTCATATACTTAGGTTTATAAATCCCAAACCACAAGGTCAGCTAAATGAACTTAAAAGTCAAAAGCTTAAAAATAAGAAAATTAGCATCTCCTTGGGTTTTGTGATGCATTTACTACTGTTTTTATTCAGCTTTTCTCCCCTGCCTTGAGAGCTACTTTGGCGTTTCTGGTTTGTGGTGGTGGTTTTTCTTTTTTATCCAGTGCCAGAGATTTGGGGAGGGGGAATCCAAGAAACGTGATGAGACTGCAGGAGAGCAGTCAACACAGCAGGACCGGCAGCAGCCAGAAATCAAGCTTAGCAGGTTGTCACTAGGCTGGTGTATTTGGCTCCTTGTCTTGGTATGCTTTGGGAAATGAGCAATATCTGGAAATTGCCCTTGCTCAGGTTTCTGGGCAGCCTGTGAGACACAGATGTTTCTAACATCTGCATCTGAGAGCAGAGCCCTGATGTTACAGATGTTGAGGTCTGAGACAGACACTGTGAGCTCCAGACTTCAGTTCTTTAAACCCACCCTTTCCCCCGCCCCCTTATCCCCTCTTTTCCCTTTCCCACACTGGGGTACAACCCACTTCTTCATGTTAACTTGCAAAAAGATTCAAATTGGGAAAAAGAACTCCAAACTCAGTGTCTCTTTGGTTGCTAGAGCACAAATGTGCATGGCCAGGTGGAGCAGTTAAACATCCTTTTTCCCCCATGCACTACACCTGAGCAATCTTTCCCAAGCTTCTTTGGTACCCAGGATGCCCCTTCCTTGGCATCACCAGGGCAGTCTTTTCTCTCTCCAGTCAGTTCTTCATCAGCTGTGGTTAATCCTGACATCCCTTCACAGTGAAACATTTCCCTTTTGTTCCCTTCTCCTGTTTCAAGCTTGCTTTCTCTGCAGGAGTCCCTCTGGGTTTGATGCTATCAGTAACGCTGCCTCGCTTTGCTCTCCAGCCCCAAAGCTCATTCCTGTGAATCTTCTCTCCTGAGAGGAGAGAGAGAAAATGGGGCTGTGTGCTGAGCACTTTGTCCTTTGTTCACCCCAGACAAGTGCTGTTCAGGTGCTCAGGGTTCTTCTTTGTAGACAGACAAATATTCCCTTGTTCCTCTGCACACAGAGGAAGGAATATAATGAAAGCTGTAATATCAGCCCAGAGTTTTGAGCTGGGCTCGGACAGAGCCCTCAAAGGCTCCCAGCCCCGTGCCTTACTGGTGCTCCCCCATCCCCACTGCAGAGCCACTGCTCAGTAGCTATGGTGGTCCTGCAAGGCTGCTGCATTTCGCAGGGGTGATGCAGAAGGAGAGGACAGAAATCCATCCGTGCGAGCTGAACAAAAAATTTTGTTCTGCAAGTTTAAATTTTGTACCTGCGAGGTGAAATTGGAATTTTGCACCTGTAAATTGAAGGTTTGTGTCTCTTCACCAGCTCTTGTCAAATCCTGTTCAGGTAGCTGGGGGGGAGCGTGGGGCAGGCATATCATCCCTGCAGCTCCGGCCACCCCCACCCACACAGTCCCATCCCTGACTCCCTCCTTCCAGCTCCCACATCTCAGCCCCGCTGGGCTTTGGAAGGTAGATTTGTTTTTTTCCCCCTGGTTTCACTGCAGGGTGTATTAGCTGTGTTGAGCCATGTGTGGGCTGCTGCTCTGGGGCCGGAGCCCCTGCTTGCATGAGAGCCTTTTGCTGCAGCTCAGCATCAGCTGCAACACACCGGGAAGTGCCTGGGAGCAACCAGAGAGATCCCAGAAGTCAGGACAGGAGGAGAGTGTTTTCAGCTCAGATAACAAAGAAGCTTTTCAAACCTCATCATAAGCTAACGCTGGGTTTTCACAACAGGAATTCGGATGTAGAGGCTGGACTGTCTCCTGAATCCTAAAACCCATTTCCTGGTGAATTCTTAATTCTGCAAGTAGGTCACGCCTGCTCTCTCCCTTCGGGTACGGTGGAGACTTGACAGGTCTAAATAATAACTCTTATCTCTTTGCTCTTTGATGTTAGATGTCACCAAGTTGTTCCCTGCCATCCGCTTTTCATTTCTTCTCTTCAGTTCCTGTAAAACTCTGCAGAACACACAAGTTAATGAAGGATAAGACATTTCTGGGTCCCACTAATTTTTGTAGCATGTGGTCTCTCCCCCACCCCCAGCGTGACCCATCACATTGGCCTGGCATGGGAGACAGGCTGGAAGGACCACAGTGTCCTGTGAAGTCACAGGGCATCCAAAGCTTGTCTTTAAGCTGCAGTTTCAGTGTGAAATGCCCAAACTTGACAGCCATCTGCCTATAAAAGAAGCCACGATCTATAGGGCATGCCCAGGTATTTACCAAGAGCATCTTTGGAGGGTATGGAGGCCAGTTCCAGCTCACCTGGTCCTGCTGGGCACAGAGGCTCTATAAATGTCTTTGGTGTTTCCAATTCCATCATGTAACTCAAGTGTGATGTATTACACCTACATTTTACCCATATATGCTCAGCTGAGTACCTGTCAGGGAGGTTTCAGCTTCCACAGAGAGCCTTTGAAAGACCTTGCACTAATTATGAAGCAATCCCAGTGACATTTTAAATTATGGGTGAGTTTTACATGATTATTTTGATACGTGTTGTTATGACATGTAAAATTTTATCTTTGCCAGATGCAGTGAGTTCTGTGAGATCTTTGTTTTGCATTTCTCAGGATGATTTGAGCCACTGCACATTTAATGAATGCACTTTCAAAGGACCCAGTCCTGCACACAGCTGTGATAGTACAGATAGGCTTCATAAACTTTAATAAATTTCTATTAAATTATATAAACTAACAGACAAGTTTATGTGACCCCAAAGCCATGCATGTGAGGAGCAGGAAAAGTCTTATCCTGAAATGCAGCCCCTTCCCTGGGCTTCCAGCAGTGGCTCATTATATGCTCACACTGTTTTCCCCTCCGTCGCGGAGCAGACTGCCTGATGCAAATCAGCGGGCAGCGATTCAAAAATGTGTTTTCTTCCCATCATTCAGTGTGTGGCCCCAGCCCTTGTTTACTGCATACTGCTCAGCCTTGCTGTAAAGATGAAACGCTCTTTCCGCTTGGGTTTTTTTCCATGACACTCATTACTCCAGTCGTGTTTGTTTATTTCGCATGCAAACTATTAATTAATTTGTCTCTGTGAAGCCCAGTAAGGCAGGGGAGAAACATTATCACTTTATAGATAAGGAACAGAGACATAGAAAGATTCAGTCAAGAATGTCAATTAATTTGGGATGTTCAACTTGAGATGCTGAAGAGCTGATATCTCTGTGCACATAGGATTTATTTGCTTGCTTTAGTGCTGCTGCATCTTTCGGCAGCAGCAGGGCAGGACAGCAGTGGGCAGCTGCTGCCTGACACAAGAGGCTGCCCAAAATAATTCCCAGAGACAAGACAAGGAACAGCAGCCAAATGGAGGAGGAGGAAGATGGCTGCAGTACCTCTGCTCTGTGGGGACAGGCTGAGGGAGTTGGGGGTGTTCAGCCTGGAGAAGAGAAGGCTCCAGGGAGACCTTAGAGCACCTTCCAGTGCCTGGTGGGGCTACAAGAAAGCTGGGGAGGGACTTTTGACAAGGGTATGGAGTGATAGGACAAGGGGTAATGGCTTTAAACTGAAATAAGAGAGATTTAGATTAGACATTAGGAAAAAATCCTTCCCTGTGAGGGCAGTGAGACACTGGCCCAGGTTGCCCAGGGAAGTTGTGGCTGCCCCCTCCCTGGCAGTGTTCCAGGCCAGGTTGGATGGGGCTGGGAGCAACCTGGGCTGGTGGGAGGTGTCCCTGCCATGGCAGGGGGGTTGGAACGAGATGAGCTTTGAAGTCCCTCCCAACCCAAACCATTCTGTGAGTCTATGATTCCAAGATGGTAGGATACATGCAACGCCTTCTTGGCCAGGATTTGCACAGGTCTGATGACAAGGAGGATTTTAAAGGAAGGGGCTGAAGGAAAAGAGTGATGTGGCTTTGTGGGTGCTTTCTTGCCACCCATTTCCACAGTATCTGTTGAGGTACCAGTTCACAGACTGCAGCCTCTTACAGTCATCAAATCCATCACTCGAGGAGTCCAGTGTGCTGGGCAGATATCCTGCAGACTGATCAAAAGAGGAGAAAATCACCCCTCTCCTCCTCTCCCTTGGACTCCAGCATGTGCCAGTAGTGCAAATGAGGACTTGTGTCACGTGGGAAAGCATGGGCAGCCACAGGACCCCAGCTGCAGGGTCCACGTTGAGCCTCCTTGGCTTTCTTCAGGTCCTAATTTGCCAACTCCCAGCCCATAAATGAGAGACCTGAGAACGACTGCATAAACTTTCACTTGTCCGAGTTCCAGGAGTATTTATATAATTTAATCGATAAATTGCATTGATTTATTTGCACAAAGTAACTCCTTGGGATTTAGATAATAGATAAGGGTGTGCATGGTGCTGCACAAACACATCATAAATAAATGTAGCTTGTAAATCAGTTTCCAAATATTAGTGATTAGTCTTCTCATAGTAAAATAATGTGATGTCTGTCCATTATGGATTTTTTTTTAAAAAAAATCTGACCTAAGAGGTTTCAGAGCCATTTATTTCAGGAAGGCTGCCCTTTAAGCCAGATCGTACACTTTTTAAAAGGTCGTGGGGTTTAAATATCATGGTTACTTACGAAGCGTGGCTCCCTGAGTGGTTTGACAGCTGCCTTCACCAGAACAAGTCAAGGTCCTGTTCAAATAAATGCTCAGCCGTCGAGGCTGAAGGCTGAGCTCTTTCAGGGAATTTCTCACTACTGCCCTCTTTGGCTGCTGGTGCTGAATACATAAAGTACTGTAAAGTTCACCCCACAAGCCTGCGTACATTGACACGTGAGAAGCAGCCACAGACATTTTCCTTGGAACCATAGAATAGCCTTGGTTGGAAAAGACATCTAAGATCACCCAGTCCAACCATTAACCCAGCACTGCCCAGTCACCACTACCCCATGTCCCTCAGCACCTCATCTACACGGCTCTGAAATCCCTCCAGGGATGGGGACTGCCCCACTGCCCTGAGCAGCCTGTGCCAGTGCTTGACAGCCCTTTCAGTGAAGAAATTGTTCCCAATATCCAATCTAAACCTCCCCTGGCACATAATGTGGTGTTTTACTCTACATTTCATGCTATTTTTGTGCAGGTAAAAGGCAAATCTCTCTGAGCAGAGTTAGGTGCGATTCCAGGTATGCTCAGCTCAGTAAACCCCTTTCTCAGGCACTGGAACCAGACTAGACTGTGGCTATCAGATTCATTGCTCTCCCAGGCTCACAGTCGAGCTGACTTCCAGTCTCATTCATCCCCATGATGCATTATTGCATAGCAAGGAGGAAATGTTTATTCTGTATCTGTTTGTCAGGTTTTTCCAAAAAAGGCCCAACTTCCTTGTCTCTTTCTCTTCCTCATCCAGCACGTTGAAGTGCTGGGGTCTGACCCCCAAGCCCTGAATTAAGGTTGACATATGGGTGGTTCCCAGGGTCCTTTAAAAGGAGGGGATGAGTTTGCCTTTTGGCTTTCCTCCAAGGTGCAGCCGACCTTGCAGGGAAAGCCCTTGGGTAAACAAGCCCCAGGTGCCCTGCATTGGGTAAATGAGTGCCAGGTGTCCTGTTTGGGGATAAAAGCTGGGACCACTTGCAGGAAGAGTTGGAGAGTCTGTGGATGCACTTCACAGAGTTTCCTGTTGGGGAAGGACCTCCTGGCTCCTCATGCAACTGGATCCCAGTCAGGTCTGGCACTTACAAACCCGGGCGTTGTGGGGAGGCAACATGGGGTTACCTCTGTCATATGTGATCACCCTATTGACTTGGTTGTCTCCCATTTTTTCCATGGGTTACCTTGTATCTTTGTTTGTTCCATCTATTGCAGGCCATGCTGTGTCGTTCCTGGGGTCGCTGGGGTTGATGTCTATCTGTCTATTTGTGATCTGTCTGACTTATTTGTACCCCCAGCGATCCTCTATATACTGACCCCTTTACGTGAAATAGAACCTACTTACTGGATTGTTTTTCTGCTGTTGGCTGTGTCTTTTGTACTGGGCCTACTAACTGGCAAAACACATGTGCAGTGCAGCAAGGCAGGGCCATGTGGTCCAGTTGGCTCTTTGTCATCTGCAGCTGGAGTCTTCCACATGGTGGCTCAATTTTTTTTTTTTTTTTTAATAGCAAAAAGGGCTCTTGAAGTAATTTACGTGCAGTTGTTTTTCATGCAATGTCCTTCTTTTGCTCTTTTGTCATGGTTGCTTTTTCACTCACTTTTAGGCATGCATCACTTTATTTTGTAGCACAGCATTCAGTTTTAAGAAGGGCAGGTGATACGTGAGCTATTTGGATTAGGATGTTTTTGTTCTAAATGTACTTATGGGATGTGTTTGCTGCTAAACTTTCAGTTGATTCTACTGATAAATTCACAGTGATAGCCTCAAGTCTGCTTGGACACAGATGAGGTCTTTGACAGAGCACTGTTATCCATTGCATATGTGAGCTAACACTAATCATCTAATTACAAATTTCCTTCTGGTTATAGAGCAATAACATGGTTTTAGCCCAAGGTTTGGACAATAAATAAAACTGGTTGAAGCCACTGCTGCTCAGCCACTTGCCCTGGGCGTGTTCCAGGATACAACATGCTCAGGCTTGATGAGCTCATTCATTTTTTGTTGACCTTTCTTTAGCCACAGTGATTTTTTCCTCTTGGAGCCATTTTGCAGGCGGGTGAGGAGGTGATTTACCGTGTGCTCTGAGCAATCAGAACAGAGAGGGCCTCAGTGGTTCAGAACCACAGATGGCTAGAAGTTTCTTTGGCATTTAATGAAGGCTCTTGGTACTAAGACAAATGCCTAGATCTGTACGCAGCCCAACTTTCAATAACTTCCTCACCACCTTTGAGTCATCATTAATGCCATCCCACTCTGGTTATTCCTAGGCCCACTCTCTCTTCCCAGCACTTTTTTACACGTATACTTTTAATTTCCTTTAACCCTGCTGGCGATTAACCTTTTCCTCCCTCTTGTTTCATCTTGCCTGGTCAGCTCCATACAACTCTGTAATCTTTGTCAGCTGCTTAAACCCTTCTGCGTTTCCATGGCAGTTTTCAAAGACTGGAGCTCTTTTAGCAGCTTTATGTTAAGTTTTAACAGCTTCTTCCCCTCCCTGTTGCAGTTTTGGTTGAGGAGCTGGAGTCTGCTTTCCTCTTTCATGACATTGCTGAGTGATTCTTCACCATTGTGCTTCACCCTGAGTGATCAAAGCCTTTCCCACTGCTAACTTTGATCAAGAAGTAAAAGACTTCTAGCAAAGCGTTGGTCCCCTCCTGCTCACTGTACAAGGTGGCTCAGCCAGTCTCAAGGGGAACATGGGGCCTGTGAAAGTGCTTGCATGAACAAGGTTAGCAGGCTTTTCACCTCCTGAACATCTTCCAGTTTAGTGCCTTGGCAAGGTGGCTTGCTGTTGGCTCTAAGCCCACTGTGCACCACGAGGCATTCCTTGAGCTTTTTGGTGTTGACCCCATCCTCACCAGTTCGTGCTGTTTGCCAGGGAGCCCTTGTATGACAAACACGAGCTGGTGTAGATACATAGATCTACCCATCTATCCATATCTGTCTGACTGTCTATCTATAATATATATAAAATGTATATATGTATGTATTTGTGTGTGTGTATATATGTAATATATTTCAATGTGCTTGTGCAAAGACATTTCCCCCCTTGGCAGAATTTAAACTCCGAGTGGGCTGCTCTCTGTCCAATGTGGCACGTGATGGAAGAATTCTGCCTTTCTCTGTTGAAAATGAAAATGATTCAGAGCTGGTTCAGTAACATGCCACAGAGATGCACCAGGGGCCACTGTGCTGTGGGTGGCAGCTGCCAAAGCTCTCCTGGATCCAGATGTGTAATGGGGTAGGTATGGTCCCCTGCTCTGCACTGTGCATGCTGTCAGGGGCTGCACTGGGCAGGTGAAGGACCCTCAGCAAGTGACCTCCAGTGGGGAAACACTGATGAGATGCTGGCTTTGCATGACAGCAGAGATGCCATGGACCTGCCACGGGAGGCTGACACCTGTCCAGGCTCCACATCGCACGTCCAAGGCAGCTGCTTTTGGCAGGTGAGGCGAAGCAGAGATGCTTAAGCTTTTTTTGAATGTTGATTAAATTTGCAGAAAAGGATACAACAGGACCAAGAGTTAGTGACCAAGAAGGTGAGACTGGTGATGTGTTTGTAGGTTCAGCCTTAGGGATCATCCAAGCAGAAGAGGACACTGGCTGGTAAGAGCAGCATCATTCCTGACTGGTTTATGATTTCCTTTGCTTTCTCTTTGTTTTGCTCAGTGTATCCTGACTGAAACTCATTGAGAACCTCATTGTGTTATCTAATGCAAAACCTCTGCATTATTTAACACAAAGTAATATTTTCACCATCATCTGTGTAGCAGGTGGGTTCCCAAATGTTGCCGCTCCTTCCAAAGGCAATAATTGTTCTTTTAAATGAAGAAAGTTAAAAGCCCACCCCTTTAAACAACAACAAAAGTTCTGCTTTTGCTTAACAAGGAAAGAAGTTTAATTTTTAAAGATCACTCTATATTATTAACTTGCTTAATTATCAGAAGGGATGGTTGGATGAGCAGACAATTAAAATAAGGAGAAGCTCAGAAGGAAAAGTTCATCAGTGCATTAGACAGACAATGGAGGAAAGTAAAACTATTTCAAGTACCATTTGAAGGAAACCATTTGGGAAGGAAATAGAATTAATTAAGTTTTGAACCAGTTAATTTTGTTATCTAAAAATATTTCACAGATTAACCACTGTTACATACTTATGCATAAGGTAATGCCTGAGGTCTTTCAGAAATAGGGTGAATTGTTGGTCCAGATGAAGGTGCTTCAAATCAGCATGGGAGTCCAGATTTATCGGGGTCTGTGGGGTATTCTGCAGCTGAGATTGGGATCAGGCCTGCAGACATTCACAACACAGTGTGAACTGTGCCGTATTATTTTGCTGTACTGGTTGTGGGTCAGGGTGTGAGCTGAGTCCTGCTAAACTCAGTGAGTGGCAGTGGTTTTGTTGCCTCTCATAGAGAGTATGATGTCCCACTCTGATCCTTAGGCTCCATCCCCTCCTTCACCTCCCTTTGTTGGCCTTGTCCTTTTCATTGCAAGTGACACTTCTGCTTCATTGCTCTAAAACATCTTTGGTAGAGCTGGAACAGTGACCTGGAGGAACCTGTGGTGAAGCCAGTGTCACCAGAAATACCCTATTCACTAATGAATTCATTTTAACAGGCCCAGCCATGGTCCCCTCAGCGCTGCTGTCGCTGTGCCTGTTCAGCCACAAGCAGCATTTTGCCCTCAGTGCCTCAGAAGTTCTTTTCTCTGCAAAGCCCCCAGATTTATCCCAGACTCCCCTGAGAGCACGCTCTGAGCTGAGAGGTCTCTGTGCAGGAGCAAAGACAGGGTGTAAGAGAACTTCCATTCTGCTGTGCGACCCCCAAAATATGCCATTGACAGCTCAGATCAGTCCCAATCAGCTTCTTATCAAATCAACCATCTCCGTGCACTATGAAAGCCATGACAGGGACAACTTTTCCTCCATACACAAACACGATGGTCCTCGGTGGTTGGACCTTGCCCTGTCCTTGGCAAGGGGACAAGCTCAGAAAAGGAGTGTCATAGACAATGTGCGATGCTGAGCAACCCGTGGGAGATGAAAGCATTCATCCTGCCCCTCCAGTTGTTGAATTTAATTGAGAAATGCCAAACAAATATGGGGAAAAAAATAGGCCTACGGGTGCTTGAAAGTAGTTTTCCATAAGTGGTATTTAAGAATCTTAACTTCCAAATAGTTAATAATGATCTTTGAAGGAACCCTATAAACTGCCTTGCAGTTCCTGATGAGATGGAATAATTTATTACTTCAATTTCTCTGATAAATGTAAAACATGTTTCAAATTTGGCTTTTCCTTTAATATTTAAACCTCCCGATGAGAGGAGCTGCAGAAGGACAGAGTGATTGAGTGCCCCCCAAACTGACATGGCCTGTTCCCAAAGCAGGGGAAGCTCTGCTACCAGAGCTGATCCACAATAAAAGCCATCATGCCCCAGCGAATCCAGCTTGTTTCAGGCCCCTGCTCTCCAAAAGGCACGAATCTTGGAGCCAACCTGCCAGGAAAGAGTGGGCCCCACAGTTCTGCTCACTCATGTCGTGGAAGAGAATTTCTTAAAAATTTACCCTGTGATCTGAGTTGGGAATTTTAAGTTGTCAAGTAAGTTTGCCCCCAAAAGAGAGAAAAAAAAGCCCAAAGCTGGTGTTGTTCAGGGTAAATTGCATGGTGGAGCTTTCTCCTAAGAAACAAATCTGTTTTAAATAGGCTTTCTGCTATTCTTTTATGCCATTTCTGCAGAGACAAAGTCAGACAAAACCACGGGGGTCTTTCTTACACCGTGTAGGAAACTGAGCCCCAACATTCAGAGCAGCCATTCCCTGAGCTGGTAGAATGTATCACACTTTCTCTGTCCTCCATGGACCACGTGGAGGCCACAGCAAACTGAAGGATCCATCTGTAGTAGTCTTGTCTCGACCACTCAAAGTGCCCCCTCTCTGATTCAGGAAGACCCAGGAAAAGGACAATGTCAGCACAGAAGGGTCTGTATGCCAAGGAAAGCCAATGGGGCAGCACACCAATGCTGGCATGGAGAACCCTGAAATACTTGCAGTGATAAAATTCAAAGCCCAGACAAGAGGCAGTCTGTTTTAGAGAGAATTATTTATTAGAAGACAGGAGGTTGTTACGTACAGATTCTGTTCTGCAAAAGTGTCCTGGTCACAGATATGTCAGGGAGACATTTAAAACCCATTAGAGCTGGCTCTGGTCTCCACGCAGAGATACTCAAGACGCAGCAGAGCTCTGCCAGACCTGGCTCTCGTGCTGGTGCTCAGCTGGGGAGCAGCCTGGCGTACCACAGCATCCCTGAGCTCATTACACCGTCTTTATCCCACTGGCAAACCTGACCCGTGGGCTGGAAACCAGTGGTGGAGACACCAGACGGTGCTGCAGAAGGGGCACTGTTCCTCCCTGGGGGAACTGGGAAATGTAGGGACTTGTCTTCCATCGTGCCAGCGATGAACATGGCTGAGCAAGTGGCTATGGAGATACAACCATGCTATGAGGTAGCATGAGGTAAATTAACAGAAAAAAGGAATAGAAAAAAACCAAAGATCTCTGTGATACAGAGAAGAGCTCTTCCCATGCTCCCTGACCCCAAACCCAGGCCAACCAATGCCTGAGCCCCCGCAGAGCCCTCTGAGAAAGCAGCTCTGACAGGTGGGTCACAAAAAGGCAGCAATTTTGCCTCATAATAGTTGTGCTCCTAGCAGTATTCCTCCCAATTTCATGGGTGACCTGTTCTCTTTCGGGGTGGCAGGCAGTGTTTGTCAGCCTTTCCTAAGGTCTCTGCACAGCCCCTGCGGTGGCTCGGGGCTTTGCCAAGGGAAGTCCAGGTGCACCAGAAAGCTGCTGTGCTGCTTTGGCACCTCCTGAGCCAGCTCCAGGCTGGTGCTGTGCTGCAGAGTGGGCAGCAGTGCTGGAGAGGCAGGGAGACAAGAAATGGCAGATGAAAGGCATCAGCCATCACACTGGCAATAACAGCAGGGCCCGAGACCAAACCTACAGGTGGCTGGTGGCTCACAGCCAGCAGAGGGCTCGGTGTCACAACAGCCCCTGTGCTTTGTCCTTAGTCCAGGTGCACATCTTACTGCACTCTACATGGCAGAGCAAAGGGGGCTGACCAGTGGCTATAAATTTTCTTTTGAGAGACAGCCATCAATATGGACATTTTTCCAACATCTACCAGGTTTCTCAAAGGAAGGTATCACCCAGGAGTCATCTGTTTGTTTAACTTTCTAATTGATGGGCGCAGAAGGATAAATAAATACTGTGGAGTCTGGCTCCTTAATCTGGTCCTCTGCTGAAGCCACATTCTTGGCTACCCATGGGACTTTGCTGGCTGGGTCAGAGTATTACTTTCACTTCCCTGTCTGCAAAGACACATTTAACTCTAATTCTCCTTATTAAATCCCAGTCTGTGGCTCCAGAGAGACGTAAAACCCTGGGCATAATCCCCCACTTTGCTCATAGCATACATGAGCTTTCATCTACTATCAGGACTCCGTCAAGAATGAATCTCCCCTTTCAGTTCACAATAATCTGAAGGAAAAGCTGCTGTTGGAACAGGTTTGTCAGAAATTTAACATAGTTGTCAGAAACAACTGTTTATGGCTCATCTATCACCATCTTTCTTCTCATCTCAGGCCAAGTGAGGCCTTTGTTAGCTTGGTATATTGAAACCTTTGAAACAAGAGGCTTGGCAGTGAGAGCTGATGCCAGTGTTGGTACGAACGATGGGTCAGACTACAGACCTCAGAAGGGACAATTTGTGAGATAAACATTTTTCTTTCACTGCAGACGACCTTCAAGATTGGAGGTACTGGGGATGGGGAACAACAGTAAAACTGCAGCTATAAAGCAAAGCAGCAGAGCTCCAGTTATCTTGAGGACAGTAAAAGCTCAGCGCTGGACTAGCTTTGCCACAAAGATGTCTATTTTTAAACCAGGTTTTATGCTCCTAAGGCACTCGGACGCCTTTCTTGGAATATCCACCCCAATAAGTTTGATGTTTGGGGTTGGAAGGGTTAAGAGAAAAGTTCCACAAGAGCAAACCACACTTAGTTGAAGGGAACAGATGCTCCAGACCCACTGAGTTACCAAAACCTCTGGAGAAATCATGACCACATCTTCAATTTTTAAGGATTTCTACGGCACTGGTTGTGTTCCCACCTTTTCCACCCTTTGGAAAGGGGTGAACTAAGGACCCCCAGGCCCTCTGAAGGACAGCAAGATGGTATCTGGGGAGGGCAGCACCCTGCTCAGCAAGTCCGAGTTCTTTGCTTGCTATTTGCCATAAAACAACAAATCTGGGGGTTTGATCTGCAACATAATCTCCTTCCCTCCTCTCTCAGCCCCAACCTTAAAAAAGCCCCAATATATTCCCAGGCTGGTCTGAGGTCTGATTCCAGCTTGGTCAAGCAGGAGGCACACAGAGCAGACAGCAGAGTACCTGATTTTAAATTCAGACTAACATTTATAGGTAGCTTTTTGCCTCTACTTCCATTACTGCCTTCCAGAACTGGTTCTTCAGCCACCCATGCTGAAAACTTGTTCCTCCTAGGACTTCTTGAAACCCCTTAATAAGTGAAGCTCACCTGTCAGAGCTGCCTGGATGTTGTAGATGAGTGAAGTTCTCACTGATGTTTTCAGAGAGCAAAGGCAGGAGAGAGGGATGTTTTCCCTCCACAGCATGTGCACAAAGGCAGACAGCATGAGAGCTTTTTTCCTCCAGACCAGATAAAGCTGGTCCCTCAAGTGTACCTGCAGTGACTCACGGCCAATGCTGAGCATCCTCACGGTGCCACCCGGGCACTTTGATGTACCAGATCTCTTTGCCCCCCCCCTGTACCGAGGGCTCTGGGGTGCACTATGTGGCTGCCCTAAGGGAAGCCTAAGGGATGGGGGGCAGACACAGAGGAGCTGCAGAAGCTCCAAGCAGAGGACTGGAACTCACTGGGGCTCTAGCAGCAGCGGGGCTGTTACCAAGGCTGTGGCACTTAATAGTCACTATGTTTTGAGTATCTCAGCTGGGCATGTCAGACCAGTTCTAACAATATCCAAACGAAAGAACACATTCTCAGTTGTAGAATGTACGGCATTACAGGGGAATAACCCAGTACATAGAAAGATTTTCAACATTAATAACAGTATCTTTTACAACTTTATGATTTAACTGCCAACCCTTTCCCTTGAAATTAATCACAGATGTACATCATACAATCAAACAAGCTTTTTTTTTAAAAGTACATCTTAATATAAATAGTTTATTCAGTGCATGGTTGTGTGTACAACAAATAATAAACAACTCTTTCGTACAAGGCAGAAAGCTGCCTGTACAGAAGTATGTCAGTTTTGGAGCACAGAATCCAACAATGATTAATGCACAAAATCTTACACATCATGCAACTCTATGCCAATATTCCAACTTTCTCCCATGCAACAGACATGATGACCTAAATGGAAACCTAACTACATTTTTTTTTAAACAATTGTTTCCAATAGCATGTATAAGTATATGTTGTTTAGGGGTAACCTGTCCTAACGCTTCCTCCTACACAATATTCACGTGCCCGTTACAGTGAAAGAAGGACTTTTACAAATAAGACGTTTCTTATAAAAAAATTAAGTCACCTTAATTCCACAGTTTCTGTCTTTAGAAAAGAAGCCACAACAATAGTTTAACATGACACACAAAATGGAATTAAGAGAAATCTACACTGGAGGATAATTTTATCCCTTTCTGTTAACTTCCACTTGGGATAACAAAACAACTCGTTTCCTACAGACTGGGGTTAGCACAAGAACTTTACCAGAAACTACAAATCTATAAAAATTTATATTTCATTGTGTTTAAAACCACAAGAACACTGTTTGCTTGAGCCTGAGACACCAACTCTCAGTTCCAACCCTGAATTTTTGATTATTTTTTTAAAGACATAGCTTTAAAGACCCATTGGAGTTCAGAAATCAAAAAGTTGCACTATTCCAAATTAAAGGATACATTTTTTTTTATCAAGCCTTAGATATAAAACAGTAAGCCAAGGAAACAACAGAGTTTACATATTTGTTTTTCGTTTGCCCCTATAAAACATACAAGCATTAAAATTTCCGTTGAAGAGCAAAAGTGGTCTTTTTTTTTCTGAGTTGGAAAGCAAATTCTTATCAGCAGTGAATGCTGTGAAATGTTTTTGTTTCGTATTCCACAAAGCATAGGAGACAGAGAGAAAGAGAGAGAGAAAAAGAGAGAGAAAGAAAGAGCTGGACATTTCTTCTCCAAGATTTATTCCGCAGTTATGTTTGCTGGCTATCCAAGTGCCTTGTGATATGCACAAGCATATTCTACATTATTGGGGTATATCCTTTGACAACCAGTAGATCTAATGGCTGATAAACGAGTGACCTATGCAAGTTCAGTGGCTTGTCCTGGGCAATTGAACGTTTGGATGAAAGACTGCTAGTAAGAATTCAACTGCATCCAGAGGTAAGGTTCTGTTCAGAGAGCACTTGGCTGGCCTGAACCTGGCTACGTTGACTCATTTTGGCTCATGGATTTACCCCCATTTAGCACTCCTGAAACACTTCTGCTCTTTGTTGGGGTCCCACTTCCAGATCTTGAGAACTCTGTGAGATCGTGGAGAGAAGGCTCTTTGTACATGGCCACTGCAAAGCAAAAGAGAGGCAGCACATCAGCACATGTTATGGGCTACTCAGGCTGTTGGTGCAGAGCCTGGCTGTAAAACGTTGGGATTTTTCATTCAGCAATATACAATATAAGGAGTAAATGAAAGAAATATGGCAAGGAGACCTCTTCCATTTCAAACACTCCCTCAGAACCCTTGAGCTCCTCTTCAGGGGAATGACATTTTAGAGAAGGGAAAAACCACAGCTCCCTCCCTCTCCCAGTTAAACCACCCACCTACCCACTGCACTTACAAAACTCTGCAAGATAGACCTAAGCTGATAAAAATCAACATTTCCTTACTAATGGTGAAGTAACACTGTTGATAGTTGTGATTTGACCTGTTTCTTGTATACGTAGCCTAAGGAGGTGAGTGCAAAAATGGGTTTTCAGTCTCCTATTCCCTTTGTTTTTGCGCACATTAGAAGTGAGGACAAACCTCGACATCAGTTGCCTAAAACCTAGTCCTACGTGTAGACTGCCAGACTAGTCCAGCATGCACCCAGGGCTCTGCACCTTAGAGAGATCCTCAGATTTCAAAATGACACTGTCTTAAAAGGCTACTTGTAAAAGCATAACCCAGAAGTAGAGGGCTTCATTCTGTCGGTTCTTCTGGAGAAAAGGAGCACGTCCATACATTGACTGAAATCTCCCTCTTTGCATTGACCAAAGAAGGAGCCAGGTGTGACCACAGTCCTGATTCAGATGCTTCAGATAACTGGGATGACTCTAGGTCCTGGCTTTTAATACATGGTGGTATACATATGCCACGTGCATTATTACCTGTAATGTCA